>OY856414.1:886803503-888156003 GCA_963693085.1 Alisma plantago-aquatica | reverse complement strand
TCTTGGGGAGAGTTTTCTACGTTCAATCTGGTGTTTCTTCTTTGGGTTTATACACTTGTTGGTAATGCTTCGACAATAAGTTTTCATCACATATGGGACCGTATCGGTACAACATCCCCAACAAGTAGTAATTGTGTGCAATCTATAGATACTAGTCTAGATGGGGAAGGATGTCACATCCTAATTTGTGGATCCTAGTAAGTACATGATTATGTATTGATGAATTCAGTATATGATAGATTTATGGTTATAATAAGGTTCCATCCAATTGTAATGAAATTTAAAATTAAAGGAAAAAAGGAATGTAGAGGGTGCTCTTGTCCAATTGTAACTATTTTGGTAATACCCTCTAGGTTTAGGTATCTGCTATTTAATTTGATGATATGAGGTGACAACCAAGGTAGAATAATAAAGGAAAGGTCATGAGTCTAGTTAATTGTTTGATCTCTAGACCTAGTTATGATCTTAATATTTAGAAAGAAATGTACTATTGATCAAGTATATCATATGGAAGCTTCAATTGAGAACTTTTGTCAATTCATACTTTAAATTTTGTAATTTAGAAAATGGTTAAGATTATGGACCCTTTGGAAGACCAAGGAATGGACCATGTGCCTTAGAAGCCAATTCATACCTTATTAGGCCAATTAAGATTCAAAAATAGGTCCTTGGAATACAAATTTGGGATTAAAGTATTTTGGGATCATGATAGGTTTTTGAGATATTTTTATTAAATGGATTATTGAAGTATAAGATTTTAGGTGTAGTTTCAAACAATTTTGAATTACCTAGTGATCTAGGTAATTAATTTAGTCATTAATCAATTTTTACTCAGAAAATAGTTTTAGAGTGCTTATCCATTTAGTTTTGTCCTAGCCTCTTCCCAAAGAAAGATAATGAAAAGAATCTTAATTCCAAAGTTTGGACTCAAAACAAAATTAGTATATAGAGGAAATAATTATTTCTTACATTTGGACTTTTATCAAAAGAAGAAGAAAATTAAAATAAACAAGGGGTGAGCACTGAGACTCCAGTCCAACGTGAACCAGAGAAACGACACTATTTTCACAACCCGAACAGAGTCCCGGATAAAGGAGATCTCTTCCTGAGATCCATGGAGTGGGGGCTATAAAGGCTTAGGAACTTGGAGCTCTAGGGTTAGACGAACCCAGATCTCGAGGTTTTGATACGAATTGGAGAGAGAGAAGGAGATCAAGGGGGAAAATAGTAGATAGACCATAGGCGGTGGTTTGGAGTTCTTCGACTGGGACCTTCGATCCTACCCCTTTCTTGGGCACAGGTTGCACCACCTTCGTTGAGAAGGAAGGGACGAATAGGGGCGACCATTTTCTGGTGATTTCATAGCCTGAGAGGTGAGATCCATCCCACCAGAGAAGCTAACAGCGGGACACTTTGTTTCTAGGTTCGAAACAGGGGAAGCGACACCCCGCTTCTCTTCGTGCGAGTGGCCTGGTGGGCATGGGCCAGAGCCAGGATCCTTAGTGCCTGATCCTTGGATCTAATACCAAGGCTCCAAATGAATTTAACCCAAGGTAAACTATCATATCTTGAGATAGGGATTTCATATTTTAGCAAATAAGGTATTGTTGGAAAGTATTTTTGATGTACTATTATCTAAAAATACTTTCAATATATGATTTCTATGTTTATGTATTTTTATATTTCATGTACCAACATATATATGATTTCAATATATGGTACATTAAAAATAACAAATGACTTTAGAAATTTACAAATATTTTACAGTATATGTATTTTGATATGTTCAACATGATTTGAGGGCCTGATCTTTCAGATTCAATTATTTACCTATGTTTTTGATGTAAACCCTAATAAGGGTATTTTGGGTATTTCACCAATTGTTCAACCATGAAATAATATGAGATTTTTAACCAATTCTCATTGTATAGTTTTATACTATTTTTGAAGTTTTGGTGAGGTTTCATGCCATCATAAGTTGAAATTTGATTTTCTAGGCCTAACAAAATGTAATATGATGTGTTTTATCGTTATTGATGGGATATTATATTACATATATGTTTAATCTCTATGAGATATAGTTTTGGGGGGTATTTATATGTGATATCAATCAAATCACAGTAACTAGATACATATATTTATATTTAAAAGTTTTTCCTTGGTCATAGATCAATATGTTCACATATTAGTACATTATGTGGTTACATGACTTATTTGAGTATGAAGTTTGTAGTGATTATAGAATGTGATCTTAGATTTATGTTCAATGTTAAGATTTCAATATATTCTAGATCAAAGTTGTATATTGTCTAAACAAGGACTGTAATTTAGTTTAGGAGCTTAAAGTAATGTCAGTTTGAGATTAGAAATAGAAAAAAAAGACATACACTTGGACTCATAGGAGTTTGTTGATGTCCGAGCAAAGATGTGGTGAACCAAAGAATCAAGACTATATTAAGGATCTCATCAAACAAGGTAAGTGGGCCATGTCCATTGAATTTCATAATTATAATGTTTCAGCCTACACCTTTGCTACAAAGTAACTTAGAGATTAAGTTACTTTCAAACATTCATTTGTTAATATTTTTAACTCATATCCAATAATGCTTTTAGTAATCAGACTTTGTCCAGATAAAGTTATGTTGTGAAGGTATCACATTATATATGTCTAGTATTTAAACTACTTAGTATTTATTTATTCAGTTTATTTCATTTACTTAAGCCTTTAGATTCATATGCCATATATTTGATATTAGAATTCAATTAAGGCATCTCTTAAGCTTTAGATCAAGATTTATTAGATAATAAGATTATCAGATTTAAATGTGGATTTAAATTTCAATTGAAAATTTAAGAGTAGAGATTAAATTAAGAATTTAGTTTCATGGAATATGATTTTAGTTTCTAATAGAGTAATTTTAATGCATCAGTTAAGTAAGACAAACTTTCTTAGATATTCATACTAGTTTCAATTCAGATTTACATTCAAAACTCAATTATCAATATTCAATTTTAGTATAAAATAAGTTGAGATTTAGAATTCAGTAAAGTTCAGTTAGTAGTATTCAGTTTCATCTCAGATTAAGAATTAAGTAAGTTTAGACTTCAGATAAATAACTCAAAACCTTCACATAAGTCATTATAGGATAAGCCCTCATTCCGTCGTTCCCAGACGATTCAGAGGCATCTTTTGCCAATTCAGAGGAGTGTTTACTCCAATTCAGTGGTACTTCAGTACCAATTTAGGGTGTAGTTATGCCAATTCAGAGACACCTCGATGTCATTCAGAGGCATGTAGTGCCATTTTAGAGGTACTTTGATACCAATTCAGGGCATAGATACGCCAATTCAGGTGGACTTATTGTATAATGGTGGCCACAAATTAGATAAAAGATGTAAATAAAAGACACATGGATTCATTTTAAGTTTATATCTTTCATATACCAGTTCAACTTTTAGTTATGGCATCTTTATGTTTATCTTATTAGAAATTCAATGCCACTTACTCTAACCTAGGTTTTCCCTTTGTGCATGGCTGGGGACAAGATGTCTGCAAGTATAAAACATCAACAAATAGTCATGACAGATGATGCAGAGACAACTTTATGAGGTTTTCTTGGTGGAGCACCGTCTACATGATCCTAGAGCTTATGATAGAAGTACAATGTTTTACATCACATGTTATGGTTTTCTTAGAAGGTTTGATGTAACCATTTCCCTTTTCCTGAGAATTATGAGACTTTATTTTATACACAATCTGTAATGGTTATTTTCAATCATTATTGTAATACATATCATGTTAGTAACACCCCCCGATTGAAAAAAAATTACTTCTGCTCTTGTGATAAGAAAATTAGAGTGTTACAAAGGATGACCACTTCCTAATGTACCTCTTTCTACCTTCCAGTCCTTAGACGAGTCTTCCACCCCTGTTCTAAAAGTAAATGAGTCATATGGTATTTGCGAGGATGTACTTGTCAAGGTGGACCATTTTGTTTTCCCTGCGAACTTCATGGTAATGGAGATGCAGGACGACCATGGCAACAAACTACTATTAGGGCGACCATTCCAAGCAACAACTGACATGATCTTAGAGATGGGTAGAGGTCGTTTGACTATGGGAATTAAAGATGACAGGTTTGAGATCAATATGCCACGATGATAAAGTTGACAAGCATAAATTGGCAGATTTGGAAACCCAAGATGGAGGATATTCTCTATTGTAAAGATCTGTACGATCCGATAAAGAGACTTTTATGCCTCACTCCACAAACCACAAGATAACTCAAAACTAATCGCGGAAACAAACATAAACAAACAAATCACTAGAAAACACAAGAAACTAAAACCATTTCCATTAAAATCCAAAACAAAAAATCTTTACATATGAGTCCTTTCATGTCACAAGATACTTACCATGTATGCTATCAGCCTGTTACAGAAGATTTGTCCCAAACATATATATATATATATATACATGAAAAGAAAGCACAAGCCAAAACATATGTTGAAACACGCCTACAAAACACACCCAAAAACCATCCCAAAGACCTAAGTGTACATGGATGACTCTAGGAATCTACCAACAAAAAGGTCTACCTGCAACGCTTTCTTGCTGTTACTCAACCTCTGCTGTACCATCTCTACCTCCTCATGCACATCCACCTAAAAAGATGTGGGAAACCCACAGGGTGAGATTCCAAATCTCAGTGGGAGATATAACTCTCCACCAACACTATTATTAGCACAAGTAAGATGATTAAAGAACAACAGTAAAACTACAACCATGATAAGTAGGTAATCATTACTAACAGAATAAGCAATTGCCATTAGATTATGAAACATCTTATCATCATAAAAGGAATATGAAGAATATGTACATTCACTACTAGAAATACTACACAAAGCAAATAAGGCCTCATCCAATATTTTTGTATTTGAACCTAAGCAAGTATGCTACACAGCTTCTTATGTGTTTTATTATGCCTCGAGGATTTGAGTCGTACCACCCAAATCCAACCGAACACTGCTAAGACAAAATTGGTTCCATACAAGGTGCATGGATGAGATGAAATCCATGACCTCACCCCCTCAGTCAGTATGAGTGAACCTGTAGTGACATCATCAGTCAAACTGCTACCAGCGACATATAGTCCAGCTGTACAAATCTAGCCTGCCTTGTACATGTCACGACGCTAGAGAAATTGAGCTATGGCCCACAACCTCACTTCTACTAGGGTATGGCCCGCAACCAATCCTATATCAGATATCATTGGGAGACCAGCTCACGCATGGTTGTCTCATATATCCTAGATGTAAGGTGATATTCGTCCTCATCCCCACATATTCAAAAATATGCGCTCTGAGTTAAACTCGTTTCACCATTCAACAAGTGTTGACACTGAATGGATCTATGACACATGGAAAGGCTACATGATGAAGTTCTACTTGATTAGTTAGGTGATTTAAGTGTATTTTAGCATCAATCAAGTTACAACATACAAAATCATAATAAGTTCTACCAAGATAAGGGCATAGTACTCTTCCCACAGATAAAACATGTAGGGTGTGAAATTGTCACACTATCACCACATGATGCCTGTATTATTGCCATCACAAAATCATCAACAAAGCCACATGCCAAGGGATACCAATCCCTCATTCTATCAGTAGGAAACATCCTTTCATGTCAGAACAATAGCCACTATTAGGTCATAAGGCTCAACCACCATATTCCTATATCACTTGCAAAATCAGCATGCCTCACAAGGGCATGTTCAATCTTGTCTCACATCATAGCCATCATAGAACACACTAGATATGATAACCAATTCCACGACACCTGCATAGTTAGAAGATCATAATCAAGAGAGATAAGAACATAACATCAGAACCATCTATGATAAGGATATAAGCAACATCATTAGAGAAGATTGGAGATCATACAAAAATCATGCCACATGTATACATGATTAACATTAGATATTCATATATGTTTCATAACCACCTACCATCACCACATGTTAACCACGTAGGAACATATGTCACAGCCACCCTCCATAGTATGTCGCAACCATGACATACACCATGGGTATCTTGACCTTCACTCCCTCACCATGTCGCGACCACCTCCTACATGTCACACCCGCGACATTAGGGTTAGGATTTCTCTTCACCCTTCAACCATGTATCACGACCGAGCTCCTCAACCACCTCTATGTCGTGAGTATGATTCCTCAACACCACCATGTCACGATCATTACTCCAAGGGCTGTCTCCACCAAGCTAAGGTAAGGAACTAAGGGTTTCAAGACTGCTATTCTCCATAGGTCTCAACCCAATGTCACTAGGTCAAACATAACCACAAGAAGGGACATCTAGACCAAAGCCAACTAGGTTGTGGCCATCTCAATGGGATATGTCATGACTGTGACACCCATACCCATGTCTCGGCCACCAAACCTCCTAGGTCATGACCACACCAAGGGTAAACACCTAGGTCACCAAAATAGGTCCAAAACTAATCAAGAACCATGATCATCATGAAAGGAGACTCAAGCAAGCCGATCTCCACAAACCCTAAGGCAAAGGTCCAAGAAAAGCATGACTAAAGGAAGATAAACCATATTAAAGATGACCAAAACAAAAACTAAATTCTCACTTACTTCTAGGTGTACAACACCAAGCATGGCGTCTAGATCAAGGGTCAAATGTGGGGAAGAAACTCCATATCATCATCTCTACCGAAAAATAATACAAGAAGATTAGGGTTTTGTGTTACTTCCAAACCAAGCATGATAACTCTCCCAAACGAATTCTAGGGTTAAGCTTCATATGATAATATGATGTAGGAAAATCTTAGAGGGAAAATAGAAACAAAACATAATAAGAAGTTTAATAATAGAGAGGGTTTAGTGTTATATAATCCACCTTAAGAAGATCACCACCAAGGCTCCAAGCCCCAATATCAAGAGCTCCAAGCACACGATCCAAGGGTTGAAGAAGCTCCACCAAAATCTCCACACTCAGCCACAAGAGCACCTCAAGAAGGGAGAAACACCAAGGTCAAAGGATATCTCAAGAAGAGAGAGCAAAACCCCAAAACTGAACCAAATAAAGAAGGGAGAAAAGAGAGAAGAAGCTCTCTCTCTCTCACTGACTTGAGCATGACCTTGTTAAAACATGGACTAAGGCTGAGGAGAAGGAAGAAGATAGGGTAGAAGATCTGAAGGGACATCAAAGAAAGAAAATAAAACACTCACCAGAGTTAGAGATGGCCAAGGATCACCACAAGCACCACATGCAAGGGATGAACCACCTCCAAGGCACTAAGAGCACTCCTTCTTGATCCACCAAGCTTCAAGGACGAGCACAAGAGAAAGGGAGGAAGAAGATGACCAAAAAGAACCACTTACATGGAGAGAAGAGGGTTCATATAGCAAAGGAGGAGGGAGGTAAGACAAAGGATGAGGTGTCAACAAGATAGAGGTCCAAAGAAACACTTATCCACTAAAAGGACCAACATGAAACCACATGCAACCTGATAAGGTCCACATGCAAGAGATGGTGATAATCCCTAGGTGGGATCTCGACCTCCTAAGAAACCAACCCTATGTCATGACCACGACACACCTAAGTCCCAAGGTCACTACACACCACAACATCACCACAAGATCGTGACACCAAGACCACCCCAAGAAGCCTAGGTCAAAACACACCTCTCCAACTTCTACCTCGACCCAAGACAACCTTGGTCATGACCACCACACCAAGGGGGAAGTGTCATGACTACGACACCCCACAAAAGGCCCTGGGTCGCGACCTAGGTCAAGGCAAAACACAAGGTCACAAGGCTAAGGCATACAAACCCTAATCTCCACTAAGGGTGATACTACTCAACCAAGAGCCAAACAAGGTGCTCCAAAGCACTACACTCTCCCTCATGAAGCTAAGAGAGAGAAGGAACACTCTAGAGGTGGAAAATTTCACATCAACCCCTATATTGGGTAAATTACAATTTGTACCAAAACTAGCACAGAAAGCACAAACATCAACCAAACAAGCTAAAACTATAGACTTAACCTCTCCACAATCCCTAATCACATATCAAAATATTAGAGCAAGGTTCTAAGCGCATGATTAAGCCAAAGAAAATAGGGTTACCCTAAAACTCAGGTCAGGGTCCTTACAAGCCATAAACCCCTAACAAGGATTTGACCCCCAAAATCCTAAGAGAAAAGAGAGGGGTATTTCCTCTTCATATGTTCCTCGAGCTCCCACATGGCTTCCTTAACACCACGGTGATGCCAAAGAACCTTCAGAAGCACTATGTCCTTCTTCTTGAGCTTCTTCACTCTTCTATTAAGGATCAACACTGGGCCTTCAACATAGGACATGTCCTCATCAAGCTCCACCTCCATTGGCTACAACACTAACTCTGTATCCGAACGACATTTCCCCAAAATATTCACATGAAACATTGGATGTAACTTGTGCAACTCAGATGGCAACTCCAACATGTAGGTCACCTTCCCAACATGTTCCACCACTGGGTAAGGTCCCCTAAACCTGGGAGCCAACTTACCCTTCTTCCCGAACCTCAGAACACCTTTTCAAGGAGAGACCTTGAGGTACACTTTGTCTCCCACTTGGAACTCCAAGGGTCTACAATGGTTATCTGCATATGACTTCTATCTATCTTGTACTGGCTTCAACTATTGTTGAATCACTTTGATATTTTTTGTCGTCTACTACACAAGCTTAGGACCAAGAAGCTAATATTCTCCCATCTCATACCTACACAAGAGAGACCTACAATGTCTCCCATACAACACCTCATATGGTGCCATTTTTATGGTACTCTGATAGCTTTTGTTGTAGGCGAACTCTATCAAACTAAGATGTATGTCCCAACTACCCAAGAAATGAAGAACACAAGATCTCAATAGATCCTCCAAGGTCTAAATGGTCCTCTCAGACTGACCATCTGTCTATGGGTGAAAGGCAGTGCTGAACCTCAACTGCATACCCAAAGTTGTGTGCAGTCACTCCCAAAAGTGACTTGTGAACTAAGGACCTCTGTTAGACACGATAGTTGCTGGAACACCATGCAAATGCACTATCTCATCAACATAGATCTAGGCAAACTTCTCAGTATCATACATAGTCTTCATAGGAGGAAAATGTACTGACTTGGTCAATGGTCAACCAGTCAACAATCACCCATATGGAATCATGACCTTTGGCTGTCCTAGGCAGTCCAACCACAAAGTCCATGGTCACATGATCCCATTTCCATTGTGGTATAGATAACTGTTGCAATGTCCCTGCAGGCTTTTAATGCTTGGCTTTAACCTACTGACACACAACACATCTCGCAACGAACTCAGCCATGTCCCTCTTCAAGCTAGGTCACCAATACATATCCTTCAGATTATGATACATCTTAGTTCTACTTGGGTGGATGGCATACATGGATGAGTGACCCTCTTCTAGCACCATCTTTGTTAGGTCATCAACATCAGGAACCACCACTATGTCATGGTAACAAACCGTCCTGTAATCTGACTCATAGAAGCCATCATGCTTCTCGCTGATCAACTCTGATCTAATATGCTATATCACGATATCAACCTATTGTGACTTCTTAATTTGTTGTCTCATCATGGGCTTCACCTGTAACTATGCTAACAATCTTGCTAGCAAAGAAACTTCTAGCTTAACATTCATTTGACATAGGGAGATCAACATATCTCGCTTGTGGCACACCAAAGAACTTAAATGGGCTCCACCCATAGGAGAAGATGAAGACTTCCTGCTCAACAAATCTACCACAAAATTTGCCTTCCCTGGATGATAATCAATCATGCAGTCGTAATCCTTGATTAACTCCATCTAGTGTTGTTGCCTCATGTTCAACTCCTATTGTGAAAAGATGTACTTCAAGTTCTTGTGGTCCATGAAGATGTGACACTTCTCACCGTAAAGGTAGTTCCTCCAGATCTTCAAAGCATGGAGTACAATAACTAACTCCAGATCATGGGTTGGGTAATTCTCCTCATGTTTCTTAAGTTGTCGGGAAGCAAAAGAAACCACTTGCGTGTCTTGCATCAACACACAACTCAAACCATTCCTAGATGCATCATAGAAGACTATGTATCCTTTTCCTTGCTTAGGAAAGATCAGAACCAGTGCACTTGTCAACTTCTCCTTCAACATCTGAAAATCATGCTAGCATCTCTAATCCCAGACAAATGGAACGTCCTTCCTTGTCAACTTTATTAGGGGCAAAGCGATCGCACTGAAGTCCTTAATGAACCTCATGTAATAGCCTTCCAAACCTAGAAAGCTACACACTTCTGTCGACATCTTTAGCTGCTCCCACTCTGTCATTGACTCAACCTTATTAGGATTCACACAAACTCCCTCAGAAGATATAACATGCCCCAGGAAAGATATTTCTTTTAACCATAACTCACATTTGCTTAACTTGGCATAAAGGTGGTGCTGCCTCAACACTGTCAACGCCTGACGAAGATGTTGTTCATGCTGCTAATTTTCATGACTGTTTATCAAGATGTCATTTATTAAGACAACCACAAACTGGTCAAGAAATGACTGGAACCCTCTATTCATCAAGTCCATGAATGTTTTCAGTGCATTGGTCAGCCCTAACGGCATAACCACAAACTCATATTGACTATACCTCTTCCTAAAAGACAACTTAGGTATTTCATCCTCCTTGATACTCACTGGTGATATCCTAACCTCAAGTCTATCTTCAAAAATACTACCACGCCACATAACTAATCAAACAAGTCATCTATCCTTGGCATGGGATACTTGTTCTTTATTGTGACCTTGTTCAACTGTCTGTAGTCTATGCACATCCTCATAGACCCATCCTTCTTCTTCATGAATAGCACTAGAGCACCCCACAGTGGCATACTTGTCTAGATGAAACCTTTGTCAAGTAGCTCTGGCAACTGTCTCTTTAACTCTGCCATCTCTGTTGGAGCCATCCTGTACAGTATCTGAGCTATCAGTTGCATTTTAGGGACTAGATTGATGTCCAAATCAATCTCTCGGGGTTGGGGAACACCTGGAAACTCCTCAAGAAACACATCCTCAAACTCTTTGACAACTGGCACCTCATAATACTTGGACTCCTCACCTTAGTATCCATCACATGTGACAAGAACGCCTCACAACCCTATCTCAACAACTTCCCTACCATCATCGCCGATACCATACACGTCAAAAGAATCTTCATGTCTCCTTGGAAGATCTACATCTTACCACTATGTACAAACATCGCTTGCTTGGATATACAATCCAAGACCACTCTATACTTCTCCAAGGTATCCATTACAAAGATTATCCACTTGAATGTTGTGCCCTAAAAAGGAAAGGACACAGGAAGGACACACCTCTTGTAATGCTACAGAGCCAACTAATGGGATTTCAAAAAACAAGGTAACCCTCTTATGACGAATAGGAAAAAGACAACTATCAAGCACTTCGCAAGTGATAAAAGAGTGTGTTGCACCTGGGTCAATCTAAATAGAAACAAAGCAAGAAAAAGACAAATCATAATGAAATAACTCCATCTGACCTATCACTACTCACGGGTTGGCTAGCACCTCTGGCTGACCCATAACATAGAATCTAGGTGTTGCCTGTTGTCTCCCCTGTCCTCTGCTTTCCTAAGCAGATGATTTGACCTGCAACATTTGGCCACATCCTCATCCTCCTACACCATTATTCTATTGTCTCTGAGATCCCTGCTAGTTCTGGCTCAGTTGCTGGGTCACCTCGTCATCCCTTACTAAACACTCCCACTTCAGATGTCCTGTCTGCCCACACTTGTAGCGAACTCGGGTCTCAAACTATGGCCTAGATGGCCCCGTCACTGACATTGACACTGTGCTATGTGCTCCACCAGGTGGAATACTACGACCTCTACCATTACTCGTTAACCACTGCGTCAGAGCACTGAACCTTTACGACGCTAGTGGTGATAAAAACCTCGACTTCTTAAAGCTTCCTAACGACTGCCCCTAGAACTGTGCATGCCTCTTACTGGCACTGGCCTTTCACTTCTATATCACAGATCATTCTATCCTTCGATCAGACTCCACAAACGTGACAAATCTTTCTCAGTTCTCCAAAGCAGCTACTAGGGTAGACAACTCAACATTCAACCCCTTCTCAAAACAACAAATTCGCTCATCCTCCCTAGCAGTCATGTGAGGACAAACCGAAGAAGCTCCATAAACTTAGCCTCGACTCATTGATCGTCATGGGTCCCTACCGGATCCGCACAAACTGACAAATCTTCTCATTCATATAGGTCTGTGGAAAGTACTGATTGACAAACTCACATCAAAACTCCTCCCAACCTACAGACACTCCAGGTCTATTCTCCTATTCTATGGCCCACCAATGGCCATCACTACCCTTTAAAAGGTATTCCGCATGCTTAACCTTGTCTGCCTCCAGGATGGTGAGGATTCTAAAGGTTTTCTCAAGATTAGTAAGCCACAGATCAACATCCGTTGGTTCATCCATCCCATCATACTCCACCACCCCAATACGGAAAAGCCGCTCAAAGGTATTCCCAATTCCCAAAGATTTCACATTGGGAATCAATGCCCTAGGTTTAGGTGTAGGAATCATGTCCGCCATATGCATCATCGTAGCCATAAACTACCCAAAAAGAGACTGAAAGGCAGGATTTTCAATCATGGCTGGGTCAAACTGGGGACCCTCAGGCACCGATCTTCTTGTGCCTGGTGATGCGATGATTTTGAGTCGCATTTATAGACTTGTTTTACTTGCGTTTTATGCGTTTATTGGTCAATTTGGTGGTTAATATTGCATAATTCAATTACTTTAGTCTATGATCCTTCTCAGTGTCAAATCTCTCTTATTTTATTGTTTTGAGCATAAATGATTACAATAATAGGTTTTATCTCGGCTTATGTGGTTTTGTTTTGCAATTTCAGGAAAAACACATATCTGCAGCTGTTGATACCATCGACGGCTGTCGATACTATCGACACAGCCACAGGCAGGCAGCCATAAGGAGCAGCGCAGAGTCGATACCATCTATCGGGAAGTCAATGGTATCGAGTTACCATCAGGTTGCCAGTGACCAGCCAGTCGATACTATCAACTCCAAAATCGATACTATCGACACGTTTAGCTTCAGCGACGGAAAAGGGATAAAACTGACGCCTAAGGGTGTCGATACCATCGACCCACGTCGATGGTATCGAGTCAGCATCAGGTGCAATGAAGAAAAGAAAAGAAGGCTTGCCGATATCACGAGGGGTCGATACCATCGACCTGTGTCGATGGTATCGACACCGTCAGATCAGAGTTTGTTTCAGATCGGCTCTAATCCAACAGCTGTGATATTTTTGCAACCTAACTCGGTGATTATACCTAATGACGGCGGCCAAGAGCAGGAGATCACGTCATTAGCCACTGCACACGTCCCGAGAAGGTGTGGAGAGAAGAATGGAGCCCAAAAGCACGCCCTGATCGTTTCGGAAGCTGAAGAAGACGTTCTCCACCGCCGAAAGGCTGTAGATCACGTACTCTATGCCAAAGAACGATTGGATCTTCTCCATTCAGGGGTTTCATTCCTTATTCACATTTTTCTCCATGTTTCCCCTTTCTTCAACCACATTTTGCTCTGAGATGAACATGTAGGGCTAATCCCCTTTGTCTTTAGGACTGGGAGTAGCCTGAGGAAGCATTGTATGACATTTTTATCATAGTAATTCATAATTTATCTCTTAAATCCGTGGTATGATTTCGTTTTCTCAATTATATTGTTATGCTTGATCACCATAATGATAATCTAATGCCTTTAATTACTTTGAAAGAAGAATTAACGGTTGAAAATAGACAAAATTCACATTAATTAACAAATCCCTTGAACAAGGTGATGCAAGGTTAATGGTGAAAACCCAGAGGTCGATTCTAATGCACCTAGTTGAGGGTATAGGTTACTATGACGGTGGAACCGACCTAGACTTAGGTAGTGAATTGTTCCACGACAGTGGACAATTCTGACTACAGGCCACTACCCGGATTGAGAGATGAACCTGAGTAACTATATAGAAATTCATACAATGAAAACCCATGGTGAAACCGCAATCCTAAAGATCTCCACTTGAATTGATTAAACTAAACATTTAATCGATTGCTTTGTTTCATTTTCTTTTCTTTTATTAAAAAAAACAACTCTCATAACCTTTTTATTGGTCTAGCTGATTGCAACTAGTTAGTAGTAGTCTACCGATAATTTTGTGTCCCTGAGTTCGACTCGGGCCTCACAAGGGCTTATACTACAGTGACGCATGCACTTGCATTCTACACACGGTAAAACCGTGTCAAGTTTTTGGCGCCGTTGCTGGGGACACGACAATTGTCGGCACTACGAGTGCTGCGAGCGGCCACTCTAGGACAAATTTTTATTTTATTATTTTATTATCATTTTTTTTAATTCATAGTTTATCATTCATATTTAGAAATCGTCTAGCACGGTACTGAACTGAAATTATCATTTTGCAGGTACTGGTGCATGGTGAGGACGCATACACTGACTACACACAACAATCACCAGAGGTTCCACTGTCGGGACCAAACGATGGGGAGAACATCGTTCAACCCCAACTGGAAGATATAGATTCAGGTTCTGAACCAGAAGCCATGGAAGAAGAGTAGACAATATGGGAGAAAATAAAAGCCTCTTCCTCATCCGCTTCAAAGGGGCCAATCAAGAAACAGGCAGTCAATATTCCAACTTATAAAACCGATCCTGCATTAATAAATTTGGTCAAATCAAATGCATTTCACGTGCTTAAAAATGAAGATCCGGTGACTCATATAAGATAGTTTGTGGAGAACTGTGATATGATCAAGATAGACAGGTTTCCACAGGAGACGTTGTACTTGAAGCTGTTTCCCAGCTCTGTGGTGGGAAATGCACGAGAATGGCTATATAATCTTGATGATGAGTGTGTGGAATCATGGAACCATATGGTGGAAGTGTTCTTTGAAAGATTCTTTCCGCCCGAGAAGACAAATGATATGATCATAAAAATTCATAATTTTAGTCAGAAAGTAGGAGAGACTTACTCCGAGACCTGGGAACGGTTTCAGATCATGCTAAGGAGGTGCCCGCATCATGGACTGGACAAGGAAAAGTATGTCAAAATCTTCAATTTTGCTCTTTCCGAGCATGATAGAAGTAACTTAGACTCCGCAGGTTCAGGTTTCTTCTTAAACAACACAGGCACGAGGTGTTGGGAAATTTTGAAGAACATGGCTAAGAAGTAATCTTGGGTTGACAGAGATGCCGTAGAGCATGTTCGGGCTGTGGGGGAGTCAAAGGCCATCAAAGAACTAAATGAGAAGATGGACCTTCTGGCAATGAAACTGCTCGCAAAAGAAGACGCAGAATCAGATGATGAGGCTTAAGTAAAATTCATGCGCCAGCAGCAGGGGTACAAAAACAATGATTACTCGTGGAGGAAAGACAAGAAATTTTCCTGGAAGGACCCAAATAACTTCTTGCAGGACCCATACGCAAAACCCCAACCGTCACCAGAGGATAAGAGCAATGAGTTGCTCAATCAAATAATAAAGCAGAATCAAGAACTAATGAACACTTTTGGCCAGCAGATCAAGCAACAAGGTGAATTCATAAATCAGTTTAGGCAGACCTTACAGAGTCATGGGGCTCAGATGAGGACAATAGAGACATCTTTGGCGCAGATGGTAGCTGAAATAGCAAATTTAAAGAAGCCAGTGCAGCAAGGCTTTCTAGGTAATACAAACATTCCAGGAGGAAACCAACATGCAAAGGCAATTTTGCTACAGAGTGGTAAGAAAATTTTAAACCTCAGGGCCGATGAACCGAGCAAACCTCAGTCAGAAACCACAGGTGAGGCCACTGAGGAGGTTCCTATTCCAATCACCGAGCCGGTAGAGGATGTGGTGGAGAATGTCACATCTGAATCAGTTGCTGAGGAGGAGACACAGAAGAGGACGCCATATGTGCCACCACATCAAAGGGCACAGACTGTCCCGATCCCATATCCCAATAGCATGAAAGCCAAGAAAGTGGACGCTCAATTCAAGAAGTTTCTAGATAGCTTTAGAAAGCTCTCTGTCAACATTCCATTATTAGAGGCAATAGAGCAGATACCATCATACATGAAGTTTTTGAAAGACATCATTACAAAGAAAAGGAAAATCCCTAATACTGAGGTTGTGGTTCTCAAGGAGCAGGTGAGTGCTTTCATCATGGGCACATTACCACTTAAAAGGCAGGATTCGGGCTGCTTCAATATTTCATGCTATATTGGTAAAGTAAAATTCGGCGAAGCACTGTGTGATTCAGGGGCAAGTATAAACCTGATGCCTCTCTCTATGTTCAAGAAGTTGGGACTAAAAGAATCAAGGCCAAGCAATATGACAATACAGTTGGCGGATAATTCCGTGGTGAAGCCATATGGTATTTGTGAAGATGTGTTAGTTAAATTTGATCGGTTTGTATTTCCAGCAGACTTTGTCATAATGGAAATGCAAGATGAACAGGGTAATGAGCTACTCCTTGGACGACCCTTCCAAGCCACTGCTGACATGATACTTGATATGGGTAGAGGTTGTTTGACCTTGGGTATCGCTGATGATCGGTTTGAGATGGTCATGCCCTCCAACACAACGCAATCAAAAGATAAGGAGCAATGCCGCATGGTGAAGCACTTTGATCAGAATATCTCTCTCTGTCTAGGGAAGCCATTTTTAGATATGGCTCATGTAATGAGTAAGGCAGAGAAGGGGATACTGGCTGTATACATCATGGAGAAGACCAAGGTTGTGTCTCTTAGCAAGGCTGTGGGTTTTCCCAATGATGAAGAGGAGGAAATTCCTCCTTCTACTGAAGATGAGGCTATAGCAAGTTCTGTTTTCAATACATATCCAGAACTGTCTCTTGAAGCCTGCCTAGTTAATATAACACATGACTGGATGAGAAGCAAGTCACTACAAGAGTGTGTCAAGATGCTTCAGGTGCTGCCGTGTTTCTATGCTAGGTACTATGAAGACCTTGGAGAACTTCCACCACCGCTTCAGTCATCCTTGATCAGCCCGCTAGATTTGGAATTGAAGCCACTGCCACCTCATTTGAAATATGCATTTCTAGCTGAGGGTGAGAATATGCCAGTGATTATTTCAGCATATATGAGTGCCAAGGAGGAGGATCAACTATTGATCGTTCTGAAGAACCACCGAGGTGCATTCGGGTGGTCGGTCGCGGACATCAAGGGGATTTCCCCTACATTGTGCCAACACAAGATCTGGCTCGAGGAGGGAGCCAAACCTATAATTCAGCCACAACGCCGACTGAATCCTAGCATGATGGAGGTCGTCAAGAAGGAGGTGATCAAGCTCCTTTCTATAGGTTTCATCTATGCTATATCTGACTCGACGTGGGTGAGTCCTACACAGGTAGTCCCTAAAAAGGGGGGAATTACTGTTACACATAATTTGTTAAATGAGCCAGTCATGACCCGTATGGTAATCGGGTGGCGTGTATGTATAAACTATCGTAGATTTAATGCTGCTACGCTTAAGGATCATTTTCCTCTCCCATTCATTGATCAGATTTTAGAGCGATTGGCAGGTCGATCTCATTTTTGTTTTCTCGATGGTTATTCGGGCTACAATCAGATTTCCATTGATCCTAAGGACCAAGAGAAGTCCACCTTCACTTGTCCTTATGGAACATTTGCATACCGCCGTATGCCCTTTGGATTGTGTAACACACAAGCAACCTTTCAGCGTTGCATGCTTGCCATTTTTTCCGATATGGTTGAACGCTGTTTGGAAGTCTTTATGGACGATTTCTCTGTCTATGGTGCGTCTTTTGATGAATTTTTATACAATTTGGATAAGGTTTTGCAACGATGTGAGGACACACATTTGGTTCTCAATTGGGAGAAATGCCATATGATGGTTAGCGAAGGGATAGTGCTTGGACATAAAGTGTCTAGCAAAGGGTTGGAGGTAGATCCAGTGAAGATTGAGGTTATTTCCAAATTACCCCCACCGAATTCGGTGAAAGGGGTACAGAGCTTTCTAGGTTACGTCGGGTTTTACTGCCGCTTTATAAAAGATTTCTCAAAAATCGCCAAACCATTGTCTGAGCTGTTGGAGAAGGATGATGTCTTTGATTTTAACGAAAAGTGTTTACATGTGTTTAATGTGCTTAAAGAAAAATTAATTTCTGCTCCGGTTGTGCAAACACCGGACTGGACAAAACCATTTGAATTGATGTGTGATGCGTCGGATTTCGTAGTAGGGGCTGTTTTAGGACAACGTGTGGACAATAAACCCGCTGTGATTTTCTATGCGTCCAAAACATTAAATGAATCACACTTGAATTACACAACAACTGAAAAAGAGCTTCTCGCCGTCGTTTTCGCTTTTGAAAAATTCCGACAATATCTTGTAGGATCTAAAGTCGTGGTATGGACGGACCACGCCACCATAAAGTACTTGATGGAGAAGAAAGATGCCAAACCTAGACTGATTAGGTGGATCTTACTGTTGCAAGAATTTGATATTGAAATCAAAGATAAGGAGGGAATAGAAAATGTGGTTGCGGACCATTTGTCTAGGTTGTAAAGGGTAGATGAGAAGGACGTGCATATACCCATTACCGAGACGTTTCCTAATGAACAACTTCTATCTGTGAAATCTAAAGATCCATGGTTCTCTTATATTGTAAATTATCTTGCATGCAAAATTATCCCAGATGATTGGACATACCAAGAGAAAAAGAAAATTTTCCATTCTTTGCGATATTATTTCTAGGAAGACCCCATTCTGTTGAAGCAGTACAGGGACGGTGTGTTGCGCAGGTGTGTACCGGAGGTGGAATATGAAAGTGTCCTTCATCATTTCCATACTCTACTGACTGGTGGCCACCATGCTAGTTCCAGAACGGCGACCAAGGTACTTGAGAGCGGCCTTTACTGGCCTACTTTGTTCCGGGACGCATATGACTATGTGCGGCAATGCGATTCCTGCCAACGGGCAGGGAACATTTCAAAGTGACAGGAGATGCCCCTCAATGTATTTCAAGAGATCGAGGTGTTCGATCTGTGGGGTATTGATTTTATGGGACCCTTTGTGTCCTCCAACTCTAACTTGTACATTCTATTAGTTGTTGACTATGTATCGAAGTGGGTAGAGGCAATACCCACTAAGACTAATGATGCCACTGTAGTGTGCAGGTTTATCAAAGAATACATTTTCTGCAGGTTTGGTGTACCAAGAATGATTATTAGTGATGGAGGTACACATTTCCGAAATCAGAAGTTCGCGGCATTGTTAAGAAAGTATGAGGTAAAGCACAACATTGGTACCCCGTACCACCTGTAGAAATAGGGGCAAGTGGAAGTCTCCAATAGAGAGATTAAGAAGATCTTGGAGCGCACTGTGGCTTCGACGAGAACAAACTAGAGTACCTTGTTACCGGACGCTTTGTGGGCGTACAGGATGGCATTTAAGACACCTATAGGCACTACGCCTTTTAGGTTGGCTTATGGTCGGGCCTGCCATTTGTCAGTGGAATTGGAGCATAAGGCGCACTGGGCACTGAGAAAGCTGAATTTGAACTATGATGAGGTAGGAAAGAAATGTTTGCTAGAGCTAAATGAACTTGACGAGTTGAGGATGAATGGATATGAAAGCTCACGGATTTACAAGGAGAGAACAAAGCTGATTCACGATCGACACATTCAGATGTGTTTCTTCAAGAAGGGAGATCGTGTGCTCTTGTTCAACTCAAGGTTGAAGATGCAACCCGGGAAATTGAAATCACGATGGAGTGGACCTTTCACTATAGAGGAGGTCAGGCCACATGGAGAAATCATGGTGTGTGATGGAGAGACAACATTTTTAGTTAATGGACAGCGATTGAAGTTGTACTTCGATGAAGATTACATGAGGAGAGTGCATGAGGTCAAACTCATTGCGCTTCCAGATGCATGAGGAGCTTGATTTCGTCTAGCCTAAGACGTTAAATAAGGGCACTTGTTGGGAGGCAACCCAACCATTGGTAGTTTTGTTTAGTTTCTTCGACATTTGTATCTTAGTTTGATTCAATTTTGTTTTTAGTGTAAACAAGATACCTTGATCGTTTGTTCAATGTACAGGACTGAGGCAGGGTTGATAGTATCGACCCTTATGTCGATGGTATCGACAGGGGCACAGTTAGGCGGCTGCAAAGATCTCTCTGAGTCGATACTATCGACGGCCTCATCGATGGTATCGACCTACCATCAGGTTGCTCGCCAAAATGTGGTCGATAGTATCGACATGGCTGTCGATACTCACGAGATCCCTGAATATATTCAGACGAAATTTGTCTCAGTGAAGTCGATACCATCGACGGGCCTGTCGATGGTATCGACCCGGTTACAGGTAGAAAGCGGCGGCCGGGCCTCGCGAGGGTGTGTGCCCTAAGAAGAGTCGATACTATCGACTTGCGTCGATGGTATCGACGCGACATGTCACCGATCCATAAGAGGAAATCAACGGTGATCACTGCATCAAGAGAGTCGATCTGTGGGATGGGTCGATACCATCGACACCCGTCGATGGTATGAATGCGCCATCGATTCGGGCCCCCACATCAGGCTATCGACAACCATCGATACTAGTGGAAGACTGGATTGTGCTACAGGTGTCAATACCATTGACTCGCGTCGATGATATCGGTCGCTGTACAGCAGCGCCGGACGTGGTTATAAAAGAGAGGGATGGTTGTCATATGACATCAGACCTTCAGAGCCTTTGCCCTCCACTTGTGCTGGGCGTCTTGTTGTGTGACTGGAGCCTGGCTGCGAGCATCCAAGGAGCGCGATCTTCCCCGAGCCTTCACTGAGCGGAGATTGTCTTCTACGACCTTCACCAAGCTCCATCTTCCATTCCTTCTTTCTCGGCGACGATGGTGCGTATAGCCGGTGCATCTTCTTCACGGGCGGATCCTATGGAGATCCATGATTTCATTCCTCGACCTACTGCATCTATTCCTCATCTGAGGATTGTCAATCCTTCTGCGGAGGTTCGGAAGGTCTACGAGGAACTGATGAAGAGAAAGATCGAGCCCACGCGCTATGTTGATCGAACTATGGTCCGCGACCTAGGGTTCAATGACAATCTCACCTACGTCTTGAAGGGGCAGGCAAGACAT
The DNA here is from genome assembly GCA_963693085.1 of Alisma plantago-aquatica. Taxonomy (NCBI): domain Eukaryota; kingdom Viridiplantae; phylum Streptophyta; class Magnoliopsida; order Alismatales; family Alismataceae; genus Alisma; species Alisma plantago-aquatica. The sequence continues at coordinate 888,134,720 of OY856414.1, read as the reverse complement.
ACAACCAGGAGGCCTGACGAGCTGGAGTATCACACCGACGGCCAGTCATTCTTCGGCAAGTGGCCGACGTACAAGGAACTCGTGGTGGAGTTCATGGCATCATTGGACATCAATGTGTTGCCCAATGACTTGATCGCCACTGATAGAGAATGGAAGAAAGGGCGGGTGTCATTCAGACTCTTCAACAACAACTACACCATTACCCTCGCCCAGTTCAATTCGGTGTACAACTGGTATCATGACGCTTACCAGCACCGGAGGCCAGACAATAGGACATACTACGATGATATCTTCGCTCAGCTCGTGACTGCGCCCCTGGCAAATCCATGAGCTACCACAATGCGGCTATTACAGACTTTGAGCATCCGTTTGTGTGGGTTCTTCACCGCATGCTCTGCACCACGCTGTTCGCTCGCAGCGACCTGTCTCTTAGCAAATTCCAAGAGATGGATTTGTTCTTCCTGCACAAACTGCTGAAGCGTGAGGAGTGCAATTGGGGCGCGTTCTTATTGATGTGTGTGGTGGCCGTGAAAAGGAGTACGAGGAAAGCTCCTATCCATTTTGGAGGGCTAATCACACCATTGGCCACCTATCTTGGGTTGGATCTCTCCCAGCTTACTCCCCTTTCCAACATGAGCAAGGTCAACCTGCAACATCTACACCGCTCCAACCTCCTCCTGCTCTGTGATGGCTTGGCATATGCACATTGCCATGTTAATCACGCATATCAAGAGTGTTCACTTCCAGACCCCGTCTTCAACATTGAGGGAGCTCAACATTTCCGATGGCCTGTCATTGCCATCAATGACTCCGATGAAGACAGTGGTGATGATGACACCAACGATGAAGGCGACGAGCATGAAGAGGAAGAGGATGCCTTCACTCCTCTTCGGGCATGAGTAGCACCCCAGAAGCGTCTCCGCATGCATCCGGGTGCATCTTCATCTTCACAGTCTCCGCCACCTCAACCCTCTCATCAAGGAGAGGATGCCTACTCCATGCAAGGGATGTACACAATGCTGCAAGAGATCCAACACACCCAACTACAGCATACAGCTTCATACGCCAGTATTTAGGATACAACGAACCGGCTGTTACATAACCAGAGGACCATTTTCGAGAATGAGCGCCTCCTCCTCGACAACCAACAACACATCCACGATAGGTTGCATAGGATGTAGATGCATCAGCAGCCCTTCTATGATCATAACTGGAGCCAAAATTATTTTGGGGGGTATCCACAACCTCCACCAATTCCCTAGTATGATCTGAGCTTCCAGGGGCAATACCCATCTTGGGACCCCACGGCTCCACAGTACCTGCCTCCTCCTGAAGAATGATCGGTATCACTGTTCCACCTTTTAAGATTGTTTTTGACTATGAGGCCATAGTCGAATTCCAGCTTAGGGGGGGAGTTGGAACAGCTCTATCCTTTAGTTTTCTCAGTTTTAGTTTTTATTGTTTTGTGTCTTGTCATTTATTTCTCTTAGTTATCTCGTTGTTCGTAGGATCCACACTCTATTTAGTGTAATTGTGGATGTCTAAGGTCATGTGTCATCTCGTTGCTTGTACATGGAAATCAGGGGCAAATTTGAAATTTTTTAGTGCTTTTACAAGCTTGTGTTGTTCAACTTTGAGCACATAACTTAAGAAAATGATTGGGTTTGTCAACTCTATAATAGGAAATCACAACTGTACATTCCTATGGTTCATGCAAAGTGGACGGAACTGGTTGTTTGAGCCTAAACTGACCAAATGATAATGAGACCTTAATTTGAAATGAGAGAGAGAAACCTCTTAATTACTACACATGTCAGTAAGGAGGGACACATAATAATTTCCAAAGGTTCAGTCAATTAGTCTTGTGATCTATCCACCCCATTATTTTCATATTCCACCTTAAGAACTGGAAGTACATTACGGTTTTAATTTCTTTGATTGCATTCCATGTAGATAGGTCTTGCATTATAACTATTTTCACATATTTCTACATGAAAAAAAAATATAGACTAGTTATACATGCACATTATCCTTAGGTGCATGTTATTTGGTTGCATAATTATCATGTTGTAGCTGCATTCATACTTTTGTGCATATAGTACATTATGCATCTTATGTCTTATGAAACATTAAGGGTGATGAACTTATTCCATACCTTCTGAATGCTTCAAATGTATAAGTTATGCAGCTGTAAGTGAGCCCGATAAATGATTCATTGTCATCTATGAAAATAAGGGCTTGAAAAAAAACAATAAGAAAAAAAAACAAAAAGAGTATTGAGAAGCGAAGCAAGTAGTAATGAGAAGGAGCAAGGAACATGTTCTCACTGCATACTAAGAAGAATAAGTACATGATGTAGTTCTCTTAGATATTCCATCTCACCTTGAGACGGGATGATAGTGCATGCATCATTCCACCCAAATGTAGGCATTAGGGCATTTTTACTTGCATATGCATCATTTAGGTCATTATTGTTTTGTGCATGTTGAAACCGTATAATGCTTCCATTTCTTCCACTAGCCACCCATTCCATCCACCCGTTGCTCGAATTGGTAGGCCACCGTGATTTTCTCCTCACTCGTTAATACCAAGAGAACTACTTCCATGTAGATGGTAGTTAGGGTGAGCAACGTAGAATAGGAGATCACAAGATGTACTGAGTCTGGACTGGAGGATTTTGTTATGTTAACTGCCTTATGTGATAGTGTTCATCAATTTTGAGGTAGGTATCTTTTATGGATGATTATTGTCGCCTTTAGGGTAATTATCATTCTGTGGTTAGTGAGGGCCGGAATGTGAAGGTCTGGCGGGGATCATATGGCGTAGTCTGTTGTGATAATCTATTCTTTAGTTGACCCTCACAATTCTATTCTAAAGTTTTGTTGCTCGAGGACGAGCAATGTTCAAGCTTAGGAAAGTTTGATGCGATGATTTTGAGTCACATTTATAGATTTGTTTTACTTGCGTTTTATGCGTTTATTGGTCTCTTTGGTGGTTAATATTGCATAATTCACTTACTTTAGTATATGATCCTTCTCAGTGTCAAATCTCTCTTATTTTATTGTTTTGAGCATAAATGATTACAATAATAGGTTTTATCTCGGCTTATGTGGTTTTGTTTTGCAATTTCAGGAAAAACACGTATCTGCAACTATCGATACCATCGACGACTGTCGAAACTATCGACACAGCCACAGGCAGGCATCCGTAAGGAGCAACGTAGAGTCGATACCATCGACCGGGAAGTCGATGGTATCGAGTTACCATCAGGTTGCCAGCGACCAGCCAGTCGATACTATTGACTCCAAAGTCGATACTATCGACACGTTTAGCTTCAGTGATGGAAAAGGGATAAAACTGACGCCTAAGGGTGTCGATACCATCGACCCACGTCGATGGTATCGAGTCAGCATCAGGCGCAATGAAGAAAAGAAAAGAAGGCTTGCCGATATTGCGAGGGGTCGATACCATCGACCCGTGTCGATGGTATCGACACCGTCAGATCAGAGTTTGTTTCAGATCGGCTCTAATCCAACGACTGTGATATTTTTGCAACTTAACTCGGTGATTATACCTAATGACGGTGGCCAAGAGTAGGAGATCACGTCATTAGCCGCTGCACACGTCCCGAGAAGGTGTGGAGAGAAGAACGGAGCCCAGAAGCACGCCCCGATCATTCCGGCAGCCGAAGAAGACGTTCTCCACCGCCGAAAGGCTGTAGATCGCGTACTCTATGCCAAAGAACGATTGGGTCTTCTCCGTTCAGGGGTTTCATTTCTTATTCTTTTTCTCCATGTTTCCCCTTTCTTCAACCACATTTTGCTCTGAGATGAACATGTGGGGCTAATCCCCTGTCTTTAGGACCGGGAGTAGCCCGGGGAAGCATTGTATGGCATTTTTATCATAGTAATTCATAATTTATCTCTTAAATCTGTGGTATGATTTTGTTTTCTCAATTATATTGTTATGTTTGATCACCATAATGATAATCTAATGCCTTTAATTACTTTGAAAGAAGAATTACTAGTTGAAAAGAGACGAAATTCACATTAATTAACAAATCCCTTGAACAAGGTGATGTAAGGTTAATGGTGGAAACCCAGAGGTCGATTCTAATGCACCTAGTTTAGGGTATAGGTTACTACAACGGTGGAACCGACCTAGACTTAGGTAGTGAATTGTTCCACGACAGTGGACAATTCTGACTACAGGCTACTACCCGGATTGAGAGATGAACCTGAGTAACTATATGGAAATTCATACAATGAAAACTCACGGTGAAACCACAATCCTAAAGATATCCACTTGAATTGATTAAACTAAACATTTAATCGATTGTTTTGTTTCGTTTTCTTTTCTTTTATTTAAAAAAAAACAACTCTCATAACCTTTTTATTGGTCTAGATGATTGCGAGTAGTTAGTAGTAGTCTACCGATAATTTCGGGTCCCTGAGTTCGACTCAGGCCTCACAAGGGCTTATACTACAGTGACGCGTGCACTTGCGTTCTACGCATGGTAAAATTGTGTCACCTGGTTCCTTGGACTACCACCTGGTGCATCAACACTGCTCTCATCAACATGTTCTTCATGTTCTCCAGACATCTTAAAGTTTTTCTACTTCTTTCGTATAAGCAAAAATCACTATAAGATAGACTAGAGGACATAAGAATAGACACAAACCCTTGTCCTAGGTCCCTGTAGACTCAGCGGACAAAAATCTCTAATACCAACCTTGACTTGTGATGCCTCATGCCACAAACCATGAGATAACTCAAAACTAATCGCGGAAACAAATTTAAACAAACAGATCACAAAAAAAACACAAGAAATTAAAACATTTTCATTAAAATTTAGAATAGAAAAAACATTTACATATGAGTCATTTCATGTCACAAGATACTTACCATGTATGCCATCAACCTATATATACATATATATAAACATACATATATATATACATATATACATACACACACACACACACAGATACACACACACACACACACACACACACACACACACACACACACACACACACACACACACACATATATATATATATATATATATATATATATATATATATATATATATATATATATATATATATATATATTGCAACGATCCAGTGAGAAACATATTTGGTGAGAGCATGAGAGGCATTTGAATAACTCTCCACATATATCAATTTTTCATAATCCAACCATACAGATCACAAGTACACCTTAATATCTACCTTCCTATAAAATTTTATCACCATCCAATTTGTAGATCATTCACAACAACCAAATATTTTTCGACGCTCTATATTGAATTTCAGGCGGACCGTTGGATGTAAAAAGTGTATATCATACATATGGACATGTAAACAATGTCTGATTGCAATTATTTGTTGTGACAAGGTAAATGAAATGATGCTTTTTCCATCTATATGGTTGGATTTTAAAAAATAGTTACAAATTTGTAGTTATTCAAATGCCTCTCATGCTCTCACCGTAGGATGTTTCTCACTGGATCGCTACCCTATATATATATATATATATATATATATACATATATATACATATATAACTGACAAGGAGTGGCTCAAGTGGTCAAGCACAATGTCTCCTCACAAAGAGACCCAGTTTCGAATCCCAGCTTCCACCTTGGTTTATCACCCTCCCAGACGTTCGGCCTCTGTCACGGGCGTGGGAGAGAATGCATCTCTTTATCCCATGTACACACACACACACACACACACACACACACACACACACATATATATATATATATACACATACACATATATATACACATATACATATATATACATATACATATATATATACATATATATATATACATATATATATATATATATATATATATATATATATATATATATATATATATATATATACAAATATATATACACATACACATATATACACACACACACACATATATATATGTATATATATATACATACATACATATATATATGTGTATATATATATATGTGTATATACATATATATACATACACACACATACACACACAAACACACACACACACACACATATCCAATGTATCCATACATGAAAACGACATGCAAGACGAAACATATGTCAAAACAAGCCTACAAAACACACCCACAAACCATCCCAAACACCAAGCATACATGGATGACTCTAGGACTCTAACAACAAAAAGGGCTACCAACAACACTTCCAACCTTGTTAGCTACTGTCCTTCTTACTGCTGTTCAATCTTTGCTGTATGATCTCTATCTCCTCATGCCCATCCACCTAAAAAGATGTGGGAAACCCATGGGGTGAGATTCCAAATCTCAGCGGGAGATGTAACTCTCCACCAACACTATTATTAGCACATGTAAGATGTTAAAAGAACAACTATAAAGCTACAACCATGATAAGTAGGTAATCATTACTAACAGAATTAGCAATTTCCATTAGATATGAAACATCTTATCATTATAAAAGGAATATGAAGAACATGTACATGCACTACTAGCAATACTATACAAAGCAAGCAAGGCCTCATCCAATATTTTCATATCTGAACCTAAGCAAGTATGCTACACAGCTAATTACATGTTTTATTATGTCCTGAGGATTTGAGTTGTATCACCCAAATCCAACTAACCACTACTAAGTCAAAATCGGTGCCATACAAGGTCCATGGAAGAGCCAAAATCCACGACCTCACCCCCTCAGTCAGTATGAGTGAACCTACAGTGACATCATCAGTCAAACTGCTACCAATGATATATAGTCCAGCTGTACAAATCTAGCCCACCTTGGTACAGGTAACGGTTCTAGAGAAATAGAGCTACGACCTACAACCACACTCCTACTAGGGTATGGCCCGTAGCCAATCCTGTATCACATGTCTCTGAGCTACAACCCAAAGCCGCACTCCTGTCAGCATATGGCCCATAGACAATCCTGTATCACATATCACTGGGAGGATAGCTCACGCATGGCTGTCTCATATATCCTAGATGTAAGGGGATATTCTTCCTCACCCTCACATATTAAAAACATATGCAATCTGAGTTAAACTCGTTTCACCATTCAACAAGTGCTGACACTGAATGGATCTATGGCACAGGGAAAAACTACACGATGAAGCTCCACTTGATTAGTTAGGTCATTAGGTGTCTTTTAGCATCAATCATGTTACAACATATAAAATCATAACAAATTCTACCAAGATAAGGACATAGTACTCATCCTATAGATAAAACATATAGGGTGTGAATTTCCATAATATCACCACATGATGCTTGTATTATTGCTATTCACAACATCATCAACAATGACACATGCCAAGGGATACCAATACCTTATTCTATTAGTAGGAAACATCCTTTCATGTCAGAACAATAACCATTGTTAGGTCATAAGGCCCAACCACCATGTTCCTGTATCACCTGCATAATCAACATGACTCACAAGGGCATATTCAATCATGTCTCACATCATAGGCATCATAGCACACACTAGCTATGATAATCAATTCCATAACACCTGCATAGTTAGAAGATCATAATCAAGAAGGATAAGCACACAACATTAGAACCATCCATGGTAAGGATATAAGAAACATCATTAGAGAAGAATGTAGATCATACAAAACAACATGATACATGTGCATACATGATTAACATTACACATTCATATATTATTCATAAACACCTACCATCACCAAATGTTAACCACTTAGGCACATAGATTGTGGACATCCTCCATAGTATGTCATGACCGCGACATACACCATGGGTATCTCAACCTTCACTTGTTGGGTTTTGTGGGACAAAACGTGCAACAAAAACAAAAAATTTATCTAACCACAAACCCTCAATCAATAGATCACATCAACAACTATGACATAGGAAAGATGGTTTAACGAGATATACTTGGTCTCGAGGCTTTCTTAGTGACAAGTCATCACAGCTAGTGTGACCTTCAACCACCTAGTCTTTGGCGGCGTCTGTGTAGCTCCTGGTCTTGACTCGAACTATAGTGGAATGACATCCTCCTGAGAGGCAGAAACCTCTCGCCTCTATAGATAGTCCACACGGACCACCAGGAACTCTAGTCATTCTAGTTGAATAGACTAGAAGGAGTTGTCCCCTTCTGTCGGTGTACTAGTCACTGACACACTCTCCCACCTACAGTTGCTGTTCTGTAGTTGTCTTTCCCTCGCTGTGCCGCCTCCCTATTTGGGCAGCACTTGCTCAGGCTCTCTTGGTTACCAGAACCAAAGAGGACAACAACTTTGCAGCACAACTGATGTTATGATTTGTGTATTCTGAGAAGCTCCCTGTACCCCTCTATTTATAGTAGAGGGTAGGGTCAGGGTTCCCAATCTATGCAGGAGTAGCAGGGTCTGGATTTTCCATGAACTGTTTGTACTACGATAGGAAAACCGGTCGATTCATAACTAAACCGATCAACTGGCCAGGTGAGCCGATCGGTTCACCCAGTGAACTGGTCATTTCACTTCCCAGAATTGCCTGTATTTCACTTTCCTATTTCATTTCAAATTAATGCAAAGATTAATTCTTGTCCCAATAGAATTGGACTTGTGAAATGGGAAACTTTTCTCACAAATTGGGAAACCCAACACTTTCTCGGCTGGTCCAGATGAGCCGATTGGTTCACCATAGTGAACCAGTCGTCTCACTTGCCATGAGCCAATCGGTTCAATAAGTGAACTGGTCGGTTGGTGGTCTAGGTATGGAGAACTCAAAGAGAGGAAACATACCCATGGTACATGGAGTTCCCATCTCTAGATCTCAATGTCCTAAATCTTGTGAAGAGAGGGAATGCATGAGTGGGATTCCATATGCATCAACAATTGGATCCATCATGTACGCAATGTTATGCACCCATCCTTATATCTCATATGCACTCAGCATGACGATCAGATACCAATTAGATCCCATAGATTCTCACTGGACAGCTGTAAAGAACATCCTCTAGTACTTGAGAATGACTAAGAATTAGTTCCTCATCTACGGCGGTGAGAAAGAGTTGGTGGTAAAGGGTTACACCGATACAAGCTTCGAAACTGATAAAGACAATTACATATCACAATCAGGATTTGTGTTTTGCCTCAACAACAGAGCTGTGAGCTGGAAGAGTTCCAAGTAAGAGATAGTTGTAGATTCTATGATAGAGACTGAGTATATTTTTGCATCCAATGTAGTGAAGGAGGTTGTGTGGATCAATAAGTTCATCTCTAAACTTGGGGTGGTTCCTAGAACCTGTGATGCAATTGAGTTTTATTGTGACAACAATGGAGCTATTTTACATGCTAAAGAACCAAGATCACATCAGCGGTCCAAGCACATACAGAGGCACTTACATCTCATACGAGAGATCATACAACAAGGAGATGTGAATATTTGCAGAGTACCAACCAAAGACAATATTTCCGATCCCTTGACTAAGGCACTTTCACAGCAGAAGCATGATGGTCATGCTAGATCACAAGGATTGAGATTCATGAGTGATTGACTCTAAGTGAAAGTGGGAGTATGTTGGTGTGTATGCCCATAGAGCCATCAATATGATGATTGTAGTGACATACTTTGTAAATGATTTGAATAATAATAAAGGCAATTTACATCTATATGTTTTAACTATTTTGAGATAATAGTATAACATGTTAGATGTCTAGATAGTGACAATACTCAATGACATATGTCTTCAAGTATGTGACTTGAACAATGAGATCATATGGATGTTAAGAGTATGTACATTCTCACTATCATCCCTTGTCGGTTGTTATTGTGGAAATAACCATAGACATCAATAACACAAAAGACTAGAGTGTGTGTTGGTTGATGATAGAATCTCATCAATCATGATATATGATATCAAACCAAGCATATAGATACATGTTAGAGAACAGTGTATCAGACAAACCCACAATAAGAGTGATGCATGGAAAACACACTTGGTTAGTCAGGATCGTATCTCATAGTATTGGTGGTGACTGTGGTTCTTAGACCTGAAATCACTACACTCATCACATGTCGTTGGGTACACTTTGACATCATCAAACACAGTCCTAAAATATGAGTTGTTATAAAGGTGATGATTGGGTGACTTTGACACATGGGGTTTTGACTGTGAGTGATAGATATGGATTTTTCCCCTCCTAAGGGAGTATGATATCATGGCCACTTGATAAGCGAGACTGAGAAATGCATGGCCATGCACATGTGAGTCAATATATGACTGAGTGATAGATATGGAATTTGACCCTCCTAGGGGAGTATGATATCCTAGCCACTTGATAAGCGAGACTGAGAAATGCATGGCGATGCACATGTGAGTCAGTATATGATATTGTGCTTACAAATATCTCAGACAATCTGCTCTAGTTCAAGGAATATGAATTGAACGTACGTAGAGGATGACAAGTCCATGCCTCGAGTTCAAATTCGGATATCAGTGACAAAGGGATTTTCACTGTAACACCAATCATAGATTGTAGGTTGAAAGTTGTTCTCTAACTTTCCTTTTCACTTGGGTAGCACTAATGTGTGACTAGGTACCACTCTTTGCTTGTGAAGTCAGAAGTAACTTATGGGCATTCACTACCAATGTGAAATGGAACCTATAGGGTCACACACATAGGATTAACTTGGAAGAGGAGTTTATCCAAGAATGTTGTTTAGATTAATTACGAAATCATTTATGTACTCAATTAAACATTCAATCAATAGACTTGACTCAGAATCATCAAGTTCAAGTGTTGAACCAACTGATTAGAGTGTCAGATTGATTGAGAACTAAATTGACCGAGTTTTGCACAACCACCTCAGAATAATCTATCCTCCTCTTATTGTTGATCAGATCCTATAGAAATTTTCCATATGAAGGGATCTGCTCCTTTACATCAATCAAGGGGATATTAGCATGTGATTTTCTAGAAGCTGTCCAGAAATTTCTAAAATTATTGATCCACCTGAGTTGCTTTCAGACTATTTTGAAAGGGCAATGAATTTACCACTTTTCTTTTATGAGGTGAGATATATGTCTTTTTTCTTGTCTCATCAACTTTTTCCTCAACTGTCTTTTCCTATACTATAGTATCTGGTTCCACTGTATATACAGTCACTGCCTTGTCTTTATCACATGTGGCCTCTCCTACATCTAAACTAGATGGTTTGTCGTTAAGAAATTTTCTGCCACTGCGAAGTAATACTGCCTTGACCTATTGATTTCCAGAAGGTACATTAGTGTTTGATGGACAACCTTGATGTCCTAGCTCCTTAGTTATGTAGTTCTCTTTGATTCTGTCCGATAAGCACTTCATTTTGATTTACTAAGTTCCTAAGTATCTCTTTAATGTAGTCAATTATACTGGGACACATGTCCTATTGTTGACCACCAACCTATTGTGTCTTAGTCTTCTATGCTTGGGACGGGTCTTGCAGGAAATTATTGGGATCCTTCCAGGAGAACTTAGGATCCTTCCTCCAAGAGTAGTCATTGTTCATGCACTGTTGTTGTCGTGCAAACTAGCACTCCTCATCTTCTTCTTTTGAAGAATTTCCATCTTTAGCACACAATTTCTTAGAAATCAAGTCCAACTTCTCATTTAGTGCCAAAATAACCTTAGACTCCCCAATACTTTTAATGGTTGAAGAGTGCTCTCTCTTCTCCCCTTGTCTGATTCTTGTACAAGTTCTTTAAGATTTTATGATAGTGAGCTAGCTTGTTGTTGAGGAAGAAGCCTGCTCCTGTGCTATCAAGCGTGGTCATTTCTCCCTTATGCAGAACATAATAGAAAATCTTCACTTGACCTAACAAGTCGATGCCATGGTGAGGGACCTTCCGTAACATATTAAGGAATCTATCCCATGCCTCAGAATATGACTCATGCTGTTTGAAGTTTTGGATTTTCTTGACCAGGTCATTTGTCTTCTGGGGTGAAAGCACCTTTTGAAAAAGCATCAATCATTTGTTCCCAAGTTTCAATGCATTCATCATCAAGGTTATGGAGCCAAGACTTGGCACTATCCTCCAATGATGATGGAAAGAGCTTCAAGTATATGATAGTCGTCGAGACCCTATCTATCTTGATCATATCACAACTTTCTACAAAATTATTGATATGCGTCATCAGATCTTCAGAGTTGTGGCCATGAAAGGCTTGTAATTTGACTAATGACACCAACCCTAGATCAATCTTGTCACTGCCGACATTTATGGCTTGTCTCCTAATTGGCCCTTTTTAAGCCGTTGAAGAAGATGCCTTGATCCTTTCCCAGATCGTTTGTTCCTCTACTTGTTCACCCATTTCTGCTAGCTTAGGTTCCTATGGTGGCTCAAGTTCTTCTGTTGGAGGTATAGGTAGTGGAGTCTGATTAAATTTGTCCACTAACCCTCCATTTTCCCATCCTCTGTGTAGGAGCTCTTCTTAACCTAAACCCGGTGGAGATGACTCTCCGTAGTCGTGGGCTCAGGTATGCACCATGCACTAGTACATGGAAATAGCAAAAATTGCTGTGAGAACATGGTACTAATGGTAAAAAGAATAAGAATATTTAAAATGCTTCTTTTTATGGGTAAAAGAAAAATAAAAGGGGTTGTCCTAGAATGGCCGATTACATCACTCGTAGTGCTAACGTTACCATTTCCCTGATAACAACATCAAAACCTTGATAGGTATTTTCTATATGCTTAAAACTCAAGTGTACGCTATCAGAGTAATATACGCCAATGAGGCCCGAATGTCAAACTCAGGAACACGTAACCTCAAAGAATATTACCAACTACAATGCAATCAACTTAGGCCCAAGAAACTTGATTGATTAGTTTAATGGACTAAAATAGAAAATAAATCTAAATTATTGGTTGTTTTTGTCAGTATTAGTGAATTTCTTAGGATAGTGGTTTCAACATGGTTAACATTGCATTTAATATTAATACATTAATAAAAATATGTCCTAACCCTGGATTAAGAGTCTGTAGTGAGAATTACCTGCTCTCACAGTGTAATTTTGTGATAACCTAGGTTTTTCTCTCTCATTCAATTTATGTACACTTATCTCGTAAGATACCCTATTAGACTCAACAACCTCCCTCACCCAAACCTTTTTGACTTTAAGTCACTTTATGATCAATTGATGACTTGATTTTGGTTAAGTATCACTTTGTGCATATATTTGACTATAATTTGAGTTTTGAACTAAGAGCCATGTTTATTAGGTTTCATCAACTTGTATTAAAAACTGAAACCTTTTAATGAACTATTATTTTTTTCAATTATAGGTCATGTTGTATAGGATTCAATTGTGAATCCAATGGTGCAAAAATCATCCCAATCGGATTATCATAGCCTAAGTTAGGGCCTTTCCAAGTTTGAATCTTATCCACTTGATTTAATTGAGTTAACTCTTCTTGAACCCTTATTGGAGCCTTATTGGGCCGATCTTAAGGGCTTGACCCAGTCTGTGGGCACCTCCCATTTCCTTGGACTAGTATGCAATCTACAACTATCAACCAATCACGTGTCACAGTTTTGTGAGCAGTAAGATTTGACCATTGGATCCCCCGCTCTTGGATTCAGCCTTTGATCTGATAGCTAAGAAGCTGTATTGCACCCTCGTACACTCCATAACATAAGTGATGTTGGCAGCCACCTACCCAACCCTCCATGGTGCCAACTCGACACCCTTTTTGCACCTTGTTTCCCCCAATCAACCCCTCCTATGCCTATAAAGCTCCTCTGCCAACTCATTTCCCCCCTTTTCCCCTTGTTCTTGCGAACCCTAGCCCCCCTTTTCCTCCTCCATCTTCCCACGACACTGCAAACTAGACTTTTTGGGTGCCCCCTCCTCAAGTATGTTTGGTGACATCTAAGGGAATCCATGACCTTGACAGACCAAGGAAAAGCTGACATCCTACTAAGATCCACAACACCTCTACCTTCTTGATTCAACCGAGCTCCGACGAGCTTGCTGAACATGACACCACAGTAGCTGGGCCAGTCCATGTGAGGTGGAGCCAAGCGAGAGATGTTCTCGAACATAGGATCATGGAAACCCTAGAGCTAAGGGTCCAAATTGGATCCTCCCCCTCTCTGGGATGGTTGACAGCTGGTGGATCGCGCCCCACCCACTAGATGGGCACAAAGTCGGGCGATGATGGGGGAAGGCTCCCAACTACACAAAAGTGATGCATGGAGGTGGCTAGAGAGAGAGAGTTCAGGAGGCGCTACTGAGTGCCAGTGCCCATCGGGTTGTGTGGCCCATTGACGACCACTGGATCAAGATCCAACGATCCAGGATCCTTGTTTTGAGGTAAAACTATGAATAATGATATTTCCCACATCCTTGGGCCAAATGAGGCATACAAGATATCATTTTGATCTAGAGAACCTAATCTTTGCAATGGGACTAGTGTCATGACCTAATTCTTGATGTATTTTTACTATTTATGCTAAATATACTAATATTTGATCTCTTTCTACATGTTTAATGCCATCTAATGCTTAAGCTTGCTCTTTGGTGCCTCAAAACCCCATGATAGCCTAATATCAGTACCTTGTACATCTTTATCCACAAAGATTCAAACTTGTCCATACTAGCATTCAAATTTGACTTGATGATGTACCTTGAACCTTGAAGCATGCTTAACAGGATACTTTGATTTTGAATCTAAACCCTAGCTCACATGTGGGACTTTTTATGTCTACGATGATCATGTGAACTCCTAAATCAGTAACCTTAAATCCCTTGTATCCCTATATGTCTTGTAGAACTTTCTTGTGCACTTATGTGGCTAAATACCCTAATCTTGGCTTGATATGTGATCTAGTGTGCATGTGATATCTAAATCTCTAATCTTGTGCAAGTCTTTCTTGAAGGATCATCCATGTTATATAATGATCTCAAATTAGTATGGTAGTGATGTTAATGACTCCTAACTGAAGTAGACCCCATCTATACTATAATGATGACAACTTGCATGATTATAACTCAATATGACTAGTTAATATACCAATGTTGATGCTTGTGTTGACTAAACTTGCTCAAATCATATGATTGCTCTATTTAAGATCTTGGAACTCTAATAATAATCCCTAACCTAGTTGTGATGTATCACTCTAAGTGCTAATGAACCCATGATGTACTATGTTTCTTGATAATGAACTCGCATGACTAGTTGAAATGTAGAAACCTATATTGTAAGATATGATATCTAGATCTAGGTGACACATCCAACCACCATGATTATGAATGATGGACATAATCTTGCTAATGTTAATTCAATTGTACTTATTTGAAATGTCAGGATCTTATGATAACCTATTTGCCAAGATCTAGTCCACATTTCTAGTTATGGTCTTCTAAATCAAAATGGTTAATCTTGTACTCTATTCACCAGGTATGCTTACTCTCTTGACCCTACTATGATATTGGCTTGTTTGTATATATGCTCGTATGAATGCTTGGCTAGATAGTTACTTGTTTGAGCTACTTGTTCCCTATGATTAGTACATTCATTTTTCTTGAAATATGTTGAACAAACCTCAAAATTAATTAAACTTGTCCATTATACAAACCTCGTGTACCGTCCTGTATTATTGGGGTAAGGACACAAGGTTGGGCACCTTACTTGATATGTTAAGATAAGGTGGACCATGTCGATAGAAGGGTTGGCTAATCTTGAGCACCCTTACGGATCCTTCCAATGGGAAGTTGGTCAATGGCCATGATATGTTGTTGAGTATGATGGAAAGTACACTTAAAACACACTTTGTACAAAAGATTGTTGTTAAATGTTCATGCCTTGTTTCTACTTCTTGCTTATATGATGTTTCTAGCCAAGAAATTTTTATACTACTCTTAAACTGTTTACATGCCTTTTCATAGCATACTTAATGCTTTAGCATTAATATGTTTTGTTTATCGAATTTGTAGTTTCCAAATGAAGATCCACTGCATTGAAGACGCTATGCTCTGAAATGCAATATAAATGGGTATACTTGTATATAGGATTTGGTTACATGTATCTCTATCCCCTTCTGGTATCTTGTTATATCTTGTTGTTTCTGCCTTTTTCATATATATTCCATGTGTGGAATATTCGATCCATTCCAGGGATGGACACCCAGGTCCACTCGCCTTAGGCTATGTAGCCATTAGGAGTGTGGACTTAGGGTAATAAAGGGATCCGTGACAAATGGTATCAGAGCCAAACACATAGTCCTCTATATATGTTTAAGGCATAACACATCTTAAGAACCCAGGGAGGACTAAAATCCTTTCCTTAGTGTTTAGAGAGTTTTCTAGCATCTCATCTCTTCTTTAAGGACCACCTAAGCCATCCAAGTAGATGATGATTAGTTAGAATTCTTGTCTTCTCATGTTATTCTTCTCTCATGTCTATTAATCACATGAATTCTCAATTTGGATAGCTTATGCAGGGGAAAGGCTAAAATTCACTTGAAATCATGAAAGTTGATCAAAATGATAATTCCATGATCTGACTTTAAATTGCAAACCCTATTTGATGTATGAAAGTACTCTTGCAAGTGTTTTACTCATGTGTAAATTTTATGAAAACTCAAGATAGGATATATGTGCTTTGTGTTTGAGGTAAACTATTGATGCGGTGAGATAAGGTGGAAATCATGTTTTACGCCTCATGTTAGATGTGGTCCCTATTGGCTATACTGATGTTGTCCCTATTTTGATTAAACCTCAAACACAACTATGCCCAACCTCACCCTATTAGAAGGTAGTGTGACATATACCTTGTTACGACTATGTCTTTGGACCCTAGATCACGATGTGATGACTTGAATACAAGAGGTATTTCCCTATTGACTTCTATGCCTCTTTGTAAGCTCAATTTTGAACAAACATGATGAACATGGATATTACTCTAGCTCTAGCATTCTCAAACTCTTGAGTTCTCAAGTTGACTTCTTGATTTCCAAATTTACCCTTACCTTGATCTTGAAAGGAAGGGAACGAAATTTGACCTTGATTTTGCAAAATCTTGAAATATGTTTGCCCTATTAATGATCTAGATGTTCGACTCGAGATCTGGTGAAATATGATTTGATAGTTGATACTCACCCTATTTGGATATTCTTGAAGGATCACGCCTAATATAGACCAATGTGCCGGATTAGGGTGGTGGTTGACTTATGACTTCCCTAACTAGGTCACCTCCCTATAATGACTACCTCTAAAATTCCATCTAGTGAATCATTTAGAATTCATGAAGGTAACTCCTCCAATACAATTTTGATTTCTTGACCTAAGTCTCTAACAGGTCAAACCAGGACGATATGTATGCTTGATTTTGAATCTCGACTTGATCTTAAAATATTATGATGTTGACTATAGTGGTTTAGATTCCTAGAAAGACTAAGGCCTATATCATCCATCAAGCTTGAATTCCATGAAAATGAACTCAATATTGAGGCCACAAAATGTTGAATAATGCTCGAAATGATGCTCGATTGTTGCTTGATTAATGTATACAAATGAATGATCACACCTAAAGTCTAAAATAGGAATCTAAACCTTGCTTTGAAAATTGGACCTATGACATTGGTGTCCAAACTTGACTCTCAATATTAAATAATGAAATCTTGACTCATGAATAATGATATTGATAATGATTTGACTCCTATGGTCACCCTATTTGGATCTTGAGGTCACCCTCAAGATATGATTAATGACTTTCATGACCCCAAATCTCAAAAATGTAAAATTATGATTATGTTGACTCACTCAATTTATGACTTAGGGTTAAGCTCCATGTGGACTAGGGTGGGACCTTCCATCAATTTTGAGCACAAAATCATGATGTTGAAATATGAAGTTTGTCTCAAATTATTGAAATATGAAATCTCAATCTTGGATGTATAACCCCACCTAGGCCAATGTTGAAGCTAGAACCCTAAATGTTGGGATATAAAGTCATGTCTTACTCTTGAACCCTATTCGTTTGCTTGAAATGTGGTCTCTCCAAATTTGGTGATATATAGGATAATCTCTCCAAAAACTTTGACTCATGAATGATACCTCTAATTTGACAATCTATGTGACTATATGTGGACCATGATACTCAATTGCTCAATTTTGAAATATATTGTGTTGATGAGATACCACATTGATTGTGATATGGAATATGGAGAGCCAATCACGATTGATGACTTGTGCTAATTTTGGGGACAAAATATCTTTTAAGGTGGAGAGGATGTGATGACTTGGGTTTTTCTCTCTCATTCAATTTATGTACACTTCACTCATAAGATACCCTATTAGACTCAACAACCTCCCTCACCCACACCTTGGTGACTTTAACACAATGATCAATTGATGAATTGATTTTGGTTAAGTATCACTTTGTGCATATATTTGACTATAATTTGAGTTTTAAACTAAGAGCCATGTTTATTAGGTGTCATCAACTTGTATTAAAAATTGAACACTTTTAATGAACTCATATTGCTTTGAACTATAGGTTATTTTGTAGAGGATTCAATTGTGATCATCCCAATTGGATTATCATAGCCCAAGTTAGGGCCTTTCCAAGTTTGAATCTTATCCACTTTATTTAATTGATTTAGTTCTTTTTGAACCCTTGTTGGAGCCTTATTGGGCCGATCTTAAGGGCTTGGACCAGAGAGTGGGCACCTCCCCTTACCTTGGACTGGTATGCGATCTGCAACTACTGACCAATCACGTGCCACAGTTTAGTGAGAAGCAAGATTTGACCGTTGGATCCCTCACCTTTGGAAGAAGTTTCCTTGCACCTCCATACACTCCCTAGCACAAGTGACATTGGCAACCACCTACCTGACCCTCCATGGTGCCACGTCAACACCCTTTTCACACCTTCTTTCCCCCAATCAACCCCTCCTATGCCTATAAAGCTCCTCCACCAACTCATTTCTCCCCTTTTTCCCTCGTTGTTGCGAACCCTAGCCCCTTTTTTCCTCCTCCATCTTCCCATGATGTTTTCGCCTAGAATGTTTGGGTGCCCCCTCCTCAAGTATGTTTGGTGACATCCAAGGGAAGCCACGACCTCAATAGACCAAGGCAAAGCCAGGCGGCATCCTCCCGAGATCCATAACATCTCTTCCTTCCTAATTTAACCGAGCTCCAGTGAGCTCGCTGACCATGATGCCACGGTGGTTGGGCTAGTTCATGTGAGATGGAGCCAAGTGAGGGATGTTCTCAATTGTAAGATCATGGAAACCCTAGCACCGAGGGTCCATATCGACTCCTCCCCCTCTCTGGGTTGGTTGATCGTTGGTTGATCGCACCCCACCTACTGGATGGGCATAGAGTCAGGAGACGATGGGGAGTGGCTCCCAAATGTGCAAGAGTAATGCACAGAGGTGGCAAGTGATAGAGAGAGTTCAGGAGGTGCCACTGAGTGCCAACACCCATCCAGGCAGTGCCCCCCCCAGACCACTGGATCAAGATCCAACGATCCAGTATCCCTATTTTGAGGTAAAACTATGAAGAATGATATCTCCCACATCCTTGGGCCAAATGAGGCATACATATATCTTTATTGATCTATAGAACTTGATCTTTGCAATGGGACTAGTCTCATAATCTAATTCTTGCTATAGTTCTGCTGTTTGTGCTAAATGTGATAATATTTGATCTCTTTTTACATGTTTGATGCCATCTAATGCTTAAGATTGCTCTTTGGTGCCTCAAAACCCCATGATAGCCTAATATCAGTACCTTGTACACCTTTATGCACAAATATTCCTACTTGTCCATACTAGCATTCTAATTTGACTCGATGATGTACCTTGAATCTTGAAGAATGCTTAACATGGATACTTTGATGTTGAATCTAAACCCTAGCTCGCATGTCAGACTTTTTATGTCTAAGATGATCGTGTGAGCTCCTAAATCAGTAACCTTAAATCCTTTGTATCCCTATATCTCTTATAGAAATTTTGTGTGCACTTATGTGGCTAAATACCCTAATCATGGCTTGATATGTGATCTAGTGTGCATGTGATATCTAAATCTCTAATCTTGTGCAAGTCTTTCTTGAAGGATCACCCATGTTATATAATGATCTCAAATCAGTATGTTAGTGATGTTAATGACTCCTAACTGAAGTAGACCCCATCTATATTCTAATGATGATAACTTGCATGATTGTAAATCAATATGACTAGTTATACTAATGTTGATGCTTGTGTTGACTAAGCTTGCTCAAATCATATGATTTCTCTATTTAAGATCTTGGAACTCTAACAATAATCCATGTCCTAGTTGTGATGTGTCAATTTAAGTGCTAATAAACCCATGATGTACTATGTTGCTTGATAATTATCTCGCATGACTAGTTGAAATGTAGAAACCTATGTTGTAAGATATGATATCTAGATCTAGGTGACATATCCAAGCACCATGATTATGAATGATGAACCTAACCTTGCTAATGTTAATTCAATTGTACTTATTTGAAATGTCAGGATCTTATGATGACCTATTTGCCAAGATCTAGTCCAAATTTCTAGTTATGGTCTTCTATATCAAAATGGTTAATCTTGTACTCTACTCACTAGATACGCTTACTACTTGACCCTACTATGGTATTGGTTTGTTTGTATATACACTCATATGAATGCTTGGCTAGTTAGTTACTTGTTTGAGCTACTTGTTCCATATGATTAGTACGTTCATTTTTCTTGAAATATGTTGAACAAACCTCAAACATAATTGAACTTGTCAATTATACAAACCTTGTATACCTACCTATATTTTCAGGGCAAGGGAACAAGGTTGGGCTCCTTACTTGAGATGTCAAGATAAGGCAAACTATGTTGATAGAAGGGTTGGCTAATATTGAGCACCCTAAAGGACCCTTCCAATGGGAAGTTGGTCAATTGCCATGATATGTTGTTGAGAATGATGGAAAATACAATTAAAAACCACTTTGTATAAAAAATCATTGTTAAAAGTTCACACATTGTTTCTATTTCTTGCTTATATGATGTTTCTAGGCAAGAAACTTTTATTCTACTCTTAAACTATTTACATGCCTTTTCATAGCGTATTTAATGCTTTAGCATTTAATATGTTTTGTTTATCAAATTTGTAGTTTCCAAATGAAGATCTGCTGCAATCAAGACTCTAAGCTCTGAAGTGCAATACAAATGGGTATACTTGTATATAGAATTTGGGTACAAGTTTCTCTGTCCTCTTCTAGTATCTTCTTATATCTTGTTGTTTCTGCCTTTTTCATATGTATTGCCTGTGTGAAATGTTCAATCCATTCCAGGGACGGACGCCCAAGTCTACTCACCTTTGGTTGTGTATCTATTAGGAGTGTGGACTTAGGGTGATAAATAGATCCGTGACAAATTCACTACCTAACCTAATACCAAACCCAATCTCATATTGATTGTGTTATTAGATAGGTGCTTTATCGATTGCTCTGGGTAATCTCCTCATGATTGTAAGACACCTTGCTCAAAGGGCTTTATAGAACGTATATTTCTATGAGGTTCCAACCTTTAATTTTCCTTTTTCAAAGCAATTAATGGTCCATTTACTACCTATGGTGATCAAGCATGGATAGTTCATTCATTCACATAGAAATAAATCCAGATATTAAGAGAAACTGATGAATTATTGCATAAGAGTCAAATACAATGCACAACCAGGCTACTCCCGGTTCCTAAGGAACTTGGGGATTAGACCCTCATAGTTTCCATGGTCAAAAACATTGAAGAGAAAGGAAAAAATGTGGTGAGCATGAAGAACCCCTAAAGTAGACGGTTCAAATGATCCCTTCTCATGCACATGCTAACTTCCTACCTTTTGACTATAAATCCGTCCACTGCACTACTACAGAAACATCATTCAACATCGCTTTTAGAGGCGTCGGTTTTTTAGTAAAACTGAAGCTGTTAACATTAAACGTCGGTTAATAAGGACATCCGACATCTATATTTGAAGACCATCCAGACACGGGTATCACTTTTCATTCAGTGTCGGTTGAAGAAACGAAACTGATGCCTAAAGTAGCCTGCAAAATCCAATTTTTTTGAGCAAAAAAAAACTGCGCCAAAGTATCAGATATGACGTTGGTGTTTTACCTAATAACCGATGCTGAATGAAGATAAAATTTGCACCAAAAGTTCCAATATGGGCATCAGTTTTCTTAGAATAACTGACGTGACAAGGGTGCTTGCGGCGTCCCCGCCAAAAAAATTAGGGTAAAGGAATGTCCAATTGACGTCGATTGTCTTTGGATAACCGACGCTTAATAATAAAGGTGTCGGTTGTTATGGATAACCGACGCCTTTTAGTAACTTAATATCCCCCACGCACAACAGACTCTTCCCCTTTCTTTTGTTTCATCGATCGATTTTGCTCTGGTTCCCGACCCCTACTGCGTCGCCGCTGCCTGCTAGTGCTGTCGCCTCCGCGCCGCCGCCTACTACTGTTGTAGCTGCTTGCCACCGCTGCCGCCTGCCTCTCCTTCTCTGCTCGCCACCGATGCCTCTGCTTCTGCTTCTCTCCTCCCTGACGCCGTTGCTGCTGCTGCTCTCCTCGCCGGTGGTTTCCTGCTCCTCCTGGTCCTGCTGCTCCTCCAACCGCCGATTGCCCTGCTCTCCTCGTCGGTTGCCCGAAGGTACCTGCTCCCGCTCTTCTTCCTCCACCCTTAAGTAGGTACCCTGATCCGCGTGGGATTTCACCTCTTCTTCTTCCTCCTGCTCCCTCTCAGATGGTTGTTGGATTAAAGCAAGGCCACGGCTGTGGCTGTGTTGGCCTACCACGGCCGTGCTGGCCAGCACAGCCGTGGTAGGCCAACACAACCACGGCCATGGCCAGCCCACACGGTCGTGGCCTTGCTTTAATCCAACAACCATCTGAGAGGGAGCAGGAGGAAGAGGAAGATACATTTGCAATTGAATACTAATGCTTGACCTAATTCTGTAAATTTTGATGCATGTTGAATTAAGATATTAAAACCCTAATACACATTTCACCATAATCTTGAATTAACTATATTGCTAAAATCTTGTGATCAATCTATGTAAGATATTAAAACCCTAATGTTAAATCTCAGATTTTGTAGTGATGTGTCACCCTAACATCTACATGAATCTCTATTGTATGATGTAGATTGATGATAATGCATGAGCTAGTTTGAAATTTTGAAATCAATTATGAATCTCTCCATCCCTAGGTCATACTAATTTATGTGTAATATTTATCTTGATGATGAACATGCATGGACACTCGAAATGTTGAAATCAATGTTATAGAATGACAACACATGTCTTTGTTGGCCTAGAAACCCGTCCAAGATTTACTCATTAGGAGTAAATCTTGGATAGTCCGCAGTTTGGGACTGTTCTTGAACACCTAATCTCACTTAGGATGTAAGTGTATAATGTGTATTGGGTTTTCAAGAAAATTTTGGCAGCATTTCCCCGTTTGTTCTCTAAGTACATATGTACTTGGAGAACAATGGGGAAATGCAGCTGAAATTTTTTTGAAAACCCAATACCCATTATACACTTACTAGTGAGATTAGGTGTTCAAGAATGGGATAGGTGGTACACATTTATTATATATAAGAATGACAACACATGTATTTGTTGGCCTAGAAACCCATCCAAGATTTACTCATTAGGAGTAAATCTTGGATAGTCCCCAGTTTGGGACTATTCTTGAACACCTAATCTCACTTAGGGTGTAAGTGTATAATGTGTATTGGGTTTTCAAGAAAATTTTGGCAGCATTTTCCCGTTTGTTCTCTAAGTACATATGTACTTGGAGAATAGTGGAGAAATGCTGCCGAAATTTTCTTGAAAACCCAATACACATTATACACTTACTAGTGAGATTAGATGTTCAAGAATGGGATAGGTGGTACACATTTATTATATATAAGAATGACAACACATGTATTTGTTGGCCTAGAAACCCATCCAAGATTTACTCATTAGGAGTAAATCTTGGATAGTCCTCGGTTTGGGACTTTTCTTGAACACCTAATCTCACTTAGGATGTAAGTGTATAATGTGGATTGGGTTTTTAAGAAAATTTCAGCAGCATTTTCCCGTTTGTTCTCTAAGTACATATGTACTTGGAGAACAACGGGGAAATGCTGCAGAAATTTTCTTGAAAACCCAATACACATTATACACTTACTAGTGAGATTAGGTGTTTAATAATGGGATAGGTGGTACACATTTATTATATATAAGAATGACAACACCTGTATTTGTTGGCCTAAAGTTTTAACCATGCAAAAACTATAATCTGTTAACCCTAGACCCTAATCTTGTTGTAATTTATACTTGTTTTCTCTTTGATCATAGAATGGATAGATCATGGATGTCCATTTGCAATCGCTGCATCCCAGAGTTTATATCTGGTCTTGACCAGTTTATTAGATTTGTCGAGGAACATAGGAAACAACCTGGAGATAGGTTCTACTATCCATGTAGGCATTGCGGTAACAACTTCAAAGTCAGCACTGGTGACGAAATCAAAAGTCATATCATGTGCAACAGGATTATACAAGGCTATACAGAATGGCACTGGCATGGAGAGATTTCAAACTCAAAACTAGTAGATGTCAATAGTAGTGCTTGTGTGGAAGAAGAAATTGCCTCCGATGACGTAGATGTGAATGAACTAGTTCCAGTAGACACCGTTGATGCGATGCTGGATAGTTGTGGGGTATAGTACACCGATCCACCTCCCATTTTTAGAAACATTGTGCATGATGATGAGATATCGTTATACACAGGTTGTACTAAGTTTATGAAGCTTAGCGCTATGTTGAGATTGTATAAGCTGAAAGCTAACAATAGATGGAGCGGCAAAAGCTTCACGTCATTGTTGTCTTTGTTGAAAGAAATGCTTCCTGAAGGAAACAAGCTGCCAATCTCAACATACCAGGTAAATAAATTGTTGTGCCCAATGGGAATGGATGCCAAGAAGATACACGCATGCCCAAATGATTGTGTATTATTTCAAAAGGACTATGTGGATTTGAAAGATTGTCCAAAATGTGGTGCATCACTATATAAATTGACGACTTTGGGGGAGTCCAAAACTAGTTCTCCTGCCAAGGTGATGTGGTATCTACCTATAATATCACGGTTTCAATGCTTGTTTGCCAATCTGATAGATGCAAAGAATTTGAGGTGGCATGCAGATGTTAAGAAAAATAATGATGGGATCCTACGACATGCGTATGATTACCCACAGTGGAAGAAGATTGATATATTGTACCCTGAATTTGGTGAAGAAGTTAGGAATCTAAGACTTGGGCTTTGTATAGATGGGATGAATCCGTACAGCACATTGAGAAGCCAACATAGCACTTGGCCAGTCATGCTTGTTATATACAATCTTCCTCCCTGGCTGTGTATGAAAAATAAGTACGTAATGCTGTCGTTGTTGATATCGGGCCCTAAACAACCTGGAAATGATATCGATGTTTATCTTCAACCTCTGATTGATGATTTAAAGAAACTCAGGGGTGAAGGTGTGATGACCTATGATGCTTCACGAAGAGAGACATTTCATTTGCATGCCATGTTGTTTTGCACTATTAATGACTTTCCAGCATATGAGAATTTGTCTGGATATAGTGTCAAAGGAGCTAAAGTGTGTCCTATATGTGAAGAGAAAACTGATTCAACCAGACTAAAACATGGCAGTAAGACTGTATATCTCGGTCATCAAAGGTTTCTTAAAAAATTCCATCTGTATCGTAGGAAGCGCAAATCATTCAATGGATTGAATGAGGAATGGAGTGCACCTAAACCTATACCAAGGGAGGTTGTTTATGAAAGAGTAAAAGACTTTTTCAATGAATTTGGTAAGAGATCACAATGTACTATGGCCACACGGAGTGACAAATCTTTATTCCAGAAGAAGTCAATATTTTGGGATCTTCCTTATTGGAGTTCTTTGACAGTCAGGCATTGTATCGATGTCATGCACGTTAAGAAAAATGTCTGTGATAGTGTCATTGGTACTTTGTTGAATATACCAGGTAAGACTAAAGTTGGGATAAAATCTTGACTGGACCTACGTGAAATGGGAATAAGGTCAGAATTAACAGAATTACGTGAAATGGGAAATCGGAGAACATACTTACCTCCCACTTGTTACACATTGTCTAGAAAGGAGAAGAAAGCTTTTTGTGAATGTTTGGTAAATGTTAAGGTGTCACAGGGTTAATCATCCAACATCTGTAGATTGGTATCAATGAAAGATCTAAAGTTGATAGGTCTTAAATCTCATGATTGTCACACTCTAATGCAACAAATATTGCCTGTGGCAATTCGATCTATATTGTTGAAGCATGTAAGGTTTGCAATCACCAGACTTTGTTTCTTTTTCAACAGTCTGTGCAGCAAAGTTATTGACCATGATACTCTCAATAATTTGTAAAGAGAAGTGGTTGTTACCCTATGTCAGCTTGAGATGTATTTTCCTCCATCGTTCTTTGATATCATGGTACATCTTGTTGTCCACTTGACTAGGGAAGTGAAAATGTTGGGACCATTTTTCTTGCATTGGATGTATCCCTTTGAACGATACATGAGCATTTTTAAAAGTGATGTTCGAATCCGTTATCGGCCTGAAGGGAGTATTATTGAGGGTTATGTGGCGAGAGAGGTTATGGATTTTTGCAATGAATTTCTTAGTGGTAATGACACTCCTGGTAATGACAAGAATATTGAGGAGCAATTTGGGAAAGGAATTTTGGGATCACGGGTGAAAGTAATCAGCCGTGAGTAGTTGGAACAAGGTCACTTGTATATTTTACACAACATGGATGAAGTGAGTGTTTATATCGAGGAACATACCAATTTCATCAAGAGACAATATCCTCACGCCAATACAATGTGGCTTGCTAGAGAGCATAACAAGACATTTATTAAGTGGTTTGAAGATAAAGTCTTACATCAACTATCAAATGCCTCACCTTTAAACCAAAATTGAATGTTATGTCTTATGAAGGGTATGCCATTAATGGATTCACATATTACACAAAGCGCTAAGATGATAAGAGTGTCGTCCAAAATAGTGGGGTCACCCTTCAAGCGTCGACTATGTTTTTTGCAAGTGCAAAGGATAAGAGTCCACATGAAGCTAAAATGTCATATTACAGTGTCATTGAATACATATGGGAGTTTGACTACATAGATTTCATAATTTCTCTCTTCAAATGTAATTGGGTTGATAACACCAAAGGAGTTATAGTGGATGAATTGGGTTTCAATTTAGTGTACTTTGAAAAGATTGGCGAGAAGGGTGAACCATTCATATTGGCATCACAGGCGTAACAAGTATTTTATATCGATGATCCTACAAATGATAAATGGTCGGTTGTTCTTCATGGTAAAAGACAGTTCATTGAAGATCCTATAGACGAAGAAGAGTACTATGATAAGTATGATGACTCCAGTCCATTCTCAGTTGGGTTGCCAACACCAACAAATATTGAAGCTAATGATGACTTGTATGTGCGCGGAGATCACAATGAAGGATTGCTAATTGATAAAAATTCACAATATTAGAGGCATGTTTATATTTTTTTATATGTTTTATTTTTCTGAATGTGAACTTTACAATGTGAATTACTTTACAATGTGAATGTGAACTTAACAATGTGACTTTTACAATGTGAATTACTTTACAATGTGAAGTTTACAATGTGAATTACTTTACAATGTGAATGTGAACTTTACAATGTGAGCTTTACAATGTGAATTACTTTAGAATGTGAACTTTACAATGTGAATGTGAACTTTTAGATGGCTGAGCATTCTCCTGATGATCGTGTTGATGATTACTGTGAGGGTGAGGACATCAATGTGCCGCCTCACAATGTAAGTCTTAAAAATATATCGTATATTTATATCTACATGTCCATTTATAGTTATATCATGTAAGTGTGTTTATTTTGTCAAATTTTAGGTTGATGATGCACATGTACCCTCTGAAGCAGTTGAGGCACTTGATGAGCAGCACTAAAAAGTTGATAAGAGAAGGGGCATCACTATGATGAAGAAGTTAATAGCGCAAAGGGGCAATGGACCCAAACTTGATATGAATTTTGATAATGTAGGAAATGCAATTGGAGTGAATCGCAATTCGTTTGTTTCATATCTTGGGTATGTTACTCGTAGCCATTGTGGTTGTAAGATAGATTCTTGGCATAAAATTCCTAAGGGGAAGAAAGACGTAATATGGAAGGATTTATGCGTGAGTTATTATTAATTTGCAATTCTATTTTGTAGATTACTAATTTTTTGGATACTAGTTAATAGCAATTCTATTTTGTAGAGTATATTTGAATTGGATGAAAACCTGCATCGTAAATGCATGATGCAACACTTTGGGAGAGCCCTAAGGAACTATAGGAAAAATCTCACCTGAGAATACATAAAAGAAGGTGACAAGAGGAAGAAGACAACCACTGAACAGTGGAACTTCCTGGACAAAGAAGAATGGGACGCGTTTGTTGCTTCAAGAAAAACTGATGAATTCAAGGTATTAGGTGTCACTCCCAATTTAATTAATATATGTTGTATTCACCTATTCAAGATTAACATTTAGTGTTACTAACCAAATCATTAATGTGCATACTAACTAGGCCCTTAGTGAGGCACAAAGAGCAAGGCGTGCACTGAATGTGCATGACCACACAATGGGTCCAAAGGGGTATGTAGGCATTCGCCAAAGACTACAGGCTGAATCTACTGCTCAGTCTTCTACTACTCAGGAGTCCTCTACTATAGGTATCACACCTCTGCCTCACCATGATGTCTGGATAGCTGGGAGGAAAAATAAGAAGGGAGAAATAAGGAAGTCCGCAACTACTGAGGCGGCTAAAAAAATGGTAAAATACAACTCTTAGAGCAATCATTCGAATATTGATTATTTGGGGTGTTTACTTAATTGCAAATTTTTGTTTTGGCGATTAGCGAGAGATGCAAGAGATGAGGAAACAAGGCAAGTTCATCCCCGAGGGCACAAGGGATGAATTGGCAGTTGCTCTGGGTAACCCAGAGCATCCTGGACGTGTTAGGGCTGCATGCGCTAGTGTGGGCATCAAAGCGTTCTTTGGGCCATTCCAGTGCAAACATGTCCTAAAAGCGGGACTTTCACAAGAAGAGGTAACCTATTCTTTCTTTATAATGTTACTGTAAAAGAGAATTCAATAATCAAAAGCTAACATTTCTTTTATCCATGTATAGGTAGATAAGATAGTTGATAGGAAACTCGAAGAAGCAATGAGCAAGTGGCAGGCATCTCTGACTGCCACTCAGCAGACTGTACCTATGGCGTCCCGCTCTACTCCTACTGTAGAGGTTGGGAGTAATCCTGTAGACCCACCACCTAGCACA
Source organism: Alisma plantago-aquatica (assembly GCA_963693085.1). Classification (NCBI taxonomy): domain Eukaryota; kingdom Viridiplantae; phylum Streptophyta; class Magnoliopsida; order Alismatales; family Alismataceae; genus Alisma; species Alisma plantago-aquatica. The sequence continues at coordinate 888,105,289 of OY856414.1, read as the reverse complement.
TCCAGTGTAAGTATTTTTATGACATAGTAACTAGTCTTTTCAAGATGATATGTTTTCAAGATGATATGTATATATGTATATAACATTCTTCACACAAAAATTTGTAGGGGTTGAAGCCATTCCATCTAAAAAGTAAAGAATTTGTCATTGCAGAGGCGTCAGCTTACCCATCCCTAACAGGGGAAATGTTTCATGGGTCTCCATTACCAGCTGGTTGGGTTCGTGTGAGCCCGGTACATATATTTCCCAATTGGATGGATCTTCCATTGCCATATGCCCACCCAGATTGTGAAACGCTTGGTGAGGCAGAAGGCGGAGTGATATTGTGGCCAAAAGCAGATGTCCTCTATATTGAAACTGTATCGTAAATTTACATTACGTTAAATTGTTAGTGTGTGTATATGATGTCAATTGATCTGAAATTATATATATATATATACAGTTTAAAAAGAAGACACCCAGAGCATCTAGGCCTCCACCTCCACCTCCTACATTACCAAGTTGGGTTCCACATGACCTACCTGTCATGTTAGGTCCTAATTGTAGGGTATGACAATATGGTTAGGCGAACATGATATAAATTTCCCTATAACTGTTTCTATATATGTGGATGCTCTAGTCAATCATACGAAAGCAAACTATTTATACAAGATATTTTGGAGTTGTTTCGATATGATTGGCTGAATACATCTGTGATAGAGCTATGGATAAGGTGAGATCTTCTTTATACATCCATATACCTTGTGTAGGATCTGGTGATCTGGTTTCTTATATATTAATGCATACGTAATACATGTTTTGCAGCTACTTAGACAAGATATGTGCAGATTTTTCATTCGAACATGTAGGTTTTTTTATTCCATCTTTGATTAGTCTAGTAGATAAAGACCCTTCGTCAGTTCAACAATACTGCTGTGATGCTTTTACAAATTTTTCTCAAAATAACAAGATGGTGATAATAGCTCCATTTAATGTGGAGTAAGTTTACTTTGCTTATAATTTGAACTTAAGAAAATTACATTTTATTATGGATTTTGAGTTATTAATTTTTAACTTTTTTACCTCTAGGGGTATGCATTGGGAGTTACTAGTTATTGTCCCCGAGATGTTCATTGTCTATTATCTAGATCCTAAGGGGAGTAAATTGAATTCAAAATATGGATACACAATGAAAATTGAATTATTCCGGTGAGAAATATTTCATTTTCATATCCGTTAACACATGTTATTACATTACTATTTAATTATGCAATGTACTGTGTTACATTAACATGTAGGGGTTTAGATGAGTTCAAAAAGGATGGAGGAAAGGTCCCCAGGAAAAAGAACAAGCCAATAATTTGGAAGAACGTGGAAGTAAGTTCCCGACTGCAATGTATATATTATTTATGTGAACAATGCTTAACTAGTTGTATTTTTTAATATTTTGTATGTTTCAATTTATAGTGTTCTACACAAGACAACGGATGGGCATGTGCATACTATGTGATGTGGTTTATGTACATGATTATCAAATATGCCACAGTGGACATCGATACCATTCTTGAGGTATTATATATAGCCTCATTAGATAATATGAAATATATCAATTTTATTTATATATCATTAATTATATATATACATCATTCTCTTTATAGGTGTTTAAAACTGACCACACTACAGGAAAGGCCTTACTAGATGTACATGCTCCCTATACAACAGAAGAATTAAATGATGTAAGAGAAGAATGGGCAACAACCATACAAGTAGTGGGGTTTTTAACATATAATTAGGATGTTGATAGCGAATAATGACTAAAGAATGATATTTTGTAAATGAATTTTTGAATTATAATATGTGTGAATGTTTATACATGTCTGAATGTTTCTACATGTGTCTGAATGTTTATGCATGTGTGAATGTGAAAATGAATGAAACTGTTGGCTGCTATAAGAATGTTTCTACATGTGTGAATGTGAAAATAAATGGAACTGCAAATTGCTACATGAATGTTTCTACATGTGTGAAAATCGAATGGAACTATAGGTTGCTAAATGTGTGAAAATTAATTTTGTTAATTTTGTAGGTTTGTGGCATGTTGTTGACTGATATAAATGAATGTCATAAAACCTACAGTTTATAACTGAACTGCAGGTTTCTCATCCTGCGACCATCCACATCAGGCCTGTAGACTGATAAGAAAAAAAAATATGAAATAGGCGTCAGTTATTTGTTTAAAACCGACGACAAATGATTACAATGTCGGATAAATAATTATAACTGATGCCTAATGCATGTGATGTGGCATCGGTTATCAATAATAAACCGAGGTTGATGGTTCTGGCATCGGTTTCCCTACTAGTAACCAACGTCGATTTCCCTAATGAGGTCAGACACCACGGCCGTGCTGGCCAGCATGGTCGTGGCAGTGGGCCAGACACCACATCCGTGTTGGCCACCTCGGTCATGGCAGCAGACCAGACTCCATGGCCATGCTGGCCAGCACGGTCGTGGCAGCTGGTGAGATGGCGTCAGTTATCACTAATAAACTGACGCTGATAGTGCCCCATATGGTTCCCTTTCTATGGCGCGAAGGTTTATGGCGTCGGTTTCAAAGCTAATAACTGACGCCTATACCCCCTGTTGGCGCGTTTTCGGTGGCGTGCGAAGGGTTGTGGTGTCGGTTTGAGAACCGACACCTAACGGTTGGCCTTTTAGTGGTGCCCACATAGGTGTCGCATTAAAACCGACACTAAAGGCCTGAAATAACTGACACTATACTCCAGTTATGTACTAGTTCTAGAAGTGATTGGATCATCCGAGACATGTCCTTCTTCTTATCTATATCCTCCTCTTGCTCTCAATCACCATATAATGGAAAAATACGAGATGATTAGGTCTGGCCACACTTCCCCTAAGTCATAACTGTGACTTAGGGCAAGTTAAAACCTCAATCGTGGGATTAACCTAAGCATTCAGATCTGCCTAATCCCAACATGTTCGTACAACGAACTGGATTTTGGTACTATCGACTCCTCTAATTGTCTGGCAACCCGTCAAGTTGTTGGTACTACCGACATGTACGACGATAGCACCGAGTTTCTTCGATAATTCTTGAATAAAACATTGTAATGTTGTCGGTAGTATCGACTTGCATGTCAGTGCTACCGTGTCTTCTCGATTATTTTTTATCCAAACTGAGCATGTGTCAGTACCACTGAATCCAAATTCGATAGTACCAAGCCGTGTAAACCCTTGTACATTCATCTGAAATGCATACAATTGGAACAAAAGCTCTTGAAATATACTAAATCATTCAGAAACATTGAAATTATGCTTATTCAATGCAAATAAGGTTTACAGGATAACAAAAATAAATCATGCAAATTAATATGAGAATTGACCAAAAAGTTCACAAAAACCAATACAAAATAGCCTATGAAAATGAAAAATAAACAGTGCATCAAATACCAAGTTCTTGAATACCTAAAAGGGGTGCACAATTCGATCGAAGCTTTTAAGGAAAAAGGTAACCTGGAATCACAACAAAGATACCCATAAGAATTTGATCAAGATAACAGAGCCCTACCCATGGGCGAGCCATGCACATCATCTATTCATGATCCAGGGCTCACAAGTTTAAAGGATAAGGGTTTGGACACCATGTCCGTTGGTCCAACTTAACAAACATTACTATCGTCAGGTCTATGATGCTAAACTAGGACGCTTGCTGGGAGGCAACCCAGCCCATTTTTTTCTTTATGTTTGTTTTTTTTATTTATATCCCTTATTTTCTTTTGATATTCCTACTTGGAAATAAAAAAGGGTGAGAAGAGGAAAGAGAGTAGGAGAATGAAAAATACTACATCTTTGGCAGCCTAATAAATGGATAAGTCGGTGTGATGAGAAAACCTTATGATGACATTCACTTGTCTTTCCATAAACCCCCTGCTGCCATGTCGCTTGATTGACAGAAGGAGATTTCATGATCTTATGAACTGATAAGTGATGTGGTGAGTGGGATATGTGTCCTAATGGGATTTCTCTCTATTTTTTCCATAAATGATTTTACTTCTGTCTCTCAAATAATTTGGCCTTATCTTTTATGAGAAATATTATTTCTTGGAAATAGTAGCCATTTTATCTCACTGTATCAATATTCACTGACATATGTTGATCAAGACTTTCAAAGAAACGATTGATGTGAAGACCCAATTCGATTTGGATAACGCATGCATGGTGCAACAACTAATTCTTTGGCAAGAATGTGTTATGTCTCCTTGATGCAACTATGTAATGGGCGAAGTGTAGGTGTGGCAACACTAGAATTTTCTGACGATCAAGCATAGCCTAAAATTCCATATCTCTTCAGCATCGTCACCACCAATGATGAGGAGCACACAACATTGACACCAACAACAGATTTTGATGAGGAGGCGGCAACCCATCACCAACTGAATAGATCCCTTCCAATCAAGATCTACTCTGCTATTACTTCTAGAACACAAATGTCCCATGTGATCTACGATTCATGCACCCAACACATCAGCATGGGATGACAACCCCAGATTCAGATATTCTGATGAACTAGCTATATAATCAACAAGCCATCACCCTACAAGAAGGTGCTAGCTAGACACATGCTGCGGAGAATGGGGTGCATGACCTAGGGCACCATCGTCTCCACCGAATGAAGATCATGGCAAATGGCGGGCACGACCGTACCGGGATGAGAGCATAAACAATGGAAGAAGAACACATTCTTAGGATTCTCTTGTGTTCTCTTAGACAAGAATTGCGACCTACTCCTCCATCTCCATCTCCCCCACTCTCCATATAATCTCACCTCCATCACTAACTTCTTTCTCCCTGAGTACGGGTAGAATTTTGAAGTTGGGGGAGGAGGGTGGGTGGAATGTCATCTCTACCACCTCAACGCTACCATTTCCCTTTATCATCCTCAATTTCTTTTTCTTCTCCATCTTTTATTTGTATCTATCTTGTTTTCCATTTTCTTTTTCATTTTTTACTGTGATTTGTGACCCTTACCTACTCGGTCACTTTGATGTATGTTAAAAATGGAAAATATATTAATTAACTATTCCCTTTTCTTATTCTCGAGCTAATCTATGCAAAAGGAAGTCTTAAGGAATAAACATGTGTTGTACAGTTATGGACCCCGATGACAACAACTAAGCATCCCTCTTCCTCAGAAGTGACAATAAGGAGATGGAATCTACAAGGTCGAGCCACATGTGCCTCCAACATGACTTGCAACAATATTTGTGAATACTTCTTTACCCTACATTAATTGAATTAACTAATATAATATGATGATCTAATTCCAATGCAACAATAAAATGCAGAAGCACAAGTCAACCTCTTAATCTCACTCTTCTTCCATCAACTCTTACCTCTTCACATCCACAGAAAAAAAAAATTCCCACTATATGCCAACCCTAAGTCCAGGGTGGCATCCCTTCCATAAATACTCCTCCTCTTCAATTTTTTTCCATAGGCATGGCATGAATAAAATAAGTAAGATATCCAAAAAGAAAACATGTGGTCAATGTAATTGCAAACAAAAAGAAGTCTCGAGCCCAATAGAGGAGAGACAAATATAATAATTGAATCCTAAATAAGGTCTTGAGTCAAATAGATGAGAGAACAGGGAGTCAGGTTCATGCTATGTCTTTCTGTCCCTTTTATCTAATTTTCATACCCAGGGGACTTATCAAAATTCTTCTCCAAATTGACAAATAGCCTTGACTTGTTCTTACTTCTTTTTTCACAAACAGATTAGGAGTATTATTGATATGAAAGAAGTTCGTTAAGAGGAACAATCCCCAGTTGGGGATATCCAAGTGTGAGTAGGTGACCCCCAAGGACCTAGCCATGAGCAAGTAGACACCTTTTTCTGTGGCATGGGGAATAGCCCCGCTCTCTCATATTTTATTTAGCTTGTATCTAAACTTGACAATATAGTTGCTAAATAAAGTATCATTCATTGGATGCCTTGATTTGCAAATTGATTACTTGTTCAACATATATGTTATAATCATGGATATGCAGGTTGCCTGAGCATAATTAGAACACCAAAATAATCTTATTGTCCCCCTAAGGTGTCAGCAAGGTATAGTGAGGTGATTGGACTTTGATATGCTATGTGCTGAGGATGGCCGATCGTAAGTAGAGGAGTTTAATGGTATAGATAGCGAACTTGGGTGTCGAGAATGACCGGTTCCAACGGAGTCTATGTTAGGTGACGACATGTACCCCATGAGGGTGCAATAGCTAAACCTTGACTTAGCAATGACTATTGGAGTGTTAGATCTTATTAGGATAATTATGCAGGACCGGGTAGAGAAACCCCATGTCCTGGTGCTCTTTCTTACATGTTATTTACTTCCTTAATCTTTGTTTCTTTGGCAACAATTTAGTTTAATAAATATTTCAACTACTCGGTGATAAATATTACTATTAATACTTTTGAATCTATCTAACTACTTAAAAAGGTTGTCGTTTCGGTTCGATCCTTAAGTATACTACAATTAGGCTTCCACTCAGTTTTGGCTAAACCTAAGAGTTATCCTTTTATGATTTTTATTAGTGCAACAGTTGGAGCCCCATCATCAATCTTATTAGAATATACATCCTTGCTAATAAAATAATATTTGCCATACAACAAGAAATTTCCCAAAAAAACCTTTCACAAAAGAGAGGACAACAAATCACAATCCTTTTTTGGATGGTGAATAAATCTAAATACAAAATTATTGGATTTATAAGACGTCATCATAAGATTCCTATTGGTTACATGTTTAAGGTGTCGAAGAAGTGAAGTCTCATCATAAAAAAACTCCAAAGGTACATTATGCAGAATGCAAAAAATGATGGTAATTTGCCTCACAGGATGCTCCATATGTTTGAACATTTTGTTTTTTGGCATCAGAGGTTATCAACCTACTCTAAAGTTACTTTAAAGGATACCATTTAAGGGGGAGACACCATTGAGGTCAACACATGTGTGTCGAACATCTATCCAATCAAATAATAATACGTTAACATGCCATTAGGAGTGAAACCATTAGACATTTACTAAGGAAGGGAACACAGACTTCCTTGAAGATGTTTAATCCAACATGAGATTTAAGGTCAGCATGAGTAATACACACTACATCTGATGGAACTTATGGCCAAGTTGTGTGCATCAATGCACAACACGGTCACCAAAAGCTTCAAGGTTTACAATGTTGAAAAGAGGGAAAATTCATCACAAAGTTGTGAGCGGATCTTGAGATGAAACAAAGGATAGCTCGATACTACATTAGTGGGATGGACAATCTAAGACTATCAAGGGGGATATGAACAAGGAAGTCTTATGCATGGTCATCTTGTAAATAAGTAAAATAACTAGTCGCCATGGGGATACGTCACTTGCAACAAATTGTTAGACAATAGTTTTCTAGTAAGTGTCCGTCAAAATAGACTAGGTATTTGGGGTGGAAAAAGGTGTACATGACAACATTGAATAATAAAATATGTCAAAATATTTCAGACAAAACTATGTACAGTAATTAAGGGTTTTCCCATTAGGCATTGTATTGACTTCTTACACAAAATGATGTTGGAGCTCTTGGGTGTGGATCTGGGAGGAAATATAGGCAAAATTGCTGACATCATGAGAAGATTATGATGCCTATCCCACCAAAATACATAGGAAGTGTGGCTAAGCACCATTTCACATCACCAAATCCCTAGGTGTAACCAACCACAATACATGCCAGACGGTGAAGAATTCCACATTCTAAATTGTCCAATATAGTGTTGATAAATGTCGGGGGTATCGTTCGAAGAGTAAACAACATCTTGGACATTCTGACACATGAATAGAGAAGAAGAAGCTCAAATTGTGGATCCTCAAGCAAAGCCAAACCATCCATAATGACAAGAGTTTTTGTTTCAAATTCCTTAAGGGATCCATGGTAATGAATATGTTTTTGGAAAAATGACCTCCTATAATATATGCTTCGAATGAGAAATGCCAACTGAAAACATGTCCAACTTTGGGTCTTGACTGGGATCACCATAGGCTGAATGATTTATGTCTTATTAGTATTGAGATGAAGACCAAAGTCCATGCCTCATTCTTGGATAAAGGATAGTGCCTTACACCTCCACAATATTATCAATGAAGGCATAATCCTCAAGATTCAAAGTAAGAAGGTCATGATCAGATTCATCTTTTAACTGCAAAATAAGAGGTTAGAGAGTTAAGGAAAAAAGAGAGGCCCTAATGTATCACCTTGTTGGACACCAAACGTAGAGAGAAGAGGCTCACTCTAACCATGTACAGGGGAGTTGGAGAACTTATCAGAACTCAATCCAACAAGCAATAGCAGGACAACAAAGACGATCCTCATAGAATATGGTGGATCTATCAACCATGTTAATAACAAATTTGAAGTCAGATAATAATTAAGAAAGTAAAAGTGAGAATACACTAGTACAAAAATGGTCTATATCGTCAGTTTTTTTAAGCCTATATCATCACTTTTCAGCCGACGCCTAAGTGGCCGTCGCTACAGAAATTGCTCTATAGGTTCGATTTTTTTAACAAAAAAAACTGACCTTGTATAGTAAAAACCGACCCTACAGGCTCTCAAAAACTAAACCCAAATGAGAAATAAAACTGTACCTGGACCATAACGTCAGTTTTTTACTAAATAACCGACTCTAGAGATTCTTTCTAAGGATGGTTATATGAGGAAAACCGACTCAATAGAGTCTTGGAATATGATAGAATGGTCGTGCCGCCTAGCACGGCCATGCTGGTCTATATTAGCACGACCGTGCTACACGGCACGACCGTTCTACCATATATCAACACGGCCGTTCTACGCGGCACAGTCGTTCTACCTCATCCCAACACGACCGTTCTATGCAGCACGACCATTCTACGATGCAACACGGCCATTCTACGCGGCACGGCCAAGATACCTATAAGGTCGATTTTTTAAGAAAACTGATGCTATAGGGTACACTTTTTTTTTAATTTCTGCAGAAACTGAATAGAACAAAATAGAAGAACAATAATAAGATATGGGAGAGGGGAGCATTGATGCTCAACCGTCACCATTCCAAACCACACATTCATAACAAAAATGATTCATATATTGAGTTGAGTACACATAGTCACATCATAATTTACAAAATGATAGATTGCAAGTCTGAGATGATATTAAATGTCAGATACAAAAGTAAATATGAAAGAGTACTGAAACCACATACATAAACGGAACGTAACTGACATATTTATTCCAATGCTATATTGACTTCATTTAGAAAAGCATCTGACCACTCTTCTCAGAATTCATTTAAGTCCTCACGTGTGTAAGGCTGAGTTGTAAAGATCTGTAACAAAAAATGTACATGCTAATATTTTATAAAATGACTACAACTCACTTGTAAATTTATGATGTTATTCTTTATTACCTGATCTATAGTCTGAATGTCATTTGATGCTTATTTGACAATAGCTTGCATATATTTCATTACATAGTAGCCACAAGCCCAGTCAATATTTTGTATAGGACACTACAAATAACGAATTATGCTTAATGTTAGTAAACTACTATAAACAGAAGACTATAAGAGTTGACATATAAGAGTTGAAAATTAATAATATAAGACTAAGCAGTTGTCAAAGTAGCTACCTTGTCATTTTTCAAAGTCAATGTCTGTGACAAAGTGGTTTTTGTGAGCTTAATTTCGAGGACGAAACTTCTTTTAAGGCGTGTAGGATGTGATGGAGTGGACTTTTGGAGTCCTTAATCGTCCAATGACTTAAGTGAAAGCATAAGTATGAGTTAGATTGAGGGTTCCAAGCCCTTGACAAAATAGGTTTGTTGATTGATGTTAATATCATCCTTAACTTTATGCCTTTTTGAGGAATTTAATTGAATCGTCCAGTAGTTGAGTTTTGTCACCAAATTTGAATAGAAGGTAGCTCAAGAGGTAAGCAAGCTATGGTTAAAATTTGGTGGCAATTGGATGTTCCTAGAGGAATTTATTTAGGTGTGAATATTATGAAATCATGTGCATTTTTGGTGTTTGATTAGCCTAAGTATTGATTAAAGATGGTGTCACACAGCCCTTTTTATTGTGGGTGGGCTGCGTGGAGGCTTTATACCCTTGGATCTCAAATCTAGTGGTCGTGGGTGTTGAGAAGGAAGTTTCGTGGAGCCTACTCTGCACGGATCCCTTCCTAGCCGTTGGATGCGCCTTGGATGGCCAGATCCTCATCTCCCACCTCTGGCTAGAACGGAGATCATGGAGCAGTCCACGATGCCCAATTTCAAGCACCCCCACGTCATAGTCGTGGCCTGAGGAGGGGAACCGAGTGAGTAGCCGTTCTTGACTGGAGTAGAGGAGCGAGGAGACTAAAACCCAACCCCCATCGCAAGTTGCCCCTCTCCGCTCAGTCTACAGGTGGTGCAGGAGCGGAGGTGTGAAGGGAAAGGAGCCCCTGTTCCTTGCTAGTTCTCCATTAAACCTACAAAGTCGAAGCTCCTAGAGGAACCTGAAGAGGAGTCGTTGCCATCGTAATCCAAGAGGAGAAAGAATGCAGCAGGCTGACGCAGTTCTTGGACAAGGAGGAGGATCGGAGGAGTCTATCCCTCGCTGGAGCTCTGCTCCATGATGGCGGCGAGCCAACATAGATGGAGATCCAGGGTTGCATGCTGCTACTGCGGAGACGTTGGAGACGGATTGAAGGAGATAGGGGAGGCGCTAGGTGGGAGGATTCTCAGGGAGAAGAGTCCCATGGCGGTGGAACTGGGCCTTGGGCACGGAGGATGACAACAACGTCCTTTTGCTTATCAGATCTGGGATCGAGCGACGGCGAGCCAGTGGCCCCGAGGCACAGTCGACAGTCAGGGAAGCCGAAGGATGGAGATGGCGTTGAACTCCCAGGTGGCGGAGGCTTCCTGTCTTGCAAAAGTGCAAGTAGGGCATTCCCTCTTGGGCACCTTACTCTTCGGCGTCACCCTATCCAGGAGGGTGTTTTCGCTCGCACGCCGGAGGTGCTTGCCGCGGCAGCAGCCCTCGCGCAGCAGAAAGAACTGAGTCCCACTAGGGACTAAGACGGGCACTCAACGAAGAAAAGAAGGGGGAAGACCGACCACCCAAAGTTGAACCAAACCGGGTTCAGGAGCTGAGAACCGGCTCCAGACCAAGCAAACCAGCGGCCCAAGCTTTGAGTTGTGCCAACCCTTATGCCACTTGGCGGCTCCCGGTTCGTCTAAATAGGTAAATATCTCAGATAATTTTCAGATTTCTATAATTCATAGTAAATAGCTCGAGTATCAGAAAAATACATATAATATGTCAATTTGATCAGAAAAATGCATAGAACAACATGGAAGCATGATATCAGGCTTTTGATACAGTAATCTCAGTGATATCATGAAAGATATGTAATGCTTGTTTAGTGGATAATAAATAGCAAATGATGACATAAAATTATGGAAAAATGTTAGTAACTCCATAATAATGTTTATAATGCACCTGACGTCAAGGATGATCATGTTGATGTATGAAATCATGTAATTTGCTTAATATGGCTGATTAGGGATGATAACCCTAAATAAAATGTATTAAATACATGCATGCTCAAGAAATGATGAAATTTATAGAGTAAGCTCATATAAGTATCTGGAACCTCAGAATTAAATGTGAGATCAATATGATACACACAATCTATGTTGTACGAAGATGACCCTTAATACATATGATAAAACCCTAATCTAGGTTAATGATGTAACCTAGGGTTAATATGTGCACAAAAAGGATATGAGACCTAATGTTCATATAAGAACCATAATCTGGAGGATGACATCAATAAAGATAATCCTAAGATGAGAATACAAGTAAAAGTGGGAATATACTTAAGAGACTAAGCAAACCCTAATATGAACACGAATAGGGTTAAGATGAGAGGTAAGAAGATGAGAACCTGATGATAGTGTATGATCTTGTCTTGATCAGGTTTAATAAAGATATAGTTGACATGAGGGATATCTGATGATTAGGTTTGCTCTTGATCAAGGTACGCCATTACCTCTTACTTGGCTTATTATACAATATGCTTGTGTTATATGAGTAGTAAAATACTTGGCATATGGTATTGGATGAAATGATTGTTCCGTATGATATGTTGCCTGATTTTCCATACTTATGGCTATGAACATATGAAACATAATATATTGTTCCATTATATGAAAGCACTATATCTCTTTGGTAAGCATAGTGCTAGCGAGTGATCTATCTCTTTGGTAAGCATATCACATGTACAATGATTTATCTCTTTGGTAAGCGGATCATAAGGCCTGAATGCATCTATCCCATTGGTAGGCGGATGCATGAGCATATAATGGAAAATGAGCTTAAAATATGTGTTCTCTTTTGTTAATGAATATCTTTGTGCAAGTATACACTTTTCTTATATTCTTCTGTTACTGCCAAGTATTAGTTTTATTTTATTGCCAAGATATGATGAGAGGTAAATAAAAGACACGTAGGCGTACTCAGTACAATATTCATGAAATATTGTGCTGACGTGTACTGCATGTAATCTTTGTTTAGGTTGTGGTTATGCTCTTGAAGATCCAGGAGAGTGAGAGTTGTATAGCGAGCTGACGTACAGGTGGACCTGTTGTCTTAAGATCCTGTAGTTAGTAGTAGTACATGTATATGTTTAAGTTTGCTGTTCAATATGTAATATCAAATGTTGTAACAATTCATATTGTAACTATATGTTGAATGGTGAACATGTGTGTATGGTTTTATTATTGTTCATGTACATGTGCTACTGTGTTTCCTTTTGACTTCCTCTGATTTTCTTCTTCTTAGCCTTGTGTGGGATGTTTAAATTGGGATTCTCGCTGAGGTGAGGGTTTCAATTTGGACGCCGCACATCAGATTAAGTTTTAGAAAATCCGGGGAAGTCACAGATGGTATCAGAGCATGAACAATAGCAAATCCTGACATTTGCTCATTATGCAACTTAAAACTAAAGAACCTTGAACTTAATAATCTTTTAGGGTTAGATTAGTCGTCTTTTAGAGACTAGATCTGACCTAGCCTCTAGGTTAACACCTAGATGTCCGAGAACTAGGTCTAGACTGGTGCTTGTTGAATAGCAAGTCCTTAGATGTCGTTCTTTCCTTGTAGCGCAGCGGTATGGGACGTTGCACTATTTGGAAATGACGTGCATCAAGGGAAGAGAAACCCTAGACATTTTGTGCACGTTGTCTAGAGTAGCTACACTAGTATACCCCTTGTTCTCACCCTTTTCACTAGTTTTCATGACAGTGGACTCTCTACTATGTGTGGGACACTCATTTTCAGGATTTAGTTTTGGATTCCAATCGAATCGAACCTTGATAGTTTTCCTCTGATGCATGTTTTATCGGAGAAAAAAAAACTATATAATATTTTAATATGTATATGTATTAAAAAAATGTGTCCCCACACATGTACGAGTAGGAGGTGGTCATGTAACCTAAGTGAAAGTGAATGACATCAGTCTAGAAGAGAGAGTAATTCTAGATTAGATGTCTAGAGCCTTGTTTGGAATATGTGATAGATAGAATAAGTTTGATGATATGATCTAAGTCATTTATAGATGATATAAGATAGTTGTGATGATCTGTGTTTGTCTTTCAGGATGTAAGTTCAGTTTTGAGGATTTGAGATAAGTTCTTATTGTTGGATCAATGGGCTCTAGAAGAGGGGGTTGAATAGAGCTTCACAAACTTCACAAAAGTGATTAGACCACCAAATTATATTAAGTACAGAACTTAAACCAAAACAGCAATTTGATGTCCTAAACTAGCATACAAAGCAAGGATAAGAGACAAGGAATAGCATGCACTTGGACAGGTGGTTTAGAGTGGTTCCATGTCCTAAAATTAGGAGCAATGTCAGTCCACTACCTAGAGTTGGTTAGGCTCTAGGATTTGTAACTTGGTTCTCTTATATATATCACACAATAAGATTACAAGCTACAACAACCAACCATCCAAGGACTTATAAATCAAGCCAAGATCTTCTACCTCACCAAGGACTTACCCACCAAGCAAGTAGTCTTCAGCCTTCTTCAAAGGACTTACCCACTCTTGCTCTAGTCTTCGGCCTTGCAGGAATTACCCATCTTGCTTGAGCTTTGCCTTGCACCTCTCCTTCTCTTGGAGAGCTTTAGAACCTTCCTCCTTCACTCGGAGGCCTGGAGCAGCTAGCCTTCTTCTCCTTCACTCGGGGAAGAACAACAATTTTCTTCTCTTTCACTCGGAGAAGAATCTTCAAGCAATCTTCATAGGGAATGGAGATGGGAGAAGTGGAAAGGAGAGCTTTACAACATTACAAATGATAGCTCTCATACATGGGAACCTAACTCACTCATAATCACGAATTTGCTTTGAAGGTAGAGAGAGAAAGGGGCTCAAAGGATTAGAAACCACTCAACTAAGGCTAGGACCAAGCATATGTGAATGAGCAACCTTGGAATGAAGTCCAATAGGTCCTATTTATAGTTGAGGGAGTCCCTTTGAGGTTGGGAGAGATAAGGGGCACAAACTAGCCATTTTACAACTTGCAACGGATCTATTTTGAGTCCCACCTACTCCTCCAACGGTTGGAAATACTTTTTCTGCATTCCAGTACAGTCTGATCGGCCGAGTTTCAATAAAGGCAACTCGGCCGAACCACTAAAAGACAAGGCTGAAAGTTAGACTGTCGGTCGAGTTTCCTTGGAGAAACTCAGCCGATCGGTCAACTTTCATCTTGGACCGATCAGTGGATCGACCGAGTTTCCTAGCTTAGGAACTCGACCGAACAGGAATCGGCTGAGTTTGGAACTCGGCTGATTGCAACAAAAATTCCAGAATAAATGGATCGGCCGAGTTTGGAATTCGGCCGACAAAATCCCTGTTATGGGTATTTTGGAATTTTCGTAAAACTGTACAAAAGATGGATTTTTGAGTCCCAATAATTTTATCCATCTTAGTTACAATGCAAAACATGAGTATAAGTGATTACATCAATTGTTCTAAGCCAATAAGGGCTATTTCACATAATGGTTAAAAGTCACATGTTTTGCATGTGCTGGATGAGTAGCTTTTGAGTTGAAAGTGATTTTTTTCTTGTACCTAATGTCTGAAACAATCTCAAATAGATTTGTTAGATACATATGAATGGAATGGTTAAGTCATTATCAAAATATGGGCAATGTGCGACACCTAGGTCAACATTCTCCCCCTTTTTGACAATGACAAACCATTCCTCAACATATTGAAAAGAATGTGAAAATTATACCTTTTCTTAGGGAATTGCAAGGGGATGCAAATATGATCAATTTGTAGTGCTCCCCCTCAATTCATGCTTACTCATGCCTGCATGGTTAGTTAAACAACAAGCAACCAAAGCACATATGTATACTATATGATTCTAAGCAAGTCTAGATGCATTTCAGTTAATAGACAAGAAAAGAGCCATGCAAGCAATAAATTCAATATGATTGAGCTTTTTCTCCCCCTTTGTCATCTCAAAAAGGCGGGGGGGGGGGGGTAGAAGAGCATAAAAGCAGGGTCTTCTCCATAGAAAAACAAAAACACTCAATCAATCACTCCATAGAAAGACAGAGGAACACCAAGATAAACAACTAAAGCATGCATTATCAAAATATGGAAAACACTAAAAGATATACCATACAAAGCGTTCCCATAAACCATAAAACAAAACTGCACGGATAGCATAGAGCAAAAATAGTACAACTCAGATGATGTGCCTAATGTATATAGTGCAAACATAGTCCAAAGAGATACAACATGATCATCTAAGACTAAAACTAGATACATCAACCCACAAAGCTAACTACTCTATGTCTATGTCATCAACAGCAGCATCGATATCCTCATCTGGCCGGTAGTCCTCGTCTCCGTCGTCAGAAGGAGGAGCAGCATCCTGTGTAGCCCCGTCAGCATGATCAGCATCGTTGTCATCATCCTCGTCATCAGCATCAGTCGCAGTAGCCTCATCGTCTTCATCAGCATCAGTCTCAGCATCCTCCTGGTCAGGCATATCCTCATCTGGAGGACCAGAAGCTTGCCCGGGCCACCTAGCACTCTGCTCGGACCAAGACATGCCTAGAGCATGTAACTCATAGGCAACCTCAAGGGGAGGAGCAGAAGAGGTATACTGGGCCAGAATCTCAGACAGACGACCACCTGGAAGCGCCAGAACCGGGGAAAGGTGTCCACCTGCAGAGGGCTCAGCGGAAGCAGAAAAGGGTGGAGCAGGGTAAAACTGACTATACGCATAAGAAGCGTAGTCACCACCGGGATATGGCTGGTAGGTGGGATAAGGCTGAGGGCAAGATATATGCATGGAGGACATGATATGGGAAAGGTCCTGATGAAGGTGTTGCTGGACCTGCATGTTGTACTCTTGCTGGTGCATGAGATACCCCATAAGGGCCTCATTTGAAACATGGAAATCAGCAAAGGCAGGTTGGGGAGGAGGCTGGAAGGAAGGCTCAGGTGGAGGAGGTGCAGCTGAGGATGGTGGAGGTGCAACTGAGGAGGGTGGAGGTGCAGCTGAGGAAGGTGGAGGTGCAGCAGAGGAAGATGATGCACCAGGGGTAGGAACACTCTTCAGAAGAGTGGTCTCACTGATATAAACGCCTTTGCGATCAGGTCGGTAGAGGAGATCGGCAAAGAGGGATTTACCAGTGGCATGCTGGAAAAGACCACATATGAGGGCTGGATAGGGAAGATGAGTGCCCTTTGTGTTCTTTCCGGAGTCAAAACAGGTCATATGATGGAGGATATAACGTGCCCATTTGACTCCTTGATTCTTCAGCAAAAGATACATCATAACAGCCGTATTCTCAGCAATGTCGGTTTGATTCTTCGTAGGATGGACATTGCAGCTCAAGATAAACGCCAAGATGCGGCGAGGAGAAGAAAGGGCTGCGGAAGGCAGAGTACCCCTTTTTGTATAGGGAAAGTTGGGTCGCTTGAGAAATTTATGGATGTCAGTCAAGTCAACCTCAATTGCCTTATACACGTCATCGGGGTAAAGAAGATCAAGATATTGAGGATAGTCAGCGATCCATGACGCCGTACCAACATTTCCATGAAGATAGAGATTGAAAGAACGCTCAGTGATATGGAAAGGTTGACCGGAAATCATGGACGTCAACACAATAGAAGTGTCCGCGGATGGGACCAAGGAGTCATAGTTCCAACGCAAATTGGCGTAGAACTCACGGACATCTTTGGAACTATATTTCAAATTGTGGAAGCGGGCATCTTCTATGCAAAACGGATCAAGGTGATGAGTTCGAAGGATTTCATAAGCTTCATAAAGGTCAGTGTGAAAGCTGTTAGGTTGATGTAGAGCTCGAAAAGGAAAAGGAGTGTGAGGAAGGAGCTCTTGATATCTAGTAACAGCAGCTTGATCAACAAAAGAGAGATTTTCGAACACAATATACCTTGGAGCAAGGGGGGTCGCTATAGCAGGGGAAGGGATAGCTCTTTTCCGTCGTTGGGACCTCATGGAGAGGAGATGGAGGAAAGAGAGCCGATCTTGTGGAGAAAACTAGGAAGACGGAACCCCGAGAACAACAAGAATGAAGAGGCAAGGTCGATCGGAGGTGAAAACAGCCAGAACGAGGGGAGAGAGGGCCAGGGTTAGAGAGGGGCGGGTGTTACGGATAGGGTTCGGTCAACTTTTCTCTAGTTGAGAGGGAGAAAGTCGACCGATTCCTATATATATAAAACTGGTCTGCCGTCGATCGGTCGAGTTTGGGAAATGGAAACTCGGCCGATCGAGCGCACAGGAACCCTGAAACCCGACCGATCGGTCGAGTTTGAAACTCGGCCGACCAAAACCCTGAAGAGGAAAAACTGAAAATCTAGCCCTAGCCTCAAATGACCGAATGCAAAAATTCTTTTTGGTCTAGTTTGTATATTAAGGATATTTAGGCACATTCCCATCATCATAGGGTACTATTTGTCGATTAAAACCTGATTTGCGAGAAAAAGCCCGAAAAAGAGACAGAAACTAGAGAAAATTTAGCGAAAACAAGCATCTTGAGCAATCAAAGCATGTAAAGCAAGAGCAACACATATAAGATGTAACCAACTAATTAGAGAGCAAATCAATATCATCAAGAGAAATTATGAGCAATTTTGATATAATAAAATTGAATTGTTCTCTAGCAAGTGGTTTAGTGAAAATATCGGCCAACTGATTTTCCGTATCCACATGTGTGATATAAATATCCTTTTTGACAATGTGGTCACGGAGAAAATGATGGCAAACTTCTATGTGTTTAGCTCTACTATGCAATATTGGATTGTAAGAAAGATTGATTGCACTAGTATTATCACAGTAAATAGGAGAAGCATCAAAATGAATGTTAAAGTCTTGGAGCATTTGCTTCATCCATAGGACCTGGGCACAACAACTTCCGGCTGCAATGTACTCAGCTTCGGTAGTTGATAATGCCACTGTGCTCTGTTTCTTGGAGAACCCAGACACCAAGCATGGTCCCAAGAGGAAGCAAGTGCCACTTGTGCACTTTCTATCAATCAAGCAACCTGCGTAGTCAGCATCACTATATGCCACAAGAGTAAAGTCCCTTGACTTAGGGTACCATAGTCCAAAATTTGGAGTTTTGGCTAAGTACCTCAAAATCCTCTTGACAGCAATAAGATGTGATTTCCTAGGGCTTGATTGAAAGTGAGCACACAAGCCAACACTAAACATTATATCAGGTCTAGAGGCAGTTAAGTAAAGTAAACTTCCGATCATACCTCTATAGAGCTTCTCATCTACCTTTTCACCTTCTTCATCCTTGTCGAGTTTGGCGGTGTTTGACATGGGTGTATCCATCGACTTCATGTTCTCCATCCCAAAGCGTTTGAGTAGCTCAGTTGTGTATTTGCCTTGGTTGATGAAGTTTCCTTCCTTTGTTTGTTTGATTTGAAAGCCAAGGAAGAAGGTCAGCTCACCCATCATGCTCATTTCAAATTCACTCTGCATAAGAGAGCTAAACTCCTTGCAAAGATCAAGGTCAGTTCGGCCAAATATAATATCATCAACATATATTTGAATTATGAGAAAATGGGTAGAAGTGTGTTTTAGAAATAAAGTACAATCAACTTTGCCCATGATATACCCGTTATCTAACAAAAAGTTCTTTAGTTTCTCATACCAAGCTCGAGGTGCTTGTTTGAGTCCGTAGAGAGCTTTTTGCAAGAAATATACATGATTGGGTAACTTATCATTTTCAAAGCCTGGAGGTTGAGCAACATATACTTCCTCCTCGATTGTACCGTTCAAAAACGCACTTTTAACATCCATTTGATAAAGCAAGAAATTTTTATAACTAGAAAAGGCAAGTAGCATACGGATAGATTCTAATCTAGCAACAGGAGCATAGGTTTCATCAAAATCAATACCTTCTTGTTGATTGTAACCTTGTGCTACTAACCTTGTTTTGTTCCTTACCACTTTTCCTTGCTCATCAAGCTTGTTGCGGTAGACCCATTTGGTGCCAATGATCTTTCTATCATTTGGTCTTGGCACTAAGGTCCACACACGGTTCTTCTCAAATTGCTCAAGCTCCTCTTGCATGGCAAGGATCCACTCATCATCACCAAGGGCCTCTTTGATGTTCTTTGGCTCTAGTTGGGAGATGAAGGCACTATCTGCTTGTTCTTTGTTGTAAGCAGCTCGTGTCCTCACTCTCTCAAACGGATGGCCAATGATCAACTCCTTGGGGTGATTCTTTGCAAAGCGGGGAGTGGGATCCTTCTTTTCTTCTTCTTTTTCTTCTTCTTCAACCTGCTTACCTTTGTCTTTGATGTTGAGCTCTTTTAAGATAGGAATGATTTCATCTGCAACATCATCATCACCAATATGCTTTCTACTAACAGGGTTAGTTTCAATAAATTTAACATTTATAGATTCTTCAATTTTAGATAGTTCAATGTTAAATACTCTAAATGCCCTGCTAGTAGTTCTATAGCCTAGGAAGAAAGCCTTGTATGATTTTGGATCAAACTTGTCGAGAGAATCCTTGGTGTTTAAAACAAAACAAGGACATCCAAAAACATGAAAGAAATCAATAGACGGCTTTCTACCGCGCCATAGTTCATAGGGGGTTTTCTTAAAAGTCGGATGTGTGAAAACTCGGTTTTGCACAAAACATGACGTGCTAACGGCTTCAGCCCAAAACTTCTTAGGAGTATCATACTCAAGAAGCATGGTCCTAGCCATCTCTTGTAGCGATCTACTCTTCCTCTCAACAACTCCATTTTTTTGAGGTGTGCGAGGAGAAGAGAAATTGTGCGAATAACCCAACTTTTCACAAAAACGTTCAAAAAGATCATTTTCAAACTCTCCCCCATGATCACTACGGATAGAAACAACATGGCAAGAAGCTTCGTTTTCAACTCATTTACAAAAGCTCTAGAAAACATCAAGTGTATCGCTTTTAGAAACGAGAAAGAAAGTCCAAGTATATCTAGAAAAATCATCGACAATAACAAGACAATACTTGGAGCCGCGAAGCGTTTGTGTTCTCATTGGTCCGAAAAGATCAATATGAAGAAGCTCAAGAACTCTCTTGGTACTCATGACTCCTTTGGATTTGAAGGAGGATTTGGTTTGTTTCCCTTGTGTACAAGGTTGACATTCCTCATCCTTTTCAAAATCCAATTTAGGAAGTCCTCGAACCAAGTCCTTTTTGTTCAGTTTCTTCATTTGATGCAAGTTCACATGACCCAAACGACGATGCCAAAGCGAAAGATCATTTTTATCCACAACTAAGCATCTATCTAGTATGGGCTTAAGAGCATCGAGAACAATCACATAGAGATTACCATTTCTAGTTCCCTTATATATAACATTGTAGGACAGGGAATCTAGAAGCAAGCATTCTAAAGAAGTAAATAGCACAAGATAACCATTATCACATAATTGGCTAACACTAATTAAATTGTGATGTAGGCCATCAACAAGCAATACATTTTTAATGCACAAATCATTGGCTACATCACCCTCACCTATAACCTTACCCTTCTTGTTGTCCCCAAAGGTTACCGGTCCTCCTTTCTTTTTCACAAACTTGTTGAAATGGCTGATTTCTCCAGTCATATGCTTAGAGCAGCCACTATCAACAATCCATTTCTTTTTAACCTGCAAGAAAAGAGGATGTCGGAACCCAATTCAAACTTTGGGGTCCGGGGTTAGCTTGGGGACCCATTTCATCTTTGGTTTGGTCCCCTTGGGCTTGTAAGGACAATAGGTAGAATAATGATCATCACATTTGCAATGAATACATACCATTGGGTTTTTAGATCCGGATGACTCTCCATTGAAGATTGGAGGTTCCACACTCTTTTTCTTACCATTCTTCTTCTTCTTACCTTTTGGAGTAGTCTCATTATATCCTAGACCACTAGTACCAACTTGTTTGGTAGAGTGCTCTAGAACATCATTTAGAGATTTTTTACCCGAAAGAAACCTTTGCAAAGTAGATCTTAATTTAGCATTATCATCACTAAGATTTATAACGGTAGTAGATAAACTAGCAAGATCTTCTCCAGTATGCAAAAGGTCGGCCTCAAGACAGAGGGCTTTAGTAAGAAGAGAGTCTTTTTCTAGAGTTAAGTTAGCAACTTCATTTCTAGGCAAGATAGGTCTAGAAGATAAATCATTTGTTTGAGCAAGCAATTTAGCATTTTCAGATTTAAGAACAACAATTTCCCTTTGATAAGCGTAAACTTCATCTCTCCTAGCATCATCAATAAGCTTAAGTTCAACATTTTCTGTTTTTAGAACATCAAGCTCATCTAGGCAATTTTGGTTATCAACCTTACCATTTTCAATAGTTTTAAGATAAGTACCATTCTCAACCTCTACTCCATTATATTGAAGTTCAAGGTCAAGAAATTGCCCTTGCAAGGAATCTATGCTATCAAGATGTAATTTCTCATTTTTATCAAGAATATCAATCTTGGCATAAAGATCATCAACTATCTTTCCTAATCTTTTCCTTTTAGCTTTACATTTAGCAAAAGATGATTGACATTCATTAAGCATTTCAATGAGAGTTTCCTTAGATAACTCAAGTAAATTTTCATCACTTACCTTGCTTACCTCACTTACCTCAATTACTTCTTCACTAGTAGATGCCATGAGGGCAAGATGACATTCTCCATCCTCAGAGCTTGAGGAACTTGAAGTAGAAGACTCCTCCCATGCCGCATGAGCTGCATCTTTGGATCGTCTCTCCTTCTTGTCCTTCTTCTTGTACTTGGCTTCTCTTTTGTATTTGTCATCCTTCTTGTGGCTGCTCTTATGATAGCCCTTCTTGGCCTTTGGGCAGTCACTCTTGTAGTGGCCTTTTTGACCACACTCGTAGCACCTAGGAGTTGAGGAGGAGGGCTTGCTCTTGAAGTGTCTTCCTTTTGAGTAGTTGGCTTCATGATCATTTGCACCTTCATCTTCACTTGAGGAAGGGCAGGGAGACTTCATGGCAAGTTGTTGTTTCCGGACCATTTCTTCAACTTGGGCTTTGAAGGCTGTGTCCTTCATCTTCTTTGATTCCTTCTCTTCTCTTTTCTCCTCTTCCTCTTTCTTGTCGAGCCTAGGTTCATGTCCTTGGAGGTTACCAACCAGCTCCTCGGTTGACAACTCGCTCAGCTTGTAGACTTCTTCAATTGAAGTGACCTTTGGCTCCCATCTCTTTGGAAGAGATCTCAAGATCTTTGCATTGATTGTACCTCTATCCATGACACTCCCAAGGGCTGCAAGGCTGTTTAAGATGACGTTTAACCTTGTGTACATGTCTGCAACTCTTTCATTCTTCCCCATCTTGAAGTTCTCAAGTAGGCCACCAAGCATATAGACTTTGTCCTCCTTGACTTGCTCCGTCCCTTCATAGGTGACACACAACTTGTGCCAAATCTCATGCGCCGTGTCCCAAGAAGAGATGCGGTTGAACTCCGATGGTGAAAGGGCGGCGTAGATGATGCTCACGGCTTTAGCATTGAGTTGAGCACGCTTCATCTCGTCTTCCGTCCATGTGGTGATGTTCCCCTTTGGCTCTTCATACTTGAGATGGACTATCTTCCACATCTCGTAGCTCACTCCTTGGATGTAGAATTGCATCCTTCTCTTCCAGTATAGGAAGTTTGTGCCGTCGAAGACCGGGGGTCTCATGGAGAAGCTTCCTTCAAGATTGAGTGACCCAAGAGCCGAATCGCCCATCTTCTCCTACTTGTTGAAGTAGCTTGGAGAAGACCTGCTCTGATACCACTTGTTGGATCAATGGGCTCTAGAAGGGGGGGTTGAATAGAGCTTCACAAACTTCACAAAAGTGATTAGACCACCAAATTATATTAAGTGCAGAACTTAAACCAAAATAGCAATTTGATGTCCTAAACTAGCATACAAAGCAAGGATAAGAGACAAGGAATAGCATGCACTTGGACAGGTGGTTTAGAGTGGTTCCATGTCCTAAACTTAGGAGCAATGTCATTCCACTACCTAGAGTTGGTTAGGCTCTAGGATTTGTAACTTGGTTCTCTTATATATATCACACAATAAGATTACAAGCTACAACAACCAACCATCCAAGGACTTATAAATCAAGCCAAGATCTTCTACCTCACCAAGGACTTACCCACCAAGCAAGTAGTCTTCAGCCTTCTTCAAAGGACTTACCCACTCTTGCTCTAGTCTTCGGCCTTGCAGGAATTCCCCATCTTGCTTGAGCTTTGCCTTGCACCTCTCCTTCTCTTGGAGAGCTTTAGCACCTTCCTCCTTCACTCGGAGGCCTGGAGCAGCTAGCCTTCTTCTCCTTCACTCGGGGAAGAACAATAATTTTCTTCTCTTTCACTCAGAGAAGAATCTTCAAGAAATCTTCATAGGGAATGGAGATGGGAGAAGTGGAAAGGAGAGCTTTACAACATTACAAATGATAGCTCTCATACATGGGAACCTAACTCACTCATACTCACGAATTTGCTTTGAAGGTAGAGAGAGAAAGGGGCTCAAAGGATTAGAAACCACTCAACTAAGGCTAGGACCAAGCATATGTGAATGAGCAACCTTGGAATGAAGTCCAAGAGGTCCTATTTATAGTTGAGGGTGTCCCTTTGAGGTTGGGAGAGATAAGGGGCACAAACTAGCCGTTTTACAACTTGCAACAGATCTATTTTGAGTCCCACCTACTCCTCCAACGGTTGGAAATGCTTTTTCTGCATCCCAGTACAGTCTGATCGGCCGAGTTTCAATAAAGGCAACTCGGCCGAACCACTAAAAGACAAGGCTAAAAGTTAGACTTTCGGCCGAGTTTCCTTGGAGAAACTCGGCCGATCGGTCAACTTTCATCTTGGACCGATCAGTGGATCGGCCGAGTTTCCTAGCTTAGGAACTCGACCGAACAGGAATCGGCTGAGTTTGGAACTCGGCCGATTGCAAAAAAAATTCCAGAATAAATGGATCGGCCGAGTTTGGAATTCGGCCGACAAAATCCCTGTTATGGGTATTTTGGAATTTTCGTAAAACTGTACAAAAGATGGATTTTTGAGTCCCAATAATTTTATCCATCTTAGTTACAATGCAAAACATGAGTATAAGTGATTACATCAATTGTTCTAAGCCAATAAGGGCTATTTCACAAAACGGTTAAAAGTCACATGTTTTGCATGTGCTGGATGAGTAGCTTTTGAGTTGAAAGTGATTCTTTTCTTGTACCTAATGTCTGAAACAATCTCAAATAGATTTGTTAGATACATATGAATGGAATGGTTAAGTCATTATCAAAATATGGGCAATGTGTGACACCTAGGTCAACACTTATGGTGTAAGTAAATAGGCTTTTATGAGATAAGATATGCTAAGTTAAGACAGGTTGTGAGTCAGCATGAGCCTCAATCTCTTTTACGAAGGAGGACCTCTAGTGTTAGGACTGGTTTTGGGGTTAACTCAAGAGAGAGCGAGACCACAGGGAGAAGGTCATAGAACCTAGACTCCATGATATGAAAAATATGGATATGATATGTCCTAAACTAGAATACTCCTAAGTAATTGAGATGAGTCACTTTATGCATAATTCCTATAGTCTTGCTGAACCCTAGATGTCCTTGGGAAGACCAAACCCTAGAGTCGGAGAGAGATTGGCTATATGTGCATATGTGAACATCAATATGAGTGCCTGCCATCTGGGTGAGGGAGAGAGCCCAAGACCCTGGAGGAGGTAGCTATGTTAGTTTCTATGAAGCCTCGAGCTCGGGTTGGTGGTTCCCCACATAGGACACTAGTGACATGTGTAAAAGATAGTGTTGAGTAAGAATAACTCATGGGTAGAGACCTATGAAAAGGATGTTGTATCATGTTTTGGTTTGTGCTTATGTGGCTAAAGCTTGTGAAGTTGATGACGAGTGCCAATGAGGTATACCTGAGAACCCTAGATCAAAGAGTAAAGATAAAGTATATGCTTTGAGTTGAGTTGGCTCAGAGAGACTGAGCATGGTATTAATCTCATGACAAGGGTTAGGACCTCAGTTGGACTAAATTAAGTTTTAGATATATGTTTAACAAGCCACTCACATAAGTTGTTTAACACAACCATGATATAAAATGTGTAAGGATGTGATCTAATCTTGACATGTGATATATAGATGTGACATGATGAACAACCTAGAGATGGTTTAATAGATATTAACGCATATAATGGTTAACCATGTACACAAATAATGGTGATAATGTGATGTTGTTGGTTAATCTTGTGATGAAATCACTAGTAAATGTTGCAAATTATTATGAGAAATGGAATAAGAGCATAATAATGAAACATGTTCCATGATGTGTTGTATCTTCGTGCTTAATAAAGATGAAGAATATAGTTTGACATTTAGCACAACATAAAAATTATGACACCTTGATGTATGAGTTAATCTTAGTTAAATCATTTAGAACATGGTAATATGATGGGGGAGCCCTAATGCATGGGTAAAGATAAAGATGCAATCCTAATATACAAGATATGTTGTGACTGAACATGAGTTTCCAAACCCTTTTGAAGTGATGTTTACCCTAGATGTTGTGAAACATTCTAGTAGCTTGGATATAGTTCTGTAGCTTTGTCTATGTGGATATGTTGTTCATAGAATGGTGCCTACATGTGGATGAGAGCAAGATAGGGTTTTCCCTGGAAGTATGAGTTTGGTTTACTTTCGAGGACGAAAGTTCTTTTATGATGTATATGATGTGACAAAGTGGTTTCTCTGAGCTTAATTTTGAGGACGAAACTTCTTTTAAGGTGTGTAGGATGTGATGGAGTGGACTTTTGGAGTCCTTAATCGTCCAATGACTTAAGTGAAAGTATAAGTATGAGTTAGATTGAGGGTTCCAAGCCCTTGACAAAATAGGTTTGTTGATTGATGTTAATATCATCCTTAACTTTATGCATTTTTGAGGAATTTAATTGAATGGTCCAGTAGTTGAGTTTTGTCACCAAATTTGAATAGAAGGTAGCTCGAGAGGTAAGCAAGCTATGGTTAAAATTTGGTGGCAATTGGATGTTCCTAGAGGAATTTATTTAGGTGTGAATATTATGAAATCATGTGCATTTTTGGTGTTTGATTAGCCTAAGTATTGATTAAAGATGGTGTCACGCGGCCCTTTTTATTGTGGGTGGGCTGCGTGGAGGCTTTATACCGTTGGATCTCAGATCCAGTAGTCGTGGGTGTTGAGAAGGAAGATCCGCGGAGCCTACTCTGCATGGATCCCTTCCTAGCTGTTGGATGCGCCTTGGATGGCCAGATCCTCATCTCCCACCTCCGGCTAGAACGGAGATCATGGAGCA
Source organism: Alisma plantago-aquatica (assembly GCA_963693085.1). Classification (NCBI taxonomy): domain Eukaryota; kingdom Viridiplantae; phylum Streptophyta; class Magnoliopsida; order Alismatales; family Alismataceae; genus Alisma; species Alisma plantago-aquatica. Next base: position 888,078,360 of record OY856414.1, on the reverse strand, counting down.
GTCCACGATGCCCAATTTCAAGCACCCCCACATCATAGTCGTTGCCTGAGGAGGGGAACCGAGTGAGTAGCCGTTCTTGACTGGAGTAGAGGAGCGAGGAGACTGAAACCCAACCCCCATCGCCAATTGCCCCTCTCCGCTCAGTCTACATGTGGTGCAGGAGCGGAGGTGTGAAGGGAAAGGAGCCCCTGTTCCTTGCTAGTTCTCCATTAAACCTACAAAGTCGAAGCTCCTAGAGGAACCTGAAGAGGAGTCGTTGCCATCCTAATCCAAGAGGAGAAAGAATGCAACAGGCTGACGCAGTTCTTGGATGAGGAGGAGGATCGGCGGAGTCTATCCCTCGCTGGAGCTCTGCTCCACGACGGCGGCGAGCCAACATAGATGGAGATCCAGGGCTGCATGCTGCTACTGCGGAGACGTTGGAGACGAATTGAAGGAGATAGGGGCGGCGCTAGGCGGGAGGATTCTCAGGGAGCAGAGTCCCATGGCGGCGGCACTGGGCCTTGGGCACGGAGGATGACAACAACGTCCTTTTGCTCATCGGATCTGGGATCGAGCGACGGCGAGCCAGTGGCCCCGAGGCACAGTCGATAGTCAGGGAAGCCGAAGGATGGAGATGGCGTCGAACTCCCAGGTGGCGGAGGCTTCCTGTCTTGCAAAAGTGCAAGTAGGGCATTCCCTCTTGGGAACCTTACTCTTCGGTGGCACCCTATCCAGGAGGGTGTTTTCGCTCGCACGCCGGAGGTGCTTGCCACGGCGGCAGCCCTCACGCAGCAGAAAGAATTGAGTCCCACTAGGGACTAAGACGGGCACTCAACGAAGAAAAGAAGGGGGAAGACCGGCCACCCAAAGTTGAACCAAACCGGGTTCAGGAGCTGAGAACCGGCTCCAGACCAAGCAAACCAGCGGCCCTAGCTTTGAGTTGTGCCAACCCTTATGCCACTTGGCGACTCCCGGTTCGTCTAAATAGGTAAATATCTCAAATAATTGTCAGATTTCTATAATTCATAGTAAATAGCTCGAGTATCAGAAAAATACATATAATATGTCAATTTGATCAGAAAAATGTATAGAACAACATGGAAGCATGATATCAGGCTTTTGATATAGTAATCTCAGTGATATCATGAAAGATGTGTAATGCTCGTTTAGTGGATAATAAATAGCAAATGATGACATAAAATTATGGAAAAATGTCAGTAACTCCATAATAATGTTTATAATGCACCTGACGTCAAGGATGATCATGTTGATGTACTAAATCATGTAATTTGCTTAATATGGCTAATTAGGGCTGATAACCCTAAATAAAATGTATTAAATACATGCATGCTCAAGAAATGATGAAATTTACAGAGTAAGCTCATATAAGTATCTGGAACCTCAGAATTAAATGTGAGATCAATATGATACACACAATCTATGTTGTACGAAGATGACCCTTAATACATATGATAAAACCCTAATCTAGGTTAATGATGTAACCTAGGTTTAATATGTGCACAAAAAGGATATGAGACCTAATGTTCAGATAAGAACCATAATCTCGAGGATGACATCAATAAAGATAATCCTAAGATGAGAATACAAGTAAAAGTGGGAATATACTTAAGAGACTAAACAAACCCTAATATGAACACGAATAGGGTTAAGATGAGAGGTAAGAAGATGAGAACATGATGATAGTGTATGATCTTGTCTTGATCAGGTTTAACAAAGATATAGTTGACATGAGGGATATCTGATGATTAGGTTTGCTCTTGATCAAGGTACTCCATTACCTCTTACTTGGCTTATTATACAATATGCTTGTGTTATATGAGTAGTAAAATACTTAGCATATGGTATTGGATGAAATGATTGTTCCGTATGATATGTTGCCTGATTTTCCGTACTTATGGCTATGAACATATGAAACATAATATATTGTTCCATTATATGAAAGCACTATATCTCTTTGGTAAGCGTAGTGCTAGTGAGTGATCTATCTCTTTGGTAAGCGGATCACATGTACAATGATCTATCTCTTTGGTAAGCGGATCATAAGGCATGAATGCATCTATCCCATTGGTAGGCGGATGCATGAGCATATAATGGAAAATGAGCTTAAAATATGTGTTCTCTTTTGTTAATGAATATCTTTGTGCAAGTATACACTTTTCTTATATTCTTCTGTTACTGCCAAGTATTAGTTTTATTTTATTGCCAAGATATGATGAGAGGTAAATAAAAGACACGTAGGCGTACTCAGTACAATATTCATGAAATATTGTGCTGACGTGTACCGCATGTAATCTTTGTTTAGGTTGTGGTTATGCTCTTGAAGATCCATGAGAGTGAGAGTTTTATAGCGAGCTGACGTACATGTGGACCCGTTGTCTTAAGATCCTGTAGTTAGTGGTAGTACATGTATATGTTTAAGTTTGCTGTTCAATATGTAATATCAAATGTTGTAACAATTCATATTGTAACTATATGTTGAATGGTGAACATGTGTGTATGGTTTTATTATTTTTCATGTACATGTGCTACTGTGTTTCCTTTTGACTTCCTCTGATTTTCTTCTTCTTAGCCTTGTGTGGGATGTTTAAATTGGGATTCTCGCTGAGGTGAGGGTTTCAATTTGGACGTCGCACATCAGATTAAGTTTTAGAAAATCCGGGGAAGTCACAATGTCTTTAATTTTGTGGGTATTTGTCCTCTGCCTTCACGAAAAGCTTTTATACCCCTATCAATTAAACGATAGTTGGTAAAATACTAAACAGAAATATCATGTTGAAGCATTGACTATATTTATGCTTATGCCATAGCTGGCAGTTTTTGTTTGTGACCCCTTGTTGTTTTTCCCATTGGGTCAAGATAATAAAGAGTCATCAATTTTGGGACAATCACCACTAATTCCCAATGTCTAGATCTGAGTAAGAATAAAACAAACATTAAAATAATTAAATACATTTGTTCATTATTAAAATTATATTGAATAATAATACTTACTGGACGTTAAAAGGAATTAGGATAATTTCCTTTCCCACTCTAGCAAAATATTTGAATGCATTAGAGAAGTACTCACTCACTTCCTCAATATGTGTCTCCACCTGACTAGTGACCGAAGGAACTATGAATCCAACATTCTTTATATCAAAGTTTGTGGCCTCGGTATATAAATGGTTGTTAAACATTTGTAATTATTTTCATATGTAGAAATAAGCTAAAAATGTGTATTGGAATTTTCTATAATGATAGATCCTTACCTTATCCATACTTCTAATATTGAAGTATTCAGCCAATCATTTCGGAACAACTCTATAATATCATCAAGAAAATATAATTGTCAAAGTCCCTCCCAGTTGCATCTTCTATTAAATTGATCAGCATTGTAGTCCTGAGCTTTGGTTGGCTAAGTTTCGATACAAACATTTACATTTACTTCCCAACTCATCGAATGTGGATTCTGGAATAATAGATGGCTTGGGCATTGGAGGACGAATAGTAGAATTTTTACTTTTTGGTTTGCAAACATGTTAATTAAATTACATACTTCTATTACACGAGTTCATATATGCAGTCAAATATGAAAAACATGATAGAATTCAAGTATACCTTGTCATTGATAACCAAGTGTCTAGGCCAACCCACCATAGCACCCTCTTCTTCTTCAATTGTACTATATTCAGGATTAGGTATGGGTAGTGGTTTGTCCCCCTTTCCGTCATACACAAGATGGATGGACACACAACAAATGTCATCAGTAATTTGTTGGCAATGCAATGTACCACCAAGGTTGTACACCTTGCCCGCTGACACAACATTATATTCTGGAACCTCCACTGCAAGTTTACAGTTCATACCAACCTAGATTGAAATAATATAAGTTATATAAGAAGTAGTAGAACAGATATATGTTACAACTATATATATTATCATATATATATCATACTAATAACACAACATATAGAACAAAAACTTACTGCAGATTATTGTGGTGGGTCATTGGGAGTGCTCCCATGACGTTCTACACCTGTAGCATGGGCTTGTACCTCATCACTTGAGAGATGCACAATATGCATAGGTTGAGAAGGTTGAGTAGGCTGAAATGAAGACATTATTTCTTTTACTTTTTGTGCTACTAATGCTTCAACCTCCTCTTGTGTAAGACCTCCTGCACGACCTCTTTTAGTTTACGAAGGGCCAAATAAGACTTGAATCATATGCCAGCTCCTAATCCCCTAACACGACCAGGATGCTCCTTCGTACCAAGAGCAATTGATAGTTCATCCATGTAGCCAGTTGGGATGAAATTTCCTTCCTTCCTTTGCTCGTGGAGAGCAATCTATTCATAGTTAATAAAAATATTCAATCACAATATCAATTAGATATAAATAAATCTAAGTTTGTGGGAGTTACTCTTTACTTAGTTGGGATAAACCTACCATCTTTTGTGCCACCTCCTTAGTTGCATGGTTGACAATTTCACCTGCTCGATTCTTTCTAGCATCAATCCATGTCAAGTGTCGGGGTGGATGCTCAACTTGAGTTTTACTAGATTCTTCTCCAGAAGAGGATTGCTTCTCTTGTAGTTGGCGGCAGAAGGCATAACCACCGGCCCCCAAGCGATGGTCATGCACATTTTTGGCCCGTCTTTCCTTTTGAGCCTGGTGGATAGCCTGATCATTTAAAATGAGGTATTGCAATTTAGACTTGGCAAACATGTATAAAAAGATTCACCTCCTTAATTGTATAAAATTTAAGATTCATACAATACATCACAATCTTTATTACCTGAAACTCTTCCGATCTCCTAGCTGCAACAAATCTTTCCCACACCTTAGGATCTATAAAAATATATACATTTGTTGCTTTCTTCTTTTGTTTAGGATTATCTATAAATTCCCTTACGATATATGTCTTAAAAGCCCTCCATCGTACACCACAACGTTGTAGCACTCTTTTGTTGTGATCTTTTTCATTTAGATGAAAAACACCCTATACATACAAAAGAAGCAATTAATAATGTTGTTTTGGAAAGGAATTAATTCCAAGAAAACTAAATTAGAATCAATAGATAAAAAACATATTAAAATAATATCACTTCTACTCACAGATATATCTTTCCATATGAGGTCTTTTTTGGCATTAGGAACATCATGCCAATTTTATATATCTATTGCCACTTTATTGCATGCGGTCGCCCCTATGTAATGCTTGAAAGCACTAGCATGTTCCCCAACAGGTGCTCCTGTGATATCAAATTGGATTGGCAATTTGTCCCCTTTAGCCCTGAGCTCCTACAGCCTACGCATCAGTGTGGGACCTCTACTTTTCTTAGCATCACCACTACCATCCTCATGGTGCTCAGGCTCATGCTCAGAATGTTCATCTTCACTCGCCATTTTAGAACCTACAAGTATACATGATAAAAAAAAATGATAATAAAAGCACAAGTGATAAGGTATACATGATCTATGATGTATATTTAAAAGATTACTTGCTTGAATGATAATAAAATAAATAATTCAAAGAATACATGCCTCTAGTATTGGTCGAGTTGTTAGTCAAGTAAAATTCCTTCAGCATGGTCTTGACGTTTATAATATTCATCAGTGTTATCTTCAACATTTACACTTGGAAAACCAACTGAGAATGGACTGGAATCATCATACTTTTCATAGTATTCTTCTTCATTTATAGGATCTACAGTATACTGTCTTTTTCCATGAAGAATGACAGACCAATTTTTATTTGTCAGGTCATCAATATAGAATACCTGTTTTTCTTGGTCTTCCATGATGAATGGCTCATCTTTCTCACCAATATTTTCAAAATTCACCAATTTGAAACCCAACTCATCCACTAAAACTCCTTTGTTGTTGTCAACCCAATTACACCTAAAGATAGGAACTCTGAAATTTGTATAGTCCAATTCCCATATGTCCTCAATGATGCCATAATATGACATCTCAGCTTCGCGTGGTCTTTTATCTTTGACACTAGCAAAATACAACGAACAAGCTTGAATAGTGATGCCACTATTTTGGACCACACTACTTTCGTCTTGACACTTTATGTAGTATGAAAATCCGTTTATGTCATAACCTTCATACGACATGACATCCATTTTTGGCTTAAAGGCGAGCCATTTTATGTTCTCAACAACATTATTCAATGATTCAAATAGTTGATTAAATACTTTCTCTTCAAACCACCTAATAAATGTTCGATTATGCTCTCTTGCAAGTCACATTGAACTGGATCACTGATGATTTCTCTTGATAAGATCATTGTGTTCTATGATGTAGCTACTAACTTCATCGATGTTGTGTAAAATATACAAATGCGCTTGTTCCCACAACTCACGACTGATTCCTTTCACTCGTCCTCCTAGAGTTCCTTTGCCACAATAAGATTCAGTGTGATGGGAATTTTTTAGATCACTAGAAGTTTCATTGCAATTCAAAAAATCATTGCAAAAGTCCATCACCTCCCTAGCCACATAACCCTCAACAATACTCCCTTCGGGACGATAACGATTTCAAACATCACCTTTAAAAACACTCATGTAGCGTTCAAATGGATACATCCAGTGTAAGAAAATTGGACCCAACATCTTCACCTCTCCTGTAATATGTACTACAAGATGAACCATGATATCAAAAAATGAAGGAGGAAAGTACATTTCAAGCTGACACATGGTAACAATTACATATTTCTGTAATTTATCAAGAGTATCAGGATGTATCACTTTGTTGCATATTTTATTGAAGAAGAAACAAAGTCTTGTGATTGCAAACCTTACATGATTCGACAATATAGATCGAATAGCCACAAGTAAAATTTGTTGCATTAAGGTGTGACAATCGTGAGATTTGAGACCTATCAACTTCAGATCCTTCATTGATACCAATCTACAAATATTACAAGAGTATCTTTGTGGAACCTTAATATTATACAAGTACTCACAGAAAGTCTTTTTCTCCTTCTTTGACAAAGTGTAACAAGCTGGTGGTAAATATGTGCGGAGACCCCTGATCTCCACTGATAATTCTTTTCTTATACCCATTAATTCTAAATCTTTTCTAGATTTGATGCCATCTTTAGTCTTTCCTGGTATGTTCAATAGCGTACCAATGATGCTATCACAAATATTTTTTTCAACATGCATGACGTCAATGTAGTGTCTAATTGCCAAAGATATCCAATAAGGAAGATCCCAGAATATTGACCTCTTCTTGTATAGAGATTTGTCACATGCGAGTTTACGACTACTTGAACTCTTTCCAAATTCATTAACAATATGTTTCACCCTATCATATACAACATTTCTTGATATAGGTTTAGGAGAACTTCGTTCCTCAGTTGACCCAATAAAGGTTTTGTGCTGCCTTCGATAAGAATGCACTGGTGGGAGAAATCTCCGATGACCAAGATATACGATTTTACCACCATATTTCAGTATGATTGAATCAGTATTTTCCTCACAAACAGGACATGCTTTGTATCCTTTTATGCTATATCCAGACAAATTTCCATAAGCTGGAAAGTCATTAATCGTGCAAAATAGCATAGCACGCAAACTGAAGATCTCTTTACGTGAAGCATCATATGTCATAATACCTTCTTCTCATTGCTTCATTAGGTCATCTATTATAGGTTGAAGGTAAACATCAATATCATTTCCAGGTTGCTTGGGCCCTGATATCAATATTGACAGCATGGCATACTTATTTTTCATACACAACCAAGGAGGAAGATTGTATATAACAATCATAACAAGCCACGTGCTATGTTGGCTGGTTAATGTACCATAGGGATTCATTCCATCTGTACAGAGTCCAAGTCTTAAGTTTCTTGGTTCTTTACCAAATTGAGGGTATAATAAATCAATTTTCTTCCATTGTGGTGAATCAGATGCATGTCATAGGATGCCGTCATAATTGGCCTTTAACTTCCCATGCCAAGAAAAATTTTGTGCATCTTTTGTATTAGCAAATAAGCGTTGAAATCGTGGTATTATTGGTAGATACCACATCACCTTGACAGGAGAGCCATTTTTAGCCTTAGCTAAATTTGTGGTCTTATACCTTGACGCACCACATTTTGGACAATTTATTAAATTACTATAGTCCTTCTGAAATAACACACAATTATTTGGACATGCATGAATCTTCTTAGCCTCCATTCCCATTGGGCACATTATTTTCTTTGCTTGATATGTTGAAATTGGAAGCTCGTTGCCTTCAGGAAGAATTTCCTTTAACAAAGACAACAATGAAGTGAAACTCTTATCGCTTCACCGGTTTTGAGCTTTAAGAGTATATAATCGCATCACAACACTCAACCTCGTGAACTTAGTACAACCCTTATATAAAGGTTTTTCAGCATCATGGACAATGTTTGTAAATAAAGAAGGTGGATCAATGACATTGTCCTGACAACTATGTAGCATCTCATCAACCATATCAACCTGAATCAGGTCATCCTGAATCAGTTCATCATTATCATCATTATCTATATCTTCTATGCCACAACTATTAGTATCAACATTTTCTGATCCATTATTAATTTTCTCTCCATGCCAATACCATTCATTATAACCTTGTATGATCTCATTGCATATGACATGATTCTTAATTTCCTCAGCAGTATCAACTTTCAAATTGTTACCACAATTTCTACATGGACAATAGAACCTATATGTAGGTAGTTTCCTATGTTCCTCAACAAATTTGATAAATTCATCAACACCTTTGGCAAACTCTGGACTACAACGATTCGTGATAGACATCCAACTTCGATCCATTTTCTATACCACATTAAAAATTAATTATGAAACTAAGAATTTAATATTGATACTATAAGTTGTAAGTTTTTATTGATAGGAAGTTAATTACTTTTATACTAAAGTGTACCACCTATCCCATTTTTGAATATTTAATCTCACTAGTAACTGTATAATGTATGTTTCGTTTTGAAGAAAATTTTAGCAGCATTTCCCCTAAGTTCTCAAAGTACACCGATGTAAATGGTAAATAACCACTCACATATGTACCCAGAGAACAAATGAGGAAATACTACTAAAATTTTCTTCAAAACTAAACATACATTATACAGTTACATCCTAAGTGAGATTAAATATCTAAAAACAGTCCCAAACCGGGGACTATCCAAAATTTACTCCTATGAGTAAATTTTGAATGAGTTTCTAAGTTGATACATGCATAAATGTATTATTGTCATATTTATATATTAAGTTAAACATCATGCATCGATGATCTCATACATAAATCCTAAAGTGTCAATCTGAGACTACACAATGTCTACCCTCATATTTCTGGAATGTATATATAATGATTACATATATGATTGATAACAAAATATAGATATGAATGAATACATATTTTTATTATTGGTTGATTTACTAGTCAAATAAAATGGCACATTGGGAGAGTGAGAATATTATACCTCACTTGTAAGCTGAAGAAGAAATATATGCAAGTCAACAACAAGTCAATAACACCTACAACAACACAAATGTATGATTCAATTATGTTATAATGTATTAATTAGGGGTCAGTATATATCAATTTTATAGGAGCAGTAACAAATTCAAAATTGACAAATTTTGATGATTCTGCAACTCAGCCGACACGGTCGTGCTGCCCAATACGGCCGTGCTACCTGGTCAGTTGCTTGAAAGTAAGACGTAAACGGAGGAGTGAGGCGGCAGAGACAATACCTTGAGAAGAACCGGTCGGTGAGGGAGCTTGTGCGGGAAAAGAACCGGAGAGAGATGTGCACATCCCTTGCAATGCCTAAGGCATCATCACCTTTCAAGGAAGAAAGCACCAGAGAGAGATGCAACGCCTAAGGCGTCATCGTCGTCCAAGGAAAACAGTGCCGGAGATGGTGGTAAGGAGCGTCGTCGTCGCCAGAGATGGTGGTAAGAAGCTTGGGTGTCGTCGTCCAAGGAAAGCGGCGCTAGTTTGCCTTTTATCGGACGAGGAGATGGTTGGGGGAGGTCACCTTTGTAGAGGCAGTGCTACCTTTCTTCGGGCGCGGGAGCGGGAACGGGGAGTAGCAGCAACAACAAATGGCAACCTAAGCCTTACAATCGGGCTGCTATGTGCAATGTAGAAGGCCTATAGCGTCGGTTTTTGGTAAAAAACCGACCCTAAAAGTCTATTAAAAAATGGTGCCCGGACTTAACCTATAGCGACATTTTTTTAGGATAACCGACACTACAGACCAGCATTTATAAGGTCGATTATATATAAAAACCGACTCTAGAGTTTCAAAGTGGTACCCGCATTTTTTTGTTGACCCTATAGGATTAGTTATTTAAGAAAACCGACCCTATAGATCGATGCACGAAGCCAAAATCGCATGAATTTTCGCCGCTGGAAACCTATAAGGATAGTTTTTATGATAAAACCGATGCAGTAGTCTATTAGGTCGGTTATTCTAGTAAAAACGACGCTATGGGCAGCAACGTTACTAGCTAAAAATGTAGTAGTGATAGTATGCCACCTTAGCACAACCTTTTATACATAACAATATAAGGTTCCACCTGTATTTAAAAAGTTTAAAGACAAATATTGCATTCAGTCACACTCACGGTCTTTCATATATCTTGTTGAAATAAATAAGGATCATTTTTAATAAAAAAAATTAAAAGAAAAAACTTGCATATACTCCTACACGGTTGCCATGTTTGAATAAAAGGTTAATTTTAACTATATCAAAAGAAAAAATAGACAATACCTTTCATACATTATTCTATATTCTATAAATTAGAAGATATGACTACTTTGTAATAAAAAATATAAAAGCATAGAAAACTCCCTTCAATCATTATTAATATAAACTAGCAAGAGAACATGTGCTAAGTACGTGATTTTCAATTAAGAGTTAAGATTACATATTTGACATATTTTTGCAAATACATTTAGTGCTACTAAATTGTGAATGTATATTGTGTTGATATTATGTCATACATCAAATATTACAAATAAAAGAATTCTTATTAAAACTATGATGGTAATATGTATTTAAAACGAAACTAATTACACTTTCATTCACATCTCATCTCTTTAGAGATTCTTGATGAATCACATAATACAAAAAAATTCCTATGTGAAATTTTTTCTTCTTCAAATTATTAGATTTTACACTGAATCCAGGCATGATTTTGTACTTTTTTATACACATGCAACTAAAAATTCAATGAATATCATATTATTTGGCATTGAATGATTTTTTTATTAGCTTTTTATATGGTGGGTATTTTGAATTTGATATTATTAAAATTATCTAATAATTTTAGAAAGGTTTACAACATGCACATTTTATTTTGAAGAATTGTCCAAGAATTCTTGATTAGGTTGATTTCTTTGGAACACATTTAATGTGAATATGCATCCATGTTATAAGGATAGAATTATTTTATTTAAAGCATCTTAAATATCATATTGATACATACCACTTAGAGATACTATATGTGATTCTTTTAGCCTTACAATATGACTAACCATTAATATAGTAGACAAAAATAATTCAGTAAGTTTATAGCCAAATTATTGTATAAAAAATACATATTATTTGTAAAATTTATATCTATACGATATATATATATATATATATATATATATATATATATATATATATATATATTATAAAAAGAGCGAGTTTGATGCTGCACTCTCCTTGATTCACTCTCCTTTTTTCAAGGAATTTTACTCCTACAAATATTTATTCTCACACTCTCCTATTAACTTTTATTATCTTTAATTCTATATTTCTCTCTCCATCCCACGGAAACGGTTCCTTGATTATCTCATTTCAAACAACCAACACAAATATCTTTTACCGTAGGAACCTTTCACGGACCAATCATGTCCCCGCATATTTCCAAAAAATTTTATATGTCACGTGCATGTGCACGTGTGCGTTCACTAGTATATATATATGAGCTCAAAATTTGTATGTAACTTAATTATAGTATGGCAATAAAGATCAATGGTTTATATTTTGTAAAACAATAGTCTTGATATACAAACACCCCTTGAGTGTACTGCGTGATCCGTACACTCGAGTGTATTCTAGCATCACTTTCTCTCTCTCTCTCTCACTCTCTCTCTCTCTATATATATATATATATGTATATATATATATAATGTATATGGGTATATGAGTGTTTGGGTTTGAGTTTAACATCATTTTGATTTATGTTATGTAAAAATATGGACCAAAATTTAAAGACCAACTCATTAATTTAATTTATATGAGTTAGGTGTAACTTAGATCATACTTAAAGATTGACCCATTAATTTATTTTACATGAACTAGGTCTAATTTAAACTATTACTCCAACTCTGATTAGATCGCATCACGACAATCGATGTTGATACCCTATTCGATCGTTTTTTAGAAGGAAAAATGTAAACAACCTAGTAAATAGTTAAAAGTAGGTTGCCAAATGAGTTCTTAAATTTGGATTTACTTTGTCCCTCGCATGGTTTATATAAAAAGTTGGACCAAAATTTTTAGTCGGGTACTTCAATATTATTTATACAAATTGAGCCTGGCTTAAATTTTATTGACTACCTGAGTTTTCAAGCCTCGATTTATCTTAGCACGATCCATTTTTTTTGAACCAAAATTTTCAATATAGTTCATGTAAATCAAGTTTGTCTTAAGTTATAAGATCAAAATATTGGTCGGCATGTTCAATCGGTCCATGCTCGTCTCTTCAAAAATTGTTATCTAAAGATTAATCATCTCAAATAGTTAAATATATGTGACCAAGTGAATGAAAAACACACAGACACACACACACCATCTGTGCTTATTTATAGGGTAAGTAAAGATATAGAATTGTGGTCAAAATCGACAATGGCTCATCTGGATCAACTACTATTAATGCCGTATCTTTATACTTCAAAGAGTATACTTGTGGTCATGAATTGATTGTTGACCTTAGAAGCTTGACCTTCTTTAGCATTTCCCATCTCGGCCCGTTCATAAATCTTCCTACATCGGTCCTCCATATAGATTACTTCATTACTTGGACTTTTCGTTCGACATCGTCTTCCTGTTCGGTGTTCGCCGTCTCATACAAAAACAGAATTTAACAGAACACATGTTACTTTTGAACGGACCGAAACATGCAAACAAAACTGACGGGTGACGATTACTAAAGGAAAATAATACACGAACACCACAATTGTACATGCTTTTAAACTAGTTCTCTATTATCGTACTCCCACAAACTTGGAGCCAATATAATGTTTCTGTTTTGGAAGAGATAAAAGTGGAAAGAAAATTACGGAATTGAGGAAAAAAAGAGATAAATTTATTTTATTTATAACCTTTAATCCATAATAATTTTCTTGACTAAATAAAAACTTTAATATTTCTTATAGAAAATACATTTAAAAAGACTAATGTCGAAATATTTTTGATAAAAATAATACAAATATAAAAATGAGTACTATTGTTACAGATTGTACTCATTTTCTATGTAACATACTAAATTAAAAAGGAGTATTACATATCATTTTTTTGATTTGATTAAGTACTCATCTTTTATGACATTATATTTTAGAATAAGAATTAAAATGAGTATTATGTGATATTTTTGAAGATTATACTCATTTTTAAGTAGTACAACAATTGAAAAATGAGTATTATAAGTTTGTCTCATTTGATAGTATTTTTCTTATTTACTCAGAAAATGAGTACTATCCACAAAAGAATGACATGCAATACTCATTTTTGAGTTAAAGTGTTACTCAAAAAATGAATATTATTCTAAAAAAATATTCAATTTCCATTTTTAATACTTATTTTATAATACAATGACAAAAAATGAATATTATATTAAAATAATGGCATACAATATGCATTTTTGAGTTGGTATGTTACTAAAAAAATTGATAAAAGTGGGTTTGAGAATTATTATTGATCCTGGTCCCTCCCACCAGGCTCAACGAAAATGACGACATTGTCATGGACTTTTTACAGAAACTTACATCATTACTTGAATAAAAAATAATGGTAGTTAAAAGGATAGATGGAACTGTGTAAACCAACACATTTCCACACAAGATGATATTTTTCTAGTCCATCGGCTAGTTGGTTTACCTCCCTTTGACAGTGTACAATCTGCAGATTTCGAAACCTTCGCCTCATTAGATCCACTCTGCTTTCCACTTGGCATACCTTGGGTAATCTGCTCTATCGGCTTTGAGAACGTGTAACACTGAGATGCAGTCCGTTTCGATAATCACATCCAAGAAGTTTGAAGAAATGTCCAGTGCCAGAATGATAGCTTCTAGTTCGGTTTCTAAAAGACTTCTAGTGATGCAGTTCCTGGTTTCCCCTCTCAACCATTCACCTCTTTCATTCCTCATAAATCCAGCTAGTGCTCCTCTTCCAGTTTTCAGTGCGGCATCTGTATTTATTTTCACCCAGCCTGGTGGTGGAGGATGTCATTTCAAGCTTCTTCTCCTCGTGGTAGAGTGGTGATTGCCTTGCTCTTCAGAATTAGCTGCCATTGTTTCTTGATCATCAAGATCTGGGTCGCTATTGAGAGGTTGTTGTTCTCCAACACTTCCTTATTTCTTGATTGCCATCTGTGCCAACAGGTTGTAGCAAAGAGTATCCATATCCTCATATTTGACTGTATCCATTTCACCATCCAAGTGGAGGTTGGTTGAGGAGAAGGCTATAGTTTGGTCAATCTCCGTCAAGGCTCTCTAAATCAGTTCAGTTTCGGGGCAGTCTCATATCGCACAGAGAGATGTCCCAGTCTCAGTTACACAACGAGGGCATTGATCTTCATCTGTGAAATGTCTTTCCTTGCGTCTTTTGTTCGTCATTAGAGCTTTTGATTTTAGAAGCCATACGAATGCCTGGAGTTTCCCTGGTATCTGTAATCTCCACAGATCCTTCCATTTTTCTTGATTTCTTGTGTAGTTTCTGTTCAAGCACTTATAAGCCGATTTCACCGAGAAGGTACCCTCCTGTGCTAGTCTCCAATACCACGGTGTCTTGGCTGGGGATAGGAGGTCGTAGGCTTTCAATTTTTGATATGATATGGGTGTCATTCAGAAAATGAGTACATACAGTATTTATTTTTTATGTGTACTTTAAACAGATTCTAACAGGTTTTATTTTGTTAAAAAATCAATACGGATTGAAAGTTATAAAAAACAAAATTTTCTTTCCTCTTTTTTTTTTTCTTTCTTTTTTGTATATTTTCCTCTCTCTTTCTTTCCTGCAACATGGCCCGCCATCCTTATCTCAAGAAACAGGTTTGTCCGCAGGTAGGGAGGGATTATGCTTGTCACTACTCGTTCCTAACCAGCTTCTCACGCTTGAATTAATATTTTATTCTGGTAATATTTTATGTGAAGTCCCGGGTTAATTAAGTGACTCCCCAGTTAAATGAAGTCGATGCACCACAACGTCTGATGTGTTGCATTGGTGTGTTGGGGTATCACTATGTGATTTTTATGAAGGATCGACAAAGACATGTAAAGTAGATTTTGTAAATATTCTTGAATTGTGATTGATAGTTTTGTAAAAAGTGTCATAAAACAAAAGTAAGCGTAATCATTCATATTTCTTTTAGAAGATTTTCGTGTGGATTTTAGTTTCTTGCGAATGTTATGCTTTCTATTGTCATTTATAGTTAGTTATTAACTTTATCAATTGATGGGTTAGATATATATCACTTCACGCAATCCAATAGTCAGGTTAAGACGGAATATTGGGAGCGGTACCTGACAGTTTGTCTAGTAACAAGTACTAGATTTGCACTGAAAGGAACCACATTTATATAGGTATGAATGTAAGATAATAATATGAATGTATTAACAGACACTGAAATACGAAAACATTGTAACTTTGTTTTGGAGTATATTAGTACTTAAAAATATTACTATACTACACACGATCAATGACTATAGTCAATATTATAATAAGACTACCAAATATACAACGATATCACAGTCAACAAACGAAAGCACAACATAGACTAAGACAAATGCACTTATAAGAAAGTTCGAGCTAGGAAAAAGATGAAGAGGCGATGGTTGTTACCTCGAAGATGGTGAGATGAAAGTAGCGCAGAACCACACCAAATTCAAAGCATGTAGCATTATGTCAAAATTCATTGGACATGGACAATATGATTTGAAATAATATTATGAGCTCAAAAGTACTATTTGAACATGTAAACCACATCCATTTTGGCTTAGATTTTTTTTGGGGGGGTTTAGATTATGTCAATCCAGATTAATTTTAGGGTTTTAATCAGTGTCTAGATTGAGATTAGATAAGCTCACAATTTGAATTTTTTCAACTGATGTTGTTTCTCGGTGGAAAAGTTAAAAAAATAGGTTCTAACATTGGATCAATTCAACATGCATTCAATATATATCAAATATTATATGATCCAAGTTCGTTTAGATATTCCAAAACTATTAGAAAATTAGTTCTCAGTTCATTCAAATTAAACAACTTTGAATCATCCGGATGAAGGGTTATCTTTTGAAACCCTTACATAACGTAGATAAGTCAACACTCAATATGATGTGTTAATGCAATAGCTTATGAATTATGTAGAAGTAACCCAATGACAATGGAAACTTGTACAATGTTCTATCCAATCTCTCACTTTTTAAATTCTGACAAGCTTTGTCATTCAGTCAAACTAGTAATGATATGTTGTTATGTTGTTGATTTTTGGGCAGAACAAAAAATGAACAATATATTCTTCTTACATTCAAACAAGTAGTAGGGAATCAAAATATATAGTGCTAAAATGTCTTTTTGTTAGAACATGTTGAACTCATTTTGGGCTTTAGAAAAAGAATCTTTCGGACATCTTTAAGGCATCTCTTAGTGTGTGGCTCATATTTACATGGAGATAATTTTTGGAAATGTGTTCTAATTAGACTTCTTCCATGATGTGCAAATATAAAGAAGAAACTCCATTCTTCTGGGGTAGTAGATCCATTGTTTAAGTAAAGTCGCTCCACGGCTTGCTCCACTCTTTGGAAGTATTAGCTCCAATGATCAAGTGGAGCCATTGCACTCTTCATGAGAAACATCTCCATTATTCAAGTGTAGATGCTCTACTCTTTGCATAGAGTTTCTCCAGTGTTCAAGTGTAGTTGCTCCACTCTTCGTGTGGAGTTGTGATAGTATTAATGTGAATCTGCCTGATACACTGAATTATTGTAGCTTTTTACAAGCTATTTTATTATGTATTTTGTGCATTTATTACTCAAATTTATATTAATTGTGCATGATTTATCATTATTAGTTGGTAAAATTCATTTTCATCAACTATTCATCATTTTTACTGTTCCATGTTGATATATCATTATTTGTGGTGCTTATGTTCTTTATTGTTTAATTTCAAGTAAATTAACAATAATCAACTCAGCTTGGTGATACCGGCATGTGCATCAGTGGTACTGACATTTGAATAAAAGGAACATGAGGAGTTGAAAGAACTCTATTGTACCGATAGATGAATCAGTACTACCGACAATTCAACAGGAGCACTCTAAAATGGAATTAGTGCTATCGACGACAGAGTCAGTGGTACCGACTTAGACTGAAAAATTCAAAAGGAGATGTCAGGGAGCATCTTGTTGCTATCGACACCTATGTCAGTAGTACTGAAATTTCACAAAGGAAGGTGCAGTTGAGATAGCCTTGGTGCCACTGACACCCTATCGGTGTTAATGACTTGTCGCGATCAGGCCAAATTAAAGATCGTAGTAAATCCAACAGTTATGACTTAATGAGTCCCTAAGTCAATTTTATGACAAGGGGGATGCATCTAGTCCTAGATATCATGTTCTTTTCCATTGCATGACAACCAAGAGCTAGGACAGAAGGAAGAAGAGAAGAAGGTCATGTTCGGGACGATTCAGGCACCTTCGATGGATTGATTTGCAGTCAGAAGACAGCAAATCACTCTGTCTATCAGAGAGAGTCATCCAGTCTATCTTCTTTAGGAGTTACTTTAGTTTTCTAATGTATCCCACATTTTTCTTTTCTTCTTCTATGTGTATGAAAATAGAAACCATACAAGGCTAATCCCCTTTGTTCTGTAGGACCCAAGAGTAGTCTGATTTTGCATTGTACTTGAGGCTATGAATTAATACCTATATTTCTCTTAAATTCTAGATATATCTCTATGGTTGCTTTAAGAATTATCTATGTTTGATCACAATAGGGTATTTATTAGATTATTAATTGCTTCGAAAGAGGGATTAAGGGTTGAACAGGTCGTAGATTTACATAGCTTAGACCACACTTTGAGAGAGGGCCTACAACCATGATGGGAATAACCCAGAGAATGCATTAAAGGTACCACAATGATATTTGTATTAGATTAGGTAGTGAATTATGTTGTGAGAGTGTATAATTCTTTCTAAAGGTCCCTTGGTCCAGGATTAGGAGGAATAAATACTAATGAAATGATGTTAATTGCAATGTGAACCGTGGTGACATCATAATCCTAAGAAATCCATTCATTCTATCATCACAACCAATAACTTTAGTTTTCATTCCTATAATTTAGTTAATTAATCACCAATCACTCTTTTCTTTCGGTCTAGCTGATCAGGTCACTGTTAGTAGTAGTTTCTAGACTGACATTTTCCATGTGTTTGATATCTAGGCCTCTTAGGACCTATATTACTTCGATGTGCACTTGTGTTTCATACGTGTAATAAACACACTATCAATTTTTCAACGTCGTTGCCTGGAAAATGGCGCATTCAACACTACAAGTGTTGTGACCGGCCACTCTAGGCCACAAATTTTCTTTTTCTTTTTACTACTCTTAAAGTTGAAATTCATTTATTCATTCAATCAATGGTATCCAATACTTATATTGAGGTCACCATGTATAGGTACTAGTGCATGGTATAGATAAGAAGCACCGACTACAGAGGGTCAACTCCACAGAGTGCATTCTAGGAGGAATTCTTACACAGTGCATAGGAGTATAGTAGCTCTATAGGAGGACTGATCCAAACCCCACCAGCTAAAACTCCACTACCACAACCTACACAACTAGCACATCCATAAATGGGTGATGGTAATCCAGTAACTGAAGAGTAGATGGTCTAGGAGAAAATAAAGGCATCTTCTACTACAGCTTAGTTGGGACCAATCAGAAGGCATGCCATGAATGTGGGCAGCTACAAGATAGACCCTGGTTTGGTGGCACTGGTTAAATCACAAGCATTCCATGGCCACAATATGGAGGACCCAATAGCACACATAAATAACTTTGTAGAAAGTTGCAACATGGTGAAGATTGATAAGGTTCCATCCACAATGATATATTTGTAGTTGTTTCCTTATTTATTGTTAGATATTGCAAAGACGTGGTTTCTTAGTCTTTTGCCAGAGTCCATAGAAACCTGAGACCAGATGATTGACGTTTTCTTTGTACGTTACTTTCTACCCCAGAAGGCAAATGGGTTAGTTGAAAATATTTACAACTTCAAACAACAAGCAGAGGAGTCTTATTCTAAAGCATGGGAGAGATTCCTGAACATGTTAAGGAAGGTTCATCATCATGGAATTGATCTATACAACCAAGAAAAGACCTTTACTATGGGTTGCACAAAGGAGAGAGGACCACACTTGATAGTGTTGGTTAAAGATTTTTTCTCAACAACAAGCCATCCATGTGTCATGAGATTCTAAAGAACATGGCTAAAAATCAGTCACGGGGAGATGAAAGAGAAACTCCAACAATTGTCAAGAGCATTGGAGAGTCCAGAGTCATTACAATGTTGACTAACAATTTGGACATCCTGGCCAAGAAACTAGATCAAAAATTTATATATTCCTCTAGAGGTGAGGAAGAGGAGTGCATTTATATGCGGCAGCAAAACTATCAGGGTACCAATGACTATGCATGGAGGAAGGATCCTAAATTGTTATGGAAGGATCCCAACAACTTTTAGAAGGATCTATCCCAAGCACAACAGGCAAAGCCACAACAAGGTAATCCACAGTTAGAAAGAGCCCCCAGTAAGATAGACCGTTGTGAAGACATGGTAGGCAAGTTGGTTAGTCAGAATAAGGTGATCATAGGTCAAATACAAAGAGACTAGCAAAATCAAGGAGTGAGGATCCACAACATTGAGAATCAAATTTCTCAATCGGTAGCAGAAGTTGAATCCTTAAAGAAGCTGGGAAAACATGGATTCCTAGCAAATACTAATATTCCATCTAGAAATCAATAGATTAAGGTAGTTCTACTCTGCAATGGGAAGAAATTGTTGAACGAACAAATGAAAATCCTAGAGGTAGACAATGATGCAGGTGATATGGGACCAATGTTGACTATCGATCCACTTGAACCAGACACCACGAAACATGAGTAAGAAGTGGAAGAAGAGATGGATCAGTCAAGGGAGACCAAGAAGGAGGCATATGTTCCAGCTTGCCAAAGGAAGTTAGTGACTCCAGTGTTGTTACCGAATAGCTTGTAGGAAAAAAAGGTTGAGCAACAATTTTAGAAGTTTCGAGATACTTTTAGAAAATTACATGTCAACATCCCCCTGATTGATGCAATAGAGAAGATTTTGTCTTATAGCCAATTTCTAAAGGAAGTCATTAACAAAAAGAGAAGGATAGCTGATTCAGATGTAGTCATGTTGAAAGAGGAAGTTAATGTACTTCACTACTACAGAAATAGCATTCAGTGTCACTTTTCTGGGCGTCGGTTATTAAGGAAAATCGATGCCTAACATATAAGGCGTCGGTTGTTTAAGCAAACCGACGTCTATATTCGAAGACCAGCCAGACACGGGTACCGCTTTGTATTAAGCATCGGTTGTTTATAAAAAACCGACGCTTAAAGTCGCCCGCGAAATCCATATTTCGATCAAAAAAATAGTGTCATTGTCAGCGTCGGTTATATACGTAGAAAACCGACGCCTATGTGCGATGAAAATTTGCGCGAAAAGTGTCACTTTCAGCGTCGGTTATACACGGATAACCGACGCTGAAGGTGGTTCCCGCCAAACATTTTCATGAAAATATCGTCCAATTGGACGTCGGTTGTTGCAAACAACCGACGCTAAAGATGTTTAGGTGTCGGTTGTTTTAAACAACTGACGCTATTTTGGAACTTTATAACCCGTGATGCCCGACTCTTCCCCTTTCTTCTGTTTCATTGCGAGCCCTTTTTTCTTCTGTCGCCGTCAATTTCCCTTTTTCTCTGCTCCTTCCTCTCCATGACAGCGCCGCCGTGCCGCCACTGCTACTCCGACACCCCCTTCTCCGCTGCACCCCCTTCTCCTGTGCTGCTGCTCCTTCTCCTCCGCCTGCCTACCCACTGCCGCCTGCCACCGCCGCCTGCCTGCCTGCCGCCGCCTGGCCGCCTGCCTGCCTGCCGCCGCCTGACGCTCCCTGCTCGTCGGAGTCGCTGCCGCTGGTTCTGGAGCTCGCCGGCCGCCGCCCACGTACTCAACCAGCTCGACCTCGCCCTACTCTTCTTGCCCAGGTACCTGCCGACCTACCCAGGCGCGAAATTGGTTCTTTATGTGCCGACCTAATCTGCTTGCCTAATCTGCTTGTGCGAAATTGGCTCCCTACTCTGCTTGCTTAATGTGCCTAATCTGCTTTAAGTGGTCCTAATATCATAACATGATAGTTTTATAATCATGGCTAAACATAATATGAACTAGATCTTTTTATGTCATTAAATCAATGAACTTAGGAATTGGGGGTTCAAGAATAACCCTAATGATAACAGGATAATAAGGAAACCTAAACTCTAGATTAGGACTTGAGTAGCGTTTAATGTTATTATATGATTTGTGGCACTTTAGGATGTATATACATGCAACAAAAGTTAATTGCTTGGTTTTCTTATTTGCTTGGATAATATACTCAGTGAATTAATGTATGATTTGCATGGATCACCATCAAGGTACGTGGTTGTACTTATGATTACATGTATTTACTTCCTATGTTTGTCAAGGTTTCTTGAAGATTGAATAAGTGATAGATGCTGGATGTTTATTTATTTCATGCAAATTATAAAGTCCTTATGATTATCACATTAAGTAAATCATGATATTCTGAACCCTAGGTTACACAGATTGAAAGGTAACACACTTTGTCCTAAGTTGCTAATTTTTATTCTAATATGAACTCTAGTCTCATCTATCCATGTTGCCTATAGTTTATAACATTGCATTGTGAATTATTGCATGTTTGAAACTATTAAATTCTTGATTTATTATTTAATAATGCTCTATAGATTAGGTACTTATCATGTCTATTAAAATCCTACCAGTATAATTATGTGATCCCAACATATTAGGATTAACCATGTTGTTGGCCTAGAAACCCGTCCAAGATTGACTCATTAGGAGTAAATCTTGGATAGTCCCCGGTTTGGGACTGTTCTTGAACACCTAATCTCACTTAGGATGTAAGTGTATAATGTGTATTGGGTTTTCGAGAAAATTTTAGTAGCATTTCCCCGTTTGTTCTCTAAGTACATATGTACTTAGAGAACAGCGGGGAAATGCTGCCGAAATTTTCTTGAAAACCCAATACACATTATACACTTACTAGTGAGATTAGGTGTTCAAGGATGGGATAGGTGGTACACATTTATTATATATAAGAATGACATCACATGTGTTTGTTGGCCTAGAATGTGAACAATCATTGTTCTTTATATTACTTGTACATTGGTATAAATTAGAATGAACAATCACTAAATTATATACTGTTTGTATGGAGTCCGGCTTCATTGTAGATATCTATTATTGTGTTTGTTGGCCTAGAAACCCGTCCAAGATTTACTCATTAGGAGTAAATCATGGATAGTCCCCGGTTTGGGACTGTTCTTGAACACCTAATCTCACTTAGGATGTAAGTGTATAATGTGTATTGGGTTTTCGAGAAAATTTCGGTAGCATTTCCCCGTTTGTTCTCTAAGTACATATGTACTTAGAGAACAGCGGGGAAATGCTGCCGAAATTTTCTTGAAAACCCAATACACATTATACACTTACTAGTGAGATTAGGTGTTCAAGGATGTGATAGGTGGTACACATTTATTATATATAAGAATGACATCACATGTGTTTGTTGGCCTAGAATGTGAACAATCATTGTTCTTTATATTACTTGTACATTGGTATAAATTAGAATGAACAATCACTAAATTATATACTATTTGTATGGAGTCCGGCTTCATTGTAGATATCTATTATTGTGTTTGTTGGCCTAGAAACCCGTCCAAGATTTACTCATTAGGAGTAAATCTTGGATAGTCCCCGGTTTGGGATTGTTCTTGAACACCTAATCTCACTTAGGATGTAAGTGTATAATGTGTATTGGGTTTTCGAGAAAATTTCGTTAGCATTTCCCCGTTTGTTCTCTAAGTACCTATGTACTTAGAGAACAACAGGGAAATGCTGCCGAAATTTTCTTGAAAACCAAATACACATTATACACTTACTAGTGAGATTAGGTGTTCAACGATGGGATAGGTGGTACACATTTATTATATATAAGAATGACATCAAATGTGTTTGTTGGCATTTCCCCGTTTGTTCTCTAAGTACATATGTACTTAGAGAACAGTGGGGAAATGCTGCCTAATCTTTTCCTAATATATACTTGTTTCCTAATATATACTTGTTTTCTCTGATCATAGAATGGATAGATCATGGATGTCCATTCGTAATCGTTGCACCCCAGAGTTTATATCTGTTCTTGATCAGTTTATTAGATTTGCCGAGGAACATAGGAAAAAACCTACAGATAGGTTCTACTGTCCATGTAGGCATTGCGGTAACAACTTGAAAGTCAACACTGGTGAGGAAATCAAAAGTCATGTCATGTGCAACGGGATTGTACAAGGCTATACAGAATGGCACTGGCATGGAGAGATTTCAAAATCGAAACCAGTAGATGTCGATAGCAGTGCTTGGGTGGAAGAAGAAATTGCCTCCGATGACGTAAATGTGAACGAACCAGTTCCAGCAGACATCGTTGATGCGATGCTGGATAGTTGTAGGGTAGAGCACACCGATCCACCTCCTATCTTTACAAACATTGTGCATGATGCTGAGATACCATTATACACAGGCTGCGCTAAGTTTACGAAGCTTAGCGCTGTGTTGAGATTGTATAAGCTGAAAGCTAACAATAGATGGAGCGACAAAAGCTTCACTTCATTGTTGACTTTGTTGAAAGAAATGCTTCCTGAAGGAAACGAGCTTCCAATCTCAACATACCAGGTAAAGAAAATGTTGTGCCCAATGGGAATGGAGGCCAAGAAGATACACGCATGCCCGAATGATTGTGTATTATTTCAAAAGGACTATGTAGATTTGAAAGATTGTCCAAAATGTGGTGCGTCACGGTATAAATTGACGACTTCGGGGGAGTCCAAAACTGGTTCTCCTGCCAAGGTGTTGTGGTATCTACCTATAATATCACAGTTTCAATGCTTGTTTGCAAATCTGAAAGATGCGAAGAATTTGAGTTGGCATGCAGATGTTAAGAAAAATAATGATGGGATCCTACGACATGCGTCTGATTCCCCACAGTGGAAGAAGATTGATCTATTGTACCCTAAATTTGGTGAAGAAGATAGGAATCTAAGAATTGGGCTTTGTACAGATGGGATGAATCCGTACGGGACATTGAGCAGCCAACATAGCACTTAGCCAGTCATGCTTGTTATATACAATCTTCCTCCCTGGATGTGTATGAAAAATAAGTACGTTATGTTGTCATTGTTGATATCGGGCCCTAAACAACCCGGAAATGATATCGATGTTTATCTTGAACCTTTGATTGATGACTTAAAGAAACTTTGGGCTGAAGGTGTGATGACCTATGATGCTTCAGCAAGAGAGACATTTCGTTTGCACGCTATGTTGTTTTGCACTATTAATGACTTTCCAGCATATGGGAATTTGTCTGGATATAGTGTCAAAGGAGCTAAAGTGTGTCCTATATGTGAAGAAAACACTGATTCAATAAGACTAAAACATGGCGGCAAGACTGTATATCTTGGTCAATGAAGGTTTCTTTCAAAATTCCATCCGTATCGTAGGAAGCGCAAAGCATTCAATGGATGGAATGATGAACGGAGTGCACCTAAACCTATACCAGGGGATGTTGTTTATGAAAGAGTAAAAGACATTGTCAATGAATTTGGTAAGAAATCACAATGTAGTATGGCCACACGGAGTGACAATTCTTCATTCAAGAAGAAGTCAATATTTTGGGATCTTCCTTATTGGAGTTCTTTGACAGTCAGGCATTGTATCGATGTAATGCACGTTGAGAAAAATGTCTGTGATAGCATCATTGGTACTCTATTAAATATACCAGGTAAGACTAAAGATGGGATAAAATCCAGACTGGACCTACGTGAAATGGGAATAAGGTCAGAATTAATAGAATTATGTGAAATGGGTAATAAAAGAACATACTTACCTCCCGCTTGTTACACGTTGTCTAGAAAGGAGAAGAAAACTTTTTGTGAATGCTTGGTAAATGTTAAGGTGCCACATGGTTACTCATCCAACATCTATAGATTGGTATCAATGAAAGATCTAAAGTTGATAGGTCTTAAATCTCATGATTTTCACACTCTAATGCAACAAATATTGCCCGTGGAAATTCGATCTATATTACCGAAGTATGTAAGGTTTGCAATTACCAGACTTTGTTTCTTTTTCAACAGTCTATGCAGCAAAGTTATTGACCCTGATACTCTCGATAATTTGCAAAGAGAAGTGGTTGTTACCCTATGTCAGCTTGAGATGTATTTCCCTCCTTCGTTCTTTGATATCATGGTACATCTTGTTGTCCACTTGACTAGGGAAGTGAAAATGTTGGGACCAGTTTTCTTGCATTGGATGTATCCCTTTGAACGATACATGAGCGTTTTTAAAGGTGATCTTCGAAACCGTTATCGGCCTAAAGGGAGTATTATTGAAGGTTATGTGGCGAGAGAGGTTATGGATTTTTGCAATGACTTTCTCAGTGGTAATGACACTCCTGATAATGACAAGAATATTGAGGAGGGCAAAGGAATTTTGGGATCACGGGTGAAAGTAATCAGCCGTGAGCAGTTGGAACAAGCTCACTTGTATATTTTACACAATATGGACGAAGTGAGTGTTTATATAGAGGAACATACCAATTTAATAAAGAGACAACATCCTCAAGAAAGTTCAATGTGGCTTGCTAGAGAGCATAATAAGACTTTTACTAAGTGGTTTGAAGATAAAGTCTTACATCAACTATCTCAAACACCAAATGATATTACAGAAACTATCAAATGCCTCGCCTTTAAACCAAAACCGAATGTTATGTCTTATGAAGGGTTTGACATTAATGGATTCACATATTACACAAAGCGCCAAGATGATAAGAGTGTCGTCCAAAATAGTGGGGTCACTCTTCAAGCGTCGACTATGTACTTTTCAAGTGCAAAGGATAAGAGTCCACGTGAAGCTAAAATGTCATATTACGGTGTCATTGAGGACATTTGGGAGTTTGACTACATAGATTTCAAAATTCCGCTCTTTAAATGTAATTGGGTTGATAACACCAAAGGAGTTATAGTGGATGAATTGGGTTTCACTTTGGTGAACTTTGAAAAGATTGGCGAGAAGGGTGAACCATTCATATTGGCATCACATGTGAAACAAATATTCTATATCGATGATCCTGCGAATGATAAATGGTCGGTTGTTCTTCATGGTAAAAGACAGTTCATTGAAGATCCTATGGATGAAGAAGAGTACTATGATAAGTATGATGATTCCAGTCCATTCTCAGTTGGGTTGCCCACTCCACAAAATATTGAAGCTAATGATGACTTATATGTGCGCGGAGATCACAATGAAGGATTGTTAATTGATAAAAGATCACAATTTTAGAGACATGTATGTTTATACAAATGCTAAATGTTTGCCTTTTTCTAGTTAATACAAATGCTAAATGTTTGCCTTTTTCTAGTTAATACAAATGCTAAATGTTTGCCTTTTTCTAGTTAATACAAATGCTAAATGTTTGCCTTTTAAATGACATTTTCAGATGGCTGACCATGATGAGCATGATGTCCATGATGAGCATGAAGTCCATGATGAGCATGTTGTCCATGACGAGCATGGCGAGGATACTAATGTAAGTTCTAAAAACATATCCTGTATTTCTATAAAATTCATTATCTTCTAGTTATGTCATATATCCTATATTTCTATATTGGGCTAATTTAGTGTGTTTATTTTTGTCAAATTTTAGGTTGATGATGCACCTGTACCCACTGAAGCACTGGAGCAACTTGATGCGCAGCACCAAACACTTAACAAGAAAAGGGGCATCACTCTGTTGAAGAAGTTATTAGCGCTAAGTGGTAGTGGATCCAAATTGGTGGTGGAGTTTGATAATGGAGGAAATCCAATTGGAGTGAACCGCAATAATTTTGTAAACTATCTTGGGTGTACCACTCGGAGCCATTGTGGTGTTAAGTATGATAATTGGCATAAAGTTCCTCAAGGGAAAAAAGACTTGATATGGAAGGATTTATGCGTGAGTTATTATTATTTGCAATTCTATTTTGTAGATTACAAATTCTATTATTTGCAATTCTATTTTGGATACTAGTTAATAACATTTCTATTTTACAGAATCTGTTTGCATTGGATGAGAAGTTGCATCGTAAAAATGTGATGCAACGCGCTTGAAAGATGCTTAGGAATTATAGGACAAATCTGAATAGAGAATACATAAAAGAGGGTGATAAGAAGAAGAAGTCAGCCCTTAAACAATGGAACTTCTTGGACAAAGAAGATTGGGACAATTTTGTTGCTTCAAGAAAATCTGAAGAATTCAAGGTATTAGGCGTCACTCCCAATTTAATTAATATACATTGTATTCACATATTCAAGATTAACATTTAGTGATACTAACCAAATCATTAATGTGCATACTAACTAGGCCCTCAGTGACGCACAAAAAGCAAGGCGTGCACTGAATGTGCATGACCACACTATGGGTCCAAAAGGCTATGCAAGCGTTCGCCAAAGACTACAGGCGGAGTCTGCGGCTACTCAGCAGTCTGCTCAGGAGTCTGCTCCTACTCAGGAGTCTGCCACACCCATGCCTCGCCATGATATCTGGATAGCTGGCAGGCAAAACAAGAAGGGTGAAATAAAGAAGCCTGTAACTGCTGAGGCGGCTGCAAAAATGGTAAAATACAACTCTTAGAGAAATCATTTGAATATTGATTATTTGTGGTGTTAACTTACCAATTTCTGTTTATGGTGATTAGCGGGAGCTGCACGAGCAGAGGAAACAAGGCACATTCATCCCTCAGGGCACAAGGGATGAATTGACAGTTGCTCTGGGTAACCCAGAGCATCCTGGACGTGTTAGAGGTGCCGGCGCTGGTGTTGGCATCAAAGCATTCTTTGGGCCATCCCAGCGCAAACCCAGAGCGGGACTTTCTCAAGAAGAGGTAACCTATTCTTTTTTTATAATGTTACTGCAAAAGGAAATTCATTAATAAGAAGATAATGTTTCTTTTATCCATGTATAGGAGAATAAGAGAGTTGAGGATTTAGTTGCTAAGAAGGTCAACGATGTAGTTGCTGAGAAGGTCAAGGAAGAATTGTTGTGGTGGCAGGCATCTCAGGCTTCCAATACGCCTATGGCGACCCACTCTTCTCCTGATGCATAGACTGCGAGTAATCCTGGAGACTCATCGCCTAGCACGTCTGTTGTAAGTATTGTTTATGACATTGTAGCTAGTCTTTTCAAGATGATATATATATATATGTATAATATTATTTATGTAAATTTGTAGGCATTGAAGCCATGCCGCTTAAGAATGCAAGACTACGTTGTTGCAGAGGCGCAGGCTTACCCATCCCTTCCGGGGGCAATGTTTCACGGGACTCCAATGCCACAGGGCTACGTTCGTGTGAGCCCGATACGTGTGTTACCCGATTGGAGGGAAGTTGCGTTGCCATATGCCCACCCAGATATTGATACACTTGGTGAGGCAGAAGGCGGGGTCATATTGTGGCCCAAAGCAGATGTCGTCTACACGACTGAAATTGTAAGATAAATTTACATTGATTTAGACTGTTAATGTGTATATATGATGTCAACTGATCTGAAATTATATGTATAGGTTAAAAAGAAGACACCAGGAGCACCTAGGCCTCCACCTCCACTTCCCGCATTACCCGATTGGGTTCCAACTGACCTAACATACCCGTTAGGTCCTGCTTGTAGGGGAATGGCATGTTGGCTACGGGCACATAATATACATTGCCCTATAATTATTTCTTTAGATGCAGATTATGCAGGTCAATCATACGATAGCTCTTTATTTATACAAGATATTATTGAGCTATTTATGTATGATTGGCTGAATACATCAATGATAGAGACATGGATAAGGTGAGATCTTGTTTATACATCCATATACATTGTGTAAGATCCGGTGATCTGGTTTCTTATATATTAATGCATACGCCTATATGTTTTGCAGCTACTTAGTCGAAGATCATTGCAAACAATTTGCATTTGATCATGTGGGATTTTTGATTCCATCATTGATTAGTTTGGTAGCTAAAGACCCTGATAATGTTCAACAATACTGTATAGATGCTTTCACAATTTTTGGTCAGCAAAAGAAGACGATAATAATAGCTCCATTCAATGTCAAGTAAGTTTACTTTATTTATAATTTGGACTTAAGAAAATTCCATTTTTATTTTGCATTTTGAGTTATTAATTGTTTACTTCTTACCTCTAGCGGTAGACATTGGGAGTTACTAGTTATTGTCCCCGGGACATTCACTGTTTATTATCTAGATCCTGCGGGGAGTACATTGAACCCTAAAATTGGACACGTAATGAGAATGCCATTATTCTGGTGAGAAATATTTCATTTTTATATCCGTTAACATCTTTTATTACATTACTATTTACTTATGCAATTTACTGTGTTATATTAACATGTAGGGGTTTAGATGCATTCAGAAAGGCTGGAGGAAAGGTCCCAAGGAAAAAGAACCAGCCAATAAATTGGGAGAACGTACAAGTAAGTTCCCGACTCCCCGACTCCAATGTATATATCATTGATGTGAATTGTGCTTAGTTGTATTATTTTGTATGTTTCAATTTATAGTGTGCTACACAAGACAATGGCTGGGCATGCGCATACTATGTGATGTGATTTATGCAGATGATTATCAAACATGCCACATTGGACATCGATAGCATACATGAGGTATTATATATAGTCTCATTAGTTAGTATGAAATATATCAATCTTATTTTTATATTATTACTTATATATACATCATTCTCTTTGCAGGTGTTTAAAACTGACCACACTATAGGTAAATGCTTAAAAAATATACATGCTCCATATACGATGGAAGCATTAAATGAAGTAAGAGAAGAATGGGAAAAAGCCATACAAACAGTGGCAACTGTAAGATATAATTGGGATGTTGATAGCGATAATGAATGATACTTTGTAAATGAATATTTCTGAATGTTAATACATGTATTTGAATGTTTCTATATGTGTGAATGTGAGAATTGAATTGATGTCTGAATGTATGTACTTGTGTGAAATTTTCCTTGTGACTTTTGTAGGTTTGCGGCCTGTTTGTAGGCTGATATCAATGGATGTCGTAAACCTGCAGTTCAGAAAACTAAACTGCAGGTTCTCATCCTACTGACTAGCCACAGCAGGCCTGCAAACCGATATGAAAAAAAATATATATAAATAGGCGTCGGTTATTTATAGAAAACCGTCAGCAAAGACCTACAGCGTCGGTTATTTATAGATAACTGACGCCTGATGTGGCCAAAGCAGTCCTGGAAATGGCGTCGGATATTCGTATCGAACCGACGCCTATTTAAACAACCAGGCGTCGGTCTTTTGGTATATAACCGACGCCAAAAGGGTTCGCACCACAGAAAACGGCGTCATCTAGGACACTTTATGCGTCGGTTATCTACTAAAAGACCGACGCTACATGGAATATAGGCGTCGGTCTTTTAGTAAATCACCGACGCAGAAAGTGCCCTAGATGACGCCGTTTTCTGTGGTGCGAACCCTTTTGGCGTCGGTTATCTACTAAAAGACCGACGCCTATAGGTTAAATAGGCGTCGGTTAAAAAACCGACGCCGAAGTGTTCGACCTTTAGCGGCGCCCACATAGGCGTCGGTCGGAAACCGACGCCAAATGGGGTTAAAAGACCGACGCCAAAGGCCGTTTCTGTAGTAGTGCTTATTTAGTGGAGATTTCCATAGAAGAGCCAAGACCCATGTTGTTTCAATATAACATGTTACTTTGGCAGGACCAAGTTTGGTGAGGCTCTTTGAGACTTAGGGGAATGTATTAATCTCATGTCATTGACCACATTCAAGAACATGGACTCGAAGGAGTCTAGGAAGAGCAACATGACCATACAACTAGCAAAAAAATGAGTGGTTAGGCAATATGGTATCTGTGAAGATGTGCTAGTCAAGGTTGACAAGTTTGTGTTTCCAATAGATTTTGTAGTTATACAAATGCAGGATGATCATTGAAATGAACTACTCTTAGGGAGGCCATTCCAGACCACATCATATATGATTTGAGAAATGGGAAGAGGAATATTGATGTTGGGTAACCTAGATGACTGCTTTGAAATCAAGATGTCAGACTCTTCACAAATAGTTGGTGATCGTGCACAAACTTGTTGATTCCATCTTTACAAAGCCCTCTAGAGCTTGAGTTGAATCCAATTTTGCTGCATCTGAAGTACACTTTCTTGGTGGTAAATGAGAAACTTCCAGTCATCATTTCATCCTCATTGAGCATGCAGGAGGAAAAGCAATTTCTAGAGATGTTGAAGAACCATCAGGCAGCGTTTGGGTGGTCTGCTGTAGATATCAAGGGGATCTCCCCTAGATTTTGCCAACACAATACCCGCAATGAAAAAGGAGCCAAACTGATAGTACAACCTCAATGAAACCTCAATCCAATCATGATAGAGGTAGTGAAGAAAGAGGTAGTGAAGTTTCTATGGGAAGGTATAATCTATGCTATTTTTTATTCAAATTGGGTTAGTCCAACCTAAGTGGCACCTGAAAGGGGGGAATAAAAGTCACAACTAATTCAGCAAGCGAATTGATTTCTACTAGGTTGGTGACTAGGTGGCATGTATGAATGGATTACTTTCGTTTGAATTCCGCCACACTTGTGGATCATTTGCTACTTCCCTTTATTGATCAAATTCTTGAGCGGCTCGCCGACCGTTATCATTTCTATTTTCTTGATGGTCATTCTGGGTATTATCAAATTTCTATCAAGCCACATGACCAAGATAAATTTACTTTCACTTGCTCCTATGGTACTTTTTATTACCGTCAGATACCCTTTGGCCTCTGTAATGCACATGAGACTTTACAAAAATGTATGCTCACTATTTTCTCCGATATGGGTGAGCGTTTCCTCAAGGTTTTCATGGATGATTTTTTTGGTGTATGGAGAATCTTTTGAGGACTGCCTTGACAGTCTTGACAAGGTTTTGTAGCTATGTGAAGACACTCACCTAGTGTTGAATTCAGAAAAGTGCCAAATGATGGTGAGAGAGGTAATAGTTTTGGGATACAAGGTGTCCAATAAAGGAATGGATGCAGATCTATTTAAAACCAAATTCATCTCTAAGCTACCTCCACCATCATTGGTGAATGGGGTTAGGATTCTTCTAGGACATGTCAACTTTTATCGATGATTTATAAAGATTTTTTGAAAATCATAAGGCCACTTTTCAATTTATTGGAGAAAGACGCCGAATTTAATTTTGATGAGCGGTGTTTGAAAGCTTTCTAGGTGTTGAAGAAGAAACTAGTCTTCACACCTATGGTTCAAGCTCCGGATTGGAGCCAATCATTTGAGCTTATGTGTGATGCATCATACTATGTGGTAGGGGTTGTGCTATATAATACAACGATAAAAACCCCACCATTATCTATTATGCGTCAAAGACCCTAAATGATTCCCAACTTAATTACACAACAACTAAAAAAGAGCTTTTGATGGTAGTTTTTTCTTTTGAAAAAAATTGCCAATATTTGAATGGGGCAAGGGTTATTGTGTGGACTGGTTATGCAGCAGTGAGGTATTTGTAGCAAAAGAAGGATGCCAAACCTAGGTTGATAAGATGGATCTTTCTATTACAAGAGTTTGATATTGAGATCAAGGATAAGGTAGGGATAGAGAACGTGGTAGTAGATCATTTGTCTAGGTTAGAAAGAGTAGGCAAGAAGGATCTAAAGATACCCATAGTTGAGGAGTTCCCATATGAGAAATTATTTGCCCTAAAGAATAAGGATCTGTGGTTTGCAAATATTGTAAAGTACATGACTTGTGGTCCGCCAGAATATTGGGGGTATCAAGATAAGAAGAATTTTTTTTCCATTCCTTGAGATTTTATATGTGGGATGACCCCATCTTACTCAAGTAATGTAGGGATGGGATTTTGAGGAAGTGTGTGCCCAAGTGTGAGATGAAGAGTATCTTGGCACATTGTCACTCCCTACCTATTGAGGAACCCACTCTAGATCCAAGACAACAATAAAGGTTTTAGAGAGTGGATTTTATTAGCCATCACTTTTATAGATGTTTACAATTTTGTATGCAATTGTAGTACATGTCAACGTGTAGGGAATATATCTAGGAGACATGAAATGTCCCTAAACATTTTTTAGGAAGTTGACGTTTTTGATTTATGGGGAATAGATTTCATGAGACCTTTTGTGTCTTCTAATTCCAATTTATACATATTGCTTGCAATTGACTATGTGTTTAAGTGGGTAGAAGCAATTCCAACCCGCACCAATGATGCTCAAGTTGTTTGCATATTTGTAAAAGATCATATTTTCTATAGGGTTCAGGTGCCAGGAGTGATGATAAGTGATGGGGGATTTCACTTCACCAATAAGAAGTTTGGAGCTTTGTTGAGAAAGTATGGAGTGAGGCATAGAGTAGGTACCCCATATCACCCACAAACCCAGGGGCAAGTTGAGGTGTCTAATATGAAGATTAAGAAGATCTTGAAAAAGATAGTCTCAACCAATAGGACAAATTTGAGCATGCAACTAATTGTATCGCTTTGGGCATATACGACAACCTATAAAACACATGTAGGAACAATTCCATTTAGGTTGGTCTATGGCAGAGCATGTCATTTACCTATGGAATTGGAGCACAAAGCCAAGTGGGCTTTGAGAAAGTTGAATTATAATCTTGATGACGTTTGGGAGAAGAGGCTGTTGGAGTTAAATGAATAGGATGAACTCAGGATGGATGCCTATGAAAGATCAAGGATCTATAAGGATATAACTAAGATGATTCATGACTACTTCATTTTGTACAGAGTGTTTATTACAGGATACAAGGTGCTTTTAGTTCAATTCTAGGATGAAATTGCACCCCGGGAAACTGAGGTCTAGATGGAGTGGTTTGTTCATGGTGGTTAAGGCTTTTTCTCATGGAGCTATGAAAATTGGTAATGGGGCTAATCCATTTCTTATAAATGGTCAGCAGTTGACACACTATTTTTGGGGAGATTTTATACATAAGGGAGGGGAGTTGAAGCTCCTTAAGCTTCACTGATTCTTTTTAATATGATCATTGAGCCTAGGATGTAAAACAAGGGTGCTTGTTGGGAGGTAACCCAATTTTATTTTATCTATTTAGATTTTTCTCTTTACATTTATTTTTAGTAGACTTCATTTTCTAGTTTGCATTTTATATTTTTCAATGTAAAAAAGGTACATTGATTAGTTTTTTTGGTGCCCAAGCAGTATAAAAGCCGATACCACTGACACCTTGTCGGTGGCACTGACACAATAGGTGCATATCAACAGGGATGGAATTTCTCAACTCAGTACCACTGACAAGCAAGTCAGTGGCACTGAAGCCTTTTAATAGGAATGTCCCAAAATTCGCTCAGTACCACCGGCAACGAGGTTGGTGGTACTGATTTCTTGTAGACACATGTTGCAACCACTGTGTAGGCTCGGTACCACCAACACAAGAGCTATTAGAACATACATTTTCATGACACTCTAGGTTTGGAACACCGAGCAGGAATTCTAGAGTATTAAAAATATTAAAGACTCGGTACCACTGACCCGTAAAGTCTGTGACACCGACACCTTTCAATAGGGACAAGAAAAAAGTAGCTTGTTAGCACCGATACACCCATTTTGGTACTGACACCTACAAACACAGAATTCATGGATCCACAAATCAACGAATGAGATCGTCATCATCCAATGGCCGGTGGTATGAATCCAACATGCATTTTCAAAAGATGGTACCATTGACATGTGTTGGTACTATTGACGATAT
This sequence comes from Alisma plantago-aquatica, assembly GCA_963693085.1. Taxonomy (NCBI): domain Eukaryota; kingdom Viridiplantae; phylum Streptophyta; class Magnoliopsida; order Alismatales; family Alismataceae; genus Alisma; species Alisma plantago-aquatica. The sequence goes on along the minus strand of OY856414.1, from coordinate 888,042,889 downwards.
GCCACCTACACATCACGACATCGATGAACGAGATGCATCAGTATCAATGGGTGATATCACTTTCATACGGATCATGGGGGATGAGTCGGTACCACCAACACATTGGTCGGTGGTACTGATGCGGGGCCCAAAGGCTGATCGCGACTATAAAAGAAAAGGTGTGGGAATTGTTTCGATCCCATCAACACCACTTCCCTTGTCAGTAGAGCAATGATAGAGCATCTAGGCAATCAAAGTCTTCTTTGAGCTCCCTCTCCTCCATAAGTTTCTCATTCTGGATCGATGGAAACACAAAGGTCTACATTGTCAATGGTAGGAGCTCTAATGATGGTGCCAAAAGTGGCATGTATTGCAAACGTCAGCACAGACCAAAAGAAGATCTACAACTCCCTAATGAAGAGGGATTTGATCCTGACACAATTGGGACATCGTGCCTTCATCTCCACCACATGTTTCACTGAGATCCTTTTCTAGGTATGTGCCTACCAAGGCTTGGTGGGTGATCACCCTTTCTTTAGTGATTTGTCCACCTACCAGGAAATGTCTGTGAGTTCCTAGTTTCTGTGGAGGTCTACTACATCCCCAAGCATTGGGAAGGATGGTTGCACTTCCCTCTCTTCAACACCACCAATCACCTGACTCTGGAAAAATTCAACACCATCTACGGGTGGTCTGTCGGGGAGGTGCACTACACCACTAGTGATTTTGACTACTCACAGGTGTGTAGGATCTTGATGGACTTGCCATAGGGATGCTCGATCAACTGGAACAAGAACTCCATCATGAACAAAATGCATTTGTGTGCTTAGATTCTGCACCACTTCCTCACCAACAAGATCTTTGTCAAGTTGACTAGGGGAAGTGGAAGGTCTAACATGTGGATATCTACATCCTTTGGGAATTCTTGGTCCTAGGGGAAGAGAAGGTCGACCTTGGTTCCTTCTTCCTACAACACATGATGGCAGTAAATTGGAAAGTGTAGACGAAGCCACAAATCCATCTTGGAGGGCTCATTACTCTGATTGCTATGCATCTCAACCTCTACATCTCCACCTCCAATGCTTTTATGACCTCTTCAAAGTTGGATTCCAAGCATTTCAAGAGAGCACACTTCATCAGCTAGCATCACGGGAAGGTGTATACTTGTTACACAGTCAAGGATCAATGGTAGGAACTCAAATTCCCTAATCCCATCTTCATCTAGTAAGGTATGTGACACATGATGTGGCCCAAATAGGATGCAATGGATTCCCTGATCCCATCTTCATATTCATCTGAGTAGGAGCAGGATGAATATGAAGAACAAGAGGAGGAGGTGACAACACCATTTACAGTGGCGGACCATGTACAAGCCTTCTAGAAGACATGGCTCCTCTATCTCTACAGCACCACCACCTATCCAGAATGAAGATCCATATTACATGGCATTTATGTACAGGATGTTGCAACAAATCTAGCATGGGAAGCAACAACAAACAACAACATTGGCGGGCATCCAAGATGTCCAAGGACGAATGTACCAGAACCAACAAGCCATCTTTGAGAATGAGAGCTTTCTCTTGGGCAACCAAGAGAACATGCATGCTCTCCTACATCATATGGAAAACTACCAACATCTGTTCTTTGACAACTAGTAAAGTTAGGTATATTTTGGCAACTACCCACAACCTCCATAAATGCCACAGCAGTCCCTGGGTTTCCAGGGCACCTTCTACCCCCATGATCCAAACATGCCACCTCTACCACAACAATTCTAATCTATTATCGTTGTTCCACCTCTTTGATTGGATTCTGACTATGAGGGCATAGTCAAGTTTAAGCTTAGGGGGTGTTGGAACAACTCTATCTTCTATTTGCTTTTTAGTTTTATTATTTTGAGTTTGTAGGATCCACATCTACCTAGTGTAATCGTAGAGCAGTATAAGCATGATTTTGGGCTTTGTCATCATAGAATGTGTTCTCATTTGTGTTTTCCATGAAAAAAAATTGAAAAAAATTGCATAGTTGTAAAGTTGTAAGGAAGCATCACTCAGAGGAAGTGTATGGGTTAGTTAGCTTAAGGACATTTGATATGAATGGAAGTCTTAATTATCCATGAATTGTAGATGACAAAGGGGTTTGAGTTTGAATTGATCAAACAATCAACGAGACCTTAAATTGAAGTTCTAGAAAAAAATCCTAAGGTTACCTTGTACACAAGTTAATAGTAGAGGGACATATCTTAGTTTGAGAAAGGCATTATCTCTTAATCTTGTCATTCCATCCACTTCTCATTCATTTGATCCACCACTTATAGATGATCAAGTCACCTGAATTGTTTCCTCAAAATTGTATTTCATAGCATAATAGTTGACATAATTTTACTTTTTTCTCTTATTGCATTAGGTATAAAAATGAAAAAAATGATTATATTCTTGCATATCATTCAGTTGCATAATAAATATATTTAGATTTCATATGTTTTTCATCATTCATTTTCTTTCAATATGTACTCGTGTGGTATTTCTATGAAAATGAAGTATAGGGGTACACATCCATATCCCTCAAAATAAAGAGAAATTTTTTGAATAAATAAGTTATAGTGAAGCCCAAGAATACCCTTAAAACATGCTAAAATAGTGGGCTAATGAAAAAATAATAGTATGAAATAAAGAGGGAGAAAAGGATGCCCTAACATCAATTCTGAACTATTCCTAAAAAAGAAATGAAGATAGCCACATGATGCATTCTTTTGTTTCACTCTCATCTATCTGATGACGCTTTCAGTGCATGCATCATTCCACCAAAAAAAATAGGCATTAGGATTCATCCATTTCTTACTCTCTTCATGTTGTAGGATCATATTTGTTTTTGCATAAATGATTTGAAAATTACTTGAAATTTTTTTCTAAACCACCTACATTATTCCATTTGTTGCTCTTATTAGTATGTCATATATGATTTATCTCTTCATTCATTCTTATAAGAAGAGATGCTTCCAATTAGTTGGTAGTTAGGAAAAAGCAAGGTAGATAGGGAATCACGCGATGAACCAAGAAAATGCATGATTGACTATGATATTAACTTCTCCATTGATAGTGTTTCATTGATCTAAGGGTGGACAACTTAATGAATATTTTTGAACTCCTAAGAGTAGTTAATTGTTCAATGAGCATTAAAGGGTGGTTTGAGACTGTAGGGTGGGGTAGTTGAGAAGGAAATTCAAATTCTTTGTCCTTTTGCTAACTTGTTTCAAACAAATCCGAGGGTGTGTTGCTCGAGTGCGAGCAACATTTAAGCTTAGGGGAGTTTGATGCACTAAATAATTGTCTGTTTTCGCATGCTATTTTACTATGTACTTTGTGCATTGATTTCTTAGTTCTATATTAATTGCACATGATTTATCATTATTAGCCTGTGGCACTCATTTGCATCAACTATTCATCATTTTTACTATTATATGTTGATTTATCATTATTTGTGGAGTTTATGTTCTTTATTGTTTAATTTTAGTTAAATTGACAATAATCAGCTCAGCTCAGTGCTACCCACATGAGTGTCGGTGGTACCAACATTTAAAGAAAAGGAACAAGATGGAGGTAAAAGAACTCAGTGGTAACAACAGATGAATTAGTACTACTGACAATGAAACAAGAGTGCTCTAAAATGGAATTGGTGCTATCCACGGCAGAGTCGATGGTACTGACTTGGGCTAAAAAATTCAACAGGAGATGTCAGGGAGCATCTCAGTGCTATCGACACCTATGTTGGTAGTGTCGACATTTCAGAGAGGATCGTGTAGTTGAGATATCATCAATGGAACCAACACCCTGTCAGTAGTACCGACTTGTCACAATCAAGCCAGATTAAAGATCGCAATTAATCCAACAGTTGTGACTTGATGATGCCCTAAGTAAATTTAATGACTAGGGGAGTGTGACCAGACCTATATATCACATTCGTTTCCATTGCATGATAATCAGGAGCCGATGGAGAATGAATAAGAAAAGAATGCCAAGTTCTAGATGATTCAGCCACCTCTGGTGGACAGATTTGCAGCTGAAAGACAGCAAATCACTTTGTTCGTCAGAGGGAGTCATCTAGTCCAACTTCTTTATTAATTACTTTAGTTTTCGAATATTTTCCATGTTTTTATTTTCTTCTTCCATGTGTTTGCCAATGGAAACCATGTGGGGCTAATCTCCTTTGTTCCTTAGGACCCAGGAGTATCCTAGTTTTGCATTGTACTTGAAGTTATGAATTAATATCTATCTTTCTTTGAATTTCTAGACATAACCGCTATGGTTGCTTCACAAATTATCTATGCTTGATCACCATAAGTGATTTATTAGACCATTAATTGCTTCAAGATAGGTATTAAGGGTTGGATAGGTCATAGATTTACATCGCTTAAACCGCACTTCGAGATAAGACCTACGAATGTGAAGAGAATAACCTAGAGATTGCATTAAATCACGTAACAAATAATAAATCGCTATGCGAGTGGGATTTGTATTACATTAGGTAGTAAATTACACTACAAGAGCAACTAATTATTGCTACATGTCTCATCATTTAGAGTTAGGAGGAATAAGTATTAATGAAATGATGTTAATTACAATGTGAACTATGGTGAAACTGTAATCCTAAGAAATCCTCATTCTATGATCACAACCAGTAATTTTAGTTTTAATTCCTAAAATTTAGTTAATTAATCACCAATCACTCTTTTCCTTTTGTCTAGCTGATCATGTCACTGTTAGTAGTAGTTTCTAGACTCACGTTTCCCCGTATTTGATATTCAGACATCTTTGGTCCTATATTACATCGATATGTGCACTTACATTTCATATGTGTAGTAAACACACTATCTCTTACCCACTATTCCCATCAAAAATTCTATAGTGTTCAAGTAGATCCACTCTACTCTACTATTTTATAACATTTGCTCGATATTCAAATGAATCCATTCGACGCTTCTAGAGAAGTAACTCCAGTGTTCACACGAAGCCATTCCACTCTTTGGGAGCAGTGGATCTAATGATCAAGTAGAGCGACTCCACTCTCCAGAGTAGCAAATCTAATGGTGAAGCGGATTTGCTCTATTATTTGCTTTGAGTTACTCAAGTGTTCAAGTGGATCTGCTCGACTCTTCATGTGGATATGCTCTATTATTCTATTACAGTAGCTCTGCTCTTTTTTGGAGTTGCTATAATGTTCAATTAGAGCCACTCCACTCTTCATGTGGATCTTCTCTAGTGTTAATGTGGAGTTTTTGCACTCTTTAGGGGAAGTGGAAATAGTGGTTAGATGGATGTGCTCTGTTCTTTGAAAGTAGTGACTCCAATGTTCAATTGGAGCACCTCTGTTGTTCATATAAAGATGATTTAGTGTTTAAGTGGGGCCACTCCACTCTTGGTATAGAGATTCTCAAGTGTTCAAGTGAAACCGCTCCACTCCTCATATGAAAAGTCTCTAGTGTTCAAGTGGATCGGTTCCACTCTTCACGTGAAGATATTCTAGTATTTGTCCTCCATCTGATAGGTCTTAGGTTCAAATTCTAATGCATACAATATTAATTAGACTTTTACCATAGTGTGCAGAAGTGAGGTAGCCACTCTACTATTTGAAAGCACTGGCTCCATTATTCAAGTACATCATCTTCATTTGAAAATGTTACATTATTCAAGTTAAGCCACTTCACTCTTTGAGACCAACATGTTCAATATTCAAGTGATCCTTTCCACTCTTCGTGAGAAATCAATCACTTTTTCAAATGGAATTGTTCCTTTCTTCATGTTGACGTAGTCTAGTGTTCAAGTGGAGCCACTCCACTATTCAAGAGCAATGAATCAACTACTTAAATGAGGCCTCTCTACTCTTTATTTGAAGTTTCTCTATTGTTTAAGTGGAGATGCTTCACATTTGATATGGATTTTTTCTAGTGTTCAAGTAGAGCCTCTCCACTTTTAATGTCAAGCGACTCCAATTTTCAAGTAGATCTGCTCCACTCTTTAGGGCTTATAAATTTTTGTTTTTGTTTCCTTATCTTTCATAATATGGGTCATGGAATACATTTTCAGAAAGTTTTTGTGAGAGGACACTCCCATAATATGGGATCAGGGGTCTTGACTCTTCATAAATGCATTTTCATATAGTTGTTTTGAGAGGACACTATCACAATATGGGTTGTGGCAAGTGTTGCAAGCCAAGTAAGCCAGAGATGTAAGCCCCACAAGCAAGTGTTGTAACCCTAGCTATCAAGAGATGCAAGTCTGCAAGCGAGTGTTGCAAGCTCGCAACTATTGCAACCACCATATGCGAGATACCTGGTCAATTCTAGGCTTGGTCAATGATAACCAGGTCAGTTGTGGGTGTTGATTTTTTAGTTTGATATGAATTTGTGTTTACTAGTTGATGCATGGGAAATAGAGCTACATTGTAAGCAAAAACTAGAGCATTCAAAGAACTTATGCAGATTTTGAGTTTTCTACTCTTGTGTCAGATTTTGGTGCAAGACTAGTGTTTTTCATGTAGAAACGACCTTTTGAGCAAGACTCATGGCTTTCTCGTGAGCCATGACATTTTTTGGGCAAATTGTGCCGCCTGAGGGTCAAATTCTTGATTTATTAGTTTTCTCCAGCACATTATATTATATTTTCATAATTTCAAGGACCTTTTTCTTATTTTTCCTTAGGATTTCATCATTAGGATTTTTTAGACACTTGTAATGCTTTTTTTCATTTAGTTTTTCTATTGAAAATGATTTGTCTGGTTGACCTCATATCTACCAGAATTTGGTATTTCTTTGAAATCAACAACTCCTTATCTCAAACTCCCGATATACTACAAAATCAACGAGATGTTGATTTATAGTTCCTTTCTCATCCACGCATGTTGCATCACTAGTCTATATAATCAAAGTTGTAATTATGATATAAAGAATTATTTATTATGAGACATTAGAAAGCTTATAGAATCTAAGTTGGGTAATGAGTCAGACATTATGAAAGTGTGTCCAATTCTAAGTATAATACTATATATGTTAATATAATATAACACATTATTGAAAGACCCCATAAAAAGTGAAAAAAATCACATGTAACAACCTTTCCCCCTCCCACTTAATCTCGCCTCTTCCTAAAATAACCGCACTGCAAAGACTGATATATGTGCCTAATCTTTTCCAACTAAACCCCCACTACTGGATAAACCCATTACCCATCACTCCCTTAATTTCTCAATCTTCACTTCTATTTTCTAGAGCTTTCTACCGAAGCCCTAGTTCTAGGAAATGCATGGAATCACAATGCTTCAAACTTCGACGGTTCCATTCTCTTTGATTTTCTATGAATTCATGGTGTGCCCAGACTCTGATTTCCTTTCTGATTGAGTTTCCTCTCTTCTAGAAAATGTAGGTACTAAGCCAGAACCCACAAGCATCGATCAATCTCTCTAGGCCCAGTTAAGTCTTCGCCATTCTCCTCTAGGTTAGTTCCTCTTTCCCCTTTTCCCATGTCAGTTTCCCCTCTTTGTCAGTATGATTCATTTTCTTAGCTCTGAATTCACATATTTACATTTCTTCTAGAGAGTGAACACAATAAAAAATGAAGCTTGGCTTTAAGTTAAAGGATCTCTCTTATGAAGTTTGTCTCCAATCGAGTTAATTACTCTTTCCCCTTCTTCCTTTGTCAATGTCCCCTCTTTCTCAATCTAATTCCCTTTGATCTACTCTAATTTCATTGATTTCCCTTTGCTTTCCTCAGAATTTGCATGCCCATGTTCTACATATCCATCAAAACTTCAATCCTTCATTGGTGATAATATGGCATAACCCACTAATAAGAGAATTGTATATGATTACTTTCAAAAGAATGTATTTCCTCTTCATGTCATCCAATAAAGCCACTGCTCCCTTTACTGCCAGTCTTGCAAAGGCCATTCATCAAAGTCCCTAAGATGGAAAAATTATGGCACTATGAAACTTACCAATTCTTTTTTTTTGCAACAAATTGGACTAATTTATTGATTATTATTCAATAAGTTACACAAATCAACCTCTTATAGCAACCAAGGAGGTTTAAAAGTAAAGTCAAACACCATTGTAGTGTTTCGTTGTAGCTTTCTTCAAGAGCTACTCATGCTTTCCCCTTCTTACTCATTCTATCTGGGCTACAAGGGAACGTCTTGTATATAACACGCCTATTCCTCAAGATCACACCACCACCTACTGGTCATGTGCATCCTCCATTGGTGGTGGAAGAGACAAAGTTCTATGAAAATTGGAATGGAGAATCTTTCTCCTGTGTTGCATCTCTCCAATGGAAGTATCATCACCAGAGAGAACCAAAAATATGCCACCTCCATTACTCATAAAACCTTCTTTACCTTCCTGGGAAGGGATATTACTAGGAAACTTCTTGCGCCTTCTTCCATTTTGAATAGACTGCCACTTTCCATTGCCTGAGGTGTCCTCAATGGAGTTCGGGGGACCATCCTCTTTTCCTACTCCCACTTCCTTGCCTATCATTCAAGTGTCCTTTCCTTCCTTAGATTGTTTGTTTGGTCATCTCTCTGGTTTTTTGGCGTGCATGGCCAAAGATATCGAGATCTTAAAAGGGGCTTCTGTTGGAATAGTTGCAGGAGATAGAGAAGCAAGCACATGAGTGCATTTTGTTTCATCATTGCATGTTCTTCTGTAGTGGACACATAAGTCCACGAGACTCTCATACTCGATATTGAAGATTTCACCATTGATGTAAATCATAGGAGAAGGGATTGTGTGTGTCAATCTCTGTGGTAATCCCGACAAACTTGCCTCTACCTTGAGCCGTGGTTGCATAAATTTTAATAGTTTTGCCTACTAGGTAGTGATTCCTTCAAGGAGATGATTCTATGTTTGGGACCATGATCCAAACGACCAATTTTTTAGGGATCCGATCATATGGGTGAAAATGAAGAGACCACGATTGAACAGATAGGTAATTCTTGTAAAGCGTCCATGCTAATTGGACCACGTTGTAGCCACTATTGAGGTTGATGATATGAAATTGCTCATGCATTCTCTAAAGGAGGGAAAATCTATTCAACAACACTAGGAAGCCGATGTTAATTTCAATTGCCTTTATTAACACAACATACTTCCAAGGTTCTAGGAGGGTTACATAAACCCCCTCTCTCATGACGATGGATGGTATGTTGCCGCTGTGATCGATGATGATATCTGACTACTTGAGAATGTCCAGTGAGATGACGTGTTTTCCTTGAAGATTCATGAAAATCCAAATGGAGTCCTTATAATCTGTCCAGATGGTCCCAAATTGCCAATGTTAGTTGTAGGGAAAGAGACATCTCCTTCCCTGCTCTCATCAATGTTAGAAGCAGCCTAATCTCCTATGTCAATATCTTCAGTCATATGATCATCGTCTAGTCCTTCTTCTGGTGGCCGAGCATGGTCAAGGTCACCCTGACACGGCCTCCCACTCATCTTCCTCCTCTTATGCTCTTAAGGTTTCAACCTAATCTCTTACCCATTATTGATTTCTAGCCATAAATCTTATCCTAATTTTGTATAATTTGAAGGGTGTTTTTTCTATTTTTAGGTGATTCTAGTTGGTATTTCCTTGGTTTTTACCTCATTTTAATGTCATAAATTTGACCTAGATCGAGGTCTGAGTTTTTTAACCCTCAACATTTCACATAGGAATGGACATCTCAATCTAGTCAATTTGTTTGACCAAATCTTGGGGAAATAGATTCTCTATTTGGTGAGTTTGGTTGTTCTCATATGGGATTTGGAGTCTTGATAATGTGGGGCTATCACAATATTCTAACCACATATTAACAAACATTAGTTCTTGTACATTAATGGCAATTTAAGGATATTACATGATCTAAATTGAAAATATTGACACCTAGATATGCTTTAGATCAACTTAGATCAGATCTAAATTGAAAAAATGTAGATGATGGGGTGATTTCTAATGTCCGTCCTTGATGATCAAGTTCTACTTTCTGTTGATTTCCACTTAAAAAAATCAATTTAAAAAAAAGATAATATTTTGAAGAGAAGAGGGATGGAAGTCAAAGAATTTCCCAAAATTAGATTTGTTTTCCCCAAATCAAATGTAGTTGCCCAAATTTAGCATAAATATGTGGTGGAGAAGACACAATTGGATGGGAGCAACTGAATAAAAAAGGCCACAAGTTTAAAGGTCATCTTGCACCCCTTTCACTGGATAGGGTTTCTCGTACTTCTATTCCTTAACTAGACAACACCTTGGCTTGGACGACGGGTCACAAACTGTGGATTAGAGCATGGGATGAGAAAGGAGATGAGACAAGGCATGACTATCCTATATTTTGGCCTCCTGCATGCACTTTTAGCCCGGTGATGCCAGTCCACATTGAATATATTATCACTATAGGGTTTCACATTATAGCTGGCTTTAGTAGTTAGAATCAGCAAACAATTGAATCCGTATAGGCACATTGGAAATCAACAAAGTTAATCCACGCAAGCACACATCATCGAGTGAGATGAGGAGATGAGGAGAGAGGAGGTGAGGAGACAAAAGGTGAGGAGATGAGAGTAGAGGGAGAGGAATGACAATCTAACCACGTTGTTCTAGGGAGAGGATGGCAGCCCAATGCCAGGACAAGCATAATCAGCCCATCACTAAAGAACTTTGTGGTTAAGCTTGATCATCCCAGAATACTACTAGGATGGGTGACTACTCGTGAAGCTTATCCTAGCTTGTGCATGAGTGAGGAAGAAGTGTGCAATTAAGTCTAGTAGTGTTCTATGGACCTAGTCATCATTCCTAAAACTCTACTAGTGTAACGCGTGACACCCCAATGCCACTCAAATGAGATAAATAAAAACAACCACATGATCGAAAGCAAAATAACCATATAACCATTAAAGCAAGTAAATTAAAACTGATCTCATATAACCATCACTATGCAGAAATATATTACGTCAAGGTTCACAACTTGTAACATATCGCATACCATACCAGGTATTTACATATGTACAATGGCCATCATCCACACATCTGTATACAAAAGAACCCGTCCACATATACATGACATATATAAAACAAAGACGTATTGCCAAAACAACATGTTCAGATACAACATCAATCAGAAAACACATCCCTCCTGGGCCTAAGAGTATACCTACAACACTAGGACTTTACAAAACAACTCTAGCAGCTATCCAACCTTCAAGTACTACTAATATATATGAGCTGCTCTTCCTCAACAACACGATCTCTACCACGTCGTTGATGACCACCTAAAAATATGTGGTAACCTACGAGGTGAGACCCATGTCCCAGTAAGAGATATAACTTTAGCCAACGATTATAGTTACCACAGATATATTACTATTAAATAGTATGAGCAGATTCAATTAAATGACTAATTAAAATTTAGTATACAAGTTAAGCAGATAGAACAACTATAACTTATAAGCATAGCAATATGATAATAAGGAATATGATGAACACATATTATAGTTGATTTCTCTTACATTATTTTAGAACAACTCAGCAGTAATAAAAGCAAGGCAAGGATAAACATCTAATGTGAAGCATGTTTAACCCTACACAGTTATACCAAATGGCTGTACTACATATTTTATTCCCTGAGGATTTGATTCGTACCACACAAGTCCAACTGACCACTATGAAGTGTTATTCAGTGCCATAAAAGATCTATGAAGAGCCAGAATCTAAGATCTTCTCTCCACTTCATCAATACGAGTCTGCACCATAGTGACATATCTGTCAAACTTTGACTAGTGACATATAGTCAAGCTGAAACACCTATCTCACATTGGTACAGGTCACAACGCTAGACACTAGGGTACAAAACCCTACCACCGAGGTACAACTACAGTTGTTCTCACTGCTGTCCTCACATATCACATATATACCACTGAGACATGAACACATCCATTTTCAAACACCTTGGGATATGGATGACAAGGATATACTCTCCAAGAACCCCACAGACTCAACAGTATGCACTTCAAGTTTCCCTTAGGAATACTTGTTTCACCATAAAAAAAGTCCTGACACTGGGAAGGATCTATGGCCAGGGAAACTACATGATTAGGGTTCCACTTGATTTGTTAGTGTCAAATGGGTGTCTTTTAACTACATCAATCAAGTTACAAACAAACCCTAAATAGATTATGTAAAGATAAGGGTAGATTGCAACTTCATGAGAAATAAAATCTATAAAGCATATAGTTGATCACACCACCACATGATACTATTTCACTGCCATACACAAGCCCATCACCATTATCACATTATCATGGGACATCCATCCCTCATCAAACGGAGGATATCACCTCAACTAGAGCGCATGCCATTTTAACAGTTATAAGACCATTCACGTAGTTCCCTGCATGAACATCATTATCTCTCCATGCCTCATCAAGGCTCATAATCATCACACAAATCATTACATAAGTGCTACCACCATCAATCATGAATTTAAGAACTATGATGCTCATGAGATAACAAATTAGAGTTTCCCCATTAGGATAGGGAGAATACTTTATCATCATGCTAATTTCTCAAGCAAGCTACAACAACTTTATTATGTACTTGCAATTAGGGTTAGGGTTTCAACATAGTAGCCAAATTAGAGTTTCAATTCAACAATTAACATTAAAACCTAGCTATTACCATCTCCCACATTCTTAAAAAGTAGTAGATCAAACACCATCACCATAAGATCAACCACATAGACACACATAGTGTCCAACAATCATCATCGATCGAAGAGATTGGGCCCACCATCTTCATCGATCGAAGAGATGAGTCACCCTCTTCAACCACATGAGTCAAACACATCTTTGACCTAACAAACATGTATCACTAGTGACCAAAGAGAAAGCACCATCATCATGGTCAAATAAGATACGTGCTTGTTACCGAAGAGAAACCTCACCACTTAATCGACTGAAGAGAGAGAGTCCAACACTCAAATGACCACAAAGGTTAAGCCTTGGCGACTGAAGGAGACATCATCACCTTCATTGACTGAAGATAAGCTCCTAGAGACCAAAGAGAAACCTCACCACTTAATCGAATGAAGAGAGAGAGTTCAACACTCAAACGACCACAAGGGTAAAACCTTGGCGGTCAAAGGAGACATCATCACCTTCATCGATTGAAGAGATAGTCACCTTTGAGACCATACAAGGAGAACCATATTTAGTGACTCAAAAACCATAAAAATCCATTGAACACATGATCATAGCTTGGTAATATCAAGAGAAAGAAAACCACAACCAATAAAATATCAAAATAGGTTGATCATCATCATTAAACTAAAACCTCAAGGAGTAAAACATAAGGCATGGATCATCTCTAAAACCTTAAATCCACCATCAACATGAGAGGAAAACCAAATTATGAAGCAAGAGAGAAAAATCTACATTTCTATCATAACATATTTATCCGAACCCTCCATCATCAAGCAAGAAAACAAAACCATGATTATAAGGAAGAAAATCAACGTTTAGCACATGCATGTAGGGATCAACACTTCTATCATCACCAAAAGTTTAGGTACAAGAATTAGGTCTCACAAAAAGGGGTTAATCTACTCAAGAACACCACATAAAGATAAACCCTATCTCAAGGTATCATCATCATACTACATGGAACAACATTTTAGTGATAGTTTATTTGCATGTAAGATTAAGTGCAATAATAATCGAGGATAAATTTATATAACTCACCTTGGATGTGAAGAAACAACTCCAAAAGCAAAGAATCTCCACAGAAGAGAGAAAACCCTAGCTTGATCACCACTTCAGCCAAGTCAGAACCACCTCAAAAAGAGAAACAAAACCATAGGTTAAAGGAGAACAAGAAAGAGGGTAAAACCCTAGGATGAAAAGATAAGAAAGAGAGGAGATCTTCAACTCAACTTAGGCACTACCATGGAGAACCATGGATTTGGCCAAGAAGAGAGAAGTTCGTCAAGCTCAACTCAATCCCTATGATGGAGAACCATGGGTTCAGCCAAGAAAAGGCAAAAGGAAGATAGGGTAGCAAGAAAATGAAGATCAAGAAGGGTAGATTACTTACCAAGACCAAGGAACACCAAACAATCACGAAAGAAGAATTGCTCTAAACCCTAGCTCACATGCTAAGGGGTTCGACCAGCTTCTCCAACCTTAAGCACTACCTTCACCACCAAGAACACAAGGGGAACAAACTCCAAGGAGAAGAGAGAACGAAGAGAGTAGAAAAGGGATCAGTTGCATGAAAAGAGAGGGTTTTATATATCCAAGGGTAGAGAGAGAGAAAGGAGGTTAGGTTTCATACATACATGTGCCACTTGTCCACCATATCTTGCCCATGCAAGAACTAAGTTCATGCATGTAACAAGGGTGATAAAACAAGGAAACTTAATGACCTACCTGGTCTTGGAGAGACCATCAGTCAAAGGAAAACTTGGTCTAAAAGATCAATTGGTCAAAGGGAAATAAAGGCCATCAATAACATAGAATGCACCCTAGGGTTCCTTGGCTCTTTGACCGCCAAGACCACAAGGTGCACTAAAACTCATTGAATGAGGAAACAAAGGTTGAAGAAGCAACATTATGCTCACTAAAAACCATGGGAAACCATTAATCAACACTCAATTACAACATCATACTAGGGCATCCAAGCAAACCATAGAACATCAACACATGATGCCACATCATCAACCAAGGTACAACAAAGATATACGACTCTACTCTCTCCAATAAGATGCCAAAACATGTGAGGCACATCAATTTGTTGACCTAAGTGTTATACATTGTCCATATTTTTATAATGACTTAACCATTCCATTCATATGTATCTAATGTGTTTGTTTAAGATTGATTTCAGGCATTAGGTACATGAAAAGGATCAAATTTCTCAATCCCTATCTTGGCTTAGTTCATGTAAAAAACAATGCAAATGTACGTTTTGGGAAAACGTTCCAAATCACCTTAGAACATTTTTTTAATCATTTGTAGTATGATATGACCGGTATAATATGAGAAAAAATTAGGGACACTTATTCAAACGTTTGGTCACTTAAAATTCATTATGTAAAATTCATCACAATCACTTCATCAGTCGAGTTTCCAACTCGACCGATTCTTGATGGATTTTGGGATTTATTATTGATCAGTTGAGTTTCATTTTCACAGAACTCGATTGATCGCTCTACAGAACAAACATAATTTAAGTAATCGGTCAATTTGCCACCAAGACAAACTTGACTGATGGTTTAAATTGTCTTTGTCGCATAGTGTGATCGGTCAAGTTATCTTTATTGATAGAGAACATAGAAAAAGTGATTCTAACCATTGGAGGGGTTAAAAACTCAAAATTATATCTGTTGCAACCCTCCAAATGGGTAGAAAATGTTTACAAGTGTTCCCACACTCTAGTAGACACCCCAACTATTAATAGGACCTCTTGGAGTTCATTCCAAAGTTTCTCATTCATGCTATTAAAGGTCCTTGGTATAGTTGAGTGTTATTAGTCCACTTCAGTACCTTTCTCTCTCTTGTTTACACCTCAATTCTTCATTATGAGTTAGATAGTCTTGTGTGAAGAGCTACCCATTTGTATGCTTGTAAAGCTCCCAAGCTCCATCTTTCCCATCCCTTTCTCAAAATCTCTTCCTTGGTGAAAGCTTCTCCAAGAGAAGGAGTAGGCTTCTTCAGCTGGAGAAGAAGGTTCTCAAAGCTACTCTGAGGTGATAGAGAAGATCAAGGTAGAAGATCCAAGTGACTGAGTGAGTAAAGCCTCAAGGCCGAAGACTCTTTGCATGAAGGGGAGGACCTTGGTGAAGGCATCCAACTGATTGCAAGAGTCGCTAAGACCTTTGTGAGGTAGAAGACCATCTCTTGGATTGGTAAGCCCTTGATTGTAAGGTTGTTGGATCCCTTAGACTAAAATGGAAGCTGAGTATCCTTCTCCTGAAAAAGGAAGGTCATATGTTGTAACTATTATAAGTGAATATAAGGAGTAGACATCTTAGAAATCCTAGAGCTTGACCTCTCTAGGTAGTGGACTGACTCTCACCTAGTTTGGAGAGTGGAACCACTCTAAAATACCTTGTTTACTTGGTCGCTTCAATTTATCTCATCCTTGCTATGTATGTTTAAATTGCCATCAAATTTACTATTTAAAATTAAACTTATTTGAAGTAACTTGAAGGTCTAACGAGTTTTGCGTATGTTTTTTTAGCTCTATTCACCCCCTCTAGAGCCCTTAGATCCAACAACTGGTATCAGAGCCACCAACATCTCTGACACATCTCCCACAAGATGAGAAGATGGGAAACTTACTTGGGTCACTCAATCTAGAGGGATGATTCTCCATGCGACCACCAGTGTTCGATGACATCAACTTCCTCTATTGGAATGGTGGATGTAGTTCTTCCTCCAAGGAACCAACTACGACATGTGGAAGGTGGTCAACCTCCCATACAAGGAGCCAACCGATGATGTAGCTACTTGGGATGAAGATACAGTCAAGAAGGCACATATCAATGCCAAGGCGGTTAGCATCATCTATGCTTTCCTCACACCTTCATAGTTCAACTAGATCTCAACTTGGGAAACAACCCTTGATAGTTAGAACAAGTTGTGAATCACACATGAAGGCATGCAGCAAGTCAAGGAGTCTAAGATCTACATGATCAATGGGTTTCTTGAGAAATTAAAAATGGGCAAGAAGGAGAGAGTGGCAGACATGTACTCCTGGCTCAACACCATTGTCAATGAAGTTGTATCTTTGGGACAGCCCTTGGATAGAGGGACAATCAAATCCAATATACTTAGAGATGGGAGCCCAAGTTGACTTCAATTGAAGAGGTGAGAAGCCTTGGAGATCTAGCCATGGAGGAGCTCATTGGCAACCTTCAAGTCCATGATATAAGACTAGAATATCAAGAAGAAGTTGAGAAGCAATAAGAGAAGCGGTCAAAGAAAGTCAAAGATAATGCCTTCAAAGCCCAAGTGGAGGCAATGATCCTTCAATAAAAACTTACTTTCTGGTTCTCCTACCTCCTCAAGTGAAGATGATGGCCCTATTGATCATGAAGCTAACTACTCCAAGGGAAAGAACTTCAAAGAAAAGCCTTCCTCATCCTCAACTCCAAGGTGCTAAGAATGTGGACAAAAAGGGCATTACAAGAATAAATGCCCAAAGGCCAAGAAGATCCACCACAAGAGAAGCTGCAAGAAGAAGGACAATTACAAGAAGGAAGGAAAGTACAAGAGGAAGGATAAGAAGAAGAAAAGAAGCAAGGATGCGACTTGGGAGGAGTCTTCCTGTAGTAGCTCAAGATATGATGAAAGAGAATGCTACCTTGCACTCATGGCCTCAACAAGTGAAAATGTTGTTGGGGTATGTGAGGTAAGTGAGGTGAGTTTGCATGAGTTATCCAAAGAAACTATCATTTATATGCTTAATGCTACCCATTTTTCTTATTATAAACATAAATATAAGGAGAAAAGATTGGGTAAAATTATTGATGATCGTTATGCTAAAATTGACATCCTTGATCAAAATGAGAAAGTGCATCTTGAGAGCATTGATTCTTTTCAAGTCCAATTTCTTGATCTTGAGCTCTAATACAATGGGGTTGAAGTTGAAAATGGGATCTACCTTAAGAGCATCACTAGTCTTAAGGAAGAGAACAAAAAATTCCTTGATGAGCTTGAGTTGCTTAAAACTGAAAATGTTGAACTTAAGCTTGTTTGTGATGATCGTAGGGATGAGAAGAATGCTTATCTTAATGAACTTAAACTTCTTAGAACTGAAAATGCTAGGTTTCTTGATCCAGTAAATTATTTATCTTTGAGATCTATTTTTCCTATCAAGGATGTTGCTTCTATTTCTCTTGAAAAAGATTCTTATTTGACTATAGCCCTCTGTCTTGAGGCCGACCTATTGCATTGTAATCATGATATTGCTAGTTTAGCTTCTACCATTATCACTCTTACTGATGACAATCATAAGTTTGGAGATACCTTGCAAACATTCCTCAAAGGGAAGAAGTCCCTTAATGAAGTCTTGGATCACTCCACCAAACATAGTGGTAAGAGTGGTCTACGATATGAGGGTACTTCAAAAGGAAAAGGTAAGGATAAGAAGAAGAAGAGCAAGGAACCTACAATATTCCATGGAGAGTCTGAAAACCTCTAGAGGGGGGGTGAATAGAGTTTTATAATGATTTTAAAGTAATTTAAACTCAAACAACCAAAGTAAAGATTAAGAAGAGGGACACAGGTGTTTAGAGTGGTTCCACCTTAGCAAATACTAAGGAGTCAGTCCACTACCCGGTTGCTTACCCAACCGGGATTTTGAAAGTACTAAATTTTATTACCTCTCAAGGATGTTACATAAAATTTACAATACTTTCTAAACACCCTTTGGACAGCCTTCACCTTGAAGTAGTCTTGCCAACCTCGAAGCAGCCTTCCTTGAAGTAAATTCAAGCTCCCCCTTGAAGTAGCCTTCCTCCCGAAGTAGCTTCCCGTCAAGACAGCCTTCCGAAGTAGTCCAAAGTCTTCCTCTTCACCACGAAGAGCTTCACCCTCTCCAATCCGCAGCCTCCTACCTGGAGTAGCAAGGAGAGTACAAGTAATACAAGGAACAAGAAAGGAATAAAAGAAAATACAACTTATCCTTGTAGCTCAAGGCTTGATTTCCCTAGATCAAGCGTTTGGATTTTCCTAGCCAATATGATGGACTTGTGATTGCTAGGGTTAGGAAAATCTAGCCTATAGGACGAGCTTGAGCTAAAGGGAAAATGGCCAATTGATTACAAAGCTCAGTTCACACAGATTGCACAAGAGGGCTCAAGTATTTTCTCAAGTATATCAAGTGTAAGAAGTGAATTCTAGTGTCCTATGGCTTGTCCTATTTATAGGAATGGCCTAAGTATGCTTAAGGACGTTCTAGACAACTTCTAGGGGTTTCTAAGTGCTTAACTAGCAGTTAGGTACAAAGTTGTTGCTTTAACAACGGCTAATTACTTTACTCTGCAGTTTCTGTCAGAGATCGTCTCGGTCGAGGAATGGTCGACCGAGACACCTACTCGGTCGAAGTTTTGTCGACCGACAGGCTCTCTGGATTAACGTTCATTTGCAACTGCCAACTAACTTGTCAGTTGTGTCTAACGGCTACATTGGATCTTTCTCGGTCGAGGAGTTTGTCGACCGAGAGTGTCTCGGTCGAGGAGTTGGTCGACCGAGATAGATCCTATTTTAAGATTTCAAGTTAGGCATTAATTATGTGTGTGAGTGTGCATAGGTGATCCTATTGAATGGATGACTAAGGTGTTTAGCTAGGGAAAATCCAATGCTTGATTTACATGCGATTCTAAGTACTTGTACATTATATTTCTGTACAAGTTTTTACAATGATTACATTTGCATGAAAATATAAATACTTCTTGTTGAATTTCCCTTATAGTTTTGTCATCCTGCACACTCAAGTAGCTCGTCAGATAAATAGGAATGAAATGTTTGTCATAATCAAAACAAAGGGATTTTATAGATGTCCATTTAGCCAACAGAGTCATCTGTCTCAAAGAACCCTATGGTTTGTTCTCATTGTAAGACTGATGATCACTATTCTACTTATTTTCCTTATAGGGAAAAGAGGGCCAACCCCAAGATGAAGTGGGTCCGCAAGCTAACTGCGGATCCAAAAGTTTGAATTGGGCACATAATAACTTCCTTTATTGTAGGTGAATGGCAAATGTATTGTTGATAGTGGCTATTCTAAACACGTTATGGATGAAATCAACCATTTCAATAAATTCACAATGAATAAAAGAGGCTCGGTGACCTTTGAGGATAACAACAAGGATAAGGTAATAGGTAAGGGTGATGTAGGTGATTCACTTTGCATCAAGAATGTACTTCTTGTGGATTGCCTACATCACAATTTAATAAGTGTTAGTCAACTTTTCGATAATAGTTATCTTGTGGTATTTACTTATGTAGAAGGCTTGCTTCTAGATTCCCTCTCTTGCAAAGTCATGTATAAGGGAACTAGAAATTGTAATCTTTATATTATTGTGCTTGATTTTATAAATCCTAGTTTTGGTAGATGTATTGTTGCCAATTCGAATGATATTTCTTTATGGCACCGTAGGCTTGGTCATGAAAATATGCATCAAATGAAGACATTGAGAAAAAAGGACTTGGTGAAGGGACTTCCCAAATTAGATTTTAAAAAGGATGAAGAATGCAAACCTTGTACCTAAGGAAAGAAAATCAAGTCCTCCTTCAAATACAAAGGAGTCTTTTAGCACCAAGAGGGCTCTGAGATTCTTCATATTGAT
Organism: Alisma plantago-aquatica; assembly: GCA_963693085.1. Classification (NCBI taxonomy): domain Eukaryota; kingdom Viridiplantae; phylum Streptophyta; class Magnoliopsida; order Alismatales; family Alismataceae; genus Alisma; species Alisma plantago-aquatica. The sequence continues at coordinate 888,022,531 of OY856414.1, read as the reverse complement.
CTATTTGGACCAATGCGTATGCAATCTCTTCGTGGTAGCCAGTATTGTCTTCTGATTGCCGATGACTTTTCTCGCTATAATTGGACTTTCTTCCTTGTTTTAAAAATGATACCCTCGATGTTTTCTCAGCCTATTGCAAACAAGTAGAAAACAAAGCTTCTTGCCAGATTGGTTCTATTTGCAATGATCATGAGGGAGAATTTGAAAATGATTTGTTTGAACAATTTTGTGAGGAATTCAGCTATGCACATAAATTTTCATCACCTCCAACGCCTCAACAAAATGGGGTTGTAGAGAGGAAGAACAGGTCACTATAAGAGATGGCTAGGACTATGCACTTAGAGTACAATACTCCAAAGACGTTTTGGGCCGAAGCTGTTAGTACTTCATATTTTGTGCAAAACTGGGTTTTTACTCATCCTTCGATTAGGAAAACCCCCTATGAGCTATGACGTGGTAGAACGCCTTCCGTTGTTTTCTTTCATATCTTTGGGTGTCCTTGTTTTGTTTTGAACACCAAGGATTCTCTTGACAAGTTTGATTTGAAGTCCTATAAGGCTTTCTCTCTTGACTATAGCACTACCAACAAGGCATATAGAGTATATAACATTGAATTGTGTAAAGTAGAAGAATCTATACAGGTTAGGTTTGTTGAGACTAACCCCTCTATTTCCAAATAAATTGTTCCATATGATGATGTTGCAGGTGAGGTGATTCCTCTCTTAAAAGAGCTCAACATCAGTGATAAAGGAAAGGAGGTGGTAATTGAAGAAGAAGAGAAGAATGAAGAAAAGAAGGATCCAACTCCCCACTTTGCAAAGAATCATCCAAAGGAGCTATCCTTTGTAAAGGGTGAAGACGCGGGATGCACTCAACAAAGAAAAAGCAAAAAGCACCTTCATCTCTCAAATGGAGCCAAAAGATGTCAAAGAAGCTCTAAAGGATGATGAATGGATCCAAGTCATGCAAGAAGAGTTGGAGAAGTTCAAAAATAACAAAGTGTTGACTCTTATGCCAAGACCAAGTGATAGAAAGATCACTGGCACCAACTGGGTCTACCACAAAAATTTGGATGAAAGTGACAAAGTGGTAATGAACAAAGCAAGGTTAGTTTTCCAAGGCTACAATCAACAAGAAGGTATAGATTTTGATGAAACATATGCACATGTAGCTAGACTTTAGTCAACTAAGATGTTTCTTGATTTTTCCAGTCACAAGATTTTTCTTCTTTGTCAAATGGATGTTAAAGGTGTGTTTTTAATGGTACAATTGAGGAGGAAGTGTATGTTGCAAAACCTCTGGGCTTTGAACATGATAAATTGCCTAACCATGTTTATTTGTTGCAAAAAGCCCTCTATGGTCTCAAACAAGCACCTCGAGTTTGGTATGAGAAACTAAAGAAATATTTGTTAGATAATGGCTATATCATGGGAAAAGTAGATTCTACCTTGTTTCTAAAGCACACTTCTAATAATTTTCTTATCATTCAAATTTATGCTGATGATATCATTTTTGGTGGAACTCATCTTGATCTTTGCAAGGAGTTTAGTGATCTTATATAGAGTAAATTTGAGATGAGTATGATGGGGGAACTCACTTTCTTCCTCGGCTTCCAAATCAAAAAAATCAAGAAAGGTAACTTCATCAACCAAGGAAAGTACACAAGTGAGCTACTTAAGAGCTTTGGGATGGAGAACTTCAAGCCAATGGACACCCCCATGTCAGACACTGCCAAGCTTGATAGAGATGAACAAGGTGAAAAAGTAGATGAGAAGATCTACAGGGGTATGATTGGAAGTTTACTTTATTTAACTACCTCTAGACCTGGCATAATGTTTAGTGTTCACTTGTGTGCTCGCTTTCAATCTAGTCCTAGGAAATCACATAAGAGGAATTTGAGGTATCTAGTTAAAATCCCAAACTTTGGACTATGATATCCAAAGTTAGGGGACTTTACTCTTACTGCCTATAGTGATGCAGATTATGTAGGATGCTTGATTGATAGAAAGTGCATAAGTGGCATTTTCTTCTTCCTATGACCTTGCCTAGTTTCTTGATTCTCTAAGAAGGAAATCACTATGGCTCTATCAACTACCGAGGTAGAATACATTGCAACTGGAAGTTGTTCTACCCAAGTCCTATGGATGAAGCATGCTTCAAGAAATAAAATTTATTTTGATGCTTCTCCTATCTTTTGTGATAATATTAGTGCAATTAACTTGTCATACAATCCTATATTTCATAGTAGAGATAAAAATATAGAAGCCCATCATCACTTTCTTTGTGACCACATTACCAAGAAGGATATGTATATCACGCATGTGGGTATAGAAAATCGGTTTGCAAAAATTTTCACTAAACATCTAGCTAGAGAGAATTTTACTTTTATTAGATCAAAACTTCTTATAACTTCTCTATATGACACTGACATGCCTTCTATCTAGTTGTTATCTTGCCTATATGTTTCTTTCTCAATTTGATCATCTCTTGTTTGAATGTCCTATAGTTATCTTATTTCTATGCCTTTTTTTGCTCATTTTGGGTATTTTTTGCAAACACTTGTTTTGTCACAAACTAGTACCCTATGATGAGTAAAATGTGCCCTAATATGTCTAAAATGCATAATAGGATAAAGAAATAAAACTTCTTAGCACGCTAGAGGCTAGAATCTAAGATTTCATGTTTTTGGACAGGCTACATGACGGCCGAGTTGCCAACTTGACTGATCCCATGCCGAGGTCAAGGTTTTTTTTCTCTTGATTGGCTGAGTTTCCCCAGGGCAAACTCAACCAGTTGTCGGGCTGGACCAAACTTAAAATAGGTTTCGGATGACATTTCTCCCTCTCAACTATAGAAAAGTCGACTGATTCCTAGCTCCATCCCCTCTTGACCTCAACCCAAGGTGTGACCATTCCATCCCTTGCCTATCCTAGCCTTCCTTGCCTCTCTCAAACCCATCCTAGGTGGTTACACAACTTGTTGGTGAGGTTTTCTTCATCGTTTGGTTGTTCTTGCCTCCCAATCTGACCACCATGGCATCCAACTGAAGAAAGAGAGCTACACCAGGTGGAGTACCCTCGTCCTCACCCAATCCTTATCTTCTTTCCTTTGATGAGACCTTCTTTGTCTCTTTCAAAGCTCTTCATCGCTACAAGGAGATCCTCCTAGCAACCCATTTCCTTTTAGAACCTTGTTTAAGCCTCCTCTCAAAACAAAGGATGTCATCAAAGAGATTGTTGAGCTTTTATATACCCATCAACTAGGAGCCTTGTGCGTAGAACGTTGGTGCTTTCATAATTCTATCATGCTCACAAAGGTGGTCCATGAATTCTATGCCAAACTTTCATGGAACTACAAAAAATTAGTGCCACCACCCAATATCTAGGTCATCCTCTCCTCCATGATTGTCGAGATTAAACTCACAATCTCTTAAGATTCCTTGAACATCTTTTTCAATGGAACAGAGGTCACCCTCTCATGGAGAAAGGATTATCTTGCCTATTTTGACCTTTTAGACCCTGAGGCTTTCTACAAGTACGTTGATCTTACTCTTCATGACATACAAAAGTTCTTGAAAAAGCCTCAGGTACCCTATAGGAGGAAGTCAACCCTGCCATCATCTTATCTCGATCTCAAAAATAGGATGATTGCATTAGTTGTTAACTGTAATGTCCACCCGAAGAAAAATCAAATGGACATTGCATAGTATACTGTTGTAATCATGTACTATTTGTTGGAGAATGGTGGAGTCAAATGGTCCTGATATATCTTACATCACATGACCTTCTTTGAACAAGGAAGAATATCCGTGGTAACCACTTACCCTACCCAACCTTGATTTATGGTTTGTTCACTTTTTCTACCAAGAAATCTTTATTCCATGATATTAATTACAAAACTAGTCAAAAAGTTGTCTCCATTAGTGAAACCATGATCAAGAAGACCTTCCTTCCTACCTCTTCCACCAAAACTAGAGCCTCCACATCTACCTCCACCAAGGAACCTCCACCTCCACCACCATCTCAATCTACCCGCACATCGCTCAATGTATCAAATGAAACCCTGATGGGATATATGATGCATCAGTATGCGTACAACATTCAAGTTCAGGATCACCTATATAAGGGCCTCTTCTAGATCATGTCTACCATGAACCTATCATGTGGCCATCATTAGCCCTCCTACTAGCCCTACCCAGGTGGTGACTATGCTTCCTATGCATATAGTCACATCTACTCAGCCCCTCCACCTACTATTTCTGATGCCACATCTTCTACTACTGGTGAACCTATACCTACCCCTGAAGTGCTTCCTTCTCTGGTGTTTCCTACTGGCCCTCTTGCTACCCCACTTTCCAGCATTGGCACTTCTGCTCCCTCTTTCCCATTAGCACATGAATTATATTCTCTTGGCATGACTTGGGATGAGCAGAATGCCCTATGGTCGGTCATAGTTTTGGTCCTCCTGTCGATGAGGAGATGCTTAACCAAGATGATGAAGAAGTTGTTGATGATGAGGGGGTCAATCAGGATGATGGCTTTGATGTTGGTTTTGATGATGGCTTTGTTGGTGCCTCTAGTGATGGAGCTAATCTTGTCTCTGCTACACCTTCTAGTGGAGATGAGGACTATGAGCCTGAGGCTGACACGGATGATGATGCTGTCGACATAGATATCTTAGATATAGATTGATGAATTAGTTTCTTAGTATTTTAGGTTCTGATTAGATATATCTTTTTAGACTCTTTTGTACTATGACATTTGGGCACATGTATCTGAGATGTATTATTTTATCTTTCTATTGATTTTTGGTTTCTGGTTCTTATAGTGAGGACATGTTTCAGTGTTGTAATATTAATCATATGTACCCTTACTCTATGGTTGAACTTATCTCATGAGTCAATGGTATGTTACCCATATTTTGATTATGATATTGGATTGCTTGTTTCTCTTTACATCGTCTCTGTTTGATGTATGCTATATGATTGCTTGCTTTATCCTTTGCTTGTGGAGAAGACATGTATTTTTATCTCTTTCTACCTCCCTGTCTTTTTAATATGACAAAGGGGGAGAAACGACCTCAGACATATTGTTGTATCTCTTGTATGATCTTTTTCTTGTGAATTATCTCATATTATGTGACTTGCTAGAGGACCATATACTATGTATTTGTAGAAAGATTAACCATGCAAGTATAGGTAAGTATGAATTGAGGGGGAGCAATTTACATTGTTCAATCATCTATCCCCTTGCAATTTAGAAGGTAAAGTATTAACTTTCATATCCTTTCTCAAAGGTAAAGGTTAAACTTTCATATCCTTTTCAATATGTTGAGGAATGGTTTGTCATTATCAAAAAAGGGGGAGAATGTTAAACTAAGTGTTATACATTGTCCATATTTTGATAATCACTTAACCATTCCATTCATATGTACCTAATATGTTTGTTTAAGATTGATTTTAGGCATTAGGTACATGAAAATGATCAAATCTCTCAAGCCCTAGTTTGACTTAGTTTAAGTCAAAAGCAATGCAAATGCCCATTTTGGGAAAACACTCCAAATCACCTTAGAACATTTTTTAAACCATTTGTATTGATGATATGACTTGTAACTAAGATGAAAAAAAATCAATATACTTAATTCCAACATTTGATCACATAAAATTCACTTTTGTAAAATTCATTACATGCAGTTCCCTTGATGGATTTTAGGAATGAATGCTGATCGGTCGAGTTTCATTTTCAAATAACTCAACCGATCCCTCTGTAGAAGAAACTCAATTTAAGTGATTGGTCGAGTTTCCACCAGGACAAACTTGACCAATGGTTTAAATTGTCTTTATCGCATAGTGTGATTGTTCGAGTTCCTTTATTAAAACTCGCACTCTACGGAGAATGCAGAAAAAGTGATTATAAATGTTGGAGGAGTGTGAAACTCAAAATTATATCCATTGCAACCCTCTAAATGCCTATAAAACATGTACAAGTGTTCCCAAACTTTAATAGACACCCCCAGATATAAATAGGACCTCTTAGAGTTCATTACAAGGTTGCTCATTAATGCTATTCAAGGTCCTTTCTATAGTTGAGTGCTATTAGTCAAATTGAGCCCCTTTCTCTCTCTTGTTTACACCTCAATTCATCATTATGAGTGTGATAGGTCCTATGTGAAGAGAGCTACCCATTTGTATGCTTGTAAAGTGATAGGTATTTTCTATATGCTTAAAGTGCAAGTGTTCACTATCAGATTAATATAGACCAATGAGGCCCGTATGTCAAACATAGGGAAAAATAACTTCAGAGACTATTACTAACTATCATATGATCAGCTTAGGCTAAAGAAAATTGATTGATTAGTTTAATTATCTAAAATAGAAAATAAATCAAAATTATTGGTTGTTGTTCTCAGTCTGAGTGAATTCCTTAGGATAGTGGTTTCACCACGGTTAACATTTCAATTTAATATCAATACATTAATTGAAATCTCTCCTAACCTTGGATCAAGAGCCTGTAGTGAGAATTACATGTTCTCATAGAGTAAATAACTACTTAATCTAACACCAACACCACTCTCATATAGATTGTGTTATTAGATAGACGCTTTATCAAATGCTCTAGGTAATCTCTTCACGTTTGTAAGCTACCTTTCTCAGAGGGATTTATAGAACATGTATTCCTATGAAGTTTTGGCCATTAATTTTCCTTTTTCAAAGAAATTAAAGGTCCAATTACTACCTATGGTGATTACACATGGATAATTCATTCATTTTCATAGAAATAAATCCAAATATTAAGAGAAAATGATGAATTAATGCATAAAAGTAAAATTACAATGCATAACCGGGCTACTCCTGGGTCCTAAGGAACGTGGCGATTAGCCCCACATGGTTTCCATAGTTAAAACTATCAAAGGGGAAAGAGAAAATAGTGAGAACATGAAGAACCCTAGAAGTAGACAGTTCAAATGATCCCTTCTCGCACACGTGCCTATTTGCTACCTTTTGACTATAAATCCGTTCACTGGAAGTTCTCGAATCACCCAGAATGCGGTCTTCTTCTCCACTTTATCCTCTCTCTCACTCCCAACCATCGTATGAAGGAAAAATGAGATACATAGGTCTTGTCACACTTCCCCTAACTCATAAGAGTGACTTAGAGCAAGTTAAAACCTCAACCGTCGGATTGAATGATCTCTTTATATCTTCCTGATCCCAACATGTCAGTGCTACCAATAGGGTATTAGTACTACCGACATCTCTAATTGCACTAGTACATAACCGACCTTTAGTGTTAGTTATTTAATGCCTTTAGCGTCGGTTTTAATGCGACACCTATGTGGGCGCCGCTAAAAGGCAAACAGTTAGGCGTCGGTTTGCAAACTGACGCCACAACCCTTCACGCGCCATCGAAAACACGCCAGTAGGGGGTATACGTGTCGGTTATTAGTTTTGAAACCGACGCCATAAACATTCGCACTACATAAAGGGAGCCATCTGGGGCACTATCAGTGTTGGTTTATTAGTGATAACCGATGCCATCTCACCCGCTGCCACGGTCGTGCTGGCCAGCACGGCCGTGTTGGCCAGCACGACCATGGTGTCTGGTCTGCTGCCACGACCGTGCTGGCCAACATAGCCGTGGTGTCTGGCCTGCTGCCACGACCGTGTTGGCTAGCATGGCCGTGGTGTCTGGCCTCATTAGTGAAATCGACGTCAGTTACTAGTAGGGCAACCAACACCACAACCATATGCATTAGGCGTCGTTATAATTATTTTTCTGATGATGTAATCATTTTTCATCAGTTTTAAACAAATAACCGGCGCCTATTGCATATTTTTTTTTCTTATCAGTCTACAGGCCTGATGTGTCTGGTCGCAGGATGAGAAACCTGCAGTTCAATTATGAACTGTAGGTTTTACGACATCCATTGATATCAACCAACAACAGACCACAAACCTACAAAATTAACAACATTAATTTTCACACATTTAGCAACCTGTAGTTCCATTCAATATTCACACATGTAGAAACATTCATGTAGCAATTTGCAGTTCCATTCATTTTCACATTCACACCTGTAGAAACACTCATATAGCAACCAACAATTTCATTCATTTTCACATTCACACATATATAAACATTCAGACACATGTAGAAACATTCACACATATTGCAATTCAGATATTCATTTACAAAATATCATTCTTTAGTCATTATTCACTATCAACATCCCAATTATATTTTAAAAACCCCACTACTTGTATGGCTTTTGCCCATTCTTCTCTTACATCATTTAATTCTTCCGTCGTATAGAGAGCATGTACATCTAGTAAGGCCTTTCCTGTAGCGCAGTCAGTTTTAAACACCTGCAAAGAGAATGATGTATATATATAATTAATAATATATAAATAAGATTGATATATTTCATATTATCTAATGAGACTATATATAATACCTCAAGAATGGTATCGATGTCCACTGCGGCATATTTGATAATCATGTACATAAACCACATCACATAGTATGCACATGCCCATCCGTTGTCTTGTGTAGCACACTATAAATTGAAACATACAAAATATTAAAAAATACAACTAGTTAAGCATTGTTCACATAAATAATATATACATTGCAGTCGGGAACTTACTTCCACGTTCTTCCAAATTATTGGCTGGTTCTTTTCCTGGGGACCTTTCCTCCATCCTATTTTAACTCATCTAAACCCCTACATGTTAATGTAACACAGTACATTGCATAATTAAATAGTAATGTAATAACATGTGTTAACGGATATGAAAATGAAATATTTCTCACCGGAATAATTCAATTTTCATTGTGTATCCATATTTTGAATTCAATTTACTCCCCTTAGGATCTAGATAATAGACAATGAACGTCTCGGGGACAATAACTAGTAACTCCCAATGCATACCCCTAGAGGTAAAAAAGTTAAAAATTAATAACTCAAAATCCACAATAAAATGTAATTTTCTTAAGTTCAAATTATAAGAAAAGTAAACTTACTCCACATTGAATGGAGCTATTATCACCATCTTGTTATTTTGAGAAAAATTTGTAAAAGCATCACAGCAGTATTGTTGAACTGACGAAGGGTCTTTATCTACTAGACTAATCAAAGATGGAATCAAAAATCCTACATGTTCGAATGAAAAATCTGCACATATCTTGTCTAAGTAGCTGCAAAACATGTATTACGTATGCATTAATATATAAGAAACCAGATCACCAGATCCTACACAAGGTATATGGATGTATAAAGAAGATCTCACCTTATCCATAGCTCTATCACAGATGTATTCAGCCAATCATATCGAAACAACTCCAAAATATCTTGTATAAATAGTTTGCTTTCATATGATTGACCTAGAGCATCCACATCTATAGAAACAGTTATAGGGAAATTTATATCATGTTCTCCTAACCATATTTCCATACCCTACAATTAGGACCTAACATGACAGGTAGGTCCTGTGGAACCCAACTTGGTAATGTAGGAGGTGGAGGTGGAGGCGTAGATGCTCTGGGTGTCTTCTTTTTAACCTGTATATATATATATAATTTCAGATCAATTGACATCATATACACACACTAACAATTTAACGTAATGTAAATTTACCATACACTTTCAGTATAGAGGACATCCGCTTTTGGCCACAATATCACTCCGCCTTCTGCCTCACCAAGCGTTTCACAATCTGGGTGGGCATATGACAATGCAAGATCCATCCACTTGGGGAATATACATAGCGGGCTCACACAAACCCAACCAGCTGGTAATGGAGACCCATGAAACATTTCCCCTGGTAGGGATGGGTAACTGACGGCTCTGCAACGACATATTCTTTACTTTTTGGACGACATGGCTTCAACCCCTACAAATTTGTGTAAAGAATGTTATATACATATATACATATCATCTTGAAAAGACTAGTTACTGTCATAAAAATACTTATAGTGGATGTGCTAGGTGGTGGGTCTACATGATTACTCCCAACCTCTGCAGTAGGAGTAGAGCGGGATGCCATAGGTACTGTCTGCTGAGTGGCAGTCAGAGATGTCTGCCACTTGCTCATTGCTTCATGGAGTGTCTTATCAACTGCTTCCTTGATTCTCTTATCAACTACTTCATTGACTCTCCTATCAACTATCTTATCTACCTATACATGGATAAAAGAAACTGACCACATGTCAAGTTGTCGGTACTGCCGACAAGGATGTCGATAGTATCGAGTTGCTTCAATCATTCATGACCAAAACGTTGTGATGTTGTCAGTAGTATTGACTTGCAGAGTCGGTACTACCGAGTCTTCTTGATTTCTTTCTGTTCTAAACTGAGCATGTGTTAGTACCACTGACTCCAAATTCGGTAGTACCGAGCTGTGTAGATTCTTGTATATTCACCTAAAATGCATAAAATCTGAACATAAGCTCTGGAAATATAGTAAATCATTTAGAAACATGGAAATTACATTTATTGAATGCAAATAAGTATCACATGATAATATAAGTAAATCTTGCACAATTATTATGAGAATTAACAAAAAGTGCACAAAAATAAATATAAATTAGCTTGTGAAAATGACAAATAAACAATGCATCAAACTCACCAAATCTTAAATGTTGCTCGTCCTCGAGAAACACACTCTCGAATATGTTTGAGACAAGTCAACAAAAGGACATAACAATATGAATATCATTTCTCAACTATCCCAACTTGGCGGTCCCAAACTGACCTTCATTAATCACTGAATAATTAACTGCTCTTAAGCGACCAACAACATTCATAAAAGATGTCCACCCTTAGATCAATGAACACTATCAAGAGAGAAGTTAACATCATAATTGATCAAGCATTTTCTTGGTGCATTATGTGATTCCCTATTCTACATTACTCTTTCCTAACTACCAACTACTTGGAAGAAGCTCTCCTTATATGAATGAATGAGGAGAAAATCATATGAGTGTCCTACCAGTAAGAGAAATGGATGGAATGGGTGGTTGTGGAGAATCACAAGTATAATCTGAATTATTTATGTAAAAATAAAACATGATGAACCTATATGGTGAAAAGAATGAAAAATACATGAATCCTAATGCCTAAAGTATGGGTGGAATTGTAACGACCCCGCCTCCCAGTTCACCCCCAATTAAGGGACACCAAGAGGTCAGAGCCATTATCCCAATTTCCAGATCAAAGGTTCGACAAATAATTAATAATAATTATCAAATTCTACCAGGCTATACTGAAAAGTTGTAATAAAATAAATTTTTTTGCATACCTTTTAAAAAACTTGGATTTCTAAACTTCTATCCACTTATGGATACTATTATAACTAATCCTCCTTGCACTTTAATTCATGTATTCACAATGTGCCAATTTACTGTTTGTCCTTTTGAGTTTGTACTCAAAACACCGACAAACAAAACGTCAGTCAACATAAATGAATATGCTGGTATGTGGGGGAATACAAAAATTGTGCAATTAGGATAACAATGTAATCATACAAGTATCATTTAACAGCAAAGATTACGTTTTAATAAATACTACTCAATCCTTACCTATCCCCTATCTCTGTGCTGTCCCTGCAGTGGACTTGGATGCTACCTCTCTCACATGGTAGATCCGTACCCCCATGGCCCTACCTCACAGGTAGCCAATACTTAGGGTTGTGGAGTCGCATGGCCCTACCCAAAGATAGTCCAATCCCTGACTCAAGGTGACTTGATGGACCTACCCCATTGGTAGCCATGTACTAAGTCATCCAATGACCTGAAGGACCTACCCCATAGGTAGCCATGTACTAGGTCAATCTATCAAGCTACATAGGGGACTAGGATCTGAGCTAGTAGACACATAAATTAGGTGATAGTCATATCCACATTATAGTTTGCAAGAATTAAATTCATCCAACAGTTTAATTCAAGTCATCGATGAAAACTTCAGAATCCTTGGAAAACTAATTCAGGATATTCATAAGCGTAACCACATACATATGACTGTAGTTTTTGGAGATAGAATCAACTAAGCAGAGAAACCCAATCAAGCAAGCAAATATGCACATAAATCTTGAAATAAACATACGAACTTCCTTTTATCAATATTTATCCAAACTCATCTTGTTTCTTAGGACTTCTATCCCAATTTTAGGGTTTCCTTTGAAATTACAGTTTTGCTTGCAATTTTAGTATTATGAACCCTAATTCAACAAAACAACATAAAAACCTTAACTTTCTCATCTTAATACTCCTAATAGACTTAGGATCATAATTTAGTAACTTATTTATTTAATCCAAAATAAACATGATTTTTCTCCTTTTTCACCCTAAATTAGGGTTTCTATATGTATTATCCTTCATTTATAGATTAAAACCCTACATTAGTCAACTTTGCATGCAAAATGGATTGAAACTTTATTTTAATATTCAACAGGTTAATACTTATCAAATTAACCTATTAAATCATAAAGATTCATCCTTTATACTCAATTAGGGTTTCTAATTACCTTTTAATACATTTTTCTATCAACTTAATACACTTTTGCAAAACAAGACAGAATTAGGTTACCAAACCATTTTTATCTTGTTCCTCATATTATTCTAAGCAACTTTCATATATAAACTTTCTCATCGGAGTTTTCTAGCAATAGATATGATTTTTGCAAGAAAAAGCATTTTTCTGTAATTTCTATTAGAGAGGGTGAATTACCAAATTTGCACAGCCGTTCGATCGATGCGCCACTGGTCCGCCCTTTAGATCCAATGCTCCGCGTCGCGTGCCTCCACTTCGCGAGAAAACTTAGCTCGCTGACCCTGGGATCGTTGGATCTCGTCGTAAGACCACGATGGTCCTTGATCGAACATCGTTTTCTCTTCATCCTCTTATTTCCCTACTGCTCGAACTGCGTCAGTGCCGAGGCAGAACCCTCAATGGAGAGAAATCAATTAAGAGAGAGAGAGAGGGTGCTGGGACTTGGGAAGTAGCCGTCAGGGTTCGCGAGGGTGAGAGGAAGCGAGTTGGGGTATTTATATAGGACTAGTGGTGATCCTTTTAGGGTTTCTTATCCCCGCCACCAATTGTTCCTCAGCCCAATTGGGCATTTCTTCTAGATGTGATGGAAGCTCGCCAACTTAGGGTCAAGAAGGTTCCTTTCTCTCCCCCAGACCCAATGGAACACTTTCCATGAGTGCACATGCACTGGTTCAAGAGATAATCCAGGAACAAAATCCCCATGTACACGACCAGAGTCCCAGTTCTTCTGGAACTCAATGATGTGCGGCGCCCGTTGGGTCAAGATCCAATGACCCACATCTCCCACGTTCAAGCAAAAAGGAAAAGATTTTTCCTATTTTCCAAAATAATTCATATTTTTTAGGATAATTTGAAAAAGCCATAACTCTCAATTCATAACTCCTTTTTATCTCAAATTTTAAGGGAACCTTGTTAATGTTTTTATTTCCCATCATGCCAAAATTGGGATCATTATCTAAATAAAACAGGTCCTTTTCTTCAGTTGCAAGTTAACACTTGAATATTTACATTTTCCACATATTTTCTCTTTCCCTAGCCATTATATTATTATCCTGAGTTCCTTGAACCTCAAGGAACCTTAATGGTCCGAAATTACATCTTGGGAAATATTCCTTAGCCTTTTATTCTTATTTTATCTATTTTCTTATTTATTCCTTTATCCAATTGAATTCCTTTTCCTTTTCTTTTTCTCTCAATTGGGCTCAATAGCCAATAAAGCCCATTAAGAAAACAAGCAAGGCTATTATTCATGAAAATCATTCAAATCAAACCATTAAATCAACCATTGATTTCGTTTATATTTTAAAAGGACATTTACAAATCTCATTACATGGTTTAGAAAAATGGGGTTATAACATCCTCCCCTCCTTACAGGAATTTTGCCCTCAAAATTCAACAATCAAACAAACAAATCAGGATATGCTTTTTCCATATCCGTCTTCAGCTCCCATGTGGCTTCATCCTCTCCATGGTGCTTCCAAAGAACCTTTACCATCTCTATATTCTTATTTCTGAGCTCTTTCATCTTGGCATCTAGAATCCGCAAAGGTAACTCAAGATAAGTTAGCTTCCCATGAAGCTCAATGGGTTCAATGCTCAACACATGGCTCAGATCTTGCCCATATCACTTCAGATTGGACACGTGAAACACATCATGCATCATACTATATTGAGGGGGTAATGCCAAATGATATTCAGCTTCACCAATCCATTCTAATACTTCAAACAGACCTACGTATCAGGGACTCAACTTTCCTCTATTCTTATCTATAGCTTAGAGCGGTCAGATTTTTAGAAAAACATGTTCTCCCACAGTGAAATGCACATCAGTCTGCCTTGCATCAGCATATGACTTTTGTCGGTCCTGGGCTCTCTTTAGCCTTTTCCTGATCAAAGTGACTTTATCAGCATACACTTGGAGTTCATCTGACCTCAACAAGGTCCTTTCACCAACATTATCCCAGTGAAGTGGTGACCGACACAGTCTCCCATATAGAGCTTCATATGGAGGCATCCCAATACTGGCTTGATAACTATTGTTGTAGGAAAACTCAGCTAATGGTAAGTACTGCTCCCATGATCCACCCCAATCGAGCACACTAGCTCTCAGCAGATCCTCTAAGGTCTGGATTGTCCTTTCTGACTGACCATCTGTCTGGGGGTGGTATGCGGTACTGAATTTCAACCTTGTACCTAGTTCCTCTTAAACTTGCTTCCATAGCTTGGAAGTAAACTTTGAGTCCCTATCGGAGATGATGGAACTGGGTACGCCATGAAACAATAGTATCTCTCTAAAATACAACTCAGCTAAGTCTGATACCTTGGCAGTGGTCTTTAGGGCAAAGAAGTGTACTAACTTGGTAAGGCGATCTACCACAACCCATATAGCATCATGACCTTTCTTAGTCCAAAGTAGACCCACCACAAAATCCATGGTGATCTACTCCCATTTCCATTATGGAATCTCTATAGACTATAAAAGTCCACCGGGTCGTTGGTGTTCAGCCTTCACCATTTGGCATGTAAGACAGTTGGCCACATATGCTGGAATGTCTCTCTTCATTCCTGGCCACCAGAAAAACCTTTGCATGTCGTTAAACATCTTGGTAGTTCCCGGGTGCACTGTGTACCTAGAACCATGAGCCTCTTGTAGGATACATTCCTTCAACGATGAATCTTTAGGAACCCATATGTGATTCTCGAATCTGATCCCCCCATCTATTCCCAATGAAAGACGGGTCTATGGCTTCTTCATCAAGCCCTTCACCTTGTCAATTTCTTCACTGGCCAACTGTGCTGCTAAAATCTCACTCAACAATTCAGACTGTATCTGGATATTGGCCAATCAAACTCGATCCTCTAACGGCTGTGGAGTCCACTCCACAAGCTCTTCTAAACTCTTCCACTAACTGGACAAAACAGGTGCACACCTGAGCTTTTTCTGACTCAAATCATCTGCTATGACATTCGCCTTTCCTGGATGATAAGCGATGGTGAAGTCGTAATCCTTCATGTACTCCATCCATCAATGCTGTCACAGGTTTAAGTCTCTCTGTTTCAGTAGGTACTTCAAGCTCTTATGGTCGGTGAGGATCTCAAAAGTAGCACCATATAGGTAATGCCGCCAAATCTTCAATGCATGGATGATAGTAGCCAGTTCTAAGTCATGCGTTGGGTAATTCACCTTGTTGAGCTTGAGTTGTTGGGAGGCATATGCAACCACATGCCGATTTTGTTCCAACACACAGCCAAGTCCCATCTTGGAAGCATCGGTGAATATCATGAAACCCTCATTACCGTATGGTAGAGTCAAAACTGGGGCACTGGTCAGCTTCTCCTTCAGCTCCTGAAAACGAGCCTCACACACATCAGATCACACGAACTTCACATCTTTTTGAGTCAACATGGTCAAAGGTAGGGAATTCTTTGAGAAATCCTTGATGAAGCGTCAATAGTACCCAGCCAACCCCAAGAAACTACAAATTTTTGAGGGATTCTTCGGTGCAGGCCAATTTTGAACTACTGACACTTTAGCTGGATCTACGGCGATCGTTCCTCCTGAGATGATGTGTCCGAGGAACATGACTCAGTCTATCCAAAACTCACATTTGGAGAATTTCCCATAGACCTTTTTCTTTCTCAAGATATTAAGAACTTTACATAGGTGGTCTCAGTGTTGATCTAAGTCATCTGAATAAACCAGTATGTCATCTATGAACACTATGACAAATGAGTCAAGGAAGGGTTGAAACACACTATTCATAAGGTTCATGAAAACACTGGGTGCATTGGACAACCCAAAAGGCATAACCACAAACTGATAGTGGCCATAACATTTTATAAAAGCTATTTTCGGGATGTCCTCATTCTTGACTCTCAACTGGTGGTAACCTGATCTCAAGTCAATCTTGGAAAAGACTCGAGCTGACTTTAACTGGTCAAACAAGTCATCTATCCGGGGTAAAGGGTATTTGTTCTTAATAGTAGCCTGGTTGATCATCTGGTAGTTTATGCACATTCAGAGTGAACCATCCTTTTTCTTTACAAAAAGAACCGATGCTCCCCATGGTGATGTGCTAGGGAGGATAAAACCCTTGTCTAGCAATTCCTACAATTGTTTTTTCAACTCGAGCAAATCCACAGGGGCCATCCTATAAGGTGCCCATGAAATAGGGCTTGTCCCGGGAGCTAGATCTATGGAGAAATATACCTCTCTCTCAGGAGGAATCCCAGGTAGATCATTTGGAAAAACATCTACATAGCTCCTAACTACCTCTATTTCTTATAAGGGTTGCACCCTGGGTTCTAGCTCGGTGACTACTGCCAGGAAAGCTCGACACCATTTACTCATCATCCTCTCTGCTTTCAAGGCTGACACATATAGACTGGTGGTGGCATCTTTCCTACCCCTAATGACAAAAGGTGGGTGCCCTGGTTTCTTAAAGATCACTTTCTTCTCATTACAGTCAATATTTGCCCTATAAGTATGAAGCCAGTCCATACCAATGATCACATCAAAGTCATTCATATCAAGAAGGATAAAGTCTATAGGAAACTCATGATCTTGATATTTCACAGATATCACCAGAGTTTTCAAAAGAGATGTAAAGATTTGACCACTCAGGGTTGTAACATCTAAGACATACCCTAAATACTTGATATGCAAACAAAGCATAGTTGTGAGATTTCTTGAAATTAAAGTATTAGTAGATCCAGAGTCAAACAAAGATTTTACATTGTGTCCCATGACTTCAAGAATGCCTACATTGTTTTTCACCATACATTATACCATTACATGCTTATCTTAAAACATAAAAGAAAACTCTAAGAGTTATTACCCTCGATCAACCAATTAGCATTTTATTGAGCCTCCTCATTATCTATAGCAAACATTCGAGCTTATCTTCTTTCTCCCGCAGGTGGGGCGACAACTATAGGTGGGGCTGCCACAGGTGGGGTTTCTACTGGTGGGGCTGCTACTGGTCTTGGTCCTATTGGATCTGGTAGAGGACAAGAAGCTTGGAGATGTCCTTCTTGTTGATAATGGTAGCAGACCTTCTTCTTGTAGCGACACTCACCGATATGCCACTTTCCGTAGGTGCGGCATTGAGGTCGGTTGTTCTCTTAAAGGGGTTTGCCTTTTCCTCCATGTTATCCTTTGGCATGATGACGCCCTTGACCCTTTTTGTGGTTGTTCCTCTGACCTTGGGTTCCTTCAGTGAAACCCAAATATCCCTTGGGTGGATTTTGAGTAGGCATCACTGTCCTCTCCATGTCTAAAGCAATGTTGTAAGCTTCGATGAAGGTTTTAGGTTTACTTTCCATCACATGGGGCTTGATCACATGGTGAAGACGCTCTATGAAGTGATCCAACCTTCTTTCCTCATCCATCATATGCCCAAAACATTCCAAGATTCGAAACTTGCGCCCAAAGTCCGCCATAAAGGAGTTTCCTTGAGTCATGTTGGTGAACTCCCTTTCCTTTTCCTTCTTATCTAAGATAGGGATGAATCTAGCGGTGAAGATTGTCTTGAATTCAGTCCATGCCATTGGTTCCTCCATCGGATCTCAGCCTATGATGTGTGTCTCCCACTATATCTTGGCTGCTCCTTCCATGAGGTGAGAAGCAAAGAGGACCTTCTTACTTGGCTGTACTTCAAGCATGCTGAATCCATTCTCGACTACAAGCAGCCAAGCTTCTGCCTTGTTGACCACTTCAGACTTATCCTCTCCCCATAACTTCTCGATGTTCAGCTTTCGAAGTCCAAGATGGTGGCTCCCAGTCGTAGACGAACAGGAAGTGGCTCACCATTCTCACCTCTAGCTATATCTCGGAGGGCCAAAGCTCTAATGGCCTCTGTCAACCTCTTCTGTTGCTCCATCCACAAAGCGTCAGGGGTGTGAACTACTATGGTTGCTTCTGGACCTCTAGTTGGGTCCTCTTCCATCTTGGCCTCCTCCACTTACACATGTTTCTCCTCGTACCCCTGGTCCTCGTCTTGATCAAGGTTGTTGAAGGGTATCGGGTCAGGGTTGGAGACCTCATGAGTGGTTTCTTCAGGTCTCTTCCTCTTCTTTGAGGATTCACCACCATGGTTCCTCTTCCTCTTTTCAAAAGATACTTTTCCCTTGTGTGAAGGTCCACCACCATTGGTGGCATCCGGGATAGCCACAGTCTTACGCAAGCCATTTGAATAAGCATACAAATAGACATTTAGTCTATACCTTTAAGCTAATCATACTTATGTCGATGATGTCTTATTATGTATCTTTTATTAATTTGATGGAGGATTCCTTAATCCTTAGCATACTTACCCATACCTCAAGATGGTGAGGAAGAGAGAGAAAAACCCTAACTCTTAAAATCCTTAATAGAATTTGTGATGAGAAGGGATTAACAAGATGAGATAATCCTAAAGGTATCTTATTTCGAGTCAAATCCTAAGACATTGTCCAGGAAGTCACACAAATATGGGAGTCCTCATATTCCGACTAGCGGTGTGGAGGAAAATATTTCCAGCCCCCCAAACGTGATCCTTTTCTAGACACCTTTGTCTATCGAAAAATCCTCTAATAACTTCCTTAGGTTCTATAGAGTTTTTAAATTGTAATCATTATAAAATATTAAATGAGGAACCTGGCTCTGATACCAAATGTAATGACCCTGCCTCCCAGTAACCTCCAATTAAGGGAGACCAAGAGGTCATAGCTGTTATCCCATTTTCCGGATCAAAGGTTTGACTAATAATCAATAATAATTATCAAATTCTACCAGGCTATACTAAAAAGTTGTAATAAAATAAACTTTATGCATACCTTTTGAAAAACTTGGATTTCTAAACTTCTATCCACTTATGGATACTATTTTAACTAATCCTCCTTGCACTTTAATTCATGTATTCACAATGTGCCAATTTATTGTTTGTCCTTTTGAGTTTGTACCTAAAATGTCGACAAACAAAACATCGGTCAGCATAAATGAATATGCTGGTATGTGGGGGAATACAAAAATTGTGCAATTATGATAATAATGTAATCAGCCAAGTATCATTCAATAGCCAAGATTATGTTTTAAGCAATACTACTCAATCCCTACCTACCCCCTATCTCTGTGTTGTCCCTGCAATGGACTTGGATGCTACCACTCTCACATGGTATATCCTTACCCCCATGGCCCTACCTCACAGGTAGTCAATACTTAGGGTTGTGGAGTCACATGGCCCTACCCAAAGGTAGTCCAATCCCTGACTCAAGGTGACTTGATGGACCTACCCCATTGGTACCATGTATTAAGTCATCCAATGACCTGATGGACCTACCCCATAGGTAGCCATGTACTAGGTCAATCTATCAAGCTACAGAGGGGACTAGGATCTGAGCTAGTAGGCACATAACTTAGGTGATAGTCAAATCCACATTATAGTTTGCAAGAATTAAATTCATCCAACAGTTTAATTCAAGTCATCGATGAAAACTTCGGGAATCCTAGGAAAACTAATTCGGGATATTCATTAGTGTAACCACATACCTGTGACTGTAGTTTTTGGAGACAGAATCAACTAAGCAGAGAAACCCAATCAAGCAAGCAAATATGCATAGAAATCCTGAAATAAACATACAAACTTCCTTTTATCAATATTTATCCAAACTCATCTTGTTTCTTAAGACTTCTATCCCAATTTTAGGGTTTCCTTTCAAATTAGGGTTTTTCTTCCACTTTTAGTATTATGAACCCTAATTCAACAAAACTACATAAAAACCTTAAATTTCTCATCTTAATACTCCTAACATACTTAGGATCATTATTTAGTAACTTATTTCCTTAATCTGAAATAAACATGGGTTTTCTCCTTTTTCACCCTAAATTAGGGTTTCTATATGTATTATCCTTCATTTATAGATTAAAACCCTAAATTAGTGAACTTTGCATGCAAAACAGATTGAAACTCTATTTTAATATTCAACAGGTTAATACTTATCAAATTAACCTATTAAATCACAAAGATTCATCCTTTATACTCAATTAGGGTTTCTAATTACCTTTTAATACTTTTTTTCTATCAAATTAATACACTTTTACAAAACGAGACAGAACTAGTTTACCAAACCATTTTTATCTTGTTCCTCGTATTTTTCTAAACAACTTTCATATATAAACTTTTCTCATCAGAGTTTTCTAGCAACAGATATGATTTTTGCAAGAAAAAGCATTAATCTGTAATTTTGATTAGAGAGGGTGAATTACCAAATTTTCGCAGTCGTTCGATCGATGCGCCACTAGTCCGCCCTTTAGATCCGACACTCCGTGTTGTGCACCTCCACTTCGCGAGAAAACTTAGCACGCCAGCCCTGGGATCATTGGATCTCCTCACGAAACCATGATGGTCCTTGATCGAATGTCATCTGCTCTTCGCCCTCTTCTTTCTCTACTGCTCGAACCGCGGTGGTGCTGAGTCGGAGCCCTCGCCGGAGAGAAATCAATTGAGAGAGAGAGAGGGTGCTGGGACTTGGGAAGTAGCTGTCAGGGTTTGTGAGGGTGAGAGGAAGCAAGTGGGGGTCTTTATATAGGACTGGGGGGGTCCTTTTAGGGTTTCTTATCCCCGCCGCCAACTGTTCCTCATCCCAATTTGGCATTTCTTCTAGACGCGATGGAAGCTCACCAACTTATGGTCAAGAAGGTTCCTTTCTCTTCTTCGGACCCAATGGAACACTTTCCATGAGTGCACATGAATTGGTTCAAGAGATAATCGAGGAACAAAATCCCCCTGTACACGGCCAGAGTCCCAGTTCTTCTGGAACTCAACAATGCACGGCACCCATTGGATCAAGATCCAATGGCCCACATCTCCCGTGTTCAAGCAAAAAGGAAAAGATTTTTCCTATTTTCCACAACAATTCATATTTTTTAGGATAATTTGAAAAAGCCATAACTCTCAATTCATAACTCCTTTTTATCTCAAATTTTAAGGGAACCTCGTTAATGATTTTATCTCCCATCATGCCAAAATTGGGATCATTATCTAAAGAAAACGGGTCCTTTTCTTTAGTTGCAAGTTAACACTTGAATATTTATATTTTCCACATATTTTCTCTTTCCCTAGGCATTATATTATTATCCTGAGTTCCTTGAACCTCAAGGAACCTTAATGGTTCAAAATTCCATCTTAGGAAATATTCCTTAGCCTTTTATTCTTCTTTTATCTATTTTCTTATATATTCCTTTATCCAATTGAATTCCTTTTCCTTTTCCTTCTCTTTTTCTTTTTCTCTCAATTGGGCTCAATAGCCAATAAAGCCCATTAAGAAAACAAACAAGGCTATTATGCATGAAAATCATTCAAATCAAACCATTAAATCAACCATTGATTTTGTTTATATTTTAAAAGGAGATTTACAAATCTCATTACATGGTTTAGAAAAATGGGGTTATAACAAGAATGGTGCATGTAACAAAGATCTCATCAACTCGAATGAGAATGAAACAAAGTAAATAATGTATCATGTGGTTGTTTCCTTCTCTTTTGTGAAAAATATAGTCATACTTTATCCCTATTCACTTAAAACATCAAATACTTTTTTTTTCAAAGGCCCTACTATTTTAGAAAGATGGAAATTATGCTTGGGTTTTACCAACACATTATTCCTTTTTTTGTTTTTCTCTCTATATTTCTGAGGGTATGGATGTATATCCTCGCACTCTATTTCCTAAGAAAATAACATATCCACACGATAAAAACAATTGGTGATGCAAAATGTATGTTATCTAAATGTCATTGTTTTTGTTATGCAACTAAAATGATATGCACATACAATGTGTGATGCATATGTATTTTTCTCATTTATTTTTATTTTTTTTATGATTGCAATAAAAGAAAACTATCTATCATGTCACCTACTTTTCCATGTAATGCAAATAAAAGAAAATCATTCAGAGTACTTGTTCATATTAAGGTGGTGAGTCAATAATGAGTGAAGGATGGGTGGAATCACATGATTAAGAGACAAAGCCTTTCATGAACTATGACATGTCACTCTCTAATGACATGTGTATAGGGTAACCTTAGTATTTCTTTCTTAACTTCGATTTAAGGCCCCATTTAATGTTTGAATAATTTAAGCTCAAACCCCATATTCATCCATATTTCATGTATAATTAAGATATCCATTCATATTAAATGTCCTTAGGTTGACTTTTCCATACACTTCCTCTAAGTGGTGCAACTTAAGAAATTTGCAACTAAGCCACCAATTTTTAATTTTTAATTTCCATTGCACATAGACAAGAGCACATAACATTGACATGAATCATGAATTAAACTCCACTTTACACTAGATAGATCCTGGATCCTACAACTTTAAAAGATAAAACTAAAAAGTAAATAAAGCAAATAAAGGATGAAGAAAAAAAATGAAGGATAGAAACCGTTCCAAGTACCCCTAAGCTTGAACTTGAATATGTCCACATAGTCGAAGTTCTAACTTAAGAGGTGGAATTGTGGTACCAGATCACATGGGTGGTGGTGGAGGATGTTCCATGGTGGATCAAAGGGGTAGAATGTCCCCTAGAAACTTGGCGGCTGCTGTGTCATTGGTGGAGGTTGTGGCTAATCACCAAAATATCATTGGTTCAAATAGTGATAAAAAAATGGTTGTTGGCATCCCTCCATACTCTACAAGAGCATGTGCATGTTGTCTTGGTTTTCCAAGAGATGTTTCTCATTCTGGAATATTGCCTATTGATTTTGGTACAACCGTCCCTACACGTCGTGGATGCCTTCCAATGTCTGTAGTTTCTGTTGTTGTCCTTGGTGTATCTCCTACAACATCTGATACATTCCTGCCATAGAGTATGGGTCATCCTCTTGCGATGGTGATGGAGTAGAAGAAATGGAGGCTGTGTAGAGTCGTGGACACTTGCGTGGAACCGGCCTCCGCATGAGAGGGATGGTTGGTTTCACCTCCTCCTCTTGTTCTTCATTTCTCTTGCTCCTGTTGTTGGTCTTTTGGTGCAACATCTTCTTCCTCCTTGTCTGATGAGCTATCTACACACCACTAAATGAAGTGGATCCCCTACAAGTCAAAGACGACATATGGCAATGCCCGTTCCTTATACTGGGTGCCTATTATACAAAATGTGTATACAATATTCAGGCATGTGTTGATGAGACTGGCTTTCTTGAAATGCTTGGGATCAAGCTTTGGTGCGGCCTTCAATGGGTTGGTGGCAGAGAGGTAGAGGTTGAAATGGAGAGGTATTGGCATGATCAACCCTCCAAGATGAATTGGAGGTTTCCTTTATACCTGACGCTTAACCCCCATCATGTGTTGAAGGAAGAAGTCACCAAAGTTCACACTCCTAGGTCCCAACTCCACTAGCTTGCAGAGAAGGTAGAGGTCCACCCGATGTGTTTTCCCCTTCCCTTAACTAGACATGGCAAGAATAGTGTTGGTGATTAGGTGATGGAGTATCCGATCAAAGGGATGCTCGATGTCATTGATGGATTTTGTATGCCAACTGATGTGTTGGCCCTTTGGCAAGTATGGCAATAGCTCCCATACTGCCTTGAAGGCAAAGTTGTCTAGGTAGAAGCGGTCTCCTTCACTCAGCGATCAATAGATGGCGTTGAACTGTTGCAACATCAGATTGTATTTGGTGTTGTAGAGGCAGAAGCTGATGTGGCCATTCATTCAGCCATCCCCATGCTTAGGGATGATGTAGACCTCCAATGACACTAGAAACTCACAAACGAGATATGGGTATGTAAGCTAGTTGTTGAATAAGGGGTGGTAGCCTACTAGTCCTTGACACTCACAGACCTTATCCATGCTATCGGTGAATCCAATGGAGGTGATGAATTCAAGGTCGCTGTACCGTGTTGCTCATATCTCCCTCTTTTGTGGCTCTTCATATATATTCCTGATGTTGGCACATTAGGATGGGCAATACATCTTGGTTTGGGAACCAAGTTTGAACCCACTCTGATGAAGAATCTGATCTTCTGGATGCCATCTCTAGAACAAGTAAGAGGTTAAGAAAAGAGAGATCGGTGTAGAGTCTGAATGCTCAGAGATTCTTGTACATACTTGCTTGGAGGAGGAGTGAAGAAGGGGTGAAGACAAATGAATCACACCCTTGCTTATATAGAACTCATTTTCCAACCTTACGACTCATCATTACTACCGAGAGGGAGTTAGTAATGTCAACTTTTCATCTCAAATCTGTGTGCTCAGTGGTACTGACAGTCCCAATTTGTTGATTTTGTCGAAGAGGATAGCAAGTTGTCGATACTACTGACATGGTGTGAGTAGTATTGACTTGTCCCATAGATTAGTGGTATTGACCGTTAGATGTGGATGATCTCAATCACTTGATGGTGCTCCCTCAGATTGTTGATGTCATGTGTTAGTAGTACTGATGTGTTGTCGATAGTACCAACTCGTTCAAATTTCATCAGTGCTTTCGAGTAGGAACTCGGTGTTTCGAACTAGGAGCATGCTTTTTGTGGGTACTACCAATGTGGTGTCGGTAGTATTGAGTCCTTATCAATTAATCAACCATTTTCTCTATATAAATTCTGTGCTATCGACTTGGGGGTTGGTAGTACCAAATTATTTTGCCAAAGTTGCATGAATTCCATGTGATATTGTCGGTACTACCGAGATTGCAGTCGGTAGTACTGATTTTTGCAGTCGACTCATTCTTTTTCCCCATGACCTTTTCGGTAGTAGTGACTTGACATCGGTAGTACTGACAGGTAATCGGCATGTACACCACACAAGATTGATCAAGGTACCTTTTTTTATAGTAAAACTAAATAAAATGAAAATTAAATGTATAAAACTAAAAATTGGAATGTAAAGAGAAAAAATGATGGTTGGGTTGCCTCCCAACAAGTGCCCTCATTTTACGTCATAGACTCGATGATCCTAAGCTCATAAGATCAATGAAGCTTAATAAGATTCAAATCTTCCTATTTCCTCATCACATCTCCCCCAAAGTAGTTCTTAAGTCACTGGACATTGATAAGGAATGGCTCAGCCCCATTGCTAATCTCCGCAGCTCCATGGGGAAATGCTTTAATCACCTCAAAAGGTCCACTCCGTCTAAACCTTAACTTACCAAGATTTAATTTCAACCTAGAATTAAACAGAAGAACCTTCTCTCCTGGAGTGAAAACCCTATGCAATATGTGGTGATCATGAATTTTCTT
Organism: Alisma plantago-aquatica; assembly: GCA_963693085.1. Classification (NCBI taxonomy): domain Eukaryota; kingdom Viridiplantae; phylum Streptophyta; class Magnoliopsida; order Alismatales; family Alismataceae; genus Alisma; species Alisma plantago-aquatica. The sequence continues at coordinate 887,996,771 of OY856414.1, read as the reverse complement.
AGTCCTCTCCTTATATATTCTTGAGCTCTCAAAGGCATAAAACCTAAGCTCATCTAACTCATTCAACTCTAACAATCTATTTTCCCTACATTGTACAAGTTGTAGTTTTATTTCCTCATGTCCCACTTATTCTTGTGCTCTAACTCTATAGGTAGGTGACAAGACCTCCCATAAACCAACCTAAAAGGAGTGGTCCCTATATGTGTTTTGTAGGTGGTCCTATATGACCAAAGAGCATCATTGAGCAACATGTTGGTTGAAACTGTCTTTTCCAAAATCTTTTTAATCTCTCTATTTGACACTTCAACCTCCCCTTGGGTTTGAGGTGATATGGGGTACCTACCCTATGTTTCACTCCATATTTGCACAAAAGTGCCCCAAATTTTCTATTGGTGAAATGAGAACTGCCATCACTAATCATTAGCATGGGCACCCCAAACCTGCAAAAGATATGCTCCTTCACAAATCTACATACCACTTGTATGTCATTGGTGTAGGTTGGAATTGCTTCCATGCACTTAGATACATAATCCACAACAAGTAATATATAAAGATTAGAATTTGAAGACACAAAATGGCCCATGAAGTCTATGCCCCATATGTCAAACACCTCAATTTCCTAAAAAACATTCAGAGGAATTTCATGCCTTTTTTGAAATATTACGTGCACGTTGACAAGCATCACAATGACGAACATAATTTTATGAGTATTTAAAAATCATCGACCAATAGAAACCACATTCTGAAACTTTAGTTATAGTCCTAGAACTAGCATGATGACCCCCTGTAGGTAAAGAATGACAATGTACCAAAATACTCTGAAATTTACAATCTGGCACACACTTTCTCAGAGTACCATCCCTAGATTGCCTGATCAAGATGGGGTCATCCCATATGTAATTCCTTAAGGAGTGGAAGAATCTTTTCTTCTACTAGTATCCCCAATCTCCTTACAGCTCTCCACATGCCAAATAGTTCACAATGTTTGCGAACCATGGGTCATTACTTTTCATAGAAAAGAGCTAATCATCAGGGAAATCTTCCACAATAGGTATATCAATGTCCTCTTTCATCCACCCATTCAATCTTAGAAAGGCTATCCACCACCACATTCTCAGTTTCAGCTTTGTCCTTAATTTCTATATCAAATTCTTGCAATAATAAGATCCAACTAATCAACCTGGCTTGGCATCTTTTTTTGCAGCAAGTATTTGATGGTTGCATGATCTATCCACACTATAACCTTAGCCCCAATCAAATATTTATAGAATTTCTCAAAAGTGAAAACAACCACCAATAATTCCTTTTTAGTGTTGTATAATTTAATTGGGCATCATTTAAGGTCTTAGATGCATAATAGATTACAGTGGGGACTTTATCTCAACGTTGGCCTAAAACAACCCCTACTGCATAATCTGATGCGTCACACATCAGCTCAAAAGGTTGACTCCAATCTGGAGCTTGGACAATGGGTGCAGAGACCAAGTTTTCTTTTAACACCTCAAAAGATTTCAAACATCGCTCGTGAAACTTAAATTCAACATCCTTTTCCAATAACTCAGAGAGTGGTTTAGAAATCTTAAAAAAATCTTTGATAAAATGGCCATAAAATCCCACATGTCCTAAGAAGATCCACACTCCCTTCACCAATGACGGTGGAGGTAGTTTGGAGATCATCTTTATTTTGAATGGGTCTACCCCATTCCTTTATTAGTTACCTTGTGTCCCAAGATAATTCCTTCACCCAATACCATGTGACATTTTTCCCAGTTCAAAACAAGGTGAGTGTCCTCACATCTTTGCAAGAACTTATGTAGATTGTCAAGGAAATCATCGAAGGACTCCCCATACACTGAAAAATCATCCATCAACACTTCTAGACACTGCTCTACCAAATAAAAAAAATGGCAAGAATGCATCACTGGAAAGTGCTGGTGCATTACAAAGACCGAAGGGCATATGGCGATACACAAATGTTCCATAAGGACAAGTGAAGGTTGAATTCTCTTGACCCTGTGGCTCAATGGAAATCTGATTGTATCCCAAATATCCATCAAGAAAACAAAACTGACAGCGGCCAGTGAGCCACTCTAGAATCTGTTCTATAAAAGGAAGTGGGATTGCTCTTTTAAAGTGGCAGCATTTAAATGTCTATAGTCTATGCAAACATGCCACCCAGTCATGAGTCTATTGGAAATCAAGTCATCATTGGAATAAGTAGTGACTGTCATACCCCCCCCCCAGGAACCACATGGGTTGGACTAACCCAGTTCGAATCAGAGATAACATATACATTTCCCGCAGATAAAAGTTTTACTGCCACCTTCTTTACTACCTCAGTCATGATTGGGTTGAGTCTATGTTGAGGTTGCACTATAGCTTTGGATCCTTCTTCTAGTATGATCTTGTGTTGACAGAAACTCGAGGAAATCCCCTTTATGTCTATTACTGACCAACCGAATTCTACGCGGTGGTTCTTCAAAACCACAAGTAGTTGCTCCTCTTCCCGAATGCTTTGTGAAGTCAATATGATGACTCAAAGCTTCTCCTTATTGCTAAGAAAATGTACTTCAAATGAGGTGGTAGTGGCTTCAGCCCCAAATCCGAAGGACTCAGCAAAGATGGGATGAATGGTGGTGGAGGTGGTCCTAAGTCTTAAAAATGTCTGGTGTAATATAATGGTAAGGTTTTGAGAAGCAAGACACACTCCTCCAAAGAACACATCTGGTATAATAATCTACCAGATTCATGAGACATGCCTGCAATGTCCGTTGTGAATATGCTTGAATAAGAGCAGTAGAAGCTACCTCCTCAATCGTTGTTGGGCAACAATCCTCTTCTTCATCATCAAGATGCTGAACCACCTTAATAAAAGATATCTCTTTTGTGTTTAACAAGATATCCACCATCATTGCGCCTTTGTGGACTTGTGTCATCACATGATCCATCTCAAGAAATGGCTTCCCCAGAAGTAATGACACATTTTCTTGGACCTACTGCAACAAGTGACATTGTGCTTTCCCTTTAACATTATGAGTAGGATCCGAAATCAAGATTTCAAATCACTCTTCTCTGTTGCCCAGCGTCAGTCTTCCTGTGACCATTTCCAGAATCAAATCAGCTGTGGCTTAGAATGGCCTCCCGAGTAATAGCTCATTTACTTGACCATCTTGCATGTCTATGACAACAAAGTCTACTGGAAATATGAACATGTCTACCTTACAAGAACATCCTTGCAAATACCATAAGGCCTCACCATTGAGTTATCTGCCAACTAAATGGTCATATCGATCTGCTTGGACTCCTTCAGACCTAGCTTCTTGAAGGTGGTCAAGGGCATGAGATTGATGCTAACCCCTGAGTCACATAAGGCTTCTCCAAATCTCATCCTCCCAATAAAGCATGATATGTTAAAGCAGCCCGAATCTTGTTTTTTAGTGGCAATGTCCCCAGAATAAAAGCAATGACTTACCCATTCAGGACGACCACCTTAAAATCATATATCCTCCTCTTCTTGATGATCAATTTCTTTAGAAATTTTCTATAAGAGGAAATCTTCTCAATTGCATCAATCAAGGGGATATTGACATGCAATTTTATGAAGTTGTCCAGGAATTTTTGAAATTATTGGTCTGCCTTAGTTTCCTTCAGGCTGTTTGGAAAGGGATATATGTCTTTTTCCTTGTCTCATCTATCTCATCAAGGAAGCCACTTCCACTGCAATATGAGAAATCTGTGTTTCTAAATTGTGGATTTGTGCTCCTTGGTTCTGATTCTCTCATATTTTGGCTAAAAAGTACTTCATTTCAGTTTACTAGCTTCTAGAGCATATCCTCAATGTGATCAATTTTATTGGGACACCTGTCCTATTGATATTATTGTTGAACACCTACCTAATGTAGCTTAGCCTGATGTGCCTGGGATGGGTCTTGCTAGAAATTATTAGGAGACTTCTAGGATAACTTAGGATCCTTCCTCTAGGAGTAGTCATTATTCCTATATTGTTGATGTTGTCGTGCAAACTTGCACTCCTCATCCTCCACTCCTGAATAATTTCCATCCTTAGCACATAACTTCTTAGTAATTAAATCCAACTTCTCATTCAGTGTTGAAAAACCCTTTGACTCCCAAACAATTTTAAGGGTTGTTTGGTTCTCTCTCTTCTCCCCATGCTTGGTTCTTGGACACATTCTTTAAGATTTCCCGACATCGGGCTGGCTTATTATTGAGGAAGAAGCCCACTCCTGCACTATCAAGTGTGGTCCTCTCTCCCTTGTGTAGATAATAGAAAATCTTTGCCTGCCCTAACAAGTCTATGACATGGTGAGGGACCTTCCACAACATTGTCTGGAAGCTCTTCCATGCCTCAGAATATGACACTTCAACTTGTTGATTGAAGTTTTGAATTTTCTTGACCATGTCATTTCTCTTTTACGGTGGAAAGTACTGCTCGAAGAAGGCATCTATCATTTGTTCCCATGTTTCAATGCATTCATCCTCAAGGTTATGGAACCAAGACTTGGTGATGTCTGCTAATGACGATGGAAAGAGCTTCAGGTATATGACGGTTTCCAACACCCTATCTATCTTGACTATATCACAACTTTTTACGAAATTACGGATATGCATCATCAAATCTTCAAAGTTGAGTCCATGGAAGGCCTGTGATTTTACTAGTGACACCAACCCTGCATCAATTTTGTAGCTGCCAACGTTTATGGCTTGTCTCTTTATTGGCCCTTTTTGAGCCGTCAAAGAATATGCATTTGATCATTTCCAGATCGTCTGTTCTTCTGCTGAGTCACCCATTTCTACTAGCTTAGGTTCCTCTGGTGGAGGTGTAGGTGGTGTAGTTTGATTTATTTGATTAAATCTATCCACTAATGCACCGTACTCCCATCCTCTCCATAGGAGCTCTGCTCCGCTTGACAAAAACCCTGGGGAGTCGACTCTTCATAGTCACGGGATCCGGTATCCACCATGCACTAGTACCTAAAAATAGCAAAAATCATAGTGAGACCGCGGAACTAATGGTAAGAACAAATGGATATTTGAAATTCAATTTCAACTGGATAAAAGAAAAATAAAGGATTTGACTAGATGGCTGATTGTAGCACTCATAGTGTTGAAGTTGTCGTTTCCCAATAAACGACACTAAAAACTTGATAGGTATTTTTATATGCTTAAAACTCAAGCGTATGTTATCAGAGTAATATAGGCCAATGAGGTCCAAATTTCAAACATAGGGAAATGTAACTTTAGAGACTATTACTAACTATAATATGATTCTTAGTCTGAGTGAATTCCTTAGGATAGTGGTTTCACCAAGGTTCACATTGCAATTTAATATCAATACATTCATAAAAATCTCTCTTAACCCTGGATTAAGACCCTTTAGTGAGAATTACCCACTCTCACAGTGTAATTTACTACCTAGCCTAATACCAACCCCACTCTCGTATCAATTGTGTTATTAGATAGGTGCCTCATTGATTGCTCTAGGTAATATCCCACATTCGTAAGCCACCTTGCTCAATGGGCTTTATAGAACATGTATTTCTATGAAGTTCCAACCATTAATTTTCCTTTTTCAAAGCAATTAAAGGTCCAATTACTACCTATGGTGATCAAGCATGGATAGTTCATTCATTTTCATAGAAAGAAATCCATATATTAAGAGAATTTGATGAATTAATGTATAAAATTCAATTACAATACATAATCATGCTACTCTCGGGTCCTAAAGAACGTGGGGATTAGCCTCGCACGGTTTCCATGGTCAAAAGCATTGAAAGGGAAAGAAAAAACATGGAGAACATGAAGAACCCCTGAAGTAGACGGTTCAAACAATCCCTTCTCACGCATGTGCTAATTTTCTATCTTCCAACTACAAATCCACTCGTTGGAAGTGTCCAGATCGCCTGAAACATGGTCTTCTTCTCTGATTTCTCCTCTCTCTCGCTCCCTACCGTAATATAATGAAAAAATGAGATAGATAGGTATGGAAACACTTCCCCTAAGTCATGAGAGTGACTTAGAGCAAGGTAAAATGTTAGTCATCAGATTAAATGATGTTTTTAGATCTGCGTCATCCCGACATGTCAGTACTATCGTCATCTATAAATGTGCATCCACCTATCAAGTTGTCAATACTACTGACAAGGATGTCAATAGTATCGAGTTGCTTCGATAATTCTTGATCAAAATGTTGTGATGTTGTCAATAGTATCGACTTGCAAAGTCGGTACTACCGAGTCTTCTATTTCTTTATATTTCACACTAAGCATGTGTCGGTACCACTGACTCCAAAGTCGATAGTACCAAGCTATGTAGATTCTTTTACATTCACATGAAATGCTTAAAATCTAAACATAAGCTCTGGAAATATACTAAACCATTTTGAAACATTGAAATTACATTTATTTGATGCAAATAAGTATCATAGACTAATAGAAATAAATTATGCACAATTAATATGAGTATTAACAAAAAGTGCAGAAAAATAAATATAAAATAGCTTATGAAAATGAAAAATAAATGATGCATCATAAATCCATCAAGCTCCATCTTTCCCATCCCTTTCTTAAAATTCTTTCTTGGTGAAAGCTTCTCCAAGAGAAGGAGAAGGAGCAAGCTTCTTCATCAGGATAAAAGGTGATCAAGGCTACTCTGAGGTGATAGATAAGATCAAAACAGAAGATCCAAGTAGCTGAGTGGGTAAAGCCTCAAATCCAAAGACTCGTTGTATGAAGGGGAGGACTTTGGTGAAGGCATCTGGATAATTGCAAGAGTGGGTAAGACCTTTGTGAGGTAGAATACTATTTCTTGGATAGGTAATCCCTTAATTGTAAGGTTGTTGGTTCCCTTGGCCTAAATGTAAAGTAGGATATCCTTGTTCCTAAAAAGGAAGGTCATATGTTGTAACTCTTATAAGTGAATATAAGGAGTAGACATCTTAGTAATCCTAGAGATTGACCTCTCTAGTAGTGGACTAACTCTCTCCTATTTTGGGGAGTGGAACCACTCTAAAATATCTTATTAACTTGGTTGCTTCAATTTCTCTCATCCTTTCTATGTATGTTTAAATTGCCATCAAATTCACTATTTGCAATTAAACTTATTTGAAGTAACTTGAAGGTCAAATAAGTTTTGTGCAAGTGTTTTAGCTCTATTCACCCCCTCTAGAGCCCTTAGATCCAATACAATTACGTGACAAAGTGCAAGATAAACTTTAAACATGAGTAAATTGCAATTAGGTCCAAAATAAATAGATTAAGGCATATCTAGCTCAAATTACATTCAAACTGGTCCAACCTGAAAACATAAGCTTGTCACATATTATTAAAGCACCTCACATGATTATATTAAGGTTTTAAGAATCGAATTATTCTAAGCAAGAGAGATCAACCATAAAGCTAGATTAGGGGTTTTACAACCCTAAACCCATAACAAGGATTTTTCCCCCTAAAATCCTAAGCTAACAAAGATGCCTACTTCCTACATATTTCATCCTCTAACTCCCACGTGACTTCCTCCATGCCACAGTGATGCCACAAAATCTTAACAAGAACTATATCCTTCTTCTTAAACTTATTCAATGCCCCATCCAAGATCAAGATAGGACCCTCCACATATGACACATCCTCCTCCAACTCAACCTCTACTGACTGCAAAATTTTCTCTATATCTGGATGTGGCACTTCCTCAACATGGAAACATGGAAGACAATATGTAATCTATGCAACTCTGGCAGTAGCTCCAACCTGTAAGCCTCTTTCCCAACATGTGCTACCATAGGGTAAGGTCCCATAAACCTGGGAGACAACTTACCCTTCTTACCAAACCTCAGTACTCCTTTCTAAGGAGAGACCTTGAGATACACCTTGTCTCCCACTTGGAAATCCAAATGTCTACGACAATTATCAAGATAATACTTCTATATATCATGGGCTGCTTTTACTTGCTATTATATCACCTTAATCTTTTCTGTAGTCTGTTGCACTAGCTCAAGACCCAAAAGTTGATACTCACCAGTCTCATACCAACAAAGCGGTGAGTAGAAACACCTACAGTACAAGTCTTCATAGGGTGCCAGGTTTATGCTTCTTTGATAACTGTTGTTGTAAGAAAACTCTATGAAACTGAGATGCACATCCCAACTATCTAGAAACTACAAGACACAAACTCTCAATAGATCTTTCAAGATTTGCACGGTCCTCTCAGACTGACCTTCTATTTGTGGGTGAAAATATGTTCTAAACTTCAATTGTGTACCCATGGTTGTATGCAGATGTTCCCAGACATGACTGGTAAATTGATGACCTCTATCAGACACTATTGTCACAGGGATACCATGGTTGTATGCAAAAGTTATGAATTTTGCACTCTGGACCAATTAGAAATCAAGAAACCTAATTGTGACATCAATATAAATCAACGATTAATCAAATGGAAATAAAATGCGGAATTACTAAAGTACCTTTGGAGCGCGTTACATACAATCAAACATGCGGAGGTAAAATTGTCATTAGGGCTGATTGAACCAGCGCGACTCGTGTAGAAGAAATGGCGTGTGAAAACCCGAAAATGCCCCTGTGATGAAAATCATTCAATCGATGTTGCAGGGACTCCATGGTCAAACCAGGACATAGTTGGTTCCTTCTTCGTCCATGGAGCGAGCAAGCCATCTGCTAGCAAGATCCAAAGTGGAATGTAGTGCTGCAATCGACTGACGGCAAAGAAGAAGGAACACCGGACTTCCTTGCACCCTGTCGAACCCAAAGGGCTAAGGTTTAGGTGCCGGAGCACGTTGGGGCGCATAGCTCCCATCCATGGCTGGAGTGAGGTCGCAAGGGGGGTGGAACCTGAGAACGGAGTTGAAAAACCCATTAGGGAGAACAGATCTACTCGGGGAAGTCCGACGAAGGTGCGGGTATGGTCTCCTGAAGCAAGGAGAGCCGGACCAATTATCATGATGAGAAACAGAGAAATATCGGGGGAAACAGGGGCGGCGGGCGGCGGTTCAAAACTGATGAAGGCATGACTGAATCTGTGAGATGAGGGTCGGAAGAGGTTCACGGAGTGAAGGCAAAGCTACAACCAGCACTTCTATGGTCGGAGGACCACTGGTGTGGTCTGGAGCTTGAGCGCCAGCGAGCCATGGAAAACATGGCTATAGGACCCGTCGATTGGGGCGACCATAGGACAAACCGAGAAAATGAAAATGAAGGGGGGAATCAGAGGATGCTTACAGCGTTCGCAATTGAGTCGAGGTTTACCGAGGAGGCTGGGAAAAGGCAAGGATGCTGGAGATAGCACCTTGAGTAGGTCGGGGAACCTCGAGTCTTTGGAGAAGAAATTGAGCGAGGAGGGGAGGTGCTTGGGGTCTGGTGATGCCTTCGGGCTCCTTAGATGGAGGTGAAGGAGGCTAGAACGTCGTCGGTGCAAGGGGGCTGCAAGCCCTATATTGGGCGTTTTATCTGTAGGGCATGAGAGCACACGAGCAAGGGCTCGTTGGGTGCGGATTGACCTCACAGTCTCACTGGAGAAGAAATCTCACGAAACGGATGCGAGGAGAGGGAGAACGAGATCAGTGAAAAACGGTCTGTGAAACGACCCTGACCCGCGGATACTATGGAGGTAGAAGATGAGGCGGTTGTCATTAGATCGTGGATCGATGTCTGGCGTGTGTGAGTGCATGAAGGTAACATGTGACAACAATAAAATCCCAGTATTTAGGCCAATCGGTTCCATTAATGAAATTTGTAATCAATTTTCTATTAAAATCATATGGAACCCTATTTATTTCATTAGGGGGGTCAAACATGGGTCAAAAGAGTTCAAATTTGAACCATAGGTAGTTTTGAAAGTCTAGAACATTTCCATTAAATTATTTTTACTACTTGTACACGTTTTAGGCCTAAAAATAGCAATAATCATCATTTACTTTTAAATGGCTATAATTAGTGTATATAAAGTCATTAATTTCTCAAATAAGGATTACAAAACATGAAAACGTGCACTCAACATTATTTATTTTCATTTAACAAGATGGAGGCCATTAAGTAAGAAATTAAATATATAAATCACTAATTATCATATGAGGGAGAAAATATGATATAAAAACATTTATTTCCATTTTCTAAAAAAAGTGCATAAAGAGACATTTTATTTAAATAAATCATGGGCAAGAGAGTAATTGAACATAATAAAACGAAATTGCAAAACTAACATGGGAATTTTGCATTTAAGTCCTCAACAATTATCTTATTAGAAAAAGAGCATGCAGATAATAAAATAATTTGGAAATTTTGCATAATAAGATTGGGGTGTTAAAATACTACCCACCTTAAATAAATTTTGTCCTCAAAATTTCCAAGAATTTCTACCCACCTTAAGGTTTACACATAAACTCACAAATTTTTCCATACAAATTTTATTATAAAAGAAGCATTTATAAACAAAGCATTATGATTTAACATAAATTACTTAACTACCCTTACCTTGATCGTTTTCCTCTTCTCCATCCAACATTTGCATGGTGAAGAGCCTTGGTTTAACCTTGGGTGGAGGATTAGGGTTCTTATCTTGGTTATGGTTGGGATCCTTCTTTGCAAGCTTAGGGAAATTAGGCTTGATATGCCCTTCCTCACCACAATAGTAGCAAATAGAAGTCCCAAACCTACAAGGACCACCATGATTTCTCTTGCATGTGGGGCATGGGGTTCTCCCAGTCTCTGGAGAAGGCTCATGGGATTTTCTCTTGTGGTTGGAGGGTGGAGGGGGTTGATGGTGACGATTGTTTTGGGGTACCTCCTTCTTATGGTTCCTCCCAGGGTGCTCCTCCAATTCTAGGGCTGCATCCAAGGCTGATTACATGGTCCTATGTCCTCTACCAGACAAGGCATAACTTAGGTCAGGTTTAAGCCCTCTAATGAACTTCTTAGCTCTCTTTTTCTTAGTGTACTCAAGACCATACTTTTGGAACTTACGAAACTTCATGACATACTCAGTGACAGTCATGTCACCCACTTTCTTAAGGTTAACAAACTCATCCTCCTTCCTCTCTAACATGGCTTCGGATACATAATGGTCATTAAAGACTTCTACAAACTCACCCCAAGTAAGAGGAGGGTCATCATCTTCCCTAGAGGCTAAGAGGTTTTCCCACCAAGTACGGGTTGCACCCTTGAGCATATGGGTGGCAAATCTAACCCTACTACGTGGGGGACACTCTAAGTCTCGAAAGCAATGTTCCATGTTGCTAAGCCACTCCTCAGCCTTGGTCACCACATCAACTTCATCTTCACCATGGAAAACATCAGGTCTAATCTTCAAGAAATCTATGAGGGAGATCTCATGTACCCTAGGTGGAGCTCTAGGTTGGAGGGCATTGGTCAAGGTTGCTACTAGGGCATCTAGGGTGACTTGTGGAGGGACGTTGTTCATGTCTTTAGTCTTATCACCACTAGAGGATCCTTGTGAGGGGCTTGACTCACCAACCTTCTCCTTCTTCTTAGGGGCCATCTGAAAGGGTAAACATAACATGATATTAGAACATAATATGAATCTCTAGTGTTGCCTTAGTGGCAATCTATTCCTTTCTCTGATACCATTAATGTAACACCCCTCCCTATGGTTTCATACGTAACCAGCGGAAGCACAGCCTAATCCCCAGCATTATCCATAATGTGGGGTACTTGGCATATCAGGGAGGGATTGTGACATGCATGATCTCATAACAAGAAATAAACAACACTTGGCATTCATAGAAACATAGATTCATACATGAGTTCTTGGAAAGAAAGCTACATCATGCTTCTAAAGGTATACTAAACACAAAACTAGATAATCATGAAAAAGATAGGATTTCCATAGATGGATGTCCCACCAGGAAACAACTTCTAAGGTCTTGGATCCTTGGAATCTCCTCGAGATGTCTCCTTCACTTTAGCTCCAATGTCTGCGGACATCTCGTCCCCAGCCATGCAAAGGAAAAACAAACATGGTAAGTAAGTGGCATTGGCATGTTATAAAACATAAATTAGCATATAAATTGATTTGACATAAACATGAACATGCATTAACAATAATCATTTCTTGGCATCTTTTACATATAGAACTTGACTAGAAGTATATGATCCTCTCTTAATGCCCCATTAGGAGCACATAATGCTCGAAAAGCCCATAATTGCTCGGAAAGCCCATAACAAGGTGCATATAAATCTAAATCAATTTCCATTAACCATGATCTTTCTTAGACTTAATTATCTTCTAAATGACTTAGACTTGATCTTAATGGGATTACTCCCTCTTGAACATAGTTGGGATTTCTCCCCATGAAACATAATGGGATTTCTCCCTCTTAAGCATGGATGGGAATATCTTCCCTCTTAATCTTGGTTTCATGTATCTTAATCATAAATCATAATCTTAATGTGATTTCTATTATTAGACTTAGATTATAACAATCAACATCCAATAATCATATACATTGAGGAAAAACATGACATTAACATAAAGTGCTTAACAATATTCATAAACATTCAATAAACCAAATGTTATCTATGCCAAGGGCATGGCCCGCTTACCTTGAGATAAAAGCACCTAAGTCAAACCTTGTTTGACTGATTGGATCCTTTTAATCACCTAAAATTAACATAATTATCCTTTATCATATATCACTAAACCCTAATTTGTCCATATAAATATTGAGATGTTAAAACAGAAAAATCAGTCGATATAAACCACAAAATCAGATTCCGCATTGAAAATCCTTTCCAAAACATATTTATTTATATTTTTCTGAGGTTGTATGCAAAAGTTATGAATTTTGCACTCTGGACCAATCATAAATCAAGAAACCTTATTGTGACAGCAATATAAATCAACGATTAATCAAATGGAAATAAAATGCGGAATTACTAAAGTACCTTTGGCGCACATTACATACAATCAAACATGCGGGGGTAAAATTTTCATTAGGGCTGATTGAACCAGCGTGACTCGGGTAGAAGAAAGGGCGTGTGAAAACCCAAAAATGCCCCTGTGATGCAAATCTTTCAATCGATGTTGTAGGGACTCCATGGTCAAACCAGGATATAGTTTGTTCCTGCTTTGGCCATGGAGCAAGCAAGCCATCTGCTGGCAAGATCCAAAGCAGAATGTAGTGTTGCAATCGACTGACGGTAAAGAAGAAGGAACATCGGACTTCCTTGCACCCTGCCGAACCCAAAGGGCTAAGGTTTAGGTGCCGGAGCACGTTGGGGCGCAGAGCTACCATCCATGGCTGGAGCGAGGTCGCAAGGGGGGGGGTGGAACCTAAGAACGGAGTCGGAAAACCCATCAGGGAGAACGGATCTACTCGGGGAAGTCTGACGAAGGTGCGGGTACGGTCGCCTGAGGCAAGGAGAGCAGGACCAATTATCGTGATGAGAAATAGAGAAATACCGGGGAAAATAGGGGCGGCGGGCGGAGGTTCAAAACCGCTGAAGGCATGCCTGAATCTGCGAGATGAGGGTCAGAAGAGGTTCACGGAGTGAAGGCAAAGCTACAGCTAGCACTTCTGTGGTCGGAGGACCACTGGTGTGGTCTGGAGCTTGAGCGCCGACGATCCATGGAAAACATGGCTATAGGACTCGTCGATTGGGGCGACCATAGGACAAACCGAGAACATGAAAATGAAGGGGGTAATCAGAGTATGCTTACAGTGTTCATAATTGAGCCAAGGTTGATTGAGGAGGCAGGGAAAACATGAGGATGTCGTAGATAGCACCTTGAGTAGGTCGGGGAACCTCGGGTCTTTGGAGAAGAAATTGAGCGAGGAGGGGAGGTGCATGGGGTCCGGTGATGACTTCGGGCTCCTTAGATGGAGGTGAAGGAGGCTAGAACATCGTCGGTGCAAGGGGGCTGCGAGCCCTATATTGGGCATTTTATCTGTAGGGCACGAGAGCACACGAGCAAGGTCTCGTTGGGTGCGGATTGACCTCGCAGTCTCATTGGAGAAGAAATCTCGTGAAACGGATGCGAGGAGAGGGAGAACGAGATCAGTGAAAAATGGCCTGTGAAATGGCCCTGACCCGCGGATACTAAAGAGGTAGAAGATGAGGCGGTTGTCGTTAGATCATGGATCGACGGCTGGCGTGTGTGAGTGAATGAAGGTAACGTGTAAAAACAATAAAATCCCAGTCTTTAGGCCAATCGGTTCCATTAATGAAATTTGTAATCAATTTTCTATTAAAATCATATGGAACCCTATTTATTTCATTAGGGGGGTCAAACATGGGTCAAAAGAGTTCAAATTTGAACCATAGGTAGTTTTAAAAGTTTAGAACATTTCCATTTAATTAGTTTTACTACTTGTACACGTTTTAGGCCCAAAAATAGCAATAATCATCATGTACATTTAAATGGCTATAATTAGTGTATATAAAGTCATTAATTTCTCAAATAAGGATTACAAAACATGAAAACGTGCACTCAACATTATTTATTTTCATTTAACAAGATGGAGACCATTAAGTAAGAAATTAAACATGTAAATCACTAATTATCATATGACAGAGAAAATTTGATATAAAAACATTTATTTCCATTTTCGAAAAAAGTGCATACAGAGACATTTTATTTAAATAAATCATGGGCAACAGAGTAATTGAACATAATAAAATGAAATTGCAAAACTAACATGGGCAATTTGCATTTAAGTCCTCAACAATTATCTTATTAGAAAAAGAGCATGCAGAGAATAAAATAATTTGGAAATTTTGCATAATAAGATTGGGGTGTTACAATACTACCCACCTTAAATAAATTTCGTCCTCGAAATTTCCTAGAATTTCTACCCACCTTAAGGTTTACACATAAACTCGCAATTTTTTTCCATACAAATTTTATTATAAAAGAAGCATTTATAAACAAAGCATTATGATTTAACATAAATTACTTAACTACCCTTACCTTGATCATTTTCCTCTTCTCCATCCGAAATTTGCATGGTGAAGAGCCTTGGTTTGACCTTGGGTGGAGGATTAGGGTTCTTAGCTTGGTTATGTTTGGGATCCTTCTTTGCAAGCTTAGGGCAATTAGGCTTGATATGCCCTTCCTCACAATAATAGTAGCAAATAGAAGTCCCAAACCTACAAGGACCACCATGATTTCTCTTGCATGTGGGGCATGGGGTTCTCCCATTCTCTGGATAAGGCTCAGGGGCTTTTCTCTTATGGTTGGAGGGTGGAGGGGGTTGATTGTGACGATTGTTTTGGGGTACCTCCTTCTTATGGTTCCTCCCAGGGTGCTCCTCCAATTCTAGGGCTGCATCCAAGGCTGATTGCATGGTCCTATGTCCTCTACCAGACAAGGCATAACTTAGGTCAGGTTTAAGCCCTCTAATGAACTTCTTAGCTCTCTTTTGCTCAGTGTACTCAAGACCATACTTTTGGAGCTTACGAAACTTCATGGCATACTCAGTGACAGTCATGTCACCCACTTTCTTAAGGTTAACAAACTCATCCTCCTTCCTCTCTAACATGGCTTCAGATACATAATGGTCATTAAAGACTTCTACAAACTCACCCCAAGTAAGAGGAGGGTCATCATATTCCCTAGAGGCTTAGAGGTTTTCCCACCAAGTACGGGCTGCACCCTTAAGCATATGGGTGGCAAATCTAACCCTACTATGTGGGGGACACTCTAAGTCTCGAAAGCAATGTTCCGTCTTGCTAACCCACTCCTCAGCCTTGGTCACCACATCAACTTCATCTTCACCATGGAAAGCATCGGGTCTAATCTTCAATAAATCTATGAGGGAGATCTCATGTACCCTAGGTGGAGCTCTAGATTGGAGGGCATTGGTCAAGGCTTCTACTAGGGCATCTAGGGTGACTTGTGGAGGGACGTGGTTCATGTCTTTAGTCTTATCACCACTAGAGGATCCTTGTGAGGGCCTTGACTCACCAACCTTCTCCTTCTTCTTAGGGGCCATATGAAAGGGTAAACATAACATGATATTAGAATATAATTTGAATCTCTAGTGTTGCCTTAGTGGCCATCTATTCCTTGCTCTGATACCATTAATGTAACACCCCTCCCTAGGGTTTCACATGTAACCAGCGGAAGCACAGCCTAATCCCCAGCATTATCCATAATGTGGGGTACTTGGCATATCAGGGAAGGATTGTCACATGCATGATCTCATAACAAGAAATAAACAACACTTGTCATTCATAGAAACATATATTCATACATGAGTTCTTAGAAAGAAAGCTACATCATGCTTCTAAAGGTATACTAAACACAAACTAGATAATCATGAAAAAGATAGGATCTCCATAGATGGACGTCCCACCAGGCAACAACTTCTAAGGTCTTGGATCCTTGGAATCTCCTCGAGATGTCTCCTTCACTTTAGCTCCAACGTCTGCGGACATCTTGTCCCCAGCCATGCAAAGGAAAAACAAACATGGTAAGTAAGCGGCATTGGCATGTTATAAAACATAAAATAGCATATAAATTGATTTGACATAAACATGAACATGCATTAACAATAATCATTTCTTGGCATCTTTTACATAAAGAACTTGACTAGAAGTATATGCTCCTCTCTTAATGCCCCATAAGGAGCCCATAATGCTCAGAAAGCCCATAATTGCTCAGAAAGTCCATAACAAGGTGCACATAAATCTAAATCAATTTCCATTAACCATGATCTTTCTTAGACTTAATTATCTTCTAAATGACTTAGACTTGATCTTAATGGGATTACTCCCTCTTGAACATAGTTGGGATTTCTCCCCATGAAACATAATGGGATTTCTCCCTCTTAAGCATGGATGGGAATATCTTCCCTCTTAATCTTGTTTTCATGTATCTTAATCATAAATCATAATCTTAATGTGATTTCTATTCTTAGACTTAGATTATAACAATCAACATCCAATAATCATATACATTGAGGAAAAACATGACATTAACATAAACTGCTTAACAATATTCATAAACATTCAATAAACCAAATGTTATCTATGCCAAGGGCATGGAATGCTTACCTTGAGATAAAAGCACCTAAGTCAAACCTTGTTTGAATGATTGGATCCTTTTAATCACCTGAAATTAACATAATTATCCTTTAACATATATCACTAAACCCTAATTTGTCCATATAAATATTGAGATGTTAAAACAGAAAAATCAGTACATAAACAAAATCAGATTCCTCATTGAAAATCATTTCCAAAACATATTTATTTATATTGTTTTGAGGTTGTATGCAAAAGTTATGAATTTTGCACTCTGGACCAATCAGAAATCAAGAAACCTTACTGTGACCAATATAAATCAACGATTAATCAAATGGAAATAAAATGCAGAATTACTAAAGTACCATAGGCACGCGTAACATAGAATCAAACATGCAGGGTTAAAATTGTCATTAGGGCTGATTAAACCAGCGCGATTCACGTAGAAGAAAGGGCGTGTGAAAACCCAAAAATGCCCCTGTGATGAAAATCATTCAATCGATGTTGCAGGGACTCCATGTTCAAACCAGGACATAGTTTGTTCCTACTTTGTCCATGGCACGAGAAAGCTATCTGCTGGCAAGATCCAAAGAAGAATGTAGTGCTGCGATCGACTAACGACAAAGAAGAAGGAACACCGGACTTCCTTGCACCCTACCGAACCCAAAGGGCTAAGGTTTAGGTGTCGGAGCACGTTGGGGAACAGAGCTCCCATCCATGGCTGGAGCAAGGTCGCAAGGGGGGGGTGGAACCTGAAAACGGAGTCGGAAAACCCATCAGAGAGAACGAATCTACTCGGGGAAGTCTGAAGGAGGTGTGGGTACGGTCGCCTGAGGCAAGGAGAGCCAGACCGATTATCGTGATGAGAAATAGAGAAATACCGAAGAAAATAGGGGCGGCGGGCGACGGTTCAAAACTGGTGAAGGCATGCCTGAATCTGCGATACGAGGGTCGGAAGAGGTTCACGGAGTGAAGGTAAAGCTACAGCCAGCACTTCTGTGGTCGGAGGACCACTGGTGTGGTCTGGATCTTGAGCGCTAATGAGCCATGGAAAACATGGCTATAGGACCTGTCGATTGGGGTGACCATAGGACAAACCGAGAACGTGAAAATGAAGGGGGGAATTAGAAGATGCTTACAGCGTTCGCAATTGAGCCAAGGTTGACCGAGGAGGTGGGGAAAAGGTGAGGATGCCGGAGATTGGCACCTTGAGTAGGTCGGGGAATCTCGGGTCTTTGGAGAAGAAATTGAGTGAGGAGGGGAGGTGCTTGGGGTCCGGTGATGCCTTCGGGCTCCTTAGATGGAGGTGAAGGAGGCTAGAACGTCGTCAGTGTAAGGGGGTTGTGAGCCCTATATTGGGTGTTTTATCTGTAGGGCACGAGAGCACACGAACAAGGGCTCGTTGGGTGCGGATTGACCTCGCAGTCTCACTGGAGAAGAAATCTCACGAAACGGATGCGAGGAGAGGGAGAACGAGATCAGTGAAAAACGGCCTGTGAAACGGCCCTGACCCGCGGATACTACGGAGGTAGAAGATGAGGTAGTTGTCGTTAGATCGTGGATCGATGGCCGGCGTGTGTGCGTGAATGAAGGTAACGTGTGACAGTAATAAAATCCCAGACTTTAGGCCAATCGGTTCCATTAATGAAATTTGTAATCAATTTTCTATTAAAATCATATGGAACCCTATTTATTTCATTAGGGGGGTCAAACATGGGTCAAAAGAGTTCCAATTTGAACCATATGTAGTTTTGAAAGTCTAGAACATTTCCATTTAATTAGTTTTACTACTTGTACATGTTTTAGGCCTAAAAATAGCAATAATCATCATGTACATTTAAATGGCTATAATTAGTGTATATAAAGTCATTGATTTCTCAAATAAGGTTTACAAAACATGAAAATGTGCACTCAACATTATTTATTTTCATTTAACAAGATGGAGGCCATTAAGTAAGAAATTAAACATGTAAATCACTAATTATCATATGAGAGAGAAAATTTGATATAAAAACATTTATTTCCATTTTCTAAACAAAAGTGCATAAAGAGACATTTTCTTTAAATAAATCATGGGCAAGAGAGTAATTGAACATAATAAAACGAAATTGCAAAACTAACATGGGAAATTAGCATTTAAGTCCTCAACAATTATCTTATTAGAAAAAGAGCATGCACAGAATAAAATAATTTGGAAATTTTGCATAATAAGATTGGGGTGTTACATATTTGGTACCACTATTTAATGTAAAACCTAAGATTCATATCCTGGTGAAGTTGAAGTACAATTTAGGCATGTTAGACAGCTCAATTTACTTCTTGTTGGTCATGTAGATTGAGGTAACAAACAAAACTAGAGCCAATGGTATAAAAAATAGGTGGAAAGTCACTTAGAGTATCAATTATTGAACCAATAACCAAAAGTAGATAAAAAGAGGATTTTGGTTTACCACAATGTGAAGGAAAATTTTGCTATGAAACTTTATTTATAAAATCATATCAGTTATGGAAAAGTGGCTTAGAGGAATTATTCGAAGCCTCATATGTATACACCAATGCACCTTTTTAAAAGGTAGGCATATTATGAATGTAATCCTTCTAGCTAATGACCTTATTAGTGATGTTAGGAAACTTATAACTTCCCAAGATTTGAGGCCTCAGATATAATGATCATAAAAGGAATGATTGAACTACCCATATCACCAAGGTGCACCTCATATGAATGGGTGACGAGTCGGGAAGTTGATCCTGGCTTGCACGTGAGTGAGATTAAAGTGTAGTTAAGGCTAGTGGTGGTTTGTGGGGCTAGTCGTCATTCCTGAAACTCTATTAGAGCCTTGGGCAGTGTGCCCGGGCATTACAAATGGTATCAGACCCATAACCCCTCCAGTAGGTGGGGCCCACATGGGCATGTGGCATGCTACTCTTGAGCCGTGCGGTCCAGGCATGTTGGAAAGGGTTGTCCATGGTTGACGTAGCCACCCTTACACTGGTATTCTGTGATCAGGAGCTGGGTGTCCATCGGCCATTCTGGGTCTACACTGAAATGGGGAAGTATTATGAAGCCATATAGTTGAGCCTTGAAAAGGACATCAAGAGTCTAAGTGGGGGAGATTGTAATGTCCTACGATTTGAGGCCTCAAATATGATGATCTTAAAAGAAATGATTGAACTACCCATATCACCAAGGTACACCTCCTTTTCTGAGATCCCATTACTAAAGAACTCCATAGTTAAGCATGCTCAGCTTGGAGTAGTATTGGGATGGGTGACCAGTCGGGAAGTTGATCTTGGATTGCATGTGAGTGAGATTAAAGTGAACAATTAAGGCTAGTGGTGGTCTGTGGGGCCAGTCATCATTCCTAAAACTCTATTAGAGCCTTGGATAGTGTGCCTGGGCATTACAAAACTGCATGTCAAGGTGAAGATATGCCTTAAAGGCTGATCTAAGAAAGGCCTACGACACTATCTGAAGGGAGTACATCCTAAACGTCATGCATGAAATGGGATTTCCTCCGTGTTGGCTGCAGTAGAGATATGAATGTATAAATTTTGCCTCTTATAAAATTCTTATTAATGGATTCCCTACTCTAATACTTAATGCCACTAATGGGATTCATCAAGGATATCTACTAGGACCTTATCTATCTATAATAGGCATGAAGGGATTCACCTATTGATCTGGTTGAAATCCTCAACTGGGAATCTGGCAATGGCGGTAGCAATAATACTGTGAATGTGTATGATATGTATAATGTAATTGCACTTGATATGGCTTGCAGGAGAGGGGCAGGATGAATAAATAGCCCTCCGACTTTCTGGAAAAAAAAAAGCCATTAATTGTTGATAAAGTGGTTGTTTTGCATCTTATATTTGTCGATGACTTACTTATATTCATAGTAGAAAATAAAAGGAATGCTAGAGGCATCAAATAGTATTTAGAAGCATTAAGATAATTATCTAGTGTTAAGATGAACCCAAACAAAATTCAATTGTTTCTTAATGTTCGGGTGCTACAGAGTGTAAAGAAAGTTTTGGGAGTTGAAATCGTAGATTTTCTAGTAAAATACATGGGATGGAATAAAGTGTAAAGAAGGTTTTAGGAGTTGAAACTACAATTTTTTCAATAAAATAGTTGGGAGTTCTATTGTTCTTTGGTAGGCTTGTCACAACCAACCTTTGATTAACAAAATCACAAGGAAGTTTGATTCCTGGAAGGTCAGGATTTTATCAATGATGAAAGGGTGGAACTAACCATCTCCACCCTCTCAGCCTATCATTTATTCTGGATAGGGATATTTCCTCTGCCATATGCAACAATCGAAGATATTGGAAAATGGTGCAAAAACATCCTTTAGGGGGGGGGGGTAAAGAAAGAGAGAAAAGCATACATTCAATACCTTGGGACATATTTTGTAGGATGAAGGTTGAATGTGGCTTGGGAATTTGAAAAGTCAAATACTAGATCAATGCAGGTATGATTAGGAATATATGGGATATTGCAAATGAAAAAGATTGTCTATGTATTCATTGGGTTCACAACAAATACATACTGAAGTTCTCCATCTGTTCATGTACCATGAAACAACACCATAGTTGGTTCTGGAGAAATATACTTAGACATAGAAAGCTACTCTTGCACATGGTAAGATATACAATAGAAAAATGTGAGAAAATCCTATTATGGCATGACCTCTGGATCAAAGGATGGTTCTTGGGTGATGCTATAGGTACCTTTCTAAAATTAAAAAATGGTCTGGATGAATACCAAAGACTTGACTCCATCATAGACAACAACACATGGAAACTACCTGAATGTAGAGGGATTGATACTCTTATAAAGGTTTGCGATCAGGTCAGTTTACAGAACTCAGATTATTGTCAACTATTGAACCTATAAACCTCCGATCTTTAGGGGGCATGGAACATTAGTAGAATAGCCCATCAAAATTTGGAATTGGCAAACTGGCTATGAAAGTGTAAAGCTCCTAGAGGATATATGATCCATATAAGCAAGGCCTTTCTTGGAAAGTGAGTTACTTATTTGTTTCTGAAGAGAATTGGCTATAACTTAGCATCAAGATGTAACCTCTAACAAAGTGAAAAAGAAACCATAGACCATATCCTATGACATTGTGAGTTTACCCATAATATTTGGAAGATAGACTACATGAGATTGGGATACAATCCTAAAAGCATCAAAGACATTACAGAGATAAAGTATAAAAATGACTAGCTTCTGATCATTACAAGTCTTTATCATGTCTGTAGAGCTAGACAAAGTTTTGTTTTTTATGAGAATAAGGTTGATCCCAATAAGGTTTGGAACCAAATTCTTAGCATATTCAATAGTTTAATGTATATACAGATGCTTTATAGATCTATTTTTAATATGATGTAAAATTTTTGGATTATGAAAAATATGAAAAAAAAGTTGACGGTTGTCTACTCTTTTGATTTCACATGGATAGTGACTACTACAGTGTCTTGAGACTCAATCAAGAACCACTAAAGGAGGTTGAATCAAGATGATGTTTTAGGGTGATGGGAAAACAATTGAGATATTTTAGAGAGTTTCCACAAGTTTCTTAATTTTGAATGATAGTTGTTGGAGGGTTTGTTATAGTCTTGGAGGTTAGAGAAGGATTTGTGTTACAACCCCAATTTTTGGGTTCATTTGGTGAGAAATGTAATTTATCATATTAAAGATATTTAAACAAACAATGATATAATTTGTTTTGAATACATGGATTTCTTTTACAATAGCCTTGATGTTTGTGTTGTGGGCTTTATTGGCTATTGGTCCCAATAACAAGGGAATTCAATTAATAAATGAATAATTGTGTTTTTGAGAAAATAGAGATGTGTAAACCTCTGGAAGGAAAAAGAATGTAATCCAAGGATGGATTTCGTGCCTTTTGGGTTCCTTGGGTTCCAAGGAGTCCAAATTTCAAAGATAAAGCAATAAGAAAAAGAAAGGATCAATTAAATATTGCTTTATTAAGAAGAAAATACTGAAATACGAGAAATGTGTGGAAATATGGATAATGGATCCATATTGGATAATATTTCGTGTCTACATGGTTTCTAATAATAATAGGAATCAAAATAAAGAAAATAAATGTTTTGGAGAGAGAAAATGTAAGTTTAAGGCATAAATAAATGTCTTAAAAGTCTTTGACTTGCAAATGTATAAAAGGAGTTATTCCTTTTGTATTTTGGCACCAAATTTGGAACATAAGTAGATTAAGTCATAATATACTTTCCCCTAAAATTTTATGAAAAAGGATAAACGAGGAGAGAGTTATTGATTTTATGTGTTTGCATAAAATGATAGGGATAATCTTTGATTTCTTTTAAATATCCCAATGTTTGAGATGTGCACGTGACACCACAGTCATTGGATTCTAATCCAACGATGACTGTGTTGTCATCCACCTCACACCCAAATAGGAAACACGGACTGTGGGAAATAAGTTTCCCCCACCGATTTTCCTTGCAAACCAAGACATATCAGAGTTCGAGAACGTTCCCAATAGATTCGGGGGATCAATCCAAGTTGATCCACCCCTAGTTGCTCAAAGTTTCCTTGTACATAGGACTTTTGCCCAATCTCAAACTCTGTACGACAACCTAATGGAGGCCTATATATATATATATATATATATATATATATATATATATATATATATATATATATATATATATATATATATATATATATATATATATATATATATATATATATATATATATATATATATATATATATATATATATATATATATATATATATATATATATATATATATATATATATATATATATACCCATACATATAGATATATAATATATATATATATATATTATATATATATATATAAGATGGCACTATCGATTTTTAGATCGGGCCATGGCTTCTGCTCCTGACGACGCAGGAACCTCACTGGAGGGTCGGCATTCGTTTCTTCATCTCTGTTTGAGATCGGTGCTTTTGGAACCCTGGGCGGATTCAGAGGAGCATGGTGGAAGGTACCCAACTCTCGCTTGGTGAGAAGGATGAGAGAACGACAGAGTCAACTGAAGAGTTGACTGTCCGCATAGCTACTCTGCATGAAAGGACCTGCGTGAGGTAGAAGAAGAGGGAGGAGAAAATACCTCCTTGCCCCCGCATCCCTGTTAATAGGGAATGTCTTTTAAGGTAAATTCGCAATCTCTCCCTGTTAACAAGCACGTTGCCGCTAGATTGTTTTTAATCTAATAAATCCACGTGGCCACTTCTGATTGGTAGAAAAAGAACTATCTTGTAAAATACGCATCTAATTATGGATATATCGAATGAAGGTGATCTATACATGAAGGTTGATTAGAAAAACATGAAGAATCCAAAAAAATATAATTGGAGCATGATATTGCTTGCAACGTAAAAATTACACAAAGTTATCACGTTTGATATATTAAATTACTGTAAAACTATAATTTTGATATGGAACTCGAATTTAGTGACTCTTCGGGGTTAATTTGGTAGAAACCCTAATTATAAGAAATATTAACCTGTTAAGAATAAAAGGGGGAGTTAACTTTGGAAAAGATAGTTTTATGCTTGTTTTAGGGTTTTATGCACATGATTATGTCTGGAAACCTTAATTTGGGATAATATGGGTTAAATCCGAAAACATAATTATATAACTGAATTTTCATGGTTCTATGCTAATTTGAATATAAAAGATTCTAATTATGGATAAATGGCCTTAATTTGGTAATTAGGGTTTTCTAGTGTATAAAAGTGAAATTAATGATAAATTAGGGTTTGCTAACCTAAAAGATGTGAAATACAGTAATTAGGGTTCCTTTGAGAATCGAACTATAATTCTTTGTTGAGTTGTCAATTCAAAAGAACTCAAACATGATAATTGAGCTTAATGATATTGACATAACCTAAAAGGATAAAGATAGTAGTTTTAGTGTAAAAGAGACATATTGGACTTAATTGACTTTTAATTGTGCCTATGATGTTGAAATTAGGGTTTGTGGATTAAAAGAGCATTAAAAGTGATAAATGAGTAATGAAGCTAAAACCCTAAAAGTTGGTTTAGAAACCCTAAAGTGGAATCCAAGTTGATCTTGAGAATGTTTTGAATAAAACAATGACACTTGGATGTTATGCATTATTTTCAAGATATTGTTGATTGCTTGTTTGACTGTATTGAATGTTAATGCATGGACATCAAGTTACTCTGGATCAGGTATGTGGTTACGCTTATGATTATCCCGACTAGTTTTCCAAGGATTTTATCGACGTTTCCCTCATGGCTTGAAATAACTGTTGGATGCTTTTATTTCATGCAACTATAGAGTGACTATGACTATCACTATGAATATACATGTATAACTGGCTAGATCCGGGTCCACCTCTATGGCTTGTAAAGGCTAAAAAGGGGTAACCTAGAGTAAGGTCTAGGTTATCGTGGGTTAGAAATTGGGCTACCAAGTGTAGTGCCATGAGACCCATTAGCCTGCCATGAGTTAAGGAGTGGGCTACTTACGAGTAATGCCATGTGACTCAACCCTAGAAACTGGTTCACCTATAGGTGGGACCATGAGGGGTTTAATGGGGATCTACCATAAGGAAGGTAGTATCCAGGTCCACTGCAGGGATAGCACAGAGGATAGGGTACTCATGGATCGCGGAGTTATATTTAAAATGTAATCTTGGTTGTTAAATGATTAATTGAATGATTACGTTGTTATCGTAGTTGCACGTTTATTGTTTCCCCCACATACTAGCTTCGGATGACCGACGTTTTGTTTGTCGACGTTTTAGGTTCAAGCCAAAAGGACAAACAGTAAATCGTCATATTGCGAAATACATGAAGTAAAATGCAAGGAGGATTAGTTAGAGTAGAATGCATACATGGATAGAAGTTTAGAAATCCAAAATTTTCAAAAGGTATGAAAAATGTTATTACAGCTTTTCAGTATAGATTGTGGAAATTTAATAATTGTCTTAGTTAAGTGCCAAACTTTTGATCCGGAAGTTATGGGTGTGGCTTCAACCTCTCGGTCTCCCTTAATTGGAGGTTATCGGGAGGTGGGGTCGTAACATTTGGTATCAGAGCATAGGTTCCCCACTTAACCATTAATAATTATTAAATTTTTATAAACTCCATAGAACTCAAGGGAGTTATTAGAGGATTATCCGAAAGATGGAGGTGTCTAGAAAAGGATCACGGTCGGGGAATGGCAATATTTTCCTCCGCACCGCTAGTCAGAATACGAGGACTCCTGGATCTGTGTGACTACCTGGCCAAAGTCTTAGGATATGAATCGAAATAAGATACCTTTAGGACTTTCTCATCTTGATTCATCCCTTCTCAACTCAAATTCTGTTAAGGACTTTAAGGATTAGGGTTCTCTCTCTTCTCCTCACCCTCTTGAAGTATGGGCAAGGTTAATAAGGTCCAAGGAATCCTCCACCAAATTAATGAAAAACATGTAAATAAGATGTCATGGACATAAGCTTAATAGATTAAGCGTAAACTAAAGGATAGATACATGCTTAGGTCATATGACATAAGTTGTCATGCCCTCAAAAGAGACCTGAGGCTAGGCCTTCTTGTCAGGAGGATATATATATGGGGAATTAGTCTTGGAGATAGAGATCTCCATTGCAAGTAAAGACCTGGCACATCCTCTGAGGATGATGTTAACCCTAACCCTAAGTGTTGGTTAGAGAGAGATGAAGTGGTGAATAGATATCACGATAGACCAGGTGTTTGAAAGGACATGCCTTTGGGATGCCATATGATCCATGGGTGACCTAGCACCTTTGGCAACCCAACCCTGGGAAGGGTCGTACATGTTAGAGTAAAGGATAGCTGCTTCGATGATGATGTTAGTGAAGGACCTGTAGAAACCATATGGGCTTATGTGAGTAGGGAATAGCATGCACCCAAAGTACGTTAGTAGTGTGAGCAATAGGTTGAAACCCTGACCAGGAGAGTATGAAGGATGGCTTATGAGATAAGCATAAAGAACTATGAGCGAACATAAGTTGAACATAGGCTTCATCCAGGTAGGGGCATGCTTTCAAGGTTGATCCTTCATGAAGAGAGGACCTCTAATGGTGAGGTTGGTTGTAGGGTTATCTCTAGAGAGAGCAGGAAACCCAACAAGAAGGTTGGAATCCTAGACTCTGAGATACAAGGAGAAGTCAGGAGTTGAGGATGATGCGACCTAAGTGGATGATAGTGGTCACCACATGCTTGATCCCTAGAGATTGATGATGTCTTGGTTTCCATGGGAGGAACCAAACCCTAGAGAGAGGATGAGGCTTTTGGCACCTATGTGCCTATGGTATAAGTGTTTACCTTCTAAGAAAGGAAGAAGAAGTTATGTATACCCTGGAGAGGTTTAGTAACAGGTTATGAGGCCTTATACCTTGTTGGTTGTCCTTGAGGAGGACCCAAATCTAAGTGTTGCTCGAGTTGAAGGATGACAGGAAGTGCATGTCATGCCTTTTGCATTCTTGATTCGTGGTTAAGAGATAGATCATGCAGTTGGACACCTAAAAGTGAACCTAGGGTTCCTAGGACTAAGAGGGGAAGTGGTGTACCTAATGCTCAGGATGAGAATTAAGTTGTTATAGTTTTGAGCATGGTACTCCTCATGTATAGAGAAAAAAGGGAAACTCCTTAAGTTGAAGGCATGATGAACCTCTCACAGCTAAGTTGATGACAAAGGAGGATATGATCTTGATCCAATGTTGAGGATGAGAATAAGTGTGACCTAGCATGGGTTAGCAGGTGGTCCGCTTGTGCCTTAATGGCTTGATAGGGTCAAGAATGCTCATATGGATGTAAACCCTAGACATAGGGACGTTTGTGACCTTTGTTGTTAAGGTGAAGTTTTCCCCCATCCTGGGAGAGGGACCCTTTGGTAGGGTGTATATCAGTTTTGTTGGTTTAAGGTAACCTAAAGAGGTCCCATAGGATCTTGAGAAGCTAAGTGAAAGTACATGGTATGAAAATAAACCTGTATACCCATAGATATCCATCTCTAAGTGCATGTGGATGTGTTACCATGGAGGTAACTGGTAAGGGGCCTGACCAAGGTAGGCAGGTCACCATGACCCCTATGAAAGGATGGATGTCAGCCCATGTATACAAAGAGAGATGGTGAAGGCTTGGGCAAGGTTCTAAGTTGGACATGTACTATAAATGGAGAATCCTAAGTCTATCCTAGGGTTAGGTAGGGATAAGAATGATGGAAGTAGGAGTTTCCTAATTCCCTAGTTGCACATGACCATAGGGTCAGGAGGTAACAACTATCATTGTCTGAGGGCCATGGGTTAGGAGATTGATCACCTTCATGAACTCATGGGACCCAAAGGGAAGATGAGTAGGCCACTCTCGGGATGCATAAGGGAAGAGGGATGACCCTAAAAGTGTCGGCACCCTATAGACCTAGAGGAGATGACCAAGGATTGTGTGGTGACCCAAGTAGGTTCAGGACCAGCTTTCCATGGAAGTAACTTTGATATCGAGATGATTGTGATGACGTGAAATATGAGGCACGTTTCAACTTAGATTTAACGGTGTACTGGCAAGGGGGGATGTACCATCTCTACTCTTGGAACAGGAAGAACTCTATATTTGGACTGCAGCCAAATGCTTATTTCCTCTTGTTATGGGAGAGAGAGATAGGATAGTACGCATGTCATACACCAAGGATAAAGATGATGTGGGTTGGAACGTTGCCACTAGATATGGGGACAGAGAAGATAACATACTCGGGTGTAGTGAATGATACATGGACGGTTTACCAACACTAAGAGAAATGAAGTGGTCATCTTTTGAGAATATTTTATCATGAGCTATGTGGAACTTACATGTTTTACCAGGTTGAGTTTTGATCACCAGGATGATGAAACCAGAGGGTGTTCTTAATGAAGATAGACATAGAGTTTCATGTGAGACGATAAGTGAAATACATGGAAGTGTATGTCTTCAATGTTACCTAATACATAATAAGGTGAAGTGGTAATGGATGCTCTGGTTGAGATATATCTTCCTAGTTTGGCTAGAAGAGGTTGTTAGACTAACCCTAAGTTTGGAAAAGAAGATATGTTTGGCTAACACTCTGATGTAACGAGGTCAGTTAATGGTTGTTTGGTTAGCCAGCCTAGTCCTTGATGTAATGAAAGGATGGTGGTAGAACCTCAGATGTACTTCTTTGGAAAAGAAGGTGGTAAAACCCTAATGAGAGTGGTTTAGGGTTTCGGAGAATCAATCTTGAGGAATCATGACATACAGGAAATCATGATTTTAAGATCACCATACACCATGGTTTTACTGAGATAATGAGTGGTAGCAGTACTATGGATCATGGAGATGAGACTGCATGTGGTATGTTTCCATGCATGATAAAAGGTGAAGGATGAGCACCGGTAACCCAGTGCATTGATATAGAGGATAAAGAGTTTCCGAGAAGGAATGGGAGTTCATCCCTATGGATATTGTGATAAGTCTCCCCTAGACCAAGGAAGGTCAAGATGCAATATGGGTTATGGTAGGTCGCCTTACCTAGATGACATGAGAAAGAAAGAGTTCTGTCAAGGGACAGATCTGGTTGAACTACCCATGAGAGAGATGGTTCAACTACACTATGATACGAGTTCAAAAGTTCTTGAGTATAACCTAAAAGTTCACTTCCGTGAGGAGGAAGTAGGTACATGAAGGACTCGATGTTAGTATAGTTCATCACCCCAACTAATGGTTAGTATGATCCAGACTAAAGGGTCTGATGAGAGCATGTGTGCTCATTCAGGGTGATATCTAGAGACAATTCTTATCCTATGAAAGATGTGATGATGACCACCATAGCCAGTATCAGGATTTAAAGAAGCTCTGTAAGGGAGGTTGTGTCGGTCACCACTTCAGTAAGGTGATGTTGGTGAAAGGACCACGTGATGGTTAGAAAAGGACCACAGTGTGTGTAGATGAAGTCGCTTTGATCGTACGATGGCTGAAAGGAGCCTAGAGATGATGAAATTCGTGAGCAGATGCAAAGTAGACTAACATGCAGTTCACTGTAGGAGAATATGTGACATGAAAATCCGACCCCTCTGAGCTATAGCTAAGAAAGTTGAGTCCCCAATACATGGGTCCATTGAGATGGATTGGTAGGGAAGGTTAACCTTACACCTCAGGATAAAGAAATGTGTGATGAGTTCCATGTGTCCAATTTAGAGCACTATGTGAGGTACCCAGACCATGTGCTGAGCAATGAACCTAGTGAGCCCCAAGGGAGGCTGAAAAGACCAGAGTCACCTGTGCAATTTATAGACGCCAGAGTGAAAGAACTCAGAGAAAAGAATATGTGTTGATAAAGGTTCTTTGGAAGTGCCATGAGTACGGTAAAGCCACATAGGGGCCAATGATGGACATGGAAAAGTCTTATCCTGAATTGTTTGTTTGCTTGATAGAATTTTGAGGACATAATTCCTATAAGAGGGGAAGGATGTTACAACCCCAATTTTTGGGTTCATTTTGTGAGAAATGTAATTTCTCATATTAAAGATATTTGAACAAATAATGATATAATTTGTTTTGAATACATGGATTTCGTTTACAATAGCCTTGATGTTTGTGTTGTGGGCTTTATTGGCTATTGGGCCCAATAACAAGGGATTCAATTAATAAATGAATAATTGAGTTTTTGAGAAAAGAGAGATGTGGAAACCTCTGGAAGGCAAAAGAATGTAATCCAAGGATGGATTTCGTGCCTTTTGGGTTCCTTGGGTTCTAAGGAGCCCAAATTTCAAAGATAATGCAATAAGAAAAAGAAAGGATCAATTAAATATTGCTTTATTAAGAAGAAAATACTGAAATACAAGAAACTTGTGGAAATATGGATAATGGATCCATATTGAATAATATTTCATGTCGACATGGTTTCTAATAATAAAAGGAATCAAAATAAAGAAAATAAATGTTTTGGAGAGAGAAAATATAAGTTTAAGGCATAAATAAATGTCTTAAAAGTCTTTGACTTGCAAATGTATAAAAGGAGTTATTCCTTTTGTATTTTGGCTCCATATTTGTAACATAAGTAGATTAAGTCATAATAGACTTTTCCCTAAAATTTTATGAAAAAAGGATAAACGAGGAGAGAGTTATTGATTTTATGCGTTTGCATAAAATGATAGGGATAATCTTTGATTTCTTTTAAATATCCAAATGTTTGAGATGTGCACGTGACATCACAGTCATTGGATTCTAATCCAATGATGACTGTGTTGTCATCTACCTCACACCCAAATAGGAAACACAGACTGTGGGAAATAAGTTTTCCCCCACCAATTTTCCTTGCAAACCAAGACATATCAGAGTTTGAGAACGTTCCCAGTAGATTCGGGGGATCAATCCAAGTTGATCCACCCCTAGTTGCTCAGAGTTTCCTTGTACATAGGACTTTTGCCCAATCTCAAACTTTGCACGGAAGCCTAATGGAGGTCTATATATATATATATATATATATATATATATATATATATATATATATATATATATATATATATATATATATATATATATATATATATATATATATATATCGGGCCTTGAACCCCCAACAAAGTGGAGAATATGTCCCTTGGCTTCGGACGAGTTTTGCGAGTAAGATGGCACTATCGATTTTTAGATCGGGCCATGGCTTCTGCTCCTGACGATGCAGGAACCTCGCCGGAGGGTCGGAATTCGTTTCTTCATCCCTGTTTGCGATCGGTGCTTTTGGAACCCTGGGCGCATTCAAAGGAGCATGGCGGAAGGTACCCAACACTCGCTTGGTGAGAAGGATGAGAGAACGGAGGAGTCAACTGAAGAGTTGACCATCCGCATAGCTACTCTGCGTGCAACGACCTGCGTGAGGTAGAAGAAGAGGGAGGAGAAAATACCTCCTTGCCCCCACATCCCTGTTAATAGGGAATGTCTTTTAAGGTAAATTCACAATCTCTCCCTGTTAACAAGCACGTTGCCGCTAGATTGTTTTTAATCCAATAAATCCACGTGGCCACTTCTGATTGGTAGAAAAAGAACTATCTTGTAAAATACGTATCTAATTATGGATATATCTAATTATGGATATATTGGTTAGAAATTGGGCTACCAAGTGTAGTGCCATGAGACCCATTAGTCGTCCATGAGTTAAGGAGTGGGCTACTTACGAGTAGTGCCATGTGACTCAACCCTAGAAACTGGTTCACCTATAGGTGGGACCATGAGGGGTTTAATGGGGATCTACCATAAGGAAGGTAGTATCCAGGTCCACTGCAGGGATAGCACAGAGGATAGGGTACTCATGGATCGCAGAGTTATATTTAAAATGTAATCTTGGTTGTTAAATGATTAATTGAATGATTACGTTGTTATCATAGTTGCACTTTTATTGTTTCCCCCACATACCAGCTTCGGCTGACCGACATTTTGTTTGTCAGTGTTTTAGGTTCAAGCCAAAAGGACAAACAATAAATCATCATATTGCAAAATACATGAAGTAAAATGCAAGGAGGATTAGTTAGAGTAGAATACATACATGGATAGAAGTTTAGAAATCCAAAATTTTCAAAAGGTATGAAAATTTTTATTACAGTTTTTCAGTATAGATTGTGGAAATTTAATAATTGTTCTTGGTTAAGTGTCGAACCTTTGATCCGGAAGTTATGGGTGCGGCTTTGACCTCTCAGTCTCCCTTAATTGTGGGTTATCGGGAGGTGGGGTCGTAATAATTTGTATAGAATTAGAGGCTAAATAATGGTAAATTAAGGAGTCTAGGTTTGTTTGGGATGTCCTGATTATCAAAGAGGGTCATGTTTGGTATCAATCACGTCATCTTGGCTCGAGGAGGGTGGGGAATTCTAATATTTATGGGAAGAATGTAGAATAATGAATGATCTCAAGAAGAACAATAATGTGGGAGGGTATTAAGAAATCATGTCGGTTGGATGTGATTGACTCCAAAATGAAGATCCCAACCCCAAGACATATTTTCCATCAATAAAAAATTGGAGAAACTTCATCCAGTATTTTAGTTAAGGTTTATCTTAGCGATAATTATTTATATCATAGCTTTTCTTTTAAGTTTTTAAGGGTGATTATGATTATTTGAAAAATAATAAGTGGCTCAAGCTCCATCCTAAGTTGTGTACCACATGATGAGTTATCTTGTCAAGAAATACATCTTGTTATGTGATTTGAATTGTCCCTTCCAGTGTGTGGGTAGTTCTATTTGGAAAAGAGCTATGGAAAAAGGTGCTTTGTGTATTTTGAGTGTGTGGATTTTTTTCTTCATTGATGTTTCATCGTTATTTTAATTAGTATTTACATTTTAACATTATCTTTGGTTTATAATTTCTTCAATGGAATTAGAGATTGAAATGATGAGGAGAACTATAGATTATAATATATTGTCCATATAGTTCTATAGGGGTAATTTTAGTAGAATAGGAGGTAAACTCCATGCTTAAACTATAACTTCTAATTAATTAACCAATTAGAGCTAACTTAACTAGTTAAAGAGGTACAATTTTATATTGAAATACTTTTCTTATTGAATTAGGATTTGAAAGTATCAAAGAGTCAAGGAATATGTATCCATGCCAACAGGTCAATTAGGTTACAATTAGGGTAGATATATATTAATATCAAGATTAGTTCTTTCTATGTACATTTAAGATGAAACATGATAAAACAAGGTATACAAAAGGTATTACCGTTTGGTTACACAAAAATTTATGGTTGTTAATGTATGTGTGATATCAAGCCACAAAATATGCTAGCAAGGGAAAGAAATTCTTAGAAATATGAATGGCCCTTATAGGTCCTTATGGGCTTATGTATCCACTACAACTTAAATGAACCCCTCTCACTTCACAAATGAGTAGTATAGGACTAAAGGTTGGTCAATATATCTTAAAATAACTAAAATAGGTAAGAATACAAAAACGTAAACACCATTTTATCTACAATTGCCTCACTACCAAATGTCATGCAATTCAATCATAATGAAAAATTAATTTACTCCTTCCAACTTTTAGCCACACTATTTTATCAATAGCCTTATAGGAAAAGATACATTTTATTATTTCTTCCAAGTTTTAGTCTCATTCTATTACAAGTATTCATATGGAAAAAAGGTGCACTTTATTATTTAGTTTGTTGATTAAGAAAGTGTGAATATCCAATAAAAGTTGTAGAATAGTTAGTAATCTTCTAACCATAATTCAATAAGTAAACAACTCCCCTGATTCTACAATAGCATGCACCACATCCTATCTCTTTCAATCAGAAGTGTTTGTGTTCAGGACCCGTTAACCTGTTAATCACCTTCAGAAAGTGTCACTCCTTCTCATCAATCCTCATAGATGTGTTTGCATGCTTCAAGTTGAAAAAGTTTGTATATGCTGAGTGGTAGGCTATGTTGTTATGTGACCATTAGGACATTATTAGGAATTATTAGAACAACATTGAGAAAACTAAAAAAGTCACTTGAACTCTCTCTGTTAAAGAGCCAGAACCTCCAACAATGTAAAGGATGTCATGTCAACACGCTATTAATTTAAACATAAACAATGGCTACAAGAGAGTGAGATATGAAGAGCAGGGTATGAGGAAGATGGGTGAAAACCCCACCCAGGTTGCGCCTAAAAATACACACAACTATTTTATCATGTAATAGCTACAGTAATCAAGAAAATTTTATTACACATATCATATATATCACAATCCAAAATGTCCATTCTCTTATCCTCCCATGAGACCCCTCTTTAATCTAACTTACACATGTCCTTCATGACATTCCTAGCCTAGAATGGTACCCCCACCAAGAAAAGTACAACATCTCTCCTACATGTGACGCAAAAGTCACCCATGTTTGGATCTTATGTTGAGGTTTTGTTTTTGAAACACATCTTGAATACAACAAACACTGAACACATAAACTATTTTTTAGGTTTTACAACTTTTCATCCCAACCAAATTTCATGGACATATTTTGGAATAGTTTTTGTACTCTTTATTAAACACAATCCAACTTTTCTAATCTTAGTTTACATGGTTTTTGAATTCTAGTGAACCCTTACATGGGTTTAACCTCTGTTCGATTCATGGTTCAACCTCTGTTAGAACCATGGCTAAACTTCTATTCCAACCCTAGTTCATTTTCAACATTATGAATCATTATCACTCACTGTTTGTACCTAGATACATGTACTCTCAAGTCTCAGTGCAATATCTATACAAGTCTCAATTCATCCAATACATGAATCCTCATTCATGCACAATGTATATCCTGGTTCATCCTCTGTTCAAATCTTGGTGCAATCCCTATTTGAATATTCGTTCAATATCATTCATTTTGGTATTCTCAACTTATATCTTTTTTAAGTTCCTTTCAGATTCTAGTGCACCTAGAATCCTAGTTAAACCTCTATTTTAGTGATATTTTAATTTATTTCTATCATGGATAACCCATGTTCTAATAAGTATTCATTTTCTAACCCACAAATTGTTATTATCCACCGTATAAATCTTGGTTCATGCATTCCCAAATGTTGGTGCACTCACTCTATACAAATCTAAAGTCATCCACTATGTCAGTTTAATTATAAACTATTTCAATCATGACCTAGACTCTATTTGGATTTTGGTCTAGTCCCTATTTTGATCTTGGTTCAACATCTATTTGTATCTGGATATATCTACTTGATTCATGTTTTAGCCTCTTCTTAATTAACTAAAATTGGAGTCGACATAAAGCTATTATTCCAAACATAGTCATTCCCTATACTAATCATGGTTCAATTACTATGTGAATGTTGTTGTGCGGTATACACTAGTCATGATCCAATATATATATATATATATATATATATATATATATATATATATATATATATATATATATATAGACATTCATTCAATGCCTGTGCAGGTAGCTATCCACTCCACATTTGGTTACTTTTGTTGAGTTTCTTAATTTTCACATGTAGATGGTTACTTTACCTTACAAACTATTACTTTTCATGCATAAAAAGTTATATTTGTAATAACTATAACAAAAATACAATTACATATTTAGTTCATATTTTTTGCTGTGTATTTTACATATTTACTTTTTGAGTCAAATAATTATTTTTTGGTCAATATAGTTATATTTTTGTCCAGTGAGTTACTTTTCTGACTGAATATTACTTTTTGGGAGGCACAGGTAGTGAATTCCAGTCTATCCGTGTGGGTATTAAATATGGACCATATATATATATATATATATATATATATATATATATATATATATATATATATATATATATATATATATATATATATATATATATATATATATATATATATATATATATATATATTACCACACCCTCTACATGAATAATGGTTCAGTCACTATAAAATGTTTGTACTGTAGGGAAATATGGTACATAGCAGGAAGTGGAATTTAAAAATTTTATTACCATATTTCCCATAAATAGTAGATCATGCCAATAACTATAATGCAGAAATGATGGTTTATGGGATATACCTGGTCTTGGAGCAAGTCCATCAACAATCCTCATCATTGTAGATGTGTAACTCTGAATCCTAGTTGTATCGGGACACATCTGACTTTTGTGCCTCCTTGGTCTGTAACACGGACTGTAGCCACAACGTCGTCTTCTTCAGCAGCTCCTCTTGTCATGGAATGTTGCTTGACGTTGTCCTCCAAACGGCAAACAATGGCTTCTCACCTCTATGGTAGTCCACACGGAATACCTAGAACTCCTTTCATCTTGTTGGACTGGACAGGAAGGAGGTGTCCCTCTTCATTGGTGTACTAGTCACTGACATGGTCTCCAACAATGACAACTCTAGGTTGTTCTCTCCCATGGATGTCCCTCCCTTATCGGGTAGGACTTGCTTGAGCACTTGCGGTTACCACAACCAAAGAGGACAAAAGTTATCAGAGGAATTGATTCTCAGTTGTCTGTCTTGTAGTTGTACTTTGGGTAGTCCCCAATGCCCCTCTATATATAGGAGGAGTTAGGGTCAAGGTTCTCAATCCCCCACTAATGTGGGACTAAATTGGGAGTAGAAAGGACAAGTAGATCTTGAATTTTCATAGCTTTTCTGAGAGTTTCACAACCTACATGTGACGAAACAATCGTATCGCCAAGTGAGACGGTCGCCTCTTATGCGATACGGTCATTTCGCTAAGTGAAATGGTCATCTGGGACGCGATACAATCATCTTGCTAAGTGAGATGGTTGTTTCTCGCTTGCCCAGTCAAATATGAATTGGCAAATCGTTTCCTAATTAATGTCATACATTAATTTACTTGCACGCCAAGTATGTGCAAGTGAAATGAGTTTGAGAAAATTCCAAAACTTTCATTCATCCCAAATTAGGTCGACTCACACAAGCGATACGTCTGTCTCACTCACCCAGACAACTTGAACCGGTCGGTTCATAAGGCAGAACTAAGAGAATTCAATTTTTGATCTTCCTGACAAGCCAAATGTCCGTCCCAACACTTGAGATGCATGTCTGGCTGCCCACACGGCCTCCTCACGTAATGAGATGGTCGTTTGGTAGTTCAGTCAGCCAATCCGTCAATCTGTTGTGTGAATTGAGTACCTAAATACTTTAGTACTTAATTCAATTATCATTCAAGATCATACTTCCTCTTCTAGGTCAAGACCTATGTGTGTGGCCCTATAGGTCCCATATTACATTGGTAGTGAGTGTGGATAACAATTTATGACATCATAAGAAAAGAGTGGTGCCTAGTCGCACATCATTACTACCCAAGTAAATGGAAAAGTTGGGGAACAACTTTAACCTACAATATGTGTATCATGTTGCAGTGTTTGTATAGTTCCTTTGTCACTGATGTCCATATTGAACTAGAGGCATGGAGCAGTCACCCTCATTATTATTGAATCTTGTTTCTTGAAACCAGAGCAAACTGTCTGAGATATATGTAAGATCAATATCACATATTGACTCACGTGCACATGGTCATGCTTTTCTCAGTGTCGCTTATCAAGAGGCCTAGGACATCACACTCCAGTTGGAGGGACAAATCCCATGTCTATCACTCACAATCAATCCCCATGTGTCAAACCCACCCAATCATCATCATTATAACAACCCATGTTTCAAAACTGCATTTGATGATTTCAAAGTGTACCCAATGTCATGTATTGAGTGTAGTGATTTCAGGTCTAAGAACCACAACCACTACCATCATTGTGAGAGCTGACTATGACATCCATGATGATGGCTTCCATGTGTCATTCTCATGGTGGGTTTTTCTGATACACTATTCTCAAACATGTATTTGTGTGATTGGTTTGATATCATCATATCATGACCAATGAGACTCAGTCATCAACCAACTCACACTCTGATCTTATGTGTTATTGTTGTCTATCAACCTTCCACAATAACAACTGATTAGGGACATAATGGGAATATATAAATATATTTGTACTCTTAACATATGTATGATCTCATTTCTCAGGTCCTCAACCTAAAGACATACGTCATTGAGTAATATTACTCTCTAGACATTTATTATGTTATTTCACTATCTCATAACTAAAGAAATAGAATAAATTGGAATCTTGCCTTTTATTAATAATTAAATCATTTTTTCATCATATGCCATTACAATCATAATATGATTGGCTCTCTTTGCATGCATAACCAACAGACTCTCAGTTGCACTTAGATTCAATCACCCACGAATCTTATTTTGAGTGACCTTACATGACCATCATGCTTCTGCTGTGAAAGTGCTTCAGTAAAGGGATCAACAACATTGTTCTCAGTTGGTACTTTGCAAATATTAACACCTCCTCAATGTACGATTTCTCACATGAGATGATACCTCCTTTATATATTCTTTGAGCATTGATGCGATCTGGGTTCCTTAGCTTGTACAATAGCTCCATTGTTTCCAAAATATAGCTCGATTGCCTCATTGATGCTAGGAACGACCCCAAGTTCTGTGATGAACTTCTTGATCCATACAGCCTCCTTTGTTGTACTTGATGTAGCAATATACTTGGCCTCTATTGTAGAATCGGCAACTACTTCTTGCTTGGAAGTCTTCCAGCTCACATCTCCATTGTTGAGGCAAAACACAAATCCCGATTGCGGTTTGTAATCATCTTGATCAGTCTGGAAGCTTGCATCGGTGTAACCTTTTACCACAAACTCTTCCTCCCCACCGTAGACCAAGAACTGATCCTTAGTCCATCTCAAGTACTTGAGGATGTTCTTCACGGCTATCCAGTGAGCATCACCTAATCTGACTAATATTTGCTCGTCATGCTCAAGGAAAATGAGATCTCTGGATGGGTACATAACATTGCATACATGATTGATCCAATTGCCGAGGCATATGGAATCACACTCATGTGTTCCCTTTCTTTACAAGAATTAGGACATTGATGGCTCGAGATGGGGGTACCATGACGCATAGGAAGGTTTCATCTCTTTGAGTTCTCCATGTTGATCCGCTTCAGCATCTTGTCAATGTATGTGCTCTGACTTAGTTTGAGAAGTCTTCTAGATCTATCTCTATAGATATGTAGGATGCTTCTCCCAAATCTTTCATAAAGAATGCATTTCCTAACCATGTTTTTACCTTTTGTAAAGTAGGGATGTCATTCCCCATCAATAGTATGTCATCTACATACATTATGAGGATTGTCACTATGCTCCCACTAACCTTCTTGTATACACAAGGTTCATTTTCATTTTGAGTAAAGAAAACCCCTTTGACTGTCTAAAACCCTTTGCAACCAATCTTCCCTTATAGGTTTGGACCCTTCCATCCATGTCGGTCTTCTTCTTGAAGACCCACTTGCACCCTATGGGTTTTACCCCTTCAGGTGGATCTATCAAAGTCCATACTTTGTTGGTATACATGGATTCGTCTTAGATCTCATGGCCTCAAGACATTTCTCAGACTCTGGTCCCTCAATAGCATCTTTATAGGATATCGGCTCATCATCTATGACCAATTCACTGCCTTCCTGAGTCAAAAGATACCCAAATCTCTCAAGTTCAAGGCGTTTCCTATTAGATCTATGAGGTTCTTGTGTCACCTAAGGAATTTAGGTCTCCACAATGCATTGTGATTCTATGAGTTCCTCTGGTTCATCTATTGATTCTAT
This sequence comes from Alisma plantago-aquatica, assembly GCA_963693085.1. Classification (NCBI taxonomy): domain Eukaryota; kingdom Viridiplantae; phylum Streptophyta; class Magnoliopsida; order Alismatales; family Alismataceae; genus Alisma; species Alisma plantago-aquatica. The sequence goes on along the minus strand of OY856414.1, from coordinate 887,956,520 downwards.
GTTCTCTTGTTGGTCTCTAACTTCTTTGAGTTCCACTTTACTCCCACATATTTCTTTGTAAATGAATTCCTTTTCCATAAATACAACATTTTTGGCAACCACTATCTTGTTTCCAGTTGGGTGGAATAAGTACTATCCCCTTGTCTCCTTGGGATATCCAACAAAATAACATTTATCAGACTTAGGGCCAAACTTTTTAGGAAACATTTTCCTAACATAAGATTCACATCCCCAAATCTTCATAAAAGACACATTAGGACGTTTCCCATACCATGTCTCATATGGTGTCTTTTGAACCGATTTAGATGGTATGCAGTTAAGTGTAAATGTGGTGGTTTCAAGAGCATAACCCCAGAAGGAAGTCAGAAGATCAGCAAAACTCATCATAGATCGCACCATATCTAACAATGTGTGATTCCTTGTTTCTGATACACCATTATGTTGTGGTGTTCCGGGTGGAGTCCATTGGGATACAATCCCATGGGCTCTCAGAAGGCCCTCAAACTCTTTGCTTAAGTATTATCCACCTTGATTGGAACAAAGTGCCTTAATATTTTTTCCAAGTTGGTTCTATACTTCATCCATAAACTCTATGAACTTTTCAAGAGTTTCTGACTTGTGTCTCATCTGGTAGACATAGCCATACCTACTGAAGTCATCAATAAAGGTAATGAAGTACTTGCACCCACATCTGTAATCTGTTCTAAAAGGGCTACATACGTGAGTATGTATGAGTACTAATAGATCACTATCCCTTTCACTCTTGCCATTAAAGGGAGTCTTGGTCATCTTTCCTAACAAACAAGATTCACATGTCTCTATTGATTCAAGATCAAAAGAATCCTGAAAACCATCCTTATGGAGTCTGGATATGCATTTCTCATTTATGTGCCCCAGACGACAATGCCAAAGGTATGTTTGGTTTGAGTCATTGAATTTTTGTCTTTTGGTATTTATGTTATATGCACTTGTCTCTAGATCTATCAAGTATATACCATAAGACATAGGGGCACTGCCATAAAAGATCCCATCTTTACTAATAGAGCATCTTCCATTCTTTACAAGAAATTAGAATTTGTTCTTGTCTAAACAAGATACATATATGATGTTCCTATTCATGGAAGGTACATAATAGTAGCTCTCTAACTCTATTACAAGCCCACTAGGTAGAGATAACTCATAGGTTCCAACTACGCTGGAAGAAACTCTGGCGCCATTTGCAACACACAGTTCAACCTCACCTTTCTCTAAAGGTCTACTTCATTTCAGATCCTTCACATTTGAGAAAATATGTGATCCCCATCTGGTATCTAGTACCCATGTTGAGGAAGTAGTGAAGTTAACCTCAATAACATATACACCATAAGTAGAGATCTCAATCCCTTTCTTCTTAGGTTCCCTTATCCATCTCCTAATTTTGAGTGATGAAGATTTGGACCTTAGCTTAGCCACAGAATGCTTCATGGCATTGCCTTTGTCCTTGGACTCAACTCCTTTGATCATCATCATGGATTTGTCCTTCTTCAATTGTTCTTCAACACCAATCATGATGTTAAGCTACTCTGACAGCGGTCTAGCTATATTACTTAAGTGGTAACACTTGAGAAACTGGTTATATGATTTAGGCAAAGATACATATTCATGGCCAACTCTCGACCTAAATGAAATATCAATCTCTCAAGATGCTTCATATGTCCAATCATATTGAGCACATGAGGTTCTACTAGATATCCTTCTATCAGCTTGCACTCAAATAGAGCCTTAGAGACATTATACCTTTCATGCTCATTATGTTGTTTATGCAACCCATAGTTCATACAGCCCAGCATAAGGTTCTTGATGTTCACAACATCATTGGCATTCTTCAAAGAAGCATCCATGTTAGTCTTAGGAAAATTTGGAGTGTATACTAGCACTGGTATTTCAAGATCATGCAGAACACTCCTTGTTATAACCTCAATTTCTTGAATATGTAAAGGAAGATGTAATTCTCTTTTAGTGAATAAATGAAATCTTTTTCTTTGATTTGCAATGGATTTCGTATGAAATGGCCTTGATTGATTGATGGTGGGCTTTGTTGGCCATTAAGCCCAATTAAAAAGAAAAGAGAATTAAAAAGGAAAAGAAATTGATTAATAAAAGGAAAATATGGGTAATTGACAATTAAAAGAAGATAAAGGCAAAATGATGTTCCCCAATATGGGAATCCATGCCTTTGGGATTTCTTGAGGTCCAAGGGACCCAAAATAACAAGATAATCACAAAGGAAAAAGGAATACAAATTTATTTGGATTAATTAATGAGAGAACTTGGGAGAGAAGGAAGTCTTCTCATCCATTGGTTTTTGTTTCCAAATTTCGTACAAAGCTAGGCAATAATTAAAGGAACGTTCCCTTAAAATTTGAGTTAAAAAGGAGCATGGGTTTGGGAGATACGAATTTCCTAAGAAATTGCTAAAAATTGGAGTTAATTGGAGTTAGGAAAAAGATTTTCCTTTTTGGTCAAGCGTGGATAACACAGACCGTTGGATCTCAATCCAACGACAGGCGGTCATCATCTGAGTGCCAGTGGGACTGGGACTCTGTGAGAGTACAGAGGATCTTTCCTCTCCAATTTCCTTGTGAACCAGATTGGATGCGAATTTGCAATGACTCCCATTGCACTCAGGAGTCAAAACCGAAGGGATTCATCCCTAGTTTGACTAGGTTTGGTCGCCGATCCAGGAATCGCCCAAATTCCTACGAACCTGCCTCGACCCTATATATAGGGGAGGGTTTGTGAGGACTCCAGCATGCAAAGCAACCAAACCCTGACCTACAGATAGTTGCAAGGGATGTTTTCGTGCCACCAATTGGTTAGTTTGCCTCGACCTGCACCCTGCTTCTTTGGCCTAGCCTCGTCGGAGTCCGACGAGTAGGGGACGACTTCAGCGTGTCCTTGGCAAGTGATTGGAGGCGTCGTTGAGTTCGAAGAGGGGAGGCGGATCTTCCTGGACAACTAGCGTGAGAAAAGGAGGAGAGGAGCCCAAAGTCAACTCATAGGTTGACCACCGAAGCATGTCTCTCTCGCGCGAGGTTGAAGAAGAAGAACCAGAGAAATTACTAAGCTACCCCGTCGTGCCTTCAGAACGGGTAAGGGCAAGTTCGGTCTTTCGCTTATCTGATCACTAACTTAGCACACGTGTCCATGGTCGTTGGATCCTCAGTGGACCGCAGACCATGGATCGAGCGATCCACAAATTTCCTAATTAGCCAATAAATCAATTATAGGGAGTTTTCTTATAAAAATCGTACATATTGATAGAAAACTCAGATGAAGAAAGTTAATACATGAAAAATGATCATAAAAATGTGAAGAATATTTTAAAAATAGTTTGGACATATAAATCTGTATATTTTTGCAAAAGTGTATAATTTGATGGGAAAAGTGTTAATTTGTAATTAGAAAACCCTAATTGTTAACCAAAGATGGTTTTAATCTTGAAATTAGGTTAATTCACACATGGTTAACTTGTTTAAATATAAAGATGGTTTTTAACCTATTTTGATGATAGAATTACAAGGTTTAGGGTTTTTAACTCAATATATTGATTAATATGTTTAGAAACCCTAAAATAGAGGAAAAGAAAAGAAAAGTACTCATAATCTGAAATTAGGGTTTCCTGTTGCTAAAAGATGAATTTAGAATCTTTTGTAAAAGAAAAATGAAATAGTTAGGGTTGGTAAATGATTTGGTGAAATTAGGGTTTAAAGTAATAAAGATGTAGTGGAACCCTAATTATGCTCAAAATCCTAAAAAGGGCAAATAACCTAGGAAACAACTAGGATTAATGGATCAAGATGACATGATTAATGATAGAGAAATTGGATGTCTTTTCAGGATCAACATGTGCATACTTGCTTGAATTCTTGATTGGTTATTTCTGCAATCAATCTGCTTAACAAGTATGTGGTTACGCCTATGAATACCCCGAATTAGATTCTCGTGAATTTTCGAGGTTTTATCGATGACTTGAATTAAACTGTTGGATGCATTTAATTCTTGCAATTTATAATGTGAATATGACTATCACCTAAGATATGTGCCTACTAGCTCAGATCCTAGTCCCCTATGTAGATTTATAGATTGACCTAGTAAATGGCTACCAATGGGGTAGGTCCATCAGGTCATTAAATGACTTAGTAAATGGCTACCAATGGGGTAGGTCTATCAAATCATCATGAGTCAGGGATTGGGCTACCCTTGGGTAGGACCATGCGACTCCATAACCCTAAGAATTGGCTACCTATGTGGTAGGGCCATGGGGGTAAGGATCTACCACATGAGAGAGGTAGTATCCATGTCCACTGCAGGGACAGCACAGAGATAGGGGATAGGAAAGGATTGAGTAGTATCGCTTAAAATGTAATCTTGGATGTTAAAGGATATTTGAATGACTACATTGTTAACATAGTTGCACAATTGTGCTGATCGTTGTTTTGTTTGTCGACGTTTTAGGTACAACCCTGAAATGAACAAACAGTAAAGAGACACATTGTGAAATTAAGAAATAAAGTGCAAGGATGGTTAGATAGATTAATTCAAGCACTGGATAGATAGATTTCCAACATTTCTTTCAAAGGTAATTAAATTTTTAATTTTTGTACCCAATTCTAGTTTAGTTAGTAGAATTTCATAATTATTATTGATTATATGTTGAACCTTTGATCTTGTTAATTGAAAAATGGCTCTGACCTTCAGGTCTGCCTTAATTGGGGGTTACCGGGAGGCGGGGTCATTACACTCCTCAATGTTCTGAACCAGTTATAGAAATAAATCTTATTTAATTCATCCAATCACAATGCAGATTTATTTGTCATTTGATTCTATAATAGAAAATTTTCATTTTTCAAAAACCATTTTGATTTGATTTGATTTGAAAAGTCGATATAAATTAGGTCTTTAATTAATTATTGCTCACACTATTTTATTCAAATTGATAGCCCTTAATATCAATTTGGAATATTGTAGCGTACAATATTCTAGTGGGACAAGATACCGATTTCATCCAAATAATGAGCCAGCTAGGGCTGGAACCCACAACTTGATTCTATCAGGTAGACAACTTTTGCCAATTGCATCATATGTAAATCTTGATAGATGATATGTGCAACTCTTTTCCATAATCATTTGCATACCTCTAGGTGCTTAATTGAATTAAGATCACCTAGTTAAGCCTGACCCATAAGCCAACATGATAGACTATGTACCCTGCTAGGGAAGACCCACATATCTACCATCACACTTCCATGAGATAGATGGTGCACCACGCCAGTGCGTTCCCAAGATTGGTCGATCAAGCTTTTCATGTGTGCTACTTTATGGAAAGCATCTAAGAATTAATATTTAATTGAGGTAGTTTGTTTTATAAGTATATACATATATTTTATCCAATCACCACATATATAGTATGTATCATATACATGCTATATCCCATAATGAAAACATGCAATAAACGAAAGTGATGGTTATGTCCAGTCCTAATGTAATCCCTTAGATCCATAAGGGATTACGTAATCTAGGTCTACATCTTATGTAGAAAACTATTGTTGATGAAGATTTGTGCTTGCCAATCTGGGTTGATCAATTCAACCTTTGAACTGATCATCTTGCCTCCTAGCTGGTTGTTAGGTCATGTCACTGGTTGTCTGGTCCTTCTATCCACCATCGGCTGGCTCCTCCAGCTGATTAGTCGGGTCCACTAGGAAATTTGTCTAGCTTATCCACCATATCCTCTAAGGTCCTTCATCTTCGTCATAATAGGAAAGTAAACTATCCTACTTTTACATGATTATAGAAAAACTTTGAGTTGCATTCAATGGGAGCAAGGGTAGGAAAGAATTAACTTTACATGGGAAGATAAGATAGAGGGTCGGTGTGTAGACCGAGATAAATTGATAAACCAACCACATACAACCATGCACATATAGGGTTTATTGGCCACAACCATGCTATACATCCACCATCAAAACTATTTTAGGGTGACACGTATAAATTGCATATATATATTCTTTTGGGATTATTGTGGTGTTTGGATTTGACAAGATATTATTTGCTTTGCATGCAATAATAGAATGAAAAAACCAAAATCCGATCATATTTATTATCCTATAATATAGTGAATTCACGATGGCTTTGATACCACTGTAGGCAAAAATGATATAGAGTAGGTAGCAGATTTAAAAAAATTCTTACAATATTCCCCATAAATAGTAGATCACGTCAATGACTATAATGTAGAAAGGATGGTTTATGGGATATACTTGATCCTGGAGCATGTCCAGTGACGATCATTATCATTGTAGATTTGCAACTCTGAATCCTAGTTGTCTGTCCACTATGCCTCCATGGTCTAGAACACAAACTACATGCACAACATTGTCTTCTTCAACATCTCCTCTTGTCATAGACTGTTGGTTGACGTTGTCATCCAAGCAGCAAATAATGTCTTCCCACCTCTATGGTAGTCCACACAGACTGCCTAGAGCTCATATCATCCTTCTAGATCAGTCAGGAAGGAGTTGTCCCTCTCCGTCGGTGTACTAGTCACCAACTTTCTCTCCCACAATGACAACTCTCAGTTATTCTCCCATGTGGTTGTCCCTCCCTTGTTGGGTAGGACTTACCAGGTCTCTCGTGGTTACCACAACCAGAGAGGACAATAATTATCAGAGGAACTGATTCTCAGTTGTCTATGCTATAGTTGTGGAAAGCCTCCAGTACCCCTTTATATATAGGAGGGGTTAGGGTCAAGGTTCCCAGTCCCCCACCAATGCGGGACTAAAGTAGGAGTGGAAAGAACAAGTAGATCTTGAAATTTTACAGCTTTTCTGGAAATTTCACAACCTACGTGCGATGAAACGGTTGTCTCGCTAAGTGAGACAGTCATCTCTCACACCAGATGGTTGTTTTTCTAAGTGAAATAGTCATGTTAGACGCGAGACGGTCGTTTCTTGCTACCCAGACAGATATGAATTGGCAAATCATTTCCTAATTAATGTTATACATTAATTTACTTTCACCCCAAGTATGTGCAAGTGAAACGAGTTTGAGAAAACTCCAAAACTTTCATTCATACCAACTGGACCATCTCACACAAGTGAGACGCCCATCTCACTCACTCAGACAGCCGTCTGGTGAGTTTGAGTTGAGCTGATCAGTTCAACAGCTTGAATTGGTCGGTTCATAGGGTAGAACTAAGCCAATTCAATTTTTGATCTTCCTGACAACCAAAACAGCTGTCCTAACACTTGAGATGACCGTCGGGCTGCCCAAACGGCCGTCCCACCCAATGAGATGGTCGTTTGGCAGTTCATTCATCCAATCTGTCAATTTGTTGTCTAAATTGATTACCTAAACACTTTAGTCTTAATTCAATTATCATTCAAGATCAAAACTCCTCTTATAGGTTAAGACCTATGTGTGTGACCCTATAGGTTGCAGATTATGTTGGCAATGAGTGTCCATAACAATTTATGACATCACAAGAAAAGAGTGATGCCTAGTCGCACATCATTGCTTCCCAAGTATATGGAAAACTTGGGGAACAACTTCAACCTACAATCTATGTATGGTGTTGTAGTGTTTTTATAGTTCCTTTATCACTAATGTTCAGATTGAACTATAGGCATGGATCACTCACCCTCATTATTATTCAATCTTGTTTCTTGAACTAAGAGCAGACTTTCTGAGAAATATGTAAGCTCAATATCACATATTGACTCACATGTGCATGGCCATGATTTTCTCAGTCTCTCTTATCAAGAGTCTTGGGACATCACACTCCACTAGAATATATATATATATATATATATATATATATATATATTCTTAACATACGTATGATCCCATTTCTTAGTCCCTCAACCTGAAGACATATGTCATTGAGTAATATTACTCTCTAGACATTTATTATGTTATTTCATTATCTAATAACTAAACAAACATAATAAATTGGAAACTTTCCTGTTATTAATAATCAAATATTTTTACATGATATTCCATTACAATCATCATATGATTGGCTCTTTGGTCATACATAACCAACATGCACACCCTCGATATGAGTTATCTCTCAGCCACCATATGGATGGTAGTGTAGCATCGATGAGAATCCTAGTTACCACAACTTGAGTGTTGGTGCACCATCTATGTGAAATCATGGTTCAAACATAGCTTGAGTGTCAGTGTTCTCTTTGTTCAAATCATGGTATGACTTAAATGATGGTAAATCTATCATTCATTATGATTACTTTAATTATGGTGCATAATCATATGAATTGGAGGTGTACTAGCATTCCAAAAGCATTTAATATAGAAAAATAATACTATCATTAAGAACTTGAAATATTCTATGTAACAAATTCTTAATAACATATTTGCGCACTAATAATTCGAACGCACTCCTTCTTTAACTAACTTCATGTAATCATTTAATGAAGTTGAAAATGATTATAAAGATTCTCTTTCTATCATGAATGAATATCATGTTTTGTAGTTGGCTACTTAAACTCAATGCAGGTCCTTTTTTTTCTTTTAGGTTGGACATTATCTTTGGTTCAATGTGATTGGGTGTTATTCTTAGGGTTGCAATTCACCCAACTACACAGTCTCTCCAAATTCTCTATTCATGTACCGCGGTAAAAAACGGGGTGGTCGGATGTTATTTCACCTTTAAGGCAATGGGCTCCAGATATCTTCTTTTTGCTACTGCACAACCAATGTTTACGTTCATTCTATTCTAAAGGATACATGTCCTTTCTTGTTTGAAAATGTTCTGATCACGTGTGCAAACCACACACACATTGGTTACGTGCATGGAGAAAGGTGGTTTGCAGGGAGTTGAGAAGTTTTACATTTTTTTATAATGGCATTGGTAGTCGGTGACCTAACAATGGCATGCGGTGATCTGCAATGACATTGTAGGGTAATTTTTGGGTGATGTGAGTGCTAATTGAAGGGATAAAATGAGTGGGAGAGAGGAATAAGAGAGACAAATTTATTTTGCTTATGAATCTTAAACTACGATGATTTTTTTGATAAAATAAAAATTATTAGATTCCATATAAAAAATTCAGTCCAATAATACTGATTTTGATACACTTTTGAGAAAAATGATACACAAAATAAAAATGAATTTTTTGTATTATGGATAATACTTATTTTCCCATTAACAAAAAGGACAAAAATATAAGTATGAACATGTGATGAATTTTTTGACAAAACAAAAACCATTAGATTCTTTATAAAAATGCCAACAAGACTGATGTTGATATACTTGAGGAGGGACATAAAAATAAGAGATAGGGAAGTCATAGTATTCCACTTAGTCATTCATTGGTTAAACAAAGTTAAATAAAATCATTATGTTTTGGGTGTTGTTAGCTTATTTTGAATGTCCATTACCCATGTTTGAATGCACTTATTCATTTAATGGTGCCATTTCATGTGCCACTGGGTGTTGATTTAGTTCATTAAGGTTGCATTTGTTATGTGGTGAATCATGGAAAGGGGAATGACAGTGAAACAAAAAATATTGTTTTTTCCATGGTGATAGGGAATCATGGTGAATTCATGGTGAATCAGTGGTGAATATTGGTTTGATTTTATCCCCATGAAAAAGAATGGTGAATCATGGTGAAAGAAGTTTCTTTCAAGACTCCACTACTTATTTTGATGCATATGAAAAAAAAGGTTGTACTAAATACGATTCTAACTTGTGTAGGGTGTTTTTTTATGCAAAATTCCCCTCCCCGCCCCTATAACCATATAGAATACAACATTTATAAGTTTATTCCCATCTCTATCTCTATCACCATACACATGTTACCAAACAACACAGTTTAACAATTTCCTAGTCAATATCACCGTCCTCTTCCCCATCACCGTCCCCATCACCATCATTTTTTCAGAACATACCAAACACATCATAATTTGGTGCCATTATCTTATTTTGTATGTCAAATACTCATGTTTGTGCGTGTTTACTCATTCACAAGGAGTCATTCCATGTGATACTAGGCATTGATTAAGTTCATTAAATTTTGGATGCTAATTACTTGTTTTGGGTGTCAATTACTCATGTTTGGGCTTAATTACTCATTCATTGGTGTCATCTCATGTTCTGTTGGGCGTTGATTAAGTTGATTAAGTTTAGGGAACCATTATCTTGTTTTCGGTGTCAATTAGCCATTTTTAGGCACATTTACCCATTCCTTGGGTGTCATTTCATGTGTTATTGAGTTTTGATTAAGTTCATCATGTTTAGGTGTCATTAACTTGTTTTGGGTGTCAATTACTCATGTTTGAGTGCACTTACTCATTCATTGGTGTCATTTCATGTTCTACTAGATGTTGACTAACTTCATTATTTTGGGCGTTATTATCTTGTTTTGGGTGTTTGTTACCCATTTTTGGGCGCAATTACGCATCTTATGGGTGTCATTTCATGTGTTATTGAGTGTTGATTAAATTCATCATGTTTTGGGATCCATTAACGTGTTTTTTACTCATGGTTAGGCACACTAACTCATTCACTAGTGTCATTTCATGTGCAATTGGATGTTGATTAACTCTATTGAATTTTGGGCACCATTGTAATATTTTGGGTGCCAATTGTCCATTTTTGGGTGCAATTATCCATTCACTAGGTGTCATTTCATGTTTTACCGGGTGTTTATTAAGTTCATCATGTTTTGGATGCCATTAACTTGTTTTTGGTGTCGATTATCCATGTTTGGGCACACTTATCCATCATTGGGCATCAGTTCATGTTCCATTAGGCATTGATTATATATTTAATTTATGGGCACCATTATTGTCGCACCCCGATCTCGCATTACCCACAAATCACGAGATTAGGGCGCGACGGAGGGATTATACACAAGCCAAACCATTCATAACTTTTTAAGAACATTTAGAAAGCATTAAAAGGTAATCTGATTTATGCTGTAAAATAAAACTCCACAAACTGCGGAAGTATTTTCATTTAAAATGACTAGGCAATATAAACAGAGTCTGCAACATATTACATTGTTCGACATAAAATAAAGCATAACAGTTAATTTACATCTTTATACACATTCTCTCTCACCCACACCTTGTCCCAAAGATCGAGGGGAAAGGACTAAGAGACCTCTAACTACTAACTACGTATACCTTCTACAGACTAAGCGTTAGGATGAAAGGATCCTTCAAATTCCTGCTGCTGACGATAACCTGAAAATGTTTTGAGTAGAGGTATGAGCCTACTCGCTCAGTGAATAACCTTTCATTTAGCTATCACTAAACAACTCATCAATTATATAAAGTTGAAATAAAACATAAGTGCAGTACTGAGCAGGGCAGTTCTAATAACATAACGGATTTGCAGAATATAATCACATTTCCATGCAATAACAGATAATTTGAACAGATAAACAGATATAAAGGAATAGCACAAAAGTTCGGATGTATTAATTTATTTTTATCCTATATGATTACACATTTATTTTATTATGCCCTAATCATATGCAGTGTACTCTGCATATAAAGATCTGTAGCGAACTACGGTCCCACCGTACAAGACTTAGCGACACACTCGGGAAATGCTAAGTCTGACTATCAGCCCTGGTCTGCTGCAGGACTCTCAGTCTCATCGGCCTTCAGGCTCATCGGCCTCACTGTACTCTCAAAAGAGTGAACTCTAGACTCCTCCTCAAACCTGAGCACACAGGCGGAGAGTCTTACCGGGTTACCACCGTGACATCGCACACGTTGTTGTTGAATAACCCCTATTTACTCCAGTGCCACCGTGACATCGCACGCGTTGTTGTTGAACACTGCCTTTCCATCCTCGTTCCACCGTGACATCATACGCGTTGATGTTGAACACGAGGTTCACCCCCCTGGTGCAGACCTCTCAAAGGGGTTCTACGGTGTTAGGGCACCTAAGTCTATTAACTGATTTAACATTTAAAAAATTAAATAGGAAAATCACATTTCATACTTATTTCACATTCTGAACATCTCTTTTAAACTCATATATATATATCATTGTCATCTTTAAACATGACTCCATACCACTTATTCAAATTCATTGCTAATCAACCATCTTTATTCAGCATATGCATTACAACTGTAAAACAGGATATTCCATCTTTTTCATCAATCATATTCCGTATCTCAAGTTCTATTGAATCTATAATAAACTATTGTATGTGCTAAGCTGTTTAGAAGTTATACCAACTGATATTAAAGCAATTAAGCACTTAAATTGAGTTAAATAATGATTTCTGAATGAACTGCCACTCACAACTTGAAACTCGGCCGATCACTCTAGAACTCGGCCGATCACCTCCCAGATTCTGAAACTCGGCCGACCAACTTCGGCTGATCAGCAGGAAACTCGGCCGATCCTCTGGGGAACTCGACCGATCGAAACACCGCTTGTTTACCTACAAAGAAACTCGGCCGATTCAAGACCAAACTCGGCCGACCAAAACACTGTTCGATTGCCTAAATAAGAAACTCGGCCGACCAAACACAAACTCGGCCGAACCGCGCACAGACAGAAAATAAAAACGGACCTGCAGATGTCGATTTCACTCAAATAGACGGGCAAAACCCTCGATTTGCATTGCAAATCACCTGCAAAAGGTGCATACCACCAGGGACTAGCTGGAGGGGGAGGAAGGACGAGCTAGGGCTGCTCTTTGCACCCTAATCTCCAGACCACCACCTTGCAAACGCAGCTCCTGTTGCTAACCGGATCGAATTGATGGAGAAGAAGATGGAAAGAGGGAAGAAGATGATTCGTAGCTGCTGGCCGGAGCAAAACCTTGGCTCCAAGACGTTCTTCCCTTCTCAGCTCCCTCTCTCTCTCTCTCTCTCACGCGAAGGAAGAAGGAAAGAACGCTCTGCGTTCTCTCGTTTCTGGAAAGAAACGAGTAAAGGGAAAGAAAGATAAGAAGGAAAACCTAGGGACCAAAACATAAAGTCCGAGAACTTTCAAAAATTACAAACGGGTCCCTACAAGCCCAAAAACATGCAACTTTTGACTCGAAGGTCGGATTCGAACGATTTCTCTGGCAACACTTCAAGCGTAAGGTCCTACACGTTTTAAGGGCTAGGATTCACACTAAGCACATATCATATCCGTTATAAACATTATTAACAAAAACAAGCTTGCAGCTTAGCAAAGCAGCTAAAACACATGCTTAGCAGCATACTTACAGGTTAAGCTCGACGCGGGTCGTAACAATTATCTTGTTTTAGGTACCTATTACACATTTTTGGTGCACTTACTCATTCAGTGGGCGTCATTTTATGTGTTAATGGGGTGTTGATTAAATCTCATCATGTTTGAGGGTCATTAAACCCAAAACTAATTAGTGGCACCCAAAACATGATGCGCTTAATCAAATGTCCATTAACACATAAAATGACACCCAATGAATGGTAAAGTACGTCCAAAAATAAGTAATTAACACTCAAAATAAAATAATGACATCCAAAACATAATGAGCTTAATCAACACCCAATGGCACATGTAATGATGCCCAGTGAATGGGTAATTACACCTAAACACGAGTAATTGACACCTAAAAACAAGCTAATAGTGCATTTGCATCCATTGATGGTCTTTTGATGCCTGTTTTTATTCTTGTGAAACGAACGATTGCATTTCACTGTGCAATCTTTGTTCTCTTATTTCTGCCTCACTTCTCTTCTCTCTCTCATTACTTTCCCCCTCTTTTCTTTTTCTCACTCTCTAAAAAGAGAAAAATAAAAAATACAACAAGAGGATAGGTGGTGGGACAGGTGGAGTAGGTAGGATGCCAGGGATAACAAAGGGGGATCGATGATAGAGATCGCAGTGGGCTAGGTAGGAAATAGTTGGTTTGATTGATTTATTTTGGTGCGTGTCGCTACATGGGAGGGAGCATGGGCATCCTCAAATTTTAACCCTTTCTTATTTTAACCATAGTTGACCGGACACAGAGGTAGTTATCTATCTCGAATAAAAGAGTATCTTACATCCTTTGTTGTCTAGTAGTATCCCATGATCACAAAGTCTATGATATTATAATAATAGGATAAAACCTGACAATTTATTAATTACATCTAACTAAGACAACAAGTGCAAAACAATGCAATTGGGACAACATGTTAGCAAACAAAATTCATGTATGATAAGTCTTTAATTTTCAACTTTCATCAAATATATAACACATTTCTCCTACTATACTCAATCGAACAGGTTCGATGAATGAGTTGGAAAAAACACACCAATCCATCAGAACTGGAAACTTTCACAAGCCCACAAAATGTTTATTGTTGTTGGCCTCCCATAATCGAATGAGGCAGGCCACTAAAGCCAGCCGGAGTTGATCATTCATTCATCAATAGCACACTATGTTGTTATATTCACTAGGCATAAAATGTGCTATGCATGGGTTCCTTAGTAGGCTACAATGAGTATTTATAGGATAAACTTTGAGAAAAGATGATACAATAAATATGTACAATACATATCTTAATAGGTCTTCTTATAAAGACAGGGACAATATGTAATTTCAAACAATAATAGAGAAAATTGCATCCACCCCTCAGTAAAATTTCTTATATAGTATAGATGAGTCTCCTAATATAATATATAATTATCAAAAAAGACAAAAGTGTGGTGTACACACACGAGGACCAGTATGTAATTTCAAAAATAATGGTGAAAATTGCAACCAGCCCCTCCACAAGCTTTCTTATATAGTATTGATGAGTCTACTGAAATAATATATAATTTAAGAAATTAAAGACAAAAGTGTAGTGTACACACATAGGGAGCAATATGTAATTTCAATAAATAAATAAAATTGAATACAAGGCCTCCACTGGCTTTCTAATATAGCATAAGATGAGACTCCTAATATAATATATAATTTAAAAAATTCAAGATAAAAGTGTGGTGTACACACATGAACCAATTTGTAATATCAAAAAATAATAGAGAAAATCACATCCAACCCCCTTCACGGGCTTTCCTATATAGTACATATGAGCCTCCTAATCCAATATATAATTAAAAAAATAAAAGACAAAAGTGTGGTGTACAAATACATGAACCAATATGTAATTTTTAAAAATGGAGAAAATCACATCCAACTGCTTCTGGGCTTTCGTACATAGTATAGATGAGTTTCCTACAATAATATACAATTTAAAAAATTAAAGACAAAGGTGTGATGTACACACAAAGACTAGAATGTAATTTCAAATAATAATAGAGAAAATTGCATCAAAGCCCCTTCGCGGACTTTCTTATGTAGTATAGATGAGTTTCCTAATATAATATATAATTAAAAAAAGTAAAGATAAAAGTGTGATGTACACAAAGGGACCAATATGTAATTTTAAAAATAATAAGGAAAATTGCGTCGACCCCCCTCTATTGACTTTCTTATATTGTATAGATGACTCTTCTAATATAATATAGAATTTAAAAAAGTTAAAGATAAAAGTGTGGTGTGCACACACAGACCAATATATAATTTCAAAGAATAATAGAGAAAGTTGCATCCAACCCCCTCCACATCTTTCTTATATAGTATAGATGAGCCTCCTAATATAATATATAATTTAAAAAATTAAAGGCAAAAGTGTGATGTAGACACACAGGGACCAATATGTAATTTCAAAAAATAATGGACAAAATCGCATCCAACCCCCTCTTCGGGATTTCTTATATGGTATAGATCAGCGTCCTACTATAATATATCATTTAAAAAATTAAAGACAAAATGTGATGTAGACACACATGGGAGTGAGAGATGAAGAGCAGGGTATGAGAAAGACAGGTGAAAATAACCTACGACATACCCTCCCTAGGTGGAGTGAGGAGGCAAATTGCCACCCAGGTTGTGCCTAACAATACACAACTATTTTCTCATGTAATAGCTACAGTAATTATGAATTCTTATTACCAATATCATATATATCACAATCCCAAATGTCCATTCTCTTATCCTCACATGAGACCCGTCTTTAATCTAACTTACACATGTCCTTCATGACATCCCTAGCCTAGAATGGTACTCCAACAAGAAAAGTATAATGTCTCCCCTACATGTGATGCTCAAGCACCCATGTTTTGATCTTACATTGGGGTTTTATTTTTGCAACACATCTTGAATACAACAAACACTACACACATAAAATATTTTGTAGGTTTTACAACTTTTCATCCCATGGACAAAATTGCATGGTCATATTTAAGAATAGTTTTTGTACTCATTATTAAACACAATCCAACTTTTATAATCTTAGTTTACATGGTTTTTTAATTAAACTGCACCCTTACATGGGTTCAACCTCTGCTCGATTCATGGTTCAACCTCTGTTACAATCATGGCTCAACTTCTATTCTAACCCTAGTTCATTTTTGACATTGTAAATCATTATCACTCACTATTTGTACCAAGATACATGTACTCTCGAGTCTCAATGTAATCTCTATACAAATCTCAATTCATCCAACACACAAATCCTCATTCATGCACAATGTATATCATGTTTCAGTCTCTATTCAAATCTAGGTGCAATCCCTATATGAATCTTTGTTCAAAATCATTCACATTTTGGTGTCCTCAACTTATATCTTTTTAAGTTCCTTTTGGATTCTGATGCACCTAAAATCCTAGTTAAACCTCTATTCTAGTGATATTCTAATTTATTTCTATCATGGATCAACCCATGTTCTAATCAGTATTCATTTTCTAACCCACAAATCATTATATCCACTATCTAAACTTTGGTTCATGCATTGCCAAATGTTGGTGCACTCTCACTATACAAATATGAAGTCATCCACTACATTAGTCTAATCATAAACTATTTGAATCAAGACCTAGCCTCTATTTGGATTGTGGTCTAGTCCCTATTTGGATCTTGGTTCAACTTCTATTTGTATTCGGGTATCTCTACTTGATTCATGTTTTAGCCTCTTCTTAATTAATTGAAATTTGAGTCAAGTCAAGCTATTATTCCAAACATAGTCACTCCCTACACAAATCATGGTTCGTATATGTATGTATGTATGTATATATATATATATATATATATATATATATATATATATATATATATATGTGTGTGTGTGTGTGTGTGTGTGTGTGTGTGTGTGTATATATATATATGTATATATATGTGTGTGTGCATATATATATATATATATATATATATATATATATATATATATATATATATATATATATATATATATATATGGACATTCATTCAATGCCCGCGCGGGTAGCTACCCCCTCCACATTTTTTTACTTTTTTTGAGTTTATTAATTTACACATGTAGAGGGTTACTTTACCTAGAAAATTGTTACTTTTCATGCATAAACAGTTACATTTGTAACAACTATAACAAATACACAATAACATATTTATTCCAGAATTTTTGTTGTGTATTTTACACAGTTTTACTTTTGAGTCGAATAGTTACTTTTTTGTCCATATAGTTACTTGCAGTGAGTTACTTTTCTTACCGAATAGTTACTTTTAGGAAGGCACGGGTATGAATTCCATGTCATCTGCATGAGTATTGAATATGGACCTTATATATATATATATATATATATATATATATATATATATATATATATATATATATATATATATATATATATATATATATATATATATATATATATATATATATATATATATATTGCCATACCCTCTACATGAATAATGGTTCAGTCACTATGAAAATTTTGGCACACCCTCCATATGAATCACCTCTCAACCATTATATAGATGTTAGCGTAGGATCAACAAGAATCATGGTTAAACCACAACTTGAGTGTTGGTGCACCATCTACGTGAATCATGGTTCAAACATAGCTTGAGTTTCAGTGTTCTCTTTGTTGAAATCATTAAACTGTTGTAAATCTATCATTCATTATGATTACTTTAAATATGGTGCATCATCATATGAATTGAAGGTGCACTGGCATTCCAGATGCATTTAACATAGAGAAAGAATACTATCATTATGAACTTGAAATCTTCAATGTAATAAATTCTTAATTACATATTTACGCACTAGCCATCCGAATGCACTCCTGCTTTGTAAAACTTCATGTAATCGTTTAGAGAAGTTGAAAATGACTATAAAGATGCTCTTTCTATCATGAATGAATATCATGTTTGGTAGTAGGCTACATAAACTCAATGCATGGCATTTTATTCTTTTAGGTTGGACATTATCTTTCGTTCATTGTGATTGGGTGTCATTCTTAGGGTTACAATTCACCCAACTACACAGTCTCTCTAAATTCTCTATTCATGTACCATGGTGAAAAATTGGGTGGTCGGGTGTTATTTCACCTTTAGGGCAATGGGCTCCAGCTATCTGCTTTTTTCTACTGCACAATTGATGTTTATGTTCATTCTATTCCAAAGTCTACATGTCCTTTCTTGTTTGAAAATTTTCTAATCACACGTGGAAACCACTCACAAATTGGTTACATGCATGGATAAAGGTGGTTTGAAGAGAGTTGAGAATTTTTGTATTTTTGGATAGTGGCATGGCAGACGGTGAGCTGACAATGGCAGCTAGTGAGTTGCAATGGCATTATTGGGTAATTTTTGGGTGAAGTGAGTGCTAATTGAAGAGATAAAATAAGTGGGAGAGAGGAATAAGAGAGACAAATTTATTTTGCTTATAAATCTTAAACCGTGATGAATTTTTTGACAAAATAAAAATTATTAGATTTGTTATAAAAATTACAGTCCAGTAAGATAGATTTTGATACACTTTTGAGAAAAAATGATGCACATTATAAAAATGATTTTTGTATATTATGGATAATACTTATTTTCTCATTAACAAAAATATAAATATGAATCTGTGATGAATTTTTTGACAAAACAAAAACCATTAGATTCTTTATAAAAATGCCAACAAGACTGATGTTGATATACTTGAGGAGGTACATAAAAGTAACAGAGGAGGGAACTTATTTTATGCCACTTACCCATTCATTGGTTAAATAAAGTTAATTAAGATAATTAAGTTTTGGGTGTAGTTAGCTTATTTTGAATGCCAATTACTCATGTTTGGACACACTTATCCATTTATTGGGTCCCATTTCATGTGCCACTGGGCGTTGATTTAGTTCATTAAGGATGCATTTGTTATGTGGTGAATCATGGAAAGGGGAATGACGGTGAAACATAAAATATTATTTTTTGCCATAGTGATAGGGAATAATGGTAAATCCATGGTGAATCAATGGTGAATTTTGTTTTGATTTTGTCCCCATGAAAAATCATGGTGAATCATTGTGAAAGAAGTTTCTTTCAAGACTCCACTATGTATTTAGATGCATATGCAAAAAAAGGTTCTAATAAATGTGATTATAACTTGTTTAGGGTGTTTTTTATAAACCCCCTCATTCCCGATAACCATGTAGCAAACAACATTTTTTAAGTTTTTCCCCATCCCTATCTCTATCACCATATACATGTTACCAAATAACACATTTTAAAAATTTCCCCATCACTATCACTGTCTTCTTCCCCATCACCATCCTTGTCACCATCACCATCATTTGTTCACAACATACCAAACACAACCTAAGTTTCATATCATTATCCTATTTTGGGTGTCAATTACTCATGTTTGCGTGTTTACTTATTCACAATGCATCATTCCATGTGACACTAGGCTTTGATTTAGTTCATTTTGTTTTGGACGCCAATAACTTGTTTTGGGTGTCAATTACTTATATTGGACTTACTTACTCATTCATTGGTGTCATTTCATGTGTTGTTGGGTGTTGATTAAGTTCATTAAGTTTTGGGAACCATTATCTAGTTTTGGATTTCAATTACCCATTTTTGGGCACATTTACCCATTCCTTGGGTGTCATTTCGTGTGTTATTGGGTGTTGATTAAGATCATCATGTTTTAGGTGTCACTAACTTGTTTTGGGTGTCAATTACTCATGTTTGGGTGCACTTACTCATTTGTTGGTATAATTTCATGTGCTACTAGTTGAGTAACTTCATTAAGTTTTGGGCATCATTATCTTGTTTTGGGTGTCTGTTACCCATTTTTGGACGCAATTACGCATTCCTTGGGCATCATTTCGTGTGTTATTGAGTGTTGATTGAGTTCATCATGTTTTGGGCGTCATTAACTTATTTTGGGTGTCAATTAACCATGTTTATGCACACTTACTAATTCACTAGTGTTATTTCATGTGCGATTAGATGTTAAACTCTACTAAGTTTTGAGCGCCATTATATTGTTTTGGTTGTCAATTATCCATTTTCAGACGCAGTTATCCATTCACTGGGTGTTATTTCATGTGTTATCGGGGTTGATTAAGTTCATCATGTTTTGGACACCATTAACTTATTTTTGGTGCCAATTATCTATGTTTGGGCACACTTATCCATCATTGGGCGTCAGTTCATGTGCCATTAGGTGCTGATTATGGTCTTTAAGTTATGGGCACCATTATTTTATTTTAGGTGCCAATACCCATTTTGGGTGCACTTACTCATTCAATGGGCGTCATTTTATGTGTTAATGGGTAGTTGATTAAATATCATCATGTTTTGAGGGTCATTAAACCCAAAACAAGTTAGTGACACCTAAAACATGGTACACTTAATCAAATATCCATTAACACATAAATTGACACCCAATGAATTGTTAAGTACGTCCAAAAATAAGTATTTAACACTCAGAATAAAATAATGACGTCCAAAATATAATGAACAATGACACATGTAATGACGCCTAGTGAATGAGTAACTGCGCCTAAATATGAGTAATTGACACATAAAAATAAGTTAATAGTGCCTTCACATCGACTGATGATCTTGTGATGCCTGTTTTTGTTCTTGTGAAACTAACTATTGCATTCCAATGCACAATCTTTGTTATCTAATTTCTCCCCCACTTCTCTCCTCTCTATCATCAATTTCCCCCTCTTTTCTTTTTTTCTCCCTCTCTAAAAAGAGAAAAATAAAAATACAACAAGAATATATAGGTGGTGGGACAGGTGGGGTAGGTGGGATGCCAGGAATGATAAAGGGGAACCGATGACAGAGATAAGAGTGGGGTAAGTAGGAAAACATTAGTTTGGTTGAGTGGTTTTGGTGCAGAATGATAAAGGGGAACCGATGACAGAGATGAGAGTGGGGTAAGTAGGAAAACATTAGTTTGGTTGAGTGGTTTTGGTGGGCGTGGCTGCATGGGAGGGAGCGCGGGCGTCCTCAAATTTTAACTCTTTCTTGTTTCAACCATAGTTGACGGTCACATAAGTAGTTATCTATCTCGAATAAAAAAGTATCTTATATAGTTTGTTGTCTAGCAGTAGCCCACGGTCACAAAGTCTATGATATTATAATAATAGGACAAAACATAACAATTTATTAATTACGTCTAACCGAGCAAACCGATGCAAATTAATGCAATTGGGACATGTTAGCATGTATGATAAGTCCTTACGTTTCAAATTGCATCTAATAAATAACACATTTCTCCTACTATACTCAATCGAACAGGCCCTATGAATGAGTTTGAAAAAACACACCCATCCATCAGAATTGAAACTTTTCCTAAGCCCGCAATATGGCTGCTGCAGTTGGCATCCCATACACGACCGAGGCAGGCCACTAAGGCTAGCCGGAGTTGATCATTCATTCATCAATAGCACGTTCTGTCGTTATATTCACTAGGCATAAACCCTTCTTATGCACGGGTGCGTTAGTAGGCTATAATAAGTATTTTCTAAGATAAACTTTGAGGAAAGACAGTGCAATAAATATGTACAATACATATCTTAATAGGTCTTCTCATACAGACAGGGACAATATGTAATTTCAAATAATAATAGAGAAAATTGCATCCACCCCCTCAGTGAAATTTCTTTTATAGTATAGATGAGTCTCCTAAAATAATATATAATTGAAAAATAAAGAAAAAAGTGTGGCGTACACACATAAGGACCAATATTTCATTTTAAAAATAATAGTGAAAATTGCATCCAACTGTCCACGGGCTTTCTTATAGTATTGATAAGTCTCCTTATAATATATAATGTAAGAAAGTAAAGATAAAAGTGTGGTGTACACACAAAGGGAGCATATGTAATTTAAAAAAATAGAGAAAATTGAACCAACCCCTCCATTGGCTTTCTAATATAGTATAAGATGAGAATCCTAATATAATATAATTTAAAAAATTAAAGAGAAAAGCGTAGTGCACACACATGGACCAATTTTTAATATAAAAAAAATAATGGAGAAAATCACTTCCAACCCCATTCGTGGGCTTTCCTATATAGTACATATGAGCCTCCTAACACAATATATAATTTAAAAAATTAAAGACAAAAATGTAGTGTACACATACATGGACCAACATGTAATTTTAAAAACTAATGTCTTTGGGGCTTTCTTATATAGTATAGATGAACCTCCTGCAATAATATACAATTTAAAAAAATTAAAGACAAAGGTGTGATGTACACATAGAGACCAGTACGAAATTTCAAATAATAATAGAGAAAATTGCATCCAAGCCCCGTTGTGGACTTTCTTATATAGTATAGATGAGTTTCCTAATATATTATATAATTAAAAATATTGAAGACAAAAGTGTGGTGTACACACAAGAACCAATATGTAATTTTAAAAAATAATGGGGAAAATTGCATTAACCCCCTCTATAGACTTTCTTATATTGTGTAGATGACTCTTCTAATATAATATAGAATTTAAAAAAGTTAAAGACAAAAGTGTGGTGTGCACACACAAGGACCAATATGTCATTTCAAAAAATAATGGAGAAAACTACACCCAACCCCTCCACGAGCTTTCAAAATAGTGTTGATGAGCCTCCTAATATAATATATAATTTTAAAAATTAAAGACAAAAGTGTGGTGTACACACACATGGACTAATATGTAACTTCAAAAAGTAATGGACAAAATCACATCCAACCCCCTCTCAGGGCTTTCTTATATAGTATAGATGACTGTCCTACTACAATATATAATTTAAAAAATTAAAGGCACAATGTGATGTCGAAACATAAGGAACAATATTAATTCTAAAAAATAATGGAGAAAAATTGCATCCAACCCCCTCCAGGGATTTCTTATATAGCATAGATGAGCCTCCCACTACAATACATAATTTAAAAAATTATGGACAAAAGTGTGATGTACACACACATGTACGAGTATGTAATTTCAAAAAATAAGGGTTAAAATTTTATACAACCCCCTCCACAGACTCTTTTGTATAGATGAGTCTCCTAATATAATATATAATTTAAAAAATTAAAGAAAAGAGTGTGGTGTACATACACATAGATTAGTATGGTAAGTACACATATATAGGGTACATATAGTACACATGAGTCTCTTAATAAAATATATAATTTAAAGGAGTTTCTTATATAGTACATATGAGTCTCTTAATAGAATATATACTTTAAAAAATTAAAGACAATATGCGGTGTACACATAGGGACTAATATGTAATTTCAAAAAAACATAGAGAAAAATTGCAACCAAAACCCTCCATAGGCTTTCTTATATAGTATAGATGAGTCTCTTAATACAATATATAATTTAAAAAATTAAAGATAGAAGTGTGGTATACATACATAGGGACAAATGTGTAATTTCAAAAATAATGGAGGAGATTGCATCAAACCCCCTCTACAGACTTTCTCATATTAGTAGTTGAATCCTAATATAATATATAATTTAAAAAACTAAAGACAAAAGTGTGGTGTAAACACAAAGGGACTGACATGTAATTTAAAAATTAAATGAGAAAATTGCATCCAACCCCTTCTGTGAGCTTTCTTAGATACAAAGGACATGTTTGTAATTTATAAAGATGTTGGAAAAAAATTGCATGACTAATCTAAAATGTCTTGTTTAATATAATATAGATAGATAAATTAAAGACAAAAGTGTGGTGTACACACATAGGAACCAATATGTAATTTTAAAAAATAATGAATAAAATTGCATCAAACCCCCTCACAGGCTTTCTTAAATAGTATTGATGAGTCTCCTAATATTATATTTAATTTAGAAAAATAAAGATAAAAGTGTGGTGTACACAAACAGGGACATTATATAATTTCTAAATATAATGGAAAAAATTACATCAAACCCCCTCCACGTTCTTTCTTATATAGTATAGATGAGTTTTCTAATATAATATATAATTTAAAAACTTGAAGATAAAAGTGTGGTAACACAGACAAGCACTAGTATGTCATTTCAAAAAATAACGGATAAAACTGCATTTAACACCTCAGTAGGCTTTCTCATATTAGTATAGATAGATGAGTCTCCAAATATAATATATAATTTAAAAAATTAAAGACAAAAGTGTGGTAAGACAAACATAACCAGTATATAATTTTAACAAATAATGAAGAAAATTGCATCCAACTCCCCTATGAGCTTTCTCATATTAGTATAGATAGATGAATCTCCTAATATAATATATAATTTAAAAATTTAAATACAAAAGTGTGATGTACACACACAGGGACCAATATGTATATCGGAAAATAATAGATAAAATTACATCCATCCCTCAATGTGGGCTTTCTTATATAGTATAGATGAGCCTCCTACTACAATATTCAATTTAAAAGACTAAAGACAGAAGTGTGACCTATACACACATGGACCAATATGTAATTTCAAAAAATAATGGAGAAAATTTCATCCAACCCACTCCATAGACTTTCTTGTATAGTAGATGAGTCTCGTAATATAATATATAATTTTAAAGTTTAAAGAGAAAATTTGTGGTGTACACACAAAAGGGTCAGTTTATAATTTTAAAATATAATGGAGAAAATTGCAATCAACCCCTTCTGTGGAGTTTCTTATATAGTATAGATGAGTCTCCTAATCATCATCATCATCTAAGCCTCAGTCCCAACTATGTTGGGGTCGGCTACATGGATCCTTCATTTCCATTCAGCTCTATCATGGTCCATATTCTGGTTGAGATGTACAGATTCAAAATCTCTCTTTAAAAGCTCATCCCATGTTAACTTAGGTCTTCCTCTTCTTCTATTTATTGTGCTTGACTCGATAATATTGCTTTGTATAGGTGAATTAGTCGGTCTGCTTTGCACATGTCTATATAATTGGAGTCTATGCTCGCACAACTTGTCCTTAATGCTCGCCACCGCCACTTTATTCCTGATATAATCATTCCTCAAGCAATCTTTTCTTGTCTTCCCACAAATCCATCTCAGCATATACATTTCAGTCACGTTCATCTAGTTGAGACTTTATTTCTTCACCGCCCAACATTCACCTCCCATAGAGCATGGTTGGTTGTATAGTTGCTCTATAAAACATACTTTGTAACCTAAGAGGGATCTTCCGATCACATAATACTCCAGTTGCACTCCTCCATTTCAACCATCATGCATTGATCCTGTGACAGACGTCATTTTGAACATCCTCATCTATTTGAATAATAGAAACCAAGTAAATTTCTTTATTACATTATGGTATATCTACTCCGTCCAACTTGGTTCCATCATTCACACTGTGAAATTGGCTGAAATTGCAATGCATATACTCAATTTTTCTCCCGCTAATCATAAATCTATTTGATTCAAATGCCTTTCTCTATTGTTCAACTTTATCATTTAATCTATCTTTAGTTTCGTCAATCAAAATAATATCATCAAATAACATACACCAAGGAATATCATCTTGAACATTCTTTATCAGCTCATACATAACAAGAATGAATAGATATGGGCTGAGTGTGGATCCTTGGTGTACTCCAACTGTTATAGAAAAAGTTGGTGTCTCTCCTCCAGGAATCTTCACACTTGCAGTAGAGCTATCATACATGTCTTTGATCAAGTCAATGTATTGGATGGGCACACCCTTTTTCTTCAAAACCATCCACAACACTTCTCTAGGTACTCGGTCATAAGCCTTTTCCAAATCAATAAACACCATATGAAGATCTCTTTTATTTTCTCAACACTTTTCCATAAGCCTCCATATCAGAAAAATAACCTCTATGGTTGATCTTCTAGGTATGAAACCACCATTGGTTGTTCAATATCTATGTCATAGATCTTAGTCTCTGCTCAATAATCCTCTCACAAAGCTTCATTGAGTGACTCATCAACTTGATACTCTATAGTTTCTACATCTCTGATCATCACCTTTGTTCTTGTAGATAGGGATTGTAGTACTATTTCTCCACTCGCCCGACATCTTCTTGGTCTTCATGATCTTGTTAAAGAGCTTTGTTAACCACACAACTCCTTCATCCCCTATACTCTTCCATACATCAATGGGAATACCGTCTGGTCCTCATGCTTTTCTCATTTTCATCTTCTTTAAAGCATTGTTGACCTCAAATGGTGAAACTCATCGTGTGTAAATGATATCTCTTGTATTCATGTCACACGAGTTTCTAACATTATTTGCATCATCTCTGTTGAAAAGTTTATGGAAGTAATTTCTCCAATGGTTCTTGATATCATCATCCTTCACCAACACTCTACCATCGTCATTCTTGATGCATTTTACTTGACTCAAGTCTCTTCCTTTCCTTTCTCTTATACAAACCATTATATATATATATATATATATATATATATATATATATATATATATATATATATATATATATATATATATATATATATATATATATATATTCCCCTTTTATTGTGTCAAGCTTCTTATAAATATCATCAAAGTATCTTGATCTTGCCTCATGAATAACCTTTTTAGCTTTTTTCTTTGCTTGCTTGTATCTTTGGCCTGCAAGCAATCAATATCTCCAAAGATTTCCCTGTCAGAAGATGAGTCTCCTAATATATAACTTAAAAAATAAAAAAAAAGTTTGATGTACACATAGGGACCAATATGTAATTTCAAAAAATAATGGAGAAAAATTACAACCAACCCTCTCCATGGGCTTAGTTATACAGTATAGATGAGTCTCTTAACACAATGTATAATTTCAAAACTAAAGACAAAACTGTGGTGTACACACATAAGGACTAATATGTAAATTTTAAAAAATATTAGAGAAAATTGCATCCAACCTCCTTTCTCGTATTAGTATGGATGAGTCTATCAATATAATATATAATTTTAAGAAATTAAAGACAAAAGTGTGGTGTAAACACAAAGAGATCAATATGTAATTTCAAAAAATAATATATATAATTTCAAAAAATAATATATATAATTTCATCCAACACCCTATGTGGAGCTTTCTTAGATACAAATGATACGTTTATAATTTATAAAAGTGTTGAAAAAAATGCATGAGGCTTATTTTATATAGTATAGATACTATTAAACATTAAGCCCTCTTAATAGCGGTCCACATGCATACCAAGCAGCGGGCATGCCCTCGAATCGGGACGTTGACTCGACCGTAGCCGATAGGTATGTATTCTATCACATGCCTCAATTCTGACCAATATGCGACAGGATCTGCGCCTGTGTGGAAAATTCATATATGGAATATGCTACGTGGATTGGAAAGAGGATTAAAATAAAACCCTTTTTGTCCTCTTGTATGTATGACACAAAATATAGAAGAAAAATAAATTATTACTTCTTTCCTCTATTTTTGTTTTATATTATAAAGAGACAAAAAGGTTCCATTTTGAGTCATGTTTTCACTCCATATAGCAAGACTCTTGATGTATGTATGATGTATCGTTTCCGTACAAGAGCCAGGCCCTAATCGAACAGCACAGCGGAGTAACCAGCCGGACGTAATCATTGTCGATGAACAGTATTCAACAAGAACATGCCTGTTGGGTTTCTGATCGGTATATGACATGGAATCTACGCGTTCAAAGTTCGGCCAGGGCGGGCTTGTTTTGGAAACGGTCCAATATTGCGGTATCTCTCTGATGATTCCTGGTGACGATTCCGGTGTATGCATTGCTGTCAAATCTTGATGCAGCCTGCGCTGGGAATGACCTCCACCGTCAACTCCATCGTTCTCATCTAGCGGACGCACGCAACTTTCTTCTCATCCAAAGTCCGCCCTCTCGCTCTTCAGCGTCTACCTCAGCCATGTAGTTAGCCAGTCTGGATCAAAAGCAAGAATTAAAGAATCGACGTATACGAATGCGCGAAAAGGAAGAGGATGGGGAAAAGCTAAACACGTCCAAAAAGGTCATCATCTGATGTGTAATCTAAAAGAAAGGATATCTTATATCTAATCGGCTAAACTCTGGATCCTAAGCAGCCTGCAGCTGCAGCAGAAAATCAAGAT
The DNA here is from genome assembly GCA_963693085.1 of Alisma plantago-aquatica. Classification (NCBI taxonomy): domain Eukaryota; kingdom Viridiplantae; phylum Streptophyta; class Magnoliopsida; order Alismatales; family Alismataceae; genus Alisma; species Alisma plantago-aquatica. The sequence continues at coordinate 887,928,151 of OY856414.1, read as the reverse complement.
TAATCGGCACCAGTATCGTAACCCGGATTTGGTACAGTTTATTTCATCAGGACGTCATCAACAACGTTTTGGCCGCACAATTAAAACTTGAGGTTTCAGCTCGTTTGCTCGCCAACTTAGATATCCGATCTCCGGGGGTTAACGTAGTCATTCACCACCCTCATCAACTGTCACGTGTCGCTTCGGCTGTCAGGGAAACCTCACTGGACTCGATTGTCGATGCTTGACAAGACGTCGGAATGATGACCTGTCTCCGATTTTCAAAAGATTACGATAGTTAAATTTGCCCTACCGTTCTCTCACTGCCTTTTGAGCAACAACATCAACGACGACAGCGCTGCAACAACAACAACATCAACCATGACCTTGGTCAGAGAAAAAAATCACCAATATGATATCTTTCTTTCAAGCGACAATGGAGAACCTAGTGAGACGCAAATCCAGACCCCCACTCGAGTTCCAAGGAAAGTGTTGTTTTTCCGATTATGTCTCCATTTGCTCGCCTGAGGTTAGCGGCACACGAGAGTGTTAGCGCTTCGTCGTGGACTACAACGACGAGGAAGGGGAGGGGCCTGGGATCGAGGGCAGCAGCAGGTGCCCTATGTAAAACTATCTTTTGTTGTCCAGTGAAGAAGAGGAGGAGCTTAGCAAGATGCAAAACTGACCAAAAGTGAAGCATCGGCTGCATCGATGCTATACTAACCCCCGTCATCAGAAACCCATAGTTCGGTATGTTGGTATGTATGCCCACTGAGACAAGCACATGATAATTGGAGTATGACATAATTAGATACCTCATTTGATAATAATAAAGGTAATTATGTCTTATTATATTTGTCTCAATTATGAGATGATAAAACAAACATAGTAGATGCTAAAGAATAATGTTACTTGATGATATATGTCTTTAGGTTGATGACCTAAACAATGAGATCATATGTGTCATTAGAATACATATATTCTTGTTATGTCCCTACTCGGATATAACCGTGGAAGAAAAATAGACGACACTAGTATATAAGACTAGAGTGTGTGATGATTGATAAAGGGTCTCATTAGTCATGATATATGATATCAAGTCAAGCACCCATGTACATGTTAGAAAACATTGTATCAGATAGACCCACCTTGAGAGTGATGCAGAGATACCATGGAATAATAGTTAGAATAATCTCTCATTGTGATAGTGGTGATTGTAGTTCTTAGACCTGAAGTCACTACACTCATCACATGTCATTCGTTGGACTTTAACATCATCTAACGTGACCTTAAATACGGGTTGCCATAAAGGTGATGTCCAGGAACTCTGTGACACAGGGGGATTGAGTGTGAGCGATTGTAACGTCCCCACCTCCCGGTAACCCCCAATTAAGGGAGACCCGAAGGTCAGAGCCGTTATTCAATTTACAGAATCAAAGGTTCGATAAATAATCAATAATAATTATGAAATTCTACTAACTAATTGGAATTTGGTATAAAATTAAAACTTTACATACCTTTGAAAACTTTAGAAATCTATCTATCCAGAGCTTGAATTATTCTATCTAATCCTCCTTGCACTTTATTTCTTATTTCCACAATGTGTCACTTTACTGTTTGTTCTTTCAATTGTTGTTCCTAAAACGCCGACAAACAAAACATCGGTCAGTATATCGAAATATACTGGTATGTGGGAACAACCAAAATCTTGTAAATATGGCTAACAATTTAATAATCACAATCAAATTATTTAACAAGCCACTTTACATTTTCAATGTGTCATTCTCCATCGCTTTTGCCCTAACCCTGGCATACCCCTCTAGGGTTTCTCATTTGCCATTGACTTAAGGCCACCTTCTCAATCCCGAGCTTGGTGCCTGGGAGTCACCTCTCACGGTGCTCCATAGTCATGCATCATAAACCACCTTCTCATGGTGCCCATTGGTCTACCCTCCTGGGCCTGACCTTTATGGCATCTTCTATCAGGGTGGCATGTAGGTGCGGGAATACACATTTATATTAAATTGTGATAATCATAATCACTTTATAATTGTAATATGAACATCCAAACTATTTAGTTGCACTCAATGCGATTAAACATCTGAGAATCCTTCGGGAAACTAAAGTGGTTATTCATAATTAACCACATATCTAATCCAGAGCAACTTGATTGTCCAAGCAATAAGGATAAAGAACAAGCAACAAGCAATCAACAATATCCTGAAATTAATGCATGGGATCCAAGTGTTATAGTTTATCCAGAACATTCTAAAGCTAGACTTGGATTCCACCTTAGGCTTTCTAGACCACTTTAGGGTTTTATTAGGGTTTTTGCCTCCATAATACTTTTATCATATTTAAATCGCTCTTAGTTCACAAAGCCTAATTTCAACATCATAAGCCCAATAAAAGTCGATTATTTCTCTTTTATACCAAAACTACCATCTTTATCCTTTTAAGTTATTTCAAGGTCATTAGACTCAATTATCACCTTTATTTTCTTTCGGATTAGCAACTCATAATTCATTATGGTCTAATTCACATATGAACGTTATTTATGATTAATTCTACCTTTTATCTACTAGGAAACCCTAATTTCCATATTAAGGGTATTCATCCACAAATTAGTAACTTTAATGCTCGAAATATCTTATAACCATGAAAAATCAGTTCTATACATGAAATCGAATAATTAAAGCCATTAATAGTCCCAATTACCATCATTAGGGTTTCAAGGCCCATTAAAGCCTATTTATGCACATGGAACCCTAACGTTATCATCTTTTCATGTAAAACAGATTGCAAATTTACTTTAATATTCAATAGGTTAATATTCCCCAAGTTAACCCTTTTAAACCTCAAAGATTCATTCTTTACCCTCAATTAGGGTTTCTAACCACACTATTATTCAAATTAATGTAATTTTGCAAATAAGTGTGAAATTAGGTTATCAAACCAATTTTAACGTGTTCCTCATATTTTTCTGATCAACTTTAATGATAAACTTTTATCATCTGAGCTACTATTAAAGACATATGATTTTAGCAAGAAAAGCCTTTTTTCTAACTTATTAAGATCAGAGAGGAAATTACCAAAAATTAGGCAGCCGTTCGATTTGTGGACCGGTGGTCCGCTCCTTGGATCTGACGGTCACAGTTGAGCGCTCCTCAAAGAAAGCCGCTCCCACTCAGGAGCGTTGGATCTAGCGGAGATCATCGTGGACCACGATCGGGTGGTGGTGGGTTTATCGTTTACCTCCGTCTGTGTAAAGGAACTGTTATAACCCCAATTTTTGGGTTCAATTGATGAGAAATATAATTTCTCATATTAAAGATGTTTGAACAAATAACCATATATTTGGTTGAGAATAATTGGATTTTGTTTAAAATAGCCTTGTTGTTTGATTTGTGGGCTTTATTGGCTATTGGGCCCAATAACAAGGAAATAACAAAGAAAATTTAATTAGTGAATGAATAATTGAATTTATAAGAAAAGAAATATGTAGAAACCTCTAGAAGGCAAATCCAAAGAGGATTTCGTGCCTCTTGGATTCCTTGGGTTCCAAGGAGTCTAAAGTTGCAAAGAAAATCAATTAGAAAAAGAAAAGATTAATTCTGTATTTCTTTATTAAGAAAGAAATTGTAAACAATGAGAAAATATAGAAAATAAGTGGGAAAAGGTATAATTAGGTGATCTATTGTGGAATTTCGTATCCATGAAATTTCTAATGATAAAAGGAAGGCCAATGAGGAAAATAAAAGAGAAATAAAAAGAAATTCTCAAAAGGAGGTATTTTAATGAGAAATAAATTAGATAATGTGAAATCATGCATAAAGATGCATCTAGAAGGATAATAAGTATCTAATAAAAGGAATTTCGAAATAATGGAGTGACTTAGGATCCAAGGAGTTCCAATAAAGGGGGAAAGAAAGAGAAAAAGCAAATAAAGTTGAATAAGAGGACAATATGATGCATAATTAATTAATTTCATGGTTTTCTTAAAGAAGTAGTATTTTCTACTTAAGGAAATATGGAAATTCGTGCCAATGGCTTAAAAAGCAAGATGAAAGAGAATAAGAAAGTGGTTTTTCGTATTTCTAAATTAACCATGGAATAATGTTTATCAAAGAGGATAATTAGGAGAAAGAGAAAGAGAGAGAGACACTTGCTTCACAGTGAAGGAAAAGAGTTTCCTTAAAAGAGGGGCTTGCTAACTCGTGGATACCCCCACCTAAGGCTTCGTGCCCTACTCTATAAGAGGTTAGAACCCTGGGTCGAGCCCAAGAGATCCCTGCATCCCTTTCTCTCTTCTCCCTTTTCTTCTTTCAAAACCCTAACCAAGGAAGGGGGGGTAGTGCGACCCATGGAACGACAAGAAGCCATGATGGAGTCCGTGATGGAAGAAAGACGTTCCCACATCACCAAAGAGGATCTGGACCCTCACCTACTCGTCCTAACACCGCATAGCACTTGCCGGAGAGCTGCAAATCGACTGCAGGTTGCAGGTCCGATTCTTTTGGAACTGCGCCCTTTCGACCATAGTTCGGGTTCTGCGGAGTGCGGGAAAGGCGGCGGGCATAAAGGGACTAAGGGTGGTGTCCTTCGTGCTCTAAGGAAGGGAGGTCAGCCCGCATGAAGCTCCACCTGACGGCTGCAGCAGGGCTGTGAGCCGCAGGCTTGCGGAGTATATTTCCGGCCACTGCGGCCATGCCTGAGGGAGCCGCACCTGTAAGGGGGCACGACAGAGGTAGGGGATCGATCCCCAGTGGTCGTGGAGGTCCAAGGTTGAGGGAAGAAGCCGCAAACACGTTGCTAGGGTGGCAGCCTGCCGCGGGCGCGAGGAGGAAGAAGGCTAAGACCCGTTGGACGGGTTTGCCCCTCCGTGGGCTTAAGATCCGCCTAACTTATCTAGGGTATAAACGACTTTTCGAAATGTTTCCCAAAGAGCCGCACCTACGTTGCATGAGGAGATGACGTGGCGCCATCGGATTGGCCGAGAGGTAATTTTCTTGTAAAAATCATATCTTGCTATTGGTAGCTCCGATCAACACAAATTATATATGAATTTTGATCGGGAGAACGAGAGCAAACCAATAAAAATGGTATTAAATATATATTTCGTTCCTAATTGCAAAAGTACGATAAGTTAATGAAAAGTGCATTAAAGTAAAGATAAAAACCCTATTTGTGAATTAAAGGTTGAATATATGATGCCTAATGGGTTAGTTTGAATAATGATACCTTGTTGAAGGATAATATCAGATGTGAATCTATCTAGATAAGAAATTGTATGTTTTAAGGTTTTAAGCCAAGATTACAGGATAATGCATTTAGAAACCCTAATTTAGGGTAAAAGAAGATAAGATCATATTTAAATTGGAAAATGTGAATATATGATTGTTAAATGATATTTCTAAGTTATTTGTATATGAAAATCCATAATTATGAATAAATACCCTAAAAGTAATAATTAGGGTCTTTTCATGAATAAAATATGGAATTGATGGAAAAATGAGTCATATATTAATTAGACCCTAATGAGCTTTGAATTAATGATAGATGCACCTAATGATCTTGTCATGAATTAAAAGGGATAAAAATAGTATCTTTAATGTAAAAGGAGTTTAATGAAATTAATTGATGATTAATGTGCTTTTAAATATGGAAATAAGGTTATATGTTGTTGAGATAACCTTAGTATTGAAGAATAGATAAGATAACTAGGGTTTTTGAATAATCGCATAAAATTAGGGTTTAATGCGGTGAAAGATAAATGGAAACCCTAATTGTATAATGAAACCCTAAAATAGGACACAAAACCCGAGAAAGTGAATTCAAGTAAATAGAGTAGATTCTCGATGAAGAGTGTAACAATAGAGTACATATTCTTTTCAGGAAATAAGTGATGATTGAATTACTTGCTTGGATATGTTGATTGGCTTGATTGTATATACATGAAGTAAATGTTCAATAATCTGCATGACTCATCAAATCAGGTATGTGGTTACGCTTATGACTACCCGAGTTAGTTTTCCGATGGATTCTCGGATGTTTAATCGCACTGAATGCAACTAAACTGATGGATGTTTATTTATTTCATGCAACATATAAAGTGACTATGATTATCACTATAAAGGTGCATAATATAACTGGCTAGATCCGGGTCCACCTCTGTTATTTTGAAAAGGATAAAAAGGGGTAATCCTAGAGTAAGGTCTAGGTTACCGTGAGTTAGAGACTCTTTAGCAAATCCCGAGTTAAGGAGTGGACTACTTACGAGTAGTGCCATGTGACTCAACCCTAGAAATTGGTTCACATATAGGTGGATCATGAGGGGTTTAATGGGGACAACACAGAGGATAGGGTACCCTTGGGTCGCAGAGTTATATCTAAAACGTAATATTGGTTTTTAAACAAGTAATTGAATGATTACATTGTTATCATAGTTGTATGTTTATTGTTTCCCCCACATACGAGCTACGGCTGACTGACGTTTTATTTGTCGGCATTTTAGGTACAATGAAAAGAACAAACAGTAAAGTGGCACATGTGATACTAAATGAGAATTAAAGTGCAAAGGAGGATTAGATAGATTAGTATCAGTATGGATAGAAGAATAGAGATCCAAGTTTTCAAAAGGTATGTAAAGAAAAATTTTATTACCATTTTCAGTATAGACTGTTAGAATTTAATAATTGTTTATGGTTATATGTCGAACCTTTGATCCGGGATTAATGGGTGCGGCTTCAACCTCTCGGTCTCCCTTAATTGGGGGTTATCGGGAGGTGGGGTTGTAACATTTGGTATCAGAGCGTAGGTTCCTCATTTAACCATTAATAATTATTAAATTTTACAAACTCCGTAGAACCCAAGGGAGTTATTAGAGGAGTATCCAAAAGACGGAGGTGTCTAGAAAGGGATCACGACCGGGGGCTGGCAAGATTTTCCTCCGCACCGCTAGTCGGAATACGAGGACTCCCGGACCCGTGTGACCGCCTGGCCAAAGTCTTAGGGTATGAATCGAAATAAGATACCTTTAGGACTTCTCATCTTATTCATCCCTTCTCATCACAAAATTCTGATAGGGACATAAAGGATTAGGGTTTCCTTTCTTCTCCTCACCCTCTTGAGGTATGGGTAATGTTAATAAGGTTTAAGGAATCCTCCACTAAATTAATGAAAGGCATGTAAATAAGATATCATGGACATAAGCTTAATAGATTAAGCGCAAAATAAATAATAGATACATGCTTAGATCGTATGACATAGGTTGTCATGTCCTCAGAAGAGACCTGAGGCTAGACCTTCTTGTCAGGAGGATAAGTCGGTCTTGGAGATAGAGATCTCCATTGCGCGTAGAGACATGGCACATCCTCTGGGGATGATGCTAACCCCAACCCTAATGAAGGTTAGAGAGAGATGAGTTGGACCATGTGTTTGAAAGGACATGCCTTTGGGATACCATATGATCCATGGATGACCTAACACCTTTGGCAACCCAACCCTGGGAAGGGTCATGCATGTTAGGGTAAAGGATGACTCCTTAGATGATGAGGTTAGTGAAGGACCTTAGAAACCCTCTGGGCTTGTGCAAGTAGGGTATAGCTGGCACCTAGGGCATGTCATAGTGCTGACGGTAGGATGAAACCCTGGATAAGGAATTATGATAGAGTATAAAGGGTTATGGATGATCTTGAGCAACCATAAGTTCGAACCTAAGCTTCACCCATGTAGAGCATGCCTTTGAGGTTGATCCTTCATGAAGAAAGGACCTCTAATGGTGAGGTTGGATGTGGGGTTAGCTCTAGAGAGAGTAGGAAACCCAGCAAGAAGGTTGGAAGCCTAAAAACCTGAATAATGGATGATAGTGGTTGCCTCATGATCGATCCCTGAAAGTTGATGATATCTTGGTTTCCTTTAGAGGGACCAAATCCTAGACATGAAGATGAAGCATCTGGTGCCTATGTGCCTATGGTAGAGAGGTTTACCCTTCGAGGTAGGAAGGAGAGTTCTTTAGACTTAGAAAGGTTTTGTAGCACGTTATGAGGCCTTGTACCTTGATGGTTGTCCTTAAGGAGGACCCAACCCTAAGTGCTGCTCGAGTTGAAGGATGACAAGAAGTGCATGTCATGCCTTTTGCATGCTTGGTTCATGGTTAAGAGATAGGGCATGCAGTTGGACACCTAAAAGTGAACCTAGGGTTCCTAGGCCTAAGAGGGGAAGTGGTATATCTAATGCTCATGATGAGAATTAAGTTTCTATAGTTTTGAGCATGGTACGCCTCATGAATAAATGAAAAGAGAAGCCCCTAAGGTTTAAGGTGTGTTTGATGAACCCCTCACAGCTAGGTTGATGATAAGGGAAAGAATGATCTTGATCCAGTATTGAGGAAAGAGGACAAGTATGACCTAGCATGGTACAGTAAGTGGGCTGCTTATGCCATAATGGTTTGCTAGGGTTAAGTAGGCTCGTGTAGATGTAAACCCTAGACCTAAGAGCTTATGTGACCTTAGAGATAGTTTTCCTCCCATCCTGGGAGAGGGACCCCTTTGGAAGGGTGTATATCAGTTTTGGTTAGTTTAAGGTGACCTAAAGAGGTCTCTTAGGATCTTGAGAAGCTAAGTGAAAAGTACATGGCATGAGAATGAACCTATAAACCCATAGATATCCATCTCTAAGTGCATGCAGATGTGTTACCATGGAGGTAACCGGTATAGGGCTTGACCAAGGTAGGCATGTTGCGATGATCTCAATGAAAGGATGAAGGTCAACCCATGAATGTAGAAAGAGAGATGATGAAGACTTGGGTAAGGTTCTAAGTGAACATGTACTGTAATGGAGAATCCTAAGTCTATCCTAGGGTCAGGTAGGGATAAGACCGATGAAAGTAGGAGTTGCCAAATTCCCCAGTTGCACATGACCATAGGGTCGGGAGGTAACAGCTATCATTGTCTGAGAGCCATGGGTTATGAGATTGATCACCTTCATGAACTCATGGGACCCAAAGGGCAGATGAGTAGGGCACTCTCTTGATGCATGAGGGAAGAGGGATGACCCCAAAAGAGTCGGTACCCTATAGACCAAGAGGAGATGACCAAGGATATAAACCTCAGTAGGTTCAAGACTAGTTTGATATCATGATGTTTGTGGTAAAGAGACATATGTGGCACGTTGCAACTTAGATTTAAAGGTGTACTGGCAAGGTGGGATGTACCATCTCTACTCTTGGAATGGGAAGAACTCTGTATTTGGACTGCAGCCAAATGCTTATTTCCTCTTGTTATGGGGATGAGAGATAGGACATTATGCATGTCATACACCAAGGATAAGAGATGATGTAGGTTGGAGCGTTGCCACGAGAAATGGGGATAGAGAAGCTATCTTACCATGGTAAAGTGAATGAATGATGGATGTCTTGCAAACACAAAGAGGAATGAGGTAGTCCCCTTATGAGGAAGCTTCTATGATGAGCTATGTAGAATTTACAAGTTATACCAGGTTGAGTTTGATCACCACGATGACGGAATCAGAGAATGTTCTTATGAAGATAAACATATAGTTTAAGGTGACATGATAAGCAAAATACATGGAAGTGTAATGTTACCTAAGGATGTGAAGTGATAATGAATGATCTGATTAAGACTTGGGTGATTAGAAGATAAAAGAGGTTGTGTGGCTAACCCTAAGTTTGGAAAGGAGAGGTGTTTTTTTTTTACACTCAGATGTAACGAGATAAGTTGAAAAGTTAAGGGTTGTTTGGTTAGCCAGTCTAGTCCTTGATATGATGAAAGGATGATGGTAGAACCTCAACTACACTTCTTTCGAAGAGAAGGTGATGAGACCCTGACTAGAGTGGTTTAGGGTTCAAGGAGTTGATCTTGAAAGAATCATGACATACATGGAGTCATGGTTGGAGATCATCATACACCGTGGAAAATGGCAATAGCACTTTGGATGCTTAAGATGAAGATGCATGTGGTGTATGTCCATGCAAGCCAGGAGGTAAAGGACGAACCCCAGTAACCCAAGGGATCGATATAGAGGACAAAAGAGTCCCAGAGAGGGAATGGGAGCTCAACACTATGGATGTTGTAATAGGTCTTCCCTGGGCCAAAGAAGGTCGAGATACCATATGGGTTATGGTGGGTCGCCTTACCTAGATAATATGAGAAAGGAAGAGTTCTGTTAAGGGACAGAGCTAGTTGAACCACCCATGAGAAAGATGGTGCAATTATACCATGAAGCAAGTTCAAAGGATTCTTGAGTTTGACCTAAAAGTTTGCTTCCATAAAGTGGAAGTAGGTACATGAAGAACTCAATAGTTTATCACCCCTAACTATGGTTAGTATGATCCAGACTAAAGGGTCTGATGAGGGCATGTGTGCTCGTTCAGGGTGATATCTAGAGATAGTTTTTTTTCTTTCATACGAAAGATGTGACAATGACCACCATAGCTAGTATCGGGTTTTATATGAAGCTCTGTAAAGGAGGTTGTGTCGGTCACCACTTCAGCAAGGTGATGTTGGTGAAAAGGGCCACATGCTGGTTAAAAAAGGACCACATGATGGTTAGAAAAGGACCACAGTGCGTGTAGATGAAGTCACTTTGATTGTTCAAGGGCTGAAAGGAGCCTAGAGACGATAAGAGTCGTGAGCAGATGCAAAGTAGACTGACATACAAGTTACTGTGGGAGAAAATGTGACATGAAAATCTGACCCCTCTAAGTTATAATTAAGAGAGCTGAGTTCCCGATACATGGGTCCATTAAAGATGGATGGGTGGAGAAGGTTAGGTTTGACCCTACCCCTCAGGATAGAGTAATGGGAGATGTTTTCCATGTGTCTAATTTAGATCACTATGTGAGGTACCTGATCATGTGCTGAGCAATGAACCTAGTGAGCCCCAAGGGAGGCTGAAATGACCTGAGTCACCTGTGCAGTTTATAGACGCCAGAGTGAAAGGACTCAGAGAAAAGAATAAGTGATGATAAAGGTTCTTTGTAAGTGCCATGGGTAAGGCAAAGCCACATAGGGGCCAATGATGGACATGGAAAAGTCTTATCCTGAATTGTTTGTTTGCTTGCCTAAATTTTGAGGACAAAATTTCTATAAGAGGGGAAGGATGTTATAACCCCAATTTTTGGGTTCAATTGATGAGAAATGTAATTTATCATATTAAAGATGTTTGAACAAATAACCATATATTTGGTTGAGAATAATTGGATTTTGTTTAAAATAGCCTTGTTGTTTGATTTGTGGGCTTTATTGGCTATTGGGCCCAATAACAAGGAAATAACAAAGAAAATTTAATTAGTGAATGAATAATTGAATTTATAAGAAAAGAAATATGTAGAAACCTCTAGAAGGAAAATCCAAAGAGGATTTCGTGCCTCTTGGATTCCTTGGGCTCCAAGGAGTCTAAAGTTGCAAAGAAAATCAATTAGAAAAAGAAAAGATTAATTCTGTATTTCTTTATTAAGAAAGAAATTATAAACAATGAGAAAATGTGGAAAATAAGTGGGAAAAGGTATAATTAGGTGATCTATTGTGGAATTTCGTATCCATGAAATTTCTAATGATAAAAGGAAGGCCAATGAGGAAAATAAAAGAGAAATAAAAAGAAATTCTCAAAAGGAGGTATTTTAATGAGAAATAAATTAGATAATGTGAAATCATGCATAAAGATGCATCTAGAAGGATAATAAGTATCCAATAAAAGGAATTTCGAAATAATGGAGTGACTTAGGATCCAAGGAGTTCCAATAAAGGGGGAAAGAAAGAGAAAAAGCAAATAAAGTTGAATAAGAGGACAATATGATGCATAATTAATTAATTTCATGGTTTTCTTAAAAAAGTAGTATTTTCTACTTAAGGAAATATGGAAATTCGTGCCAATGGTTTAAAAAGCAAGATGAAAGAGAATAAGAAAGTGGTTTTTTCGTATTTCTAAATTAACCATGGAATAATGTTTATCAAAGAGGATAATTAGGAGAAAGAGAAAGAGAGAGAGACACTTGCTTCACAGTGAAGGAAAAGAGTTTCCTTAAAAGAGGGGCTTGCTAGCTCGTGGATACCCCCACCTAAGGCTTCGTGCCCTACTCTATAAGAGGTTAGAACCCTGGGTCGAGCCCAAGAGATCCATGCATCCCTTTCTCTCTTCTCCCTTTTCTTCTTTCAAAACCCTAACCAAGGAAGGGGGGGTAGTGCGACCCATGGAACGACAAGAAGCCATGATGGAGTCCGTGATGGAAGAAAGACGTTCCCATGTCACCAAAGAGGATCTGGACCCTCACCTACTCGTCCTAACACCGCATAGCACTTGCCGGAGAGTTGTAAATCGACTACAGGTTGCAGGTCCGATTCTTTTGGAACTGCGCCCTTTCGACCATAGTTCGGGTTCTGCGGAGTGCGGGAAAGGCGGCGGGCATAAAGGGACTAAGGGTGGTGTCCTTCGTTCTCTAAGGAAGGGAGGTTAGCCCTCATGAAGCTCCACCTGACGGCTGCAGCAGGGCTGTGAGCCGCAGGCTTGCGGAGTATATTTCCGGCCACTGCGGCCATGCCTGAGGGAGCCGCACCTGTAAGGGGGCACGACGGAGGTAGGGGATCGATCCCCGGTGGTCGTGGAGGTCCAAGGTTGAGGGAAGAAGCCGCAAACACGTTGCTAGGGCGGCAGCCTGCCGCGGGCGCGAGGAGGAAGAAGGCTAAGACCCGTTGGATGGGTTTGCCCCTCCGTGGGCTTAAGATCCGCCTAACTTATCAAGGGTATAAACGACTTTTCGAAATGTTTCCCAAAGAGCCGCACCTACGTTGCATGAGGAGATGACGTGGCGCCATCGGATTGGCCGAGAGGTAATTTTCTTGTAAAAATCATATCTTGCTATTGGTAGCTCCGATCAACACAAATTATATATGAATTTTGATCGGGAGAATGAGAGCAAACCAATAAAAATGGTATTAAATATATATTTCGTTCCTAATTGCAAAAGTACGATAAGTTAATGAAAAGTGCATTAAAGTAAAGATAAAAACCCTATTTGTGAATTAAAGGTTGAATATATGATGCCTAATGGGTTAGTTTGAATAATGATACCTTGTTGAAGGATAATATCAGATGTGAATCTATCTAGATAAGAAATTGTATGTTTTAAGGTTTTAAGCCAAGATTACAGGATAATGCATTTAGAAACCCTAATTTAGGGTAAAAGAAGATAAGATCATATTTAAATTGGAAAATGTGAATATATGATTGTTAAATGATATTTCTAAGTTATTTGTATATGAAAATCCATAATTATGAATAAATACCCTAAAAGTAATAATTAGGGTCTTTTCATGAATAAAATATGGAATTGATGGAAAAATGAGTCATATATTAATTAGACCCTAATGAGCTTTGAATTAATGATAGATGCACCTAATGATCTTGTCATGAATTAAAAGGGATAAAAATAGTATCTTTAATGTAAAAGGAGTTTAATGAAATTAATTGATGATTAATGTGCTTTTAAATATGGAAATAAGGTTATATGTTGTTGAGATAACCTTAGTATTGAAGAATAGATAAGATAACTAGGGTTTTTGAATAATCGCATAAAATTAGGGTTTAATGCGGTGAAAGATAAAGGGAAACCCTAATTGTATAATGAAACCCTAAAATAGGACACAAAACCTGAGAAAGTGAATTCAAGTAACTAGAGTAGATTCTCGATGAAGAGTGTAACAATAGAGTACATATTCTTTTCAGGAAATAAGTGATGATTGAATTACTTGCTTGGATATGTTGATTGGCTTGATTGTATATACATGAAGTAAATGTTCAATAATCTGCATGATTCATCAAATCAGGTATGTGGTTACGCTTATGACTACCCGAGTTAGTTTTCCGATGGATTCTCGGATGTTTAATCGCACTGAATGCAACTAAACTGATGGATGTTTATTTATTTCATGCAACATATAAAGTGACTATGATTATCACTATAAAGGTGCATAATATAACTGGCTAGATCCGGGTCCACCTCTGTTATTTTGAAAAGGCTAAAAAGGGGTAATCCTAGAGTAAGATCTAGGTTACCGTGAGTTAGAGACTCTTTAGCAAATCCCGAGTTAAGGAGTGGACTACTTACGAGTAGTGCCATGTGACTCAACCCTAGAAATTGGTTCACATATAGGTGGATCATGAGGGGTTTAATGGGGACAACATAGAGGATAGGGTACCCTTGGGTCGCGGAGTTATATCTAAAACGTAATATTGGTTTTTAAACAAGTAATTGAATGATTACATTGTTATCATAGTTGCATGTTTATTGTTTCCCCCACATACCAGCTACGGCTGACCGACGTTTTATTTGTCGGCGTTTTAGGTACAATGAAAAGAACAAACAGTAAAGTGGCACATGTGATACTAAATGATAATTAAAGTGCAAAGGAGGATTAGATAGATTAGTATCAGTATGGATAGAAGAATAGAGATCCAAGTTTTCAAAAGGTATGTAAAGAAACATTTTATTACCATTTTCAGTATAGACTGTTAGAATTTAATAATTGTTTATGGTTATATGTCGAACCTTTGATCCGGGATTAATGGGTGCGGCTTCAACCTCTCGGTCTCCCTTAATTGGGGGTTATCGGGAGGTGGGGTCGTAACAGGAACTCAGTCAACTCATTAGTTGACTTCGAGCTCCAAGCTTTCTGCAAGAAAACTGAGAAGCCAGAAAGGTTCTCCGTCATCTCCCGAACCTGACGAGCTGCTCAATCGTCCAAACGGACATGATCTTCACCCTGAACCACCCGCCGGAAGCCCACCATGTGCTGCTGGTTGTAGAGGGGGTTAGGTCAGGTCAAAACCAATGATTGAAATCATCTGTCGACTCGTCGTCGAGTTCCGCGGCTAAGGGGTTAGCTTTTAGGGACGGTGGAACCCTCGAGTGCCCTCCCTTATATAGGGTCTTCGTCGTCCACCCCAAGATTTGGGGATTCCCTGATCTTTCCATGAAACCCCCCAAAACCTAGAGTTTCCCGGTCCGTCTAGGACTCCTGAACTTGAGGGGCAAGTTTCTAAGTCCTCTCGTGCAATAAATTGTGAGAAAACTCTTTGGAAGATTCCTTCCTCGTTTGCCAGTTTCCTGATCTGTCGCGAGCTAGAAGACAAGAGGATCAACGTTGGATCTGAATCAACCGATCCAAAACGCACGTGACATGCGCATGGGCTGGGCCCAAGATTCCGATTCCAAATATAATTGTGACATTTTCCATGATCACAACACTTTAGGAAATCTTGTAAAAACCATAACTCCCAAACCAAAGATCCCATTTCTCCCAAAGTTTGAAGGAAAGTCCATAATGACTTAATATACCTCTCTACCAAAATTGGGCTCATTATCTCAAATAAAACGTTCCTTTTCTTTAAGTGCAAGATATCTCTTAATTATATATACTTTTCACCTATTTTCTCTTTCCTTTGTTGTTAAATTATTATTTTGAGTTCCTTGAACCTCAAGGAACCTTAATGGCTCGAAATCCCCTCTTGGGAATATTTCATTAGCCTCTTTCCTTATCTTTCATCCCTTTTCTTATTATTTTACTTTTTCCTTATTAAAATATCTCTTTTTGAGTATTTCTCTTTATCTCTCTTTTATTTTCCTTATTTTGGAGTTCCTTTTAACATTAGGAATCCTTTGGATATGAAAATCCACCAAGATAACTCAATTATACCTTTTCCACATGTTTTCTGCATTTTATCATTATTTTCAATTTCTTTCTTAACAAGGAGATACTTAATTGATCTTTTATTTTCTTATTACATTTTCTATGCAACTTTGGACTCCTTGGAACCCAAGGAACCCATGTGGCACGAAATCCACTTTTGTATTAAGTTCTTTTTCCTTCTAGAGGTTTCCACACCTTCCTTTTCTCAAAAACTCAACTATTCATTTACTAATTGAAATTCCTTGTTATTGGGCCCAATAGCCAATAAAGCCCACAACACAATCATCAAGGCTATTGTGAACGAAATTCATGCATTCAATCAAAAGACATCATTATTTGTTCATTTATCTTTATTATGAGAAATCACATTTCTCATCAAATGAACCCAAAAATTGGGGTTGTAACATCCTTCCCCTCTTATAAGAATTTTGTCCTCAAAATTCCATCAAGAAAACCAACAATTCAGGATAAACCTTTCTTATATCCATCAAGGCTCCCATGTGGCTTTACCCTTTCCATGGTGCTTCCCAAGAACCTTCATCATCTCATATTCTTCCATATGAGTTCTTTCTTACCTTGGTATATCGTACAATCATAGGTGACTCATGACATTTCAGCTTTTCAAAAGCTGAATAGGTTCAGCGTTCAACACATGGCTTGGGCACCTCACATAGTGCTCTAGATCAGACTCATGGAACACATTTCACATCATGTTATCCTGATGGGCAAGGCTAAACACAACCATCTCCACCAATCCATCTCAAATGGACCCATATACCGAGGACTCATCTTTCTCAACTGTAGCTCAGAGGGGTCGGATTTTCACATCACATATTTTCCTACAGTGAATTGCATGTCAGTCTGCTTTGCATCAGCTTACGACTCATGTCATCACCGGGCTCTCTCTCAGCCATTGCACGATCAAAGTGACTTCATCTGCACACACTGTGGTTCTTTTCTGACCTTCATGAGGCCTCCTTCACCAACATCATCTTAATGAAGTGGTGACCGACACAACCTCTCCATAAGACTTCTTGCATCTCGATAAAGGCTATGGTGGTTAACATCACATCTTAAGAACTGTATCTATGTATCACCCTAAATGAGCACACCTGCTCTCATCAGACCCTCTAGTCTGGATTATACCATTCATTAGTATGGGGTGATGAACTGTACTATCATCAAGTTCCTCATGTATCCACTTCCACCTCATGGAAGTGAACCTTGGTCATACTTAAGAACTTTTGATCTTGTATCATGGTGTAGTTGAACCATCTCTCTCTCTTATGTAGTTCAACAGAATCTATCTCTTAACAATACTCCTTTCTTTCTCATGTTATCTAGGTAAGGCGATCTACCATAACCCATATTGCATCTTGACCTTCTGGGTCAAAGGGAGACTTACCACAACATCCATAGTAATGAACTCCCATTCCCTCTCAGGGACTCTTTTATCCTCTATATCGATACACTGGGTTACTGGTGTTCGTCCTTCACCTCCTGGCTTGCATGGCCACATGCTACATGCAACTTTGTTTGAAGCATCCAGAGTGCCACAATCACTTACTATATTTGTAGTACCAAGGTATATCATGACCTCCTGTATTGTTATGATTCCTCAAGCTTGATACCTCGGAAACCCTAAACCACTCTCAAAAGGACTTTATTACCTTCCTATCCAATGAAGTGTATCTGAGGTTCTATCACATCCTTTTACTAAATCAAGGACTAAACTGGATAACCAAACAACCATTAACCTGCTCAACATATCTTGTTACATATGTGTGTTAGCCAAAACACATCCTCTTTCCAAACATAGGGTTAGTCGAACAACCTCAACTTCTTCTAGCCTTTAGATAAACTAGGCAGCTATATTTCAACCAGAGCATTCATTACCACTTCACTTCCTTAGGCGTCAGGTAATGTTGAAGACATACACCTCCATGTATTCTACTTATCATCCCATCTCAAGCTCTAAATTTGTCTTCATCAACAAACTATGAGCTCATCCTAATGGTGATCAAACTCAACCTTGTATCACTTGCAAATTCCACATAGCTCATGCTAAAAACATCCTTATAAGATGACTACCTTATTTCTCTTAGTGTTTGTAAACCGTCCGTGTATTATTCCTTCCACAAAGGTATGTTATCATCTCTATCCTCATACCTTGTAGCAACGTTCCAACTTACATCATCTTTATCCTTGGTGTAAGGCATGCGTACTGTCCTATCTCTCACTCCCATAACAAGAAGAAATAAGCATTTGGCGGCCGTCCAAATACAGAGTTCTCCCCATTCCAGGAGTAGAGATGGTACATCCCACCTTGCCAGTACACCTTCAAATCTAAGTTGAAACATGCAACTCATGTCTCCACATCACAAACATCATGATATCAAAAAATTACTTCCATGGAAAACTGGTCTCGAACCTACTGGGGTTTACACACAATCCTTGGTCATCTCCTCTAGGTCTGTAGGGTGTCGGCACTTTTGGGGTCATCCCTTTTCCCTTATGCATCCAGAGAGTGCCCTACTCATCTGCCCTTTGGGTCCCATGAGTTCATGAAGGTGATCAATCTCCTTACCCATGACCCTCAGACAATGATAGCTGTTACCTCCCAACCCTATGGTCATGTGCAACTAGGGAATTAGGCAACTCCTGCTTCCATCAGTCTTATCCCTACCTGACCCTTGGATAGACTTAGGATTCTAACATAGTACATGTTCAACTTAGAACCTTACCCAATCCTTCATCATCTCTCTCTGCATTCTTGGGTTGTCTTTCATCCTTAACATTAGACTAACTTAGTTGTGAGGGGTTCATCAAACATACCCTTAACTTAAGGGATTTCCTTTACCTCTACACATGAGGAGTACCAAGCTCGAAACTATAGAGACTCAAATCTCATCATGAGCATCAGATACACTGATTCCCCCCTTAGGCCTAGGAACCCCAGGTTCTCCTTTGGATATCCAACTGCATGCTCAAACTCTTAACCATGAATCAGGCATGTCCAATGTATGTCATGTACTCCCATGATCCTTTTTTTTATGAGCAATACCTCAGAGTCGAGTCCTCCTCAAGGACATTCAACTAGGTATAAAACCTCACAACATGTTACTTAAACCTCCTCAGGGTCTAAGGCACTCTTAATCTCATCCAGCAGGTAGTTACTTATACCATAGGTACCAGAAGCATCATCCTCTCTCCAGGGTTTGTTTCCTCTAAAGATAACCAAGATATTATCGGCCTCCAGGGGTCACGCATAAGGCAACCACTATCATCCACTTAGGTTGCATCATCCTCAACTCCCCACTATTCCTCATATCTCGGGGTTTTAGGCTTCCAACCTCCTTGCTGGGTTCTTGCTTTCTCTCTCTAGAGCTAACTCCACATCTAGCCATACTACTAGAGGTCTTCTCTCCATGAAGGCTCATGCTCACAAGCATATCCCTATGTGGGTGAAGCCTATGCTCAACTTATGTTTGGCTCAAGGTTATCCATATCTCTTTATGCTTATCTCATAAGCTATCCTGGCCAGGGTTTCAACCTACTGTTGTACCACTGACGTACTCAGGGTGCAAGCTATATCCTACTTGCAACAACCCATAATGTTTCTATAGGTTCTTCTCTAACCTCATCCATGGAGGAGCTATCCTTCACTCTAACCTGCTCGATCCTTCCCAGGGTTGGGTCGCCAAAGGTACTCGGTCACCCAACTTCTCATGGCTCATAAGGCATCCAAGGCATGACATCATGTCATCTCTAACCTTCACTTATGGTTAACATCATCCTCAAAGGATGTGCTAGGTCTCTACTTTAGATGGAGGTCTCTACCTCCAAGACTACCTCCTCCTGACAACAAGGTCTAGCCTCAAGTCTCTCCTGAGGGCAATGACAACTCATGTCATACGACCTAAGCATGTATCTATTCTTTTATGATTACTCTATTAAGCTTATGTCCATGACATCTTATTTACATGATTTTTATTAATTTGGTGGAGGATTCCTTAATCCTTATCAACCTTACCCATACCCTAAGAGGGCGAGGAGAAGAGAGGAAACCCTAATCCTTAAGGTCCTTAACAGAATTTGAGTTAAGAAGGGATGAACAAGATGAGAGAGTCCTAAAGGTATCTTATTTCGAATCATACCCTAAGACTTTGGCCAGGCAGTCACATGGATCCGGGAGTCCTCGTATTCTGACTAGAGGTGTGGAGGAAAATATTGCCAGCCCCCAGTCGTGATCCTTTTCTAGCCACCTCAGTCTTTCAGATAATCCTCTAATAACTCCCTTGGGTTCTATAGAATTTGCAAAATTTAATAATTATTAAATATTAATTGAGGAACCTATGCTCAGATACCAATTGTAACGTCCCCGCCTCCCGGTAACCCCCAATTAAGGGAGACCTGAAGGTCAGAGACGTTATTCAATTAATAGGATCAAAGGTTCGACAAATAATCAAAAATAATTATGAAATTCTACTAACTAACTAGAATTTGGTATAAAATTAAAACTTTACATACCTTTGAAAACTTTGGAAATCTATCTATCCAGAGCTTGAATTATTCTATCTAATTCTCCTTGCACTTTATTTCTTATTTCCACAATGTGTCACTTTACTGTTTGTTCTTTCAATTGTTGTTCCTAAAATGCCGACAAACAAAACGTCAGTCAGTATATCGAAATATACTGGTATGTGGGAACAACCAAAATCTTGCAAATATGGCTAACAATTTAATAATCACAATCAAATTATTTAACAAGCCACTTTACATTTTCAATGTGTCATTCTCCACCGCTCTTGCCCTAACCCTGGCATACCCCTCTAGGGTTTCTCATTTGCCATTGACTTAAGGCCACCTTCTCAATCCCGAGCTTGGTGCCTGGGAGTCACCTCTCACGGTGCTCCATAGTCATGCATCATAGAACACCTTCTCATGGTTCCCATTGGTCTACCCTCCTGGGCCTGACCTTTATGGCATCTTCCATCAGGGTGGCATGTAGGTGCGGGAATACACATTTATATTAAATTGTGATAATCATAGTCACTTTATAATTGCAATATGAACATCCAAACTATTTAGTTGCACTCAATGCGATTAAACATCCGAGAATCCTTCGGGAAACTAAAGCGTTTATTCATAATTAACCACATACCTGATCCAGAGCAACTTGATTGTCCAATCAATAAGGATAAAGAACAAGCAACAAGCAATCAACAATATCCTGAAATTAATGCATGGGATCCAAGTGTTATAGTTTATCCAGAACATTCTAAAGCTAGACTTGGATTCCACCTTAGGCTTTCCAGACCACTTTAGGGTTTTATTAGGGTTTTTGCCTCCATAATACTTTTATCATATTTAAATCTCTCTTAGTTCACAAACCCTAATTTCAATATCATAAGCCCAATAAAATTCGATTATTTCTCTTTTATACCAAAACTACCATCTTTATCCTTTTAAGTTATTTCAAGGTCATTAGACTCAATTATCGCCTTTAGTTTCTTTCGGATTAGAAACTCATAATTCATTATGGTATAATTCACATATGAACGTTATTTATCATTAATTCTACCTTTTATCTACTAGGAAACCCTAATTTCCATATTAAGGGTATTCATCCACAAATTAGTAACTTTAATGCTCAAAATATCTTATAACCATGAAAAATTAGTTCTATACATGAAATCGAATAATTAAAGCCATTAATAGTCCCAATTACCATCATTAGGGTTTCAAGGCCCATTAAAGCATATTTATGCACATGGAACCCTAAAGTTATCATCTTTTCATGTAAAACAGATTGCAACTTTACTTTAATATTCAATAGGTTAATATTCCCCAATTTAACCCTTTTAAACCTCAAAGATTCATTCTTTACCCTCAATTAGGGTTTCTAACCACACTATTTTTCAAATTAATGTAGTTTTGCAAATAAGTGCGAAATTAGGTTATCAAACCAATTTTAACGTGTTCCTCATATTTTTCTGATCAACTTTCATGTATAAACTTTTGTCATCTGAGCTACTATTAAAGACATATGATTTTAGCAAGAAAAGCCTTTTTTTCTAACTTATTAAGATCAGAGAGGAAATTACCAAAAATTAGGCGGTCGTTCGATTTGTGGACCGGTGGTCCGCTCCTTGGATCTGACGGTCACAGTTGAGCGCTCCTCAAAGAAAGCCGCTCCCTCTCAGGAGCGTTGGATCTAGCGGAGATCATCGTGGACCACGATCGGGTGGTGGTGGGTTTATCGTCTACCTCCGTCTGTGCAAAGGAACTCAGTCAACTCATTAGTTGACTTCAAGCTCCAAGCTTTCAGCAAGAAAACCGAGAAGCCAGAAAGCTTCTCCGTCGTCTCCCGAACCTAAAGAGCTGCTCAGTCATCCAAACGGATATGATCTTCACCCTGATCCACCCGCCGGAAGCCCGCCGTGTGCTGCTGGTTGTAGAGGGGGTTAGGTCAGGTCAAAACCAACGATTGAAATCATCTGTCGACTCGTCGTCGAGTTCTGCGGCTAAGGGGTTAGATTTTAGGGATACTGGCACCCTCGAGTGCCCTCCCTTATATAGGGTCTTTGTCATCCACCCCGGGATTTGGGGATTCCATGATCTTTCCATGAAACCCCCCAAAACCTAGAGTTGTCGGTCCGTCTAGGACTCCTGAACTTGAGGGGCAAGTTTCTAAGTCCTCTCGTGGAATAAATTGCGAAAAACTCTTTGGAAGATTCCTTCCTCGTTTGCCAGTTTCCTGATCTGTCGCAAGCTAGAAGACAAGAGGATCAATGTTGGATCTGAATCCAATGGTCCAAAACGCACGTGACATGCGCATGGGCTGGGCCCAAGATTCCGATTCCAAATATAATTGTGACATTTTCCATGATCACAACACTTTAGGAAATCTTGTAAAAACCATAACTCCCAAACCGAAGATCCAATTGCTCCCAAATTTTGAAGGAAAGTCCATAATGACTTAATATACCTCTCTACCAAAATTGGGCTCAGTATCTCAAACAAAACGTTCCTTTTCTTTAAGTGCAAGATATCTATTAATTATATATACTTTTCACCTATTTTCTCTTTCCTTTGTTGTTAAATTATTATTTTGAGTTCCGTGAACCTAAAGGAACCTTAATGGCTCGAAATCCCCTCTTGGGAATATTTCCTTAGCCTCTTTCCTTATCTTTCATCCCTTTTCTTATTATTTTACTTTTTCCTTATTAAAATATCTCTTTTTGAGTATTTCTCTTTATCTCTCTTTTATTTTCCGTATTTGGAGTTCCTTTTAACATTAGGAATCCTTTGGATACGAAAATCCACCAAGATAACTCGATTATACCTTTTCCACATGTTTTCTACATTTTATCATTATTTTCAATTTCTTTCTTAACAAGGAGATACTTAATTGATCTTTTATTTTCTTATTGCATTTTCTATGCAACTTTGGACTCCTTGGAACCCAAGGAACCTATGTGGCACGAAATCCACTTTTGGATTAAGTTATTTTGCCTTCTAGAAGTTTCCACACCTTTCTTTTCTCAAAAACTCCATTATTCATTTACTAATTGAAATTCCTTGTTATTGGGCCCAATAGCCAATAAAGCCCACAACACAATCATCAAGGCTATTGTGAACGAAATTCATGCATTCAATCAAAAGACATCATTATTTTTTCATTTATCTTTATTATGAGAAATCACATTTCTCATCAAATGAACCCAAAAATTGGGGTTGTAACAGCGATGGATGGGATTCGTCCCTCCAACAGGAGATTGGTATCCATACCACTTAATTAGAGAGATTGAGAAATGTATGGCCATACTCATGTGATTCAATATGTGATATGTGAACTCACATGTATCTCAGACTATCTGCTCTAATTTAAGGAACATGGATTGAACATTGAAAGGATGCTGATTATATTCCTCGAGTTCAATCCAGGTATCAGAGACAAAGGAACTATGCGATCACGGTAACATTGATCATAAATTGTAGGTTGAAGTTGTTATCCAACATTCCAAACTACTTTGGTAGCAATGATATATTTCTAGATACCGCTCATTGCTTGTGATGTC
Organism: Alisma plantago-aquatica; assembly: GCA_963693085.1. Lineage (NCBI taxonomy): Eukaryota > Viridiplantae > Streptophyta > Magnoliopsida > Alismatales > Alismataceae > Alisma > Alisma plantago-aquatica. Next base: position 887,904,381 of record OY856414.1, on the reverse strand, counting down.
ATAAATTGGTTATAGACATTCACTGCCAATGCAATTTGAGACCTATAGGGTCACACACATAGGATGCACTTGGAATATGAGTTTATCCACAAATGATGTTTATATTAATTACTAAAAGTGTTTAAATCTTCAATGTAAACAACATAGGTTGAAAACTGGACTTTGAATCTATCGGTTCAAGTGTTGAACCAATCCATTGGAGTGTTAAGTCATTTGTAAATGACATTGGTTGAATAATGTCTGAACCAGGGCATGAACCAACCAGCTCATTGTCCCAACCTACATGTTCATACGATGAACCACCCAGTTAAATGGTCAATTTGATTAGATCAATGATTGATGTTGATGTTATGTTTTGAATTAATCGTGCATTGAATACTAATGTGATCCAGAATAGGAAAACTACTGAATCAGGCGGTTCACAATTTGTAATTTCCAAAAAAATCATGAATTTTGTCTCTTCGACTTCCAGACCGACTGGAAACCCTGACCATAGCCTCTCCTATAAATAGAGGGATACTGGGGGCTTCTCAGACACAATAATAAGCTCTGATAATTGTTATCCTCTCTGATTGTGGTAACCAATAGAGAGCTTGAGAAAATCCTACCCGTAAAAGGGAGGGACAACAAGGGAGAGACAATTGTGGGAGAGCAAATCAATCCTAGGAGATTGACATTCAAAAGGACAAATCCTTTCCGTTATCTCTGGTAGCACAACATGGAGTTCTCAATGGTCAGCGTAGACTACTCTAGTGGTGAGAAGGTTGTTTCCTACCACTATGATGATGTCATTAACCACTGTCCATGGTGTTGTACCACGAGACTGCCACTAACGACCGCTTGAGTGCTGCTTGAAAAAGAAGCATGCTACTACTTGAAGAAGAAAAATATTGCAACAAGAGTTGTCACTAAACTTGCTCCAAGACAAAGTATAACTCTAGCTATGCTCTTTCCTAGATTTATTGTTGTTGACGCTATCATCCTGATTAGGGAATCAAATATTAAATTTTTGATTCTGCTAACTTATGTGTTGCCCCAATTTCCCTTTAGTGGTATCAGAGTCATGTCAATTTACGATGTATTAGGGATTTAAATTGATGTGACCAAATTATTCTTATTGCATACAATATGGATACTAAACTGGGTAATTCTCATATCTGATTAACTACCATATATGATTCCACAAACTAATATATATATATATATATATATATGCAATTCAAATATGTCACCCTACAAGTTATTTTGATGGTGTATATTAGCATGGTTATGGCCAATAATCCTAGATTTATGTGTGGATGGTTGTGGTTTTTTATTCCTATTAATATCTCAGTTTGTGTATTGAGTCTCTCTCCTCCTTTCCAAATGTAAATTAATGCTCTTCTTCCTATTTCCCCTTGAATGTAGCTTGATGTTTTCCCTTATACAATGTAATATGAAATCAGATAGATTTAATTTATATTTTTTCATGAGAAGACATTCTACACCTGACAAGATGATGGACTCGTGAGATGAACTGATCAATTTACATAGGAGGTCATACAATAGGAAAAGACGAGGCAAATGGTCGATGGTCCAACCGATCAGTTAGAGTAGTCCAGACATTGGTTGAACCTGAGACCAGAGGACTATTTCAAGAGCCCAACCGAGAATCCTAGAGGCGAGTTGATCAGTTCAAGTATTGAACTGATCAATCTAGATTGGTTCAAGCATGGATCTTCACTAACAATAGGTTGCTGCATATGATATAGACCTTAAGTGGTGGTAATTCCTTGTGGCTGTAAGGAATTTCAATGTATGGCCATAACCATCACTAGTGTTTATAATTGCATGTTTTTGTAATGGTTATAGCATGTATATGATACATACTGTAAGTATGTGGTGATTAGATATGTATATGCATATATATATAAAATCCCTCAATCTAAATATTAAATCTTAGATGCTTTCCATAAACAACACACATGAAAATATTGATCAACTATGCGTGGGCACACCAAGCATGGTACACTGTCTATATCATGGAAGTGTGATGGTAGTTATGTGGGTCTGCCAAGCAGGGTGCATTGCTATTGTGTTGGCTTTTGGGTCAGACTTAACCCGGTGATCTTAATGAGATTAAGCACCTAGAAGCATGCAGATGGACTATGACAAGGAAATATACATACAATCTATCCAATAATTGTATGTTGTGCACTTGGAAAAAGTTTCCTACCTTAATAATTAGTTATGGATGTTGGCATTAGCCAGATAATCATTCAATCATTTTGGGTCTTAGCTTACTAGAAGATTGTACTATGCAATCTTCTGAATTGATACATGAGGTTTATCAATTTGAAAAAAATAATGGGAGCGATAATTAATTAAAAGCCTAATTAATATCGTTGAACTTATCAAATTAGTAAAAAATGTTTTGACTAAAGTTGCAATATATTTTGTAGAATCTAATGGAAAACACAAATACACTATCAGTGTGCTCAGTCCTTGAGTAGGAAAAATAAAATGGGATTAACTTTCACATTTAGTTTAGGACTTTGAGGAACATTGTTACCAATGAGCAAAATCTCTATGTCCTTGAAAGACTGAGCCAGATGAACTCGTACCAAATGTGCCTACGGTTGAAATGGTTGCTTACTAGAAGCATTCCAATGATGTCGTAGACATTAAGTACCTTATGCTATTGTGAAGTCCCTGGATTTTCTAAAACTTAATCTAATGTTTGATGTACAAATTGAAACCCTCACCTCAGTGAAGATCCCAATTTAAACTCACACACTAGGCCAAGAAGAAGAAAATCGGAGGAAGTCATAAAGAAACAATAGTAGCACTTGCACATGAACAAGAACAAAACAACAACATGTTACCTTGCCTTTATCAAGGTTTGACCAAAGATATAGTTGACCTGAGGAACATGTGATTAGATTATCTTGATCAAGGTACACCCTTACCTCTTTCTCATCCTACTACTTAGTATGCTTGTAAGTTATGTGTAGTAAAGTACTTGGCATATGATATTGGATGAAATGATTCTTCTTATATGATATCTTGTTTGATTTTCCATACTTATGGCTGTGAACACATGAAACATAATATATCTGTTCCGATATATCTAAGCACTTTTTTGGTAGTAAAGTGCTGGAAAGTAAGTACTTCAACTCTATGGTAGTAAAGTACTTGAAAGTGATCCAACTCTTTGGTAGTAGATCACATTGTACAATGATCTAACTCTTTGGTAGTAGATCATAAGGCCTTGCATCTCAAACTCTTTGGTAGATGAGATGATGTATTATTCCTTCAAGTGGGAAATGCATGGATAATATAATGGAAAAGGAGCTTAAAACATGTGCTCTCTTTTGTTAATAAATATATTTTTGGAGTATATGTTTTTGTTATATTTTGTTATTTTATTAAAAAGTACTAGTTTTATCTTATTGCCAAGTCTTAGTAATGAGAGGTATATAAAAAGACATGTAGGCATACTCAGTATAATATTTTTGAATATTGTGCTGACGTGTACCACATGTAATATTTTGTTTAGGTTGTGGACAGATGCTCTTGAAGAACTAGGATAGTTGAGAGTTGTGTAATGAGCTGATGTATAGGTGGACCTATTGTCTTAAGATCATGTTGTTTAGTGGTAGTACATGCATATGTAAAAGTTTGTTGTTCAATGTGTAACATCAATTTGTAATGATAATTCATTTTGTAATTATATGTTGAATGGTGAACGTGTGTTTTATGGTTTTATTATTGTTCATGTGCATGTGATACTATTATTTCCTTGTGACTTCCTCTGATTTTCTTCTTCTTAGCCTAGTGTGGGATGTTTAGATTGGGAGTCTTGTTGAGGCGAGGTTTCAATTTGGACATCTCACATTAGATTAAGTACTATAAAATCCGTGGACATTATACTGTATGAACTATGAGTTGCATGAACAGTATGAAAACATGGACATTCTTGAGATAGTAACACATCTTAAAGAATCATGCAAAAGCAAGAAAGGTATAATGTCTCCAAAGTGTTATATGAGTGCAAATTGACAGAGGGAGATCTAGTAGATCCCCATGTGCTCAATGTGATTGGGCATGTAAAGAGACTAGGATTTCTTTTAGGTCAAGAGTTGGCCACATATATGACTCTACAATCATTGCATGAATCATATAGATAGTTTGTTGAGTGCTATAACTTGAGTAACTTTGCCAAACCCTTGTCTAAGTTTCTTGTCATGTTTATTAATGTCGAAGCATGACTAAAGAAGGGAAAATTCATAATGGTGATCAACAAAAGTGAGTCCAAGGGTAAAGACAAGGCCAAGAAGAGTTTTGAGGCCAAGTTGAAGTCCAAGTTCTTCACACTCAAGATATGGAGAGGGGTAAGTACAAAAACAATATGTCCTTTTCACTTAAATAAGGAAAGAAAGTGCCACCGTTGTCACCTACCTAGAAACTAGAAAAGGAACTACCCTCTTTATATAGAGGATCTCAAGAAGAAGAAGGAGATAGACATCTCCACTTCAGGATCTAAGAAGAAGTAAGCTATAACAGTGTAGAGCAAGAGTTGTTGCCATTATAGTTGGAATTTGTTGTTAATCAAAAGGGTGTGTAATAGAATTAGTGAATTGCTATTCTACATCTGCCATTACTGAAAACATCATGTATCGTGTATGGACTAGAATATTATGAATAAATTGATGTTTCATTTTAAGATATGAGATCTTATATATAAATATCTCACAATGTATACGCTATAGTTGTAGAGACAAATGTGTATGACACATATACTAAATGACTTGATGACTTAAACACTGAATACCTATATCATTGTCATCTATAACACAAATGAGAATTGCATTTCTAGATCTATAATGATGGTTCTCTTAATTCCTTTGGTTATTGAACAGACAGAGACATGCAAGTCTTATTTAATGGAAAATATGATAAAATCATCTTCACTAGATGTAGTGGGAGAGAAACTATTCTATTTGGTCTCATACATGCTAATGTATATAGACCTTTTAGAATAAATGCTAGAGGTGGTTATCAGTACCTCATTATATCTACCAATGATCTCAAAATAGTCGTTTGTATTTAATTAAATACAAGTTTGAATCTCATGATATGTTCAAGGATATCATGAATGAAGTACATAACCCATTTGGCATAAGTATTAAGGCACTTCAGTATGATCGATTTGAAAATACTTTGAAACTAAAAGTTTGAGGACCTTCTAGGAAATCATGATAGTGTATCATGATGAACTCCTCCTAAAACACAATGATAGTATACCATGAGAGTGCATCAGAAAGAAGGAAGCATACCATGTTAAGTCATAATGCGATTATCAATAAATCTAGCTAATCTTCCAATTTCCTTTGACGCGTGCTTTACCCTAAAATGATGTACTATCTAAAATGGTTCAAAAGACACCATATGATACATGGCATAAAAAAAGAGTCCTAGTATGCTTTTTTAGTTATTAGGTATGAATACTTATATAAAAAAATAGTTTCTTGAAAAATCTTTGTCCATAAATCACATAAATGTTATTTTGTTGAATGCTACTCCTATATTCCGATCTAACGACAAAATTATTTGCTGATAGGGATTGTTGTATTCCTCAAGGGGAACTTAGTTCCAATGGAATCAGTGGGAGTAAAAGTAGAACTCAAAAAGTTCGAGATAAACAAGAAGGCATTAAACCTAAAGAGGTACAATAGGAACAAGGTGAAACATAGAGTTGTGGAATCTCAAGTTCCTTACATAACACAAAACCTAATAGATCTAGTAGGACATGTCTTGAGTTTGAAAGTTTATTATATCTTGTAACTCATATAGATGGCGAGTTGGTAATAAGATGATGAGCCAACAACCTACCTAGAATCTATTGAGGAACCAATGTCTGAGAAATGGCTTGAGGTTATAAGATCCAAGATGGAATCCATGTACACCAACAAGGTATGACCATGATGGATCCATTTGAAAGGGTAAAACCCATAGGGTGCATTCAGGGTCTTCAAGAAGAAGACTGACATGGATGGTTGTGCACAAGCCTATACGAGCAGATTTGTTGCAAATAGTTTCAAACAAGTTCAAGGCATTGAACATGATGGAATCATTTCACTAGTTACCATGGTTAAATACATCAGGATAATGCTTGCTATGGAAGCTATATTTGAATATGAGATTTGGTAAAATGGACATTAAAACTGCATTTCATAATTGGAATACTGTATAAGTTGTGCTATTGGTTGCGTTCCTGGGATTAGATTAATCTCAAAATCATTCTCTTGGGGCGGAGGAACACCTGGAAGTTCCCCAGGGAACACATCTTCAAACTCCCTAACTATCAGAACTTCAGAAGGATTAGGGATCTCCATTGTGGTGTCTACCACATGTGCCAAGAATGCAAAGCATCCTTGTCTCATCAATTTCTCAACTACCATAGCTGACATAAGATAGGTTGGAAGAATCTTTCTATCTCCCTGAAAGATCCATGTGTCACCATCATCTGTGAACACAACTTGCTGGGAATCACAATCCAAGACAACCTTATACTTTTCTGAGGCGTCCATCCCAAGAATTATATCAAACCCATGCATTTCAAGTGGTATAAGATCCACTTGAATGCGATGTTCAGAAAAGGAAAGAATGCAGGGAGAACACACCTCCCGCAACACTGTCGAACCCATCAGAGGGGTTTATAACAACAGACTATCTGCTCTATGAGTAACAATCATATTGCAGTCAAGAATCGCTCTTCTAGTGACAAAGGAATGTGTAGCACCCAGATCAATCAAAACAGATATGAAGCAGGATGAAGACATATCAGAATGAAATAGTTCCATCTGACCTGTCACAACTTGAGGGTTGACTACTGCTTCGGGTTGATTCATCGCATAGAATCTCACCATTGCTTGCTATTGACCCTGTGCTTGGTTGTTGGGTGCTGATGAACTATCTTGGGACGTTTGTCCACATACTCTAGCGCCACTCGAAAACTTTTTCCTCTGAGATCCTTGCTGACTCTACCTCGGAGGTTGAGTCACCACTATGTTTCCAACTGGACAATCCCTTACTAGATGTCCTACCTGTCTACACTGGTGATAGGTTCTATTCTCTTGATATGGTATTAAAGGTCCAGTTGCTGACGTTGACGTTGTACTAGGAGCTCTATTCAGTGGTAAACTATGACCTCTACCCTTGCTGGATGTCCATTGTGTCTGGGTGTTGAACCTTGGTGGTGTTGTTGGTGTAGAAAACCTTGGTTTCTTAAAACTCTCAGACCTCTATCCCTGGAACTGTGTATACACCTTCTTAATGTGGGCCTGATGCTTCTCAGTCACAGACCTTTCTATCCATATCATGGACTCCATGAAGGTGGCAAACCTCTCCTTGTTCTCTAAAGTAGACACAAGAGTGGTCAATTTAGCGTTCAACCCCTTCTTAAAATGTCGAATTCTTTCATCATCAGTAGCTACCATATGCAGATAGAACCACAAAAGCTCCATGAACTTAGCTTCATACTCTCTAATGTTCATTGGCCCTTGCCTTAGCCTCTCAAACTGAGAGATCTTCTCATCTAGAAACATCTTGGGGAAATATCTACTAACGAATTCTCATCGGAATACTTCCCATCCGATCTCAACACCTGGCCTCTTGCCCTCTTCTATTGTCCACCAGCGGCCAACACTCCCTTTTAAAAGGTATACTACATGCCTCACCTTCTCTGCTTTAGGGATATTAAGGATCCTAAAAGCCTTCTCCAGCTCAGTGAGCCACATATATGCATCTGCTAGATCAACTGTACCAGCATAATCTGTGGCTCCAACCCGGCGAAGTCATTCGAAAGTCTTTTCGGCTCCCTGTCCTTGATTGTGAGCTGGTGCCCTAGGTGCAGATGGTGGCATCCTATCTGCCATATGCGTCATGGTTTCCATGAACTGCCCAAACAGATCATGGAAACCTAGATTTTCCAGTGCAGCTTGGTTAAGCTGGGGATGTTCAGGTTCTGGTTCCTGCCTATCCTGATCCCTTACACCTCTTCCTGGTGCAACAACACTGCTCTCAACAACATGTTCTTTGTGTGATCCTGACATCTTTAAGTTCTTCTTCTCCTCCTATATGAGCAGAAGACACTATCAGACATATTGGAAGCCACTAGAACAGACTCAACAACCTTAATCCTATGTCTCTATAGACTCAGCGAACCTAGATCTCTGATACCACTAATTGTGGTGACATCGTTCGAACAAACTGTCATTGACTATGCAGAAGTGATCATTTGCAGTGGATTAACAAAAATCACTAAAAATTAAAACCATTTACTAAGAGATCCATTTCCAGGAAACTCTTATAGAAAGAACCAAAAATATTAATATACACATACATTCTGGTTCACAAAGTACATATCCTATACCATCCCTTCTCGAGGGTTACAAGTATCAACTATTATATTAAAAACTATATACAGGCATTATAAGAACCTCGAGGCATCAAGCCAAAATCTCAGATCGATCATAAAAGCACTAACTACTATCTCCTAGGACCTGAGAGTACAGAGACGACTCATAGGACTCATATCTACATGACATGACAGTCAATATCTCCACCTAAGATGTTACTGCTGCCCCTGTGGCTGCTATCCTTCCCCTGTAGTAGGGTTTCTACCTCCTCGTCTTTGTCCACCTAAAAAGGTTGAATCCCACGGGGGTGAGACAATTGAAAATTATCTCAGCGAGAGATATAACTCTCCGCCAGAAACATTATTATTGCAAATAAACAACAATAAACTGAATAGAGGAATCTTCATTAAACAACATAATTTAATCATATTAAGCAGAATAGAGCAATGTCACCTCTTAAAGTATGACAACTATAAGGTGATAAGCAGTAGATCATCTATTCTTTTAATAATAAATATGAAGAACATGTGTAATATTTATCCACTTTAGGATACAATAAGTAATGTAACATCAACCAATGATTTCCGCATATCATCCTTCAAAAAATACGCTACACAGCTGATTACATTTTACAATCATACTTATGCCCTGAGGAGATGAGGTATACCGCTCATACTCCAACCGACCACAATTAAGTAAAGCATCGGTACCATACATAGGTCAATGGAAGAGTCGGACTCCATCACCTCATCTGTCTCGGTCAGTACGAGATCATATGCATGACATCTTGTGTCTCCGCTAAATAGCTTTCCAGGATATACTGGCATCTTCGTTATAGAATTATAGCCCGTATCATATACTCTTTTCAGGATATGGCCCATAGCCAATGCCTGGTATTGTGGAGTTATGACCCATAGCCATACTATTATTGGGATATGGTCCATAACCATTCTTGTACATAGGATATGGCCCTCAGTAATTCCTATGAGGCGTAAGGATATTTTTGCCCATTACCCCCACATATTCAAAATATGCATTCCAGGAATTTCCATAGGAAAAACCTGTTTCACCATCACCAATTACTGACGATGATGGATCTATGGTCAGGGCTCTACATGATAAGATTGCACTTGATTAATTAAGTGCATTACCATATTCTCTTAGCATCAGTTAGGTTTTCAAACATAAATTATTATAACAAATGCTACAAAGAATGTGTAATACTTCTATAAAATACTTCTCGAAGATTTATAAAACAATGGGATCTGAATCCCTTGTCACATCATGGGCATTCTCATCCCTTAACATCTCATCATCATGATTATGGAATATGGGTATTCAAACCCTCAGTTCATCAAAGAACACCTGTTACCACTTATCAGGTAACTAATACTTTCAGGTCATCTGACCAAGGTAAACATGATACTTGTTACACAATCATGATGGACAAGTTAAGATCACTTGGAATAAGATTCATAGGTGTTTGGCTCTAAGTGCAAGTGGGAGTCTGTTGGTACATATGCCCAGAGAACCAATCATATGATGATTGGAGTGTGGCATTAGATACCTGATTTGATAATAATAAAGATAATTCCATCTATTATATTTGTCTCAACCATGAGATGATGAAACAAACATAGTAGATGTATAAAGAATGATGTTACTTGATGACATATGCCTTCACGTTGATGACATAAACAATGAAATCATGTGTATGATAAGAGTACATACATTCTTGTTATGTCCCTAGTCAAATATTATTGTGTAAGAAAAATAGACGCCAACAATACATAAGACTAGAGTGTGTGTTGATTGATGATAGAGTCTCATTAATTATGATATATGATATTAAGTCAAGCACACATGCACATGTTAGAGAACATTGTATCAGACAAACCCATGTTGAGAGTGATACATGGATACCATGGAATATTAGTCCAAATCATCTCTCATAGTGATAGTAGTGATTGTTGTTCTTAGACCTAAAGTCACTACACTCATCACATGTCATTTGTTGGACTTTGGCATATCCAACATGACCTCGAAAAAGGGTTGCATTAAGGTTATGCTTGGTGTGGCGACATCATTCGAACAAACCATCATTGACTATGCGGAAGCGATCATTTGCAGCGGATTAACAAAAATCACTAAAACTTAAAACCATTTACTAAGAGATCCATTTCCAGGAAACTCTTATAGAAAGAACCAAAAATATTAATTTACACATACATTCTATTTCACAAAGTACATATCATGTACCATCCCTTCTCGAGGGTTACAAGTATCAACTGTTCTGTTAAAAACTATATACAGGCAGCATAAGAACCTCGAGGCATCAAGCCAAAATCTCAGATCAATCATAAAAGCACTAACTACTATCTCCTAGGACTTGAGAGTACAGAGATGACTCATAGGACTCATATCTACATGATACGACAGTCAATATCTCCACCTAAGCTGTTACTGTTGCCCCTGTGGCTGTTGTCCTTCCCCTGTAGTAGGGTTTCTACCTCCTCGTCCTTGTCCACCTAAAAAGGTTGAATCCCACGGGGGTGAGACAATTGAAAATTGTCTCAGCGAGAGATATAACTCTCTGCTAGAAACATTATTATTGCAAATAAACAATAATAAACTGAACAGAGGAATCTTCATTAAACAACAAGATTTAATCATATTAAGCAGAATAGAGCAATGTCACCTCTTAAAGTATGACAACTATAAGGTGATAAGCAGTAGATCATCTATTCTTTTAATAATAAATATGAATAACATGTGTAATATTTATCCACTTTAGGATACAATAAGTAATGTAACATCAACCAATGATTTCCGCATATCATCCTTCAAAAAATACGCTACACAGCTGATTACATTTTACAATCATACTTATGCCCTGAGGAGATGAGGTATACCGCTCATACTCCAACCGACCACAATTAAGTAAAGCATCGGTACCATACATAGGTCAATGGAAGAGTCGGACTCCATCACCTCATCTGTCTCGGTCAGTACGAGATCATATGCATGACATCTTGTGTCTCTGCTAAATAGATTTCCAGGATATACTGGCATCTTCGCTATAGAGTTATAGCCCGTATCATTTACTCTTTTCAGGATATGGCCCGTAGCCAATGCCTGGTATTGTGGAGTTATGACCCATAGCCATACTATTATTGGGATATGGTCCATAACCATACCTGTACATAGGATATGGCCCTCAGTCATTCCTATGAGGCGTAAAGATATTTTTGCCCATTACCCCCACATATTCAAAATATGCATTCCAGGAATTTCCATAGGAAAAACCTGTTTCACCATCACCAATTACTGACGATGATGGATCTATGGTCAGGGCTCTACATGATAAGATTGCACTTGATTAATTAAGTGCATTACCATATTCTCTTAGCATTAGTCAGGTTTTCAAACATAAATTATTATAACAAATGCTACAAAGAATGTGTAATACTTCTATCAAATACTTCTCGAAGATTTATAAAACAATGGGATCTCAATCCCTTGTCACATCATGGGCATTCTCATCCCTTAACATCTCATCATCATGATTATGGAATATGGGTATTCAAACCCTCAGTTCATCAAAGAACACCTGTTACCACTTATCAGGTAACTAATACTTTCAGGTCATCTGACCAAGGTAAACATGATACTTGTTACACAAACATCTCCCATGGCTCTCAAATCCCATTTAATCTCTTGTTACCTCTTGCTAGGCAACAAAGCATATTATGGCTTACAGGGCCCATAAAATAATTTCAATAATAAAACATCATAGCTCATACCTGGCTATGCTCAACATCTCATAATACCTGCATAGATAGTACACATGATAATAGTTATATCAATTACATATCAACACTATGCAATGCAAAGATAACATCACTATTCCCTCATTAGTATTAGGGTTTCTCATGACATTCACCCTGTATTGGGGTTTCACATAACATCACCCTGTGTTAGGGTTTCACACATCTTTATCTTGAATTAAGGTTCCTTATAACTTTTTTCCCAATTTATGGTTTCATGAAGCATCCTCTTAAATTAGGGTTTTTCATTATATTACCCTGAAATGGGATTTCTCATATCATCACCCTAGATTAGGGTTACACCATTACCCTAAATTAGGGTTTCACCTATCATTGCCCTATATTAGGGCTAGGGCACATCAACCTTCTCGATTATGGTTGCATGATCTCTTTATCAAGGATCTTACCCTAAATACATATTATATTTATGTTGAGAGTGTTGAGGTTTAATCACTACATGATTATTATACATGTATGAATTCCTCTCTCTCTCATCCTCTCTAGGATGTTAATTACTTCAAGCTAGAATAGATTAGGTCATCCTTTCATTCAAGTACACATATTTAGGGTTAGCATAGTGTGTTGAGATATTGCTTCCTTAAGCATCAAACATTAACACCTCAAAGGGTACTAATCACCCTAGTACCTTAAAGGTACAACCATTATAATTATCTTTGTTAAACATCATTAACAATCATAAAGTTAATTGATCTTTCATAGCTTTGAGACTATTAGATCTCCAAACGGTTTTGATACTTTTGAACCTTCAAACGGTTTTGACCTCCTTAAATTTCAAACGGTTTTGAGACCGTTTGCCCTCCAAATGTTCTGAAGACCGTTTGATCTCAAATGGTCTCAAGACCATTTGGACTCAAACGGTCTGAAGACCGTTTGATCTCAAACGATCTCAAGACCGTTTGGACTCAAACGGTCTCAAGACCGTTTGGTCCAAACCATCTTGAAACCAAATGGATGAATTAGGGTTTCTTTCAACCAATAAATTTAGGGTTTGCACTCATTGAACCATCCCACATTGAGACTATTGAAAGGGGATTAAAATGTAACCCTTAGATCTCCATCCATCCATGACTCTACTTGACCTCAAATGGTCTTGAGGTACTTGATATCCAAACAGTAAACTTCTACAAATGATCAAAGTACCCATATGGTTTTGAAGTTCAATTTACCCATTCGATCTTGAGATCCATTACCCATTCAATTTTGAACTCAATTACCCATTCGATCTTGAAGTCAATTACCCATTCGGTTTTGAAGTAAATTACCCATTCGGTCTTGGGTTCAATTATCCATTCGGTTTTGAAGTAAATTACTCATTCGGTCTTGGGTTCAATTACCCATTCGTTCTTGAAACTGAATCAACTCAATTGGTTTTGAAACCGAATCAACTCAATTGGTTTTGAAACCAAATTAGCTCAATTGGTTTTGAAACCGAATTAGCTCAATCGGTTTTGAAAACCGTCTGCCCATTCCTTTGTTGAGGTGTGTGCTTAATATGACATCATCATCTTCAAGCTTCAAACCTTCGAAATCAATTGTGATTCTTATGGTGATTTCAAAAACTAATCAAAAAGGAAATCGAGAAAGAAGAAAAGTTCAACACATGATGAATAAATTGCAAGCAATATTGACATTTAAGGGTTCAAGTTATATAACATGCCTTCAAAATTGAATCCAAGCTTAATTCTTCATGTTCTCAATGATGAATGAAGCTTCCTCAACTTCCAAAGGCTCGTCCTCAAGTCTTTGAGTGAAATGAATGGCTAAGGTTGAAGATGGAATGAAGAAAAGAAGAAATTAAGCATTGAATTTTGATTTACACCATGAATTTAAGGTTAAAGATGACTATAGATCTTACCTATAGGTTGAAGAACGTCCTCCTGGTTCTCCTAATCTCCCATGTGTTCAACCAAAGCAAGGAAAGAAAAAGGAATCGAAAAAGCCTTTCATGTGGGTTGAAAATGGGATGTATATAAGGGAATTTCAATGAGAGAGAAAGTGATAAATAATTCCTTCAACTCCCAAAATTGGTGCCACATACTCCCCTCAATCCCTTGCATACGAAGCCATCTCCCCCACCTTGTAATTCCTCTTCATTATCCATGAATTAAAAGAAGACAAATTAAGCACTTTAATCAATATAATAATAATATCCAAAATTGAGTGGATATTACTTTTTCTTTAACTAATGCGAGTGGGCTCTCCACTCACTTTAGATATTTCAGTGGCATTGCAAGGCACAAGAAAGTCCATACTTATACAAATTCAACCATCTAATTTTTGGTTGAAGGGTACTTCCATTAATATATTTATTTTTGCATTAAATTGAATTACGGTTTCAATTATGCTTAAATCTTGATTATTTTAATATCAAGATTCTATCTCATCCAAAGAGATTCAAATGAAATGCCCCTCTGAATTTCTTGTCTCTAATTGATACCAAAAAACATTAGGGACTCTCTAGAATTGGTATTTTGCATATTAAACTCTAGGTTTTGGGTAAATTGCACATTACACCAAAACTAGGTTTTAATGCTCAAACAATGCTTAATAAGCTCTTCCTTAGTGCTCAGGCTATCACAAGCCATACCTATGCATCATTCTCATTCTTATGATGCTTCAACACTTGAGGATCATTTTATCATGTAACATTTGCAAGTTATCCCCTCAACTTGGGTAATTTGCACTTTAGTTCAAAATAGGCAAAACATTATTCAAAAAGGACTAAAATTGAAACATAAGTTCCTCGTGAGCCTTAATTACTTTTCAAAAGATAAGAGAAAGCATATAATAATCTTTCTTAAACAAAACATCTAGGGTTAAAGTATAACCCAGGTGAGGGATGTTACAAATTATGCACCCCTAATAGGGATTTCGTCCCCGAAATCATCAAGAGAAAAGAGAAGGGTACTTCCTCCTCATCTCTTCCTCTGGCTCCCACATAGCTTCTTCAATGCCACAGTGATGCCAGAGAACTTTCACAAGACATATGTCTTTCTTTTTCAGCTTTTTAATTCTTTTATCAAGGATCATCAGAGGTCCTTCAACATATGATATATCATCATTTAATTCTACCTCCACAGGTTGCAAAACTAACTCTGTGTCAGGATGACATTTTCTCAGCATGGAGATATGGAACACTGGATACAACTTATGCAGATCAGGTGGCAACTCCATCTTATAGGCTACCTTTCCAATCCGTTCAATGATTGGATAAGGCCCCATAAATCTAGGAACTAACTTTCCCTTCTTTACAAATCTAAGGACACCTTTCCAAGGTGAGACCTTGAGATATACTCTGTCTCCAACTTGGAATTCTAAAGGTCTCTGCCATTTGTTGGCGTACGACTTCTGTCTATCTGTGCAGTCTTTAATTGTTGTTGTATTACCTTAATCTTCTCAGTTATCTGCTGCACAAGCTCATGACCCAAAAGTTGATATTCTCCTATTTCATACCAACATAAAGGAGATCTACAACGTCTACCATATAATGCTTCATATGGTGCCATATCAATACTATGCTGATAGCTATTATTGTAGGAAAATTCTATCAAGCTTAGGTGTAGATCCCAACTTCCTACAAACTGAAGGACACATGTCCTAAACAAATCTTACAAAGTTTGTATGGTCCTCTCAGATTGCTCATCTGTCTGTGGGTGAAAGGCAGTACTAAACCTTAACTTTGTACCCAAAGCTTTATGTAGTCGTTCCCAAAAATGACTCGTGAACTGGGGACCTCTATCAGAAACAATAGTAGCTGGAACCACGTACAACCGCACTATCTCATCTATATATATCTGTGCAAGCTTCTCAACAGTGTAGGTTGTTTTGACAGGAAGAAAATGTGTTGTTTTAGTCAACCTATCAACTATCACCCATATGGAATCATGACCTTTGGTTGTTCTAGGCAAACCAACCACAAAGTCCATGGTCACATGATCCCATTTCCACTATGGTATAGGCAAAGGTTGCATTTCTCCTGTAGGCTTTTGATGTTCAGCTTTAACCCACTGACACACCAGACACCGCATAACAAACTCAACAACATCTTTCTTCAATCCAGGCCACCAATACATATCCTTCAAATTATGATACATTTTGGTGCTCCCTAGATGCATTGCATACATAGATGAGTGAGCTTCCTCCAAGACTAACTTCCTTAAGTCATTGGCATCAAGTACTACCATCCTACCCTGGTAACAGACTACCTGATCCTCTGACTCATGAAAGCCATCCCGTTTCTCACTGCCAAATGTTGACCTGATCTGCTGAACCACAACATAAACTTGATGTGCTTCTTTAATCTGCTGTCTTAGAGTAGTTTTTACTTGCATCTCAGCTAACAGCCCATCTAACAATGATACCTTAAGCTGTACATTGTTTTGCCTCAAGGAGATAAGCATATCATATCTCTTTTAAAGCACACTAAAGAGTTCAACTGTGCTTTATCTAAGGTTGGTGATGATGATTTCCTACCTAGTGCATCAGCCACTACATTGGCCTTCCCTAGATGATAATCAATTGTACAATCGTAATTCTTGATTAACTCCATCCAACGGTGTTGTCTCATGTTCAACTCATGTTGTGAAAATATATATTTTAGATTCTTATGGTCTGTGAAAATCTGTAATGTTTCTCCATAGAGATAATGTCTCCAGATCTTCAAAGCATGGACCACAACAACTAGCTCTAGATCATGTTTCGGATAATTCTTGTCGTGTTTCTTGAGCTGTCGAGAGGCAAAAGAAATCACTTGATTATCCTGCATCAACACACATCCTAGACCATGCTTAGATGCATCACAGAAAACTATATACCCATTTCCTTGCTCAAGTAACACCAGCACAGGTGCACTTGTTAACATCTCTTTCAACAGCTGGAAAGAATGTTGACATTTGTCACTCCAGACAAAAGGAACCTCCTTCCTGGTCAACTTGGTTAGGGGTAAAGCTATAGAACTGAAGTTATTAATGAACCTCCTGTAATATCCTACCAGTCCTAGGAAACTGCATATCTCTGTCGGTGTCTTTGGCTGTTCCCATTGCAGGACAGATTCTACCTCCTTAGGATCAACGTGGATACCTGAGGAAGATATTACGTGTCCTAGAAAAGAAACTTCTGGTAACCAGAACTCACATTTGCTAAACTTAGCATACAACTTATGCTCTCTTAGTAAAGTTAAAGCCTGACGGAGGTGCTGCTCATGCTATTGAGCATCTCTATTGTATATCAAGATGTCATCTATGAAGACTACTATGAACTGATCAAGAAAAGGCCAGAAGATTCTATTCATGAGTTCCATGAATGCATCTGGTGCATTAGTTAGTCCAAATGACATAACTATGAACTCATAGTGACCATACCTTGTCCTAAAGGCAGACTTAGATATGTCACTCTCCTTAATACGCCACTGATGATATCTCAACCTCAGATCTATCTTAGAAAAGATAGTTGCACCATACAACTGATCAAACAAGTCATTGATCCTTGGAAGAGGATACTTGTTCTTTATGGTTACTTTATTCAACTGTCGGTAATCAATGCATAACCACATCGATCTGTCCTTCTTCTTAACAAAGAGAACTGGAGCACCCCATGGTGAAGTAATCAGTCGAATAAAACTTTTCTCAAGAAACTCTTACTATTGTTTCTTGAGCTCTACCATCTCAACAGGTGCCATTCTATACAGTGTTTGTGCTATTGGTTGCGTTCCTGGGATTAGATTAATCTCAAAATCATTCTCTCAGGGCAGAGGAACACCTGTAAGTTCCCCAGGGAACACATCTTCAAACTCCCTAACTATCGAAACTTCAGAAGGATTAGGGATCTCCATTGTGGTGTCTACCACATGTGCCAAGAATGCAAAGCATCCTTGTCACATCAATTTCTCAGCTACCATAGCTGACACAAGATAGGTTGGAAGAATCTTTCTATCTCCCTGAAAGATCCATGTGTCACCATCATCTGTGAACATAACTTGTTGGGAATCACAATCCAAGACAACCTTATACTTTTCTGAGGCGTCCATCCCAAGAATTATACCAAACCCATGCATTTCAACTGGTATAAGATCCACTTGAATGCGATGTTTAGAAAAAGAAAGAATGCAGGGAGAACACACCTCCCGCAACACTGTCGAACCCATCAGAGGGGTTTCTAACAACAGACTATCTGCTCTATGAGTAACAATCATATTGCAGTCAAGAATCGCTCTTCTAGTGACAAAGGAATGTGTAGCACCCAGATCAATCAAAACAGATATGAAGCAGGATGAAGGCATATCAGAATGAAATAGTTCCATCTGACCTGTCACAACTCGAGGGTTGACTACTACTTCGGGTTGATTCATCGCATAGAATCTCGCCATTGCTTGTTGTTGACCCTGTGCTTGGTTGTTGGGTGCTGATGAACTAGCTTGGGACGCTTGTCCACGTCCTCTAGCGCCACTCGAAAACTTTCGCCTCTGAGATCCTTGCTGACTCTGCCTCGGAGGTTGAGTCACCACTGTGTTTCCAACTGGACAATCCCTTACTAGATGTCCTACCTGTCTACACTGGTGACAGGTTCTATTCTCTTGAAATAGTCTTAAAGGTCCAGTTGTTGACGTTGATGTTGTACTAGGAGCTCTATTCCGTGGTAAACTATGACCTCTACCCTTGCTGGATGTCCACTGTGTCTGGGTGTTGAACCTTGGTGGTGTTGTTGGTGTAGAAAACCTTGGTTTCTTAAAACTCTCAGACCTCTATCCCTAGAACTATGTATACACCTTCTTAATGTGGACCTGATGCTTCTCAGTCACAGACCTTTCTATCCATATCATGGACTCCATGAAGGTGGCAAACCTCTCCTTGTTCTCTAAAGTAGACACAAGAGTGGTCAATTCAGCGTTCAACCCCTTCTTAAAATGTTGAATTCTTTCATCATCAGTAGCTACCATATGCGGACAGAACCACAAAAGCTCCATGAACTTAGCTTCATACTCGCTAATGTTCATTGGTCCTTGCCTTAGCCTCTCAAACTGAGAGATCTTCTCATCTAGAAACATCTTGGGGAAATATCTACTAATGAATTCTCATCGGAATACTTCCCATCCGATCTCACCACCTGGCCTCTTGCCCTCTTCTATTGTCCATCAGTGGCCAGCACTCCCTTTTAAAAGGTATACTGCATGCCTCACCTTCTCTACTTTAGGGATATTAAGGATCCTAAAAGCCTTCTCCAGCTCAGTCAGCCACATATATGCATCTGCTGGATCATCTATACCAGCATAATCTGTGGCTCCAACCCGGCGAAGTCATTCGAAAGTCTTTTCGGCTCCCTGTCCTTCATTGTGAGCTGGTGCCCTAGGTGCAGGTGGTGGCATCCTATCTGCCATATGCGTCATGGTTGCAATGAACTGCCCAAACAGATCATGCAAACCTAGATTTTCCAGTACAGCTTGGTTAAGCTGGGGAGGTTCGGGTTCTGGTTCATGCCTATCCTGATCCCTTACACCTCTTCCTGGTGCAACAACACTGCTCTCAGCAGCATGTTCTTTGTGTGATCCTGACATCTTTAAGTTCTTCTTCTCCTCCTATATGAGAAGAAGACACTATCAGACATATTGGAAGACACTAGAACAGACTCAACAACCTTAATCCTATGTCTCTATAGACTCAGCGAACCTAGAGCTCTGATACCACTAATTGTGGCGACATCGTTCGAACAAACCGTCATTGACTATGCAAAAGTGATCATTTGTAGTGGATTAACAAAAATCACTAAAAATTAAAACCATTTACTAAGAGATCCATTTCCAGGAAACTCTTATAGAAAGAACCAAAAATATTAATATACACATACATTCTGGTTCACAAAGTACATATCCTGTACCATCCCTTCTTGAGGGTTACAAGTATCAACTATTATATTAAAAACTATATACAAGCAGCATAAGAACCTCGAGGCATCAAGCCAAAATCTCAGATCGATTATAAAAGTACTAACTACTATCTCCTAGGACCTGAGAGTACAGAGACGACTCATAGGACTCATATCTACATGACATGACAGTCAATATCTCCACCTAAGATGTTACTCCTACCCCTGTGGCTGCTGTCCTTCCCCTGTAGTAGGGTTTCTACCTCCTCGTCCTCATCCACCTAAAAACGTTGAATCCCACAGGGGTGAGACAATTGAAAATTGTCTCAACGAGAGATATAACTCTCCGCCAGAAACATTATTATTGCAAATAAATAGTAATAAACTGAACAGAGTAATTTTCATTAAACAATATGATCTAATCATATTAAGAAGAATAGAGCAATGTCACCTCTTAAAGTATGACAACTATAAGGTGGTAAGCAGTAGATCATCTATTCTTTTAAAAAGAAATATGAAGAACATGTGTAATATTTATCCACTTTAGGATACAATAAGGAATGTAACATCAACCAATGATTTCCGTATTTCATCCTTGAGAAAATACGCTACACGGCTGATTACATTTTACAATCATACCAATGCCCTGAGGAGATGAGGTATTCCGCTCATACTCCAACCGACCACGATTAAGTAAAGCATCAGTACCATACATAGGTCAATGGAAGAGCCAGACTCCATCACCTCATCTGTCTCGGTCAGTATAAGATCATATGCATGACATCTTGTGTCTCTACTAAATAGCTTTCCAGGGTATACTGCATCTTCGCTATAGAGTTATAGCCCGTAGCATATACTCTTTTCAGGATATGGCCCGTAGCCAATGCCTGGTATTGTGGAGTTATGACCCATAGCCATACTCTTATTGGGATATGGTCCATAACCATTTCTATACATAGGATATGGCCCTCAGTCATTCCTATGAGGCGTAAGGATATTTTCTCCCATTACCCCCACATATTCAAAATATGCATTCTAGGAATTTACATAGGAAAAACCTATTTTACCATCACCAATTACTGACGATGATGGATCTATGGTCAGGGATCTACATGATAAGATTTCACTTGATTAATTAAGTGTATTACCATATTCTCTTAGCATCAGTCAGGTTTTCAAACATAAATTATTATAACAAATGCTACAAAGAATATGTAATACTTCTATCAAATACTTCTCGAAGCTTTATAAAACATTGGGATATGAATCCCTTATCACATCATGGGCATTCTCATCCCTTAACATCTCATCATCATGATTATGGAAAATGGATATTCAAACCCTCAATTCATCAAAGAACATCTGTTACCACTTATCAAGTAACCAATACCTTCAGGTCATCTGACCAAGGTAAACATGATACTTGTTACACAAGCATCTCACATGGCTCTAAAAGCCCATTTAATCTCTTGTTACCTCTTGCTAGGCAACAAAGCATATTATGGCTTACAGGGCCCAAAAAATAATTTTAATAATAAAATATCATAGCTCATACCTGGCTATGCTCAACATCTCATAATACCTGCATAGTTAGTACACATGATAATAGTTATATCAATTACATATCAGCACTATGCAATGCAAAGATAACATCACTATTCCCTCATTAGAATTAGGGTTTCTCATGACATTCACCCTGTATTGGGGTTTCACATAACATCACCCTGTGTTAGGGTTTCACACATCTTTATCTTGAGTTAAGGTTCCTTAGAACTTTTTCCCAATTTAGGGTTTCATGAAGCATCCTCTTAAATTAGGATTTTTCATTATATTACCCTGAAATGGGATTTGTCATATCATCACCCTAGCTTAGGGTTACACCATTACCCTAAATTAGGGTTTCACCTATCATTGCCCTATATTAGGGCTAGGGCACATCAACCTTCTCGATTAGGGTTTCATGATCTCTTTATCAAGGATCATACCCTAAATACATATTCTATTCATGTTGAGAGTGTTGAGGTTTAATCACTACATGATTATTATACATGTATGAATTCTTCTCTCTCTCTCTCATCCTATCTAGGATGTTAATTACTTCAATCTAGATTAGATTAGGTCATCCTTTCATTCATGTACACATATTTAGGGTAAGCATAGTGTGTTGAGATATTGCTTCCTTAAGCATCAAAGATTAACCCCTCAAAGGGTACTAATCACCCTAGTACCTTAAAGGTACAACCATTATAATTATCTTTGTTAAACATCATTAACAATCATAAATTTAATTGATCTTTCATAGCTTTGAGACTATTCGATCTCCAAATGGTTTTGATACTTTTGAACCTTCAAACGGTTTTGACCTCCTTAAACTTCAAAAGGTTTTGAGAACGTTTGCTCTCCAAATGGTCTGAAGACCGTTTGGACTCAAACGGTCTCAAGACCATTTGGTCCAAACCATCTTGAAACCAAATGGATCAATTAGGGTTTCTTTTAACCAATCAATTTAGGGTTTGCACTCATTGAACCATCCAACATTGAGACCATTGAAAGGGGATCAAAATGTAACCCTTAGATCTCCATCCATCCATGACTCTACTTGACCTCAAACGGTCTTGAGGTACTTGACCTCCAAACGGTCAACTTCTTCAAACGGTCAAAGTACCCAAATAGTTTTGAAGTTCAATTTACCCATTCGATCTTAAGATCCATTACCCATTCGGTTTTGAACTCAATTACCCATTCAATCTTGAAGTCAATTACCCATTCAGTTTTGAAGTAAATTACCTATTCGGTCTTGGGTTCAATTACCCATTCAGTTTTGAAGTAAATTACCCATTCGGTCTTGAAACCGAATCAACTCAATCGGTTTTGAAACCGAATCAACTCAATCATATTTGAAACCGAATTAGCTCAATCAGTTTTGAAACCAAATTAGCTCAATCGGTTTTAAAAATTGTTTGCCCATTCCTTTGTTGAGGTGTGTGCTTAAGATGACATCATCATCTTCAAGCTTCAAACCTTCGAAATCAATTGTGATTCTTATGGTGATTTCAACAACTAACGAAAAAGGAAATCAACAAAGAAGAAAGGTTCAACACATGATGAATAAATTGCAAGCAATAATGACATTTAAGGGTTCAAGTTATATAACCCACCTTCAAAATTGAATCCAAGCTTCAAGCTTCACGTTCTCAATGGTGAATGAATCTTCCTCAAATTCCAAAGGCTCGTCCTCAAGTCTTTGAGTGAAATGAATGGCTAAGGTTGAAGATTGAATGAAGAAAAGAAGAAATTAAGCATTGAATTTCGATTTCCACCATGAAATTAAGGTTTAAGATGACTATCGATCTTACCTATAGGTTGGGGCACGTCCTCCTACTTCTCCTAATATCCCTTGTGTTCAACCAAAGCAAGGAAAGAAAAAGGAATCGAAAAAGCCTTTCATGTGGGTTGAAAATGGGATGTATATAAGGGAATTTCAATGGAAGAGAAAGTGATAAATAATTCCTTCAACTCCCAAAATTGGTGCCACATACTCCCCTCAATCCCTTGCATACGAACCCATATACCCCACCTTGTAATTCCTCTTCATTATCCATGAATTAAAAGAAGTCAAATTATAGACCTTAATCAATATAATAATAATATCCAAAATTGAGTGGATATTACTTTTTCTTTAACTAATGTGAGTGGGCTCTCCACTCACTTTAGATATTTCGGTGCCATTGCAAGGCACAAGAACGTCCATACTTATACAAATTCAACCATCTAATTTTTGGTTGAAGGGCACTTCCATTAATATATTTATTTTTGCATTAAATTGAATTAGGGTTTCAATTATGCTTAAAACTTGATTATTTTAATATCAAGATTCTCTCTCTTCCAAAGAGATTCAAATGAGATGCCCCTCTAATTTTATTGTCTCTAATTGATACCAATAAACATTAGGGACTCTCTAGAAGTGGTATTTTGCATATTAAACCCTAGGTTTTGGGTAAATTGCACATTACACCAAAACTAGGTTTTAATGCTCCAACATTGCTTAATAAGCTCTTCCTTGGTGCTCAGGCTATCACAAGCCATACCTCTACATAATTCTCATTCTTATGATTCTTCAACACTTGAGGATCATTTTATCATGTAACATTTGCATGTTATCCCCTCAACTTGGGTAATTTGCATTTTAGTCCAAAACAGGCAAAACATTATTCAAAAAGGACTAAAATTGAAACATAAGTTCCTCTTGAGCCTTAATTAATTTTCAAAAGATAAGAGCAAGCATATAATTATCTTTCTTAAACAAAACATCTAGGGTTAAAGTATAATCCAGGTCAGGGATGTTACAATTGGGTACTCTGTGACACATGGGGATTGAGTGTGAGTGATGTAGATGGAATTTTTCCATCCTATAGGAGATTAATATCCAGACCACTTGATAAGAGTGACCGAGAAATGTATGGCCATACTCATATGAATCAGTATGTGACATGTGAACTCACATGCAACTTAGATAATCTACTCTAGTTCAAGGAACATGGATTGAATGTTTAGAGGATGTCAATTTCATGCCTTGAGAACAATTTAGATATCAGAGAAAAAGGAACTATATGATCATGGTAACACTGATCATAGATTATAGGATGAAATTTTTCTCCAACTTTCCAAACTACTTGGGTAGAAATGATGTGTTAGTAGATACCACTCATTTCCTGTGATGTCATAAATTGGTTCTGGATATTCAATGCCAATGTAATTAGGGACCTATACGGTCACACACATAGGATGCACCTGGAATAGGATTTTGTTCATGAATGATGTTTAGATTGATTACTAAAAGTTTTTAGGTATTCAATGTAAACAATACTAGTTGAAATTGACTGGCTAGACTCTTAACCGATCAGTTCAAGTGTTTAACCTATCAGTTCAAGTGTCAAGTCAATTGGAAATGACATTTGCTGAACAATGCTTGAACCAGGGTGTGAACCAACCGGTTCATGGTCCCAACTAACTGGTTCAATGGTCAATTTGATAATATCAAGGATTGTTTCTAATGTTATGTTTTGCATTAATCGTGCGTTGAATGCCAATGTGATTCAGAACTAAAAAAACTAATGAATTGTTTGGTTTAAGCCATGAATCGACCAGGTCATGCATAAACCAACCGGTTGGTGAGTGAACTGACCGGTTCACCATTCGTAGCTTCTAGAAAATTTGTGAATTCCATCTCTTTGACTCCCAGACCGGTTGAAAACCATGACCCTAGCCTCTCCAATAAATAGAAGGGTATTGGGGGTTTCCCAGACACAACAATAAGTTTTGACAATTGTTGTCCTCTCTGGTTGTGGTAACCAATAGAGAGATCAAGCAAGTACTACATATAAAAGGGAGGAACACTAAGGGAGAGACAATTGTGGGAGACCTAATCAATCCTATAAGATTGACGTTCGAAGGGACAACTCCTTCCTGTTGGCTCTGCTAGCTCAATGTGGAGTTCCCGGTGGTCCTCATGGACTACTCTAGAGGTGAGGAAGCTAGTTCTTTCTGCTAGTAGGATGCCAACAACCTCCGTTTGTGGTGTTGCACTTGGAGGTCGTCGCTAATGACTGCTCGAGTGCTTCTTGAAGAAGATGTATGTTGTTGCTTGAAGAAAAATCATACTACAACAAGAGTTGTCAATGGACTTTCTCTAAGACCAGGTACAACTCTTGTTAACCTATTTCATAGGTACATTATTGTTTATGCGATCTTTCTGATTAGTAAATCCAGCATTAATTTTTTTTTTCATTACCTTATCTATTACCCCAATTTCCCTTTAGTGATAGGTACTCTAGGAGAAAACTGTCTTTTGTTGTCTCCAACAGAGAAGAGGAGGATCTTAGCAAGATGTACATTTGACCAAAATTGAAGCACCATCCACGCTTGTGATATACTAAACCTCATCATCAGAAACCCATGGTTCAGTCTTGAAGTAACATTCCATAGGATGTTTGTCTGAAGCCATTCATAATGAGTTACCTACTATCCAACCCATGCACATTGAAATGTTGAACTAGATATGGAACAACAACATTATAGAGTTCAAGTTGTGCATCTTTGGTCTCATCTTACCTTTCTTTTGAAAAATCAGTAAGTATACTTATCTATTGCTTTTTACAATGATTATGTCTGCTACAAGGAGGAGGATGGTTTATTAACCTTAATGGGGGAAGATATCCATTCTTGCATGGAGTGGTTCTTCCTCACCCATGAAATCATCAAAACACATGTACGTGCAATAAATAGAAGATGTATCGAGTAGATGAACAGAAGGGTAAAGAGAATTAATCTTTTGATGATTCTATATGTACATCCCCTTTTTCCCTCCTTGTTCCTATTCTCATCGTACTTACTCCTTTTCTCCCTTTCATTGTTCCTTTTCACCTCTTCATTGTTCCTTCCTCCCAATTCTTGTTCCTTTTCTCATCGTCCTTGTTCCTTTGATCCTGATCCTTGTTCTTATTCTCATCTTCCTTCTTCCTTTTCTCCCCCTCCTTGTTCCATTCTCCTCTTCCTTGTTCCTTTTCTTCCCTTCCTTGTTCCTTTTTCTCCTTCTCCTTCTTTATTTACTCCCACTCCCTATTCCTTTCTACCCCACCTTCTCCTTCTTCCTTTACTCCCACTCCCCATTCCTTTCTACCCCTCCTTCACCTTCTTCCTTTAATCCCACTCCATGTTCCTTTATACCCCTCCTTCTCCTTCTTCCTTTACTCCCACTCCATGTTCCTTTTGACCCCTCCTTCTCTTTCTTACTTTACTCCCACACCCTATTCATTTTCTCTCCTTCCTTGTTCCTTTTCTTCTCATGTGCAATCCTTATTCCTTTTCTCCTTCTTCCTTACTCCCACTCTCTACTCCCTTTTACTTGTATGTTGTTCCCTTTCTCCTACTCCTTGTTCATGTTGTCCTTGTTCTAATTTTCATTCATTGCTATATTGTAGTTATTATATCCCTAATTTGATTTTATATGTGCCTCTTGTTTGTTGTCTATGTTGCCTTATTTTGTAGAAAAATGCTATTTTCAACCTTCACCCATCCGAGACAATTAAGAGGAGTGTGAAGTTAACATTATCCGTGACATGTTCTAGTTATATGACATCAGAAATCAACACACCTTAGACCATGGAATTTGGGATTATGTAAATCATTTATACATCTATATAACATCTTTCTAATTTGGTGGAAATTATCACTTTTACTTGAATTGTTAAATTTAAAATGCAATACATGATTCCTATCTGTGACCATATATATTTCTTCATTGTTTTCTTTGACTTACCTACCGAGCAGTTCATCTTTCTGAACAATGTGGACACTCAGGAGCGAGAAAAATGGACTCTTTACAGACCAATTTGTGAGGAGGCGGTGAAGTAAATGAAGACCTTTCTCACTATCACCAGAGGGGTTGCAAATTGGAGTACATGGAAATGGGATACTCCAGTTGTTCCTATACAGAGGGACAAATATAGTTGCATGATATTTACGATGCTACTCATGAACCATTGGAACAAAAAAATTGACTTGAATAAATTCATTCAATGGAATGATCCACAATATATTTCACAAATGCATATGAAGATGGATATAAAGATAGTCTATAGTTGTAGAAATTTACTTTTTCACTTAATACAAGATCGTACGATCAATGTCTGAGAAAGGGACTATTTGTGTCATTTACTATTCACCATTTATAATATATCTATGATAATTTTTTAGAATGGAAGTGTGCAACCATGCTTGATGTATATTTTGCACAAGTTTTATAATGTTTGTTGATGTTTGTGATATGTATGTTTGTCAAATTTTGTATCTATGAGGTTCAACGAATAGCGGTAGGAGAAAATGATATAGGATCGCAGAGGGAGGACAAAGGGAGAATGGAATGAGAAAGTGAATTAGAACCAAGTGGAGAACAATAGCACTGAAGAGGAGAACAAGAACAGGTATGGGGGAGAATATGATCAATGATGGGGGGATAGGGAAAAGTAAATAAGGGAAAGAGAAAAGGAAATGTCAAAAGGAGAATAGGTTCAAGGAGGAGAAAGGGAGAACAAGATGAGAAAGAGAATGAGGATCAAGAGGAGAATATTAGCATTGAAAAGGAGAGTGGAAACAAGTATGAAGAGAACAACATCGATAATGGGGAGATAGGGAAAAAGAATAAGAGTAGGAGAAAAGGAACTGTCAAAAGGATAAAAAAATCAAGGATGAGAAAGTGAGAATGAGATGAGAAAGAGAATGAGGACCAGGAGAAGAATAGTAGCATTAAAGAGGAGAATAGGAACAAGTAGGGGGAGAACATGATCAATGATGACGAGACATGGAAAAATGAATAAGTGCAAGAGAAAAGGAAGTGTCAAAAGGAGAACATGATCAAGAAGGAGGAGAAAGGGATAACAGGGTGAGAAAGAGAAAGAGGATAAGGAGGAGAACAATAGAATTGTAGAGGAGAACAAAACACGTAGGGGGAGAATATGACCGATGATGGGGAGCTAGCAAAAAGTGAACAACAGAAGGAGAAAAGAAACTGTCAAAAGGAGAACAAGATCAAGGAGGAGGAGAAAGGGAGAACGGGGTGAAAATGAGGGTGAGGGTCAGGAGGAGTACAATAGAATTAAAGAGGAGAATGGGAACAAGTTGGGGGAGAACAAGATCAATGATTGGGAGATAGGTAAAAGCAAATAAGAGTAGGAGAAAATGAATTGTCAAAAGGAGAACATGATCAAGGAGAAGGAGATAGAGAGAATAAAAGAGAAAGAGAATGAGGATCAATAGGAGAATAATAGCATTAAAGAGGAGAATGGGAACAAGTAGGGGGAGAACATGATCAATGATGGGGAGATAGGGAATGACGTGTATGGACAGGAGAAAAAAGGAAATACTGGTATTACAAAATCCAATCGTGCAAAATTTAAACATGTGTAGGTGTAAGGAAATTCTACAAATGAAAACCTATATCATATTCCATATATGTGTCTATGTTGATTATGTATAATTGGATATTTTTTAAATAATAATAAAAAAGAAGGTTTCCACCATTTGTTTTATGTCAGTTCCTCTAATCTAACGGTTACATGTAAACGACTATAGTAAATGATGTATCAAAGACCAACCAAATGGCTAATATAAACTCAGTTGTAACAATCAATGATTCACTTCCTTCCTTTTCTACTTGATCTTTACTTGTCATCTCTAAGAACGAACTTGCTTTCTTGATCTCTTCTCACAATCTCCAAGAACAAACTTGTCTTCTTGATCTTTTCTTTCCTTCTCCAAGTGCCAACTTGCTACATAATTCCCAAATCACCAACTCTCTAAATAAGGGTTTCAATAGTAGTAAATCACCAACTACAATTCTTATAAAAAATCTTATTATTCATTTCTATTTTCTTTATTTTTCAAATGGAAAGTTGATTCCAGCACAAGATGAGGACAATCTTCGTCATCGACATGAACAACAAAATGAACCAACTGTATTGAATTGAAGACGTCAAGAAAGCATCTAATAAGAATAGGTTTTTTTATGACTCCTAACGATTAAGTTGAAGAATCTTAGTATCTAGGTTCTCCACTTCTTAGTAACCAACTTTGATCCAGAGAATGTGGATTGGAAAACCCTCATCGGTGAGCGGATGAATATGGAGGAACATGTTGTCCACTGAGTTTATGAAATCCCTATAGGTTTCATTACACTCGATATGAAAATAAGAGACAAAGAATCTAATAGAAAAGTTACCAAGATCACTACAAATATGGTCTATCACTTAATAGGTTAAACTTTGTCGAGTTTAAATATGTGGATACCAAGATATTTGAGTTAAGCATTCCTGAAGATATAGCCCAAATGTATATTTATATGTAATAGGATGCGTTCTTGCACCAACTATGGGACCCATTCCGTTTTACTACATCAAATAACTCTATGAATTTGATGAGATACAAAACTTGAACTGGGTAGGTTACATCTTGACATATTTAAAAAATCATCGATTGACTTACAAAAAGAACAATTTCTTCGGAAGGCCATCTGGAGATTTACACCTTATAATGGTAGTAAGGATTTTTAGAACATACTTTAATAGTGTCATTTCTACTCAGTAAGACTCATTTATTGTTCCTTTCAGGAGCATTACTTAGATTTAGCTTTTGTTGGGGGATGATTTCCTCCGCCATCCACATGTAGAATGTGGACTTTTGTACCAAATCCTATAAATTCATTAAAGGAAAATAACCTTCTCTTAAATATCTTAAGGATGCCTTTGAACACCTGCTCACCTAAATAGAAGATATCGAAGAAGGTGAAGATAGTGTTGCTTGTAATTCAATACAGTAAAGGATTTGTGAGGTAATTATTACCCATCACCCACTTTTGAAATACGAAGTATGTGTTACCTTCCATAATTGTAAACAAAAGTTGTGTAGTAATAAAGGTATTTTGCAACACCATTCTTTATTTCTTGAATAAGAAGATTGAGACTACATGTAAACTTGAAGAACTTCAATGACAACCTTAGGGTTTCGTTGAACCTTCTCTAGTTGGTGAAGATGACATACCAATTTCCGAGGCATTCCAAACCTTGAAAGGAAGAAGGAATAAGATGAACTTGTCTAAGGATCTCATTCATGAGTTGAAGAATTAGAAGATGTTCACCTCGACGTAAGCATGGTTGATGTCCTTCAATTTTTGAATGATGTAAAATTAAATGTTGTAAAAGTTGAAAGAGAAGATAATAAGAGAATGAGGGTGAATTCAATAAGAGTGTATACGAGGACCAAGCAGGATGAGAAGAGGAAGAAGGAAAAGGACACAACATCTATTTCAGTAAGTAAAACAAGTTTATCGTTAAAATGTGTTCTAGTTGAAAATATATTTTTTATGTACATAAAATGAATGTGGATGAATGTGTTGTGTCATTTCAGAAAAAGATTGTAGAGGAGATGAAGAAAAAGGCTTTAGAAGAGGAATGTAGAGGAAGGAGAGAAGGTGGAAGGGAGTGTCATAGAGGGTGAGAAAGGGATCGAAAAGGTTCAGAAGAGGATGAATGTGGATGATGAAAGTAACATTGGTGTTGGGGAAGAGGAGACTAGGGGAAATGGAGGAGGAAAAGAGGAAGGAGGAAGAGAACAACAACAAGGAGGAAGAGGACATGTGCAAGGAGGGGGATACACCAATCCAAGAGGAGGGGAAGAATAAGGAGGAGGAGGACAGGTGCAATGAGGAGGAGAAGAGGAAGGAGGAAAAGGACATGTACAAGGAGGGGGAGACACCAATCTAGGAGGAGGAGGACAACAACAAGGAGGGGAAGGACATGTGTAAGGAGGGGGAGACACCAATTCAGGTGGAGGAGAAGAGCAAGGAGGAGGAAAACAATAAGGAGGGAAAGGACACATGCAAGGAGGGGGAGACACTAATGCAGGTGGAGGAGAAGAGCAAGGAGGAGGAGGACATCAACAAGGAGGAAAAGATGAAAATGGAGGACAAGGATAGGAGTAGGGAGGGGGAGACACCGATGTAGGAGGAGGTGAAGATCAAGGAGCAGGAGAAAATGATGGAGGAGAAGGATAACAACAAGTAGAGAAATGACAAGTGCAAGGAAGGGAAACACCAATCTAGGTGGAGGAGAAGAGCAAGGAGGATAAGGACAATAGTGAGGCAGAGGAGGAGGAGGATAGCAATAAGGAGGGGGAGAAGAGGAAAAAGAACAAGGAGGATAGTTTCAAGGAGGGGGATACATTGATCCAGGAGGAGGAAGATAATAGAAAGGAGGGGGAGAAGATGAAAAAGGAAGAAGAGGACAAAAGAAGGGAGGGGGAGACATCGATCTAGGAGGAGGATAAGATTAAGGAGGAGGAGAGAAAGGAGGAGGAGGACAACAACAAAGAGGGAAAGGACATGTGCAAGGAGGGGGAGACATCGATCTAGGTGGATGAGAAGAGAAAGGAGGAGAAGGACAACAACAAGGAGGGGAAGAAGAGGAACAAGGTGTAGGAGGACAAGTGCAAGGAAGGGAAGACACTGATCTTGGAGGAGGAGGAGAGAAAGGAGAAGGAGGACAACAATAAGGAGGAGGAGAAAAGGAAAAAGGAGGAGGAGGACATGAGCAGGGATGGAGAGACATTGATCCAGGAGTAGTAGAACATGAAGAAGGTTTCTATAGAGAAGAGGAAGGTGGAAGAGTAGAGTTCATAAGATGATGCTAATCTACTTACCATCCATAAAAAAATGTGGATCATCAAGCCTGACAAATCAGTATGTCATGTTGTGCCTATTTTACCATGTGTTCTATATGATATTTCTAAAATCTCATGTTACTACTTTTCATGTTCATGCTGATGAAGATCAAAACTCAGAGAGTAGGGAAGCTTGAGATCCAACAAAGTGTGAGGATCAATGATCAGTAGCCGTCTAGGACAATTATTGATCCACCCATTAAGAGAAATTTCTGTACTAATATTGATGACATTATTATCTCAATTCCTAAGAATCCAAGGACATCATCCTCAACATGAAAAGATCCAAGCCCCACTATCAAATATGTCGATCTCACCACTAAAGAGGTTGTGAAGATCGTGTGTGATTTTGCATTGAATGTGAAAGTAAACATGTCTCTCATCCTATATGACAACAGAATGATCAAGCTACGCAACAAGGATCTAGATACTCTTAGATCAAGAGAATGGTTGGTAGAAAATATAAGCATACATACACACAATCAACAGATTAGAAGTGGAGATTAAATCATGCAAAGTAAAGTGTGTTTTCTTTCCATTCAACATAAGTGTAAGTTATCCCTTATTCTATTTTACAAACAGCTACACACTAATTTTCCTAAACATTGGTTCTGTCGGTTCCTATTTGTAGAGAAGTTGTGAAGCAAACTTGGAGAATCCTGATTACAAAAAGAATCGCAAGCTTGAGGTAGAACTCCAACTAATGGAAGATGACTTCCAATATGATTTTTTTAAGAAGGGATA
This sequence comes from Alisma plantago-aquatica, assembly GCA_963693085.1. Classification (NCBI taxonomy): domain Eukaryota; kingdom Viridiplantae; phylum Streptophyta; class Magnoliopsida; order Alismatales; family Alismataceae; genus Alisma; species Alisma plantago-aquatica. The sequence continues at coordinate 887,871,260 of OY856414.1, read as the reverse complement.
GGTCGACACTTCTGAATGTGATTATGTAAGTATCAGTATAGCATATATATTATTGTGTGACCATAGCCATCTTCATGGTTCCTTTTCTCAAGTCCATGGTTCCTTTTCTTGTCATTATTGTTCATTTTCTCATCATTGTTGTTCCCTTTCCCGCTGTCATTGTTCCTTTACTCATCTTCTTTGTTCCTTTTATCATTGTGCATTATTTCTTCTCAGTTGGAAGTGGGAATCATTTCTATGTGATCGCTATCAATTTTCAATAGAATAAGTTCTTCATATTAGATAGCATGCCAAGTGAAGCTTCGTATGAAGTGGATAGAAAAATGCTAGCAAACCAATTGGAGAAAGTACTAGGTCCCTTCATGGAAGTTTTAAGAGGGATAACAGACTAAGATAAATGGGATTTGCAGCAAGCATCAATTTTTGAGTAACCAGATCATTTTAGTTGTAGATTGTTTTTCTTTCTATTCATGAAGATTTGGAAATGACAAATCCTGAAGGAGAACTATGATCTTTGGACCGCCAATTACTTATCTCTTCTAAGGACTTTGGAATCCAGACTCCTTCTAGCAAATGATAATAAAGTCATAGATGATGTGACAAAGCATTCTTTCAACAGTAATACAAGTAGAGTGACAAGGAACATCTCCTTGCCCCCTCCTAGTTCTGATGTAACAAACATTATTGATAAATGGAAAAATATGTATTATCATTACTGCATTTTACATGTTTGAGAAAAATTGGAATACATAAGATTCATGTTCCTTTTCTCCTCTTCCATGCTACTGTTCTCTTCCTAATTATTCTTATTCTCCTCTTTTATTACTCCACATTATTGTACCTTTCTCAAAATGTTATTTGTTTTTTGCTCTCTTCCTGTATTCTTACTATTCTTTCTATCATTGTCCAGTTACATAATTTATTATACACTAACATGTAACCACATAATTTGAATCCAAAAAAAGTATCATAGTTAATTCTAAAAGTACATTTCTACAACTCAAACAAGAATGGGTAGTAAAGGAACAATGTGTCAGAGAAAAGTATCATAGTGTCGGAGTAAAGGGGATGCCATGCAAGTAACCTTTATTAGGATTGGATGTCTGGAGATGCCGTGCAAGTAATGGAGGATAATTGCAACAATGCATAATAGAGGAGAATTGTGACAATGTGAATTACTCCTGCCCATGCTCATGGACTTGGTCATGGTGTAATAAGCCTTCATGGTTTCTAAGTACTGGACATGACATACAAGTAACCGTTTAAGGCTTGGGGGAAAAGCTTTTGCATCGGCTGGCTCAAAACTAAAAGTTGAATGCCTGGAAATTACTTGCCAATACCAAAGCTAATCATGGGGAAGTCTTGGATTCCATTCCCCAAAAGAGAAGTGTTGTATAAGGATTTCTACACCCACATGGTTAGGATTCCCCAATAGGTTTGGAGGGATTGGAAAATATTTGGAGTTATGATGAGGAATACATGAAATATTCCATTTCAATGATCTCAAATTAACCACTATAGCAGGAGAGTTGGTTGTGGTGGTGGCTATGGATATCATGGATTAGTAGGTGGTTTTGCACTACTCTGAGTTGGTATTGGTACCACCATTGGCCTTAATTTATAGCTTGTCCATGATTCCCATTGAAGCTAGGGTTTTGCAATCTAACCTTTGTCGAAGCTAGGGTTTTACGAGCTCACCTTCACTTGAGCAGCGATAGTGGTCAAACGGTATTGGTTCACCTTTTGGCGTCGAACTGAAAGCAATAGTAAGTGCACCCATGAAAGTGACAACTTGTGCTTGGACACTGGCACTGGATGTGACCATACCATAGAGTAAATAACAAGAATGGGGAGTAAAGGAACACAAACTAAGAGAAAAGGAAAAAATACAACAATAATTTGGATTAAAGGAATGAGGACTCATAGAAAAGGAACAATGATGAGGACTACAATAATAAGAATGGGAAGTACATGAACATGGATGGGGAGAAAAGGAACAATGATGATGACTAAGAACAGTAATGGGAAGTAATGGAACAAGGTCTGGGCAAAAAGGAACAATGACAATGATTATAAGAACAAGAATAAGAAGAATAGGAACAATGACTAAGAGAAAAGGAAAAATTATGAATATAAGAACAACAATGGGGAGTAAAGGAATAAGGACTGGGAGAAAAGGAACAATGACGGTGACTACACGAACAAGAATGGGAAGTAAAGGAATAAGGACTAGGATAAAAGGAACCATGATGAAATGTACATAATAAGAATGAGGAGAATAGGAACAAGGACTGGGAGAAAAGGATAATAGGAATAAGGACTTGGAGAAAAGGACCAATGACGATGACTAAAAGAACAAGATCAATGGGAGTAAAGGAATGACAACAAAAGAAGAATGGTAGTAGGAGAAAATGATCGGGGGAAAAGGAGAAAGGGAGGAGGGAGAATAGGATCAATGAGGCACATAAGAGCCAAATAAACTTACAATTTGCTCATATGGTTGCCTCTAGCACCACTGACCATTCATAGGTTGAACGTTGTCACATGCACATTTAGTGTTGCTACTCATAGGAAGGTGATGAAAGGTGACCCAATAATGTTTGACCATTGTTTCTTCTCAAGTGAAGGCGAGGTTGGGAAACCCTAGCTTCAAAGGGAATCGCTGACGGGAGATAAATTTAGCGCAATACCATCTTAGAGTAGGGCATAAACACCTACTGATCCACGATAGCCAGAATGACATCCACAACCAATATTTGTTCAAAAAGTGGTGAAGCCTTGAAATCTCTATATCACAAACACAACGTTGGTCAATTGGTGATCATGAAAATGGAAGATTTAATATGTTCCTCATTGTACTTCCAAATATTTCCATTCCTTCCAAACCTAATGGGAAACTGTACCTCTTTGGAATACAAACTGTTTCCAAACCTTCCTACCTAATGGGGAATATATGGGTTTTGGGAGCCAAGAAGGTCAATTGAGTGTAGTAGAGGGATCTAGGTGCATCCTCTAGCTATGTCGCCACTGCCAGAGGCTAACTACTGATGGGGGGTGTTGTTGTTGTAACACGGGATTGTAGAGCATGGTATCTGAGCTTGGTGCATTAGGTTTGGGTGCACACCATGCATCCTCTAGCTATTCAGCCACAACTAGAGGCAGTTGTTGTTGCACTATATTGTAACCGTATTTGTGTCGAGCAAAGGAACACGGACAATAACTACTGGAACAAGAAATCAAATTTTCCTTAACTATCCCTTCTTGATCCTTTACTCCCCATTCTTATTGTTGTAGTCATCGTCCTTGTTTCTTTATCCTACATGAATAAGGATGATGATGACAAGGACAAGGATGCAGACTAAAAGATCAATTAGGGGGGGTAAAGGAACAATGGGTGGAAAGATGTCTCATTGTTTTATTATTAGTAGTCCTTGATGTTTCATTTCTCTTACTCATTGTTCCTTTACTAGTCCTTGATGTTCCATTTTACTCACTCATTGTTCCTTTACCAGCCCTTGATGTTCCATTTATCCTACTCATTGTTCCTTTTCTCATACTCACATATTTGAATAATGGAACAAATTAAATTCAAAACTAGAACACATATGAATCAATACTATATGAAATTACTGAATAATGGAAAATATGATACAACAATATGTTTATGAATGTTGGTGTATAAGAAATGATATATCAATATGAATGTTGGAGTATTTTAACACTAGTAAATCCCCAAGTTAAAATACTCCAGACTGCTCTCTTTTTTCTTGTTGTCGCATCTTCACTGATGCAGACCGTCTCACAGTCTCCACAATACTTACCAATATTTTTCTTAATCGGTTTGGTGCTTTGCAAACCTTTATTGACTTGTCTTTAAAATAACTTCAAGGAGTCATTAGATCTTCAACTCGAGTGCAATGTAAAATAGGAACTGGATCATGATTTTCATTATGGTTGTCCATAGTAAGTGCACCTTAGAGTATAAAAAATTAATCTTGTTAACTACCATTTAGTATACATCACCATCCATTCAAACTAATGTGGTCAGCTGAACCATTTTGTGGCATAAATGTTGATAGCATTCTCCATATTTGGAAGGTTTATTGACACCAGAATTGGAGTCAAGTATACTAATCCCACTCTTATCAAGCCTTGTCCAATGTTAGTCTATGCAGTTTGGGGGAATTGTTTGCAAATTTTGTTCTCCAAAAAAGCCTAGAACATCTAAAACTTTAAGAATGTGTCTACAGAGCATTGCCATGCTTTCATTCATATAAAAGGAACATTTGAACTTCATATCATCCGGTTGGCCTAAAAAAATCCTCTCATCTACTCTATCATCGTTATTGCTTTTGAAAACAATGTATGCAAGATTACATCCAATGTTATTTTCTTGTATGAATTTGATTACATAGTCCATTATCTTTTTGAATTCTGATTTGAAGATTGCAAACATATTAGGTGTATAAACCTCAGTGCTCCTTTTTACAATAGGCTGTAGGAAAATATATTGTTTGTAAATTTATTAGTAGCTTGAAACTCTTGTTATTTTTCATTACTCCTACTTGAAAACATTCTATTGAAGTGGATGAAGAACTAAACTAAGTTGTCATTTGGTTGGAGGAAGAACCTCGTAACACAATTGCATGATTCACTGAGCTAGATCATTTTCATTCTAACAATACCCAAGTCGAGGACCATTGATTTTGATAACCATATATTCTCTAAATCCAACAATGCAGTCCAACAGGAAAGCATTCTTCAATCATCTTTTTTCAAGAAAAATAAAATTGATGTTTGGTTTCAACATCATACATGAGGAGAGTAAGATGGTTGCACAAAATAGGAGTGAACAAATAAGTGGGGTTCTTGTGAGCATTTTGTAATATATTCCATGTACATAGCGTGTGGAACATATCAGAAAGAACTTTTCTTATAGCTGAAGCCATTGCAACATCTTGATGTGTGAAAATAGTTAAAGGTGCTTTTTCTAACATGCATTTAAGAAATGTTTGGAATAACCATTCAAAGGACTCAATAGTTTCATCATAGAGGAGGGTTGCATCGAATATGACACCTTGACAATGGTGGTTAAAACCAACATATAAAGCTACATAGAAAAAATAGCATGCCACTTCATAATACTAGAACACGTATAGTTCAAAACTAGAACACATATAGTTCAATACGGGAAAAAGTTTGAGTGCTTGAACATAAGACATCGAATTCTAGAACACAAGATATCAAACATTGAAACACATGATTCTATAAAATACCTAATGGATCAATACTAGAACACATATTGTTCAATACTGTCACACAAATAGTAGAACGTTGTAAAACAAATGTAGAGTAATGAATACATTATATCAAATACTTAAACACAAATGTCGAGTAATGGAACAAAAGATGTGGAATACTGGAACACAAGATATTAAACACTGGAACACAAGATTATATTCATTTTTTAATGGTTGGTATCTCTTGTTTGTCTGAAAATCTATATTAAAATAAATCATGTCACCAAATAACCGATAATCAAGCTTCATCCTCCCATCGGCCCATAAGATATTTGCAGTTCTCTCTTCATTATCAACCTCAATATCATAGTAAAAGGATGGGTTTTTGTATGCTTTAGTATGAAAGTACTCTTGCAAAGTAGTGGCCTCACTAGATTTTATTGTTTTATATCTCCTACACCTCAAATGAAACATGATGCTCTCATGTCCACCAGAGACCAAAGATATTGCATCGTAGGATTTTCTTAATTGAATTCCAGTATATTTGTTGATATCTACTATAGATCCTTGCGCGTTTGAAAGAATGCAGTGGATCTGAGAAGGTGTGCATATTCCTACAGGTTAAGTGTTATGATCAACAACCCAACCAGATATCTTGTAGAGGTTAAGTTGGCGATCATGATTTAGATTAAGATGCTATTTGCACCAAGTCATTTCTTTTCTACGACACCACTTTGTTCCAGTTTGACAATCTACTAATTCTTTGATTATTTTAGAACCAATTGATTCATTAAACTTCCCTTAACGATATCCTTATTTATTACAAACATATCACATATACTAAATCTTTTCATGATCCATGTTATTGCTTCTACACTTCTTCTCCTAGTCAATCCTGGTGCCAAATCCTTTCTAATGAGCATAGTCTATATAAAACTGATGAGCTTCCCGTGGAGAGCTAAATTCAAGGTTTTCCAGTAATCCTACTTATGAAGTTCATCTAAGATAATGAAAGCAAACATGATTAATGGAACATGAGTAAAGGGAGAAAGGGAAAAACAAATACTAGAGAAAAGGAATGAGAACAAAGATCTTGAGCAAAAGAACAAGGTTAGGGAGAAGAGGAATAGAGAGCTTGATAAAACTAATGAGGTTAGGGAGGAGAGGAACAAGGATCAGGAGATAAGGAATAATGATCTTAGGGAGAAGAGGAATGAGGATAGGGAGAGAAGGAATAACAAGCTTAGGGAGAAGAGGAACGAGGTTAGGGAGAAAAGGAAGAATGATCTTGAGAAACGTAGTAAGGAAAAGGTGAAAAGGAACAAGGATAGTGAGAAAGGGGAACACACATATAGGAGAAAAGGAATGAAGTTAGGGATAAGAGGAGTTGAGAGCTTTAGAAAAGGAAGAATGATCTTAGGGAGAAAGGGGAACAAAAATACATGTGAAAAGGAATGAGGTTAGGAAGAAGAACAATAGAGGGCTTGAGAAAAGAAACAAAGTTAGGGAGAAGAAGAACATAGAGCTTCACAAAAGGAACAGGGTTAGCGAGAAGAGGAACAAGGTAGGGAGAAAAGGAAGAACTATCTTAGGGATAAGAGGAATGAGGATAGGAAGAAAAGGAATAACAAGCTTCAATAGAAGAGGAACACAGATAGGGAGAAAAGCAAGAATGATCTTGAGAAAATGACTAAGGAGAAGGTGAAAAAGAATGAGGACAGAGAGAAAGGGGAACACAAGTGAAGGAGAAAAGGAATGAGGTTAGAAAGAAGTGGAAAAAAGAGATTTAGAAAAAGAAGAACGAGCTTAGGGAGGAAGGGGAATGCATATACATGAGAAAAGGAACAAGGTTAGGGAGAAGAGGAACAAAGAGCTTGAGAAAAGGAGTAAGGAGAAGATGAAAATGGAACAAGGATGGGTAGGTGAGTAAGAACGATTGAGAGGAAATAGGACAAAATGAACAAGGTTGGGGAGAAAGGGGAAACCTAATACATGAGAAAAGGAAAGAGGTTAGGGACAAGGGGAACATAGAGCTTGAGAAAAGGAATAAGGAGGAGGTGAAAAGGAATGAGGATAGGGATAAAAGAAAGAACAATTTTGAAGCATGAGAAAAGGAATGATGATCTTATAAAAAGGAACAAGGATTGTGAGAAGAGGAAGAATGAATAGGGAGCTTGAGAAAAGAAATAATTATACAAAGAAGAGGAAGAAGTATTAGGAGAATAGGAATAATGAGATGGAGAAAAGAATAGTTAAATAAGCAAAAAGGAAACAACATTATTAATAAAGGATAGTTTATGGACTAACCATTAGAGACATTTATATGCATATCTTCAAAACCAATCTCCTCTTCAATTCTTCCAGAAGCAGAACATGTCTCCTTCAGATCTATTTGAGTCCTCTCAACATTCTATGACTCCATATCAGGAATGTTTATGCAATACTGATAAGCGGGAGTTGATTTTCTTTATGAGAAATATCTATGTGAGAAATCATAATATGCATGATCTTGAAAATCAATTTCTTCTAGATTCTTTAAGCATGTCTATCATTAGAAACCAATGGAACTTCCAGTGATATTCATTGCTAGCCATGTTCTTGAGAAATCATTTCATTCATATCTATGTCAAACAAAGATGTATAGTCAAAAAAATTTGTCTGTTGAATATCTTGGTGTGGTGACGATGGCACACCCATGACTGAACCTTATTGAGTATCATCTTGGCATGGTGACAATGGCACACTAGTGGCTGAACCTTGACGAGTATGTTGGTGCACTGACGATGAAACACCAACAACTGAACCTTTTTGAACTTCCATTAAAGCCATGTCCATCTTTTTCATCCATTTGTCCAAAGTCGTACCCATGATATATTTCTTTAGAAAGTTCTTCATGGGAAGTTATAATCTGATGAAAATGCAAAAATGGTATACATGATATAAAAATCATGCCTTTATAGATGTAACTAGCTACACTATGAATACAAGATCTTCCTATCATCGAAACTATGAATAAAAGAGCTTCCTTTCAAACAATAAGCCAACTTTTTAAGAAATATAGTTAGTGTACACTCAAAATAAATGAAACAATATATTTTTATGAGAAGTAGGGTAGGGAGAAGCGATCAAAAGGGACATTAGAGCAGGGAGAAGCGAATAAGAGGGTGTTATTTGCATAATCACATAACAACAACAGATCTGAGTGTGGGAGGCTTGATTCGTCGAAGGCTGTTTGGTTAGGCTAAACTAGATGTTGATAGACCTAAACCCTAAAATAATAAAAAACACCAAAAATCTATACTGATGTATCTCACAACCACTATCAGAGAGTGCGGATGGATCTAGGTTTCATCAGAATGGAAAAAATGAGAGGGAGAGAACAAGAGAGGGAGATAATAGGAGAGGGAGCAAAAGCAAGAGCAAGAGCGGGAGCTAGTGAGTGAAAATCTTTTTGTGTGCATGGAGAGGGTTTTCATATGCTTTTCAAATCCCTAGTGCTAAAAACATACTATCCCCATAACAAAAATGACCATGGGTTTATCTATTCGTTTAAAAGTAACCATTTTGAACTGCCAGGATTGGATTCAGGACGTCCTGATAAATACCCCATCATTACTGGAACTTTTTACCCAGTATCACATCCCGTATGTAAAGCTACATGGTGCCCTACTCCCCAGTACCCAAGGATAGGCATTAATACCCCCATGTTATGACCAGGAAAACTTGTCAGATTGCCTCTAATGTCGCTGCCCTCTCGTCTTGCTATCATCACATATGTTGATCCACGTGCTCCCATTTGTTTCTTCTATCGACAAACATGATACACCGACTCATTTGTGCCTACGTGAATCCATAAAATCACTTTCCTTTGGACCTGCTTTGCTTGTTTTGAAATGGCCATCGTGATTCTACCCTTCACTACCATCTTCTCTGACTTGCATTTGTGTACAAAACTACCAATATGGTTTTATCTTCTAAAACTGGGATAACGAATTGGTATTTTTTTGGGGGTGGGGGATGGGGTTAGCTGTGTACCTTTATTGATAATCACAACTTAAAAGAGTGAAAATGATTCACACTTTATCAAAGAGATATTTTATTTTAAATCCAATTACATCATAAATAGAATTACATCAAGTGCATATCTAGCTGGTATAGTCTAGTAGCTAAATTTTTAATCTTTTCAGTCATGGATGTAGTGTATTACGACCCACTATAACTTGACTTATAAATTATGAATTTGGGGATAATTTATTATGCATGCATAATGAATTTGCAACATGGGAACATATGAACGTATTTTATTGCACTCTGTTAATCAAGGAAAGGATAATCATCACTATATCTTGCCCGTCTGGGTTATAGTAGGATAAGGAGTCTCCTTCATCATTCCAAAAGTACCCCTATCCCCCTCTCAATTTTCCTTGTTGTTATTGACATTGAGTTAGATTTTATGATGTTAGGAGGGTAAGGCGGTTCATGGTATACGATTGTACGTAGGACTATGTTATATCTAGTTAGCATTTTTCACATAATTGTCTATTATGATATGGAAATTTACCGCATATCCTTCTAGATCAACAACTAAGTGGTTTTTTAAGAATTGGAGAAGCTTTTTGGATTACCTTAACATCAACAGGCCCAAATGAGTCTAAGTTTATATGCTCAACATCTTGGAAGTATTGTTCAATTGGAATGTCTGATATCTTCTATTTTCTCTTCGTTGTCCAACTCTAACTAGTCACTTATGATAACGGTAATATGATTCATATCAGGTTGTATGTCAATATTGTCTTCGATTTCCATTCCATGTTATTTCTTATCTTGGAGAATTGTAAACATGTTCTCCTAATTTTGTCTTTTAAGATCACTAGTAGGTAGAACCCTTACCCCAATCCTCTTCAGGTATGTCTATTTTTCTTGAAATACCTTTCCTAACTCTCCTCATCTAGTTCCCACTTGACACCCACTTCTTCTTATACTTCTAGATCTATATTAGCCTTTATTTCCATGGTTCGTTGTTGGGAAATCCTTCTTCACATGTCCCATAGTTATAATTTGTATAGATGTTAAAGAATGATTCATATTCCGCCCTGAAATTAGTACCATTAATAATCATAGCCGGATAAACTGGTTTAGAAGTATCGATCTCCACTATAATCCTAGTGTATATGTTCCTTATTCAACTAAGAGTATGTTTATCTGCTCTCAGCAACTTGCCCAAATCCTTGCCAATCTTGTCCAAAATAGTAATGTTGTAGATCACATATATGTATCCCAAGTCACTATTGTTATTAATAGTCCTAGAGACAAAACTAAAGTCCAACATCACTTGCATATGATTAAGTAGGAGTCAAATATAGACAATGGTTCTCCCATCTATGCTTTCATATAAGCTACCTAAGATGTTGATTGAACTACATAATGGCCTATACCGATTTCATATAGCCTCCATTGTGCAAATGGTTGCCAAGGTAGTTTCAACCAATCTCATAGTGTAACGTATACAACTGTATTCCCAATTAACATGAAAATAAATGTCTATTTACATAGTTTTTGGATTATACTATAACCCTGTAGTACTATGAAAAGTTCCAGAGATCCATGCCCATCCATCACTAAGATATTTTCATGATTAACTAGTTCATATTTTTTATCTGGAAGGTTACTTAGAAACGAGCTTGTATGTCCTACAATCACATCCTTAAATGAATGGATGCTTGCAGTTTTAAATGTGTGTATCATTCTAGGATTTTTTTTGGATGTAGGATCTACCATGGAAATTGATCATCATGTAATGAAGTTGAACACTATATGGAATGATTTGGTGGAGATATTGAATCCCCACACATGACAACATATATAAACTTGATTTGAAGCCACAAGCATGTGATTATTGTGTCAACAGAAAACTTTATTTGTTTAGTCTCCTTCTCCCTATCTTGTGGATGAGGTTTGAATCCTTATTTGATAACAACTTGAAGTTCTGAGTTCCATCTATCGTCATTGGCATAGATGGTATCAATATGATTTCCTAGTGTAGAAGTGTTTCTGCGACTTTGATTGTCATCAAACATAGATTTCATATGTATATATAGTAGCTAAGAACATCTACCGTCAACCAAGAACATGATAGCCAACAACACTCCCTTCCTTTTGCATGTAATTGTCAACTTTGCCCAGAATATTGGTATCTCTTACAAAAAAATTTTGGCTTCTCTCCTAGGAAGTTGTGAGTCCATCGACCCTGATTGTAGAGCAATCATGATATCTTTCTACATGTGGAGATGGAAATTATACCCACTAACCCAGACCCACCCACCCAACCACACTTAAGATACCACAGGGCCGTTGGGGCCCAATTTTAGAATGGGTCTAATAAGGTTATGAGTGTATCAATCTATAAATTCAGCTTGCCCCTTTGGGACTCATCAAGACCCACTCATTAAATTTGGTAATTCTTCCAGCATGCATTGTGCTTATGCTTATACTGGGATTCATGTTGTGGAAGGAAGATGGAGAGGAAGAAAAAAGTATGCTCATGATAGCAGTGGGATTCTCTCTAGTAGTATAACTAGGATTCAATTAAAGGAGTGACATGCAATCATATTCTTTGTGAACCCTACAGCTTCTTCATTAACACAATCATGAAGACCCCCAATGGCTCATCACTGCCTCTCCCACCCGCACCTTCATCTTGTTTTTGGCAGTATCTGTGGGTGCCAACATCCTGGGAGGCCATTTGAACCATATCGTGACATTTTCCACATTACTTAGCGACCATATCACCTTATTCTGCGACATCTCATAATTGATCTCCGAGTTCCTACGCTCCATATTTTCATGTCTACTCTCGAGTCTCTCCACCTAGGGATAGACCACAGGGAGCTTATAGCTCATGGTGAGGATATCGAACAATGAGCGATTGTTGTTTAAGATCTATATCACTCACACCTCCATTTTGTATGGCATCTCAACACTCACCAAAATGAGTTCTAGATCCATAGGAAGGTAGGGACTAAACAACCATTGGTAGGCAAAGGTAGGGATTCTTCTAGAAGGATAGAATATAACATCCATTGATAGATGACCATCAGAAGGTGGGCTCTAAACATTTTCTGATAGGAAACATGTAGAGCATCCACCAATTCCCAGTCATTGGTAGGCAACCAAAATAGTTCCATCATTAAATTATGTTATAACCGAGCTCTTTCTCCCTCAATTAGTAACTCATATCATCCAATCTAAATTTAATGACATGGTTTGAGTGATATGTTACTTAATCATAGTCACCTTTCTCTTATGTATCAATGTGTGACATTAAAATTGATGTTGACATATTTTCTAATGCTCTCATTACATTGTACTTTTACTTTTTAAATTTAACCCCTTAATGTGATTATAACTGATCCCTTGTGTATATAATGTTTTGGATCTTTCAATTGTCTTTCCAACTCCACAAAAATCTCCTCAATTGGACCATCATAACTTGAATTACGACATTTTGAAATTGACTCAATTTTATTTGATTTAAATCAATTTTATCTTCTTGTTTACCCTACTTGGGCCTTTTTAGTAGGGCACAATTCAATCAAGATAGAACCCCCTAGATATCCCAACAATGATTCTTGGCCAATCATAGCTTTTGGAATCCACCTAAACAAGTCTAGACTGTCAGATTGCCTACCCCATGACATTCACCCTAGATCAACAGTTTATGGGTCATCCTCTTTCTCTGCACTACTCACCAACACAGACAACACTGGAACCATGTATCCCAATTTTGAAACTGCTAATCCACCCCTTTTCCCACCCATTTAATCAATGTACACTCCCCTTCTTCTCCTTTCAACTTCCTCTCATTTTCCCTTCTTTTCTTTTATGCCATTGTGAACCCTAGAACCACCCCTAAACTCCATCTCTTACGGTGTTGTCGTTATGGGGAGTAGGGATTATCATTTAGATCCCCCTAAATCACACCTAAGGCCATATTTAGGTACAAGAGGGATTGATAGTCACCCTTAAATCTCGTTAGGTGGTTTTATAGGTGCTACCATGGCCAGATGACCCCCTATGTAGCGCCCGATGAGTTGCTTCTGTGGCTGGGTCACTGTCATGTGTGCAACTTGATGTTATAGTAAGGAGTGTGGGTCAATGGTAGTGAGACATGTGGGAGTGAGTGTGAGCTTCTGACAACTACAAATGGTGAACAATGGAGGCCTACAATCGTGGGTTGGTTGGAGCCAACACCACTGGGATGAACCACTATCAACGTGAGGCCATTGTCCCAATAAGTCGAAATCCATCTCTGACCACTCTTCTCCTTCACCTAATAGAATTTCATATTCAAATACAATGGTCCAAAATGACCCGATTTAGGTATTTCGTTGAAAAATTGTATTAAATCACCTCTTGGGTCATTTTGGGCATGCCATATATGAATTTTGATGTAAAGAACATGATCTACTGAATAAAATAGGTTCGACACCTCTTTTTTTATTATATTATCTGGTTTTCTAAATAAAGTCACCTTATGATCTTTTGTGTAGAAATAAATCTGAATCATGCACTCTATGTATCACTTATGATATGTAGTCTTTCAATCCCCTAAATCAGAAATTTTAGTTCACTTTTGATAGGATTTTGTCATGGACCGTCTTTATGGACCCTAATGATCATCTTCGCTTTCTATGGCTACCTTTGACCTAAAAATGATCTTTTTATGTGCATACATGATCAAGTTATGGGCTTTATCTTGATATGATATCATCTAATCTTGTATTCTCAAAATTAGTGACCTTTTTCATTCTTTTTGACATGGTGATTTAAGATCTCATGCTAAGTAGTCCATGTTTGAGTCATGGGACCTCAAGTACCCATTTTGTGCATTGAAATGATCTAGTGGAGCTAGTTTATTCTATTTGATGAAATATGACTTTTATGTAGGTGTCTTTCTCTACCTATATAAAATTAGTAAATTAATCATAGTTGAAGCACTATATGCTACCTATGCTCCCTTATGAACTTAAGACTTGAACATGTAACCATGTTGCATGTACCTGATCTAATATGACCAGTTTTAATTTTATATGATTGTACTATGATGATAATCTGAGTCTCATGTTTCCCCTATTTCTAAATCAGAAATCACATTTATCTTGTACCACTCAAAATGTATATGGTTCACCTAGACCTAGGACTTAAGGTTGGTATGTATTCCATATTGAACACATGCATGATTGACAAGATGGGACCATACTTGAACTATATGATACCTAGGTTTAGGAGAACATACACATAACATTATACATGGTTATCGTTACAAAGACAACTGATCTAAGACTCACTTTTATGTATTTTTTATATCCTAGGTCCCCTTCAGATTGGACCTTCTCAAGAATCTACTCATGGATCATAACATGTACTCTATTTGCAAGGTGTGCTTAATCTCTTGACCCTACTATAATATTGGCTTTTTTTCATATATGCTTGTATGAATGCTTGGTTAGATAATTACTTGATTCAAACATTGTTCCTATGATTGATATTTCATGTTTGATTATACTATTTTGATAAATTTTGAACATAATTTAGAGAAATCCATTATAATCCTTGTGCACCTACCTAATGTTTTGGGGTAAGGGCACAAGGTATGTTGAAAATGGGTTAGCTCCTTGGCGATAATGATGGGGTTTTGAATGTAGAACCTATAAAATCCCTAAGGGAATAACCCTTAGGTTTAATCAAAATTAGTGCACTAATTCCCCACTCCATGCAAATGGAAGCCTTATTGCGGTATACTTAAGGATCGAACCAAAATGACAACATTTTTTGGTAGTTATATATATTTAGAAGTGTTAAGAGTAATATTTATCACCAAGAAAGTAGATTGATTGATTAAACTAAATTGTTACTAGTAGCAACAAGGATTAATGAGGTATGTAAATGATAATAAAAAGGACCAGGGAAAGGGGTTTCACTTGCCAAAGCCTACGTAATTATTCTAGTAAGATTTCAACTCTTGATAATAGTTACTAAATAGAGGTTTAGCTACTGCACCCTCACAAATACATTTCATTGCATGGATTAAACTCCAATGAAACCGACCAATCTCAGTACCCAAGTTCCTAGTTCACCCAACTAGACTTCCTAACTATGACCGACCAGTCTTGACACTATCCCTTGTTGACACTTCAGGGTGATAATAAGATCATTCTGAAGTTCTAATCACAATTATAGCAACCTGCACATCTAAAATTATAAAATATATGCAAAGCAAGATGTCAATTTTCAAGGTAAGGAAACAAACTAACAATAATTTATTAGCAATTGTATTTTCAAGTTTAGATACAAGCTATAATAAAATATGCGATGTTGGGGATATCCCCCATGCCCCGACACAAATGTCTACTGGCTCATGGAGAAAGACAATAACAGAAACATAGATAGAACAATGGAATGGGCCATGATGCTTGGTGCAGGAAGAGAAGTCTTTATGCTCCAAATGTCGCCTCCTTACTCCTTGCTAGGGTTTGCGATGCACACATATTTCTTATAAAATCTATTAGAAACCATTAGAATGTACAATAAGGGTTCCATTTTATAGATGCATTCCTTCCTGCCAAAACCCTAATGCTGAATATGTTTGGTTAAAGGTAGCTAATTGCATGGCCTGTACTTGGTCCACTAGGAAACTCATGTGGGTTACTCAATCTTGACCTTGTATCAAGTTCTCTGGTGAACCAAAGTGGGTTGAATCGGGGTAGGCTGGATACAGAGAGCACGTGTCAAAATTGCAGAATTAGGGAGACTTCGGGTAGAGAGCAACTTGAGTAGGGCGACTGGAGGGGCTAATTTCTTGACTAAGTGATTATAAGGTGGATAATGGACATCTTTTGGGGCCTTCCTTCCCTTAAGGTGTGGCATCATGAGGCTTGATCATTCTTATAGGCAGTGAAGTATATATTTGGTTGTTTCTACATGAAAAGTATATGAAGTGCATTAAATTCCAAAAAAGGGAGATAATTGCATTTAAGTAAATCTAAGGTTAAAACTAGGAAATAGAAACAAAACAAACCCTAAAAATGAATAAAAATGTATGCAAAGATGGGTACAAATATACTCATCAGATGTCACTGAAGTACCATATGAATCAATGTTAAGCATGACATGTTAGTCTTGATAAGATAGGGATCATATTTTTCTTTGTCTCACACATCCCTTAAAGACCAACTTCCTTAGAAAGAGGTCAAAAGGCCTGCAAGTGATATTAATGGACAAAGAAACCTAAAACATGCTTTGTATAAAAGAATTTTGTTGAGTGTTCTCTCCTTATTTCTACTTGTTGTTCTTTTATGATGTTTATAGTTAAGAAACTTTTATATTACTCTTAAAATGTTCTTACATGTTTTTCATACCATACTCAATGCACTCACATTGATATATTTTGTTTATAAATTTTGTAGTTTCCAAATGAATATTCATTACACACAAGGCTGTAAGCTATGGAACTGTTTACCAATGGGTACTCTTGATATATAAATGGGTACATATATCTTCTATTCATGTTTAAAATCTTGTTATCTTTTTAGATTTGTTATTTCCCTTTTCATATATATTTTTTGTGTGAAACTATGTGCCATTCTAGGGAAGGATGCCCAAGTCCACTCACTTTTTTCTATACATCCATTAAGAGTGTGGACTTAGGATAATAAATAGTTCCGTAAAAAATGGTATCAGAGGAAAACACGTTGTCCTCTATATATGTTTAAGGTTTAACACATTTTAAAAATCTAGGGAGAACGAAAGTCCATAATGGTGAAATAAAGGAAATGGGTATGGTGCTAAACATGGAGGTTTTGTCTAGTAATTACATCCTATCTGACCAGTGTGGTGGCTGAGGTTCCTCTGCACAACTACCTATCCAAAGTGAATCTGACATTGGATTAAGTTTCTTCTTGTAAAGCTTAGAGAGTCTTCTAGTATCTCACCTATTATTTAGGACAACCTAAGACACACAAGTAGTTGATGATTAGTTAATCTTCTCATCTCCTCATGTGATTATTCTCTCTTGACTTTTAATCACACAATTTCTTGATTTTGGGTAGGTTAAGTATGAGAAACAAAAATTCATTTAGAATCATGAAAATTGATTAAGATGATAATGTCATGATATGATCTTAAAGTGAAAACCCAATTTATTGTATCAACATACTCTTGTAAATTATGTACTCATGTGTAAAGTTTATGCAAATTCAATGTTACCAAATTGGATATGAGTTCTTTCTAAGTTTGAGGTAAATTTCTTGATATGGTGAAATACGATAGAACTAATGTATTTCACCTCATGGTTGATGAGGTCTCTATTGTTGAAACCTATGTTTTCCCTATTATGATTAAACCCTAAACATAGCTAAGGAAATCTCTCCCTTTTGATATGTATCATGTCCATACCTTGATATGATTGTGTCTTTGGACCCCTAGATCATGATGAAAGACTTTGATACAAGAGGCATCTCCCTATTGATTTCTATGTCACTTTGTAAGAATGATTTTGAATAAAATGATAGACATGGATGTTACTCTTGACCCAGGTTCAAACTCTTGAGTTCCCAATTTGACTTCTCAATTTCTTAAATATACCCTTACTTTGATCATAAAAGGAAAGGGATGTGGTTATGACTTTGACATCATAAAATATTGATATATGGTTGTCCTATTATAATCTTTATCTTTGATCTGATAACCTAAAAAAGTACAATCTAATAATCTATATTCTCCCTATTTTGACATACTTTATGGTTCTTGGTTAGAAAGGACAAATGTGCCAGATTAGGGTGGCAGTTGACTTATGACTCCCCCAACCCCTAGGTCACATACCTATTATTATTTCCTCTAAATTTTCCACTTGTTGATTATCTAGATTTTGAAAAGGTAACCCCTTCCATCCAATTTGGATTTCTTAACCTAGGTCCCTAGTAGGTTAAATCCATGATGAAATTCCTACTCAACCTTGAAATCATGATTTGATGACAATCTCAAGATATGATGATTTTGACTATAGCTACTGGATAAGTTCCTAGAATGACCTAGTTTTAGATCATTCACTAACCTCTAGTACTATGACAATGAAATTGATATTGATATCATGAAATGTTTCTCAACTGTTCTAGACTTATGTATATAGATGATGGATGAATGATTATCCCTAAGGTCTAAGGTAGGAACCTATACCCTAGATATGAATTTTGGACCCAAGACCTTTAAGGTCCAAATGTCGACTCTCCATATTGATTTATGAAATATCAACTCATAATCAATTATCTTAATATATATTTGTTTCCTATGATCACCCAAATTGGATCTTGAAATCCATATCAATATACGACTAATGAATTTTATATCCCCAAATTTCAAAATATTGAAATAATGACTATGATTAAGATGTCCATATATGACTTAGAGTTTTCTCGTATATGGACTAGGGTAGGACCTTCCATTTAATTTGAACATGATAACACAATAATGAATAATGATGATCATCTTGAAACTATGAAATATGAAATATCGATCATGGATGTATAATTGTAACACCCCTCCAAGCACATATATGTCAGCAAAAGAAAACCCTATGTTGTCCATAACATCAGTCACTTGGTTTGGAGGAACATTACAAAATATGATATTCAATAGAAATATTATAAATGAAACACCATGCATTAACTCAAAATATAGATATATAAATTGTTCTTGAAAAGGAAAACATAGACTATCTCATCTTGATCTCAAACCTAATACATGTATATTAAGCAAATCTAAAGCATGAAATGATAAACTAAACTAGATAATATATCGAGTCATAGATGGCACCCCACTAAGCTAAAGTTCTTTGATGTTAGATACGTTGAATTTCTCGCTTCAGTTCTCCTTTGCTCCTTGATCTAGGGACATCTCGTCCCACGACCATGCAAAAATAGAGACATACATCAGTAAGCGACACTATACACATTACAAGAAAAGAAAGTACAAATAGTTGACTTAAGCATTCTTGAAATTAATTTATTGACATAAATAAGAATTGAATAAGTAATGCATGCACTCTCAATGATTTTCCCACTTTAGAGCCCATAATTGGCATGAATGCCCATGATTTGGCTAAAATCCCATAACGACCCCTTGACGTCCATGATTTGTCTATAAAAGCCCATAATTAGCATGAATGCCCATAAGGACCCTTGAAGTCCATGATGGCGAGAGCATATAGAACTTAATCAAATTCTTATAACATGATTCTTAAAATGAACTTTAGCATGATCTTGAACATTAAATATTTAACATGATGGGATTTCTCCCTCAATCTTAATATTACATTATTTACATGATTGTTTCTTCAATACCTTAACCATTACATGATCATAACATTAAATTAATGATCATCAGTGATAAACATAGGACTTTATGAATATAACAAACAACATGAAGTAATAAAATCTGAGATGTGATCTTTATCTTAATTTCATTCATTAACTTGCAATTTAAAGCATAATCATAAATCATACATAACATACAATTCAACCAAGATACATATGTATAGTGGCATCACCCACTTACTTGGAGAAAGGTAGGTCCTAATTTAGTATCCCTAATCTTGATCGAATCTTATGTTCTTGAAATTACATTATATCTATTAAATATCATCATTAATACTCCCTCAATCCTAATTTGATTATTTTCACAAAACATGGTCAGAGCCAATGAAATTCAGGTTTGAAAAACAAAAAAATAGGTTTCTCTTTGAAAATCCATTCCAATGACTATTTTTCCATAATTTTCTAATAAACTATTGATTTACTATAATTTTGAGAAGAATGAGCCAATTAGAAATCAATAAAATTGACAAATAACACTAAGGGACCAAGACCCAACTAGAGGGGCCCTTGCTCGCTTGGCCCAATGGGGGAATGTCACTTGGGCAATTGGACCTGCTTAAAGAAGGTGCACAATGCTTGATTAAAAAAGGATAAACATACCCCTAGAAGTGTGACATAAAAGAATCGACAACCAAGGGCAAAACTGAGAAACAATGCCTCATATCTTCCTCCTCTAGGGGGAAGATGAAGCACAGTGCCACGGGGGCTCCATTCGAGGATCCAGATCATGGACCACTATATACCAATGCAAACCAATGAGCTCACAATCATCTACATCATCATACGAACTCGACGAGCCCAAACATAGGTCTCGCGGTGGTCTAACACCGAAAAATGACAACCACCATGAGAATCACAGGGAAGCAGGTCATGTCTGTGCCCATAATAGAAAATCAAGGAAAAAAACAACAAACAACTAACCCAAGAACCCAACTGAAGTCGAAACATCCAAAACAAAGGGTCGAGCAATGGAAAAGAGGCGACAACCAAATGAAATAGAAACCCATGTAATAAAAAAGAGGAAAAAACTTGGAACTTGGAGTTACCTTCGTTTTAAATGAATCAAAAGTTGCAAAAGCTTTACAATGCCTTCAGGATGATATCCATACCTCCTTCAAGGCTTGAAGATGATCAGAACACCCAATCGAGTTGGGTATGTCAAAAATTTGGAGGTAAATTAGGCTCACCTAGCGTTAGGTTGATTGAGATTAAATTAACGACTAAAAAGGTTTCCATGCGTTGGATGATGGTGTGATGGTGTTTATTTATAGGTGTGAAACCCTAGTATGGCCTGGAGTCCCACCCAAAGTGGGAAACAAGGGACATGCAAAGTCCCTCTAGGTCAGGGACAACTAGGGCATGAAACCATATCAAAACTGGGATGGGATTGCTCGGAAGGACCTGGGGAAGGTGTAGAGAGTTGTAGGTGCCCTTGACCTTGAGAAAAGAGAATGAGGGAGAAAAGGTATGATCTGCACACCCTATCGAGTCCCATAGGGACCAGGACAGACAAAGAGGACGAGTCTTGGTGTCCTACTCTTACACGGATCTGAGAATCTGAGCTGACTAAGAGAAAGTGTGACATATATAAATAAGTGAAAACTTAGGCTATATGATCAAAATTAGTCATATTTTGATGAAAAAATTATACAATCTTCCCATGAAAAATTAGGTGGTCAAAGAAAGTTGAGACGACCTCAAAATTGAATCACAAACTGTCTAGAGAGTCTAGAACCCTCCTATACAATCAAATTTGGATTTTGATAAAATTTTGTCTATCTATTTCACATGTCGTTGTCTTATTATATGTGTATCAAAACATGACATGAAATAATTATCCTTCCATTAGTTGGTTCAACCAAAATTAGTGGTTTAGAGAATAGTTCATTATATTTGGGTAATTTGAATAAATTCTTAGGATATTGAAATTAAAAGTTGAAAATTTTTAGTTAAAGATTTTAGACTTGTTTTATTTACAAATTTGGGATGTTACAATTTTACCCACCTTAAATAAATTTCATCCTTCAATTTCTCATGGTTTACTACCCACCTTAGGGTTTCACTTATCCCTTCCTAAGTTGCATAGCTCTTTATAAACACATAAATTCAATATTTAAGGATGGAAATATATGAATTAAAGGTTACCTTGATCGTCATATTCTAAGTCCATGGAAAAAACACTAGCATG
Organism: Alisma plantago-aquatica; assembly: GCA_963693085.1. Taxonomy (NCBI): domain Eukaryota; kingdom Viridiplantae; phylum Streptophyta; class Magnoliopsida; order Alismatales; family Alismataceae; genus Alisma; species Alisma plantago-aquatica. The sequence goes on along the minus strand of OY856414.1, from coordinate 887,849,403 downwards.
CCTCTTAGGTGGAGGATCTTGGTTTCTATTCTTATTTGGAAATGCATCCTTCTTCTACAAATTTGGGCAACTCGACCTGAGGTGTCCATTTTCTCCACAATAGAGCATGCTGCTATACCATATCTGCATGGACCTACATGGTTCTTCTTGCATGTTGGGCATAAGGGCTTATCAACTTCTGCATCATGCTTAGGTGCCTTTCTCTTATGGTTGTTGGGAGGTTGATCTTGATACTGATTGTTCTTTTGAGGAACTTCCCTCCTATAGGATCTTCCAGGGTGGTCTTCTAGCACTAGGGTTGCATCCAGAGCAGCCTAAAGAGTCCTGTGACCTCTTCCTGATAGGGTAAAGCTTAGATCGGGCTTGAGTCCTCAGATGAACTTCTTTGTTCTGCGTCATTCATCATATTCATAAACATACTTCAGTAGGATCCAAAACGTCATGGCCTATTGGGTCACCATCATTTCACCAGCCTGCGCTAGATTGGTGAACTCTAACTCCTTCTTCTCTATCATGGCTTCCGACACAGTGCTCCTAGAAGGCTTCAACAAATCCTTCCCATGTGAGTGCAAGTGCATCAACTTCTCTTGAGTTGAGTAAGTTCTCCCACCATGTATAGGCTGCTCCCATCAGCATGTGGGTTACAAAGAAAACCCTAGACTATTGAGGGAAGTCCAGGTCATGAAAAAAATGCTCCATGCTCCTAATCCATTCATCTCCCTTGGTGATGACATCATCCTCTCCTTCTTCAGCAAAGGAGTCGGGCCTGATCTTCAATAAGTCCACTAAGGTCAGATGTGGTGTTTGGGTTGACCTTGTACTTGTCCTAAGGCATTGGTGAGCAGTTGGACTAAGTCCTCCAAAGTTTCTTTAGGGTTCCTTTTTGGTCCACTTCCCTTACTAGAATAGCTAGCACCATATTCCCTATCCTTTCCCTTGTCAGACTTCCTAGGAGACATCTAGAGAAACAAGGTATACCTAGGGTTAGAACATGCAAATCCTTAGCTTAGTGGCCATCTACTCCTTTCTCTAATACCATATTGTAATGCCCATCCAAGCACATATATGTTAGTAGATGTAAACCCTATGTTTTCCATAACATGGGTCACTTGGCTTCAAGGAACATTACAAAACATGATATTCAATTGCAATAAGAAAAATGAAACACCATGCATTAACTCAAAATATAGATTCATACATTATTCTTGAAAGGGAAAACATAAACTGTCTCATCTTGATCTCAAACCTAATACATGTATACTAAGCAGATCTAAAGCATGAAATGATAAACTAAACTAGATAATCTATGGAGTTCTACATGGAACCCCACCAAGCTAAAGACTCCTTGATGTCATCTACTCTGAAGGAATTGCTTCAGTTCTCTTTTTCTCATTGATCTCGTGACATCTTGTCCCACCACCATGCGAAAATAGAGACATACATTAGTAAGTGGCACTATACACATTATAAGAAAATAAATTACATATAGTTGACTTGATAGAAAATCTTGACATGAATTTGAATTAAGAATTTTTGAAATTAATTTCTTGACATAAATAAGAATTGAATAAGTAAAATATGCACTCTCTATCATTTGCCCACTTAAGATCCCATAATTGGCACGAATGCCCATGATTTAGCTAAAATCCCATAAAGACCCCTTGAGGTCCATGATTTGTCTATAAAAGTCCATAATTGGCACGAATGCCCATAACAACCCCTTGAGGTCCATGATAGAACTTAATCAAATTCCTATAACATGATTCTTAAAATGAACATTAGCATGATCTTGAACATTAAATCTTTAACATGATGGGATTTCTCCCTCAATATTAAGTTTACTTGATTTACATCATTTTTTGTTCAATACCTTAACCATTACATGATCATAACATTAAACAAAAGCATCTATGATAAATATAGGACTTTATGAATATAACAAACAACATGCAGTAATATAATCTGAGACATGATATTTATCTTAATTCCATTCATTAACTTGGAATGTAAAGCATAATCATAAAGCATACATAACATGCAATTTAGTTAAGGTACAAATATATAGTAGCATGACCCACTTACCTAGAGAAAGGTAGATCCTAACTTTGTATCATTGATCTTGATCCAATCCTATGTTCCTGAAATTACATGATTTTTATTAATTATCATCATTAATACTTCCTAAACCCTAATTTGAGTCTTTTAAGGAAATAAGGTCAAATATAATGGAATTAGGGTTTGAAAACCAAAAAATAGGTTCCTCTTTGAAAATCCATTCCAATGACTATTTTCCATAATTTTCTGATAAACTATTGATTTACTGCAATTTTGTAAAGAATGGGCCAATTAGAAATCAAGGAAAATCGTTAAATCACATTAAGGGACCAATACCTTACTAGTAGGGCCCTTGCTCTCCTGTCCCTATGGGGGAATGCCGCTTGGCTAGTGGGACCCACCTAAAGTAGGTGCACAATGTTTGATAAAACAAGAAAAGGACAAACATGCCTCCGGAAGCGTGACAAGAAGGAATCGCCAACTAAGGGTAAAATTGAGAAAACAACGCCTCATATCTTCCTCATCTAGGGGAAAGACAAAGCACAATGCCAAGGGGGCTCCGTTCAAGGATCCCAATCATGGACCAATACATGCCGATGAAAACCAAGGAGCTGGCAATCATCTACATCATCATACGAACCCGATGAGCCCAAACATGGGTCACACATTGGTCTTACATCGAAAAATGGCAACCACCATGAGAACCACATGGTAAAAGGTTGAGTATGTGCCCAAAACATAGAACAAAGGGAAAAAAATAGCAAAGAATCAACCCAAGAACCCAACTTAAGATGAAACATCCAAAATAGAGGGTCGAGCTATAGAAAAGAGGCAGCAGACAAACAAAATAGAAACCCATGTAAGAAAAAAGGGGGGGAAACTTGGAACTTGGGGTTACCTTCATTTCAGATGAATCAAAGTTGCAAAATCTTTGTGATGCCTTCAAGATGATATCCCAACCCCCTTCCAAACTCGAAGACAATCAGAACACCCAATCAATTTTGGGATGTCAAAAATTGGGAGGTAGAGCAGGCTCACCTAGCGTTAGGGCGATTGAGATCAAATTGATGACTGAAAAAGGTTTATGTACGTTGGATGATGGTGTGATGGTGTTTATTTATAGGTGTGAAACCTTAGTGTTGCCGGGAGTCCCACCCAAAAAGGGAAATAGGGGATAGGAGAGTCCCTCTAGGTCAGGGACAACTAGGGCATGAAACCATATCAAAACTAGGATGGGCTTACTCAAAAGGACCTGGGGAATGTGTAGAGAGTCGTAGGTCCCCTTGACCTCAAGCAAAGATAATTTAGGAGAATAGGGATGATCCCCACACCCTTTCAAGTCCCACGGAGACCAAGACAGATGAAGAGGATGAGTCCCGACGTCCTACTCTTACTCGGATTTGAGAATCCAAGCCGACTAAGACAAAGTGTGACATATATAAATAAGTGAAAACTTATTCTATATGATCAAAATTAGTGATATTTTGATTAAAACAATATACAATCTTCACTAAGGGAACCATTTGGTTCATGCCCTGGTTCAGGCACAATTCAACCAATGTTGTTTCCAATTAACCCGACACTTGAATCGATTAATGGTTAGTTCACAATCCATTCAAAAATTCTCAACCATTGCTGTTTAAATTTAATACCTAAACACTTCATTAATCAAATTAAGCATCATTCATTAATAAAATCCTATTCCAAGTGCATCCTATGTGTATGACCATGTAGGTCCCACATTACTTTGGCAGTAAATGTCTGGGACCAATTTATGACATCACAAGCAATGAGCGGTATCTAGAAACACAACATTGGTAGACAAGTGATTCTAAAAGTTTGAGAATAACTTCAACTTATGATCTGTGATTAGTGTTATAGTGATTGTATGCTCCTTTGTCTCTAATATCCAGATTGAACTCAAGGCATGGAATCATCATTCTCTTCAACATTCAATCCATGTTCCTTGAACTAAGGCAGACTATCTGAGATGCATCTGATCTCACATATCACATATGGAGTCACATGAGTATGACCATATATTTCTTAGTCTCACTTATCAAGTGGCCTGGATATCAATCTCCTATAGGAGGGATAGATCCCATATATATCACTCCCACTCAATCCCCACATTTCATAATGCACCTGAGCATCACCTTTATGGCAACCCTTATTCAAGGTCAAGGTGGATGGTGTCAAAGTTCGTCAAATGACATGTGATGAGTGTAGTGATTACATGTCTAAGAATGACAATCACCATCATCACTATGAACATTGATTCTAACTACCATTCCATGGTCTCCATGTATCACTCTCAAGGTGGGTCTGTCTGATACACTATTCTCTAACAAGTACATATGTGTTTGGTTTGATATCACATATCATGACTGATGTGATTCTGTCATCAACCAACACATACTCTAGTCTTACGTATTACTATTTTCTATTTTTCTTCCATAGTAATATCCAACTAGGGACATCACAAGAATGTATGTACTATTATCATACATATGATCGCATTGTTCAGGTCCTCAACATGAAGACATATGTCATCGAGTAACATCATTCTTTAGACATCTATTATGTTTGTTTCATCATCTCGTGATTAAGACAAACATAATAGTCAGAATTACCTTTATCATTATCAAATTAAGTATATGATGCCCATGACCATCATCATATGATAACCTCTATGGATATATATATCATCAAACTCCCACTTGCACTTAGAGTCAATCACTTATGAATCTTACTCTAAGTGATCTTAACATTTGAATCATGTTTTTGATGAGAAAGTGCTTTTATAGCGGGTTAGCTATGCTTGTTTCTATTCTGTATTTTGAAAGTTTTCGCATATTCTCATTGTACAACCTCTCGTATGAGATGGAAGTGTTGTAATATGCTATTTGATATTTCCAGCCTATCTAGTAGTTCCATTACTGTCACAATATCTCTAATGTTTCATCAATGGTTCGAAACCTCTCTCAAGTTCATCTATATTAACTGCATGAGTCATACAATATCGTCTGTTGTTATCATAGAACCAAGATACTCGACTTTATTATATAATTAGCAACTGTCTCTTGCTCAGAACTCTACCAGGTTATAGTTCTATATTAAGATCAAACACAAATTCAGATTGTGATAGTTAACTTTCTTTGTCATTTTTGAAGCTTGCATTGGTTTAACCCTTTACACCCAACTCTTCCTTAATACCAGAACCATGGAACCAATCCTTTTAGTGCTTCTCAAGTACTTAAGTATGTTCTTTATGGTTGTCTAGTGACTTTCACTAGGATCGGCAAGATGTCCTCTCATCATGTCGAATACATATGAAATAACAGGATGAGTACATATCCTCTCATCATGTATGATACATATGAGATAACGGGATGAGTGCATGACAATGCATACTTGACAGATCCAATTACTAATGCATATGTATCTGACTCATGTTCTTCCCATTCTTCACAAGAACTGGGACACTAGACACTAGAGAGACTAATTTCACAATTTTTTTCTCATTGAGTCTTATAAATTGAACACCTTTAGCATCTTGCCAATGTATGTGCTCTTTCGTAGGTCAAGAAGCCTTCCAGACTAATGCCTATAGATCCCAATTCCTATCACATAGGACACCTTGCTTAAACCCTTCATAGAGAAGGTGCTTCCCAGTTAGTGTTGACTTGAGAGTTATAAATTGTCCATATTTTGATAATGAATCAACCATTCCATCCATATGTATCTAATATGTTTGTTTGAGACTGATTTCAGGTATTAGGTACATGATAAGGATCGAATTACACAATCCCTAGCTTGTCGAAGTTCAAGTCAAAAGCAATGCAAATGTGTAATTTGGGAAAACACTTCAAACCACCTTAGAATATTTTTGTAATCATTTGTATTGATGATATGACTTGTAACTAAGATGAGAAAAAATCTGTGAAACTTAATTCCATCGTTGGATCACTTAAAAATCATTTTGAAAATTTGTCACAACACTTTAATTGACAGAGTTTGAATCTTGACCGATCAGTGATGGATTTTTGGAAATGGTTGCATTGGTCGAGTTGTATACTCTTAGAACTCGACCGATAAACTTACTGAGAAAAGTTTATTTTAGTTGATCGATCGAGTTACCCCAAACAAACTCGACTAATAGTTTGAAAATTGGCTTTGTCGTTTAGTGGATCAGTCAAGTTACCTTTATTGACACTCGACCAAATGTACAGTACAGAAAACATAGAAAAAGTGATTCCAACCATTGGAGAGTTGTTAGAAATGAAAATAGATCTGTTGCAATCTGTAAAATAGCTATTTTTTTAAGTGATCCCACACTCAAAGGAACACCCCCAGCTATAAATAGGACCTCTTAGAGTTCATTCCAAGATTCCTCATTCATGATATCCTTGATCCTTGTTGTAGTTGAGTGTGCTACAACCCTTTGAGCCCCTTTCTCTTTTTCATTTACAAAGCATTTCATGTTTATGAGTGAATTAGGCATGTTGTAAGAGAGCTACCCCAATGTTACCTTGTAAATCTCTCCATTTTTCCATCTTTCCAATCCCCTTTCTCAAAGAGAAAAGGCTAAAGTGATCTTCTCCGAGTGAAGGAGGAGTTGTTTTTATTATTCAAGTTTGAAGAAGGTGTGAAGATCTTCTCCAAGTGAAGGATAAGTAAAAGGAGGAAGATTCAAGAAGAGTGGGAAATCCATGCAAGGCCAAAGACTTGATGCAAGTGTGGGTAAGTCCTTGGTGAAGCTAAAGACATCATGATCAAGTGGGTAAGTCCTTGAGTAGGTTGAAGACTCTTGTCTTGGATAGGTCAGCCCTTGGATGTAAGGTGGTATTCTTGTATTTCTTATAATAGAATATTAGGATACATGGTTTTCAAAGTCCTAGAGGTTGACCTGTCTAGGTAGTGATTGACAGTCGCCTAGTTTGGAGATTGGAACCACTCCAAGTGTTTGTTTCAATCTCTCTCATCCTTGCTATGCTTGTTTAGATAGGACTTCATATTTAATTTTAGCATTTGGTTTCAATGGATATAATTTGAAGGTCTAACTATTATTGTGAGAATTTGGAAGATCTATTCACCCCCCTCTAGAGTTCTAGATCCAATAAGTGGTATCAGAGCAAGGATCTTCCCAACAAATCTAGTTGGTTCCCTCGACCTATAGGGAGGCTTCTACATGCACCACCTGGTCTTTGGCGACATCAACTTCCTCTATTGGAAGCGGCAGATGCAATTCAACATTCAAGGAATGAACATTGATATGTGGAAATGTGATGATTACACCATACAAGGAGCCAACCAGACATGTATCAACTTGGGATGAAGCAACTCTAAAGAATACACAGCTCAATGCTAAAGTAATTAGCATCCTCTATGCAGCCCTCACTCCATCTGAGTTCAACCACATCTCCTCATGGGATACACCCTATGAGATATGGGACAAGTTGTCCATAACTTATGAAGGAACAAAATAAGTGAAGGAGGCAAAGATCTACATGTTGAACAACCTCCTAGAGAACTTCAAGATGTGGAAGAAAGAAGGAGTTTCTGAGATGTACTCAAGGCTCAACATCGTCATCAACGACCTAGCTTCCTTGGGACACACTTTGGATAGAGGAGCAATCAACACAAAGATCTTGAGGTCTCTTCCAAAGAGATGGGAGTCAAAGGTGACCTCCATTAAAGAAGTAATAAGTCTTGGTGATCTTGCAACTAAGGAGCTTATTGGCAATCTACAAGGTCATGAGCCAAGACTTGACAAGAAAGAATAGGAAGAAAAGTATGAAGAAAAAGAATCAATGAAGATAAAATATAGTGCCTTCAAAGCTCAAGTGGAGTCTCTCATGCTTCAACAAAAACTTGCTTGCTGAATCTATCCCTCTTCCTCAATTGAAGGATGGACCTAGTGAGCATGAAGCAAACTTCTCCAAGAGAAGCAGTTCAAAGGAAAGCAATCTTCTTTGTCTAATCCAAGGTGCTACAAGTGTGATACAAAAGGGAACTATAGGAGTGAATGTACTAAGTCTAGAAAGTCACACCACAAGAGCATATCCAAGAAGGAGGAAGATTACAAGAAAGATAAAAAATATAAGAGGAAGGACAAGAAGGAGAGGAGGCACAAAGACACAACTCATGCAGCTTGGGAAGGATCATACTCTAGTGGCTCAAGCTCTAATGAAGATAGAGAGTGCCACCTTGCGCTCATGGCCTCCACAAATGAACATATTGGTGAGGTAAGTGAGGTAAGTTTGCATGATTTAGCTAAAGAAACTCTTCTTGACATGCTTGTTACTACCCATTCTTCTTATTCTGAATGTAAATCTAAAAATAAGATGTTGGGTAAAATCAATGATGACTTATATTCTAAACTTGATATTGTTGACCAAAATGAGAAAATTCATCTTGAGAGCATTGATTCCTTGCAAGGCCAATTTCTTGATCTTGAGCTCCAATATAATGGATTTGAAGTAGAGAATGGTGTCTATCTTAAGAATATTACATCTCTTAAGGAAGACAACCAAAAGTACCATAATGAGCTTGAGTTACTTAAAACCAAAAATGTTGAACTTAGGCTTATTAGTGATGTGTGTAGATATGAGAGGGGTATTTATCTTAAAGAAATTCAATTTCTTAATTCTAAAAATGCCAAGTTACTTGGTCAAGTTAATGATTTATCTTCTAGACCTATTTTTCTTAGTAATGATATTACTTCTACTTACTCTTGAAAATGATTCTTATTTGACTAAAGCCCTCTATTTAGAGGCCGACCTTGTTCATGCTAGAGATTATCTTGCTAGCTTGTCTTCTACTATTATATCTCATACTAATGATAATCATAGACTTGGAGCCTCTTTGTAGAAATTTCTCAAAGGAAAAAACTCCCTATTAGAAAACCTTGACCATTCTACCAAAAAAAGTGGTACTAGTGGTTTGTGATTTTTAGGGGGAGCTCATAAGGCCAAAGGTAAGACCAAAGATAAGAAAAATATTAAGGAAACTCCTCTTTTCATCGGGGAGTCTTCTGACTCTAAGAATCCTATGATTTTCTCTCATTGCAAAAGTGATGATCATTATTCTACTTATTGTTCTTACAAGCCTAAGGGGACCAACCGAAAGATGAAATGGATCCCCAAGGTAACTCCAGATCTCAAGGTTTGAGTTGGGAACTGACACTCTCCTTTCTTGCAGGAAAAAGGAAAATGGATTTTTGATAGTAGCTGCACAAAACACATGACAGGTGATATAAGCCATTTAAACAATTTCACAAAGAAGAAAGGAGGTTCGGTTACTTCCAGGGACAATAAGAAAGGTAAGGTAAAAGGTGAGGGTAATGTATGTGAATCCTTGTATATCAAGAATGATCTCTTTGTGGATGGCCTACATCACAAAATAATAAGTATCAGTCAATATGTGACAATGGTTACTTTGTGCTATTTATTTCTTTTGAATGCTTTTTCCTAGATTCATTCACTTACATTGTCATATATATGGGAACTAGAAATGGTAATATCTATGTAATTGTGCTTGACTCATTAATCCTATTGTTGGTAGATGCCTTGTAGTCAATTCAAATGATATTTCTCTTTGGCATCGTCAACTAGGTCATGTAAATATGCATCAATTGAAGAAGTTGGGAAAAAATGATTTGGTCAAGGGACTTCTAAAATTGGATTTTAAAAAGGATGAGGAAAGCCAAACTTGTACCCAAGGAAATAAAACCAATTCCTCCTTCAAATCCAAAGGAATCCTTAGTATAAAGAGAGCTCTTGAACTTCTCCATATTGATCTATTTGGACCTATGATAACTCAATCACTTTGTGGCTTCAAGTATTGTCTTGTTATCGTCAATTCTTTCTCTCAATATACTTGGACCTTATTTCTCATTTCTAAGAGTGATACATTTGAAGTTTTCTCTAGCTTTTTCAAATGATTAGAAAATAAAGCTTCTTGTCAGATTGTTTCCATCCGTAGTGATCATGAGGGAGAACTTGAAAATGACCTTTTTGAACGTTTTTGTGAAGAATCAGGCTATGCACATAATTTCTCTTCACCTCGAAGACCTCAACAACATGGGGTTGTAGATAAGAAGAATATGTCACTATAGGAAATGGCTAGGTCCATGCTTTTAGAGTATGACACTCAAAAGAAGTTATGGGCCAAAGCTGTTAGTACCTCATGTTTTGTGTAGAACCAAGTTTTCATACATCCTTCTTTCAAGAGAACCCCCTATGAGATAAGGTGTGGTAGGAAGCCTTCTATCATGTATTTTCGTGTTTTTGGGTGTCCTTGTTTTGTCTTGAACACGAAAGATTATGATGACAAGTTTGTTCCAAAATCATGCAAGGCTTTCTTTCTTGGATATAGCACCACTAGAAAGTTTTATCGAGTGTATAATGTTGGATCTATCTAAAGTACACAAATCTATTAATGTCAAATTTATTGAAACTAACCCCTCTGTTACCAAGGATATTTCTAATGATGATGTTGTAGAAGAAATAATTCCTATCTTGAAAGAACTCAACATCACCCAAAAGGGAAAAGAGGTGGCCACTCAAAAAGAAGAGATAGATGAAGAAAATATGGATCCAACCCCCCATTTTACAAAGAATCATGCTAAAGAGCTAATCATACGTGACCCCTTTGGAAGAGTGAAGAAGCAGGCTGTATACAAAAAGGAACAAATAAACAACACCTTCATCTCACAACTCAATCGAAAGAACGTAAAAGAAGGTCTTGGGGATGATGAATGGATCCTAGCCATGCAAGAAGAACTGGAGCAATTTGAGAAGAACAAAGTGTGGACTCTAGTGCCAAGACCATGTGATAGAAAGATCATTGGAACCAAGTGGGTATAAACAAGCTAGATGAAAGCGGCAAGGTGGTAGGAAACAAAGCAAGGTTAGTGGCTCAAGGCTTCAATCAATAAGAAGGTATAGATTTTGATGAAACATATGCACCTATAGCTAGACTTGAGTCCATTCATTTGTTGTTTGCTTTTGCTAGTTATAAGAATTTTCTTCCATATCAAATGGATGTTAAAAGTGTGTTTTTGAATGGTACAATTAAGGTGGAAGTGTAAGTTGCACAACCTTCAGGATTTAAACATGATAGTTTACCTAACCATGTTTATCTATTGCAAAAAGCTCTGTATGGTCTCAAACAAGCACCTAGAGCTTGGTATGAAAAAGTAAAGAACTTTTTGTTAGAACATGTCTATATCGTGGGCAAAGTAGATTCTACCTTGTTTCTCAAACACACTACTAACAATTTTTTATCATTCAAATTTATGTTGATGAAATCATTTTGGGCAGAACTAATCTTGATCTTTGCAATGAGTTTAGCGATCTTATCCAAAGGGAGTCCGACATGAGCATGATGATTGAACTTACATTCTTCCCCAACTTTCAAATAAATCAAACTAAATATGGGAACTTCATCAACCAAGGTAAGTACATAAGTGAGCTACTCAAGCACTTTGGGATGGTGAACACCAAGTCGATGGATACCCCCATGTCAAACACCACCAAACTTGATAAAGATGAAGAAGTTGAGAAAGTGGATGAGAAGTTGTATAGATGTATGATTGGAAGTTTACTTTATTTAACTACCTCTAGACCTGACATAATGTTTAGTGTTGGCTTGTGTGCTTGCTTTCAATAAAATCCTAAAGAAATCTCATCTTATAGTTTTTAAGAGGATTTTAGGGTACTTAGCCAAAACCCAAAATTTTGGACTATGGTATCCCAAGTCAAGGGACTTTACTCTTACAACTTATAGTGATGCTGATTACAGAGGATGTTCGATTGATAGACTATGAACAAGCAATACTTTCTTCCTCCTAGGACCATGCTTGGTGTCTTGGTTTTCCAAGAAACAGAGAACAGTGGATTTATCAACTACCGAGTCTGAACACATTGCATCCGAGAGTTGTTGTGCCCAAGTTCTATGGATGAAGAAAATGTTCCAAGACTTTAACATTTATTTTGATTCTTCTCCTATCTTTTGCGACAATACTAGTGCAATCAATTTATCTGAAAATCCTTTAATGCATAGTATATCCAAGCATATAGAAGTTTGTCATCATTTTCTTCATGATTACATTGCCAAAAAGGATACTTATATCACGTATGTTGACACAAAAAATTAGTTGGCAGACATTTTTACTAAACGTCTAAATAGAGAGAAATTTAATTTTAGTTGATCTAAACTACTCATAACTACTTTGGATGAATAATATGTTTTTTAGTTAGTTGATATCTATCATATATGCTTTTCTCAAGTCTTGATCACCCTTGATTGCTAAAGTGCTAAAATTTCATTCTCTTATGCCTTGTTTTTCACTAGTTTTGGGTATTTTTTCACTAACTATGGTTTATCTCTAAATAGTACCCAATGATGAGTGAGATGTGCCTAAGTATGTTTAAATTCAAAATGGAGTATAAAAATAAATTTTATTAGCTCTCAAATGGCTAGAAACTAAGATTTCTAAATTTAGGACAGCCCTTCTATCGGTCGAGTTGCCAATTCGACCTGTTGGTGGCCGATGACTTTTCTAAAAAGCCATTTGGTTGAGTTTCCATCTCACAGGACTCGACTGGTGGCCGAGCTAGAATAAAACTGAAGTAGGATTCAACTGACTATTCTACCTCTGAAATAAAGAAAAGTCAATCGTTTCCTCCTCTAGCTCTCTCAAGCTCTCAACCCTAGCCCCGACCTTCCCTCTTCTAGCCCTATCCAGTCCTCATTTGACCTCCCTAGCTCCTTTTCCTACCGACCCTATGTGGTTAAACAACCTTAGGTGGTGATCTTCTCTATTTTCAGCTCCCATTCTTCTCCATTGCATCTCCATGGCTTCAAACAAAAGAAAGAGGGTTGGCCCTACTAGAGTTCCTTCATCCTCATCCAACTCTTACCTCATTCCCTATGATGATACCTTCTTTGTCTCAACCGAAGCCTTACATAGATGCAAGGAGCACCTTCCTAGGAACCCCTTTCCCTTACGTGCTTTGTTTGAGCCTCACCCCGCTAAGCAAAAAGGCATAGATGAGGTAGCCGAGTTGCTTAATGATCATCACCTAGCTGCCCTGACTGTTGAACGTCGGTGCTATCACAATTTCATGACAAGCACTAATGTGGTTCATGAGTTCTATGCTAATCTGTTGTGGAACTATGACACTCTTGTACCCCTACCTAATACTCAAGTGATACTTGCTTCCATGATTTCTAGTAAGAAATTCTCTATCTGAGAAGATACCTTGAATATCATTTTCTATGGTATTGAGGGACAAACACATGGATAAAAGATTATCCTAAGTATTTCAACCTGCTAGACCCTGAGGCCTTCTACAAGCAATATGATATTACTCTCACTAAAATATATAAGTTATTGAAGAAGCCTCAGTCTCCCTCTAGGAAGAAACCCACCCTACCTTCTTCTGCCTTAGACCTTAAAAATCACACACTCACTTTGGTAGTAAACTGCAATATTCACCCCAAAAAGAATCAAACTGAAATTATAGAGAATACATAGTGATTATGCTTTTCCTGTTGAAAAACATCGAAATAAAGTGGTCTAGATATATTCTCTACCATATGACATGCTTCTACTCTGGTAAGAATACCCGTGGTACCCACCCTCCCTACCCATCCATGATTTGTGGTCTTTTCATCTCTACCACTGGAAAGTCTCTTTTTTGTGTTCTTCATTACATGCCTTTTCAAAAAGTAGTCTCTATCAGTGAGACCACAATCAAGAAATTGTTTTTGCCTACATCTTCTTACACCACACATGGAGCCTACCCTCCACCTCCACCTCCACCTCCACCACCATCTTGGCATGCCCTCTCCTTGTTTCATGTATCCAATGAATCCCTCATGGGTTACACGGTGCATCAACAAGCGTACAACCTATAGGTTCAGGAGCATCTACATCAAGATCTCTATTTTATCATGTCTATTATGAACCTTTATTGTTCCCATCCTTATCCCTCCTACCAACCCTACCCTCATGGTGATTATGCTTCCTATGCATATAATCACTTCTACCAGACCCCTCCACCTACTACTTCCACTGCTACACCCTCAAATGTGGGTGGATCTGCCTCTGCCCCTACCCATGGAGTGCCACCTCTCCTTTCCGACCCCACATCTACCTTTCTTGTAGGCCTTGGCACCTCTGCTCCAACTTTCCCTCAGGCCAAGGATCACCATGATCTTGGCATGTCATGGGACGAGTAGAATGCCATGTGGCCCAGTCGTGGTTTCAGTCCTTCTGCCGATGAGGAGATTCCTGACCAAGTTGATGAAGAATATCCTACTGACAATGAGGATACATATGATGATGATGGTGAGGATGGTGAGGATGATGATGATGGGTTTGCTGGTGGCTCTAGTGATGAAGGTGATGTTGTTGCACCTTCAGATGGAGATGATGACTATGAGCTTGAAGGTGAAGATGATGATGTTGATGATGATGCAGTTGACATAGATGCCACATATGTTTAGATGTTTTAGTTCTTAGTCCTTATATGTTGATCATATATATCTTTCTAGGATACTTTTTGTATTTAAAACATCTGGGCACATTTTTTGAGATGCATTGTTTTTTATCATCATGTTGTTTTCATTGTTTTGGCTTGTAGTTGTCTTTGAGAACATGCTTATGTGTTGTACTCTTAATCTTCTGTATCACAACTTTGTGTATGTTCTACCATGAGAGTTATTGGTATGCTTACCATATTTCAATTATGACACAAGTTGCTTGTTTCTCTCCCGTCTCCATTTGTTATGTGTTATGTGGTTGCATGTTTTATCTTGTGGTTGGATGTTTTAGTTGTGCATGGAGAAAACCCATTTTTTATGCTCTTCTACCCCCTCATTTTTTATAATGTCAAAAGGGGGAGAGAAGTTTGATGTTCTGAAGCTCAACCATATTGTTTTTACTTCCTATGTAATCCTTTTCTGTCTAGTATATGTTTTATCATGTGACTTGCTAAAGGACCATGTAGTATATATTTTATATAGCTTTGTGTAGAAAGACTAACTATGTAGGTAAGAGTGAGCATAGATTGAGGGGGGCAATTCACATTGTTAAAATTATGAATCCCGTTTCAATTCACAAGGCTAAGGTATAACTTTACATATCCTTTTCAATATGTTGAGGAAAGGTTTGTCATTGTCAAAAAGGGGGAGAATGTTGACTTCAGAGTTATACAGTGTCCATATTTTGATAATGACTTAACCATTCCATTTGTATGTATCTAATATGTTTGTTTGTGACTGATTTTAGGTATCAGGTACATGAAAAGGATCAAATTAAACAAGCCCTACCTTGTCCAAGTTCAAGTCAAAAGCAATGCAAATGTGCAATTTGGGAAAACACTCAAAACCACCTTAGAATATAATTTTAATCATTTGTATTGATGATATGACTTGTAACTAAGATGAGAAAAAATTAGGGACACTTAATTCCATCGTTTGATCAATTAAAAATCATTTTGGAAAATTTGTCACAACACTTCAATCAGTCGAGTTTGAATCTTGACCGATCAGTGATGATTTTTTGGAAATGGTTGCACTGGTCGAGTTGTACACTCACATAACTCGACCAGCCAACTTACTAACCAAAGTTGATTTTAGCTGATCGGTCGAGTTACCCCAGGACAAACTCAACAAATATTTTAAAAATTGGCTTTGTTGGTTAGTGGATCAGTCGAGTTACCTTTATTGAAACTTGACCGAATGTACTATATAGAAAATGTAGAAAAAGTAATTCCAACTATTGGAGAGTTGTTAAAAATGAAAATAGATATGTTTCAAGTTGTAAAATGGTTGTATTTCATTCTTAATTGATCCCACACTCAAAGGAATGCCCCAGCTATAAATAGGATCTCGTAGAGTTCATTCCAAGGTTGCTCATTCATGATATACTTGATCATTTCTATGATTGATCTTTGATCCCCTTTCTCTCTCTCATTTACAAACCATTTCGTGATTATGAGTAAGTTAGGCATGTTGTAAGAGATCTACCCCAATGTTACCTTGTAAAGCTCTCAATCTTTCCATCTTCCCCTCCAAAGGGAAAGGTTGAATTCATATTCTCCGAGTGAATTCATCTTCTCTGAGTGAAGGAGGATTTGTTCTTCTTCTTCAAGTTTGAACAACATGTGAAGATCTTCTAAAAGTGAATGAGATGGACAAGGCGGAAGATTCAAGGAGAGTGGGTAATCCCTACGAGGCGGAAGACTTGATGCAAGTGTGGATAAGTCCTTGGTGAAGGGTAAAGACATCTTGATCAAGTGGGTAAGTCCTTGTGTAGGTTGAAAACTCTTGTCTTTGATAGGTAAGCACTTGGATGCAAGGTGGTCTTCTTGTATCTCTTATAATAGAATATAAGTATACATGGGTTGTAAAGTCCTAGAGGTTGACCTCTCTAGGTAGTGGATTGACAGTCTCCTAGTTTGGAGATTGGAACCACTCTAAACACCTTGTTCAAGTGTTTGTTTCAATCTCTCTCATCCTTGCTATGCTTGTTTAGATAGGACATCAAATTTAGTTTTAGCATTTGGTTTCGATTGATATAATTTGAAGGTCTAACTATACCTGTGAGAATTTTGAAGCTCTATTCAACCCTCCTCTACAGCCCTAGATACAACAATTAGGTTTTAATATATACGATATAAGGATGTTATTCCCTACAATCATGTGAAATATAAATATTCTCCCACTAGATTCTTGAAATCACAGTTTTCATCTTCATTCTAACTAAAGTCAAACTCTTTGACTATCTTGTCAAATCGATGATTTCAGCTCTGAGATGCTTGCTCCAATCCATAGATTGACCTCTGTAGCTAACAAATTTTATTTGCTTTAATGGACTTATAAAACCTTCAGGATGTGTCATGAACACATCTACATAATTATTCCCATTTAAGGAATGTGGGTTTAACATCCATATTCCAAATCTCATAGTCGTAATAGGCTGCAATAGCAAGCATGATCCTAATGGATTTAACCATGGCAATTGGTGAAGAATTCATTATGTGCAACATCTTGAACTTGTTTAAAATCTTTGCAACTAATCAACTCTTACAGGTTTGTACACTACTATTCATGTCAGTCTTCTTCTTGATGACCTAAATGAACCCTATAGGTTTTATCCCTTCAGGTGGCTTCAGTAAGGTCATACCATGTTGGTATACATGGAGTCTATCTTGGATCTCATGGCCTCAAGACATTTCTCAAACTCTAGTCCCTCAGTAGATTCTAGGTAGGTTGCTGACTCATCATATATGATCAACTCACCGCCTTATTGAGTCATAAGATATCAAAACCTTTCAAGCTCAAGGAATGTTCTACTAGAACTAAAAGTTTTGTCTGCTACACATGGGACTTGAGATTCCACAACAACTTCTCATTCTCATTGTTCCTATTGTACCTCTTTTGGTTCAATGTTTTCTTGTTGGTCATGAACTTTTTGAGTTCTACTTTATTCCCACTGATTCCTTTGGAATTATATTCCCTGTAGGAATACAACCATCTTGGCAAAAAACTTGGAATGGAATAAAAGTAGTATTCAACAATAATATTTATGTGATTTGTGGACAAATCTTTTCAAGAAACCATTTTCTTACACAATATTTCAATCCTAATCCTTCTAAAAGACATATCCAGACAACTCCTATGCTATATCTCATATGGTGTCTTTTCAACCATTTTATATGTTACATTAGTAAATCGTGTGCCCAAAAAGGAAATTGTAAGGTTAGCTAGAATTGTTGATAATTTCATCATATCTTAACAAGGTGTCATTCCTTCTTTCTAATACATCATTATGTTTGATTTGGATACACTATCACAATCTCTAAAGAAGGTCCTCAAACTCTTAGTTGAAAATATTGCAGTATCGATCATATCCAAGTGTCTTAATACTTTTACCAAGCTAGTTATGTACTTCATTCATGATCTCCTTGAACACTTTAACAGATTTAGACTTGTATTTCATTAAATACAATCTACTATATCTTTTGAGATCATCAAAAAATATAATGAGGTAATTTGTAACTACCTCAAGCATGTGTTCTAAAAGGTAAACATTAGTAATTATGAACCCTAATAGAATAGTTTCTCTCTCACTACATCTAGTGAAGATGTTTTTGTCATATTGCCCAATAAATAAGACTTGCATGTCTTTATTGGTTCAATAACCAAAAGAGACGAGATAACAATCATTATGGATTCTAGAAATGTATTTCTCATTCACACGCTTTAGATGACAATGCTATATGAATCCATTGTTTGATTCATCAAGTCATTCAATATGTGTCACACATTTGTCTATACATTTAGGGAGTATCGATTATGGGATATATTATGGGACATAGGGTACCTCCATATAATATCTTATCTTCAAAATAAAACATCAATATATTCATAATGTTCTTTTCCATACAAGATAGATAATGTTTTTATTAATCCCAGATACATAATAGCTATTCACTAATTCTATTACATGCCCATCAGGCTGAATGACATATTCCAATTTTAATGGCAGTAATCATTGTTCCATATATTTCTAGCTTACTTCTTCTCGAGTCCTGAAGTGGAGATCTCTATCTCATTCTTCTTCTTTCTTAGTTCCTTAAAGTGAAAAGGACATATTCCTTTTGCACTTACCCTTTCTCCTCATTTTGAGTGCAGAAGACTTGGACTTCAGGTTAGCCTCAAAATTCTTCTTGGCCTTGCCTTTGTCATTTGACCTCACTCTGTTGATCATCATCACACTTGTGTCCTTCTTCATTCTTGCTTTAGCATTTATCAACATTCCAAGTAATTCTGACAGTGGTTTGACCAAGTTACTCAAGTATTAACACTCAATAAACTAGCTATATGATTCAACCAACAATTGTAGAATCATAAATATGGCCAATTCTACTCTCAAAGGGAATACCAGAATCTCTATATGTTCCACATGCCCAAACATATTGAGCACATGGGACTCTACTGGATCTCCTTATGTAGACTTACACTCAAATAGAGCCTTTGAGACATTGTACCTTTCTTACTTTGCATGATTCTGGTCCATATTATTATGATGTATGACCATCTTAAGAATCACCATGTCTTCATGATGCTTATGCAACTCATAATTCCTACTGCATATCATAAGGTGCTTAATGTCTAAGGCATTATAGGCTTGCTTCCAATACGCATCCACCTCAGTCCTAGGTGCAACAGGAGCAGGTTCATCTAGAACTAGTGTATCCAGGACATAGACCTTATTCTGATCATTGATAACCCTTCTCAAAGTCCAAAACAAGTCATGGAAATTTGTTCCATTTAGTTTTTCCTTTTCCAAAACTGATCACAATGATGATTTGTTTGCTATTTGTTTCTACAATAGAAATTTGCAACTTTAACCAAATTTTTTTTATTTGATAAGTTTGATGATATTAATTCATCCTTCAATTATTTATTGGTCCCACTATTTTTTCCAAATTGATAACCCTCAATTATCAATTTGGAATATTGTTGCGTACAACCTTCTAGTGAGCCAAGAAAAAAATAGTTGAGTTATTACCTAGCCAGTGCCATCATCCATAATCAATTATTAAGGTAGGAAACTTTTGCTAATTTCATCTCATGCAATTCTCAGATAGATGGTATGCACAACTCTTTTCCATAGTCACCTACATGCTTCTAGGAACTTAATCTCATTAAAGTCAGCTAGTTAAGTCTGGCCCAAATTTAGCACGATAGTAACACACCCTGCTTGTTAGGACCACATAACTACCATCACACTTCCACGAGATGCAAAATGCACCACGCTTGGCGTGCCCATGCTTAGTCAATCAAGATTTTCATGTGCATATAAGACTTAATATGTTTGATTGAGGAAATTTATATTTATATCAAAACATATACATATCCATTCACCACATACTTATAGTATGTATCATACACATGATTTCACCACAAATGAAAAACATGCAATTATTTTACACAGGCAATGGTTATGACCATACTATTGTAGTTCCTTGGAGGCGTAAGGAATTACTACCACCTAGGTCCACATCATATGTAGCAAACTGTTGTTCAAACCAATTTAGATCAATCAGTTCAACTCTTGAAGCAATTGGTTTGCCTCCTAATCATTCGGTTGGTCTCTCAGATCGATCGTTTGGTCTCCTATCCAAACAATGTCTGGACACCTCTAGTTGATCGGTTGGGCCACCAACTAATTGGTTCGGCTCCTTGAATCATCGGGCTTCCTTGGTCCTCCATCGGAACAATTTGTCTTCTGAAAGGAGTGGTTTGTTTGGTTCTAAGCGTCTTCTTTGCCATAATAGGAATAAAACTATCCCAATCATATTTACATATTACATGGTAATAGGGGAACCTCGAGTTACATTTGAGGGGAGCATAGGGAGGAGAGAATTATTTTTTTTACTTATGGAAGAGAAGATAGAGGCTCAGTATGTAATCTGAAATAAAATAGGAATAAAAACCATCCAACCAAGAACAAAGACCTAGGAGTTTATTGGCCATAACCATGCTAACATCCACCATCAAAACATATTTTAGGGGGATGCATGTAAATTACATATATGTCATAACAGATATATTAGTTGGGATCATTTGTGGTATTTAATCGAATATGCACATTAATCATTTTAATATTCACATCATATGCAATAAAAAAATCCAATCATATCGATTTAAATCCAGATACATTGTAAATGGATGTGGCTTTGATACCACTATTGGAAAATCCGGGCAACAAATAAGGCAGCAGAAATAGATGGCCAATTTCCACACCAGCAGATCATGTCAACAACATTGTATCTAGGATGGAGGGTAGCAAGAGATATACCTGGTCCTAGAGAAAGTCCAACAACAACACTTGTTGCAATGTGATTCTTTCTCAAGTTGTGCCAGGATGATTGTCGGTGGCGATCTCCTAGTTGATCACCATGGATGGTGACTGACTGTGTCCTCTTAGTAGGTGCCAAAGGCCCCCTCGCCTCTATAGCAATAGTCCATGTGGACCATTGGAAACTCCATGTTATGGTACCAGAACCAACGGGAAGGAGTTGTCCCTTCAAACGTCAAGGTGCTAGTATTGATTTTCTCTCCCAATTTTCTCTCCCTTGCTAACCCTCCCTTTTGTGGGTGGGACATGCTCGGCCTCTCTAGTTACCACAACCAGAGAAGACAACAATTGTCAAAGCTTATTTTTATGTCTCTGAAAGCCGCGAACGCCCCACTTTATGTAGGATGGCCTGTGGTAGGGCTTCCACTTCATTCAGGAGTCGAAGAGATGAGATTTCTTGATTTTTATGGAAGCTACAAATGGTGAACCGATCAGTTCACTTTTGAACCAGTTGGTTCATAGGTGAACAAGGTCGTTCAAGCCTTAAACAGGTCCGTTTGGCTACTTTCCCTTTTTAAATCACATTGACATTCAATGTTCAATTAATGCCCAACATGATGTCAATATTAATCCTTTATCCAATCATATTGATCATTGAATCAGTCATTTCAGACCTTGAGCGATCAGTTCACTAAGTGAACTGATCGGTTCATGCCCTGGTTTAGCAACAATTCAACCAATGTTGTTTCCAATTGACCTGACACTTGAATTGATCAGTTCAACACTTCAAACGGTCAATTCATAGTCCAATCAGCTAATTCTCAACCATTATTGTTTAAATTGGATATCTAAACACTTTAGTAATCAAATTAAACATCGATCATGAATGAAATCATGTGCCAAGTGCATCCTATGTGTGTGAACCTATAGGTCCCAAGTTACGTTGGCAGTAAATGTCCATAACCAATTTATGACATCACAAGCAATGTGCGTTATCTAGAAACACATTGTTGCTATCCAAATAATTAGGAAAGTTGGATAAAAACTTAACCTACAATCCATGGTCAGTGTTATAGTGATCGTATAATTTTTTTGTCTCTGATATCTAGATTGAACTTAAGGCATGTAATCATCATCCTCTTCAATGTTCAAATCATGTTCCTTGAACTAGAGAAGACTCTTTGAGGTTCATGTGAGCTCATATATCACATATTGAGTCACTTGAGTATGGCCATAAATTTCTCAGACTCGCTTACAAAGAGGCTTGGATATCAATCTCTTAATGGAGGGACAAACCCATCTACATCACTCACACTCAATCCCCATGTATCACAATGCACCTGAGAATCACCTTTATGGCAACCGTCATTCAAGGTCACAGTGGATGATGTCAAAGTACATCGAAAAATATGTGATGAGTGTAGTGAATTTAGGTCTAAAAATCACAATGTTAGACAATTATGACTACCATTTTGTGGTCTCCATGTATCACTCTCAAGGTTATCATATCTGATACACTATTCTGTAACAAGTACCTATGTGTTTAGTTTGATATCACATATCATGATTGGTGATATTATGTCATCAACCAACACACAATCTAGTCTTATTTCTTGTTATTGTCTTTTTTTTCCACAATAATTTCTGACTTGGGAAAAAAAATAATGTATGTACTCTTATCATACATATGATCTCATTTTTCAGGTCCTCGACCTAGAGACATATATCATCAAGTAATATCATCCTTTAGACATCTATGATGTCTGTGCCATCATCTTGTGATTGAGAAAAATATAATCGATGAAATTACCTTTATTATTATAAAATAAAATATATGATGCCAATTACAATCATCATATGATTGACTCATTGGGCATACATACCAACATTTGGCCCATTATTGGAGGGTGTGATCCAATTAATAGGGTTCCCCTTAGTGGTCCTAGTCATGATTCTCAACCAATCACAACTTTTAAAATATGCCCCCACCAACCTAGACCGTCAGATCACCACCCCCATAGTATGCACCCCAGATCAACAACTGATGGGTCATGCTCTTCCTCTGTAATGCTCACTAGTGAAACCAACATTGGTTCCACCTATCACAACTTTGTTGCAACTAATCTACCCATTTTTTCACCCACTTTGTCAGTTGACGCTCCTATTCTTTTCCTCTCCTCTTCCTCCCCTTTTCCCCTCTTTTCTTTTATACGATTTTGAACCCTAACACCACCCCAAAAATTGAATTTTTCTCCATATCTTTTGGTTCCTCCACCATGGGGGAGTTATTGCTTCTCATTTTGGGCCCCCTCAACCCTACCTAAGGCCAGATTTAGGCACAAGAGGCTAAGGAGGTCCTGGATGGAGGTTTTGCAGGCATTTCTATGGCCAGATGACTCCCTACCTAGGGCCCCAATGAGTTTCTTCAGCGATTGGGTCACTTCCATGCATGAAACTTGACGACACAACAAGGATCATGGGTTGGAGGTAGCCAAACCTATGGGAACAAGTGCGAGCCTCTAACAACCATAAATGGTGATTAGTGGATGTTAGCAATCGTGGGCTGGCTAGAGCATGCACCGCTGGGTTGCATCACTGTCAGCATGAGTCCATGGACCCAACGAGCCAAATTATGTGCCAGATTCAAATCCAATGGTCCAAAAGGACACGATTTAGGCATTTCTTTAGAAAATCATAGTAAATCACCACTTGAGCCATTTTAGGCATGCCATATATAAAATTTTATCTTGAGAACATGATCTACTCAATAAAAATAGTTTTGAGACCTTATTTTCTCTTATCTTCTTTGGTTTTCTAAACAAATTCACTTTGAGATCTTTTGTGTAGAGATCATTCTCAATCATGAAATCTATGTATCACTAATGACATCTGGTCTTTCAAATCCCCTAAATTAGTAAGTTTAGTTTATGTTTTCCACGGTGTAGGTCTTGGACAAGATATATGGACCCTAATGATCACCTTAGCTTCCTATGTCTACCTTTGACCTAAAAAGATTCCTTTTCAATGCATACATGATCAAGTTTAGGGCTTTAGGTTGATTTGATATCATCTAATCTTGTCGGTGACCTTTTGTCATGCTTTGTGAGATGGTGATCTAAGATTTCAAGCTTATTTGTCCATGTTTAACTCAGGGGACCTCAAGTACCCATTTTGTGCATTAAAATGATCTAGTTGACCTAGATTATTCTATTTGATGAAATTTTTCTTTTTATGCAATTGTCTTGATATACCAAGATAAAAAAAATTTATTAACCACATTTGAATCACTAAATGCTAGCTTGATATATCCTATGCCTCCTTATGATCTTATGACTTGAAAATATGACTATTTTTCATGTCATTGATCTAATATTACTAGTTGTGATCTTATATGATTGACCTATGATGATAATCTAAATCTCATATTTCCCTTACATGTAAATCATACATCATATTTATCTTGTATCACTAAAAATGTGTAGGGTTTACCTATACCTAAGAAAAAAGGTTGATATTTATGCCATGTTGAATCAATGCATGCATGATTGACAAGATGGGCCCATACTTGAACTATATTACACCTAGGTTTCAGAGAACATCCAAATAACATGATACATGGTTATCTTAACAAATCCAACTAATCTGAGACCCACTATTATGTCCTTTTATATCTTATATGCCCTTAGGATTGGGCCATCTCTAGAATCTACTCATGGACCATAACTTGTACTGTACTCATAATGTACGCTTAATATCTTGATCCTATATTGATATTGGGTTGTTTGTATGTATGATCATATGAATGATTGGCTAGATAATTACTTGATTGAGCTATTATTCCTATAATTACTACTTTCATGTTTGATTACACTATGTTGACAAACCTTGAACATAATTTAGAGAAATCCATTATATAATCCCTATGTACTTGCATGAAGTTTTGGGGGTAATGGCATAAGGTTTGTGGAAAATGGGTTATCTCATTGGAGATGGCACTATGGTCCCACATGAATCAATGTTAATAATGACATGTTAGTCTTTTTGATATAGGGAACATATTTTACTTTAGCTCAAATGTCCCTCAAAGACAACCTTGTTTAGGAAAAGGTCAAAAGGCCAACAGTTTATATAATGGATAAAGAAACAAAAACATGATTTGTATAAAATAATGTTGTTAAATGTTCTCTCCTTGTTTCTACTCTTGTTCTTTTATGAAATTTCTAGTCAAGTAACTTTTATATTACTCATAAACTATGCTTACATGTTTTTCATAGCATACTCAATGCACTCACATTAATATATTTTTTTATCAAATTGTTGTTGCCAAATGAAGATCAACTACACTCAAGAATCTATGCTCTAAAATGATTTACCAATGGGCACTTTTGATATAGAAATGGGTACATATATCTTCTCTCCATGTTTAATATCTTGTTATCGTTTTAGTTTTTTAATTACCATTTTCATATATATTGCTTATGTGAAACTATGTTCCATTCTAGGGATGGACGCCCAAGTCCATTCACATTTGCCTATGTACCCATTAGGAGTGTGAACTTAGGGTAATAAATGGTTTTGTGACATATGTGCTGAATTTCCATTTGAAGGGAGTGTTGAATTTCCATCAGAAGGTGGTGTTGGGATTATGTCAGTTTTCAACCAACAGAATGGAAGAGTCAGCAAGCAGATGGTTTGGTAGTATAATGAAGAGAAATGGGTTGGTATTGTGATGCTAACCGATGGTTTTATAGTATAATGATGACTGATGGTTTGGTAGAGTGATGCAAACCTACCAGAGGGGACATTGTCATGTGTCATAGGGACTATGCCTATGAAGCATCAACTGATGGAATCATCACCCAGTGAAGGAACTGATCATCAACAATATAATGAACATAGGAGTTTGATTACCATATCCTATGTTGGTGCATGAGATATGAGGCTCAACCATATCTCAGAAACAAGGGGTCTGGATCAAAATTCTAGAAATTGACATGAAATTTTAAAAAAAATCTAAATGTAAGCTAATTCTAAAGTAAAATAGTGAAAATTAGGCTAAAAATGCAACTAAAACTAGGATGGATATGTATTCATCACTAAGCCACCTCAGTACATATTCCCATGTCCTTGAACATAGGGATGATGAAGGTCATGATCTATGAAGGGGTCCCCACAAATGCTTCAAAAATAACAATAGGAGATATCATTGGAAGAATCTGAATTCCCATGGTAAACACAAACCAAGTACTTCTTACCCCTCAGTTGTGTGAAGAAATATATCTTGAAAAGTATAGATCATTCAGTTCCTAAATGAACCCAAATTAGATGTATTATTAGCATACATGATGCAAATATCCATCGTGCATTGGAACATTGTGATGAAGACCCTTAAAGGAGCCTCCATCTCCAAGGAGTACAACCAGAGGCATTAGCTCCCACCATCAGGCTAATTACAACTCCACATTTGATATCCTTCACTGAAAAAGAAATATGTAAATGGGGGAACCATATGTTGATATATAGTCAACATCATATCCAGAGGCATAGAATTTTTCTCATTCTTTGTTAACATTTGGGACATGCCTAAATGTAACACCCTTCAGGACTCCCATCAGTATGAGGAGAGATCGCTCTAATCTTTAGCCAACAACTACGAAAGTAACATCATTAGATGGTGGACCACCAAATTCTTTAGAAGAGTATTTCATGAATATAGATTTGGCAAAAAATTCTTATATGTATTCATGGTCATGGATCTAAGATCATCTTTCAACACTCTCATAGGAAGACCATGGATCTATCATAATCTTATTCAATCTCACTACACCAAAACTCAAACATCGGTCAAGATATTCTATATTCATTGTGCATTTTGTAACCAAAGCATCACTACAGCATGCAAAGATAAAGATGACCTACTACACATATTTAATATGCTTCATGTTAACAAAATCAAACTATGTACCACCCTGAAGACACTAACCAATATCTATCATTTGACTATTTGCATGTTTTTTGATGATTACTATCTTTCATACCAAGTGTTGGAACCAAGACAACATGGGTGTGCAAAGATTGTACAAATCCCTCAATAACCAAAGAGAGTGGGTCTTGGGTTCCATGGCACATCCTATTATCACCCTAGTTCACAAGATGCAAAACATATTGGAAGCCATCCTTTCAATGTGCACTCTAAGTAATCTACAAAATGAGGCTACATTGTCTATCTATCGCCTTTTCAAAATTCAAGTAGGGAAGCTTGACAAGTACACATGGAAGAAGAGAGCTAGATCATGATTCTATAAACATGGGACCTAGTCCCTGAGTGTAAGATTACTCTTATGTACTTTCCTGACATCATCACTACATCATAAGATAGTATTGACACTTCTAAATCCATCATCCATGTGATGATACATTACCTCATTTAGGTGGTTAGGAATGAAGACCAGGAACACTACCTTGACATTACTTCTAGAGTTAAGTAAATCACCCTTATTAGTAAAGTTCTAAACAATGTCTGGACTGTCCAGAACAACCAACAAATAGAAAACATGATCATGCCTCAGACAAGAATGCGATCAAGTATACACTCACCCCTATGGATAACACGATATGCTCAAAATGATCAGATAGAGAGCACGAAGAAAGAATATAGAGGTCCTTCTAATGATTGAGAAGATGAGATCATTGATGAATAAATGGAGGAGGCCACTGATCCAACCAAAATAAATGGGGAGATCATTCCATCTAGCCAGCTTCACCACACCAATGGCCATCCCTGACTAGCTGTAATAGCCTCAATCTTGGTAAAATTGTATTATACAAATATAAGACTTGAATTGATAAGTGAATTCCTTAATTGTACTATTCATAAGATAAAGCCATTCACTGTATCGCATGGGTGAAACCCATGTCCCAAGTGAGGTCCATGAGACAATTTGCATTCAAATAGGTCCTTTGAGGTAGTAGACAAAGAAATAAGAGATTTTTCACATATATATATATAAATGGATTTATCGTTTAATAGATAATAGAATTATAAAGATAATTGCAAGTTTTAAATGGAAAATAAAATACATGGTGTTTTAGATAATCAAAAGAATAGACAAGCATGGTAACACAATGTTTGAGGCAACAAATAACATTATCTCACTTTTACCTTTATATCCTTCAAAATAATAATGAACAAAAAGAGAATTCTAGAATTGGAGAAAAAAGATACTCTATGAGATAATGGTATTGTTTTAGACAATGTTTAAAAGGAGAAACTTTTTTATGGAAAAGATGTCCTAATAAATCCCAATTACTAAATATAGATTGGAAAAGACATTATGATTTTCCCTAAAGAAAGGATAATTGATTTAAGGAAATATATTGTTGAGACAAAGACAAAGAATAATCATAAATAAGTCTTTCACCTTCACACACCTCCCTTATTAGACATGGGTTCCAACCACGTACTTTTATCATTACGTTGGAAAAAGCCAATATGGAAAGGAGGAAGTAATTGTATTTAACCCTTTCCTTTCTTTACATATGCATTGCCAATTATTTATAATTATTTAGAAAACCAAAACCACACTGATTCAAAAACCCTAGGTGCTACATACTTATATAGATGGGGGTATGCAGATGAGATGAACCACCCCCAATATCCTTAAGATATGTGAATTATCCCACATTAGTTCAATAGCAAATGTATCTTCCCTCAACAATGAAATTCGCTTTTGCACCCATGGTGCTTTGGTTGTAACTTGTAACATGATCATTTCCACCACAGTGGCACACCAGAGAAGACGGGGTAGAGGTACCGTGCAACCCATGTCTGAAATAGTGGTGCACCTTGGACAAGAAAACCTATTAGTATGACAGAGTAATGTGGTGGATGACAAAGTTGGGAACACATGCACATCGTGAGAGGGAAACTAGGTGGTCGACCCCTCGCTAGTGATTCTAGGTGTCGATCGGCATGCACAACTAAAGACAAGACTAGAAAGCTTTTAGCCCAATGGCAAGGGGGCTAGATTGAGAGGGAGGGAGAGTACAATAGAGAGAGTGTGGGATGGACGCAATATAAGGGGCACCACAATGGAGAGAGGGTTGTACCCTGGCAGTCGGAGCTAGAAGCCAAGTCATGGTAGGCACTACGGTATGTGCTGACCGCAGTGTTGGAGGTGGATTTTGCGATTGCAGCGGAGGTGTGTCACTTAAAGAAGGAGTTCAAGGAGAGGAGGATTGCAAGGCACCTGGAGTCTTGTCGATGCTTCGCCAAAGTAGGACTGGAGTTGATGCCTTGCCTCCTGATCAGGCAGTGTGCATACTTCTGCTTCACCCTATCATGAATGAGGTGAGGAAGAGTAAGACTCGGTGGGGGTGTCAAATGACCAAAGACCCCAGTGATTGTGCTTAAAGGATGTGGGCAAGAGTGTCTTTTTCCCCTACAAGATGTGGTCTTAAAGGATGTGCTTAAAGGATGTGGCCATCCTTGAGATGAATACATTATGTGTTAGATGTTGATGTGGCATTTCCTTATTGGCCTAGAAGATATTATCTTGCAATTATCATAACTAGTAGTTAGTAATTCATAATATAAGGATGCATATATTGTTATAATTGGAAAAAGGATAGGAATCTAAATAAAATAGTTTTAGAGCCTAATTATGCTTCCAATTAAAAAAGTGCATTAAATACATGTTTTGTATGTGATTAGTGTATGAAAACACTAGGTTTGGGTATTAAGATGTTGAATACATCAAATACTATTAGTTCATGTTACAATCTAATATTCATAAATATAATAGTGGTCCAAGATGATCTTGATCTTAATGATGATAATTACAAATTTTGATGTGGATAATCCTACATGTGAAGTTTTAGGGTTAGAGATCATAACCTGATATGTCATTAAGGGACATAATTGAATCTAGTATTCATAATACAAAAATATGGTAAATTTGGTAATCATAGCTACACTTATCAAACATAACCCTAGTGATAGCTCAATACCTAGTAAACCTAAACCCTAGATTAGGACCCAAGTAGGGTTTAATGTCATTAATGTGATGGTGACACTTTAGGATTTAGATACATGAAGATTAAAGTTGATCACTTGATTTTCTTTCTTGAATGGATGATATGATTAAAGTATGATTTGATAATCTGCATGGTTCTACAAAAGGTACATGTTACACTTATGACTACCTGCATTAATTTATTAGTGTTTGCCAAGTGTTTCCTGAATATTGAACAACTAAAATGTTAGATGTTTATATACATTCTATTCAATTATAGTGTTAGTATGAGTATCACATAAAGAAATATAATGAAAATGACATTTCTAATTTGCATGTAAATGATTGTTATTTGTTGTTATGTACTTGCATACCTTTGCATGCACCCCACGTGCATAATATATTTTGATATGTTGATATGTGCATTTGTTTCATGACATTTTAGGTACATGATAGTAAAGATGATATCAAGCTATGATGGACATATGAAATTACTCAAAGACAGTGAAGTAAACTTGTAAGGAGGATTATATAAATACTTCTTCTCATATAGTTATCATTTATAATTTTGATGATGGAAAATTATGCACGTTCTAAGGGAATATCTAGTAAACGATATATTTGAATAATGGACATTATTTGTTGTTATTTATTATTTGCTAAATTTGGATCCTTGGAAAAAGTTTAGGTAATGGCTTTCATCTTTTTGTCCTTCCTTAATTGAGGGTGTCTGAAAATGAGGTCATTACATTTTATATGAGAGCCTCAAATTTTTCAAATAATATTTAATAGTTTATATTTTCAAGTAATCTATAGAATAATGAGGGAATTATTAGGGAATTTTCTAAAGATGATATGTCTATAAGGGATCACAACCCAGGGTCTTGCAAAGCTTTCCTTCACACCACTGGTTAGCTTACAAGGACTCTCGGGTCTGTACATCCTGCCTGGCCAAAGTCGGAAGGTCTTGCCCAAAATAAAATATGTTTAGGTTTTCTGCTCATCTTGATTCATCCACTTCTCATCCTCTTTGATTAATAAACATTAAAAGGAACTTCCCTCCTCATCATAAGTTAGGGTTCTTTTAGAAGAAGTAGGATTAAGGAATCATCCTCCAATTAATGTAGTGTAATGTGGAAATAATAATGTACATGTAATTTGATAATAATGATAATGAAAAGATAAAATGCTTTATGGGTTTTTTTTCTTAGGAGGGTAGCTCTGGATGGAGATAGAGTTGGTTTGGGAAAACCCTAGTGGGTCAAGAGATTTAGAAACCCTAAGACCCTAAACCCTGATCCTAGTAAATGAGAGTAGTGTGGGGAATAGAGTAATCCTACCCATATGAACCCTAATTAGCATGAAAAAGGAATTAGAAAGATAAAAATGAGTTAAGTGACTCAGTCTCCCATGTATATGTGTATATGAAACAAGGAATTAATGAGAGAAGTTTTCAGAAACATAAGTAACCTATGAATAATGCAGTTATGGATGTAAGCTACTCAAACCGTATATCAATATCTAGTGATTTAAAGAGCATGGCGTGAATATAGTCATCATGGGGATGGCTGGTGATCAAGCCCATAATAGAAGGTCACCTCAGGCCAAGCCTAGAACAGAAGGCATATGCTATGGAATGTCCATTATAGGGATAAAACCCTTAGAGAGGGTTCTCCCTAATGAGGCTCCCCTAAAGAGAGGGAACAACATTGAGAAAAGAGTATAAGGGTGGTGAGGTTAAAACAAGAAATGCTTAAAAAGATGATAATATGAAACCCTCAGGGCTGGTGTTCCGACCTGGGGTGGGTCAACCCAATAATGGGAAATGACCTATGGGGGAGGCTAAACCTTATACTGTGGGGTCAAGTTGTAGCTAAGAGATCCTAACCTCCTCTTGTGAGCCAAGAAGTCACCCTAGGTTAGGACCTTCCCTATGAGGGTGAGATGATAACTCAATTTATAGATTTAGTTACCTTAAATGTCACCTAAAGTGTAAAGAATTAAATATACCAAAATATGAAAGAACATATATTGAGTATGATTTTTTAAACCAAAGTATACAATCTCTGAGGAACATTAGGAATAGTCCCTATGGAAGTGGCTGACAGTATGAGACCAAGCCCGAAGAAAAAGTGGCCATGAGCCCAATGAGGGGACATAAAGTGAATAATGAGCATCATAAGAGATGGAAGAAATCCGGTTTAAGGAATTACATATGAAAATAATGTGCTCTCAATAAATCCTTAAAAAGGTTAGAGCTCTATGTCAAATCTTAAAGGCCAAATAGGGGCGATTAAAGGTACATATGAATGATGTGATTAGATGATGATTGTGCCCTGAATGCATATACCATAGGGTCAGGAGGTACAAACTATTTTTCTCGAGGCCCATGACTCAAGAGATTCCACACCTTCATGATGATCATGTGGTCCAATGGGTGAATGTGAGAGGCACCTCTACATGCATAAGGATGAAATCACTCCAAAAGTGCCTATACCCCTAGAGACCTCGAGGAAGTGGATAAGGATCATAATAGATGAGGTGTAAATATAAAACATACAAGAAGTCATGTAATAATTAAAGGAGTTGCATATAAACTCAATAGTGAAAAAAAGGTCTTTGACTTCATGAAATATTAGATATTGGGAATTAAAAATTATGTATGGTTTAGATTCATGTTGAGAATGATTCAACCTAAACTATGGTGATTTAGGATAATGTGTGTACACCACTCTACTCTTAGAATGATATGATTTTTGTTTGAAGCTGCATTCAAATGCTTAGTTCATCTCATTATGAGTGGGAGTGATTGGGGTAGACACACACTATGCCTAAAATTGAAAAATGGGAAAGAATACCATAAGTTGAGTTTTAATGACATGAATTAGGGTTTGAGGTATTACCTCACCCTTATGTGGAATTAAATGGACAAAAGTTTGAATACGTAGGTGAACATGGTGATCACCAAGTTAAAGTTGGAATCACAAATTGAATTGTAATCATCAAGTGATAATACCATGTAAATAGTAAGGATGTCAATATACCTTGAATTGAAATCATGTACAATCTTAGTCATAATATGGGGAATTTGCATATCAATAAAAATGTTAAAGATAATTTAGTAGGATTTCTAACCCTTAGTTATGAAATTAAGTTGAGTTATCATTCACCTAAGCATAGTGGGTGTGATTTTTGGGGGAAAAGTTCCTTTTAAGGAGGGATGAATGTAATATCATCAATCTTGGTGAAATTGAATTACACAAATATAATACTTAAATTGATAAGTGAATTCCTTAATTTTATTATTCATAAAATAAAACCATCCACTTTGTATCATGGGTGCAAACGATGGCCAAAGCTAGGCCCATGAGACTATCTTCATTGTAAATATGTCATCGAGGAACAAGAAAAAGAAATAAGAGATTTTGCACATAAATAAATATTAATGGATTTATCACTTATTGGTTAAAAGAATTATAAATATAATTGCAAGTTTCCAAAAGTAAATTTCAATACACAGTGTTTTAGATAATTACAAGGATAGACAAGAGAGGTAACACATTATTTCTGGAAAAATATAAAATTATCTCAATTTAACCTTTGTATGCTTGAAAACAATAATAAAAAGAAAGAAAATTCTAGAAATTGGACGAAAAATATCATCTATGAGATAAAGGTATTGTTTTAGAAAAGGTTTAGAAGGAGAAACTTTTGCATGGGGAAGACATCCCAACATCTTTCTATTACTAAACATAGATTGGAAAAGACATTATGAGTTTCCTTGAAGAAAGGGTAATTAATTTAAGGAAATATATTGTTGAGGAGAAGACAAAAAAATCTAAAATAGATTTTTCACCTTTACATGCCTCCCTTACTAAACATGGGTTTCCAACCAAGTAATTTTATCAAGAAGTTGGCAAAAACTCTCCTAAAACCATAGAATGACTACCTCTCTCTTTCGTTTTGTATTTCCTAGGATTGAGGATCCTTCCTCTAACACAGCCAAATCCTACTAAATTCTATAAGAATAGTAAACTACTATAAGTGTTGCATCTAACGAATTGCATTTAACCCCTGCCTTGCTTTACATATGCATTTCCAATTATGTATAAATATTTAGGGAAACCATAACCATACTTATTCACAAACCCTAGGTGCTACATACTTATATGTATGGGGGTACACAGATGAGATGAACCACCCCAATTCCCTCCTTAAAATATGTGCATAATCCTCATTAGTTTAGTAGAAAATATTTGTTCCCTCGACATAGCAATGTTTTTTCTCACCCATGGTGATTTGGCTGTAACTTGTAACATTATCCTTGCCACTATGGTGTATCAACAGAGAAAATGGGGCAGCGGTACCATGCAACTAGTGTCTGAAATAGTATTGTAGCTTGGACAAGAAACCCTAATAGTACGGTGGGGTAATGTGGTGTCTGATGAAGCTAGGAATATCTATGCATGGTGAGAGGGAGACTGGTTGGTAACCCCTTACCAGAGATCCCAGGTGTCGAGTAGTGTGCACAGCTAAAGGTAGGATGACAAAGCTTTCACCCCGACGACAAGGGGGCTAGACTGAGAGGGGGAGAGAGAGAGTACAACAGAGAGAGTGCGGGATAGGGGCAATCCAAGGGGCACCATGATGGAGAGATGGTCTTACCCTAGGGGTCAGAGATGGCAACCAAGTCGGGGTAGGCACTAGGGTTTTTGTTGATTGTAGTGTTGGAGATGGCATCTACAATTGCAATGGAGGTGTGGTGTCACTTGAAGGAGTCATGGGATAGGAGTGCAAGGAAACTACAATCCTAATGATGCTTCACCAGAGTAGAACTGGGTAGATTCCTTGCCTCCTAATCCAACGGTGTGTGTACAACCACTTTATGTGATCAAAAATGAGCCAAGGAAGTGGAAGAGTTGGTGGGAGGAGGGTCAAATGACCCAAAGACCCTAATAATCATGCATAAAAGATGTGGGAAAGGGTGTCTTTTTACCATATACATGATTCATCCTGGAGACGAATAAAGTAAGTTTTAAATGCTAATGTGGCATTTCTTTATTGGTCTATAAGAGATTATTCTACAATTAACATAACTAATAATCCGTAACTCATAATACAATGATGTTGTACATCACTTTGATCGAAAAAAAAATGAGAGGAATCTAAATAAAATAGTTTTAGAATATAATTATGCTTCCAATTCCAAAAGTGACTTGAATAAATTTTAGTAAGTGATTACTATATAAAAATCCTAGATTTGGGTATTAACATGTTGAATACATTAAATACCTTTAGTTCATGTTATAATCTAATATTGATCAATATAATAGTGATCCAAGTTGATCTTAATCATAATGATGATATTTATAGTTTCTCAGATAATCATGCATGTGAAGTTTTAGGGTTAGAGATCATAACCTAATGTCTCATAGGGGAAATAAGTAAATCTAGTGTCCATAATACAATAAAATGATGAATTTGAATATCAATGTTATACTTAACATAATAATCAATGCTACCCTAATCATTACTCGATACCAAGGAAACCTAAACCCTAGATTAGGACCCGAGTAGGTTTTTATGTAATTAATGTGATAGTGATGCTTTAGAATTTACATGCATGTAGATTAAAAATTGATCACTTGATTTGCTTGCTTGATTGGATGATATGCTTAAATTATGACTCGATAATTTTCATGGTTCTACAAAAGGTATGTGGTTATGTTTATGAATGCCCACATTAGTTTTTTGGTGTTTGTCGAGTGTTTCCTGAAGATTGAACAACTAAATTGTTGGATATTTATTTACATTATGTTCAATTATAATGCCACAATGAGTATTACATAAACAAATATAATGAAAATGATAGTTCTTATATGCAAGTAATTGAATGTTATATGTTGTAATGTACTTGCACACCCCTTTGCATGCACCCCTCATACACAACATATTTCAATATGCTGATCTATGCTTTTGTTACAATGTGTTTTAGGTACATGATAGATACGATGATATCAAGATATTATGGACAACTGAAATTACTCAAAGACATTAAAATAAACTTGTAAGGAGGATCAGATAGATACTTCTTGCAATATAGTTCTCATATGTACAATTATGATGATGGAAAGTTATGTAAGTTCTAGAGGAACATCTTGAAAAAAATATTTGAATTAATGGAAATTATTTACTATTATTTATTATTTGCTAAATATTGATAATTGGGAAATGTTTAGGTAATGTCTCTAATATTTTTGTCCTTCGTCAATTGAGGGTTGCTGAAAGTTGGGGCCGCTACATTTGTATTAAAAGAAGGATCATGACTTATGGAAAGAAGGATGTTGGGATTGGTGGTTGGAGAGTCATAATCCCTCCATGTTAATGAATTATGACCCTCAATTGTCTCACCCATGTACGTGCATGAGAAAGGAAATAGTCTCTTGCTCTCCCCTCTCTTCCTTCAACATAGTACCCATTAGGGAATCATGAGACATGTATATATATGACCCAAGAGTCCTCTCCTAGGGGGAGGCACCCATCCTCCATGGATCACCAGGAGATTTGCAACTATTCTCAGCCATAATGTTTTCAATCATGTGTTGGCATGAATGAGCCAATAGGAAGTATGAAGCAGGTTGTGCCTTGAGGAACACCTGAATGATGAGTTTCCTTTCTTCACTTACCAACAGTGATGACCGCCTCTGTTGCCAGATGCCGAATGAGCTCAAAATTCCCAACGACCAGGGATCATCCAGGAGCTTTGAGGCCCAGGAGAGAGAGAGAGAATTGTGCACTAGTGGGAAAGATATGGAGATGAAGTAGGGGACACTGCATCGACATATGAGGGGGTAGATCCCCAACAATTGATGTTTGAGATGTTGTTGCTTGTGGTTTGGGTGATGGCGTGTGTGACTCTACATCCTTGCTGAAGGAAGTGACACTTTGTGGAGGATGAGCATCCTCACGAGGAGGAAGAGGTAGGTAGAGATAGTTGGGGTAGTCAAGTGTGTGACTGGTCACTCGTCTACCCCAATGGAAGAATCACTAGTGTAGCCTATGGGGTAAATTGTGATCAGGCGACATGTGAAGAAGAAGGAGAACAATTTGCGGGCTAGCCAGTGGTTTGATCAAATAAACTAGGTGATGATCAAACTAGAGATGAACCATAAATTGTATCACACCCCTACTTATCTAGGTGGCATTGCACCAACCAATGAATTGGTGCCACGTCACCAATAATTAAGGTATATCCTTTTTTTTTAATTAATAGAAATTGCTAGGAATACCCAAAAATATTATATATCATTTCAATTGAAAAAATGATAGGAACGTAAATAAAATAGTTACAAAGTCTAATTATGTTTCCAAAATTAGGTATAATTCCAAATTGAGTGGTGATTAATACATGGAAACCTTAGAATTGGTGATTAATGTGTTGAAATACATCAAATACCTTTCCTTTATGTTATAGTTTGATATAGTTGAATACAATCAAATCTATGATGAATAATGAGGATGATGAATAAATCGGGTTTGTAGACCCATAATCATCAATATTTGTAATTAGGTTTTGAACATCAATGATGTAACTTACTATGCTGGTAATACACATAATCTAGTCTAAATGTTTAGGATAAACTAAGTTGATTAATCTAATGAGAATAAAAATATTGAATGTGTTTTGGATAATAATGAGCTTGATGTAAACCTTAATTCCCACTATTATCGTTTTAAAAAATTAAGAACCCTAATTCATATTAGGAATTCCATGATCATCAAATCTACCATATTATTATATCATGAGCACTAGATTCAATTATGTTCCTTATAGAAAATATGATATTGAACCCTAATCACTTCATTTGATATCATAACATTTAATGATGATTAGGGCCCTAATCACTTCTGGTTTCCATTCCCCTAAACCCTAGACTAGGGCCCGAGTATGGTTTAATGTGATGGTGATACTTTAGGATTTACATGCATGTAAATAAAGTATTGAATTTCTTGGATCTATTGATTGGATTGATTGAATATCCTTGTAGTACACTCTACATTGTAATATGCATGGTGGTACAAAAGGTATGTGGTTACGATTATGACTACTTGCATTAGTTTGCCGATGTTTTCTGAGCATTTCTTGAGGGCTGAACAAAAAAACTTTCGGATGTTGATTTTCATTCAATTGAATTATAATGGAACTATGAGTATCACATAAATAAAGATTATGTGAAGAATATGCAATTCTTAGTAGAAAGTAATTGATTGTTATATGTTGTTATGTACTTGCACACTTTTGCATGCACCCAACTTACACAATATATTTCTATATGCTAATATGTGCCTTTGTTTCATGGTGTTTTAGGTACAAGCTAGATAAGATGATATCAAGATATGATGGACATGAAATTACTCAAAGAAATTAAAGTAAACTTGCAAGGAGGATTATATAGATAATTCTTTTCATATAGTTCTCATGTGTACAATTATGATGTTGGAAAGTAATGTAAGTTCTAGAGGAACATCTTGTAAATAATATATTTGAATTAGTCAAAATTATTTGTTCTTGTTTATTATTTGGTAAATTTGGGTCCTTAGAAAAAGTTTTGGTAATGGTTCTCATCTTTTTGGCCTTCCTTAACTGGGTTCTGTTGAAAAGTGAGGTCGTCACATGACCTCACATTGTGGAAACCCGTAAATAAGGAAGGCCTTTTAGTTGAGATCGTTACACTAGCCATGCCTAACTAGCTCCAAGGAGTGGAGTGATGAATACATGAAGGAATATTAAATGGTCATATATGATGAACATGATGATGCCCATGAATTGTTCAAAGGTTCTGGGATCAATTTCATCTTTGAAACCGATGTCATAGAAGATCAACAAAGACTCATTTGCCTCGTATAAAGCACATATGAAGTCTAGAATTTGGCACACTAAGGAGAAAGATGTCCTAAACGCAAAACCAACTTCATTGCTAAAAAAGCTTATTAAAGTTAAGGCACACATATGTTGTGAAGATCTCAGAGTGGTTGTTTTTCCATGCTCCACAATATTCCAATTTTCCTACAAGAAACTCCAAAAAAATACAAATTAAGAAAATAAAAAGTTAATAAAGGAAAATCTTGTGAGCTAGGATTTTGGTGACTAGTTCACAAATTCAGCACAAAAATAACACACAAATTTTGAAGATATCCCTATCTCAGACTACATTATGAAAGACCAGCAATCTGTTTGCATTGAAGATGAGACGGAGGGAGTGAACCTCATCTCAGGCCTCAAGCAATACAAAATGAAAATTGGGGCTCATCTACTCAACTCATTAAGGATAATTTGATAGAGATCATAGAAAAATTGTTGATTTGTTTGCCTAAACTTACTCATACATGCCACGATTAGACAAAAGGATGATAGATAATCACTAACATATCATCTCCAACATTGACCTAGGTAAGAAAAAATATAGATGAATACATCCAGAATGAAGCCTAAAGATCATCTACAAGGTTCATAGGAAACATAGTGATGGTTTTTTTAGATCCTATCACCTATCCCACTTGGCTCCCCAACATTGTAGATGTACCAAAGAAGGTTAGCAGTACAAATGTGTATAGACTATTGTGATCTCAAAAGTGTTCCCTTTAAAATGACTATCTATTACTACACATTGACGTACTAGATGACAAACTAGATGGAAACACATTCCTAAGCTTTATGTATGGTTTCTCCTACTACAATAGAATCAAGATGGGTAAATAAGAGAAGGATAAGACTTCCTACTTTACAAACTACATTGTTCTACTATTGATAAAGGCCTTTTGGCCTAAAAAATGTTGGCCCCACCTTTTAGACAATGGTGGCCTCCCTCTCTCATGTCATGATGCATAAAGAGTTGAAGGTCAATCTAAATGACATAACCTCTAGATCTATGAGTCCAGAAAACCACATCGCCAACTTAGAGAAGTTTTCCAACAAATACACTGATTACATATTTGTGTCAATGTGGCAGAATGTACCTTTAGGGTTATTTTAGGCAGTCTCCTTGGATACATTGTCTATCAAAGATGAATCAATATTGAGCCTAGAAATCCCTATGACATTAGGAAATGTGTTCACCAAAGACACTACTATCAACAACTTCATTGCCAAGATCACTACTATCTATCACCCCATATTCAAGCTGCTAAATAAAAATTCTAACTCTAGTTGGAAAGGATAGTCGAAGAAGAACTTAATAAGATCAAAGACTACCTCTCCAAGATAATGATGGATTTTATCGCACAAAAAATTCTCTAGAGACAAAATCCACATATTTATTTAACTCAAGTGTACACAAATCCCACCCGCAAGCATATGGAAATTATCAAAATATACTTAGGAATGAATCTAATGGAAAATGTGTCAAAGAATCACGTAATCATAGTAATTAACAAACAAATAGTATTTATCCCAAAGGTGCATGTGATTGACTAAAGCTAAGTTTACAATTATAAAAAGGATGGGTTATAGTTCCAATTATCAAATGAATGAAACACTAAGGTGAGTGGGTTTTGCTACTGCTACCATTTTTCCCACTCTCACTACATCATCATAAGAATGAACATACATATGTGGAGGATGAGTAAATCTACCCTTTTGGAATTAAGAATAAACCCTAAAAGTTATTACTCTAAATATGTTGTCATGTATCCATCACCTTGGAAACACCTATTTGAAGTTCTCATCAAGTTTTTAACATCAAACAAATGGTACCTAGATCGTATGTTTGAAGTTCTCTGAATACAAGATCAGATAAACATGCAAAATGTTGGTCAAACTAGAAGTGCAACCATGAAATGTTTAATTCCATATGTACCATACTTCATACAACACGGATGTTGCAGTAAAAGCGATAGGGAAAGAGGAAAAAATGCAACATCATAATAGAGTATGGAGGCACAACCCTAGTGTTTAGATACATATGTGCATGCTTGGTGATGATGGTGGCCAATGCATTAACAACATCACTCCTTAACGTTCCTTAGAGGTGATCATGAGGGTGTCGTATTCCACCTTAGGGGATTTGTCTATCGCTACAGGGTGTTGCTTTACACCTTGATGGACTTGTTTGTCACTATGAAAGAGAAATCCTCAGTTTGATGGTGATGGAGATCATTGGTTGATTTTGTACATGCATTGTTGCTCTAGTATCTTTTGAGTTTAGGACCTTGGAACCTCATTGTAAATGGAGTCGTCATTGGTTAATGGGGTCAATCAACCAATGAAAATTGGGCGTAGAGTGTGTTCATCTTCCTAGAAGCGTAGAAGATCCTCCTTTACATGGAGGCAAGGACTAGTGTTTGCAAGCATATGGTTAGGGATTTCAACTCCCTTGCCACATGTAGTAATGTCATCGACCACCATGAATGAAATGAGATAAGTTGGAGGAATATTATGGGTCTCATGACTCATAAAATTCCAAACGGATAACAAGCTACTAGTTTGTGGCATCTTCCAACACAATTTTTCAACGGTTTGCATTTTCATAGACCTATGGCCTCACCAGTCGATGATCCATTGGTTTGTCATAATTGGTGGTGGATTTCATAGTGTAGGGATCTTTTTAGTTTATGGGAAAAATTCTCATGAAACAACAGCCTCATCTATTGATCTTTTTAGTTAAAGGTTAATCAATATGGGCTCTCATGGATTGGTGCTAATTGGTTGGGAGCATTGGTCATGTGGACTGATAATGACATACTCTAATGGATCTTCTACATTACTGTTGTCACTGGATTGAATCCATTAGTTAATGAAAATGTAGAGTTATAAGAATTTTGATGGATGAAGATCTAGATGAACAATTTATGATTGGCTTTGGGCCTGTGTTTTGAATAGATGAGATGTCGTGGGAGGCTGATCAGACACCATATTAATGAAAACTCTATCATGGATCAAAATTTTCTTTGGTCCCACTGATTGATCAGCATAACCATCATCCTAAGATGGCATGTATGGATGGAAGCTCCAACCTGTCATTAAAATGATAAATTGGATCAATACCCTAACAAATTAACATAAAACTATAAAACATTAAATGGAAGCTAATAATAAAAAAATGCAAAATAAAAGTGTAAAATGAAAGATAAAAATGTGACTAAATATCATGAATATGCATTCTTAAAATAACCTCATGCCAAAACGTTGTTGGTCCTTGAGTAACATAAGATCTAGAAAAAAATTTGCCAAATGAATATTTTGAACCCATGTAATTTCCTCACTTTCACATCATGTTGATTTCTATACCATCTTGTATGATTATGTTGTCATCTTCCTAAGATATAAAAACACATATGGCAATGAGTTCATGCCCAATTTTTCATCCCAAAAGTATTTCCTTGCCACTCCTCACAATAAGAAGCATGTCTAAGAGTTTCATTATAGTTTAGAGAATCCCAAAGAACAACAAGTATGCATATGATCTGA
The DNA here is from genome assembly GCA_963693085.1 of Alisma plantago-aquatica. NCBI lineage: Eukaryota > Viridiplantae > Streptophyta > Magnoliopsida > Alismatales > Alismataceae > Alisma > Alisma plantago-aquatica. Next base: position 887,806,982 of record OY856414.1, on the reverse strand, counting down.
CACTATGGTGCATGAAAAGGGTGTCAAAATGAAACATTCATCGTGTCCCTGGGTGGAAATGGAAAGAAGAACCATGGAAGTATAGATGCAAAACCCTTCACTATTTGATTCTAGATTGCATTTTTTATTTTTTTACTTGAATGTGCACAAGCTTTACTTATTGTGCACATTGGCATCTTTTATTTATTTTTGGTGGTACACCCCTATAAAATAAGAGGGGTATGGAAAAAGAGAATAAAGTAAGAAGGAGGGTGTCCCACCCCAAACTTTGGGTTTGGAACTTTTTGAGGCTTTTTATTTTCTTTTTTATGAATGGAAGGTAAGAAGATGGTGGAATAAGTGTAGTAGAGGGTTTGTATTAGCATGCAACATAAATGAAAATTATGTACATAGAGTTTTTTTCCAAGTCTCACTATGCTAAAATAGTAATATGATAGTAGAATAGGTGATGATTCCATGGATTTGTTTCACTAGTTTGTAGTAAGAGTGATGTGTTTGGTCCCTTTAAGTTCCTCATATACTTTCCATCTTGTCCAGTTTACATGATGTTAAGGTTTCTAGCCTGCATAAGGTGATTTCTCACCGTTGTTATGTTTAACAAACTAGCCACTATGAGCTTTTGTTTCAAAAAAGGAGGAGTCCAGAGATAAATATGCATATATGAAAACATGGAATTAAAATATAAGCAGGCTAGATAATGTCTTTGTTTTTCCTAAACAAAAGGAAATTTGACAAAGAGAAAATATCAAGATGCAATGCAAACATGATATGAAGAGACCTTAAGTCAAAAACATAAAGATGTCGGCAGAAAGTACACTATGTACCTCACACACTCCATCTAGAAGTTAGATAGTTTCTCATGCTAGAGCAAACACGAAATTGGAGATGGAGGGGATGAAATCAGCTACATGGACCACACGTAATGCTTGCTATCCATTCAGAAAATATATCCACCTTCAATTAAAGTTGTTAGGACTTCTGATCTTACCATGCAATTTACTACTAGTAATAAGAAAGATGATGATGAAATCTAAATATCTAAAGAAAACAATGGTCATGTTGCCTCTCAAGAAGCATCTTTTATTAATCACGACGGTTCGACATATGAAGCTCAACTTTTAAATAGAGGAAAGGAGAGCATGAGAGGATGATCAAAATGCATGTTGACCATCGTAAAATAGAGATTGACATGTTAGTCATGGATATTGAATTCTCTTTTTTTGGCAACCTAGGTAGTGACCACTCCATGTATAAACATGTGATTGATGATGAAAGGTCTCGACCATCAGGTTCTTAGCTTTCCTAGGAAGAGTCAGTGACAAGAGCATGCAATATCACTTGTTATACAACTTTTAGATCTTTCCTCTACAAGTGGACATCATTCCACACCTTTGTGGAATCCTTATAACTTCATGCATTCTCGTATCCACAACTCTTGTAGCTCTTCCATTTGAAGTTGCCAGTTTTATTTTGCTTCTTGGAGATCAAAGTTGAATTTTTAAAGGCCCACTAGGGCCTATTTACAAGCTTCACTAGTAAGTCACAAGATTTCCCATATGTTAATGAAAAGGTGTGGTGCTTAGAGTAGTCTTGTAAGTAGTTTTGTAAGACCAGAGTACAATACTAAACTTGTGTGCCCAATTCTATCTTGTTCTACCAACAATCATTTATAGAGTGGCTTTGATCTGGTAATTGGAGAGCTCCACTTGATCACTCATCTGTAGGTGGCATAGAATAGCCCTATAGTGAGAGATGATGGGGCTCCAAATGTTGCACTAAGAAAAACCTTAAAAGAATAACTCATATGTTCAACAAAAAGCAATGCACTAATTCCCCACTCCACATGAGTGGAAACCTTATTGCAGTATACTTTTGGACCGAACCCAAAGAACAAACTTATTAAGTAGTTATATAAATTTGTAATATTTAAGAGTAATATTTAACACCGTGAAGTTGATTGATTGTTTAAAAAAAATTGTTTCCAATAGCAAAAAAAATTAAACAGAAAATGAATGATAACAAAGAGAACCATGGAATGGGGTTTCACTACCCAAGCCATTGTAAATTATCCTAATGATATCTAACTCTTCAATGTAAACTGCTAAATAGAGACTTAGCTACTGCACCCTCATAGGATATAAGTCATCACTTGGCCAAAAATCCCTTGGAACCGACCATCATCGACACCCAAGTTCCCTATTTATTCCAATAGGACCCTCACTTATGACCGACCATCCTCAACACGTTAGAAGACCATAGCCCAATCACCTGGATATCCCTTACTGACACCTCAGTAGGATAACAAGATCACTCTGGTGTTTTAATCACACTCACAACAACCTGCATATCTATGTCTATAAGATATATGCAAAGCAACTAGTCAATTTGCAAGGCAAGGAAATAAGCAGGATGATACTTTATTTCGAAATGATATTGTATAGTTTAGATACAAGATAGGATAAAATACATGTTGTTGGGGCTAGTCCCCATGCCCCATCACAATCATATACTTGCTCATGGTGAGATACATCAGATAAAAGATAGAGAGAACAATGGAGGGGGTCATGGTGCTTGGTGTAGGAAGACCAATCTCTCAACTGTGGCCACCGCCTCCTCACTCCTCGCTAGGGTTTGCTCTATGAAAAAGTGTCTTTTAATCACCAATCAGAGACCCCTCAGATTGGACATTAAGGGCTCCATTTTATAGATGCATTCCTCACTTCTGAAACCCTAATGCTAAATACTTGTGGTCCAAGGGAGATCATTGGATGGTATGTACTTTGTCCAATAGGAGACTCACGTGGGTTACTCAATTTGAACCTCACATCCGGTTCTCTAGAAGACTAGCATAGATTGAACCGGAGTGGACCGGATGCTGGGAGCATGCATCAAGATGGGAGAATCTGGAAGACTCTACGTAGAGAGTGATTCAAGTTGAGCAAATGGCAAAGACGATAACCTGACTAGGTAGTTTTAAGGTGAGCAATGGAAGGCTTCTAGGGCATTTCTTTCCATGAGGTGTAGCATCATGAGGTCTTGATTTTCCATCTAGGCATTGTCGTACATTTTTGGATGGTTTTGGGTAAAAATATATAAAATGCATAAAAGTTTAGAAAAGAGAAGATAATTGTATTTAAGTGAATATAAAGCTAAAACAATAAAATGGAAACACAACAACCCCTAACAAGCGAGTAAAACATTATGCAAAGATGGGTATAATTATACTCATCAAACTACCCAGGACATAATCCTTTGCTTGCCCTGAGTAAAGAACAAATAAAAAGATGGTCAGTAATTGATACTAGGATCCAAGATTTACTCTCCTAACTAAGAAAACATTGTGGTCCCCTTCCATCAAACATGATCAAGTGACCCTAGTCCTTTGGGGTCACATAGACACACTTGGATATCCCTTGATTGGCGCTTGTTCCTCCATTCTCTAGACTATATAACCTGCATTGAAGTGATTTCATCTAAATAATAGTCTTGATCTATCTATGCAAATAGAAGGGAGCACAAGTCAGGGCTGACTAGTTATTCTTGGTAGAATTTTGATAAGTCCCATGTGCATGAAAAATTGGATGAAAGGGGAGAAAGATATGAAACAAACCTGATTCCCTAGTCTCTCCTCTATTTGACTCAAGACCTCATTTGGGATTTAGTTATTTTATTTATCTCTCCTATATTTTACTCAAGACTTTTATTTGGTTGTAGATACATTGACAACATGTTTTCTTTTAGGCTCATTGGCCTCTTTTATTTATGTCATGTCTATAGATGAAAGTTGAAAAGGAGGTATAATTATGGTAGGGATGCCACCTTAGGGTTTTGCATATATTTGGAAATATATATATTTTTTCTTTTTGTGGATGACAAAGAGATAAGAAATGATGGAAGGTGAGTTTGAACAAGAAACTGACTTGTGCTTCTTTATTGTATTGCTGCATTTGAATCAGATCATCATATTGTATCAGTAAATTTAGTTAATGTAGGGTCAATAAGTGTATACAAATTTTGTTGCAAGTCATATCTGAGGAACATGTGGCTTGACCTTTCTGACTCATTATGCTTATCATCATTTACAAGGGGAAAGAATGCTCAATTGTTGTCATCGGGAATCAGATCTATTCAAGACATGTTTATTCCTTAAAGCTTCCTTTTGCACGGGTTATCTTAAGAAAAGAGGAAATAGTTCATTCATATACTTCCAATTTTTACATACATCAAAATGGCCAGGTTGGTAAAGGCCACAACTCTCACAAAAAATTGAAAAGAAAATGGATACAAGACATATGCAAATAAAAGATGGAGAAAAAAGGAAGTGTTTGAGGATGAGAAAGGGAAAGGTATTGAGTTAGTGGAGACAACGTACCATCCACCCTTCACTCCCAATTTCAAAATTCTTCCTATCCTCGGGGAGACAGAAGTTGGAGATGGAGGGGATTTGATATGGAGGGCAGTGGGGTTGGAGATGGAGGGTAGGGATGGTGCAGTTCGTCCAGGAGAATACAATAGAACTCTAAGAATGGGTTCTTCTCCTGTTGGTGACACCCTGATCTGAACGCCTCCTTGACTGCCAGTTTCCATGGTCTTTGTTTAGTGTTGTTGAGTGTGGATGAGGACACACACCCCATTCTCCGTAGCCTGTCTCTAACTAGCACCTTACTACTAGAAAAATGGCTTGATAATCATACAACCAATTGATCAATGGATCGGGATCTTTTGGTGGCATCCCTCGTCGATGTGCCAAATGCACAAAGAAGAGCTCCCTAGGGGCATAAGTGTCTTATGAGAAATAGAGGAGGAGATCCTAGCAAAATAGTATCTCTCTTTGTTGAGGTGGCACCACACAAACTTTGAAGTCCGTCGTTGATGTCGTTTGTAATTCATGCTATGGGAAGTGTCGAGACTAATTGGATATGGATGCTTGGCCTTGTTTTTGATTGTTGGAAGGAAGATGTTAGTGCTACAAAGCCTCACTATTAACCCATTTTATAGCTTGTAAGAAGAAATGTTAGGGATGCCCAAAAAGTTGGTGATTACAAGCCATGCATGCATAATGCCTAGACCATAGGGATTACACGTCAATCACTTCTTGTAAAGTCCCAATAAAGATATTATGGTAGTGAATATTGATGATGGGAGTGAGATAAAAGAAAATACTAATTCCAATAAATAACACTTCTCACAAAAGATAAAGACATATTTATCCTAGATAAATAAATAATATTTGTTATAAAAAATAAAAAAGAGCAATCCTTATTGGGCCATGTAACCCATTCTATATGTTTTTATCATTTCTCAAGATCACCAGATCTCTTCAAGTCAAATGGGTGATTGGTCTGAGAGTTTTTGATGTGCAGATGGGAATTTCATCATGAGCTTGTTGACCATGCCGATTATCCATCAATCAAATTATGCACCTTCTTTAGAGTCTTCTAGGACCCAATATTCAATCGTCCTCTTCCTTGATCATAGGATGAGTTTTCAATATTCAACATCCACTAAATCCCTCGTAGTGGCTAAGAATGGTCTCCCCAAATAAGTGGGACGTGATTTTCCTCTTTGATATGCATAACCACAAAATCACATGGGACATAGGTGTCATGTCCTAGCTTCATCAGAACGTCTTTGATTATTCCCCAAGGTTTTATAACAGATACATTGGCCAATTCAATGGTGATAGTTGTGGCTAGGAGGTCTGTGAATCCTAGACGCTGGCATGAAGTGTAAGGCATGATGGATATGCTTGCGCCTAAGTCAGAAAGTCACTTATGACATGTGTCCTCTCCTAAGAACCAATCTTTCCAAATTACTTGGGATATTTTTTCTTCTAAGACATTTGATTTTGAACCATGTCAGATGTTTCCTATGCTATTTTTATAGTCTCCACTCTTTGGTCATATACTTCCTGGAAAGAAGGGTTTTTAGATATTTGTTCTAGGTGGCATTTCGGCTAGTGCTTTGAGGAACAAGATGTTGATATGAAGTTTCTTCATGGTGTCTTTAAATTTCATTAATCAATCATCTAGCTTGGTTTTCTTGAGGCATCCAACGTATAAGACTTGTGGCTTGTACAGAGGTGCTATGGGTGCCACTAGTGGTCCAATGTTGGTTTTCGGTGTTGCTTCAATTGAATTTTTACCATTTCTTGGCTACGTCAATGTCATAGGGGAGTCTGCTGTCGAGACTTCTATTGAACTGACCACCAGACGCTATTTGGGAAACTCAAGGCCTCAGCTGGGTTGCTTTCATCTTTGTTGTGAGAAGTGGAGGCAGGAGTAGAGTTCAGAGGTGTTGAATATACATTTCCTATCCTAGTCATCACGACATTCAACTGCTCCGGATGCTTGGGATTTTTCTTAGGTTGACCACAATCATGCCTAATGGGGGCCATTGACGAGATGTGAAACGGGCGATCTGAGACTCCAATGCCTTTTGATTCGATGTAGCATTGTCTAGTTGAATCTGGTATGACATCATCATCTCTTGAAGTGTCTTCATTGGGTCCTTCATTGGGGTTGCCTCTATTTGCAGTGGTGGGGCCTAATTTGGAGTCTAATATTGTTGTCTCTACTAGTAGTTTAGGTTAGGAAAACTAAATCTAAAATTTACCTAGTTGCATAGACTAGTGTACCTTGATGGTGTTTTAGCCTGAGCGGGTAGTGTCGAGATCTTATTTGGACTCTCAGCTCCAGCAGGGTTCCCGTATTGGAAACTAAGATGACTACGAGCTTGGTTCTAATTATGGTACTCTTTCCCTGGGATACTGTGGGTTGATTTCACGTCCTCAGCTTGGGTGACTATATATTTTTGCTCAGCCTAGTGCTCATGAAATGCATCATACAATTGTCGATAATGGATTGTGCTTTGATCTACTACATGGAAGAACTCACAAGAAGGTGCAATGATTTACACTTGAGGCCCTGGTTCTTCTTTGTATATGCATTGAAGGATTTCTCGAGATTATCTTATTGGAGAGAGAGAGATTTCAATGCTTTGGAGATAGATTTGAGTTCTGAACAATCCTCCACCATGACTACCTTAACAATGCCCTTACCTGAGTGTCTGGTTCAGTGAGTCTAATTTTCTTCTATAAGATTGATTACCTTTAGCATGATGTCAAAGCTATTTCTCATGAAGTTTCCATTAGAGGAAGAATTGAGGAACTTCTTTTTCTTGTCGTCAACCCCTTGATAGAAAAAATTGGTGATTTGGTTTTGGGGATTTGCATGATGTGAACAGTTGTGTAGGAGTTCATTGAGTCGTTGCTATGATTCCCATAGGGATTCTTTAGGCACTTCATTGAATCTTGTGATCTTTCCTCTGATCAAATATGTCATCAAAGGTGGGCATAATTTATCTATAAACTTTTTTAGGGCCTCCCATATAGTGATCAAATCCCCTCAAAGAGTGTTGTACCACACTCTGGGTTTGTTGGTTAGGGATTATTTAAATAGTTGCAGTCACATGACATCATCTGTGGTGCCAGATGGATGCATCATTGAGAAAAGGTTGATGAATTTGAGGAGATGTTCCCAACAGTCATCTAAATCCTACTTGTATAAGTGGATTTTTTAGTAGGCTGACCCATTTGGCCCTGATCTTGATCAGGTTTCCTGGAGGTTGGAATGGATGAGTGAAATCTTGTAATTATTTTGTAGTGTTTTGTGGCTTGATCAGCTTCTAGGTTGGTCTTCAATTTTACTTTTGGTTGCTCCCTAGCTTTTGTGGTGAGTAGTTTTCACTAGGCCACAATTGCTGATTCAATTTGTGCTTGGATAGTTTCTTCTATAGCTATTGCATCTTCCATGGATTTCTCCTTATGAAGTTTTCTGAGGGTCCTCTATATTTCATAATTGAAAAAGCAGTCCCGAGTCAAAACTTTTGGATCTTTGCATATGCTAGGAGTACATGAAAAGAGGAAAATTGATCATGAGTTGATGTGTTTAGTTCTAGAAATTTTTTAATAATGTCAAACATAAAAAACAAAAACCCTAATTACACTTATACTTCCAAAAATATTTTAATTATTGTTGTCCCAGACAATGATGCCAATTTTTTATGTGGCTCCTAATATTGCACCAAGAAAAACCCTAAAAGAATAACTCCTTGATTTAACCAAAAGTAGTGCACTAATTCCCCACTCCACACGAGTGGAAGCCTTATTGTAGTATACTTTAAAATCAAACCAAAGGACAAACCTTTTAATCATTATATAAATTTGGATGTTTTAAGAGTAATATTTAATAGTGAGAAGTTGATTGATTGATTAAATTAAATTCTTGTCACTAGAAACAAAAATTAAATAGTAAATCAATGATAATAAAGAGAACCATGATATGGGGTATCCTAATGAGATCTTACTATTCAATAACAAGTACTAAATAGAGGCTTAGATGTGGCACCCTCATAGAATACATGTCATCACTTGGCCTAATCTCCTTTGGAACTGACCATCCTCAGGACCCAAGTTCCCGATTTATTCCAACTACTTCCTCACTTATGACCGACCATCCTTGGCACATTACCAAATCATAGCCCAATCACCTCACTATCCCTTGCTGACAGCTCAGGGGAATAATAGGGCCATTCTGTTGTTCTAATCACACTCACATCAACCTGCATATTTATGATTATAACATACATGCAAAGAAAGTCATCAATTGGCAAGGCAAGGAAATAAGCAGATTATGATACTTTATCTAGTAATAGTATTGCCAAGTTTAAATACAAGCTAGTATAAAATATGGGTTGCTGGGGATAGTTTCCATATCCCAGCATAAACATCTACTTGATCATTGTGAGAGACAACCACGAAAAGATAGAAAGAACAATGGAGGGGGATGTGGAGCTTGGTGTAGGAAGACCAATCTCACCACTATGATCGCTGCCTCCTCGCTCCTTGCTAGGGTTTGTGATGTGCAAAAGTGGCTTCTAATTACCAATCAAACACCCCTTACATTGTACAATAAGGGCTTCCTTTTATAAATGCATTCCTTGTTACTGAAATACTAATGTTAAATACTTGTGGTCAAAGGTAGATAATTACATGGCCCCTACTTGGTCCAACTCGCGACTCATATCAGTTACTCAATTTGTACCTCGTGTCTGGTTCTTTAGCGGACCAGAATGGATTGAACTGGAGTGTATTGGATGATGGGAGCTTGTGTCAAAATAGAAGAATCCTATTGACTCCGGGTAGAGAGTGGCTCGAATTGGGTGAATGGTGAAGTTGATCACCTAACTAGGTGGCTGGAAGGTGAACAATGGAAGGATTCTAGGGCCTTCCTTTATTTGAGGCGTAGCATCATGAGGGCTTGATCATCCATCTGGGCATTTTCATATAGTTTTGGCTGGTTCTGCATAAAATATATATAAAATGCATTAAAGTTAAAAAAGAGAAGATAATTGCATTTAAGTGAATATAGAGCTAAAATTAAGAAATAGAATCTCAACAACCTCTAAAAAGAGAGTAAAATAGTTTGCAAAGATGGGTACAAAATAGTCATAAAGAGACAATGGTGATTCAAATATGTGTTTAAGGAAGTGAGATCCACCATCAAAATTAACAATTCATAGGACTCTAAAGTGTGGAAAATTGATGTCTCTGAAAAGCTCGATGAATGTCTTAGAGTCACTAGAAACCACAAGAATTGATTTGACTAACTTGGAGACACGATTATTAACAAATAGGATGTATGAGAACTTGTAAGAGGAAGGGTGTAACAACCTCACTTTTCAACAACCCCCAATTAAGGAAGGCCAAAAAGATGAGAGCCATTACCTAGTAATATAACAACCTCACTTTTCAGCGACTCCTGACTCAAGATTTTAAACATATAATAATCAATAGTAAATAATTTCCATAAATTCAAATATACTTTTTGCAAGAGGATTTTCTATAACTTACATAACTTTTCATCATCATGATTGTACATATGAGAACCACGTGATAATAAGTATCTATCTATTCATCCCTACAATTTAACTTTAATGTCTTCAAGTAATTTGATATATCTGCCATATCTTGATATTATCATAGTTAAGCATGTACCTAAAACATCATGAAAACAAAAGTACCCATCAGCATAACAAGTTATACTGTGTATGTGGGGTGCAGGAAAAAGTGTGCAAGTAAAATAATAACATATGTTCCATCAAATACTTGCAAATAAGAACAATCATTTTCTTCATATATCTTTCTTTATGTGATACTCATAGTGGAATTATAATTAAATAGAATTTAAATAAACATCCAAAAATTTAGTTGTCAATATTTCAAAAACACTGCAAACTTTGGAAAACTAATGTAGGTAGTCATAAGTGTAACCACGTACCTCAGTGGTGAGCCATGTAGATCATGCAATATATATACTTCAAGCATATTATCCAGTCATCAAGAAAGTCAAGCAATCCACATTTTTATTTGGATGAATGTAAATCCTAGAAGTGTCACCATCAAATTAAATATATTCATCCCTACTCAGTCATAATCTAGGGTTTAGAGTTTCCTTGATTTTCAGCTATCATCAGGGTTATGTTTGATACCTAATTCCCATGTTCATCGATCTAATGACTTATGAACCCCAACTTATGTGAAATGTGACCATGATCATCAAATGTATCATGTAAGAACATCATGGACACTTATATCACATTAGTCACATGAAGGTTATAGCAAGTAACATCATTCATGTCGGCGATCTTAATTACACATGTTAAGGATCATCCACTCTTAAAAACCTAGTTTATCATCATTATGATCATAATCATGTTAAATTATCATTATAGTCCACAATACTAGATGATATCATAAAAAGAGGTTTTTAACATATTCCCCATGTTAATAGACATGATCTAGGGTTTTCATGCACTAATCACCACTTAAATCCATATTTGCACTACTTTTCAAATCAAAAGCATCATTAGGCTCTGAAACTAATTTATTTAGATCCTCTAATTTTGATGATCAGTTTTGTTATATATATATATATATATATATATATATATATATATATATATTCTTTTCCATCCGAGTTACCAATAATTTTATAATATTAATGAATCTTGGACAAAAGAACATTGTCACGTCAACATTTAATACCTTTTTTCTTCTCACCACCTTTCTCCTCTAGCTCACAGATCTGATCTTTGGTTTTTTTATACGGCTTCCCACTTATAACCTTCCTTCTCCCCCCGCGAACACATGATCCACTATACAAACATCGACACATACCAATAACCACTACCCACAGGTTGGTTCTACCTTCCTCAGTCATAGTCGTGGTGATACCTTCATGCCAATATCTTGGCTTCAGTCCAGAAGACATCGTCTTCCTCTCACCCCTCATCTGTAAGATTGCCTGCTCAGGATGTCATGATAGGGAGCAGTAGTTCGAGCTTTCCACCAGGTTCCCACCTCATGTTGTTGCTAAGATCGCCTCCCTCAGGCTCTACGGTGACTCAACGATCCTTGGAAATCACCTGGAAAGCTTAAGTGACTTAGGGGGGATAGGAACCTTGACTGGATGTGCAACATCCTTTCAAGAAACACTAGCACTATGCTAGGTTGTGAAGAAGAAACTAGAAATGGATCAAGAAATGCCAAGGAGGATTTTTGACGGAGGTTTCAGTGGGTGGATGAAGGACGATGATGGAAATAGAGTTCCAAGTCCGGTTATTGATGGTGTTGATGGCACTACTAATTCCTTTCTTCTAAACCCAGACTTGGGAGGGTCCTTATGTTGGGAATTACCACATATAAAGACACAAAACTTGGATCCGGAAGGAGGCACACACAACCTTCCAGGCATGGGGGTATTCAACCCTATTTATATGTATAGTAACATGTGTGTGTGGAATGGTTGATTGCTGCCCAAGCTTGGCAAAGCATTCCTTTAAAAAAGTACTTAAATACTTTTCTTCTTATTTTCCTTTACCATATGGACATTGTTAATTAGTTGGACTGACAGCCCAATTTGTTTCCAGCACTTCTGAGAAGGTATTTTTGTAAAGTTGTTTTCAATATTATATATTTTCTAAATATAATAAATACAATGTACAAGAAGAAAATGTATATTAGATTGTTGGTTTAGTTAAGGGGAGAGTGACTATGATATCAATACATTGCACTTTATTGGCAAATTGATTATGGATTATGGATTCTTCTTTTTTGTCTGTTTGATATATTCCTTTGATGAAATATAGGAACTAATTATGTTATCCCAATTTATATCTAATATGTTGGGATTTATTGGGATTTGAACCCTTGTGCCTTTTAAATAATTACTTAAAACAAAACCATTATCTCAGGGAATATCCCTTTCTACCCCAAATTCTAGAATTCTCTACTTCTCATTATTATTTTCAAATATAAAAAAAGACAAACTAAAATATTCATGTTTATTGCCACAAGGATGTTGTTGTCAATCTTGGTAGATAATTATCTTTTAATTATCTAAAACACTATAAATCCTATCTCTTTTAGAAACTTGCATTTTTATCTTGTATTTTAGTTGTCTAGTAATTAATAGAGTCACCATTCTTTATTTATGGATAAAACTTTCTTTTCTAGAAATTTCCACACAATCCTATATTAAACAATATCAATTGTCCATTACTTTAGAAACCCCTATACTATTGGATTTTCCTTTATTTCTTTTGTCCAACATTTTTAAAATATTATTACAAATTAAATCCCTATTAATTTCTTTAACTTGTAAAACAAGCCTACAAGGATTGGCTCAAGTGGTCAAGCACGGTGTCCCCTAACAAAGAGACTCAGGTTCGAATCCCAGTTTCTACCTTGATTTACCATCCTCCTGGGTTTTCGACCTCCGCCACGGGTGTGGGAGAGGGGGAAGAAATCTTTCTCTCTTAACCCCCTAACTTGTGCAACAAGGACCTTATTATTCCATGCATAATACCATTGGGGAAAATTACTTATCAAACCATGGCTTATATTTATATAATTCAATTTCATAAAATTGAGGATATAACATTCACCCCTTCTTAAAAGGGAATTTTGTACCCAAAATTCAACCCTAGTAAGGTTAAGGAAAATGGGAACTCATCTTAGTTCCAAACCTTCGGGTGGAGAACATTACATAGATACATTCAACAAATTTTATTGATATACAAATTCCTCACATTATTACTATGATTGGCATTTGAATGCAATTCAAGGTATATCCACATCCTTAGTATTATACAATATCATCTCTTGGTTATTACATTTTCATTTTCCATTTCAATTTCACTTGGTGATTATCTTTTTTACCTAGGTTTCCAAAAAATCATTCATTTATTTCATATAAGGGTGAAGTAATACCCCAAGCCCTTGGAATCAACATTGGTTGATCAATGATTGAACTAGGGAGTGATACGACTGTTTCTTACAGTGAACCAAATGTTCGACATATCCCAACTGATCAGTTCATGGGAGAATCGCCATGTTCAGTTTCCAATTCAATTGGATCAAGTATTGTTGTTAACCTCATGTTGTGCATTAATTGTACATTGATTATTAATTTGATTTAGAATAAGAAACTACGAAAATCAACAGAATCGAGCACCAAATGACTGGTTGGGTGTTCAAACAGACCGGTTCGGCATGCGCAAGTTCTAGAAAGTTCATGAACTTGACCCATTCGACTGTCGTGCAGATTGGGAACCTTGACCCTAGCCTCTTTTATAAGTAGAGGGGTACTGGGGGATTCTCAAAACACAAAAGTTGTTCTAACAATTGTTGTCCTCTCTGGTTGTGGTAACCAATAGAGATCCCAATCAAGTCCTACCTGATATAGGGAGGGATAGCAAGGGAGAGGCAATTGTAGGAGAGTGTATCAACTCTAGCAGGTTGACGTTCAAGAGGGAAAACTCCTTCATGTTGGAACTAGTAGCACAACATGGAGTTCTTAGTGGTCTGAATGGAGTATTCTAGAGGTGGGAGGCTGTTATCTGCCGCTATGAGGATGTTGTCAACTATTGTCTGTGGTGTTGCACCAGGAGGCCGGTGGAAAGGATTGTTTGAGTGTTGTTGTTGAAGGAGCAAGTTGCTGCTTGAAGAAGAAGAAGCATGATTCTACTGCAAGGGTAATGTCACTGAACTTTCTATAGCAGCAAGTATAACCTTGCAACCTTTACTTCCTAGATACATTGTTGTTGATGTGACCTTGTTGTCTAGGGGAATCAAGCTTTAAATTTTTGTTTATGTTGCCTTATTTGTCTCCCCAATTTCCCTACATTCGTTCATTAACCATCATCACATGACACAAAACTGTTGTTCACTTATGAGGATCTATCATGTCATGTGACCCTATGGAAAGATATGCACTCTTTTACTCTCTACAATCCAATATATTATACATGTTTCCTATCAAATATTTCCCATACCAGTAAATCCATTACCTGGAAACTTGATTCTATCCATATTGAAAAAAGTTATCATGAGGCTCTTTAGCACCCTAGTTGTAAAGTTGTGATGCTTGAGGAAATGATAGTGTTGCATGAGAATTAGACCTCAGATCTTATTTACCCTCCCCCGGAAAAATATATTGCCATATTTCAATGGGTCTTATCTACCAAGCTTAGTTTTATTGGATCGGTGTAACATCTCAAAGCTCATCTTTTTTCCAAACGGTTCACCAAAACTTTTGGTGTGTATTTCTTTGAAACCTTCTCACCTATCACTCGCATTGGTTCAATTGTGAATGTGATCTCTCTTTCCACTCACATAGATTGGCCTCCATTCCATCTTGATATTAAAAATACATTCAGTCATGGTGATTTGGAGGAGGAAGTCTACATGTGGCGGATTATGAGATTTTGTGCTTAGTGGGAGTCTTCACAAAGAGCCTAGCATCTCAAATGATATTTGTATCACCTCAAGCAATCATTGTGGGTCTAGTTTACACAACTTAGTTGAGTGCTTACAATCCTAGGTTATAAAAGATCTTCCACTGATCACAACTTCTTCCTCTCTACATCTGAAGTTGGAACCATACTCGTGACATCTATGTTGATGATATCATGATCATTAGTAGGATTCTCATTGGATTTCATCATTGAAGAAGGCATTCTATTTACATATTCATACCATGGCTCAAGGACAACCTCACTACTTCTTGGGAAATGCAACTCTCATCAGCAAACGTATCTATCTCAGTGGAAGTATGCCCTAGACCTCTTGAAGGATTCTAGTATGCTGAATTCTAAACATATTTTTTCACCCATGGACTATTGAAATAAAGTTATATTTGAGGGGGGTTCCTTTTCTTATCCTTGGAAATATAGATGCATGGTTGGGAAATGCATCTATATTATGATTACATGATCGTACATCTCCTTTGATGTTAGTGTTGTTAGTTAACAAATGGGCAAACCCCATGTTTACCATTGGAGCCATGCATGATGTATCCTAGAATATCTAAAAAGTGAACATGACTAGGGTCTCCTATATAGGAAACCACCTTCTCCAAATGTATCTTTGACTTGATATGCTAATCCATATTGGGCCAGAGATGTGTATGATGGAAGATCCATCTTTGACTTATGTGTTCTGTTGGGTGGCCATCCCATCAGTTGGAAGAATAACAAATAGTTTTTTGTGGATCATTCTAGCACTGAGCTAGGATATCACATAATCATACATGCTTGTTGTGATATTCAATGGGTGACATTCATTATTCAAGAACTAGGCCTCCATCTCTCATCCCCATCAGCTCACAAATGTGATAATCAAGCAACTATTCATATAGCTGTTAATCTAGTTTTTCATGAACGTACCAAGCACATTGATATTGTTTGTCACTTCTTAAGAGATCTAATACATGCCAAAAAGATCACTACACCATATGTGAAGTTTGGAGAATAGACTGTTGTTATCTTCACCAGGCTACTTCCACCTTTATCCTTCTCCTATATGTGTGGAAAGCTTGGATACATGATGTGTAGTGTCTAGTTTGACGGGGTGTCTCACACTACCCAAAAAATATATGTCTAGCATATATCCTTGGTAGTGATACTTATTTTAGTGGTTTCATGGAAAAAAAAAGATGTGTTTCGAGTCACAACCACATTTTATGAGGAAAATGGGGAGAAACATAATAGATCATGGTGAATCCATGGTAAAGTTGATTTGGAATCTGAGTGAGATAGATAAAAAAGACAACCACAAATACAGATCCAACAATCTTGTTATGAATGGGGAAGTATTAGCACCCCCATGATGCTCGATAAACTATGATTGAGCCATTTATAAGAATTTATAAAAATGTTGGTTTCAAGTAGATTAAAAACGTGACAAAAAGCATGTTTTTTTTGTTGATGGGCCTTTTGGGTGGAGATGTTTGCATCCTTCCGATCATAGCCCTAAAGGTACTAATTTTCAGGTGAGTTGGGGTCCTAATCGCATAAGGTGCTCTCATAGAGGAGATCTTTCATGGGTGGTTAGGACTGATACATAGGAAGCTTTAGAGGACGATAAAAGAAGATATAAATTAATAATAAGATCTAATCTTTCTCACGGTCATATGAATAGAGATATGCAAATCGATAACTAAGAAAGTAAAGGAGATATGAATAGTTATAAGTAGTTAAAACAATCAAGAGAAGTAGTTGGAATCTGCATCTAGGAGTATGAACTAATTGTCATTGTGTAGTCTAACAACATTCAAAGGTAGGTGGTTCTAGAGAAAGGATCCTTTGATCATGATAAAAGTGGAAAAGTAAAAGGAGGGGTAGTTAATACGCTAACTTTAACCCATAATACAATGCATATGGGGAGATATTTATAGTGTACAATTTAGGGTTTGTGATTTGGAACAAATGTTTCTGGATAAGGTAGCATATCACAACAATTTTCTATGCATGAATGGTGCATGGATTGAGGCAATATGCCATGTTCTACTAGTGGACTGCTTTGATCCATAGGGTGGCCCAGGCATGATGCAACATGTATCCCGATTTTGTAATTCTTTTAGGAGTGTTCAAGAGAAAATCATGGACACTACAAATTCCACATAAAATAATGAAAGAGTGGTTCTCATAACTCTTTATTTTTAAAATAGCTCAATAATTGAATTTAGTACCATCCTAACTGACCTATATTTTCCCTTCATGGGGTCCATGTGTGGTTTTGTTCCCTCTGGGAACTCATGAATAGGTTATACAAAGAAAGACTAAAAGAGACATGCAAGAGTTATCTCCTGTTGAAGACTAGATAGGAATCAATTCTTATTCCATAGTTTGTGATCTTGTGTAAATCTTCTCTAACTCTAATGGAAAAGAATGATTGTAATATAGATTTGTTTGTACTTTTGATACATTTTTTAAACATTTGATTGTAAAGATCAAGTCTTTCCAACATGGTATCAGAGCCATAAATAGTCGACACTCATGTATGACTCATGGAAGTTAGGGTTAGATATCTATTACACCTAGAACATAGGCAACAATTTTACAACCTACCTCAGTCTTGCAAACCCTATTCACCAAATTATAAACACAAAGTTAGGTGAAAGTAGTTGTCTAATACACCATTTAGTAACATCAACATGTAAGTAAATTAAGATGAGGTGTCTAAGGAAGGATGTTTAGTGAAGGTTCTACCATAATTACTTCTGATCCACTTTGGTGGTGGTGGGGTTTCCTCACAATGCATACCGACCTGGTTAAGATGATTTTTACTACTTGGAAAAAATAATATACATAGTCATCAGTTCAAATTAGAATGTCAAAAAAATATAGAACATGTGAGTACAACTATTAAATAAACTAGTAGTTGAAAGGTGAATAGTCAAACTAGAAGCCCTTTTGAATCTGTGAAACCTGTTTGGTAGAAAACAATGTCCTTTTTCCCTATTATAAGTGAAGTTACTCTAGTGATATTTTAGGTTCCATGTAAATCATCTTTTCACTATTGAGTCAAATAGTTAGTGTGGTGAATGTTGGTAAAGGTGATTGTGAATTACCCATCACAATGATTTTGGCCATATTTCAGTTTTGTATTGAAAAGCTTTCTCATCAAAAAAAATATTTTCATTATAACACTATATGTACAAATAAAAATTAGTGTATGGAATTTTAATAATGATTTCTTGAGCTAACTCATAATCATGGAGATATGAGAAAACCGTAGAGGAATGTCACGTGAAATTCTTAAAATCTAGAGCTAGGGGAAGGGTAAGATTTATGAAAGTGAAGGATGCTACATTATAATTGATATGCCCATTTAATCTTTGAGTTACATTATTTTAATGGGTGGAGTAGAGTACCTAGGTAGACTAGGGATAAATTGATTTCAAGGACGAAATCCACTTGAAGGAGTGGATAGTTGTAACATACTAGATTTTGGTACTAAATTTAAATTTTGAGTTTTTATACAAAATTTTGTCAAATTGAAAACTAGTTTTGCCTAATTTTCATTCATAATTGAACTTCATTGAATAATTTTGAAATTAAAACACATAAATTGAATTTGTCCACATTTTGATCTAGTAGTCCCATTTGATACCCACAACCAAAAAGTTGAACACAATTAGAATTTCTTGGTTTTGAAATCACATTAAAATATTTTCTTGAATTGTATATATTAATGATTCAATTTTTATGAAAATGCATATTTGGTCAGGAATTAAGGGAGTTAATATATTTAAGTTTTGAAGCTATGGAAGTAGAACTGGTACTGAAAATTCCAAAGGAAAAGGATTTCTGGATTAGAAGATACAAATTACTAAAGAAGATACTACTTGATAATAAAGGAAGACTTCAAAACCAAGTTACTTATCCAATGAAAGGAGTCTTTTGACCAAGAGTGTGGCATGCTTCAGCCTTCCCTAACCTAGCACGATCTGGTTCTCCCAAGTGCGGCAATTACTTAGCTGTAAAAGAAACAACATGCAACTTTCTCCCCCTTCCCTTGTTTTCCTCTTTCCCTCTAGATCCATTGAACATCACCAACTCTTGTTCTCCCTCGACAACCAAGTAGTTAATTAAACCCTACAAGGGGGGCCTGGGTTTCTTCTCCTCCCAAACTGAAAATAGCAGAGCTTTCATTACTAAGATCGAAGCCTTCACAAACATAACAACATCATAGATCAGATTCCCTATTGATCATCAGAATTTCTCCTCCTCATCTCCCAAGAAACCACAACCCTCAATATCCCCTTCCTTCATATATAAATTTCTACACACAAACAACCTTGATGAGAAAAACTTGCAACCATACTAGTAGCATCAATCCTCATCTCCATCATCTGCAAACTCAGTTCGTCGGCCTACCATAGGTCAACCACACCTCACTGTCGAAGCCACCACTACTGCCCACACCTACCCTTGACCCCTTGCCTTGATAGAGATCTGTAACTTGACAATTCAACTCCTAGATCACAAACCTACTATTGTCCAACCATGCCTCATTTATATAAGGCTTCAGGAACCTACAATCCACATCAATCCTCTCTAGTCCTCTAGTGGTGAAGTTGCCTCCACTAGCGCCCCCACCTCCTTCTTTTCCTCTGGATTACAATGTCAGCGTTCTATGCTACACAACACCTCGATGCTACTACTGCCCTACCACCTAAAAGCACCTCCTCTTCTAGCTCCCCTTTTTTCCTCCTCAGACCTGTTGTGCCATCTAGCTAGCAGTAAGCTTGTCGTAGGCCACCACCATGACTGTGCCACCACCATCACTCAACAGTGGCATCCACAATGGCTAGAGAAATTGTAGGACCCTCCACCTAGCTAGTCAAGTTTTCTAGATCTCGACCAAGGACTGTCATGTGCAAAGAGGTACAAAGACCAGACTCCTCCATTGTTCTTCGCTTCAATCTATCTTGCATACATGCAACGGTAATCAACCACATACATAAGAATGACCTAGGTACTTGTTTGAAATGGGTACACCATTAAAAATCAAATAAGATGATAGAAAATATTCTTTATACTATATTTCAAATTGACTACTATTCTTGAGAATGGAACCCAAACCACTTTTTCTAAAGAATAGTAGTAAATTTGAAATATAGTATAACATTATAAAGGGATAAATGGGTAAAAAATAATTATGTTAAGAGATAAATGGAGTATTTCATTTATGATTATATAATCCATTCTCTTTCTCAATCTTATCATTTTATTATCACAATCATCCATCTTGTTACATCCACAAACTATATTCATCTAGATGCTCATTCATGGCATCTAGAAGAAGTATAGTGGGAAGTTCCATATTAGCTTATCTCAATAGTCAAATACTTGACCAAATTATCTGGATATTGAGTTCAATTAGTACGCATGTCATGCAAGTGATGTTCAACATCATTATTATCATTTAGTCCTAGATCCTATTTCTCCTACAAACTCATCTAACCTAAGATCTAATACCACCTTGTCGGGACCTCTCTTTTGATTAACATAAGTACCAACCATTATAGTGAATCCCTAAACCTAAATCCAGATATTGAAAAAAAATAATGAACTCTCAACAAAAGAGATTAATATAATATAAGAATATCACCTATAAACTTTCCTTTTTCTTTCTTCACAATTTTCATAAACTAATGTGACATCAAGGACAATACATTAACATATCACAAATCTTATCCAACTTTGTTAAAACCACACCTAATTCTTGTGTCAATAAATCATTGTCACTATTTTAGGGTTTAGTCGAACACCCTAAGATACCAACAATAGACCTTGGTCCACCGTAACATTTCCTAAAGAGGCTCACACCCTCATCTAGGGTAGACCAGATAGAAACCAACAAAACAATATATCATAAATCACAACATTTCTCATATTTGTCATGTTTCACATATTTCATTTAATTAGAGTCTATTCCTCATGGACATAGACTTTAATGGAAAGGATTTAAGGCTAAAGCCACACTAGATGACTAACTCCTAAATCTAGGTGATCCAACCTTAACGGTCTTGATTCACACTCCAAAAATCCTTTTCATAATTCTCTGATTACTACAAGGGGATATGCTTCGTATGCCCAGTGTGGACCTCGGGGGAAACTCACAGTGTTAAGTGCACCTAACTAGATGGATCATCATTACAATTGTTATTAATCTCTTTTACTCATCTTGTACGATATCAAGAAATCATGTATCATATGTATTTAGTGTCGATCAACTAGAATGATTTGAATCAAAATAGGTTTATCAACAAAGACAATAACTAATTCAAGAAACACAATAATTTTCAACTTGCAACTTAAATGATACTTTCTATTTCCACATCATTAGTATAAGACATCGTCAAAGGGATTTCAACTCGAGACATCATCTTGTTATCCATCATTTACCATAGATAGGGTTTCTCAAATGTAATTACTACATGTTAATTCAATCTCAACATTTTTCTTATTTATTCATTTCATATCAAAAATTTCATTGAGTATTAATAGAGATATTAGAACAAAAATCCATATAACCATATAGACATCTAATGTCATTCATCATGCTCAGAACAATCTTTTCATACAACATATATGTATTTCATTTACTTTCTATGCATATGAACAAATCTCAAAGCATAAATGTACATAACACACTTAATACTTTTCTCTTACTATTTACCACTCTTCAGACAAGGATACTGGCATATGTGATCTCATTTCTAATCCATTAGAGAAGGCCATTGTCTGAATACAAGTATCTTAACAGACAATTGCAATCAAAGAGCACATTTATATAAACCAATTCATGTCTTTGAACCTCATCTTGTCATTGAATTAAATTACACTCATATGCATTTCTTAATCTCTCATTTTGGGTCATTATTCATTAGCATCGCATAGCTCAATGTTCTAGGGTTACAGTTAGGTTTTTAGATCCATCTACTAATTTTTACATTATTCCTTTCATTCTATATTCATTAATATTAACTTATCTCATTTCATGTTTATTACATTATGGGAACCAATCATTCTTAATTCACTTGATAAATAATGCTTCCATCTCATTAACATCCATCGAAGTCCAATTTTAATGTATTTCATTCCATTTACATCAATCCATGAGTTATTAAAATAAATACATTCATCGTAATCAGTTCATTAATTTCATCCTTGACTTGCCATCACAATTTAGTTCATTCTTAAAATTTCCTTTCTTATATTATATGAGTGTACCTTGTCATTGACTACCGGTGGAATTTCGGTAATTAACAACAATCCCTCTAATTCTTATAAGACTACTCAATTTTGGAAACTAGAACGGATTAAGGTTAATTCTTTATTACATTATAATCTCTAGTCATATCCCCTATTCATTACTACATGACTTGTATAAAGACTTCCATTTATGTGAGAAATTACTCATTATTCTGTAAATTATACTAAAAAAGGTGCATCAAGTTTAGATCATCTTAATAAGACTTATTGTTATAATCTCATTTTTCCTAATTCAGAATTGAAATGTAATTTCTCCTTTTAAAGATATATGAACATGTAATTGTTTGATTTGATTTGAATGTATGGATTTCGTTAATAAATAGCCTTGCTTGTGTGATTTCGTAGGCCTTATTGACTATTGGGCTCAATAACAAGAAAAAAGGAAAAAGAAATTCAGTTAATAAAAGAATAATTAAGAAAAGGAGAAAATAAAGAGGTAGAATCATATATAAGGCTAGGAAGTATCCTCCAAAGGTGATTTTGTATCTTTGGGATTTCTTGGGTTCCAAGGAGTCCAAGTTGCAAAGATAATAGGATAAGAGAGAGAAAATACCAATTAAATAGGCTTTATTAAAGGATAACTTGCACATGAAGATAATTCCCTTTTCCTTTGGAATTTTGGACTCAAATTTGGTACATGAGTATATACTATCATTCCAAAGTTTCCTTTAAAATTTGGATGAAAAAGGATAAACGAGGAGAGAGTTATAAATTTTGCAAGTTTTCAATGCATTGAATTAAATATCACAATTTTGTTCTCGATTTAAAGAAAAGGAAACATATGGGGAGACGACAGCCGTTGGATCCCCACTTGGTCTAGAGGGCCACGGATCCGATGATGGTTGTGCATCATCAATCCCAAATTGCAGAAGGAAAGGAAGAGGGAGAAATCGGAATTTCAAATCTGATTTTCTCGCACATCATGACACCAAATAGGAATCTGACACCACGAGGGTCTTTGGGAGGAGATTTCATATGCACCTAGCCTAGGTTTTGGGTGGTTTGGAAGGCTCTAGAAGAAGCACCCAATTTGCTCAAAGGTTTGGGCGGCGGTGGGTTTGGGGAAACCTTATTTAGACCCCCAATCCTACAAATAGGACCCCCTCTAGACTCCTCACAACCCCATGAACCTAGCTGGCTACTTTGCGACCCCTAACTCCCTGCCTCTCTCTTGACCGATCGCACTCCGGTGAGGACACCTCCATGGTGCCCTCATGGGCCGAGCCCTGAGGAAGGAGGAGGAGCAGCAATAGCTGTCCGATTGTGGACTAGCGTGGACTCGCGAGGAGATCCAACGGCTCAATGTTTTTAGCGGGTCCGTGAGCGGTCCAGTGGAGGCGCACACTATGAGTCGCCCGATCCCAAGTGGTCAGACATTGACTGACCTAAATCACACATCCAAAAGGAGCAGATTTGAAGTAGTCGAATTTTTAAATAACCCGACTCTTAGGCCCCCGCAACGATAACGGGATCCGAAGTAGCGATCGGGGTCGAACCACAGGGACAAGGGTGGTCGTGCTAAGAATGAGGAATCAACACTCTACACTTCGGTAAAAGAAGGGTAAGAAAATGTACCTGAGGGAACGGTAAATCAAGAATGGTAAAACAAAAGAATAAAAGGAAACAAAATGCCACAAGAAAGCGTTATAAAGAAAAATCTTTCTCCAACTGGAGTTACAAGGAAGATTTTAGGTTTTGGCATTTCATCAATTTTTAGGAGTTTTATGCAACAGAACCTGAGGAGATAACACTATTGCCTAGGTAAGGAATGGAGGAAGAAAACTTAGGCATAACAAGCGGCAACAGAAAACATCCAGTACCACTTCTCTGAAAGAGGGTACCTCCAACTAAGCACCAACACCCTCTCTCAAAGGTGGTGGACTTGGGTTGGAGTGGAATGATAACTGAAGCAACCCCGACCCTGGGTATTCTCATACTCCCTGATCGGACCAAATGCAAGAGTTAAAACACCTCTCTCAAGGGAGTTGAAACGGGAAAAACAATTTTATAGCTAGTCAAAACATGATCCAAGCAAACAAGCTAGAGTTCAGATGCTAAAAAGAAATCATCCAATAAAAAGGGACCAAACACAGAGCAATAGGTATTAAACTCCACTAATTCCATTAGCATGAGCATTTTATAAAAGGTTTAGTTACATTGCGTAAATAAAGAAAGTAAATGACTGTAAAAATAGAAGATAGGTATCACCTCCTTGATATAGGAGGGTGATATACAGCAGCAGACCCCTAAGGTGTCTCTAACCCGATATCGGGCGGTAGGTATGACCGACATGCCCTTGTCGGGCAGCCAGCCCTTGTCGGGCGACAGGCTGTGACAGGCAGACGTATTAGTCAAGGCACCCTACCCGATATGGGCGTGGTCAGGGTACCACCCTCTCGGGCGACACACATGACGGGTGTTCCGTATCGGGTTCGATATCGTGTCGGGTTAGAAATGACTTAGGATATCAGGTTCCTTGTTTCAGGTGTAGGGGTGAGCCATCTCGGGCAAGATCCCATCTAGGAACTCGACACATAGGGTGGTCTTCATGGTCGTATCGGGCTGTTGCGGCTACCGGGACAGGTTCTAAGTGAACCACTCCCGCCCCTCTCGGGTAGGGGGTGTGCTCACCTAGTATCACCGGGTATGCCCTTAGAACGCATCACACTAGCTCCTGAAGCTTTCCAAGGCTATCTTTCACTAGAGTTCCTGACCCGTCCCAATGGAGTCATGTAGCTGCTATTTATAGGCAGTGGTTGGAAGAAGTTGCGGGGATTCTCCGGGTGCCACGTGTCCTCCATCGACTCCATTAGCGCAACTCCGGGAATGATCGACAATCATGTCGCCCGGCACAGCAGGTGTTGGGTTGCAAGTGTGTCAGGTAGTCATGACGGGTGGGCTCCTGTCAGTGGGTGGCTCGTATCGCACGACACGCTACATCGGGAGAGTAGTCATGGTGGGTATAGCTCCCTATCCGGTAAGCGGCGTATCGCCCGGTGGAGTCTTCTTGCGTGACACACCCGTGTCGCGCGACAGCTATATCGAGTAGTTGCGCGATGGGTAATGAGTGTGTTGGCCGACTGGTAGGAGGGACAATGCAGGTAAACGCCGTTCATGGAATGGGACGGTCCTTTTTGGTGGAAAGACAAGGAAAAACTCTGCAAAAGGATGCAAAATATGGTCAGAGCGTAGCGCAGTTTAGTTTTGTTCAAAACATAACAAAATTGGTAGGAAAAATAGTTTAGAGGGAAGTTTTGACAACAAAATATAGGCCATAAATAACCCCAAAAAGGGTGTTATCAACTCCCCCAAACTTAGCATTTTGATTGTCCCCAATCAATCTGTACATATTTTAAGGCTTTGTTTTGCGATACTTCTTCAGAACCCGACATAGTCTTCGGACAAGGGGTTTGAGTGAGTAATGAGATGTCTTAATGAAAATTTTGTCTAACTATGAACAACGGACTTTATCTTTCCTGCCTTATTTAAGCAAAAATTCTCTCTTTAGCTTTGTCGAGACTTAGGTGCATGATTCCAAAGTTAGATTTCACACCAAACAGCTTTTGGGAATAGAAAGTTGGGTTTTTGGGTAGGCTTAGGGCTTTTTGGGTTTTTCTTGTTTCCCATCAGTCCATCCAGGTATGGGTCCATTAACGGGCGAGTGGTCCCTGCAGTCCAAGCCAGTTGGCTTTAGAGAAGTGATTTCACATCCTATGTACCACTGCCCAGATCTACCATGCCTAAATATGGGTACTTTTGGAAGAACAAGTGTGTATTATTTATTTTATTTTTTTATTTTTTATTTTTTGGCACAACTCTCATGCTTTTATTCACTCTCATAAGGATTTTCTCTCTTTTTAGGATTTTTGATGGGTAGGGAAACAAAAGCAAGTTGCTGTTTGGGTAGCTTTTTCCTCCGCATACACATCTCTTAGCTGTTGTGAGATTATTTTTCAAAATTGGCATAGAAAAGTTATATCCTTTGTCGTTTGAGACTGCAATTTCAGAAAAACATAACAAAAACCTGCACCACCTTAGACACAGAGAAAACAAATTGGGAGAAGCTATATCAGATTTTTACTATAGAGTGTCTTTGTACAATTGTATAGAGGCAAGGGATTGTATATGCACTATATTGTATCAGACTTGTATATGTATATATACACAGAGTATGTTAAAAAGAAAGAAGAAAGACAAAATGCAAAATGTGAGAAATTGTATACCTCCCTCACTGATATATAGTACCCCCCCAAACTTATCCCACACTCTGTCCCAGAGTAGTGAGAAAAGATAAGGTGAGGTAGTGATAAGTCAGTGAGGGCTAGCTGGTGAGCGCGCCTCCATTAGATATAAGCTCCCACACATATTCTCCATGTTCACTGTGATAGTCGATGTGGTGGAGCTTGTCAGGAATTTGTTGTAGCGTCACCGAGCTAGAGATCCATTCTAGCACGAAAATGCCATAGTCATTGGATAGAGGAACTTGTTGTGGACTGCTGTGGCAGAACTGAAGGTCGTGCCATTTGCTATCTGTCATCTCCAAGAATGGCTGAAGCAGCGTTGCCACCTTCGTATAGTATTTCCTTACAAAGTGCTCCAGGAGTGTCAATGTTGTCGATGTACATTGCACTGGATGATCTTTGTTGCTATCTGAGATGTTGTAGAAAATTCCTGCTCGAGGGCGAGTGTACATCGTCAGGAGCATCCAATGGTTATAGTGCATGATAGATAGGAAGATAACACATGGCATTCTGCTCTGTATCTCTGCCAGGAAAGATTGTTTTGCTCCTGACTCATCAGCTAGGAAGACATCGTTGAACAACATTGGATGGGCAATGTATGCGTGTTCGAACTTCTTCTGTAGTATCTGGATGTAGGCGGCCGCCACTGATATCTCCAAACATCCTCCTTCTTTCACCATGTCCCTCAAATCGTCAACTGGGACTATGACACTATCTACCTCGTAGATGACATCTATGGGGGTAGAGTCAGCTAACTTATGTAGGATCTCGTTTACCTATTCCTATGTTAGTGTAGAGCATGAGGAATGGTCGAAGTTGCTGATCATATCTTCTGAAGCATCAGGCATAGCGGGGCCTTCTTTTGAAAGTATTTCTTCTAGAACGTCCATCTGCTTGCCTGTCCTGTAAATGTCCGTGGTGATCTCTGGCACTTCCTTTGGAGGGCTGCTTGGTTGGGAGGATTTAGATTCGTAGTCACTATCTAATAGCTCTTCTGTGATGTCTGCATCTCAGAAATAGTGCTTGTCCTTGATCAGCATCAGCGTGTAGACGC
The DNA here is from genome assembly GCA_963693085.1 of Alisma plantago-aquatica. Classification (NCBI taxonomy): domain Eukaryota; kingdom Viridiplantae; phylum Streptophyta; class Magnoliopsida; order Alismatales; family Alismataceae; genus Alisma; species Alisma plantago-aquatica. The sequence goes on along the minus strand of OY856414.1, from coordinate 887,779,499 downwards.
TCCCGAGCTGATAGAAGTTTTGAATGCTGAGTTGCCTTATGAATCCAAAGACATGAAGCAACTCTATGGTACAGAGGACTATGAATGTGCTATTTCCGCTTCCCACTTCTTCTTGGACGGGGAAGTCTTCGATGTTGAAGAAATTCCAAATGCCAGAGTGGCGTTGGATTCCATATTTGATCACTCGGAGAAGACGCAGCGGAAGGAGCCTCAAGATCTTATCTTCGGGGCGTACGAACGTGTTTCCTGAGCATGGAACCTCCTCGTTGCAGCAGCTGAGAAGCTGGACGTCATGATGTTGGAGGTTCGCCACACAAAGGAACCAATTCTTTCTATGCTTGTAAGGGGCCAACACTAGGGTTGCGTTGTGGTCTTCAATATGCTTCAGCATGTTGGCCACTTGCATAGATTTGTACAACCCCATCATCAGTCTTCATGCCAAGGCCGGGGTGGTAGTGTAGATTGGTTGTCGGCCTATCCTTGTGCTGAGATTCTCAAGCATAGCGCCTTCCAGGACCCTGAACAGCTTCTTGGAGACGATGGCTGGTGAGCGAAATATGCTCCTCATCTCCCCTCGTCGTGTGGACAAGTACCCGTCGCTCCAGACGATGTCTTCTTCATCAGCTTGTGACCTTAAGATCTTGTTTAGCAGTTTCTAGTCTCTGATCATCAATTATCTGATGGCTTTCCTTTCAAAATCTTCCATCTCAAAGGAAGGGATCTCCGACGGCACAGAAAATGCATCTGCCATCGAACTCCTTCTTCTAGGGGGTGTCTGTCATTAACACAGTAGATGTCCCCCCTTTCTCCCTCTAATTCATCAGAAGATCCCTCCCCAATGCTAATCGATTCGTCGTTGTCTTTAGATTCGTCAAGGGAGGCTGAGGGAGCAACTTCTTCAATGCCGCAGGAGCTCGCTTGTCTTGCTGGAGCCCCGTCAGCTGTCTTGCGTGTCGTCCCTTCCTCGGGCGTTGTGGATGGCCCGCTGGAGGAGGAAGGGGATGACATCCCAGAGGATGACACTGATGAGGAGGGCTGTGAACCTAAGCCAGGAGGTGATGGAGACCTCCGTGGCTGTCCTGAGTGGGGGTGGCCATCCCTCTGGTTAAGCCTCTCCTCAACTACGTCGAGGTGTAGGAGGGCCTGCTGTAATGTTGCGTTAAGTGCCTCTAGTAGGCCGGGAAGGCCAACTAGAGCTAGCAGCTGCCGCTCTTGTTCACTGAGCCTCTAGTGGAAAATAGAAAATTTGTGGGTAAGGGAAGAAAAGGTAACTGAGTGGTTGCTCGTTACCTCCCGTAAATGGTCAAATTCTCGACCAATAATTTCCCCTAAAGAAAGAGGTGATGTGTCAGATCGCCCTCTCGATCTCATGATGTTCCTAATGCATGGAGGTCGGCACCGTGACTGCTCGACTTCAAACGGTCTGAGCCCATCTGTACCGTCTGCGAGGGCATCGTTTCAGGGTGAGGCGTTGGCACCTTCGCTACTGCCTCTGCCTCGCCTGTCTATAGTGGTGGAGAAGGGCGTGATGTGGGTGGTCATTGTTCTATCATCTGGTTGTTAGCGACCTCCTCCGTAGCTATCACCGGTGACATTTGCGGCGACGTCGGCGTGGGTTGTACAGCCCTGAGCTCCGTCTGGAGGAGCTCAACGAATGCCCCATTGCTGGCGTCTGGATGTACCATCTCCTCCACCATAGAAGGCACAACTGAAGCTTCGGGAACTACAGCTGTCTCTCTCGTGAAAGTTTCCCTCGGGGCTATCATCTTTGTCTCAACCTCGGTTGTCTCGGCGACCTCCACGATCGCCATTACTTCTTCTACAGCCACGGCAATTGCTGTTGTGGCGACCGCAACAGGGATAGGAGTAGCGATGACAACTTTATTAGTGGCTGTCTCCGATTGCACTAGGGCGGTGGGTGGCTCGGCAGGGACTGTGGAAGATTTGTCCTGCCGGGCATCAAGAGGGATTGACCCTCCCATTGTAGCCACTCTTTCTTGTATTCTGGTGGTGGCAGCGTAAGAGGCTTCAACCTCCAATGATTTGACTTCTGCTTCAGTGAAGACTAGCTTTTCTACATCATAGTTGATGCAGAACGGGAGGGGTAGAAGCTTGGAAGTCCTTGCAAACTTATAGAAGTAGTGTCTACCTTCCTTCTTGATAATGTTTGCTCGTTGCAAGAACTTCATGTCAATCCTATCATCACCTCTGGTTCTTGACAGGCTGTGCGGCTCCCTTGGGTACCCCAACCCTACCACGATCAGATTGATGATGCCACCCATGCAATACTCTTTGGTGGCATCCTTTATGGGGTAAAGCCTATTCAGCAAGAAGCATCCCAAATTGACCACCTTTCCCTCCATCATGTACCACATGAGATGGAGTTACTCGGTGTAGATGTTGCTCGTCTCATACTTGCTGAAGAGGATACAAGCCACTATCTTATGGATGATCCTCCAGAAGCAGGAGTGGATGGCCGCCACTTTGCTTCCTGGCTTGTAGTTTGATTCTCCAGTCAGTTTCTTGCAGACGCTGACCGGGTTGAAGCCATCACCCTCGCCAAGCCTGGCGCCATTGTTCAGTATCTCCATCTCGACTTCTGAGGAGGAGAATATCTTGTTGAGCAGCTTTTCTGAGATCTCGTGCTCAGTGTTGTATAACTGGCCCTGCAGCCGATCTGCTCCTCCAAATCTCTCCACTTCCGCTGGCCTGTTCTGGACTCACCGATGAGAGGACATGAACTCCTTTGTGAGCTCAATGTATGATCTGGATAGGCTGAAGCATATTGACTTCATCCCTGCAGCCCCCAAGACATTGTCCAGTCTGTTGAAGATATCGAGGTGGTGGAAGGATGGCTGGTGGGTGAATCAGGTTGGCCGGTAGATCTTTACCATCATCTCTGTGTATCTCTGTTGATGCTCTTCATCCCTGGATACGAACTGTCCTGGGAAGTGAGCCAGAGTTTCTGCTGTCGTTGAAGGGGATGTCGCCGCTTCTGTCCTTGGCTTCTTCTCAGCCCCAGATGTCCCCACTGAGTCGGGGTTTGGGCACTTTTGCCCAGCTGCAGTGGCTTCTGTAGTGGCCTCGGGGTTGATCCTCCGGCCGTGCTCGTCTACTTGGATGACTGTCTGCTTTTTGTGGGCCAATTCTGTAAATATTAAACAAAATTAGTAAATAAGGATGTTACTGGATGAGTGACGGTACCTGATATCGGGCGGCAGACCAAAAGAGTCACCTTGCCTTATACGAGGTAGATGGCACTTAAAACTTAACAGAGTCCTGATATGAGCAAGACTATATCGGGCGGTGGTAAAAGAGTCGTGCTGCCAAACAGGTCTCGCCCGATACGAGAGTCCGATATGGCTCAGCGTGATACTTGCGTCAGAAAAATGTGACACTATCGCGTGATCGACAAAACAAAACTTCCTACCCGACACGGGCTCGTAAAGAAACACTGCCCCATATGAGTGCCACCTGATATGATAGAGTATCGGGCGAAACGAGTTAAAGCTTCTTTTATCAAAACTAGACGATAAAGTTCTTGCCCGATAAGACTGCTATCGCTCGGATGTGTGTATCACGCGATACATGTATCGCGCGACATGGTCAGAAATCAATGTCAGACGGAACCCGACACGTTATATGTATCACCCGATTCAGTCTAAGGTACAAAGTGTATCCCCTGTCATGAAGTCGGGCATGATATGCTTTGGACGATATAAATCTAAAAGCTCGTGTCCGATAAAAGCTTGTGTCGGGCGATAGGCGTATCGGGTATGCCTGTGTCGGGTGGGAGCTGGTGCGCAACATGGGATCCGAAGGAAGGGTTGGCCGACACAAGAGCTGAGCGAGAGTAAATGCACGATGCGGGAGTTGGTAAAAATTAAATGTGAGTGCCTGATACTATAACTTGCATTTACTATATATAGTCATCTCGGGCGGGGGGGTAAATCTGGTAAAATAGGGCACATTTCGTGAAGGCAGACAAATCATTCCCGATGTGCAGTCTAATCCGTCACTTCAAACGTCGATATGCCTTCCTAAGAAAGATTCACATCACGTGGTTGGTGTGTCACGCGACATATTACTCGGAACAAGGATGCCTCCCCGATACGAAGCATTTCCCGATTCACACAACTGCAGGCGCGTAAACCTTGCCCTATACAAAGGTGTCTGCCCAATTCAGATAGAAAAAGTGAGATATTTGCTAAAGAAGCAAGGTAAAAAAAACTTAGGAAGAACATTCTATACAAAATTTTTAAAAAGGAGTAAAACTTAAATCAAAAGAAGAGATGCAAAACAAAGGTAAGGAGAGCGTTGATGGGTAAAATATCATTGGCAGGAAAGGAGACGCCCTGCCTCAAATAGTATTACCTATCAGAGCTCATAAAACTAAACCGGTGACCCATAAAATAAGAGAGTCTATGCATGTGGCGCATGCACTGACTTGGGCCTTATTACAATGATAATGTTTGTAGTGTTTATCAGAAAGGGAAAATAAAATCCTATTCTAAGAAAAGTAAAATTTTGGGTTGCCTCCCAAAGAGCGTTGTAGTTACCGTCGTCAGCTCGATAGGCTTAAAGTCCTTCTATATGAATCCTTCTACTTCTTGCAATGCTATTTATGATCTTCGCACAAATGCTTCATCTTCATAGTATCGTTTGACTCTGTGCCCATTCACCGGGAAGACCTTTGCTGGATCGTCTTTGTCGTATAGATCCATCATCCCTGATGGATAGATCTTCGCCACGGTGAAGGGTCCAGACAACCTAGTTTGTAGCTTTCTTGGAAAAAGACAGATAGAGGATTTAAATAATAAAGCTTTATCACCTTCACTCACATCCTTTTTCTTCAGGTGGGCATCATGCCACACCTTTGTCCTCTGTTTGTAAATCCTGGCATTCTCATAAGCACTAACTCTCAATTCTTCTAGTTCCTGGAGCTGAAAAAACCTTTTCTTCCCGGCTAGCTTCTGGTCCATATTGAGGCATTTTATCGCCCAGAACGCCTTATGCTTCAGTTCAAAAGGAAGATGGCAAGCTTTTCTGTAAATCAAGCGGTAGGGTGTGGTGCCCAACGGTGTCTTGAAAGGTGTTCGATATGCCCATAAATCTTCATCCAGCTTAGCTGACCAGTCTTTGCGGGACTTGCCTACTATCTTTTCTAAAATCTACTTTATCTGCCGATTGGAGACCTCAACCTGCCCTAATGTTTGGGGATGATACAGCATTGCAACCTTGTGACGGACAACGTACTTTTATAGTAGCGATTCAAACTATCTTTCTATAAAATCAAAGCCGCCATCACTAATGACGGTCCTCAGAACTCCAAACTCAGAAAGATGATCTTGGTAAAAAGTTTGATTACTGCCTTTGCATCACAAGTTGTGGTAGGAATTGCTTCCACCCACTTAGAGACATAGTCGACAGTGACAAGAATATATCTAAAGCCAAAAGAGGATGGAAAAGGGCCCATGTAGTCATTTCCCCACACATCAAAAATCTCAACTTCAATCCAATCTGAGAGTGGCATCTCATTTCGACGGGAGATATTCCCCGTTCGCTGGCACTCGTTGCAAGATTTTACAAAAGCATGGGCATCCTTAAACAAGTTTGGCCAATAAAAGCCTGACTGGAGGAATTTGAAAGCAGTCTTTCCACCACCCAAGTGTCCTCTATAAGGTGAGGAATGGCATTCCCTTAGAATGTTTGGCACCTCTTCCTTTGGAATACATCTTCTATATAGATTATCTGAGCACCTCTTGAAGAGTAGAGGATCATCCCAATAATAATGCTTTATGTCTGAGAAGAGTTTCTTCTTTTGATTGTACGTTATTTCCGGAGGTAACTCCCCACAAGCGAGGTAATTACAAATATCTCCAAACCATGGTAGACTTGGCTCATCGGATCGAGCCATTAACATGGCTTCATCAGGCATAGTTGTCGTTGATAGGCAACTGGTCTTCTTCCTTGTAGATTATCCTTGAGAGATAATCTGCAACTACATTTTCCTTGCCTTTCTTATCAATTATCTCATGATCAAATTCTTGGAGCAATAGGGCCCACCTTAGCAGCCTAGGCTTAGTGTCTTTCTTTTTCATCAGGTACTGTATTGCTCCGTGGTCGGTGTAAACCTTCACTTTGGCCCCAATTAAATAAGATTTGAACTTGTCAAAGGCGAAGACAATTGCTAGCATCTCTTTTTTTGTTGTGGTGTAATTTACTTGCATCTCATCTAGAGTTCGGCTGGCAAAGAAAATTACATGATGCTTCTTATCTTTTGTTTTCCCTAGGACAACCCCTACAGCGAAGTCGCTAGCATCGCACATTAACTCAAAGGGTATCTCCCAATCCAGAGCTTGGAGAATAGGGGGTGTTACTAGGGCTTCCTTCAGGGTCTAGAAAGCCTTCAAATAATCATAAAAAAATGAACTTTGCATCCTTGACCAACAATTTTGAAAGAGGTTTTGATATTTTGGAGAATTCTTTTATGAACCTTCTATAGTACCCGGCATGACTGAGAAAGCTTCGTACCCCTGTCACAGACTTTGGCGAGAGTAGCCTGGAAATAGCCTCAACCTTGCTTACATCCACTTCGATGCCTTTCTTATAGACTTTATGGCCTAGCACTATGCCCTCTTGTACCATGAAATGGCACTTCTCCCAGTTGAGAACTAGGTTCTTTTCTTCACAGCGCTGCAAGACCAATAATAGGTTCTTCAAACAACCATCAAAGTCTTTCCCATAAACTGAAAAGTCATCCATAAAGACCTCTATGATATCTTCCAGAAAATATGAGAACATTGAGATCATGCAACGTTGGAATGTTTTTGGAGCATTGTAAAGTCCAAACGGCATTCTTCGAAAAGCATATGTACCATAAAGACAAGTGAACGTGGTCTTTTCCTGATCATCCGGTAGGATAGGGACCTAGTAGAACCCGAAATAACCATCTAAAAAGAAGAAATACTCATGATGTGCTAGTCTTTCTAGCACTTGGTCGATGAAGGGAAGTGGGTAATGATCTTTCTTCATTGCTTGATTTAGCTTCCTGTAATCTATACACATTCTCCATCTGGTGACAGCACGGACAGCTACTTCATCACCCTTCTCACCTTTCACAACTATCATACCCCCTTTTTTTGGTACAACATGAATGGGGCTTACACAGTTGCTATCGCTAATAGGGTAGATAATCCCTGCAGCTCTCAACTTTATAACTTCCTTCTTTACAACCTCTTTCAACATCTGGTTCAGCTTTCTTTGGGGTTGGACCAAGGGTTTGGCGGATTCTTCCAGATTTATGCGGTGCATGCACAGAGTAGGGTTAAGTCCCTTGATGTCTTCTACTGAATAGCCTATAGCTTGTCTGTGGAGCCTCAACTCCTTGAGAAGTCTTTCCAATTGTTCTTCAGTCAGATTGGCATTAACTATAACGGGATTTCTTTCCTCTTGGTCGAGAAACTCATATTTCAAACCTGCCGGCAACTTTTTCAGCTCTGGTTTGGGCTTAGGTACTTTCTCTTCTTCTGGTTCCATTTCTAGGGAAGCATATTTGATTGTCTCTATAACTTCCTCACCCTCACTCAGATCATCTTCATTTTGATTTAGGTAAGCGAGGATCTCAACAACCTCAGGATCTTTAGTTTCTGAATCATAATTGTTTAACGCCCTCATAAGAGGGTCTACAACTGCAGTCTCTTCTCTTATTTCTTCACAGTATTGGTAGTATCTATCCATGAAGTAAGCAGACTATAACAGGGATGGTCCCTTCATGGCGTCCTTCATTTTGAAATCAATGTGGTCATTTCCGACTCGTAAAGTTATAATACCTTCAGCGACATCAATTAGTGCCCTCCCTGTTGCCAAGAAAGGGCGTCCGAAAATGATGGGGCACTTTGGGTCTTCAACAATGTCAATGACAACAATGTCACATGGGATGAAGAACCTCCTTACATGAATCAGAACATCTTCAACTACCCCCACGGATCTTTTGAAAGAATGACCTACCAACTCGATTCCCATGTTGGTTCTTACCATGTCAGTCAGCCCCAATCATTGTGCGAGGCTTAAGGGCATAAGTTATGCTAGCCCCTAAGTCAGCTAGACCCTTCCTTTTAGTGTTATCCCCTACAGCAAAGGGTATAGTGAAGGCTCTAGGATCCTTTTTCTTTGTTGGTAAATCATCTTTAACGAAGGCCGTAAACATACTGGCCAGGTGTACCATTTCAATCCTTCCTCATCTTCTTTTCTTTGTGACCAAGTCCTTGAAAAACTTGGCATAAGTCGGCATTTCTTCCAAGGCATCCAGAAATGACACCTCGAGATGGAGCTTTTTTACCGATTCCATAAACCTTTCATATCTCTTCATAAGATGTGCTTTTATAAGCTTTTCTGGAAAAGGCACTCTCGGAGAGTATTGACTCCTTTTTCCGAACAAGTTCTCCATAGGTTCTGGTTCTCTGACATAAGCTTGTTGGCTACCTCCTTCAACTAATTTTTCTGCAGCAACTCTGGGCTCTGGTTCTTCAGGTCTATCCAATTCAGGGTGTTCCACCATTTTTCTCAATCTTAAGATTTCCATCTTTCCAGATTTTGTGTTAGATGGTACCTTACCTAAAGGATTCTTCATCAACTCTGCCATCTGAGCGAGCTGTTGGTCTATCTGGCGTTGATGCATTTGCATATCCACCATCTGGACCTGCATAGTATTAAATACACCAGAGTTTGATAGCGCACTTTGCGCTAGCTGATTGTTTATAGCGTCTTGTCTCTTGACGAAGTCAAAAAGCTAACCCACTAAGTCCGGTTGGATGTTGTTTTTCGTATGGCCTTGCCCTTGAGCTTGCACTTGCCCTTGACTCGTTTTAGCTACTTGACAGGGTTGAAACTTTCCTTGGCCTTGGTAACTAGCCTTGTTTGTCTGAAAAGAGATGGTCTTGACGTGCTGCCCTTATCCGATTCTCTTCTCAAAACTGGGTGGTTTCTTGGGTGGATTATTCAATTGATGTGAATTCTCTACGGCATCCTTGTTGCCATAGCTGAAACTTGGGTGATCAAGCCTCTTGAAATGGACATAAGATATGTTCTCACCTTCCTCCTCTTCAGTTTTCCTATCGCTCGACTCCTCAGGTTGAGTATATACATAGTTATCTATTCCGTGTCCTCCTTCACCACAGGTGACACACTTCATCACCTTCTCCAACTGTTTCTTGCCCTTTCCTCCCGACTCTTTTAGTTGTCTGACATCAATAGCTATTTTGTGTATCTGAGACATGATTACCTCAAGAGCCTTGGATTCGATTGACGGGCCTTCATTTGTGGTTTTCTTAACATATCCTCTGTCAGTCCTGTCGTACTCAGTCCCAGCTTGTAGTTCAGCCATGTTTTCAATGATCTTTTTAGACCTACTGGGCTTCTTCCAAAGAAAGTCACTTCCTGCAGCTGCATTTAGCGATACTCTTTCTTCAGGAGTTAGACCATTATAGAACGTTGTTATCAGGAAACCTTTCTTGTAATTGTGGTGAGGGCAGTCCCTCTAATACTCCTGGTATCTCTCCCAGGCTTCATGCAGGTTTTCTCCTGGCTTCTGTGTGAAAGAGGTGATCTTCTGCCTGTTCCTGACAGTCTTCTCGGTAGGATAGAACTTGTTTACAAAATCATCTACTAAAGCATTCCATCCATTCAGAGATTGATGTAGCAGTCTGAGGTACCATGACAGTGCCTTGTCCTGCAAGGAGAAAATGAAACCCTTGTAGTAGATCACTTCTTGTGGCACTCCCCTCATCTTGATGGTGTCACATATATTTTTGAAAGCATCGAGGTGATGGTAGGGGTTGTCATTCTTGGAACTTCCTCTAAAGCTTTTATTTTGAATCATGGAGGTCACAGCTGGCTTCAACTCGAAGTTTACAACATCAAACCTTGGGATTACCACTGGGCATCTTGAGTTGTTGGCTTTCGTAGATGCCAACTCCCGGAGAGGTTTTTCTTCTTCTTTGGAATCTTCACTATCGCGGTCTCTATGATTCCGCTCTTGATTATGATGATTCCTTATGTGCCTACGGCTATGATGACATCCCTCATGATGATGATCATCCCCAAGTTGTTCTGATTCAGGTTCTTCTAGCTCTTCATGTAAATGATCGTTATTATAACTATCATCATCCCCATGTGAAAGTGGCTGTGGTCCAACTCTAGCGTTCTGCTCATCCTCGAAAAGAGGTGGTTCCACGCGAGGTGGCATGATGAACGGTGTTTAACCGAACAGAGTGCTTCTTCCCTGAGTACCTGAATAGGACATATGATCAAGTTAGAAAACATGTGTTAATGAGACGAACCATTTTGTACACATTCAGGTTAGAAGACTAAAACAAACAATGATGTCAAGCTTATTACTAAGCTTGAGGCACAGGAGTGTAGTTAGTGGATTCGGGTTCGTTAATAGTACCGCTTTGCCTTATCCCCAGCAGCGGTGCCAAAAAGTTGACCGGCCTAAATCACACGTCCAAAAGGAGCGGATTTGAAGTAGTCGTTCTTTTAAATAACCTGACTCTTAGCCCCCGCAATGATAACGGGCTCTGAAGTAGCGATCAGGGTCGAACCACAGGGACAAGGGTGGTCATGCTAAGAACGCAGAATCAACACTCTACACTCCAGTAAAAGAAGGGTAAGAAAATGTTCCCGAGGGAACGGTAAAACAAAAGAATAAAAGGAAACAAAATGCCACAAGAAAGTGTTATAAAGAAAAAGCTATCTCCAACTGGAGTTACAAGGAAGATTTAAGGTTTTGGCATTTCATCAATTTTTAGGAGTTTTGTGCCTAGGTAAGGAACAGAGATAACACTATTGCCTAGGTAAGGAACGGAGGAAGAAAACTTAGGCATAACAAGCGACAGCAGAAAACATCCGGTACCCCTTCTCTCAAAGAGGGTACCTCCAACTAAGTACCAACACCCTCTCTCAAAGGTGGTGGACTTGGGATGGAGTGGAAAGATTACTGAAGCAACCCCGACCCTAGGTATTCTCATACTCCCTGATCGGACCAAACGCTAGAGTTACATCACCTCTCTCGAGGGAGTTGAAACGGGAAACACGATTCGATAGCTAGAAAACATAATCCAAGCATACAAGCTAGAGTTCAGATGCTAAAAAGAAATCATCCAACAAAAAGGGACCAAACACAAAGCAATAGGTATTAAACTCCACTAATTCCATTAGCATGAGCATTGTATAAAAGGTTTAGTTATATTGCGTAAATAAAGAAAGGAAATGACTATAAAAAGAGAAGATAGGTATCGCCTCCTTGATAAAGGAGGGAGATATACAGCAGCAGACCCCTAAGGTGTCTCTAACCCGATACCGGGCAGTAGCTCTGACCGACATGCCCGTATCGGGCGGCCATTCCCTGTCGGGCGACAGGCCGTGATGGGAAGGTGTATCGGTCAAGGCACCCTACCCTATACGGGCGTGGTCAGGGTACCATCCTCTCGGGAGACACACCATGATGGGTGTTCCGTATCGGATTCGATATCGTGTCGGGTTAGAGATGACATAGGTTATCAGGTTCCTTATATCGGGTGTAGGGGCGAGCCATCTCGGGAAAGAGCCCATCTAGGAACTTGGCACATCGGGTGGCCTTCTTGGTCGTATCGGGCTGCTGCGGCTACCGGGACGGGTTCTAAGTGAACCACTCCTGCCCCTCTCAGGTAGGGGGGTGTGCTCACCTAGTATCGCTCGGTACGCCCTTGGAACACGTCACACTAGCTCCTGAAGCTTTCCAAGGCTATCTTTCACTAGAGTTCCCGACCCACATCATCGGAGTCCTATAGCTGCTATTTATAGGCAGCGGTTGGAAGAAGTTGTCATTCTTTGGGAGCCATGTATCCTCCATCGACTCCATTAGCGTGGCTTCGGGGATGATCGACATGCGTGTCACCCAAAACAGCAGGTGTCGGGTTGCAAGCATGTCGGGTAGTCATGACGGGTGGGCGCCTGCCGGTGGGTGGCTCGTATCGTGCGACACCTACATCGGGAGAGTAGTTGTGGTAGGTACAGCTCCCTGTCGGGTAAGCAGCGTATCGCCCAGTGGAGTCTTCTTACGCGACACACCCGTGTAACGTGACAGTTGTATCAAGCAGCTACGCGACGGGTAATGAGTGTGTCGACCGACTGGTAGGAGGGCCGATGCAGGTAAATGACGTTCATGGGCCGGGACGGGCCTTTTTGGTGGAAAGACAAGGAAAAACTCTGCAAAAGGATGCAAATTTTGGTAAGAGCGTAGCGCAGTTTAGTTTTATTCAAAACATAACAAAATTGGTAGGAAAAATAGTTTAGAGGGCAGTTTTGACAAGAAAATATAGGCCATAAATAACCCCAAAAAGGGTGTTATCAGGAATCGAACGGCTGAGAACTTTTGATAATTCCCTATTTTTGGGTAAATAGTTCCTCTCTATTAGAAAATTGAAGAAAATACCTTTCTTTCCAAAAAATCATAACTAATGCTAGGATGATCGGATTGAAGTGAACTCTATATGGAAATTGATCAGGAAATTATGTAGAAGCCATTAAAAATAGATCAAGGCCTGAAACTTCTTGCAATTCGAAAAGTATGCAAAGTCATCATCTTTAATGATTTCATCAATGCAAAACCCTAAAGCTTAATGATAAATGTATCAAATGATGATTTCTCAATACTTAGAGTTGGAATGAACATCCTATTAATAAAAGAGTAGTTAGGTCGAAAAGGATGATCTTTATGTTTAATTGGCTTGATTCAGGGTCCCATGTGTATGAAAGTACTTTAATGGATCTAAAAGCTCTAATATAGGTAAAAATCATAGAAAATTATAGGAAGATTGTATGAGGAAACTTTATATATGAAAGTTGATTGGAAAATCATGAGGAATCTAATAAAAATGTTATTAAAGCCTAATTTCATTTCTAAATCCAAAAGTGCCTAAAGGTTGATCATATGATGCATTAAATTTTGATTAAAAAACCTAATTTATGGTGAAAAGGGTGATTAACATGATTAATTTGAGATTTGATGGAATAGTGTAATTATGAGTTAATCCTAAGCCTGTTAGGAAGAATATAACAAGCTAGTTAGGGTTTGTGATTAGATTTGCTATTTTAGGGTTTATAGTGTCAATAATGAGGATGAACCCTAATGAAACCCTAAAAGGAAGTAGGAAACCCTAGGAAGCGAGTTCATATGAATGGAATCTGAGAAAGTGAATAGTAATTAGATTACATAAAATTTTTAGGGTTCTTGCTTATGTGTGTGGATTGAACTGCTTGCATGGATACTTTCTTTCTTGGATTACTATTAGCTTGTTGATTCGACTAGACATGTATGTGGTTACTTTATGAATAATCACCTTTAGTTTCACAGTGTTTCCCGAATGTTTATCAATTGATTGCAACCTAAATAGTTGGATGTTCAATTCTACAATCCTATAAAGTCCCTATGTGTATCACAATTAAATATGAATGTGTTTCTCAAACCTACATGCCACCCTGATGTATTTTGCAAGATCAAGCCCTAGAGGGAAGGTATGATTTGGTCAAGACCCAGAGGGAAGACCATTGGGAACCTCAAGAGGTGACCCCAGGCACCAAGCTCAGGATGGAGAAGGTAGCCTTATGTCCCTTGCAAGGACAAAACCCTAAGAGAGGGTAATCCAGGGTTTAGGGCAAAAGTGGCTGAGAAGCCACATTAAAAGCGTAATTTGGATTGATAATCAATTATTTGCTCAATTTGGTTGTTAGAAAATAATTGTGATATTGTGATTGTCCCCCACATACTAGTATATCAATATACTAACTGACATTTTGTTTGTCGGCATTTTAGGTACAATTCTGAAAATGGACAAATAGTAAATCGAAATATTGTGAAGATACAATTAATATGTACAAGGAGGATTAGTTAGCTAGACTTTTACTGTGGATAGAAGTATAGATCCAAATTTTACAAGGTATGCAAAAGGATTTATTTTATTCTAGCTTTACAGTTTAGTAATAGTAGAATTTGATAATTATTTTTAATTAAATGTTAAACCATGTATCCTGAAATATTAGGATAGTGTCTCTGACCTCTTCATCTCCCTTGATTGGGGGTTATCGGGAGGTGGGGTCGTTACACTTATTGTATACAATTGACATCAAAATATTCATAATTTATCATTTCTTTACATTTGTAATGTTATATGCAAATTTCTAACTTTATCCTTCATACTCGCCTTAATGTTGCATTTCTAGGATTTTCAAGAAGATGTATAAGTTCAAAACATCAATGGAACTTTATCATTTAGTATGTGGTTCATCAAACCTATTCACACATATGTGAATAGTAATTTCCATTCCCACATAATTTATTCAACAATTTTAAGTATGCATCGATTCATTGGCTCATTAGAGTCAATCCAGCAAACTCAACCCTAGACATGGATCATCTTTATTACAAAATCTCATATCGATCCTTAAGTACATATCATATGTAATTCTAGCAAATATCTAAAAATACAGTGGATAACTCATTCTTGTTAACTTCAAACATGAATATATATTTGTCAACACAATTCCCAAGCATATTGGGCGTTAGGCTGATTTTTAAGCCATATTCACATGAAATAGCATAATCCTCTACTCGTAGAATTTTCCATAGAATGTCAATAAATATATCGGAATGAATCATGTTCAATTCAATGCAAAATAATTGAAATTGGTAGAATTTGACTCCCTAACATCTTCCCAAATCAATAACCAAACACATATAAATACAAGCAAGGTTTTTGATTATTTTAGTCAGATAGAATTAGGAATTCAACATGAATATAGATCTTAAGAGGGAGATAAACTCTCACCTAAGGTGACAAGAACCTTACAAATGTAGGTGATATACTGAGTTTCTAGAAATCCAATCAAACTCTAGAAACTAAATCCATTTCTTCCTCCTCTCAACTCAGAAACCTTAGAAATGGGAAATTAGAGAGAAAGTGTGAGAAAAGTGGGAGATTTGATTCCATTTTGAATCAATTTAGAGGAGGGATGGAATCTTGACATGTGAGAGAAAATTCACCTTGAAAGACTATGCAAAGAAGTTAAACTTACTTGACTTCATCATTCTTAGATTATGAAACCCTAGATCATCAATTCCACCATTTTCTCCTATCAAACCCTAAATCTGTCTCTCTTAGTGGGATTTCTTTTCTCTAGAATGAATCATAAAATATGAGAGACCCTTGGTTCTAGGTTTCTCATATATATCAATTAAGGTGTTTGGATTAATTGCAAATTGACCCAACTTTACACTTTGCTTTTATTTTAGCAGAACCTTTTGCCATACAAATGTTACTGAAAATTGTTTACTGAATAGGTAAAAACTCCTTCAATAGTTAAGAAACAGTAGTATGTTTTATAACAAAATTCTTTCAGAGCTCCAAAGTAAATTTCAGATCATTCAGAGTTACAAAATTAAACAAATAAAAATCAAATACTATATTGCTATAGTGCAGTTTGCAACATGGTCTATCAAATTATTACTGATAATAAACTCGACCGACACCACACTATGTAAAAATCAAACATTACATAAAAATTATGAAAGTTTAACAAAATTCTAAAATGGAATTTTCAAGAACCAAATAAAATTTTAGATCAATTGGATGTACCAATTAAAAGGTAAAATTCAAATACGAGACTGCTATATTTCAGTATGAATGTGTGGTTGGATGAGTTTGTCCTAGGGAAACTCGGTCAAAAAATAGATCATAAAATTCTTCAAATATTTTAATTTTTTTCAAGAACACTAATAACTAAGTTACAAAAACTATATCCAAATCTCAACAAAATCAGAGTTATATATAAAATACTAATAATCATTTGCTACACCATTGTATTTATCAAAATAATTATTCATATACTACCAAAATCTTAATTTTGGCCAATCAGAGTTTTCAATTCTCAAATCCTAAATGCATTTTGGAGTTTTTCATTATTTATAAAGAATCATAATCAGACTACCATCTTTAATACATCTTAAGAAGTGATCAATCTACTAAGCATGCAATCATCTAAGTAAGTGCTAATTAAGTAGCTAATTTGAAAATGGGTTGTTACAAATTTTCCTTTCCTTTTAGGATTTCATCCCGAAATCCATGAAAAGATATCATAGAATATCATATCACATAATCATTCATCTCTCTCATCATCAAGTTAAAATGATTTCCATTTTATCTTTCTTTCATATGACATCTGTTTTTTTGGCATTAGATGGATATGTCATCCCCTGTCATCATCATATCTCTCTTTGAGTATTACAAACACTAACTTAACAAATATTAGTAATGCATCCTTTATCAAGATGTTATTCACATCACCTTTCATATTCTTTGCAAATTTGACTCTGTATCTCATGGATCAAGATTATAATTTGTTCTGTGTTTTTATCCCATCCATAAGTTTTTGTTCATAAAGAAGAACATTTAGTGGGCTTCATCCTTAGTTATCAACTTTTTCTTATAGTTTTAGATTCATACTCATGTTCAAATTTAGGGATTAGCTTCATAATCCATTAAATTCATTCATCTTTCTCATATGAAATTTCCATCTTTTCATAGATTCCATGTTTAATTGTATAATCCATTCTCTTTCTCAATCTTATCAATTTTTATTACAACCATGCATCCTATTATGCCCCCAAACTATATTCATGTGGATGTTTGGTCTAGGAATCTAGAAGAAGTACAGACGGCAATTCCATTTTATCTTAACTCAATACCCAAGTACTTGGACAGAGTATGTGGATACTGAGTTCAGTCACTATGCATATCATACAGGTGATTTCAACATCCTTATTATCATTTAGTCCTAGATTCTAGTATCCTTGTAGACTCATCTAACCTAGCCTTTGATACACATTGTGGGGATCTATCTTTTGATTAGCATAATTTCCAACCATTAGAGAGAATCCCTAAAGCTAAATCCAGATTATGAAACAAAATAATGAATTCTTGACAAAGGCAATTAAAGCAATATACAAAAATCATATATAACTTTTCCTTTTTCTTTCTTCACAATTTTCATAAACTAATGTAACATCAATGGCGTCACATTAAGATATCAAAAATCTTATTCTACTCCATTAAAACCAAAATCAAAATCTTCTTACTCATATACAGTTCTGTTTACATCAATTACATGTACATATAACAACAAACTCAATTTACTACCCATCCCCTGAAAAAGAGAGTACAAGGACATTTTAATTATCTAGATTATTCTATTTACATTTTCTTAGTCGAGACCTCTCTAATGGATGGAATTGTACCAAAAACATTTAAAACAACCTTGAGAGACTCATATAGAGACCCAGTGACTGGATGCCTCCCACTCAAGTTGGGTACATGCATCAACATGTGATTAATTATAATGAGCTCAAAAGAAACATGCAAATATTGAAAAGTCTAGCATATAGTTATAGTAACTAGTAAAATTTTGTTTATGATAATAATCCAATTAACCTGATAACGTAATTACTTACACTGAATCCAACTTTTAAACATCTTTTAGAGCATGTCTACGAACAAACCAATAGATGTTACTTAATACATAATGACAATCCATTAGTATGAGTAATAAGTCAAGATCTAAGAATTAGAATCAATACATAACAATAACATAATCTTAATGACACTCCACCAGCCAGACCAAGAACACATCCTACAATCCTAAAGCGGAAGTACATATAAGAAATGCCTACTACTATTGAAAGGACGGCTAATTCCATATCATATTCATAGGGGATATACAATCCCAACATAAATAGCATGTCAACATTTAAGATTAGATTCAAAAGAAGATAATTAAGGATATAGAAATAAATCATATTTATAAATGAATGATTAGTTTTCACAACAAGAAGCATATCCAATAGTATTAGATCTATTAGCTAGAAGTAAAATGCATGTAACAACATTCAACTCATATTCTATATGGTTTGTCATCTTTCATTCATTTTCGCTAATACTACTTGGCTTGTACCTCACCAAGTAGAATTTTCCATGCTTGATTCTCATGTCAACCACTTGTAGTCACTTTCTTAGGGTTTAGACGACCACCCTAAGATATCAATAGCATACCCTGGTCCATTTTAGGGTTTCCTAAAGAGGCTCATGTCCTCATCTTAGGTGCATGAGATAGGTACCAGCAAAATAATATATCATATATCACAACATTTCTCATACTTTCATGTTTCACATATTTCATTTCATCAGAGTTTATTTCTTATGGAAAAATACTTTCACAAAAGGATTTAGGCTAGACCCACACCAGATGACTCACTCCCAAATCCTGGTGGCCTAACCATTTAGATCACGATCCAAACTCCAAAAATCCTTCTCATAATTTTATTACAAGGAGATCTGTTTTATTTCCTTGGTGTGGACTTTAGGCGAAACTCACAGTGTTTAGAGCACTTAACTAGATGTATTCATCATTACAATTTTTATTTATCTATTTTACTCATCTTAAAATAATTCAAAACGTCTTGTATCATGTGTGCAGTGTCATGCAACTAGAATGACATGAATCAAATTAGGTTTCTTAACAAAGCCAATAATTAATACAAGAAGTGCAACAACTTGCAATTTGCAACATAAATGTACTTACTATTTCAGCATCATTGATATAAGTCATCGTCAAAGGGCAATCAACTAGAGATATCATCTCATTATCCAACATTTACCCTAAATAGGGTTTCTCAAGACTAATCAATGCATGTTAATTCAATCTGAACATTTTTGTTATCCATTGTTTCATATCAGAATTCTCATCAAGTATTAATAGAAACATTAGAACTAGCAACAATATAACCATATAGACATCACATGTCATTCATCATGCTCAAAACAAGATTTTAACACAACATATACTTATTTCATTCACTTTATATTCATATGAATAAATCTTAAAGAAAATGTACATAACACACTTAATAACTTTATCTTATTATTTACAACTCTTCAGATTGGGCTACTATTCAATGCATAAGTGATCTCATATAATTTTCATTAAGAATGTCATTATCACAATATAAGTATACTAACATAAAACTAGAATCCAAGAGTTCATTCTTATAGGACAATTTATATATTTGAACCTCATCGTGTCATTCAATTAAATTACACTAATATGCATTCCTTAATCTCTCATTTGTAGTCATTATTCATTAGGATAACATAGCTCATCATTTTAGGGTTAGGGTTAGGTTTATAGATCCATCTACTAATTTTCAACATTTTCCTTTCATTTTATATTCATTAGTCTCAACTTCTCTTATTTTATGTTCAATACATTATTGGAACCAATCATTCTTAATTCACTTGATAAACAATGCTTCCCTCTCATTAACATCCATTGATGTCCAATTTTAGTGTATTTCATTTCATTTAGATGAACCCACGTGTAATTAAAATAAACACTTTATAGACTTCATGTTACAACCCCAACTTTTAGGTTCATTTGGTGAGAAATGTAATTTCTCATATTAAATATATTGGAACAAATAATGATATAATTTGTTTTGAATAAATTAGTTTCATTTACAATAGCCTTGTTGGTTGTTTGGTGGGATTTATTGGCTATTGGGCCCAATAACAAGGAAAAGACAAAAGGAACTCCATTATTAATAAGAAATGGAGAAAAGAAAGATGTAGAAACCTCTAGAAGGCAAAAGTATATAATCCAAAGGTGGATTTCGTCCCTCTTGGGTTCCTTGGGTTCCGAGGAGTCCAAAGTTGCAAAGATAATGCAAAAAGAAAAGAAAAGATCAATTAAATATTTCTTTATTAAGAAAGAAATTAGAAACAATGATAAAATGCGGGAAATAAGTGAAAAGATGTATAATTGAGTTACCATTGGTGGATTTTCGTATCCAAAGGATTCCTAATGTTAAATGGAATTCCATTGAGGAAAATAAAAAGAAAGATAAAGAAAAATCCTCAAAAAGAGATATTTTTTTTGATTTACGAGAGAACCACCCCGCACGAGCGCCACTTTTGTGACCCCCGCAGGCGGTGTAAACTCTCGGGGACCCTGCCGCCCATACCGGGTATCCCAATTCAGTCACATCGTTGGCCGGCCGATGCGTGGGCTAATTCACTTCTGGGGCATAGCCAGGAGTCGAACCCGTGACCTCTCGCAGAGGCCGTGCGAGCCGCACCGCCTGAGCTACACCCCACCGGCAAAAAATAAACAAGATAATGAGAAATAATGAATATAGATGCATCTAGAAGGATAATAAGTATCCTTAAAAAGGAATTTTGAAATATTAGCGTTTCTTGGGGTCCAAGGAGAACAATGGAGAAAAAGAAAGAGAAAAGGAAAATAATAACAAAATAAGAAGATAATGTAATACATCATTAATGACTTTTTGATAATATCAAATAGAGATGTTATTTGCTTTAAGAAATTAGATTTTCTTGGCTAATAGATTAAAAAGGCAAGTACAAAGAGAATAAAAGACATAATTTTCGAAATCCTAATATCTAAGGAATAAAGGATGTCAAAGGATTTTGTTTAAAGAGAGAGGATTGTTTTTTCATGAAGGAATATAGTTTCCTAGTAGGAATGAGACTTGGATTCGTGAATAGCCAACCTGAGGCTTCGTTGCCCACCCCTATATAAAGGGTAGAGCCTCGGTTTGAGTTCAGGAGAGATCCCATGTCTCCCTCTCTCTTCCCCATCTCCTTCTTCATGAAGTCTTCACTCAAAACCCTAAGATAAAGGTATAGCTCAACCATGGAGCAACGAGGGACCGTTAAGTAGTTTTGAAGGAAGCAAGATGCTCCCACGAAAACCGAGGAGGGAACGGCCATCACCACCTTGCTCCCACCATCGTGTGGCACTACAGAGGGGTCTGCAGCACAGTCGCGGGTCACAGGCCTCGTGACCCAACACTCGGCCATCCGGGCCGAGGGTGGATGCTTGGGCGGACACAGTGGAGGGCATCAGAGTCAGAGCTTCAGTCGCCGATGGCCTCTTGGCCCAGGAGAGGGGTGGAGAAGCCGCACGGATCGCGGCTAGGGCGTGTCAGCATAGTTGCGTAAGGTTGAAGAAGATGATGGTCGCATTGGACTGTTATGCCCCTCTATGGGCGGAAGAAGCTATCTCTTAACCAAGGGTGTTTTCGTCATTTCGAAATGTTTTGAAGATAGCCGAGTCACGTTGCATGGAAGGGACACATGGCGCCCTCTGATTGGCTCTGGTAAGTAATATCTTGCAAAAATCGTATTTAAATATCGGTAGCTCAGATGGATACACATAAAATATGAAAATTTTTCAGAAAAATGAGAGGAATTCATTAAAAGTGGTTTTATAGGCTAATTCCTCTTGAAATTCGAAAACTAGTGTAATTTATCAACTTTAATGAATTAAAGATTAAGAAACCCTATTTGGATATGATTAATGTATTTAGTAGGGTTTAATGGATGATTACAGTTGATATTAACTTGTTAATTGTAAAAAGGTATATTGAGAACAAAAAGGATGAACTTTGCATGTAATTGGTTTAATTTAGAAATTCATGTGCATAAATATGCTTTAATGGGCCTTGAAACCGTAATATTAGTAAATGTGACTCCTAATGGATTTAATTGTTCAATTTCATAATTAAAGTTGAGATATGATAATTCTAAGATATTTCGAGTATAAAAATTCTTAATTGTGAATAAATACCCTTAATATGGTAATTAGAATTTTCTAATGGATAAAATGTGGAATTAGTAATAAATGGAGTTCATAGGTGAATTAGACCACAATGAACTAGGAATTGATGATAAATGAGCATAATGATCTTGTCATTGATTAAAAGGATAAAAATGGTAGCTTTAATGTAAAAGAGGCTTAATGGACTTAATTGATGGTTAATTATGCTTTTTCTGATATCAGGGTTATATGTTGATAAAAGGTAACCTTAATATCTTTTGAGAATAATGGATGAGATAATTAGGGTTTGTGAGTAATTGTATAAAATTAGGGTTTAAAATAGTAAGAGATGAAGGGAAACCCTAATTGCAATGAAAACCCTAAAAGTTGACTAGAAACCCTAGGAAGCAAGCTAGGTTTAGTAGATCTTGATGGCATGATTAATAATAGGAAATTGTATGCATATTTCAGGATCTCATAATGTGTTTACTTGCCTATTTGGATTTCTTGATTGGATTATTCTATCTCAAATCATCCTGACAGGTATGTGGTTACACTTATGAATAATCACTTTAGATTCACGGCGATTCCCGAATGTTTTATCGGTTGCCTGAAAATAACTACTTGGATGAGTTTTATTTCATGCAACTATAAAGTGACTATGACTATCACCATAAGTATGCATACATGACTGGATCAGATCCTGGTCCTCCACTGTGGCTTTGCAAATGCTAAAACGGGTAACCTAGAGCAAGGTCTGGGCTATCAAGAGTTAAGGATTGGGCTACCTACATGTAGTGCCATGCAACTCTTTAGCACACCATGAGTTAAGGAGTGGGCTACCAATGGGATTGCCATGTGACTCAACCCTAGAAATTGATTCACCTGTTAGGTAGGATCATGAGGGGTTAAATGGGGATCTACCATAAGGAAGGTAGCATCCAGGTCCACTATAGGGACAACGTAGAGGTTAGGGTATGTAAGGATTGAGCAGTTATGTTGAAAACATAAAGTTGTTTGTTAAATCATATTTGACTGCAATATGTTGTTACAGTTAATTACATGATTATTATTTCCCCCATGTACCAGCATAAATCATTTATGCTGACCGACATTTTGTTTTTCGACATTTTAGGTACAAGTGAAAAGAACAAACAATAAAGTGGCATATGTGGAATTAAATGAGAATTAAAGTGCAAAGGAGGATTAGTTAGAATAGACTCCAGATGTGGATAGAAGTAGATGTCCAAGTTTTTGAAAATGGTATGTGAAGTTAATTTTTATTACAGCCTTTTAGTTTAGTTTAGTAGAATTTGATAATTATTATTGATTATTTGTTGAACCTTTGATCCGGAAATTGGGATAACAGCTTTGACCACTTGGTCTCCCTTAATTGGGGGAACTTGGACGCAGGGTTGTTACACTTCATCATAATCACTTCATTACTTTCATCCTTAACTTACCATCATCATTCAATTCATTCTTATTAATTTCCTTTCTTATATTTAAATGAGTGTACCTTGTCATTGACTTCTAGGGGCATTTTGGTAATTAACAACAATCCTTCAATTTCTTATAAGACTACTCACTATAGAAAATTAGAATGGATTAGGGTTAATTCTTCTTACATCATAATCTCTAGTCATCTCCCATATTCATTCTTGCATGACTTGCATAAAGACTAGCATTTATATGAGAAATTACTCATTATTCCATAAATTATACAAAAATAGATGCATTATGTTTAGATCATATTAATAAGAGTTAATGTCTTCAATTTATGTCAAAATACTCATAATTTAGCATTTCTTCACATTTACAATGTTACATACAAATTTCTAACTTTTAATAAGACTTATTATCTTCAGTTTATGTCAAAATAGTCATAATTTAGCATTTCTTCACATTTACAGTGTTGTATAAAAATTTCTAAATTTATCATTCATAGTTGGCTTGATGTTGAACTTGTAGGATGTTCAAGAAGATGTCTAAGTTGAAATCATTATAGGCACCTTATTATTTATTAATCTAATCTAAGTGTAACGGATGGTTCATCATGGCTATTCACATACATGGAAATTGTAGTTTCCATTCCCACACGTCTTACTCATCAATTTTAAGTATGCATCGATTCATTAGATCATTCGAGTCAATCCGGAAAACTCAACCTTAGACATGGATTCTCTTCATTTGAAACTCTCATATCAATCCTTACGTACATACCATATGTAATTCTGGAAAAGATAAGAAAATATAGTGTAGAACTCATTCTTGTTAAGTTCAAACATGATTCCCAACCATATCGGGCATTAGGCTGATTTTTAGCAATATTCACACGAAACACCATAGTCCTCTATCTTTAGAATTTTTAGTGGAACATTAATCAATATATTAGGAACTAAGAAAGTTCAATTTAATCACAAATAATCGAAATAAGTATAATTTCATTCCCTAATATCTTCCCAAATCAATACCCAAATGCATACAAATACAAGCAAGGTTTCGTTTTATTTTATCCAGATAAAATTAGGATTTGAACATGAATATAGAGCTTAAGATGGAGATAAACAGTCACCTAAGGTGATAAGCACCTTAAGAACGTAGGAGATATATTAAATTTCTATATATTCAATCAAACTCTAGAAAACAAATCCATTTCTTCCTCTTCTCAAATTAGAAACCCTAGAAATGGAGAATAGGAGAGAAAGATGGAGATTTGATACCATTTCAAATCAAATCAGATGCATAGAATTATGACATGTGAGAGAAAATTCACAATAAAAGACTATGCAAAGAAGATAAATTGACTTGATTTCATCATTTCTCTGATGATAAAATCCTAGATCATCAATTTCACCACATTCTCCTCTCAAAACCTAACTCTCCCTCTCTCACTAGGATTTCTTTTCTCTGGAATGAATACTGAAATATGAGAGATCCTTTAGTTCTAGGTTTTTCATATAAATCAATTAAGGTTCTTGGATCAATTGCAAATTGACCCAACTTTACACTTTCTTTTATTTCAGCATAATTTTTTTTCATGCAAATGTTACAGATTTTTTTTACTAAATACGTAAAAAATCCTTCAACTGTTATGAAACATTAGTATGTTTTCTATCACAATGTTTTAGAGCTATAATAAAAAATTTATATCATTTAGAATACCAATAAATAAATAAAAATCAATTACTATATTGATATACAACAGTCTCCAACATGGTCGGTGGAGTTGTTACTAATAAGAAACTTCACCTACATCGCACTGTGTAGGACTCAAAAAATCCAAAAGTTATGTATAGTTGACAATATTTCTGAAATGTAATTTTATATGATCAATTAACATTTTTAAAATCAATCATATATAACAATTAAGAGATAAAATTAAAATACCAGACTGTTATATTTCAACCTCAATGCATGGTCGGCTGAGTATGTCCCGGGGAAATGTGGTTGACAAATAAGTCAGGAAATTCTTCAAAAATTTTGTCAACAATATTAATAATAGAGTTACATATATCCAAACTTTAACTAAATTAGAGTTATAGAAAAACTACTAAAACTCATTTACTACAACACAATATTTATCAAATTGTGTATTCATAATTTACCAAAACCCTAATTTTTTCCGATTAGGGTTTTCAATTAGCAAACCTTAATTATTTGAAATAAATGCATATTTAGAGATTCTCATTATGTTTAATAATCATAATTAGACTACCATAAAAAAATTAGACTACCATCATTAATCAATCTTAAGAAATGATCAATTTACTAAGCTTGGAATCATCCAAGTAACCCCTAATCTAAAAATAGGTTGTTACATATATAATGTACTGATAAATAATTAGAATATCATATGTGATTATATAAATGAAGATGACTACTATGTTAATGGGAATAAACTCAATAATTTTGGGAGGAGGTATTACAACAACAAGAAGTGAGTATTTATATATAATGGGTAAAATGGTTGTTTCACTTAAAAAAGAAATTAGGAAGTGATTTCCAAGCTAAGAAACATCAAATACCCTATTATATTCTCTCTTGATATAATCTTGATACATTGGCATCCTAGAATCCTTGTGGCCAGTCTTGCTTAAAAAAATTCAATTATAAAAGGCACTGAATTCTTAATTCGATTATTGAACTGTTTATCTCCTTCTAGGATTTCATTAGAATAATTTTTGTAAAAGTGGTGAAGAAATGTTATTATTAGCCTTTCCCACTTGTTGAAGGTCACCACAACTAAATTGAATGTTAAACATTGTTCAGTAATTGAAATGTTGGTTTATTTTGATATAGGCACAAAAAAATGAAATATTGGCTAAGATCTTTGGCTCATTAGATTTAGCAGATCATATCCCCCAACCTTACATAGTGGATAATGGACAATTAGAGGTCTTCTAGTACTGTTTACTCCCACAAGTGAAAGTGTTGTTCTCTCGTAAAGGGGAGAATGCTAGGAACACATCCACTGACAAAGAAAAAATATTAAATTGATTGTGACAATGGATAACTATTTTCATTTTGAATACTTTTATATCTTGGTATTAGTTTAGAGAATCTAGTTACCACTTTGAATCATCGTACATTTTTTTAACTAGCATGGTAACTAGACCATATTTTTTTTATTACCATAATCCACCAAGCATTCTTACCTAGATTTGATCTCATAACTCTTTACTTCTAAAATAGTTGAATAATTTAATTTAGTACCAACCTAGCTGACCTGTATTTTCCCTTCTTGGGGTCCATGTGTGATTTTGTTCCCTATGGGAAGTCATGGATAGGTTACTCAAAGAAAGAATAGAACACACGTGTGGGAGTTGTCCCTTATTGAAGACTAGATAGGAATTGATTATTATTCTAAAATTTGTAATCTTGTGTAAGCTTCCGCGACTATGATGTAAAATCATGATTGTAATAAGGATTTTTTTTATACTTTTGATACATTTTGTAAATATTTGATCTAATACTCAAGTATTTGTATATGTTCTAATAAACATGTGGAGGATGGAAAGTGAAGGTGATGTCTTTTCCTTCTAAGAATGAAGTAATGAAATACCATTCATGATTAAAACAAGATTGCACTTAAATGATTTATCTAGAATAAGGGTAGCCTCTAGGGTATTTTGCCTATATCTGACCAATCATTCATTCCCTTGGAGAGATGATGAACTGTCCAAATTTTGACTATAATGAGATCTTCTAACGTCATCAATCCAGTTGATGTATTAATAATGATTGATTCTCCCAAGAATTCATGTCCTCGTGAGAGAACGGTGGATGTGAAAAATTCGATAGGATCGATGTTTGTCTAAGGCAATTAAAAACTAAGTGTATATTAAACGTCATGGCAAATGCTCAACTATGAACATCTTATAAAAAATCATCTTTGTTCTTCTTCCTATTCATTTAGTTTTCTATAAATATTTTTTCAAAGAGAACCAATTCAAGTTTAGGACCATAACCCCTAAAAGGTGAAATATGGTGAGTTTGCCTATCTGAGATAGATAGGGCTTTAATTGATTAATATCAAAAGATTAGGCATCAGCTAATTTTCCATTTATAAGGTACCTTTAGGGCTATTGACTAAGTTGGTCAATTTTCTGCTCCTTAGAGCATGTGTGATCTGATACAAGAGTGTCAACACAAGTTGAAATCAATCATTAGATGATCATCAAATCAAAAGGTGGTCCCTGAGATGTGTTCCTCTACTAGTTCATCATCTATTCCCCTAGATCATTTATGAGTTATTATCACCAACTTTCTAGTTCTCAGTTGGTCTAAGTGTATGTGATATGGAAGTTGAGTTTCCAAATTTTATTTTTGACTCATGATTCAAGATCATAAAAAGGTTTTTATGCTTTATTTAATGAATTCATATTTGCATATACAATTTTTCGTAAGTGCTTTCCTCTGGGAAGGTGTCATAGTAGTACAAGTAGGATTGTGGGAGAGCTACTCCCAATGAAAAAGGTTCATGGTTCATCTAGCCATGATGTGTATAAGCATGCATCATAGAGTCATCTAGATAGAGATGAAATATAACTTGGAAACTCCTTGTCTTTTTAATTTACTTTGTTTTTTGAGCTTAAATAGGGGTTTTCTTTGTGGCAAAAAAAAATTACTTTGCTATTTGGTTCATATTTTTGGATCTTGCACCATTGAATGTGTATATGAGGACTCACTGGGATTAGCTGAGATCTTGTATGCCATGCTAGTATTTGAGGAGATAGAGTTATATGAGACCAACTTTGGAAGCATCTTTGTTGTGTGATAGTTGATAGGAATTATCTTCTTCCTCTAATTGAACACTTCTAGAGACTAGTACTTCTCATTTCTTCATTGTTGAGCTAGACATTACCCCTGGTGAGTTTGTTGGGATGATATAGTTAGGTTTTGGTAGGATTATCATTTGTAGTTTTCTAGATAGACCAAAATGAAGGTGTTACTACCTTGTTGAGATACTAGGAATGAACCTTGATGATATTGGTATGCCTTCTAGACATGAAGTCCAATTCACCTAGTTGTTCTTGACTTTCCTTCACACGGGGGAGGCTTGAGGTGTCAGTGACCCTTTGTATGCTTCCCTAAGAGTTACAGTATTTATCTTTGTGTTGATCATTGGTAGCCTTTTCATTAAGAATGTTGGAAATAGGGTAGAGATTAATTGATTCTCCTTCTGTCTTGACTTAGATGGAGTTCCTCCTTTTGATAGGGGTGGAAGCATGTAAGCCTACCTCCTAACAAGATTAAGGAGGTTTCTTGGGGGTGACTTCTTTGCAAAGTAAATGGTCAGGTCTACATAGAGCTATAGAAACTTCATAGGCTTGATTGTGTCTTGAATATCAGAAGTGATGAGTTTGCTGATTTTTTCATATATTTATGCGAATTTGATCAATTCTAGATAAAAAGGCATGTTACTCTGAGAAATGTAGAGGGTTATTTGCACGCATCCTTCCCTACATGTTGTTATTGGGTTGGGTGTAGTATCAGGGTGTCATATAAGTTGTGGAGAGATGAACTAGAGACAATCACTTCAGCCAAGTCATGTGTAGTACTAAGATATTATACGATCTTGTATGTATGTATTTTGGCTAACTTCAAATTGTAGGTCCAGTTCAGGATCTTCTCTAGGTTTTAGCATGGTGAAGAAGCTACATTGTATGTGACCTACTTTGAAGTATTGTCTCTGGTCACTTTCTAGATCTAGTTTGAGTCACTTCTAGGAGTGTCTTGTACATGGGAGAGTGTGACACTCA
The DNA here is from genome assembly GCA_963693085.1 of Alisma plantago-aquatica. Classification (NCBI taxonomy): domain Eukaryota; kingdom Viridiplantae; phylum Streptophyta; class Magnoliopsida; order Alismatales; family Alismataceae; genus Alisma; species Alisma plantago-aquatica. The sequence continues at coordinate 887,750,526 of OY856414.1, read as the reverse complement.
TTAGTGGGTGGGTGGGTAGCATATTCTTTTCGACACTTTGCTTACAATTGTTCATCTAGGTCTTTTGATTCTTCAATTTGTTAGGGAGTTGGTGTGGGGTCACATAACGTATATGGATTATCTTAAGTGGTATTATGTGCACAGTTGGTCAATGTTTCTCTCTAGGGAGGCATACAATCATCCATGCCATCCTCTGATGGTAAGTGTTCACCTTCTAATTAATATCATGCAATCATAATTGCATCCTCTATAGGTGGTTGATTATGACTCTGATGAGGACTAGGATAATGACATATCTCCATCCTCCTCCTCTTAAGGCAACTTTTCCTCCTTCTCTTCCACTTACACCTTGGGGCTTTCAAGATTTTTCTAGGATGAGGTCTCATTGGGATTTTAGTATAAGTGGTTCGTGTCAATTCCCAAAAGAATTTGGTTGGACTTTGTCCTTCCAAGACAACTATGTCGGGACAACTGTGGTGGGTGGACTCTTTGATTCAAACATCCCACCAGAATATGGACATAGTTAGCGCTTTGAGGGGTTCACATGCATGGATGACTTATTCATATAGAATCTAGTTCAGACAATAGATCCATCATCTGTGAGCATTGGAGAAAGTTCTTCTAATCATAGAATGTTTCTGTGGTTGTAGAGGTGCAGTCCAATATATCTTCTTCGGTCACTGGTGGATGACTAGTGCTATTCATCCAGATACAAGTAGAGAAATCTGTCTTTTGTGACTTCTTCTTTGAATTATTGATCTTTGACAAAGCATTTGTTGGATGATTGAAGAAGAATATGAAGAAGTAGAAAATGTATTTAGTTTGTATTTATGTTGTATTTTGCAAGAAAAATCATCTATTACCAGTGTTATTTTTTTTATCTTCGGATCAAAATTAGATTTTAGAAATTTGAGCTTCAGAAGATCTTGAAAAACATTATAAAATGGCGTGATATGTGTGTCAAATGTTGTGGAAAATTACATCAGTTCATGAGGCAATGGGACATGGATTCTTGTATCCTTGGGATGCATGCCCATGTTGATTATCGATGTTGATGACTTTGGTGGATATTGATAACACCCAAATTAGCGCATATTTTCTATGCATTTTATCTATAGTTTTGTGCCACTTTAGTCTTAATATGCACTCTTTTGTTCATGTTTTATGTTTTCTATCTCTCCATTAGATAATGTAGTGAAAATAGCCAATAATGTAGCTAATTAGCCTGTTTTAGACTTGTAGGCACCGAAACTAGCCAATTTTGGGACTTTCAAGTACCAGACCAGGAAAAGACAAGAATCGCAGCAGCTGGCCGATATGGCTGCCCGATACGGGTGCCTGATATAGCTGCCTGATATGGTCTGGATGAGATGGCCGCCCGACAAAGACGTCTGATATGGCTGCCCGATATGGCCTGGCCGATACACGCGCCGACCGATACGGCCGCCGACCGATACGGGCGCCGACCGATACGGGCGCCGACCGATACGGCCGCTGACCGATACGGCTGCCCGATACGGTTGCCCGATACGGTTGCCGAGTGACAGTCATATTGGCCGACCTGGTTCCTCAAGATTGAAGCCACAGATGAAGGACACGTGGACCAATAAAAGCTACAACTCACATCAACTCGCTGCCTATAAATAGCAGCTGCCAGCCTACAAGAATGCTTCTGCGGAGGAGGAGAGAGCCGAGGGCTGGAGGGAGGACCCTGCAAGAGCTAGTTCATAGACCAAGGAGCTAGTGTGTTGGGTTCCCCAAAGGCTGCCGCCCGATACGCCTACCGCCCGATAGGCCCGCCGACCGATACGCCCGTCGACCGATACGCCTACTGCCCGATACGGCCGCACCGACCGATACGGCCGCGCCACCCGATACGGCCGCGCCGCCCGATTCGACCGCGCCGACCGATACGGATGCTCCGCCCGATACGCCCGCCGCCTGATACGGTCTAGAGAGAGAGAGAACTGAGGAGTCCAGAGGGACAAAGAGAAGACCCAAGGGGCGAGATCCGGCCTACACAGAGGCCAAGGAGCGAGAGCCACCTCTCCTCTACGGGCTATATCTCTCCCCTCTTCTCTTTCATTCTACTGCATTCCTTTGTTTCTTGTACAAACGATGTTTATCCATCTTTGTTCGGTGCCAGCTATGCTTGTCTATGGCTAGTTAGCTCCTTCTTGGCTATGCATCCCGATCTAGGCATGTTTATATACTTTTTCTTTAAGCAAGTAGATTCATATCAGATCTAGTATGTTGCATGTTCTATTTTCTCTTTCCAAGTTATGATTGCTAGTTTGGTTGATCTCTTGCTCGCTTGAACTGCTATCTCTGCCTGTATTGAGAGATCCGTTGTAGAAATAGCTAAGAGATGATAGTTTGGATCTGAACCCGAGAGGAGGACGATCCAAGGTATTGTGTTCCTAACACCCCATAATATCCTAAGACCCGAGAGGGAACTTAGCATATACTGAGGTGTTGATATGTCATCCCTTGAGAGAGGGTTAATGACATATCGTTGATGGTTTTAGTCACGCATCGCGAGAGCGAGTGGGATGATCCCACAGGACAGATGCCGCTGTGCGTACTAGATGCTTGCTTGGGTGTTCGAGGGTTGTCTACGCCCGAGAACGAGTGCATAGACTGCCCCTTTTGTGGTTACATAGCCAAGAAATCTTTTTCTCTAGTTAGTAGAACCTCGTGCTCTGTCTTGTTTTGCTTTTGTTTTCTTTTCTTTTCCTTATTTTAATCGTGACAACCCGCTAGACTAGTTCTAGCACTTTCTTTCATCGACTATCGTTTTGGCTTATCTGACTCAAGAACAGAAATCTGTAGCGTCCTAAACGTCACCACGTCCCTGTGTTCGACCCCGTATATCTACTTCGACCCCGTAATTAAGTTGTGGGGGCCTAGAAGGTTTCGGGTTATAAATTTAAAGCTTGATTCCTTCCTTTGTCCCGCGTTCATTTCCGGACGCGTGAAAAAGGTCGGTCAACTTTTGGCGCCGTTGCCGGGGACGTGGGTTTTCCACGTTTACACGCCTAGTAGATTTTTGTTCTGTCACTATAAGCCTGTATATATATGCATAAATTTTCATTTGTTTTAAACATACGTGTTCATATATACTGAATACCTTCTCTTTTTCTTGTACCTTTTTCAGCCATGGATCTTGCTTCGGCAAGACAAGTCATCTTGTCCGCCTGTCCTCCCGAGTTTTTCCGCAGTTCCGACTGTTGGAAAATAATTGAAGGTCATGCTCTACAACTAGTCGAGTTATACTCACCTCCACCGTCGTCATATGTTGAAATTACAACAACGGAGACTGCCAGTCAACCATCGACTCCCGTGCTAGCATGGGATCAAGAACTGATTAAGGCAGTGGAGTTAGCTGGGGAGAGTGGCAAGGCGCTCACCTCCCTAGTCCCTCATCTCCAAGAAGATGTCGATCCCAAGCAACAACTGCTAGAAGAGCAGGATCGTCTTCTCAAAGTAGGCACCGAGGCTGCAGACTGCAGTAGAAGTCTAGTTCAAACTGTTGAGCGAGAATTCATTCAAGCGCATCAGTTTGGTACAGCAGGTCAGCAACCAATGTGCATGGCAGAATCGACGGGTCTCGAAAGCATTGCTTCTCAAGTACAACAACTTCATGATAAATATGTTGAACAAGGCAGGAGGCTCCAAGAGCTCATTGATTTGGTTACAATCCAATTACAAATTCCATCACAAGATAATGAAGACGTTAGTCATCAAGGCCATTCCATTGGATCTGAATCGGAGTATATCTCACCATCCTATTCAGACCATCAACTGGATTCACCCGGATTTTTCTGTGAAGACCAACCCACTTGGGGAAGCCCTTCATTCTATCCAGATGACCCAGTTGATGAACCAATGGACGATATGAGTCATAGACATGAATGGGCCAATGATGATGATGACAAAGACTCTTATCCTCACAATGACAGCCAAACAACCTCACATCCAGAAAGTTGGTCAGAGGAACCAGAGTCAGATATTGAACCAGACCAGAGTGACATCTCTCATATTGAGACTTGTCACTTCGCTTTGAGCAGTACGCCAACCATGGTTTCGAACAATTTGTTCGATGACGATAATGACAACGACGAAGACGACGACAACTGCTCGACATGGAGCATTGAGTATAATGTCGACGACGAGTTAGAGCAGCACGAGTCGCCATTTACACCCATACCTTTACAAGGTAGGGTGGACGTCAAGGGGGCAGGATGGACGGTGCACTACAACATGGCTGCTAAGCATGAAGACACCCTCGACTCCATGCCAAGTGATAAGCTTGGGGTGGTAGAACCACAAATAGATTCTTCAGGGGGTACTTCTTGTTCAGAAGATGATTGGATGACTCAGACTGTACATGATGATTTATCTGAGCATCTAACCTCAAGTTCAGAGATGGAGGGAGGAGAAATGGATCCCACCCAAGTCATTCAACCTATACCCTCCATCTCATCCTGTGTCGACATCCTAAGACCTTCATATTCAGATTCATATACTGAAAGGTACCCTGAGGATGATTTGCAAAAGAAGTCACCCCAGTGCAGTTCATGTCACTTCCAGCACAAAGATGACTTCACTGAGTCACCAGATTTAACTTTTCTTCTTCAGACTCGGCAGGGCCAACACATCCGCCTACTCTACTCATATTATGTGGCGGAACCCGTCGGCAAGACACAGGTGACACTGGTCCCAAAGCTGAGAATTTGGGATCCCAGTGTCGGTATCATGGGGCAACCACCCCCTTTTCTCTTACCTAACCTCCCACCCTTTTATTACAATAAATTCTGCTTTTTATGTTCTTGTTGGTTAATTTCTTTCCTCTAACTATTTTGATATCCTTGCACCCATGCATCATCTTTAGAACTTCAATAAATGTCGTTAAACTCATGCATTCCTGCCTCACTATTTCAAGTTTGAGACTTGCTCGAGGACGAGCAAAATTTTAAGCTTGGGGTGGTAGGCGTCGCCCTTCTTTTCTCTTCACTCTTCTTGCATGCATGTCTATTTCCTACATTTAGTCTTAAATTTTCAAAATTTTCAGCTTTTTATCTTTGTAATTATGGCTATGTGGTGTGAATCTAATAGATAAATGCTTGGCTTCATGCCTAGATGCACAATTTTCATCTTAAAAATTGCTTGACCTTTTGATTGACTTGCTCTTTGACTCTTTCCTTGAGTTTGGTAATAAACCTAAGGTTATGTCCCTTTTTCATACCTTAAAGCTAAATTCCCTTGATCTGTGTCATGAATGGAAAATCCACGGTAAAGGACCGCTGGAATGAGCTAAAACATGATCAAAGAACCTAGCTGTGGATTCACAAGTTTTCCTCTATTCTAAGGATTCTTGAATCATAATTGCTATCTTTTCGCACAGGTACCAAGCGGGCCATGATAAGTTTTGAGCCATGATCAAGGTGAAGTTCTTTTCCTTGATGGACTACATGCCTTCTCACATTAGATTGAGTCAAAAAGATGAAAAATATAAAAATGTGCAAAAGAGGTTTGGCCGCCCATAAAATCCCAAAAATATCTATATAGCTCTCACCCAAGCCTAAAAATAGAATGCAGATGATAAAAGCCTGAGTGTGAACAATAAATGAGCGCTTGTTTTCTCTTTTAGGAGAGTTGAGGATGGTGCCCAGCCGGTGTATGACTGCGCTCATGAACGCGGATATGTCGTGCCTGGTAGTACCACTCCAAAAAGCTCATTAGAGAGTCACTAGGAACCCCCTAGGTGACCTATGAGATCATCTCAGTAGCAGGGTTGGTTCGGGCGCAGTACGAGGAGTTCATCTCACTGCTTTGGACCAACTGGTTCGGACTGCAGGGACTGCTGCTCGCTACATGGACCAATCTGACGCAGATCGGGATCCTCAGAAGTCATTAGAGTCTTTTTGCTTTATTTCTTAGGACATGAATAAGTGAGAGGCATGGTATTCTAGATTGGTATGCATGGATTCATGGTGATGGCTCATTGCTCATCACCTGCTTGATCACCTAAGTGACAACTCTTTCATACTTAAATAATTATGATTCAAACCCTCATGAGTATTGGCAGGCTATAGTGAATTTGCTTAATCTTTCCTGGAAATTCTTTGATCTTACTTTGGTAGGATTGTGCTTGTTTGGTGGGGGTTTGTTCTGAAATGACATGGATCAAGAGTATTGATGCGTTAAACTATTTTTTCTTAACCTTATCATCTATTTCCAAGCTTAATTTGGATGTTATCTTTTGTTCTTTGAGCACAGTCTTGCTTGAGGACAAGCAAGTTTTAAGCTTGGGGTAGTTGATAACACCCAAATTAGCGCATATTTTCTATGCATTTTATCTATAGTTTTGTGCCACTTTAGTCTTAATATGCACTCTTTTGTTCATGTTTTATGTTTTCTATCTCTCCATTAGATAATGTAGTGAAAATAGCCAATAATGTAGCTAATTAGCCTGTTTTAGACTTGTAGGCACCGAAACTAGCCAATTTTGGGACTTTCAAGTACCAGACCAGGAAAAGACAAGAATCGCAGCAGCTGGCCGATATGGCTGCCCGATACGGGTGCCTGATATAGCTGCCTGATATGGTCTGGATGAGATGGCCGCCCAACAAAGACGTCCGATATGGCTGCCCGATATGGCCTGGCCGATACGCGCACCGACCGATACGGGCGTCGACCGATATGGCCGCCGACCGATACGGGCGCCAACTGATACGGCCGCCGACCGATATGGCTGCCCGATACGGTTGCCGAGTGACAGTCATATTGGCCGACCTGGTTCCTCAAGATTGAAGCCACATATGAAGGACACGTGGACCAATAAAAGCTACAACTCACATCAACTCGCTGCCTATAAATAGCAGCTTCCAGCCTACAAGAATGCTTCTTCGGAGGAGGAGAGAGCCGAGGGCTGGAGGGAGGACCCTGCAAGAGCTAGTTCCTAGACCAAGGAGCTAGTGTGTCGGGTTCCCCAAAGGTTGCCGCCCGATACGCCTACCGCCTGATAGGCCCGCCGACCGATACGCCCGTCGACCGATACGCCTATTGCCTGATACGGCCGCGCCGCCCGATACGGCCGCGCCGACCGATACGGCTGCGCCGCCCGATACGCCCGCCGCCTGATATGGTCTAGAGAGAGAGAGAGAACTGAGGAGTCCAGAGGGACAAAGAGAAGACCCAAGGGGCGAGATCCGACCTACACAGAGGCCAAGGAGTGAGAGCCACCTCTCCTCTATGGGCTATATCTCTCCCCTCTTCTCTTTCATTCTACTGCATTCCTTTGTTTCTTGTACAAACGATGTTTATATATCTTTGTTCGGTGTCAGCTATGCTTGTCTATGGCTAGTTAGCTCCTTCTTGGCTATGCAGCCCGATCTGGGCATGTTTATATACTTTTTCCTTAAGAAAGTAGATTCATATCAAATCTAGTATGTTGCATGTTCTATTTTCTCTGTCCAAGTTATGATTGCTAGTTTGGTTGATCTCTTGCTCGCTTGAACTGCTATCTCTGCCTGTATTGAGAGATCCATTGTAGAAATAGCTAAGAGATGATAGTTTGGATCTGAACCCGAGAGGAGGACGATCCAAGGTATTCTGTTCCTAACACCCCATAATATCCTAAGACCCGAGAGGGAACTTAGCATATACTGAGGTGTTGATATGTCATCCCTTGAGAGAGGGTTAATGACATATCGTTGATGGTTTTAGTCACACATCGCGAGAGCGAGTGGGATGATCCCACAGGACAGATGCCGCTGTGCGTACTAGATGCTTGCTTGGGTGTTCGAGGGTTGTCTATGCCCGAGAACGAGTGCATAGACTGCCCCTTTTGTGGTTACATAGCCAAGAACTCTTTTTCTCTAGTTAGTAGAACCTCGTGCTCTGTCTTGTTTTGCTTTTGTTTTCTTTTCTTTTCCTTATTTTAATCGTGACAACCCGCTAGACTAGTTCTAGCACTTTCTTTCATCGACTATCGTTTTGGCTTATCTGACTCAAGAACAGAAATCTGTAGCGTCCTAAACGTCACCACGTCCCTGTGTTCGACCCCGTATATCTACTTCGACCCCGTAATTAAGTTGTGGGGGCCTAGAAGGTTTCGGGTTATAAATTTAAAGCTTGATTCCTTCCTTTGTCCCGCGTTCGTTTCCGGACGCGTGAAAAAGGCCGGTCAGATATCCCCATTCTGCCAAGGAAAAGGATAAAGAATCTCCATGTCTCTGAGAAGAGAATCTGTCATGTTGAATCCTATAAATAGTGTATCATGGTTTTGTCTATTATACACATCATGAATTTTTATATTCTGAATGATGGGGGACTAAGTGATAAGTGAGATTTTACTCATGAGGAATCCTCATCTAAAATAATCTCTTGTGTGTTGTTGCATTATAGATATGTCTAATACAGAGGACGTTGAGTTCACAAGCTTTTGTGTGCGTTGTCATCTTCATCATCTATCATATGTCCCTGTCAAAAGGAAATTTATGTCAAAGCTGATTTGACTCTGGGATCCACTCAATCACTACTTCTGGTTTGGGGATGTTTCTCTCACTCCTATATTGATAGATATGGCAAAGATCACTTGACTTCCCTTGAACGAGTGTGTCAGCCTGTTGTACTGAGGAAGTCAAGTTGTATCGCAAAGTTGTCTAGTCTTTTGGGCATGAATATGTCTCTAGCTACTCATTGGTTGACCAAAGATGGTCGCTTTATTTAGATAGCCTCCCTATGGGATTCCTTCAAGAGTGAAGTACAATGTGAATCTATAGATATGCCCTATTTGTGAGCACACACCTTGATCATCCTTGTTGAGTTGTTGTCTAGAGCTAACGTGGTCAGGTGATTTCTTTTTTTCTAGAGTCATGGATACAACTTACTAGAAGAAAACTATTGTTTCCTTGATCTTGGACAAGTTGTATGAGTGTTTTGATAAATGTCATTGACTAGGAGAATGGGAGGACCATTCAAAGTTTTGCAAAATTATTTGGGATGCACATCGGCTCTACTAGGTTTTTGGACTCTTCAAATCCTCATTAGATCATTGTGAAGGAGTACTTGTCAAATCATATCCAATTAGGTGAGCCTTTACAGTTGTGGGGTGATCTGGCTTGGTGTCTTGCAAGTTTGACATCAGTGGATATATGTTGGCGATGGATGGAGTTCCATCTTGACAAATCAGACTGTGGATTTCCATGCCTAGCTTTTAGTGGTTTATCATATTTACAGGGTTTGGATCATTTTACTACATACTAAATTGTTTAGTGTTTAAGTAGTTTTACTTTTGTAAGTGCACATACCAGATCAAACTTCTTCCATCCTTCTTTAGGAAGTTGTGGATAGACTCTTGAAGAAGAGGCGGTGGCAAACATATAGTTAAATTGGAGGAATATGAGTTGTGACTTTTTTCCTATTGGTAGAGAATACTCTCTTGTATAATTTTAATGGCTTGCATTGGCACCTTCAATCTCAATAACCTATGATCCTTTAGGAGGATTGGAATGGTTTTTCATTTTGTAAATTTTTTATATTTTAAATGTATTTTCTTTATGTTTTGGCATGAGATGATGAGTTTTCTCGAAGGGATACAAAGTTTCTTTTTGGTTCATGACTAGAGGCATTGGATTTGGGATACTTCCTCCATGATGTTTTGATTACGCCCATCGACTTAAATCCCTAATAACCTTGGGGTGTTTCAAGCCATGAGCCTCTTTGATGAATTAGGTGATTACGAATAATCTAGACCTCCTACCTACACATTCTGTGCATCAAAGATTATTAGAGGCTTAAGTTCTTTTAGAAATAAAATGACATCTATCACGGGCACCTCCTCTTCATCCTCTTCTCTTATAAAAACCAAAATGTTGAAACCCCAAGCATTTTAAGCCACTACGTGCCTCATCCTCCTAATGGTATATGATTCGTCTATTTAAACATTTGTATCATGTTCTTCTATGATGGGGATCTTCATTGTAGGGGAAGGATGTATTGGGCATTTTCTCAACATGGATGTCACTCTAGGTGCTAAAGTCATTCATGTAATCGATGTATAAGAAGAAACTCAATTCCCAATTGTGCTAAGGCACCTGGTGTCAGAGACACCCCGATGGGCTACACTTCCACATGCTTTAGTGTAGAAATATACCACAAGTATGTGTCTACTGAGATAAAGGGATATTATAGAAATTTTGAGATGTGTCCACCTATTGTGGAACGTTTAAGTTGAATCTTTAAATTGACATTGATGATCAAGGACTTAGCATGAGAGAGTGTGGTTCCATGAGGAATGGATGGGGTTTTCCTAGTGAAGATTCCCCACCTTGGTGTTCCCAGGTTAGTTCTTTCTTATATTGGTATCAACTCTTTTTTAGAAATGAGATATGGATATCCACAAGGAGTTTGAATTTCTATTTCATCCTGCTAGGCATTCCTTTTTTAGGTTAACCCCAACATATTTCATCATCAGAGTTACGTGATTTTTCACCCCGGATATGGGTGTCAGGGATTATTGATTATAAGGATTCGATCTAACTCACCTCCAGGTACTCATATATTTATCGACCTTCTTAAGATGGTGATGATAGTGGTCATGGGGATTTTCCTTTTCCTTTAACGCAGTTATGAACACTTTTTTCCTTATTTTCTTGGCCTACTTTAGGGAGTTAATTTTAGACTAGTGAACCATTTTGGGCTCAGGATAATGGTCATGCTCCTTTCTTCCTAGGCCCAAGATTCTAATTTGGCCTTTCCTCTTCAGGAAACATGGGGGGGGGACATGTTTTTTTTTCAAGTATACAATTAGAATTGAAGTACATGGATCCTTTCTAAAAGTTGTGTGTCAAAAATAATAATGCTCCATGAGGATAGCCTTAGTGTGATGAAGATGAATATGTCCATCCATGTCCTTCACACACATTCTTCCCTACTCATAAATGTTATGGATGATGTAGGACCCTTCCCATTTAGGGTTGAACTTCTCTGTGGAGTCAACATTCTAGATGAAGAACAATACCAGGTCACCATTCTAGAAATTGTGGGGATGAGCCTTCTTGTTGAGCGCTTGAGCTATCCTTGCTTGATAATATTGTGATTGATGCAGAGCTCTCTTTCTCCTTTTTTGAAGTATGCTGAGGTAGAAGATTTGATCTTGAAGTTGCTCTGCCTCGAGAATATCTGCTTCCCGTAGTATGCAAAAATAAGGAATGTGGAACTCAAGTGGAACTTCCATCTTATAACCCAATGGTTATGATACAAGTATATTAAACCTAGAGGGAGATTCCAAAGGTGTTCATGCTAGTAGGAAGGGAGATAATTGTATACATCACAATCCTTATCATGTTCTTGTTGGCAGCTTCTATGTTGTTCATTTAAGGTCAGCAAGGTGACATCCGATGATGTTTGATTCCCAAAGAGCTTAGATACTCTTTGATGGTTTTAGCTATGAATTATGTACAATTGTTGGACATGATCTTATGCATTATCATGTATAGTCTTGTGATGTTGTTCTAGAGGAACTTGATTACTTTTTGAGACAAAGCACTGGTGATGGGCATGGCTTCCACCCACATTATGTAGTAGTCTATCACAACTATAATGAAATTGTTCTCATTTGATGCTTTAGGATTTATTTTCCCAACCATGTTGATTCAACAAGTGCAGAATTGACAAGGCATGGCCATGTAGTATATCAAATTAGGAGGTGGATGAATGTACTCACCCAGGTTTTGGCAAACTCAGCATTTGTAGACATATTGGCAACAGTTAGTTTTGATGGTGTTCTAGTAGTACCCCAAGAGTTGTATCTTCTTTTCTAACATGACCCTACTCATATGTGTGTTGCGTATAACCTCGATGAACTTCCTTGATGAGGGTTTCTCCTTCTATCTTCTCAACAAATGGAAGGAGAGTATGGTTGTACAATATGTGATATAGATATCCTACCCTTAGGGCATATTCTATGTCTTATTGCTTGATAGCCTATTGTTCTTGTGACGTCCCCAGATTTTCTAAAACTTAATCTGATGTGTGACATCCAAATTGAAACCCTCACCTTAGCAAGAATCCCAATTTGGGCACCACACACTAGACTAAGAAGAAGAAAATCATAGGAAGTCAAAAGGAAACACAGTAGCACATGTACATGAACAATAATAAAACCATACACACATGTTCACCATTCAACATATAATTACAACATGAATTGTTACAACATTTGATATTACATATTGAACAGCAAAATTATACATATACATGTACTACCACTAAACTACATGATCTTAAGACAATAGGTCCACCTGTACATCAGCTCACCATACAACTACCTTGGTTCTTCAAGAGCATAACCACAACCTAAACAAAAGATTACATGTGGTACACGTCAGCACAATATTCAAGAATATTGTACTGAGTACGCCTACATGTCTTTTATATACCTCTCATCATATATTGGCAATAAGATAAAACTAATACTTGGCAGTAATAAAAGAATATAATAAAAACGTATACTTGAACAAGAATGTTTATTAACAAAAGAGAACACATAACTTTTAGGCATATTTTCCATTATATCATCCATGCATTACTACCGAGGAGTTGAATGCATTAAGGCCTTTATGATCACTACCAAAGAGTTGGATCATATGTACAATGTGACCACTACCAAAGAGTTGGGTCCAAGCACACTACCAAAGAGGTGGTGCTTCCATATGTACGAAGTGACCACTACCAAAGAGTTCGGTCACTTCCAAGCACACTGCCAAAGAGTTGGTGCTTTCATATAATGGAACAGATATATTATGTTTGATGTGTTCATAGCAATACATTTGGAAATTCAAGCAACATATCATACAAGACAATCATTTCAATCAATACCATATGCCAAATCTTTACTACCATATAACACAAGCATAATGTATAATAAGCCAAGCCAGAGGTAATGGCGCACCTTCGAAAGAGATATCCTAATCACATATTCCTGATGTCCTCTATATCTTTGTTAAACCTGATCAAGACACGATCATATACTATCATCAGGTTCTCATCATCTTACATCTCATTAGGATATTCCCACTTTTACTTGCATTCTTGTCTTATATTTATCTTACTGATGTCATATTCCAGATTATAGTTCATCAACTGGATATACTCATATGTCACATTATTATGTGAACATAACATTATGTCACTTTCATTAACCATATTAGAGTTACATCTCATGTATTAAGGGTGTTCTTCATATAACATGAATTTCGTGCATCTAACGGATATCAAAGTTCCAGATTAGCTTCCAGTTACTGATATGAGAGTTTTATGTACATTTCATCATTTATTGAGCATGTATGCATTAATTGCATTATCTTTAGTGTTATGAGCCCTAAATAGCCATATTAATAAATTATATGCTTTCATGCATCAACATGACCATATCTGACATCATATGCATTATAAACATGATTATAGACTTACTGACATTTTTCCATAATTTTATGCCATCATTTAATATTTATTACTCATGAAACAAGTATAATACATCTTACACGATATCACTAATATCAAAGAATTAAAAGGCTGATATTACCATTCTACTATATTCTACTCATTTTTTTGAGAATTTTGGTATATTATATGTATTTTTCTGATTAACGAGCTATTTACTACAATTTATCAAAGATCTAAGAAATTCTCGGATTTTCTTACCTTTTAGCCAATCTAGAGCCGCCACGTGTCCACCAGGCTGGCACTGCCCTTTGCTGGTTGTGGGCCAGTTCAAGGTTGGTTCACTGCTATTGGATCGGGTTTGTCTAACTTTCTTTTCTCTTCACTCACGGTCTGGGAGTCCAGCGTTTCGTTCTCCAGTCCTCGCACGACGGGGAGTTTGCATTCTTCGCTGCTTCATCAAGTGAGTTCCACCGTGATTGGACCTTCGGTGGCTAAGCAAGCAACACCACCTCCTACCCGATCTCGACTTCATGCCTTCAGACCACTACATCCTTAGATTCGGCAGCGGGGCTCCTTGCTTCCCGCGTGACTATGTGAGTCTTCTGTGTTCTCCATCTTTGCAGTGTCTTCTCTGGCTGGCAAGGGCATCGCTGCCCTATCAGGTTCAGATGAAGAATCCCAGTAGATCTCCGCCATCTCCTCCTTGACCGTTCTGACCGCAGCAAGGAAGCCCAACGACTCTTAGGCACCTCTGGCGGCTGCTCACGAGTCTAGCGGTGTCTCCGCGGCTACGCCGGTCATGGAGAACTTTGGATCCTCCCTCGATGGTCCTGGTGAGTGCACTGTCACCAGCTGTAGCCATGAGCAATATCCTGGGCTAGAAGAGGACCACCTACTACTACCGTTGTCCCTTAATGAAGACTCCTCCACTCTCTCCTCCTTAGCTGACCTATGAGATGTTTCCACACTCCTGCTCAGTTGCTCCTCCGACCTCTCGATCTCACTACTTGGGCGCGGTTGGAAGCTTCCTGTAAGCTTACCGCCACCAAAGACGCTCCACTGGCGACAAGAAGGCCTATCCATGGATCGACCGCCAATCTCTCCTCCTCATCCTCTCTCATATGCTTCCTTCTTCCTTGTCTAACCCATTGGTGGAGAGGTCGATGAAGAGAAGGTTTAACTGCAGGTCCTTGACCCCACAAATGAGGACTCGATCTGTAGGTCTCAAAAAGGCTAATACATACACCCACTCACCATTCTTTCCCATGCCACGATCACAACGTGCAGAGGTCTGAGCGCCAAAGTGCTCCACTCCCTTGCCTAACTGGCACAGAGGAGGCACCATCTTAACTCTCTAATCTAACCATACAATAGCTACTAAGGTTCCACATGCACAATCTGTGGCATCTCCCTTCTCAAGGGCGCGTGACAAAGATGTGTTACAACTCAGGTTATAAATAATCGTACACCATGGCCCAACATACAAAATACATTAATCATGATATTAACATTAATCAAGAAAGCAACTTTACCCAAAAATCTTGTAATTCTTGATATTATAAACTAAACACATTGATTCACTTATGTCCTTGATATTTAGGATCTCAAAATTCCACTCCATCACATCCTATACACCTTAAAAGATATTTTGTCCTCAAAATTAAGCCAAAATCCAGTCTTTCACATCATATACATCTTAAAAGAACTTTCGTCCTCGAAAGTAAATCATACTCATACTTCTAGGGAAAACCTTATCTTGCCTTCATCCACATGTAGGCACTATTTTATGTGTAACATATCCACAAAGGTTACCTAGAACCATGTATCCAAAGCACTATTAGGGGGTTTTACAACCATCTTGGTGCACAAACACTCCATTCAAGGTTAAACTCAAGGTTTAGAAGCTTAGGTTATGTCATTACATATCTCATATGCTAGGGTTGCATCCTCATCTTTACCCATGCATTGGGGTTCCCACATCATATTACCATGTTCTAAAGGAATTAACCCAAGTTAACCCATTATCAAGGTGTCATCAACATTTTATTGAGGTAATTGTTAGAACATATTCAACATTCACGTATGTCTTTTAGGAGGGAGTTAATTATTGTTAACTCACTTTATCCATATAGATCATATCAAAGTGTCATAAAACTTGTATTGAGCTAATTGTTAGAACATGTTCAACATCTTTATTGAGCATTAGCACCACATTCATTGTTTATCATTAATTTTCATTTCCTCATATTAGATTACCAACTTTATGAGTGACTTCATCACTAGATTAACCAACAATTCATATTATCATCATTATTCATGTATATGGTTAACCATTTATGAATTGATATCTATTAAACCATCTCTATGTTTCCATCATATCACGCCTATATATCACGTCTCTAGATTAGATCACATCCTTACAATTATTATATCATGGTTGTTCTAAACAAACTTATACAAGTGGCTTGACAAACATGTATCAAAATGTTATCTAGTCCAACTGAGGTTCTCCCAACCATTATCCTGAGGGTGGTGTCATGCTCAATCTCTTTGAGCTCACTCATTTCTATGAGTTTCTCATAACAAAAAATTTATCTTCCCTCCTTTAGTCCAGGGTTCTCAGATTACCTCATTGGCACCAGTGATAACTTTACAAGCTCTAGCCACATAAGCACAAACCAAAACATGCTATGATATACTCTTCATAGCTTTCTACCCATGCAGCATCCTTACCCAAAACTCTCTTATATACACCACTAGATTCCTATGTGGGAAACCACTAACCCGAGCATGAGGCTTCACAGAAACTAACATAGCTACCTCCTCCTCCAGGGTCTTGGGCTCTCTCCCTCACCCAGATGGCAGGCACTCATTTTCATGTTCACATATGCATATGTAACCAGCCTCTCTCTATCTCTAGGGCTTGGTCCTCCCAAGGACATCTAGAGTTCAAGAATACTATAGGAACCATGCATTAAGCAACACAACTCATTCACTCAGGAGTAGTCTAGTTTAGGACATATCATATCACATATCTTAGAATTCTCATATCTTAGAGTTTAGGTTCTTTGACCTTCTCCATGTGGGTCTCGCTCTCTCTTGAGCTAACCCCAAAACTGGTCCTAACACTAGAGGTCCTCCTTTGTAAAAGAGCTTGAAGCTCATGGTGACTCACAACCTGGTCTTAGCTTAAGACATATCTTATCTCATATTAGAACTCATACTTGCATCATTAAAACTTATCTCAAATCCTCAAACTGAACTTAAGTCCTCAAAGACAAACATATATCATCATAAACTGTCTTATATCATCTATATAAGACTTACATCATATCATCAAAACTTATATCATATATTCCATCTATCGTATATATCAAAAAGGCTCTATACATCTAATCTAGAACTACACTCTCTTCTAGACTGATGTCATTCACTTTCACTTAGGTTGCATGACCACCTCCTACTCGTACATGTGTGGGGACACATTTTTGTAATACATATACATAATAAAATATTATATAGTTTTTCTCCGATAAAACAAGCGTCATAGAAAACTATTGAGGTTCGGTACATTTGGAATCAAAAACCAAATCCAGAAAACAAGTGTCCCACACATAGTAGAGAGTACAGTGTCATGAAAACTAGTGAAAAGGGTGAGAACAAGGGGTAGACTAGTGTAGATACTCTAGACAATGTGCAAAATATGTCTAGGGTTTCTCTTCCCTTGATGAACGTCATTTCCAAATAGTGCAACATCCCATACCGCTGCACTACAAGGAAAGAATGACATCTAAGGACTTGCTACTCAACAAGCTCCAGTCTAGACCTAGTTCTCAGACATCTAGGTTCTAACCTAGAGGCTAGGTCAGATCTAGTCTCTAAAAGATGACTAATCTAACCCTAAAAGATTATTAACGTTCAAGGTTTTTTAGTTTTGAGTTGCATAATGAGCAAATGCCAGGCTTTGCTATTGTTCATGCTCTGATACCACCTGTGACGTCCCCGGATTTTCTAAAACTTAATCTGATGTGTGACATCCAAATTGAAACCCTCACCTCAACGAGAATCCCAATTTGGGCACCACACACTAGACTAAGAAGAAGAAAATCAAAGGAAGTCAAAAGGAAACACAGTAGCACATGTACATGAACATTAATAAAACCATACACACATGTTCACCATTTAACATATAATTACAACATGAATTGTTACAACATTTGATATTACATATTGAATAGCAAACTTATACATATACATGTACTACCACTAAACTACATGATCTTAAGACAACAGGTCCACCTGTACATCAGCTCACCACACAACTACCTTGGTTCTTCAAGAGCATAACCACAACCTTAACAAAAGATTACATGTGGTACACGTCAGCACAATATTCAAGAATATTGTACCGAGTACGCCTACATGACTTTTATATACCTCTCATCATATCTTGGAAATATGATAAAACTAATACTTGGAAGTAACATAAGAGTATAATAAAAACGTATACTTGAACAAGAATGTTTATCAACAAAAGAGAACACATAAATTTTAGGCATATTTTCCATTATATCATCCATGCATTACTACCAAGGAGTTGAATGCATTAAGGCCTTTATGATCACTACTAAAGAGTTGGATCATATGTACAATGTGACCACTACCAAAGAGTTGGGTCCAAGCACACTACCAAAGAGTTGGTGCTTCCATATGTACAACGTGACCACTACCAAAGAGTTCGGTTACTTCCAAGCACACTGCCAAAGAGTTGATGCTTCCATATAATGGAACAGATATATTATGTTTGATGTGTTCATAGCAATACGTATGGAAATTCAAGAAACATATCATACAAGACAATCATTTCAATCAATACCATATGCCAAGTTTTTACTACCATATAACACAAGAATAATGTATAATAAGCCAAGCCAGGTGTAATGGCGTACCTTCCAAAGAGATATCCTAATCACATATTCCTGATGTCCACTATATCTTTGTCAAACCTGATCAAGACAAGATCATATACTACCATTAGGTTCTCATCATCTTACATCTCATTAGGATATTCCCACTTTTACTTGCATTCTTGTCTTATATTTATCTTACTGATGTCATATTCCAGATTATAGTTCATCAACTGGATATACTCATGTGTCACATTATTATGTGAAAATAACATTATGTCACTTTCATTAACCATATTAGAGTTACATCTCATGTATTAAGGGTGTTCTTCATATAACATGAATTTTGTGCATCTAACGGATATTAAAGTTCCAGATTAGCTTCCAGTTACTAATATGAGAGTTTTTTGTACATTTCGTCATTTATTGAGCATGTATGCATTAATTGCATTATCTTTAGTGTTATGAGCCCTAAATAGCCATATTAATCAAATTATATGCTTTCATGCATCAATATGACCATATCTGACATCATATGTATTATAAACATGATTATAGACTTATAGACATTTTCCATAATTTTATGCCATCATTTAATATTTATTACTCATGAAACAAGTATAATACATATTACATGATATCACTGATATCAAAGAAATAAAAGGCTAATATTACCATTCTTTCTACTCATTTTTCTGAGAATTTTGGTATATTATATGTATTTTTCTGATGAACGAGCTATTTACTACAATTTATCAAAGATCTAAGCAATTCTTGGATTTTCTTACCTTTTAGCCAATCTAGAACCGCCACGTGTCCACCAGGCTGGCGCTGCCCTTTGTTAGTTGTGGGCCGGTTCAGGGTTGGTTCACTTCTATTGGACTGGGTTTGTCTTACTTTCTTTTCTCTTCACTCACGGTCTGGGAGTCTAGCGTTCCGTTCTCCAGTCCTAGCACGACGGGGAGTCCGCGTTCTCTGCTCCTTCGTCAAGTGAGTGTCATCGTCATTGGACCTTCATTGGCTAAGCAAGCAACAACACCTCCTATATGTTTTAGAACTCAGTTAGTCATATTAAAAAAAATTACAGAATTTTCCAAGCTTCTGAACCTTGTCAGTTAGCTGAGTTTCCCAAAGAGTAACTCAGCTGACCTACTATATAGATTAAAATGTAATAGTATAGTATTTGATTTTTCATAGTTTATTGGTAGATAAAATTGTCTGAAATTTTTATTGTAGCTTTTCAACTCAATTATACACAACATTTTTTGTAATATTTGGAGTATGTTAAGTCATATTAATGTATTCAGTCAGTTGATTACTTAACAGGAACACTCAGCCGACCGTATTTTCTGGAAAAAAAAGGCTGAAAATTCATTATAACTAATTGTACCAAGCACCTCAATAGGTATATATGTAGCCAAAATGACCCAAGAACCTCTCATTTCCGTCCAGCACTTCTGAGCTTCGAAACTCTTGAGAGAAGAGGAGATTATAGGGTTTGGGAAATCTGAATTTGAAATTTTAGAATTTTGGGTTCTCTCTTTCCAAGGATGGTAAATCCTCTGTAGCTAACCAATCCCTACTAGGTTTATAAACTTATATACTATTCTATGTATGGAACTTGTCACTCCACTTATTTGGTTCAAAAGATCCTAAATCAATCTCTTCTTTCATTCTTTTTCTTCATTTCTTCTTCTTCTAGGTTCTTGAGCAAATAGGAGAATGAAAGATTTGATTTCTTGAAGTGAGAACTTGATTCAGAAATTAGCAGTAGTTGGGCTACGAATTTCAGGTGCTTCACACCTGAGGTGAGTGGTGTAGGCTCAATTGAAAACTCTGGTTAAAGTCTAAACTTAATTCTATTCATTAAACTACAAGTGATGGAAATTGAGAAACTCCAATAATTGCACAAGACTGTTTACCTTATTTGACATTAGATTTCATTCTTCTATTGAACCTTGTAAATGAATCATACGAATGTAATGGTCTTCTTGATCAGAAGGAATACAAATTTATCTAGATTCAGTTCACATTTTTATTATTTACATATTTCAAATTCTGCATATTGGTTAAAACAAAGTATTATGCATAATATGTGAATTATTGAATGGTAATTAGTTCATTTGACTTATGTGATGGAAATGTATATATAGGGTCTATATATTCTGATCTGAAAGAAATGTATCTCTGAAATCCTAAGCCACATATTCTTGGGTTAGAACACGAAATCACATATATGTCATTTAATTGCCTCATATTTTCCTTAAAGTGAGTAAATGCACTTTAATATCCATTATAACTTGACTTATCTAGATAGGAGCCCTGAACACTGTGATTTTCTCCCAAAGTCCATACTAGGGAATTGAAATGAGATTTATTCTAACAGCCCTTGTATTAGAAGAAATATCTAAGTGTGAATCTAGGCCTTGAAGGCTAGATCACCACAATTTAGGAAAGATTTCAAGATGAGATGCTAACCTAAATTCTATGTTGCTAAGTAAATAAGATGGATTGTATGTGATACATTGTCGTGAAAAGTTGTGCTCTTTATGTGGAAGGTATCATTAGAGGTAGATTTCAATAGTATCTCTTACATGGTGCCCTAGTTTGACATTTATGGCATTTCACCTATCTCATGCACCTGAGATGAGGTATGTAAGGTAGAGAGGCTTTATGCTCTTACCTAGCTAATGTTTAGCAACTCTGAGGCAGACCAGAGTTTGTTTCTTATCTTAGGGTTTCCGGATGACCCTAAGATGTGGACAATGAGTCATTGACATGAGAACCTGGCGTGGTGACTTTTACTTGATCAGGTGTAGCTCAAGTAATTTCAAGGCAAACTTAATAATGAATCTTGACAAGCTGTAATATAATATTTGATTATATGTCTTCATTTATGTGTTAGTATTTGTTTATCTCATATTCATGCTATGTACCTATTATTACCTACAAGATATTATTGATTGTTTGTCTAAACCGATACTATTTGTTCATGATTAGTTACAAAGATTAGTTTAATGCCAGTTTTGTCTTGAACCTGTTCCACTCACTCGGCTTTGCTGACCCATGGTGGTTTAAATTTTTTTTAGGTTCTGACTCAGCATAAGTTCACCCAGGAGGCACTCATCTGCAGTGATCCTTTCTTCACCATCTGAGGTGGATATTTCTCTTTTGTTGTAGGTTATACATATAGGTTGTCCCTGTACTAGGGAGTTCTGGGAGGGTGTGTACGCTTGTAGCGATGTACTTTATCTTGATCAAGGTCGCTTATGTGAATGTAATAGTATAACTTTCTAATTCATGTTATGTTATAGTTTTATCTTGAACAATGGTTACATCTAGACTTGGCTAATGAAAACATTATTTCTTGTTCCAAATATGTAATTAGACGAAAAAAAATAGTTATTTGTGATTTTCATGTAATCGAATGTTTGATTCAAGGATTTGTATGCTAATGTAAGGATTAGTGTGGATAGTTTGGTTATCTTTGTGGGGTCTTAGAGGTGGTTCCCATGCTTCTTGCATGGCTAGGATCCATTCATCATCCTAAAGAGCTTCTTTGACGTTCTTTGGCTCGAGTTGTGACATGAAGGCATTGTCGGCTTGTTCGTTGTTGAAGGCAACCTGTGTCTTTGCGATTTCAAATGGGTCACCTAAAATGAACTCTTTTGGATGATTCTTTGTAAAGTGGGGGGTTGGATCCTTCTTCTCTTCTTCTTGAGTGACCACATATTTTCCCTTTTGGGTGATGTTGAGTTCTTTTAGAATAGGAATTACCTCACCTACAACATCATCATTTGGAACAATATATTTGGGAATAGAGGGGTTAGTCTCAATAAACTTAACATTAATAGATTCTTCTACTTTAGTAAGATCAACATTAAACACTCTATAGGCCTTGCTAGTAGTGTTATAGCTAAGAAAGAAATCCTTGTAAGATTTTATATCAAACTTGTCGAGAGAATCTTTCATATTCAAAACAAAACAAGGACATTCGAAAACATGGAAATACTCGATAGAAGGCTTCCTACCACGCCATAACTCATAGGGGGTTTTCTTTAAAGAAGGATGTGTAAAAATCCAATTTTTCACAAATATGAGGTACTAAAGACTTTGGCCCAAAACTTCTTGGGAGTGTCATACTCTAAAAGCATGGTCCTAGCAGTATCCTGTAGTGACCTATTCTTCCTCTCTACAACCCCATTTTTTTGAGGTGTTTGAGGTGAAGAGAAGTTATGTGCATAGCCAGATTCTTCACAAAAACGTACAAAAAGATCATTTTTAAATTCTCCCCCATGATCACTGTAGATGGAAACAATCTGTCAAGAAACTTTGTTCTCAACTCGTTTATAAAAACTAGAGAAAACATCAAGCGTATCACTCTTGGAAATGAGAAAGAAGGTCTATGTATATCTAGACAAATCATCGACAATAACAAGGCAATACTTGGAACCACGAAGTGATTGAGTTCTCATTGGTTCAAATAGATCAATATGAATAAGTTCAAGAGCTCTCTTGGTACTAATGACTCCTTTAGATTTGAAAGAGGACTTGGTTTTCTTTCCTTGGGTACAAGGTTGGCATTCCTCATCCTTTCAAAATCCAATTTGGGAAGCCCCTTGACCAAGTCCTTTTTTTTAACTTCTTCAACTGATGTCTATTTACATGACCAATCCAATGATGCCAAAGAGAAATATCATTCCAATTGACTACTAGGCATCTACCAATAATAGGATTAATAGAGTCAAGCACAATTTCATAAAGATTACCACTTCTAATTCCTTTATATATGACTTTATAGGTGAGGGAATCTAGAATCAAGCATTCAAAGGAAGTAAATAACTCAAGGTAACCATTATCACATAATTGACTTACACATTTAAGTTGTGATGTAGGTGTCACGGATCCGTTCTTACCCTAATCCCAATCCCACTGTCCAAAAGGATAGTGTTAGAGGGATGAGAGCGCCCGTCCCTGAGTGGCCCGAAAATCACACACAGATAATATGCAAAAATGAAATAACATCCTTCTTTATTAAAATGAACCAAAAAAATGTTTAGTACATAAGGCCCGTAGGCAACAGGAAAGAGAAAAAGATAAGAACTATCCTACAACTACATCCCTTTTATAATTAGCTCCCATGTAGAGTCCATAAGTGATGTAGCAGTCTTTATTGCAGTGGATAATTGAGTAGATGAATCTAGTTCCTTGCATTACCTAAAATCGAGAAAATCAAGACACAATGTCAATGCAATTGCACGGTACGCTATAGGTCGTCCCTAGCAGCAGAATCCCGCCCGCGAGCAGGTTTCTCCACAGAGGTGCAGTGGCCAGAGGAAAAAGGGAAGCACAGGTGAGGGAGAGATAAGGAAGGGAGAGGTGTCGGCTGGGGTCTAGGGGCCTCGCTGAGGGTGATGGCCCAACTTTTATAGCCTAAGGGGGCTAGGGTTAGGGTTACCAGAGGGGGTGGCGCACCCCATGGGTCGGCTTGCTTGCTTGACCCCTAAGTAGCGATTCCACCCAACCGATACGTGCAGAAGCTTCGAGAAAGGGTGGGGGATTCATTGGTCGAGTTATCGGGCGCAACAGGTGTGAATAGATCGATCGGGGTCGGGGCCATGGTGGCTTGTCCACCGTGGACCTTGCCAAACCAAGCGCAAGGTAGGGGATGACCCCAGCACTGTTGGATTAAGATCCAAGGCTTCTGGGTTAATCCGCCTTGCCCAGCGGCGCCCCAAGCAACAGATGGGTCGGGCCCAACAATTAAAAGGGAGAAAAAGGTGGAAAAAAGGCAAAGAAAACTAGGAAAAGGTTAAAAACTTGGAAAAATCGTATAAAATCATAGGAAGATCCAAATGATCTCAAATTTGGACCATGTCATCAACATGAAGTGTAGAAAAAAGTGTATAAGTTTGGAGACTAAAAGATAAGGTTAACTAGTCAAACTCAAGCATTTGATCAAAGGGGTGTATTAAGTTAATTAAGGTGCCCAAAAGTGCATGAAATTCATAGAATACAAAAGAAGTTGATTTTGGGTATCAATATTGATCAAGGAGTCAAAAGAGATTATGCATGATCATTATAAAGGTGAAAAAATAAATTAATTAATAGAAAAGAGGAAAAACTCACATTGTCACATCCTCCCCTCCTTATAAGGAATTTTATCCCCAAAATTCAAACTTCCTTGAAGAGGTCAGGAAAACGTTCCTCCATGTCTGACTTCAACTCCCAAGTAGCATCATCACTCCCATGGTGCTTCCACAACACCTTAACCATATCGATTTTCTTATTTCTGAGTTCCTTGGTGCGAATATCAAGTATCTTGACCAGAGTTACTTGGTACACAAGGGTGTCCTTTAATTCAAGTGGTTCATGACTGAGGACATGGCTAGGGTCTTTGACATACTGCTTCAGGTTCGACACATGAAAGACATTGTGCATCATGCTATATTGTGGAGGTAGATCCAACCTGTAAGCACATTCCCCAATACGATCCAGAATTTCAAAAGGACCCACATATCTAGGACTGAGTTTTCCTTTGTTCTTTGCAATGGCTTGAATTGGTCGAATCTTCAGGAAAATGTGATCACCTACTAAGAACTGAGTGTTAGTCCTTTGTGCATCAGCATAAGACTTCTGACGATCTTGTGCCCTTTTTAACCTTTGCTTGATTAGGTTGACATTATCAGAATAGAGTTGTAGTTCCTCAGACTTCAGAATTCATCTTTCGCCTACTTCATCCCAGTAAAGTGGAGATCTACACGGTCTTCCATACAGAGCTTCATAGGGAGGCATGCGATACTAGATTGGTAGCTATTGTTGTAGGCAAACTCAACGAGAGGAAGGTAGTGGTCCCAAGAACCACCCCAATCAAGGACGCATGATCTCAGCAAGTCTTCTAGAACTTGGATTGTCCTCTCAGATTGTCCATCAGTTTGGGGGTGATAAGCAGTGCTGAAATTTAGTTGAGTTCCCAGTTCTTCCTGTACTTGTCGCCACAAGTGAGAAGTGAACTTTGCATCATGATCAGATACTATAGATACAGGAATTCCATGCAGCCTGACTATCTCTCGAACGTAAAGTTCTGCTAACTCAGGAACCTTGGTTGTTGTCTTTATTGGAATAAAATGGGCCGATTTAGTCAGACGATCAACTACAACCCAAATGGCGTCACTCCCTTTCCTGGCCCTGGGTAGTCCCACCACGAAATCCATGGTGATGTTTTCCCATTTCCACTTGGGGATAGGTAGGGGTTGTAGAAGACCTCCTGGACGTTGGTGTTCAGCCTTGATCTATTGGCAGGTCAGACACTTGGAGATGAAAGTAGCAATGTCGGTCTTCATATTCCTCCACCAGAAGTGCCTTTGCAGATCCTTGTACATTTTTGTCGATCCAGGATGCACAGTATATTTTGACCCGTAAGCTTCTCGTAACACCATTTCTATCATGACTGAATCTTCTGGGACCCATATGCATTGTTTGTATCAGATTCCACCATCCATACCGACTGTCAGATGAGTTTAGGGCTTCTCTAATAGCTTAATCATATCATCAAGGCTCTTGCTATTCTTTTGAGCGGACAGGATTTCAGACAGGAGGCCCGGTTTTACATGGACACTGGCCAATCTAAGAACATTTCCCATACGCCTTGGGGCCCAAAGTGATATGACTTCCATGTTCTTCCATTCCGTAGTAAAGACAGCAGCACATTTAGCCTGCTTCCTGCTGAGTGCATCGACCACCACATTTGCCTTACCGGGGTGGTAGGCAATGGTGAAGTCATAGTCTTTAAGGTACTCGAGCCAACGCCTCTGTCTGAGATTGAGATCCTTCTGTGTCAATATGTATTTCAGACTCTTTTGGTCGGTGAGGATGTCGAAGGTGGCACCATACAAGTAGTTTTGCCATATTTTCAAAGCATATATGATGGTGGCAAGCTCGAGGTCGTGGGTTGGGTAGTTGACCTCATTTGGCTTCAATTGTCGAGAGGCATAAGCAACTACCTTTCTCTCTTGCATGAGAACACAACCCAGACCGAACCTTGATGCGTCGGTGAAGATGATGAACCCATCATTTCCCAAGGGAAGAGTCAAGACAGGTGCAGTTGTCAGCTTTGTCTTTAGCTCTTGAAAACTGGACTCACACTCCTTTGACCAGATAAACTGTTCTCCTTTCCTGGTGAGCTTAGTGAGAGGCAAGGCAGTCCTGCTGAAGTTCTGGATAAAACGTCGATAATAGCTAGCAAGACCTAGAAAACTGCGAATCTCCGAAACATTCTTTGGAGCTTGCCACTCAAGAACAGCCGAGACATTGGCGGGGTCAACAGAAATTTTCCCACCAGAAATTATGTGGCCCAAGAACATGACTTCAGGAAATCCAAAATTCACATTTTGATAGTTTTGCATAGAATTTCTGAGATTGGAGGATGTCAAGAACTTTGGGAAGGTGAATGCGGTGTGATAAAATGATGCGATGATTTTGATTCACATTTATAGACCTTTTTCATATGTGTTTTGTGCTCTAATTACTCATTTTTATGGATAATATTGCATAATTCACTCATTTCGGTCTTTGCCTTCATATTATGTCAAATCCCCTTTGTTTTACTATTTTGAGCATTATTTATCATAATATTATTATATGTGTGGATTTACTTGGTCTTGTTGTGGAATTTCAGGAAAAACAAGTGTATGCTTCCGTCGATACCATTGACGGAGGTCGATACCATCGACCAAGCTACAGGTTGCCAGCCGAGAGGAGCAGCACAGAGTCGATACCATCGACACTCAAGTCGATGGTATTGAGATCCCTTCAGGTTGCTGGCGAGGAAGCTGTCGATACCATCAACCCAAGTCGATGCCATCGACACATGGAGGGCTACAACATCGCTAAACGACAACAACCAACGCTAAAGAGAGTCGATACCATCGACACAAGTCGATGGTATCGAGATGACCACAGGCGCTCAGACTAAAAGAAAGGAAAGTTGCCGCTAATCCGCTGGGTCGATACCATCGACCCGCGTCGATGGTATCGACACCGGTAGATATGCGTTGGATCTGTTTTGATCTCGATCGGATGGCTGGAGTTATTTGACGACCTAATTAGGGACTTATACCTAATGACGGCCGCCCAGACGAGGGGATCATCTCATTTTGCATTGCACGAGTGCTGAGGAAGGAGAGAAAGGAGAACGGAGGCCAGAAGCTCATCCCGGGTGATTTGGACGCTGTCGAAGACGAATTCCACCACCGACAGGAGGGGAAGCTCGTATTCTACGCCAAGGATCTGCCGTTTCTTCTCCGTTCAGGGGTTTTCCCACTTGTTTCACGTTTTTCTTATGAATTCCCCTATTTCTACCATGTATTCGTGTGAGATGAACATGAGAGGCTAAAACCCTCCATCTTTAGGACCGGGAGTAGCCCGCGAATGCATTGTATGACAATTTTATATTGATAATTCATATTTTCTCTCTTAAATCCGTGGTATAGTTTCATTTTCTCCATATATATTGTTATGCTTGATCACCATAATAATCTAATGCCCTTAATCACTTCGACAGAAGGATTAACGGTTGAAAAGAGACGAAACCTACATTAATCGATAAATCCCTTGACAAAGGAGGTGTAAAATTAATGGTGGAAACTGAGAGACCGTTTGTAATGCGCTTAGTTTAGGGGAATGATTACTACGACGGTGGAATCAACCTAAACCTAAGTAGTGAATTACACCACGACAGTGGGTAATTCTGTTTTCAGGCCACTACCCGGATAGAGAGAGAAGAGTGAGGAATTATATAAAACTTAATACAATGTTGACCCGCGGTGAAACCGCAATCCTAAAGATACTCTTTTGAATTGATTAAATTAATATTTAATCGATTGTTTTCTTTGTTTCATTTTATTTTCTTTTAATCTCGACAACAAACCCTATTTTGTTATTCGGCCTAGCTGATTGTGATTAGTTAGTAGAAGTCTCCAATAATTCACGTATCCCTGAGTTCGACTCGGGCCTCACAAAGGCCTATATTACTCGACGTGTATACTTGCGTTTAAGTGCGTAGTAAAATACACGTCAAGTTTTTGGCGCCGTTGCCGGGGATACGGCGAATTGTTGGCACTTCGAGTGCTAAGAGCGGCCACTCTAGGCCACATTTTTTTATTTTATTTTGAAACAACTTTAAATATTCTTAAAATTCTCTATATTTGTGTTTACTCGTTCAAAGCATAGTACTGAACCCCGATTTTCTTATTTCAGGTACTTTGCATGGTGCATACACGCAGCGCAGACTACACGAATCGCACACCTGAGGTTCCATCTCCGGGACCAGAGGACGAGGAGTACTACGAGCAAGAGCACCAAACCGACATAGATTCTGAATCTGAGCAAGAGCAAGCAGAAGAAATGGCCGAACCACAGACGATATGGGAGAAGATCAAAGCGTCTTCTTCATCAGCTTCAAAGGGGCCTATAAAGAAAAAGGGGATCGACATACCAACATACAAGATCGATCCGGCGCTGATCAACTTGGTAAAATCTAATGCATTTCACAGGCTGAAAAATGAAGATCTGGTTGCACACATCAGCCAGTTCGTGGAGAACTGTGATATGGTGAAGATAGACCGATTTCCACAAGATGCGTTGTACCTCAAGTTGTTCCCAAGTTCATTGGCGGGAGCAGCAAGAGAGTGGTTACATAACCTCGACGATGAGTTCGTTGAATCTTGGGATCATATGGTGGAGGTTTTCTTCGAAAGGTTTTTCCCTCCTGAGAAGACCAACGACATGATCAGGAAAATTCACAATTTCACCCAACAGGCGGGTGAGACGTATTCTGAGACTTGGGAGCGATTCCAGGTTATGTTGAGGAGGTGCCCACATCATGGGTTGGACAGGGAAACACAAGTGAAAATCTTTTATTTTTCTCTCTCCGAGCATGATAGAAGTAATCTTGATTCAGCCGGATCCGGATTCTTTCTGAATAATACGGACACCAGATGTTGGGAGATACTAAAGAACATGGCTAGGAAACAGTCATGGGGCGACAGAGGTGCAGTGGAACAGGTCAAGGCTGCTGGTGAATCCAGAATAGTTAGGGAGCTAAACGATAAGTTAGATCTCCTAGCCAAGAAGCTGCTAACTAAAGAAGATGCATCTGAGAATGAGGAAGCCCAAGTAAAATTCATGCAACAACAAGGCTATAGGAACAATGATTATGCATGGAGGAAGGATAAGAAGTTTTCATGGAAGGATCCGAATAATTTTCTGCAGGATCCGGATGCCAAATCACAGCAAAAAGCCGAGGACAAAAACACTGAACTGCTAAGTCAAATGGTTCAGCAAAACCAAGAGATGATGGCCATGTTTGGTAAGCAATTGCAATCTCAAGGTGACATTCTAACCAAATTTGGGCAGACGCTGCAAAGCCATGGAGCACAAATGCGGGCATTAGAGACCACCGTGGCTCAGATTTCAA
This sequence comes from Alisma plantago-aquatica, assembly GCA_963693085.1. Lineage (NCBI taxonomy): Eukaryota > Viridiplantae > Streptophyta > Magnoliopsida > Alismatales > Alismataceae > Alisma > Alisma plantago-aquatica. The sequence continues at coordinate 887,720,688 of OY856414.1, read as the reverse complement.
GTGAAGCGGCGGCCATCAAGCACGCCAATCAACAAAAACCAACAGAGAATGCAAATGTGGCCCAAGCACACCATCAGGTCAAGTACATGTCTGTGGTGAGCAATGAGGAGGAATCTCAGGTGCAAGAAGCTGTAGAAGAAATAAAAATGACTTTCAATGTGAATGCAACACCAGCAATACCATATCCACGCACTTACTATGGATTGCCTGGTGGAAACCCTTTCTTCAGGAAATCACAAAGAGTTGTGAATACTATATCTCCATGTAGGCAAGATGAAGAAGTGCAAGTTGTTTGTGCATGTGCAGAGATAGAAAATGTGAAAGAGAATCCACAACAAGCTGCTACCATTGAGGATATCTCGTCAAGGCCCACGTCCGAGGGAATGATTGAAGCAAGATTAGGGGAGGTACCCCCGAAAAGCTCTTATGTGCCACCTCACAGGCGTGTTGATGCAGCTGATGTTTTAGATCTGGTAAATTCTAAGTCAAAGAAAGAGCATCGTCACTTTAAGAAATTTCTGGAGATATTTCGAAAACTCCACATCAATATTCCATTAGTGGAGATGATCGAGAAAGTACCCTCCTATGGGAGGTTCATCAAGGAAATCATCAATAAGAAGAGGCGGATAAAAGACGATGAAATTTATTGGATGAATGAGACGGTGAGCTCTATGATCCAAGGGAGTTCACCAAAGAAGAGAAAGGACCCAGGAGGTTTTTATATTCCGTGTTCAATAGGTGGTCAACATTTCCCTAAAGCGCAATGTGATTCTGGCGCTAGCATAAATCTCATGCCTTTGGCTACATTTCGAAAGATGGGGTTAAAAGAGATAAAGAAGTTGGCTACAACAATTGAATTGGCGGATGGGTCTACAGTGAGACCCTATGGAGTATGTGAAGATGTTCTAGTCAAAGTGGATAGATTCATATTTCCAGTGGACTTTGTCGTCATGGATATGCCACCACTCCAAAGCTGTGAAATTCTTCTAGGAAGACCGTTTCAAGCAACGGCAGATGTTGTGACTGCCTTAGGGAGAGGTACTCTGTCTTTGGGCATTGGAGGAGATCGTGTTGAATTCAAATTACCGAATGATCCTCTAAGCGCAGTTCCCATGGTGAAAAGATGATGATTGTCACACCGTATAGCCTAAGACGTTAAATAAGGGTGCTTGTTGGGAGGCAACCCAACCATTGGTACATTAGGATAGTTTAGTTATAGTTGTAGATTGCTTTTATTTCGTTTAAATTTTAGTGTAAAGAAGATACCTTGATCCTTTTGTTCAATGTGCAGGCACAGGCAGGGTCGATACCATCGACACACTGGTCGATGGTATCGACATGGGTTCAGGTTGACAGCTGCAAAAATCGCACTGAGTCGATACTATCGACGGTCCCGTCGATGGTATCGACATACCTATAGGCAGGCTGCGCAATAAAGGTCGATGGTATCGACATGCCAGTCGATACCATCGAGATCTCTGGAGATTTTCAGAAGAAATCGACTCAGTGGATTCGATACCATCGACGGGTGTGTCGATGGTATCGACATTTTCAAGTGATAAAGGCGGCGGTCGGACTCGCGAGGCAGTTGCCCTAATCAGCGAGTCGATACCATCGACTTCCGTCGATGGTATCGACGGGCACACAGCAGTGTCAGTGTCAGTTATTCAAGACGGGGTTATTGGTCAAATGAAGTCACATCTTCAACGATTTCTTCCTCCACTTGCGCCAAGTGTCATCCAGAGCAAATCCGGACCCCACGACCCTGGCAGTACCTGCCTCCGCCTCCACAAGACTGTTCAGGGTATCTCTGTTCCACTCTTAAGTTTGTTTTTGACTATGAGGCCATAGTCGAATTCAAGCTTAGGGGGGTAGCTGGAACAGCTCTATCTTTTCTTTTGTTGTTTTTAGTTTTTGTTTTGCTATTTGTTCTTGCATTTTTAGTTTTTGTTTAGGATCCACATCTATCTAGTGTAACTGTGGATGTCGTAAAAGTTGTCATCTCGCTGTGTATTCATGGGAAATTTAAGGGAATTTTAAAATTTTTGTGTCTTTTGGATAGCTTGACTTGGTTGTCCTTGGGGAACTTATCCTATGAAAATGATTGATTATGTCAACTTTAAAACAATATGTCACACCTATACTCCCATTGACTCATGAAAAGTGGATAGTAACAGTTGTTTGAGCCTAACCTAACCAAATGGTAATGAGACCTTAATTGGATGTAAGAGAGAGAACCCTCTAAACTACTACACATGTCAGTAAGGAGGGACACATAATACTCTTCTAAGGTTCAGTCATCTAATCTTGTGATCATTCCACTTCATTTTTCCATAATCCACCTAAGAATTGGAAGTAAAGTACAGTTGTAATTCCTTCTTGTGTGCATAGCATCTAGATAGGAATTGCATTGATATTTTCCATACTTGTGTAGAAAAAGAGAAAAATATAGGGATTTATGCACATTACCTTTAGGTGCATGCCATGCAGTTGCACTCATGACTTTCATGATTATCATGCATAAAGTATACCATGTATCTCAATTTTTTCCTCAAAAGTGATCTAAATTGTTCCATACCTTCGAAATATTGCAAAGATTTCCAATCATGAAGAAAACAGCCCAATACATGTATCTCTAAGCAATTATGGATATGTGGGCTAAAAAGAAAGAAAAAAAAATTCTGAAAATCTGAAAAATTAAAAAGACAGAAAAAAAGAGAATTTAGAAGGAAATGGAATAAGAGGGAGAAAGTAACATGATATCACTCACATTACAGGAAAATTGAGTACATGATGTGGCTTAATTAGATTTCCATCTCATTTTGAGGTAGAAGGTTAGTGCATGCATCATTTCACCCAATTTAGGCATTAGGGCATTTTTAATGTGCATTTGCATCACGTAGGACATTTTGTTTTATGCATATTGAAACTGTGCAATACTTTCAAGTTCTTCCATGAACCACCCATTTCCATCCACCCGTTGCTCGGATTGGTAGGCCACCGTGAATTTCTCCTCACTAATGATTATCAGGAGAACTGCTTCCATGTAGATGGTAGTTAGGGCAAGAAACGTAGTATAGGTGATCACAAGATGCACCAATGATGAACCGGCGAATTTTATTATGTTAACTGCCTTATATGATAGTGTTCATCGGTTTGAAGGATAATTTCTCTTATTGATGATTATTGTCGCCTTTAGGGTAATTACTGTTCTGTGGTTAGAGAAGGCCGGTTTGAGAACGTTCAGTGGGAGTCACATGGGATGTGGGTTGGTGTTTTGATTTTTAATTGACATCTGCAATTCTATTCTAAGGACTAGTTGCTCGAGGGCGAGCAATGTTTAAGCTTAGGGGAGTTTGATGCGATGATTTTGAGTCGCATTTACAGACCTTTTTCATATGTGTTTTATGCTCTAATTACTCATTTTTATGGATAATATTGCATAATTCACTCATTTCGGTCTTTGCCTTCATATTATGTCAAATCCCCTTTGTTTTACTATTTTGAGCATTATTTATCATAATATTATTATATGTGTGGATTTACTTGGTCTTGTTGTGGAATTTCAAGAAAAACAAGTGTATGCTTCCGTCGATACCATCGACGGAGGTCGATACCATCGACCAAGCCACAGGTTGCCAGCCGAGAGGAGCAGCACAGAGTCGATACCATCGACACTCAAGTCGATGGTATCGAGATCCCTTCAGGTTGTTGGCGAGGAAGCTGTCGATACCATTGACCCAAGTCGATGCCATCGACACATGGAGAGCTACAGCGTCGCTAAACGACAACAACCGACGCTAAATAGAGTCGATACCATCGACACAAGTCGATGGTATCGAGATGACCACAGGCGCTCAGACTAAAAGAAAGGAAAGCTGCTGCTAATCCGCTGGGTCGATACCATCGACCCACGTCGATGGTATCGACGCCGGTAGATATGCGTTGGATCTGTTTTGATCTCGATCGGACGGCTGGAGTTATTTGACGACCTAATTAGGGACTTATACCTAATGACGGCCGCCCAGACGAGGGGATCATCTCATTTTGCATTGCACGAGTGTTGAGGAAGGAGAGAAAGGAGAACAGAGGCCAGAAGCTCATCCCGGGTGATTCGGACGCTGCCGAAGACGAATTCCACCACCGACAGGAGGGGAAGCTCGTATTCTACGCCAAGGATCTGCCGGTTCTTCTCCGTTCAGGGGTTTTCCCACTTGTTTCACGTTTTTCTTATGAATTCCCCTATTTCTACCATGTATTCGTGTGAGATGAACATGAGAGGCTAAAACCCTCCATCTTTAGGACCGGGAGTAGCCTGGGAATGCATTGTATGACAATTTTATATTGATAATTCATATTTTCTCTCTTAAATCCGTGGTATAGTTTCGTTTTCTCCATATATATTGTTATGCTTGATCACCATAATAATCTAATGCCCTTAATCACTTCGAAAGAAGGATTAACGGTTGAAAAGAGACGAAACCTACATTAATCGATAAATCCCTTGACAAAGGAGGTGTAAAATTAATGGTGGAAACTGAGAGACCGTTTGTAATGCGCTTAGTTTAGGGGAATGATTACTACGACGGTGGAATCAACCTAAACCTAAGTAGTGAATTACACCACGACAGTGGGTAATTCTGTTTTCAGGCCACTACCCGGATAGAGAGAGAAGAGTGAGGAATTATATAAAACTTAATACAATGTTGACCCGCAGTGAAACCGCAATCCTAAAGATACTCTTTTGAATTGATTAAATTAATCTTTAATCGATTGTTTTCTTTGTTTCATTTTATTTTCTTTTAATCTCGACAACAAACCCTATTTTGTTATTCGGCCTAGCTGATTGCGATTAGTTAGTAGAAGTCTCCAATAATTCACGTATCCCTGAGTTCGACTCGGGCCTCACAAAGGCCTATATTACTCGACGCGTATACTTGCGTTTAAGCGCGTAGTAAAATACACGTCATTCAACATCAGTCAAATATATCAATATATCATCAATGAAGACCACTACAAACTCATCGAGGAAAGGTTGGAAGACACTATTCATCAAGTTCATAAACACACCGGGGGCATTAGTCAACCCAAAAGGCATGACAAGGAATTCATAATGCCCGTATCGGGTTTGAAAGGCTATTTTAGGGATGTCTTCATCCTTAACTTTGAGTTGGTGGTAACCAGAACGAAGATCAATTTTTGAAAAGACATGGGCAGAATGGAGTTGATCGAAAAGGTCATCAATTCTGGGCAGTGGATACTTGTTTTTCATAGTAGCTTGATTGATCATACGATAGTCAATACACATGTGAAGGGAACCATCCTTTTTCTTGACAAATAAAATGGGGGCTCCCCAAGGAGAGGTACTAGGGCAGATGAAACCCTTGTCAAGCAATTCCTGCAACTGCTTTTTCAGCTCAGTTAATTCAGCATGAGCCATCCGATAGGGTGCCTGAGAAATAGGTGCGGTACCAGGTGCTAAATCAATAGAAAACTCGACATCACGATCTGGTGGTAGCCCAGGGAGCTCCTCAGGAAAGACACTCGGGTACTCTCGCACTATATCAATGTTTTCTAGGGTACTCGTATCAGGATTGACTATGGTTACAGTTGATAGGTAGGCTTTGCACCCTTTAGCTATCAAGTTTTGGGCTTTAATCAAAGAAATGACAATGTTTTGATTTCGATCTTTCCTTCCAGGAATTACAAGAATAGGGAGATTGGGTTTGGAAATAATGACTTTCTTGGCACGACAGTCGATTAGAGCATGATTTTTATGGAGCCAATCCATCCCTAAAATAAGGTCAAAGTCTTCCATGTCTAAGATTATGAAATCTGACTCAAAATTACGTCCAGCATAAGATAGAGGGACTTTCTCGACAATATAGTAGGAGACTTTCATCTTCCCACTAGGGGTAGTTACATCAAGTATGTACCCTAAGTCCCTTATTTCAAGATTCAACATAAAGGCAAGATTCTTAGACATGAAAGTGTTTGTTGACCCAGAGTCAAAAAGAGTAACAACAAAATGGTTGGAGATTTGCATCATACCTACGTATACATATATTTTTTGTAAGGACTATGTACAAGATAATCATGATATAAAGTTCTGGAAATAATCTTGAATTTAAAAGGTACCTTCCATGAGTTTGTTTTCATTGGCCTTCACCTCATCTGCATTCACAGCAAAGACACGAGCCTGTCTATGTTCACCTTGCCTGGCCCATGATGGAGGAGGGTGGGGGTAGCTATCTCTGAAGTGACCCTCCTATTTGCAGTAATGGTAGACCGGGGACGAATACTTGCACTGGCCAGGGTGGAAGTTACCACAGTTACGGCAACGAGGAATATTGACGTTCCGGCCTGGACCCCTATTTTGGCCATGATTCTGGTTTTGTGCAGGACCACGGTTGTAATTCTGGTTCTGGCCTTGGGAAGGAGGATTCCTCTGGTTCTTCTGTCAGTTCCTGTTCTTATTGCCACCAATATGGGGTTTTCCCTTCTGTTCAGGTTTTATAGGTACAACTTCAGTCAGACCTAGATAGGCAAGGGTAGGTAAAGGTTTCCCGTGTCCCATCCCCAAGGTTCTCTCCATGGACAAGGCATGGTCATAGGCATCTTGAAAATTGGTGGGTTTGGATGAGGATACAAAAGCTTTTAGGGTAAGGAAAAGCCCATCAATGTAACGGTCAAGTTTTTGTTCTTCGGTGAGGTTGGTGACATGTCTCTCCAGCAGGCGGAACTGTCGGATGTATTCAGCCACTGTGTTAGTTCCTTGGGTAAGGGTGAGGAATTGTTTTTGTTTCTCCTTTCTCTCAGATGTGGGTTGGAAACGGTTGGTGAAAATGGGTTTGAAGGCTTCCCAGTTGACAGGGATGACCTGCTGTGACCGGATATAATTCTCCCACCACAATTTGGCTGCTCCCTTCAACTGGTAGGTGGCAAAACCAACCTTGTCTTGTTCAGGGCACCTCAAAACCCTAAAAGTATTTTCCATAGACACTAACCAGGCATCAGCCTTGTCTAGGACATCATCTTTGTCTTCCCCATAGAAGGTTTCAGGGCTGAGTTTCAGAAAATCCTGGATAGTGGTGGGTTTTGGGTTATGGGTTGGTACAAGGGATGTAGTACGGACAGCTAGGTCATGGAGGGCATCCATAATGGCCTTTTGTTTTAGTTCCCATTCCCCCATATTATTGGTCTTATTGGCAGAACCGACATCTTCATCATCCTCCCTGCGGGGCTTATTCCCCTTGTCTTTAGTACCAGAGGTCCCTTCACCATACCTGTTGTTCCTGGTTTTTGGGGCCATCTGCAAGAGTTCAACTGATATAAGTTTCCTTATTTATAACCTTCAAAGCAAGAATATGATAGATCATGGAAATATTGCAACAGGTTTTCTCAATTTATTTTCGGATTTTAGTTGTTTCCATCCTTATTTACCCAAAATAGAGAGAGTATATAGATCAAGTCATGACACCTTAAGGAGAACGAGAAGATGAGGAGTCATCCTACTTCCTTCTAATAGGTGGCTTGGGTAATCCTTAAAGAAGAGATAAGATGCTAGAAGACTCTCTAGGGTTATAGGAAGTCCTGCCATCCATTTCTGGATCAACTAAGGCCAGGTGGAGCAGGAGGAACCTCAACCACCGTGAAGACGGATAGGAGGAATTATGCCATAACCCCCTTTGTGCTCTTTCTAGACACCTCAGTTTTCACCATAGTGAATTTTAGGGCTTCCTTGGTTCAGAGATTAAGAACATCATTTCACGAATGCATATTAAGTGTGTTATGGCTCTGATACCAACTGTCACGGATCCATTCTTACCCTAATCCCAATCCCACTGTCCAAAAGGAAAGTGTTAGAGGGATGAGAGTGCCCGTCCCTGAGTGGCCCAAAAATCACACACAGATAATATGCAAAAATGAAATAACATCCTTCTTTATTAAAATGAACCAAAAAATGTTTAGTACATAAGGCCCGTAGGCAACAGGAAAGAGAAAAAGATAAGAACTAGCCTACAACTACATCCCTTTTATAATTAGCTCCCATGTAGCAGTCTTTATTGCAGTGGATAATTGAGTAAATGAATCTAGTTCCTTGCATTACCTAAAATCGAGAAAATCAAGACACAATGTCAATGCAATTGCACGGTACGCTATAGGTCGTCCCTAGCAGCAGAATCCCGCCCGCGAGCAGGTTGCTCCGCGACGGTGCAGCGGCCGGAGGAAAAAGGGAAGCGTGGGTGAGGGAGAGATAAGGAAGGGCGAGGTGCCGGCTGGGGTCTAGGGGCCTCGCTGAGGGTGATGGCCCAACTTTTATAGCCTAAGGGGGCTAGGGTTAGGGTTACCATAGGGGGTGGCGCACCCCATGGGTCGGCTTGCTTTCTTGACCCCTAAGCAGTGATTCCACCCAACCGATATGTGCGGAAGCTTTGAGAAAGGGTGGGGGATTCATTGGTCGAGTTATCGGGCGCAACAGGTGCGAATAGATCGATTGGGGTCGGGGCCATGGTGGCTTGTCCACCGTGGACCTTGCCAAACTAGGCACAAGGTAGGGGATGACCCCAGTGCCGTTGGATTAAGATCCAAGGCTTCTGGGTCAATCCGCCTTGCCCAGCGGCGCCCCAAGCAACAGATGGGCCGGCCCCAACAAGAAAAAGGGAGAAAAAGGTGGAAAAAAAGGCAAAGAAAACTAGGAAAAGGTTAAAAACTTGGAAAAATCGTATAAAATCATAGGAAGGTCCAAATGATCTCAAATTTGGACCATATCATCAACATGAAGTGTAGAAAAAAGTGTACAAGTTTGGAGACTAAAAGATAAGGTTAACTAGTCAAACTCAAGCATTTGATCAAAGGGGTGTATTAAATTAATTAAGGTGCCTAAAAGTGCATGAAATTCATAGAATACAAAAGAATTTGATTTTGGGTATCAATATTGATCAAGGAGTCAAAAGATATTATGCATGATCATTATAAAGGTGAAAAAATAAATTAATTAATAGAAAAGAGGAAAAACTCACATTGTCACAGTAGGCCATCCACAAAGAGAACATTCTTGATACATAAGGATTCACCTACATCACCCTCACCTTTAACCTTACCTTTCTTTTTGTCCCCAAAGGTAACCAAACCTCCTTTCTTTTTGGTGAAGCTGTTGAAATGGCTTATATCACTTGTCATATGTTTAGTGCAAACAATTCATCTTCCTTTTTCCTATAAGAAAGGAGAGTGTTGGTTCCCAACTCAAACTTTGGGATCCGGAGTTATCTTGGGGACCCATTTCATCTTTAGGTTGGTCCCCTTAGGCTTGTAAGGACAATAAGTAATTATCATCACTTTTACAATAAGAACAAATCATTGAGTTCTTAGTGCCAGAAGACTCTCCAATGAAAAAGAAGTTTTTCATATTCTTTTGTTACCTTTGTCTTTGTTTTTGCTCTTAGGTGCTCCCCCTACAAATCTTAAACCACTAGTACCACTTTTTTTGGTAGAATGGTCAAGGATTTCATCTAGGGAGTTTTTCCCATTGAGAAACTTATGCAGAGAGGCTCTAAGTCTATGATTGTCATCATTAAGAGATATAATAGTAGAATACAAACTAGCAAGATCATCTCTAGCATGAACAAGGTCGGCCTCTAAATAGAGGGTTTTAGTCAAATAAGAATCTTTCTCAAGAGAAATAGAAGCAACATCATTACTAGGCAAGATAGGTCTAGAAGATAAATCAATAACTTGACCAAGAAACCTAGCATTTTCATATTTAAGCACTTGAATTTATTTGAGATAAACATCCCTCTCATCCCTACGAGCATTAATAATGAGCTTAAATTCAGCATTTTTAGTTTTAAGAGTTTCAAGCTCATTTAGAAACTTTTGGTTATCTTCCTTAAGAGTTTCAATGTTCTTAAGGTAAACACCATTCTCTACCTCAACTCCATTGTATTGGAGCTCAAGATCAAGAAATTGACCTTTCAAGTTATAAATTCTCTCAAGATGAGTTTTCTCATTTTGCTCAAGAATCTCAAGTTTAGCATACAAATCATCAATAATTTTTCCTAACCTTTTCCTTTTAGATTTACATTTAGCAAAAGAAGAATGGGTAGAAACAAGCATATCAATAAGAGTTTCTTTAGATAACTCATGCAAGCCTACCTCACTTTATTCACTTATCTCACCGATTTCTTCACTTGTAGAGGCCACAAGTGCAAGGTGGCACTCTCCATCTTCTTCAGAGCTAAAACCACTTGAGGATGATTCTTCCCAAGCCGCATGAGTTGCATTCTTGTGTCTTTTCTCCTTCTTTTCCTTCTTCTTGTACTTGCTCTCCTTCTTGTACTTGATCTCCTTCTTGTACTCTTCCTCCATCTTGGAGCTGCCCTTGTGGTGTGACTTTCTTGATTTAGGACATCCACTCTTGTAGTGTACATTTTGGCCACACTTGTAGCATCTAGGAGTAGAGGAGGAGGATTGCTTTCTCTTGAAGTGCTTGCCCTTGGTGTAGTTGACTTCATGCTCACTAGGGCCATCATCTTCACTAGAGGAGGAGGGAGATGTCCGGAAAGTAAGTTGTTGTTGAAGGATGACAGCCTCCACTTGAGCTTTCAAGATACTATCTTTGATCTTCTTTGCTTCCTTAACTTCTTGCTTGGCTTCTTCTTCTTGCTTGTCAAGCCTTGGCTCATGAGCTTGTATATTGCCAATGAGCTATTCGGTTGGGATGTCACCAAGGCTTATCACTTCTTCAATGGAGATCACATTTGACTCCCATCTCTTTGATAGAGTCCTAAAGATCTTGGAGTTTATTACACCTCTATCCAAAGTGTTGCCCAAAGCAGCTAGGCCATTGATGAAGATGTTGAGCCTAGAGTACATCTTAGCAATCCTTTCTCTCTTATCCATCTTGAAGTTCTCTAGAAGCTTGTTCAACATGTAGATCTTAGCCTCCTTGACTTTCTTTGTGCCCTCATTAGTAATGCACAACTTATCCCAAATCTCATAGGTTGTATCCCATGAGGAGATGTGGTTGAACTCCGTTGGGGTAAGGTCTGCATAGAGGATGCTTATGGCTTTGGCGTTGAGCTAGGTTCCTTTTAGTGCAGCTTCATTTCATGTTGAAATAGCTTTGGTTGGCTCCTTGTATGGTGTGACCATCACCTTCCACATATCAAAGTTCATGCCTTGAATGTAGAATTGCATATGCCTTTTCTAATAGAGGAATTTGGTGTCGTCGAAGACAAGAGGATGCATGGAAAATCCGCCCTCTAGGTTGAGTGAACTAAGTAGGTTGTCACCCATCTTCTCATATCATGGGAGATTGTTGGAGAAGATCCTTGGCTCTGATACCTCTTGTTGGATCTAGGGTTCTAGAGGATGGGGTTAATAGAGCTTCAAAATTCTAACAAGAATAGTTAGACCTTCAAATTATATCAATCAAAACTAATAACTTAAGAGAAATTTGAAGTCCTAACTAAGCAAGCATAGCAAGGATGAGAGAAATTGAAACATGCACTTGGACAAGGTGGTTTAGAGTGGTTCCAATATCCAAACTAGGAGATAATCAATCCACTACCTAGAAATGTCAATCTCTAGGACTTTGCAATTCGTGTATACTTATCTTCATTCATAAGAGATACAAGGAAACCACCATACATCCAAGGACTTACCTACTCAAGACAAGAGTCTTCCACCTACATAAGGACTTACCCACTTGATCAAGATGTCTTCATCCTTCAACAAGGACTTACCCACACTTGCATTAAGTCATTGGCCTTGAAGGATTTACCCACTCTTCTTGAATCTTGGCCTTGCCCTTCTCCATCACCTGGAGAACATCTTTACCTCTTCTTCAACTGTGAAGAAGACCAGCAACAACTTCACCTTCACTCGGAGTAGCTTGGTTCAACCTTTACTCTTTGAAAAAGGGGGTAGGGAAGATGGAAGGAATGAGAGCTATACAAGCACATGGAGGTAGCTCTTTTATAACATATCGATTTCGCTCATAATCACAAAATGCTTTGTAAATAAGAGAGAGAAAAAGGCTCAAAAGGTTGCAACACACTCTACTATAGCAAGGACTTAGAATAGCATGAATGAGAAAATTTGGAATGAACTCCAAGGGGTCATATTTATATATGGGGGTGTTCCTTTGAGTGTGGCATCTCTTAAGGATGAAATATAGCCATTTTACAAGTTACAGTGATCTATTTTTGCTCACAAAAACTCTCCAACATTTATAATCACTTTTTCTGTGTTTTTGTACAGTACATTCGATCGAGTTTTAATAAATGTAATTCGATCGATCCACTCAGTGACAAAGCTAATTTTCATACTATTGGTCAAGTTTATTCTGGGAAACTCGATCGATGAGTCAAAATCAATTTTTCTTAGTTGATCGATCAACCGAGTTATGTGAGTGTGCAATTCGACAGATTGGTCATTTCAAAAAATCCATCATTGGATCGGTCAAGTTTCCAACTTGAACGATAACAACTTGTGAAAACATTTCTAATTTGACTTTTGAGTGACCAAACGTTGGAATTAAGTGTCCTAATTTTTTCCTCATCTTAGTTACAAGTTATATCATCAATACAAGTGATTATAAAATTAATCTAAGGTCATTTGGAGTGATTTCTCAAAATGCAAACTTGCATTGCTTTTGACTTGAGCTTAAACAAGCTAGGGCTTGTATAATTTGATCATTTTCATGTACCTAAAGCCTGAAATTAATCTTGAACAAACATATTATATACATAGGAATGAAATAATTAAGTCATTATCAAAATAGGGGCAATGTATAACTCTCAAGTCAACACTAACAAGTGTCAACATGGTAGTACCCATATAAGTGACTTCCACCCCCCTTTCCATAATACAAACACAATCTAAATATTGTTTGATGGAATCATGTCTATTTAAAGTGATTAAAAAGTGACACTACCGTGAGACGATTTTAAGTACATTGAAGTCGACAACTGAACTACAAATTTATAGTAGCAGGTACACGTAAAGAAAAGAAGGTAGTGCCACATATTGGAAAATAATGGGAAGAGAGGGTGGTATAACTACATGTTCAATCGCTTATTAGTCTGTAAGTAGCATCTCTGATTTTTGGATTATGAGTCAACTAGAGTTTCTAAAAAAGCCTAATTCCTTTGATAGCTTCCTAAAGTTGTATAATAAGGCTTTGGGTAGGTTTTGATCACTTGCACTCCTAATTTTATGGAGTTTTTACAGATTGTACAAAATAACTTATATATCTATTATGCAACTCATATATGACAAATGTTACAATGGGTTACTAACATAGGAGGCATGTGTCACCTCAAAACAAAGATCACATATATCCATTTTTGCCAATAATACACACTATTTAGCATTGTAACATTCTCCTGATGACATTATTTATGCAATTGAATTTACCAGATAATATGTGTGCTTAAAATGGGTATGAGATTTCGGTAGCTACTGGGATAATATAATCAAACATTAGTCAATTTGGTCTTTGTAGGTCTTCTGGTAATATGTATTTGCTTTAGAAATATTGAACTATTCAAGACAAAGAGGGTTTCTAGATATCATTACATGTGCAATATCATTATGCATGTGTGTATGCGCCACATAATCATGCATGTGTATGCGCCACATAATCATGCATGTGTATGCGCCAACGTTGTGAAAATAAAAGGCAATTGGAGTTCCAACGGTCAAATAGTTTAATAAGTGCATGTATGAACCAAGCTTGAGTATATCAAATTAGTAACTTTTTTGTTTTTGGTGGTGGTTCGGTTATGAAAATAAGAAACTATTGACTGAATGGGCACAGATAGAAACACTAGCAATTTATTTGCTAAAAAATATGACATTGTACAATCGATATATTGAAGGATGATGTCACGATTATAGTTGATATGCTTCAACCTTTCATGAAATTCCAACCTTATTAATATGGTCAAAACGTTTGTGACAATAATAAGAATGAAGGAGATAATAACCATTTGTAAAATCGTATAAATAGGTTTGTTTCATTCAGATTGGGTCCAACTAGCCTGTAGATAGTTCAGTAAATCTCATTTGGCTGAGAGTTTGAAGTTGGTGGTGCCAATTTACATCATCAATTTTCAGCTCCCAAAACCTGACCGACAAAGTATGAAGGTGTCGTAATATTTCTTATATATCAAAATAATATTATTATTTTTTTAGAGCATATCAAAATAATATTAACAAATTGCATGAGCTAGAATAATATCACTTTCTTACAAATGTACATAAATTCCAAATGAGGAGAAGTTCTAGTTTTTTTCCCCATGTAAGCAATCCAATAGAGGTATATTCAACGATCATTGCATCAATGTTGGTTTGTTACACTAATGAATTTCAATCATAAGATCGTTTACTCAACTAGCTATTTCCCGCAAGTATACGAGAGTAGTTGTAGTCGAGGTCGAACACAAGGAGTGTTGGTTAGACAGGAGCAAGAGTTATGATTTTCAATAATCTAGATTGTTGTACACAAGATGATTGGATTAGAACAACTAAATTACAAATTTAAAACAAAATAGTAAATTATCAGTTAAGAAATGTTGAGATTCAGATTTAGGAGGATCCTAGACTTAGGATTTCACGATCACATCATAGCTTATATTAAAATATAAATTTAAACAAGTTAATTAACTTGCAAAGGAGGTTTGTAGTCATCACTCACCTCCCGGTGAAGTGATGACGATTCTAACTCCATACATCACTCTCATGTATGTATTTCATTTTGAATCACAAATCTTGCTCCTCAACTTAATCCCATCCACTCTCACGGTCAAGGACAAGTTTCCAAAAGAGTAACTCCGTACTCTCAAACACATCTTCTCATATTACGAAAGAAAGCATAAAACATGCAAGTATGATGGTCAATTACACAAACATTTTAGATCTGAAACAACTCTTGGAACATGCAAACAACAACATTTAGTACGAAAGTCATATGTTCATACAAGCTATAAAATGGGAGTTACTCTCCCATGTCCAAGATTCATATTCTACTCATCCATGGCTAGAGAAAGAAGGTACAAGCAGCAGAAAACAACAAAGGACATAGTAAAAGAGTAGAAAGAACTAGTATGTTCATGAGAAGTAGTAGAATGAAGAAAAACTCCGGCTAGAAGTCAAGCTCTGTCCTTATTTGCTGCACTTTCTTCAGATTTCTTCACTCCCAAGTGGATAGAAGAGGAAAAAGGAGATCATTGTTGCAAATAGTGAAGAAGAAGATGGTTCTCTCTCGAGTAACCACCTCCTATCTCCCTTGGTCTCCTCCAACTTCTCCTGGACTCCCTCCAGTCGAGTTGCCCTCCAAAAAGTCTATCCTAAGATGTCATAACTGTCCCAAGACGAGTTGGGGTCTTATATATAAGTGTGAGACAGTTAAATTCATGTTTGAGTGAAATCTACATGTCACACGACGTGTCTTATGCAATAACTGAAGTTTGGATCGAGTTATGGGAGGTTACATGGTGTGTCTTTAATAAGACACGACGTGTCTTTAATAAAACACGGCGTTTTGCTACAAATCTGGAGTTCTGCATTCAATTTCTAGACTGAGACACGGGGTGTCTTTAATAAGACACGGGTTGTCTTAATTAAGACATGGCGTGTCAATGGTTGTTCTGGACTGCTGTGTATTCTGCTCATAACTTACGACGTGTAGGTCAGTTTTACATACCGTAAAAAGTGGTATTTGTGCAGTTTCAAACCCTAAAACATATGGATACTTGAGGATGATCCAATAAGTGATAATATGATATATTCCTCATCATTTTATTGTAAAATGTAGTACCTACAATCCAAACCATGAGACAAGTAAGAATAGCTAAAAATATAGAATCTAGCATGAATGAAAGTGATAATTGAGTCAAAACAACATGGATATGTGACCAAACATGATCCAAAAGATGATATGATTTGTGCACATCAAATCCCCCTAAGCTTAAACCATTGCTTGTCTTCAAGCAAAAAGAGCATAGAAACACAAATGAAGAATTGTCAAGTTCATGCATAGATCAAATGAAAAGAAAGATGTGTATAAGACCAAGCCAACCATGATCAACATGTTTATAATCATAGCCATCAATTCAACTTAAACACCCAAGAATGAGATTTTTAGTTCAGTAGGGGTGGTCACAATTAAATGAATCAATCAATTAAACAACACTAAGTAGAATTTGGATGACCAAGCCAAACAATTAGTGGATGTGCAACTCAAACTCTCAACTATTAAGGATACAAATGATGAAATCTTAGTTAAAATTGACAATTTTAGCTATACTCTCCTTCTTTCCCAAAAATGATATGATAATGGATTATGGGTTCCGACACTCGGCTGCTAATGTAGGCTTATGCACACGTGGAATGTCGGTTGGGGTATTTTACCCTCTTTTAAGACATACCACCTAACCATCGTGGCCAGATCGGACTTACACTAGGCTAGCATGATATGTGGGCGGTTTAGCCATCTTTTATGGGGTATAAAGATGAGATAAGCCAAAAGAAATTTTAATTTTTTTCCAAAACATAGGAGAGTCAACTAAATTACAACATTAGCTAGATTTTATTCATTTGTTTTGAAAAATTTTCATTGAAAGAGTGGTTGAAAATGCACTAAGATCTTGGCAAGGGCATCCCGTATTCCAAATGATGTTATAAAGTTGATTTATTCGCTAAAATTTGAGACCGTTACATGGATTGAGCAATCAAAGATGTGAAAGATGAATGTTCAGGTTAGAAGCATAAACCCGATTTAAGCACATGTTGATGGCCAAAAGGTTTCATTTGATTAATGCATGCCTTTTACATTTTCTCCAAATGATATTTCTCAGCAAAAGAGGACAATCAGTTAAGCATAGGAGTTCTATCCACATATAAAAGATTAACCTCATATCATACTAGATCTACCACCAGAAGAGCAGAACTGAAAACAACAACTAAGAAAAAGATGATAAAAGGGAAATAAAACTACACTACTGACTGGTTGCTCTCCCCCTAAGCTTGAAATTTGTAGTGTCCTCACTGTATATAACAAACTCAAGAGGATTGCAACTGGATACCTGTCATGGTGAATGATGAAGATGGAGGTCCATTGCTTTGATTTGAGGCTGGAAATTGTTGTACTAAAGATTGATGCCTCCTTATAGATATGCCCTTGATTTGGGGCAAGCGAAAGCACCTATGAGCTACAGTAAGAATAGTCTTTTGTACGCCAATACTATTTGTATTTTTATTCTCCTTTGAATAATCATCAAAATATGAGTTGGGAAGAGTGTTCTCATTGTAAAGCAATGTGTCATCTAGAGTGTGAGGAGAAAGGACATGTGGATTGCTTAAAGAATCTAAAAGTCGATCCTGTGTTTTAGCTTTCTCCCCTTGATTTTTAGCTTCATAATCCTCATAGGTATCAACATAATCATACCTTGAAGGATATACTTCTATGACAATACCATTTTTCAATGTCACCGGCCTGAAATATGTAGGATTCATCTCTGGTGGACTAGGCAAGAAAGGTGGAAATGCTTCTTTACTAGAAAGAGCTTGTTGGACAATTTATTTCTCCAAGATGTGTGCATGAGTGGCAATATCGTCCACCTTAGAAGGGAGTTGGAAAATGGCACCCTTCATTGATTGTCTTTGTTGATGGAACTCCTCATTTTGCTACATTTGAGTTGAAATAAATGTTGCAAGCATGGACTCTAATCTAGAAGTTACTTGTGGTTATTGTGACTGAATGAAATTTGAGTTTGCATTGATGTAGAAGCCTGGTGGAGTGTAGCTCATTGGAGAATAAATAGAAGAAGCATAACATGTAGAAGATGAGTGTTTAATTTACCCACATGCATCACAAATAATATTGACTAGTTGAAATGGTTGTGTGATTATCTTCTCAAATCTTTGTGATAAAGTGTCTAGGTTTGCTGCAATTATGTCTATAGCATCAACCATGTGACTTCCCACTTGTATCTCGGATGTAGTAGCTAAATAAGATGGTTGGTAGCTTGTATCCGTACTCCATTAGTAATGGTTTGCTTCCATATCTTCAATAATAGCATAAGCTTCTCCTTAAGATTTGTTCATTAGAGCTCCGTTTGCAGCTACATCAATAGATAATCTTGTATTGTAGCAATTGCAATAGAAGTCAATTGCTTAGACCATGATGTGGACAAAGATGTTGGAGACCTTTGAACCTCTCCTATATATCATACAAGTTCTCTCCATCCCTTTGAGAATAATTGATGAGTTGACTCCTTAGCTGTGCGGTCCTTCTAGGTGGAAAGTACTTTTCCAAAAAGACTTTTAGAAGCTCCTCCCAAGTGTTGATGGATTTCTTTGGCAAGGAATAGAGTCACGCCTTGGATTTATCAGTAAGGGAGAATGGAAAAAGGAGTAGGTGGATCCCTTCAGTAGGAATGCCATTTATCTTTATGGTTCTTAGCAACTATAGAAATTCAGCAATGTTGAGGTTTGGATCCTCCATTGGTGTCCCTCCAAATGCATTCAGCTGTAGTAATTGTATGATGGTTGGGATGATAGAAAACTCCTCTGCCTCAAATTCTAAAATATTAATAGGCCCACTCATGTGCATTACAGTTGTACCAAAGTAGTCCTTAAGAGGAAGGTCATCCTCGTTGACTAGTTCTTCATGTAGATCTGTAGGATTAGGTGGATGTGGCGTAGATGGTAGTGGTGTATGTGGTATGTATGAAGGTGGTGGATATGAGGGTGTGGAAGGATGTGATATGGGTGTTGGTGGTGTATATGATGGTGGTGAATTAGGTGTGAATGATGGTGATGTGGATGAAGAATGTGTGGATGAGGGTGGTGCATATAAAGGTGATGTGGATGAAGGTGGCACCGGTGAATGTCATTTAGATGATGGTCGTGTGGGTTGTGATTCATCCATACATGTTTGGGTTTCACTCTTTCTTGCTCCATGAGGGCTGCAAATGATGTGTTCATTTTATGAATGCAGAGATATGCACGGTTCAAGGATCTTTTTATGAACACCCCATATGCTCCTGCAAATAAACAAGGTGAGTGAGATACAAAAATAAACATGGAAGATATAACAAATTATGATGATCATGATGAATTATGATTTATGGATATGATGGTGGATATGAAGGTTGTGATCTAGTCTTATTTACTTATCAACAACTCTTTCTCTAACAGGAATATTGATGCTCCCCGACAATGGCGCCAAAAACTTGTTGGTTTGTTACACTAATGAGTTTCAATCATAAGAATGATCTTTTACTCAACTAGCTATTGCCCGCAAGTATACGAGAGTAGTTGTAGTCAAGGTCGAACACAAGGAGTGTTGGTTAACTAGGAGTAAGAGTTATGATTTTTAATAATCTAGATCGGTGTACACAAGATGATTGGATTAGAATAACTAAATTACATATTTAAAATAAAACAGTAAATTATCACTTAAAAAGGGTTAAGATTCAGATTTAGGAGGATCCTAGACTTGGGATTTCACTATCACATCATAGCTTATATTAAAATATAAATTTCAACATGTTAATTAACTTGCAAAGGAGGTTTGTAGTCATCATTCACCTCCCGGTAAAGTGATGATGATTCTAACTCCATACATCACTCTCGTGTATGTATTTCATTTCAAATCACAAACTTTGCTCCTCAACTTAATCCCAGCCTCTTGCAGTCAAGGATAAGTGGTCAAAAGAGTAAATCCATACTCTCAAACACATATTCTCAGATTATGAAAGAAAGTATAAAATATGCAAGTATGATGGCCAATCACACAAACAAGCATTTCAGATATGAAACAACTCTTGGAACATGCAAATAACTAATATTTAGTACGAAGTTCATATGTTCATACAAGCTATGACATGGGAGTTACTCTCTCATGTCAAATATTTGAATTCTACTCATCCATGGCTAGATAAAGAAGGTACAAGCAGCAGAAAATAACAAAGGACATAGTAAAAGAGTAGAAAGAACTAGTATGTTCGTTAGAAGTAGTAGAACGAAGAAGAACTCCGACTAGAAGTCAAGCTCCGTCCTTAGTTGTTGTACTTTCTCCAAATTTCTTCACTCTCAAGCGGATAGAAGAGGAAGAAGAAGATTCTTACTACAAATAGAGAAGAAGAAGGAAGAAGAAGAGGGTTCTCTCTCGACTAACCACCTCCTATCTCCCTGGTCTCCTCTAACTTCTCCTGGACTCCCTCCAGTCGAGTTACTCTCCAAAAAGTCTGTCCTAAGCCGTCATAACTGTTCCAAGATGAGTTGGAGTCGTATATATAAGTGTGAGACAGTTAAATTCGTGTTTGAGTAAATAATAAGAATAATTTTATTTGACCAAAGTTTCTCTCTCTAGGGTTTGCTCCCCCTTCCCTCTAGGATCTCCCCAGCGGCCATCGTTGGGGGGAGGGAGCATCTTCTCGATGGCTTCCTCCCCCTGGCCTAGTCACGGCTTTTGCAGCTTCATCTGGAGTTAGGGACTGAGCTCCTTGGGGTGTATTGTTGTGGAGAAGGGGAAAGAGGGGGGTTATGGAGCGGTCGGTGGATCTGGGTGGAAGCAACGCCTGGTCTGAAAATCGGCATGTGCTTTCCTGCAAGCCCCATCTAGTTAAAGGTGACTAGATGGAAAGGAGTCGATGCCACTTGTTGTCTTCCTCAATCCCTTTTCTGCCGCAAACGGCGACCGGGGAGTAGCCAAGTGTCATGCCCCGTCTCTAGCCATTTTCTTCACGACTCCTACCTCTTGCCTCGTCTGTCTTCACGTTGGAGGTTTCTCTACTGGATGACTATGGGATTGATCCTTCGGGCTCGTTCCCCTGGGGGCTACCTCGATGCTGAGACTCCTCGGTAGCACCAGGGTGTGCCGTGAGTTCTGTTGCGTCTCACGGCTATCCTGCGTCTAGGGCTCCTTGTGTGGTGCTGCTTCGACGTCGAGCCCACTCGGCAGCACTGAGATGGTTTCGTATGCGCTCCGGCGTCACCGCTGCCATCTTGCGTCCATGGGTTTCCAACGGACTCCTTCTTTGGTGTTCAACGAAATCGCGGGGGAACACAGGCCGATCTCTCCGTTGGTCTGTTGAGATCCACTTGATTACAGTGTTATGCGGCATTTTTCCCTGTTTTGGGAACTCATCGCCGACACCGTTGATGTTCCAAACACCGGGTGCACACCTGGCGTTGTGCTTATATCTCTACGGACTGATGATCCTTCCACCGAACCTCAGTTGGTTCAGACCAAATAGATGATGAGTCGCCATGGATGACAATGGATAGGGGTTTACTTCCAGTCCACCCCTACGACCGTGATTCTGCTTCTATCTGCTCGTTGAGTTCACCAAGACACTAATCAGTGATGTTCGGTGCCTTGATTCAACCTTCGTATTTTTTCTGACCACTAATTTCAGAGGATGATCCTATTGCTATGTGCAAAGGAGTAATATGATGGTCGAATCGATCATTGTTCTAGTCTGATCAGTCTGCCTTTGGAGTCTTCTACAAGAAGATGGTATGACAGGATAGACACTGCGATCTCCAGCTGTTTGAGACAGAAAAACTCCAAAATAGAAGTGTGGCCTTGGTGCATAGATAGAAGTTGGATGTCCTTCGTCTACCTTTTGTGTCTGCACATTTTGTGGGTGGTCATTATTGTTAGTGTAGCTCCTCAGTTGTGTAGATTGATAGATAGTCAGTCTCTTGTTTGTGTATTATCCTGAGACGCTTCTTTCTGGTTTGTAGTTTCTTCTGTTTAGAGATCTTATGTTCAAGACCGATTTGAATTTGGACTTTTGCTTTCTTTCTGTAATCTTGTAAAGGGTTAGGGGGTGCGTCTTCATGTACCTAAAGTTTTGGTAAATTTTAATAGCAACAGAGTTTTTTCGTCGACCAAAAATAATTGTGTTTGAGTCAAATCTACAAGTCACACGACGTGTCTTTTATAAGACACAGCGTGTCTTATGCAATAACTAAAATTTGGATCGCATTCTGAGAGGTTACATAGTGTCTTTAATAGGACATGACGTGTCTTTAAAAAGACACGGTGTGTCTTTAAAAAGACATGGTGTGTCTTTAATAAAACACGACATTTGCTACAAATATGGAGTTCTGCATTCAATTTCTGGACTGAGACACAGGATGTTTTTAATAAGACATGGCGTGCCTTTTTAAGACACGGGGTGTCTTAATTAAGACACAGCGTGTCAATGACTATTTTAGGCTGTTGTGGATTCTTCTCATAACTTATGACGTGTACGTCAATTTTACATGTCGTAAAAAGTTGTATTTGCGCAGTTGAACCCCAAAACATGTAAATACTTGAGTGGTCCAATAAGTGACAATATGATATATTCCTCATTATTTCATTACAAAATATAGTACCTACAATCCAAACCATTAGACAAATAAGAATAGCTAAAATTATAAAATCTAGCATAAATGAGAGTTATAATTAAGTCAAAACAATATAGATATACAACCAAACATGATCCAAAAGATGATATGATTTGTGCACATCAATCAACAACTAACCACCCCCCCCCCAACCCCCTCTCTTCAATACTAGAAACGAGAGGTTCCCTACCATTAGTAGCTAAAAGAAGTAGACGTGCTAAGCCGTTTTCAGTTTTCCTTCGCTAGGAGTTTGATTGTCCGGAGAGGGGAGAATAGAGGGGCCGTCATGAAGACATTAAGGAGTGCTCATGTGTGTAATTGACAGGAGCAAATTGCACAAAAATATACTCATGCTAGGAAAGAACTGTTTCTTTGATATAATGAAAAGAAAAAACATTGCCAAGTAGCGGATCCATAAGAGACCTTATTTGATTATGCCAGAAAACGACAGATCTAATCTCAGATGTTAGTTCGTCAGCTTGCAACCACCACAAATTTTGAATCTGGAGACAAGTGCAAGTGTACATGTCGGGATCCCCCAATAAACACCAATGAAGACAGTCACGGATTGACAAGGCTGTCAGCCCCACAAATCCGACAGCCAGCCAGACCAGTTGTGCTAGAACGAGCTTATTGAATATGGAAATGAAAGTGTATGTAAAAAAGGGGCAAGTATAATAAATATAACATAATTACACATCTGTATCCGACGGGCAAATTCATCTGAGCATATATCCATACAACGTCACATATGTGAGAAAAAGCATGAGTAACTTCTTTGCTTCCTGCAGGCCTGTGTGCATTAATGGCGGAGAGAATCTTGCAACAGTGCTGAACAGGTCAGAGCAGTAAGCCAGTAGAAGATGAGGAGCGGAGTAGGCACTTGGCAGCCCCAGATGTTGATCTGTGCTCATCTTGGATCTCAGCTGACATGCAGCAGCTGGACTTAAAAGAGAGAAAGCAGCATCCCATTATGTCTCCCCTATGGTTTCTGTGAAACTCAGAATGGGTGATGATCCATATGCCAACGATACTGGCATTAAAATTCTTCCACTGAACAGCAAAATTTACAGACAGAGAGAGAATGGAGGTGGGGAGCGGGTAAAAAGAATGAAGATCTTAAAAGAATCAAAACATCTAAGGGCAAAGGTTGGGTGGGTGGGGAGCAGACAACAAGAGTAATCTACATTCTCCAGGTGGAAGCAACTTAAAAGTATAAGCTTTTTCAAGGGAGCAAGAATTTCCCCTTCTTTTTTGTTTATACTGTTCTCTCTAATTCCTTTGCTGCTTTGGGCACCAATTTGTTATCTTCATTCAATCTGTTCACCGATCAAGTCCAAGCCGACCAACAGGAAGGACACTCCTTGGAAGAGCAGGAAGTAGAAGTGTATCCCCTGGGCAGACAACAGGCTCCTTGCAGAGGCAGTCAACAACAAGAAGGCAAGCGCGAGCTCTTTCCTATAAATCCTGTTGTGTTTTTTCTTGGGCTCCTTCTTCAGAGGCCGGATTACTGCCTCTTCTTTGACCAAGGCGTCGAGGTTGGGAGCCGACTCCCCGCGGTTATGCTTGGGTTCCTTCTCCTCCACTAATGAGAGGAGGTCACCCTCAGAGGACCGTCCGGACTTCTTGGTCACAACCCACTCGTAGGCACTGCCCAACTGGAGCAGACCGGAGACCATGGCATTGAATTTTGTTACGGACATCGTGTTCTCGAAGAGCAGGTATGGGACGATGAATGGAAAAGATCTGGGAGAAGGCAGGATATTGAGGAACGACATAGTTGCTGGGATGTAGCACACCACCCAGGAAGGGAGCTCGGCCTCAGGTACAAACATGGTCATCGGGAGGATGATGCAGAAGAGGGTGAAGGAGTAGAATGGCAGCACGAGTTTCCTTAGCAGGAAGAAGAGGAAGATCAGGTTGGACTTCTGCCAGAATCCGATCTGCAAATTAACAAAAAGAAAATAAAAAACAGATGTTAGTTTATTCCGTGAACTAGCTGACAATTGGCAAAAACGAATCTGATTAATTTTGGTTTTCAAAAGGAAATCGGGCATCTACTCTATACATGACACATCACGTTATGTCTGTTGAGCAGTCACATACTCAGCAGGAATTATTATGTATAAGACAGATTTGCAGCTCGCGTCACTAACAAGTCTTTGCACATGTAATCACTTAGTTAGCATCAACTAGTGGACAGGATGCCTAATTAATTAATCTAAGCCACGAAAGAAAAAAAGACACAAAAAGGTGTCGGTGCTCTTCTGGTAATGGTCAAAGCCACCAAACACAGACTGCTGGAGTTCAGGCGCCTTTTAGGGGCAAAGGTAAAGCAGTTAGAGACCTACGTCACGCGACCCAATCGTGGGCAGTGATAAAACTAGTACAGCACTCTCCATCCCCATCCCACACCTAACATGGTATCGCCATCATTTCATTCAGCTGCAACAAAGCATGCTAATTGTTTTGTTTGAGCAATGAAATTGCTATATCTTAATATGCTTTTCAAGCAATTGAACCCAAGATATCAGAGCAACTAATTACCAACCATAGTGGTTATCCTCAACAAGTCAAACAATGGCTGGTCAGGTATCCTTTCCTTGTAATCATTTGATATAGATTGTTTGTTGAGCTTCCTGCCACCAGGTAAGGTGAGACGAGCAAATACGAAAGTAACAAGAACAACGTTTGTCATTTTTTGACAATTTGATTGATTGTGAAAGGATTCCATTGCTTCAAATCCCTATCAACAACTAAACTTATCCTTTTTAAAGAAATCAGAGTTGTGAAAAGGACGAGCTACCTAGAGATTCATCAACAAGTTTATGGCGTACCTTTGACCAGATGATATCTGGCAAGCATAGCCTGAACAGCTGCATTGGGCCCGAATGCCATCGGTGCTGCTGCTTTCTGTAAGCTTCGTATGATTCTGGCAACTCACATTGGCACTGGAAACAGACAAGAACAATTAGGAAAACAGGCCCCCCATGAATAAAACAGGGGATGAGAGGGACAGATTGGATGGCCCAATTATTCTTGATTGCTTACCTCAACGTCATTCAGGAACACGAATTTCCAGCCCTTGAGGTGAGCTCGAACAGCAATGTCCATGTCCTCGACGGTCGTCCGCTCCATCCACCCTCCAGAATCTTCCAGCGCCTTGATCCTCCATACCCCAGCAGTCCCGTTGAATCCGAAGAAGTTGAGGAAGATCCCATTCACCTGCTGCTCCACCTCAAAGTGGAAGCACAGGTTGATGTTCTGCAAACGGGTGAGTAAGTTCTCGTCTTTGTTGACGAACGACCACCTTGCTTGCACCAACCCAACCTCGTCATTGTCCTGCAGCGATTGAATTCCACAAAGATATTATAATCTAATAACCTAGCAGGTTGCCAGATGGCCAACTAGAAACCAAAAAACCAAGGAAGCAACTTTAAAGACAAGACGGTGGCTTTTTCCTTGGCTGTGTTTGTCTTTCAGGTAGCTTTAATTCAAAATTGGAACTTGGAAGCCGTTTTCTTTTTCTGGGGGAGTGGGTAGATATATTATCAGTAAAAAAAGCTGCTCCATCCTTACCTTGAAGTGAGGCACCGTTCTCTGCAAGAAATCCGGCGCCGGCTGGAAATCCGCATCGAAGATGGCCACAAATTCGTAGTCCTTGACGTAGCTGCAGTTCATTGCGGACTTGAGGTTGCCGGCCTTGTACCCGTCCCTAATGACCCTGTGTCGGTAGACGATGTTGGTGCCGTTGTGCTGCCACTTGGTCACCTCCTCCTTGATGAGCACCTGCGTCAAGGGGTCGTCAGAGTCGTCGAGAACCTGAATCAGCAAGTTGGTCCGCGGCCAGTCCAGGTTGCACACCGCCGCTATGGATTGTTGATACACCTGAGGAGTGGGGGAGAGCAGACAAAACAAAGAAAGAAACACAGCTCAATGCCGGCTGGCGCAAACACAATCTGAGATAGTAAATTAATAATGACATTACAGCGACGGCTGTCCGAACCCTAGATTTTGTGGGAATTTGGGGGAAATCAGTGAAGTGGGGAACTACCTCCTTCTCATTGCACATGGGGATTTGCACGAGCACCATGGGGTAGTAGCCCTTCGCCTCCGTTCCAGCCTCTGGGTCGTCGGCGGCAGCTGCATCGGCGGATTTTGGCATGGGCTTGATCCCGCGGAACTTAATCCAAAAGCACCCCAAGCACAGTATGAGCCTGTCGGCGCTCTGGATGAGGAACAGGATGACGCACACATTGGCCAGAAACTGTAGCGGCGGCGCCAGGTATGCCGTCCGGAACATGACCCATGTGGTGTAGACCCAGTCGAAGGCGTCCTGGACGTGGAGCGGCGCGTAGATGAGCCGCTGCAGCTCGGGGGCGCCGAAGTAGTGGTGCCACCCTTTGAAGTAAGCGGCGATCTCGAACACCAACATCGCCATCGACAGGAAAAGCGACGCCTTTATACATCCATAGAACCTGCGCCGCACCGACCGGCCCTGGTGCTGGTTGCGAGCCGCTGCGGTGGCGGCGTCGCCCGGAGATGCCGCTGACGCGAGCAGCTCCTTCTCTTGCCCTTCCTCCTCTTCCTCTTCTTCTAGCTCGTCCACCTCGTCTGTTCTCCCTGACGCCACCCGCTTGCGTACCGCCGAGGCTATTCCGACCGCCGCCGACGCCAACGAGGCAAGGCACCCGGCTGCTCGGTGAGCCTTGAGGAGAAGAACCCACGTGAGCTGCTTGGCGTTCTTCCCCCTGGCGCCCTTCCTTGCAGCCCCGCCACCCGGCCCACCACCGACACCCGCGATCCCGACGAAATCGTCGTCGTCGGGAGAGGAGATCTCGGAGATGGACCAGTTGGGGTTCTCCATCTTGACGATGACGGGCGTGCCGCGGTGCTTGTCCCTGCCCCACCAGTCGAAGGAAGGAGCCATTGCGCACCGCCGATCCGCCGACGATGGGCGAGTGGAACCAGATTCGATGCCTGACGCTGTCTGCTCTCTCTCTCTCTCTCTCTCTCTTGGTGTCTGTGCCTGTATGTGGCTCTACCTCCTCCTCCCTCTCTCTCCCCCTCTTCTGTTCAGTAGCAGAAGCAGGAGCTGCAGCAGCTCCCTACTTTTTCCTCCTTTTATCTTCCTTTTCTTTCCCTCTTTCTCTCGCAGTGAGTGAACAAAGAGCTTTGGGTCAGGCCCGCCGTCTGCCTTGTCTGTCTCTGTTGCCTTATAATCTCACCCCCATCTTCCGGACAGACAGCGAAAGATGGGATCTTTTGCTTTTGTTGCTAGAGGTGGGAGCAGTAGGAAGAAGCGGTACTAGCGTGGGTTGAGAGGAATGAGAGACAATGCAGGTGGTATGGAGTGTTGGGCAATCAATCAGTCTCCCCCCTCCTTCTTCTACACCAAAGCAGCAGCCGCTAAGGAGGTGGAAGAGGGCAGGAGGTAGAAGAGGAGGAAGGGGAAGGGAGAGAAAGACAGAGATCGGCAACGGAGAAATAGGGTAAGAAGAGAAGCGCAAGGGGCGCCAGTGGCAGACAGAGGGAGGGGGAGGCGAAGGAGGGGAAACGTCCAAAACCTGGTACTTGTCAATAACAAACAACTAGTTGGGCAAATATGAATGGGGTGGAGAGAAGTCGGAGCGCGTCAGTGAGGTCAGGGGGTGAAGATGGTGGTAGGAAGAAGAGGAGGAAGAGGAAGACAGCGGTAAACCAGAGAGGATCGATCAACGCGTCGGTCGCTAAGTGCTTTTTTGCTTACGGTGAAGGGGGAGAAAGCAAGGAATAAGATGGCGTAATGCCACTCAATCAAGCACGATATGCGCACAGGAGGAGGGACAGAATATAACAGTCGGGCTCACACGTGCCTTTCAGAAAATAGAGAACAGACGCGAAGCGATGCGAAGGAGAAGAAGAGGGTAAGAAAGATCGGCGGAAGAAAGACAGCCTGGTGGTCCGTGTCGGGGGTGAGGAAAGGCAAAGCTGGAAGGTTAAACAAGAGTGGAGATCATTAATTGTTTCTGAGAAAAAGGAGATGGGTAATGGATAGATTACAGCGGCGTTGGCACTAATCATTGATTTGGAGGGGATTAGGGAGGGATTTGCGGGTCCGCGGCGGAGAAGACAAAAGAAGATGAAACAAAGGTCTACGTCCCCAATTAATGAAAGCGCAATGCAATGGAGGTGGTTGAGTTTTTGTGTGAATGAGAGCCAGACAGGTCGTCTCCCCCCTTCCTTCGTCCCCTCTTTCTCCAGCTTCTTCTCGGAATTGCTAATGATGGTCCTTCCTGATGTTGGTGGGTAAAAATACCCAGAAAGAAAATGTTTGAAAAATCTACAAACAAAGCTCAGGAAAGGGGGTAATGATTATTTGTTGGTGGGGTCACGCTACTCCGACACCCTCCACATGATCCGTCTCCTATGCGCCATGATCTCCGATCGCCTGTTGATTCAATTCAATGTTAGGAGGAAGACGATGAAGAAGATGTAGGCGATCCCAGATGGGGTTGAGGAGAAGGGATCGGGGCTGCCCCAATCCCCATGAACAATTAACGAATAAAAACAGAGATATAAATCATGAAAAAAAACTATGGAAAAAAGAAGTTCGTAAATTCTGTAATTTTTCAGAAGGGACGAGAAAGAAGAAGAGAGGAAAGAGGAGACAGAATCCTTTTTCTTTTGTTTAGCTGATGAGATCCGGGATTTTTTTCAATCTTTTTTTTTTCCTTTTTCTTTAAATTGTCATTTATTCCGTTGTTAGTTTGTTCTAACTCCGTTCTTTTTTCCAGTCGGGAATGGTTATAATTAGACGGCAGTTAGGGCGTGGTCACTCTGTCGCTTTCCCTTGTTTCACATAGCCGTAATACTTGACGAGTAAATGCTTTTTAATTTAATAAACGAGTGTATAATGATGCAATTAGGAAGCGGGATTAGTGGTCGGTGTCGGTGCTAATCAGAGGAACAGAGAGAGAAGGGGGAGAGAAGCAGAGGGGCAAATGGACAGCGAGCTGAGGTGTAAAACTAGTCGGCCTTTCCACCCATTCCCGCGTGGGGCCTTATTAAGACCGGATCAATTTCAAAAAAATTTATTTATCATTTGGAAAAACATTATTTCGGCGCACAACCGAACACGCTACAACTACAACAACACATTACACGCGACGGCATCGGCATCCCTTCCAACTGAGCAGAGCACAAGCATATGCCTGCCGCATTTCCCTCGCCCCAGTTGACAGTGGATGTGTGTGGCTGGACCCATAGCCCACCGCTTTATGTAGGCGGGTACCACATTCATAACATTCCAAATCGGTTGACTGGTCCAGTTTTGGACCCAATGCCATTCCCTCCAATGCCATTCCCGTTTCAAGGGTTTGTTCGAATACAGTATTGGATAGGAGTGAGCAAATAATGGTCCGCACGGCAAAATCGGATCGGACTGTTCAATTCGGTCCGGTCCAGTCAGCTATGAGTTCGGTCTGGTCTGCGGTCTGGGATTTCTGGTGAGTTCGGTCTTCGGTCCGGTCTGGTCCAAAATTAGTCTGACCGTGGATCGGACCGCAGACCGACTTATATATAAAATTAATATATATTTGTACGTATATTATATAACAAATAAGTTGTAAACATGTAAAAAAGGTTGATTACGGTCCAAACGGTCCGGTCCGGTCTAGTCCGGTCCTACTACAGAACGGTCCAGTCCCGGTCTGGTCCTACCTCAAAATGGTTCGGTCTACAGTCTATAAATTCTTACGAAGTCGGTCTCGATCCGGTCATGTTCTGGACCGATGCTCACCCATAGTATTGGATCAGAGTCTGAACATTCATGTCATTGGTCAAATCAAAGCTAGCGCTCGAACTTTTTATTAAAACTTTTTATTAAGATCGGTTTGTGAATTGGAGAGGTAAACAAATGATGCTTTTACAATGAATGGTTTCAACTTGGGTTGCATCGCTGGCAAACTTTTAGGTATATCACCCGACCATGTTTGTCCGGTTAAATGTGATCTCTTTTCGTTGAAGTAAGTATGCAACCTTTTACTTTTTGGTTGGAAGAGTGTGCCTCCTATATTTAATTCACCATGAAATTTTACATGAAGTATAGAGTGTCTCTATACATGTGTAGTGCTCGATATGAAGAGCTAAGGAAAACCAAAATAAAACAAGACATGGTAAAGGGACAAAGTATAATCAAAATGTTTGGCATCTCTATCAGTAAGTCTCCAGAAATGGCTTTGTTGGTCATGAAAAGTGTGGCAATTTCATTTAGCAAGGAGTGTTGAAGGATAGAACAAATCCAATGTCATTTCCTTTTTTGTTCTTGAGGATGATCATATATACATGGCTTTTAGGAATAATGTTGATAGTCTGCTTTTGGTAAGAAATGCCCCCCTAAAGACATATTATGAATGGCATGTGAAGCTAATGTGATTCTTGGTCTCTACTTGTACTGCACATAAAATGCATGTTGGAGCATATAAGTTGCACCCTGCTCTATAAGACATTATGCTCCAACAACTTTTTATGGGAAACATTGTGGGTGTGAATCACTAGGTGCCTAAGTGTAAGGACACATCCCGTTGATCAAATCCTAATTGTTCGTTAGGACAAATCCTTAGACAAAACCCAACCAAAAACTAACAACCATCAAAGATTGAGTTAATTTTGAATATAATGTTCCGCATAGATATCTGAGTATGAGAAACTTCCTTAAAAACTTATAAATGATATATAAAAGTGTACCACCACACATCTATATCATTTCACATGTTGACATGATGGGGAATCAACTGAAACCTCTATTCATTTATTCTATCATAGGATCACAA
This sequence comes from Alisma plantago-aquatica, assembly GCA_963693085.1. Classification (NCBI taxonomy): domain Eukaryota; kingdom Viridiplantae; phylum Streptophyta; class Magnoliopsida; order Alismatales; family Alismataceae; genus Alisma; species Alisma plantago-aquatica. The sequence goes on along the minus strand of OY856414.1, from coordinate 887,689,459 downwards.
CATTTTTCTATAATTATGAGACTATAATAACATAACAAGGTGGATTCAATTTACAACTTATGATCATAGAGAAATGCCAAGAGAAACAACTTAACAGATACATCATGAACTACCCACCAATCTCGGGAAAGTGAGAGTACAGGGACACTTAAGATATTGCTATACTATTCTTTGTTATATCTTGATCAACATGTCCTATCTGCTACTTTAGCACACCTAAAAGATGTGCATAACCACAAGGGTGAGCCCCTAAGTCCTAGCGATATGATATAGCAAAAGCTAGCATACTTATTGCTTATAGACAATATGATTATCAAATTATTAGGGATAGATAAATCAACAACTAAATATATATGTACATGATATATGAATTTAGTACTTATTCTCTTCCCATGGATGTATATTCAACAAGTAGAAAAGGATATACTAGTACATACACTTGCACCATACGCTTATCAATATAGAGTAGGAAACATATACAATAATACTTGCAATAAATAAAGAACACAATTACACATACTTGTGACTCGCTAGTTAAACCTAAACAGATATACTACATGTTTGAGTTACACATTTTATTATGTCATGGGAGTTTGAGGCATACCTCTCAAACTACTAGCTGACCACTACAAAGTTGAAATCAACGTCATATAAGATCTATAGATTACCAGACTCCATTACATCTCCCCACACACCTTGGGCCAAAGTGAGGGTAACAAAAGGTAGAATTTTGATATCCTAGTCTACCATGGAATTTCACAAAGAAAAATCCACCAATCTCATGCTCGTGTTGGATACATAGGTCATGGTGCCACAAAAACAAGATAAACCTCTCCATATCATATCACATCTCATCATATCATTTCTCATGCATTTCCAACAAATCATCAGCCTTTATTGAGTCCCAAAATCATTTAAAGATGATAGGATATCCACTCGTAAGCATCGCCATATATTCACTAATATATGGATGTGAACATCTTCTCATAGATTGAGACTCTTACAAGATCAACTCATTTCCCCATCCCCCCTAATGCCCCAAGGGAATGTCTCTACAGACTTAGGGCTCTATATGAATAGGGTTACACTTTATTAATTAAGTCAATTACTCATATACAAAATTGTATTAAATATTTACAAATAATGTGAAGAGATATAATGGACAGATTAATCAAGTGTAACAATTCTAAAAGACGGAAAATTTATTCACATATATCAAACCAGAAAATCATGGTAAAAGTAATCATATTTGGCCACAACAAGGCTCAACATATAAATCTTGGCAATAACGAGGCCCAACAATTCAATCTCGGAAGCAAAAATGGCCAACATATCAATCTCATCCACAATAAGGCCCTATATATAGTCATGGAACATCATCCTTAATCAAGGCATAAATAGGGATATTTCTTCCTCTATTATTTCATTTCTAGTGTGAAAATAGTATTACAAAAGATAGGTCATTAAGCATTACATATAAATCATCATAATCATAATACAGAACAAGATATGGTTACAGGAAATGATTAATCATCACCATTCAAGTGTAAGGAGATCATGAGGAACTATCATATCATATTTTCTTTAAAAACATTAGTTCAAGTCAACCAATCCTCATTACATATATTTTAAAATCCTACAATATCATATTTTATCACATATTTCAATCACTTAAGATTATAGAGAAAGGAGAGACGAAGGACTTGTGCAATCGGATGAGGAAGAGAATCACTCCATTAGGATTTCTTTTCATGAAAAGATTATCACCCATTACTAAATCTCACACGGACTAAGAAACCACAGAGTTACGTCATGTTCACTTATTAACTAACCCCATGATGCATTTCATGTACATTCATATGATTATGATTCTTGATTCATTATTACATTTAGATTCATATACAAATCTAGTAAGTGTGCATGAATTCAGGAAATACAAGATAGTTCACAAAGTAACCCAAAATAATCATTAGGGAACAAACCACCACCTTTGACTATGGAAGGGTAATTTTACCACATAAGGTTATGCTAAGGACAAGACATTATAGGAATCTCCAAACCATCTAAAATGTGGATTCAAACTCATAATGTTGTAACACACCACTATACCAAATTTCAACTTAAAATTTGAGGTATGAAAGAGTTACATCAAATAAAAGATTACACATGAAAATGCCACTCTTATGCATAGGTGAGGTATCTTGAGATAATAAGATTGACTCAAATGAAACTTCAGCAACATAATAGTTCTATAAGTTCCTTAGGATAATTACATATCCACTCCCAGGAAGCAAGAGTAGCATGTATATTGGTTTCCACATTATATGGAACCAATATATCATAAATATAGCATTTTTAGTAGAATCCACATGTATTTTGGGTTTCAATATAAACATGTTTAGGTGGACATGGTATTAACAACATGGATCACTTTTAGGATATTTGAAAGATCATAAGATATCATGTTTCACTTTCACTTTTCTAGAATATCTCTTAAGAAATCATATTTTTGCATTTTCAATATTAGGGCATTTAAGAGCAAGTTTAGGGTTTTGCATGTATAAGTAGGCCAAAGAATGCTACAGACTATCACTCGCATCTCATGGTGATGATCATGATGTCCAGATAATATGGGACACAAAGAAGCTTCTAGATCCTACACTAACCCTCAAACAGTCCTAAAACCAAGGCTCCAAGCAAGATTTAGTTTTATTTAGAACAAAGAGAGTAGAAAGGAAGGTTCTTTAACTAGATTGGGTAGGTTCCTGTTACAACCCCAATTTTGGGTTCTTTTGCTGAGAAATGTAATTTCTCATTTTAAAGATATTGGAACCAATGATGATATAATTTGTGTTGAATAAATGAGTTTCATTGGAAATAGCCTTGTTGTTTGATTCGTGGGCTTTATTGGCTATTGGGCCCAATAATAAGGAAATTCAATTAATTAATGAATAACTGAGTGTTTGAGATAAGAAAAGTGTGGAAACCTCTAGAAGGCAAATCCAAAGAGGATTTCGTGCTTCTTAGATTCCTTGGGTTCCAAGGAGTCCAAAGTGTCAAATAAAAGGCAATAAGAAAAGAAAATAGCAATTAAGTATTTCCTTGTTAATAAAGAAGTTGAAAACATTGATGAAATAGGGAAAACAGGTGAAAAGAAGTATTTTTGAGTTATCCTTAGTGGGATTTCGTATCCCAATGATTCCTAATAATAAAAGGAAAGCTAATGAGGAAAAGAGAAATCCACAAAAAGGAAATATTTTAATAAGGAATAAAATAGGATAATGAGTTTAATGCATAATGATGCATTTAAGATAATGAGTATTCCTTAAAAAGGAATTTCGAATTCTTTGAGTCTCTTGGGGTCCAAGGATCCCCAATAAATATGAAGGAAAGAGAAAATACTAAATTTGCAAAATATGAAGATAATGTGGTATATTAATAATGAATTTTGTGATGATTTTTGAAATATGGTATTTTCTTTTAAAAGGGAGTATTTCCCTAAAGGGGATATACATATGTATATTCGTGGCTAATAGTCTAAAAGGCAAGTTTAAAGAGAATTAGAGAATGGATTTTCGTATTTCTAATACCCCAACGCTAGAGAATATCAAGGAAATAGATGAGGAGAGAGAAGGATACTTCTCCTAGAAGAATATGTTTCCTTTAAGTGTGGGAATCATTTTCTCTTGGTTGGATGTTTTGGGCGTGGACACTCTCCTCTATAAAAGAGAAAGGGACATGGGCCGAGTCCAGGAAAGAAGATCCACGCACTTCCTCTTGTTTCTTCATCGGGTTAGTTCTAAACCCTAGTGGAGGGAAACCACACGATCCTAGGGCAGCAAGTAGCCGAGATGGGGTTGCGAAGGAGGCTGCAAGAGTCACGACGACAGAACGGAGGCAAGGAAGCCTAGTTGCGCCCTGATGAGGATACCTTAGTGGCCGTTTGGCGGCAACCAAGGCTACAAGACGCAGGCCAGCTGCTCCTAACCTAGCCACGTATATCACGCACTGGGCGGCGCCCCATGTGCGGAGGAAGGGGGCGAGGCTAGGGCGTGGGGTGGCGGCAGTCGATGAGGACCGAGAGGTAGAGAAACGGCCGCCCAAAGTCGCGCCTAGGGCTGCGCTCGACGGAAGCAGGAGCAGCCCAAGGTTGAAGACAACCGTTTGGCCGATTGGACAGATATACCCCCAGGGTATAAAGTGCCGACGCACTTAAGTGGAGGACAAAAGCGTCTTTCAATTCTATTTCTAAACCAAGCTGCGACGTTGCATGGGCCTGCACACGTGGCGACCTCCCATTGGCTGAAAGTAAGTGAATTTTGATAAATTCATAATAATTAATTGGTAGGTCGGATAAGGACATGTTATACATGAAAGTTTCTCAGAAAATCGAGAGGAATCTAAATAAAATATATTTGAAGCCTAATTCTGCTTGCAATTCGAAAAGTAGTATAAGTTATTAACTTTAATGTAATGATGTTTAAGGAACCCTATTTTGATGTGTTTAATGTAATTAGGAGCGTTTAATTGATGATTAAAGTTGATATTAGCCTGTTAATGATAAAAAGGAACATTAAGAATAAAAAGGATGAATCTTGCACGGAATTAGCTGAATTTAGAGTTTATGTATATAAATATACTTTAATGGGCCTTGAAACCCTAATGTTGTTTGATTCGACTATTAATGGCTTTAATTGATTAATTTCATGATTAAAGTGGAATATGCTAAATCTAAGCTAATTTGAGCATTAAAGTTCTTAAGTGATGGATAAATACCCTAAATAAAGTAATTAGGGTTTTCTCATGAAAAATGTAGAATTGGTGATTAATAATGTTCATATGAGTAATAGAGTATAATGAATTACACATTGATGATAAATAAGCATAATGATCTTGTCATGGATTAAATGGATAAAAGTGATAGTTTTAATGTAAGATAAGTTTAATGGGTTTAATTGATGGACAATGATGCCTTTAATTCGAAAATAAGGTTAAATGTTGTAAAGGGATAACCTTAATATCTTTTGTGAATAAATAGGGTTTAAAATAGTAAAAGATGAAAGGAAACCCTAATTGCAATAGAAACCCTAAAAATGAAATAGTAACCCTAGGGCTCAAATAGGTCTATTTGACTTGGATGCCATGATCCATGATAGAAAATATTGGATGTTTGTTTCAGGATCTTATTGAATGCTTGCTTGCCTATTGTTGATTGGATTATTCTGTCTCAAATCTGCATGTACAGGTATGTGGTTACGCTTATGAATAACCGCATTAGTTTCCCGCGTGGTTTCCGGATGATTGATCGCATTGACTGCAAATTATCAGTTTGGATGTTCATATTTGCAAATTATAAAGTCACTATGATTATCACATTAATAATAGAAGTATGGATTCTCGCACCTACATGCCACCCTGATGGATGATACCAAAGGTCAGGCCCAGATGGGTAGACCAATGGACACCTTGAGTGGTGACCCCAGGCACCAAGAAGGTGGCCTATGATATTGCATGACTAGTGGGCACCATGAGTGGTGACCCCAGGCACCAAGCTCGGGATTGAGAAGGTGGCCTTAAGTCATTGGCAAAGGGCACCCTAAGGTGGGTATGCCAGGGTTAGGGCAAAAGCGGTGGAGAATGTCATACTGAGAAGTGTAAATTGACTTGTTAAATAATTTGATTGTGATTATTAAATTGTTAGCCATATGTGCAAACTTTTGGTTGTCCCCACATACCAGTATATTTCGATATACTGACCGACGTTTTGTTTGTCGGCGTTTTAGGTACAAATGAAAAGAACAAACAGTAAAGTGGCATATGTGGAATTAAATGAGAAGTAACGTACACAGGAGGATTAGTTAGAGTAACATCTTCATGGATAGAAGTTTAGAAATCCCAATTTTTCCAAGGTAAGAAAAGTTTTATTTTATACCAGTTTTCAGTTTAGTTGGTAAAGTTTATTAATTATTACTGATTATTTGTTGAACCTTTGATCCTGTTAATTAGATAACGACTCTGACCTTCGGGTCTCCCTTAATTGGGGGTTACTGGGAGGCGGGGTCGTTACAATTGGTATCAGAGCATAGGTTCCTCATCTAATCTTTAATAATTATTAAATTTTACAAATTCTATAGAACCCAAGGGAGTTATTAGAGGATTATCCGAAAGACAGAGGTGTCTAGAAAAGGATCACGACCGGGGGCTGGCAAGATTTTCCTCCGCACCGCTAGTCGGAATACGAGGACTCCCGGACCCGTGTGACTGCCTGGCCAAAGTCTTAGGGTATGAATCGAAATAAGATACCTTTAGGACTCTCTCGTCTTGTTCATCCCTTCTCAACTCAAATTCTATTAAGGACCTTAAGGATTAGGATTTTCTCTCTTTCCCTCACCCACTTGAGGTATGGGTAAGGTTGATAAGGGTTAAGGAATCCTCCACCAAATTAATAAAAAGCATGTAAATAAGATGTCATGGACATAAGCTTAATAGAGTAAGCGTAAAGGAATAGATACATGCTTAGGTCGTATGACACGAGTTGTCATTACCCTCAGGAGAGACCTGAGGATAGACCTCCTTGGTAGGAGGATAAGTAGAGAGAGTTAGGTCTGGAGGTACAGACCTCCGTTAAAAGTAGAAACCTAGCACGTCCTTTGAGGATGATGTTAACCCTAGCCCTAAATGAAGGTTAGAGAGAAAGATGACATGATGAGCTAGATGTCATGGTTGACCGAGTGTTTGGCTGGACATGCCTTTGGGATGCCATAAGAGGTTAGATGACCTAGTTCCTTTGGTGACCCAACCCTGGAGGGGGTCGTGCATGGTTGAGCGGTGGATAGCTCCTTCATGGATGAGGTTAGAGAAGAACATATATAAACCTTATGGGGTGTTGCAAGAAGGATATATCTTGCACCCAGAGTACGTCAGTGGTATAGTAGTAGGTTAAAACCCTGGCCAGAAGGGCACAATGGATGGCTTACGAGGTAAGCATATGGATAATCTAGAGCCGAACATGAGTTGAGCACCAGCTTCACCCACATAGGGGTATGCTTGTGAGCATGAGCCTTTAGAGAGAGAGGACCTCGAGTAGTATGGCTGGAAGTCGAGTTAGCTCGAGAAAGAGAAAGCAGTAACCAAGCAAAAAGGGTTGGAATCTTAAACATGAGGCTCAAGGGGGAATTGAGGGTGATGTGACCTAAGTGGATGATAATGGTTGCCTCATGCATGATCCCTGGAGGTTGATGTCTTGGTTAGCTTGAGAGTAACCAAACCCTAGAGGGAGGATGGTGCTTCTGGTACCTAAGGTATAAGTGCTTACCTACTAGATGTGATAGAGAGTGCTTTAGACCCTGAGGAGGTTAAGGCACTAGTTGTGAGGCTTTATACCTAGTAGTTGTCCAGGAAGAGGAATCAACTCTGAAGTGTTGCTTGAGTAGAAAGATCATGGGAGTACATGACATATCTTGGACATGATGGATTCCTGGTTAAGGAAATGAGTATGCAGTTGGACACCCGGAGGCGAACCTAGGGTTCCTAGGCCTAAGAGGGGAAGCGGTGTACCCAATGCTCATGTTGAGATTTGAGTCTCTATAGTTTCGAGCATGGTACTCTTAATGTGTAGAGGTAAAGGAAAACCCCTTCAGGTAAGGGTATGTTTGATGGACCCCTCACGAATAAGTTAATCTGATGATGAGGAAAGAGAACAAGTGTGACCTAGCATGGTTTCGTAGGTACGCTTGTGCCTTAGTAGTCGTTGGTTTAAGCATGCTCATACGGATGTAAACCCTAAGGATGGTTGTGACATCGTTGTCACGGGTTATAGTTCCTCCCATCCTGGGAGAGGACCCTTTGGTAGGGTGTGTACCAGTTCTGTCGGTTTTGAGATGACCTAAAGAGGTCTCATAGGATCTTGAGAAGCTAAGTGAAGAGTACATGGTATGAAGATGAACCTATAGGCCCATAGATAATCATCTCTAAGTGCAGGTGGATGAGTTACCATGGAGGTAACCGGTATGGGGCCTGACCAAGGTAGGCAGGTTGCCATGACCCCTGTGAAGGGATGAAAGTCAGTCATGAATGTAGAAAGAGATGATGAAGGATTGGGTAAGGTTCTAAGTCAGACATGTACTTTAAGATAATCCCAAGTCTATACTAGGGTCAGGTAGGGATAAGACCGATGAAAGATGGAGTTGTCTAATTCCCTAGTTGCGCATGACCATAGGGTCGGGAGGTAACAGCTATCATTGTCCGAGGGCCATGGGTTAGGAGATTGATCACCTTCATAAATTCATGGGACCCAAAGGGCAGATGAGTAGGGCACTCTCTGGTGCATAAGGGAAGAGGGATGACCCCAAAAGTGCCGGCACCCTATAGACCTAGAGGAGATGACTAAGGATTGTGCTTGGACCAAGTAAGTTCGGGACCCGTTTTCCATGGAAGTAATTTTGATATCAGGATGATATGTGGCACGTTTCAACTTAGATTTGAAAGTGTACTGGCGAGGTGGGTTGTACCATCTCTACTCTTGGAACAGGAAGAACTCTGTATTTGGACTGCAGCCAAATGCTTATTTCCTCTTGTTATGGGGGTGAGAGATAGGACAGTACACATGCCATACACCAAGGATAAAAGATAATGCAAGTTGAAACATTGCTACAAGGTATGAGGGCAGAGATGATAACATACCTTTGTGGAGTGAATGATACATTGATGGTTTACAACCACTAAGAGTATTAAGGAAATCATCTTGTGAGGATGTTTTATCATGAGCTATGCAAAATTTGTAAAGTTGAGTTGAATCACCATGAGGATGAGCTCAGAGTTTCTGGATAAAGACAAACGTAGAGGTTGAGACGAGATGATAAGTATAATATGTAGAAGTGTATGTTACCTAACACTTAAGGATGAGAGGTGGTAATGAATTCTCTAGTCGAGATATAGATGCCTAGGTAGCTGGAAGCTAGAAGAAGTGGAGGTTGTTTGGCTAACCCTAAGTTTGGAAAGAAGATGTGTTTTGATATGTTGAACAAGTTAATGGTCGTTTGGTTAGCCAGATTAGTCCTTGATATAGTAAAAGGATGGTAATAAGACCTCAGATACACTTCTTTGGATAGGGAGGTGATAAAACCCTGATGAAAATAGTTTAGGGTTTCTGAGGTATCGATCTCGCGGAATCATGATTTATAGAAGATCATGGTTTTTAGATCATGATACACCTTGATACTACAAAAATAGTAAGTGATGGTAGCATTCTGGATGCTTAAAACAAAGTTGCATGTAGCATGTGGCCATGCAAGCCAGGAGGTGAAGGACGAACACCATTAACCCAGTGCATGGATATAAAGTATAAAGAGTTCCCAAGAAGGAATGAGAGTTCATCATTATGGATGTTGTGAGTCTCTCCTAGACCAAGAAGGTCAAGACACAATAAAAGTTATGGTAGATCGCCTTACCTAGATGACATGAGAAAGGAAGAGTTCTGTCAAGGGACAGATCTGGTTGAACTACATATGAAAAAAAATGGTTCGACTACACCATGATGTGAATTCAAAAGTTCTTGATGTGACCTAAAGGTTCACTTCCATGAGGTGGAAGTATATCCATGAAGAGCTCAGTGTTTGTACAGTTTATCACCCCATACTAATGGACAGTATGATCCGGACTAGTGGGTCTGATGAGAGCATGTGTGCTCATTTAGGGTGATACATAGAGACAGTTCCTAAGATGTGATGTTAACCACCATGGCCTTTATCGGGATGCAAGATGTTCCATAAGGAGGTAGTGTCGGTCACCACTTCATTATGACGATGTTGGTGAAGGAGGCCTCGCGAAGGTCATAAAAGAACCCCAGGTGTGTGCAGATGACGTCGCTTTGATCATGCAATGGCTGAGAGAGAGCCCAGTGGTGACATGAGTCACGAGCTGATGCAAAGCAGACTGACATGCAGTTCACTGTGGAGGAATAATGTGAAAATCCGACCCCTCTAAGCTACAGCTAAGAGAGCTGAATCCCCGATATAGGGATCCATTTGAGATGGATTGGTGGAGATGGTTGTGTTTAGTCTTACCCCTCAGGATAACATGATGTGTGATGTGTTCCATGAGTCCGATCTAGAGCACTATGCGAGGTACCCAAGCCATGTGTTGAGCCTTGAACCTATTCAGCTTTTGAGAGGCTGAAATGTCCTGAGTCACCTATGAGGGTACGATATACCAAGGTAAAAAAAAAAAGAACTCAGATGGAAGAATATGAGATGATGAAGGTTCTTGGAAAGCACCATGGATAGGGTAAAGCCACATGGTAGCCCTGATGGACATAAGAATGGATTATCCTGTTTGTTTGCTTGCTTGATGGAATTTTGAGGACAAAATTCTTATAAGAGGGGAAGGATGTTACAACCCCAATTTTGGGTTCTTTTGCTGAGAAATGTAATTTCTCATTTTAAAGATATTGGAACCAATGATGATATAATTTGTGTTGAATAAATGAGTTTCATTGGAAATAGCCTTGTTGTTTGATTCGTGGGCTTTATTGGCTATTGGGCCCAATAATAAGGAAATTCAATTAATTAATGAATAACTGAGTGTTTGAGATAAGAAAAGTGTGGAAACCTCTAGAAGGCAAATCCAAAGAGGATTTCGTGCTTCTTAGATTCCTTGGGTTCCAAGGAGTCCAAAGTGTCAAATAAAAGGCAATAAGAAAAGAAAATAGCAATTAAGTATTTCCTTGTTAATAAAGAAGTTGAAAACATTGATGAAATAGGGAAAACAGGTGAAAAGAAGTATTTTTGAGTTATCCTTAGTGGGATTTCGTATCCCAATGATTCCTAATAATAAAAGGAAAGCTAATGAGGAAAAGAGAAATCCACAAAAAGGAAATATTTTAATAAGGAATAAAATAGGATAATGAGTTTAATGCATAATGATGCATTTAAGATAATGAGTATTCCTTAAAAAGGAATTTCGAATTCTTTGAGTCTCTTGGGGTCCAAGGATCCCCAATAAATATGAAGGAAAGAGAAAATACTAAATTTGCAAAATATGAAGATAATGTGGTATATTAATAATGAATTTTGTGATGATTTTTGAAAGATGGTATTTTCTTTTAAAAGGGAGTATTTCCCTAAAGGGGATATACATATGTATATTCGTGGCTAATAGTCTAAAAGGCAAGTTTAAAGAGAATTAGAGAATGGATTTTCGTATTTCTAATACCCCAACGCTAGAGAATATCAAGGAAATAGATGAGGAGAGAGAAGGATACTTCTCCTAGAAGAATATGTTTCCTTTAAGTGTGGGAATCATTTTCTCTTGGCTGGATGTTTTGGGCGTGGACACTCTCCTCTATAAAAGAGAAAGGGACATGGGCCGAGTCCAGGAAAGAAGATCCACGCACTTCCTCTTGTTTCTTCATCGGGTTAGTTCTAAACCCTAGTGGAGGGAAACCACACGATCCTAGGGCAGCAAGTAGCCGAGATGGGGTTGCGAAGGAGGCTGCAAGAGTCACGACGACAGAACGGAGGCAAGGAAGCCTAGTTGCGCCCTGATGAGGATACCTTAGTGGCCGTTTGGCGGCAACCAAGGCTGCAAGACGCAGGCCAGCTGCTCCTAACCTAGCCACGTATATCACGCACTGGGCGGCGCCCCAGGTGCGGAGGAAGGGGGCGAGGCTAGGGCGTGGGGTGGCAGCAGTCGATGAGGACCGAGAGGTAGAGAAACGGCCGCCCAAAGTCGCGCCTAGGGCTGCGCTCGACGGAAGCAGGAGCAGCCCAAGGTTGAAGACAACCGTTTGGCCGATTGGACAGATATACCCCCAGGGTATAAAGCGCCGACGCACTTAAGTGGAGGACAAAAGCGTATTTCAATTCTATTTCTAAACCAAGCTGCGACGTTGCATGGGCCTGCACACGTGGCGACCTCCCATTGGCTGAAAGTAAGTGAATTTTGATAAATTCATAATAATTAATTGGTAGGTCGGATAAGGACATGTTATACATGAAAGTTTCTCAGAAAATCGAGAGGAATCTAAATAAAATATATTTGAAGCCTAATTCTGCTTGCAATTCGAAAAGTAGTATAAGTTATTAACTTTAATGTAATGATGTTTAAGGAACCCTATTTTGATGTGTTTAATGTAATTAGGAGGGTTTAATTGATGATTAAAGTTGATATTAGCCTGTTAATGATAAAAAGGAACATTAAGAATAAAAAGGATGAATCTTGCACGGAATTAGCTGAATTTAGAGTTTATGTATATAAATATACTTTAATGGGCCTTGAAACCCTAATGTTGTTTGATTCGACTATTAATGGCTTTAATTGATTAATTTCATGATTAAAGTGGAATATGCTAAATCTAAGCTAATTCGAGCATTAAAGTTCTTAAGTGATGGATAAATACCCTAAATAAAGTAATTAGGGTTTTCTCATGAAAAATGTAGAATTGGTGATTAATAATGTTCATATGAGTAATAGAGTATAATGAATTACACATTGATGATAAATAAGCATAATGATCTTGTCATGGATTAAATGGATAAAAGTGATAGTTTTAATGTAAGATAAGTTTAATGGGTTTAATTGATGGACAATGATGCCTTTAATTCGAAAATAAGGTTAAATGTTGTAAAGGGATAACCTTAATATCTTTTGTGAATAAATAGGGTTTAAAATAGTAAAAGATGAAAGGAAACCCTAATTGCAATAGAAACCCTAAAAATGAAATAGTAACCCTAGGGCTCAAATAGGTCTATTTGACTTGGATGCCATGATCCATGATAGAAAATATTGGATGTTTGTTTCAGGATCTTATTGAATGCTTGCTTGCCTATTGTTGATTGGATTATTCTGTCTCAAATCTGCATGTACAGGTATGTGGTTACGCTTATGAATAACCGCATTAGTTTCCCGCGTGGTTTTCGGATGATTGATCGCATTGACTGCAAATTATCAGTTTGGATGTTCATATTTGCAAATTATAAAGTCACTATGATTATCACATTAATAATAGAAGTATGGATTCTCGCACCTACATGCCACCCTGATGGATGATACCAAAGGTCAGGCCCAGATGGGTAGACCAATGGACACCTTGAGTGGTGACCCCAGGCACCAAGAAGGTGGCCTATGATATTGCATGACTAGTGGGCACCAAGCTCGGGATTGAGAAGGTGGCCTTAAGTCATTGGCAAAGGGCACCCTAAGGTGGGTATGCCAGGGTTAGGGCAAAAGCGGTGGAGAATGTCATACTGAGAAGTGTAAATTGACTTGTTAAATAATTTGATTGTGATTATTAAATTGTTAGCCATATGTGCAAACTTTTGGTTGTCCCCACATACCAGTATATTTCGATATACTGACCGACGTTTTGTTTGTCGGCGTTTTAGGTACAAATGAAAAGAACAAACAGTAAAGTGGCATATGTGGAATTAAATGAGAAGTAACGTACACAGGAGGATTAGTTAGAGTAACATCTTCATGGATAGAAGTTTAGAAATCCCAATTTTTCCAAGGTAAGAAAAGTTTTATTTTATACCAGTTTTCAGTTTAGTTGGTAAAGTTTATTAATTATTACTGATTATTTGTTGAACCTTTGATCCTGTTAATTAGATAACGACTCTGACCTTCGGGTCTCCCTTAATTGGGGGTTACTGGGAGGCGGGGTCGTTACAGTTCCACCATCAGAGTTCATGGGGCTAGTCCAAAGGAAGAAGATAGGTAGGGAAATAATGAAAACCTCCAAAAATCCTCCTTTCTATGCCCACGAGCACCTCTCCAGCTCCAAGATGACTCATCCATCAAGGATTAAAAAAAATAAGGGCAAAAGAAGATAAAAGAAGGTACTTTAGCTAGATGAGAAAGTTACCACTATGTAAAACCATGGGCTTTGGTGAAGGAGGAAGTAGGTGTGAAGAACATAAGGAAGAAGAGATTAGGATAGGTTATCTTGAAGTTTTTTGGGGGGTAGGAGGGTGAAGAGGAATATAAATTTATCTTCCTAAAATTCCCATTCCAACATATATGTCATAGCTGTTAAACTTTGATATATAAAAGAACAAAAGAGGTACAAAGGTGATACCTTTGTGCACACTTGTTGTCCAACCACAAGATACTTCTTTTGTTGTTGAACATATCTATCTATCATATTCAAATATGAGTTGGCAACTGAGATATATGGATGGAAGAGAAAAGATCTGGATTTCCCTCTTCACAACAACCTTTTGTTGTCTTGTGGAAGATGTACTCCAAGCCTCCACACATCGTGCCATGGACTCTACTTCTTGCATGCAAATGAGGGAGGACATCGTGCACCACCTTATTCACCCTGTTAAAGTGGAAAAGAAGTTGTGGATGTGACAATTTGATGCCACAGGAAAGCGATATTACTCAAAACAAAGCGTGAAACTAACATTAAACATCTAGATTACCATAAAATAGGGTAAATTAAAATCTATTTCATATAACCACAAAAGAGGAAACAAATTATATCTGATTCCACAAATAATTCCACCTATATCACATATCTTAATAAAAGATATTACATATCATTGCTCAATGCCCATCCTGCCACAAACCTATTACATATAACTATTGGTTCTCATATACAAGTCATATCTATACAACCATGGCATACTACCAAAAACCTCGTATCGATGTACAATGTGTACAAAACATCCCCAAGGACCTAAGAGTATAGGGATGACACATAGGACTCTGCTACAAAAACATTAGCAGTGTATCAAACCTTCAAACAACTACTACTCCTCTTGTTGCTCATCCTCAACCACACGATCTCTACCTCATCGTGCACAACCACCTAAAAGCTGTGGAAGCCAACAGTGAGACCTTCATCCCAGTAAGAGATATAAATCTTTTCCAACAACTATTATAAGTAGAGATAAATTAAAGCAGGAATATAGCATTATTATCAAGATGAGCATATTCAACTAAATGATATGAGTAAAGTAGGTTTACATAAGAAATGTAGACATTTACAACTGAGCAATAACACATCTTTTACTTTAAGAAGGAATATGAAGAACATGTATAACCTTTATCAACTAAACTATATAAGAAACAAGGCAAGGGGTCATCTAGTGTGAATCGTGTTTGACCCTAAGCAAATATACTACACGGATATATTACTTCTTTTATTTTCCCTAAGGATTTGAGTTGTACCACCCAAATCTAACTGAGCACTGCTAAGTCAAAATCACTGCCATACAAGATCTATGGAAGAGTCGGACTCCATGATCTTCCCACACTTCTCGATCAGTTCGAGTCTGCAACATAGTGACATATCAGTCAAACTACAAAGTATCAACTTATAGTCAAAGCTATAGTCTTATCAACACCTAGCCTGCCTTGGTATAGGTCAAGGAACTAGAAACTAGAAACTAGGGTATATGACTTAATCACTAAGGTACAATTGCAGATATCCTATATCACATCATATCGCATTCTCATCATCACCAAGACTCGACCGTAGTCGTTCTCAAAACACTTAGGATCAAGATGTCAAGGACAAATAGTCACTTGCACCTTCTACACTCAATAGTATGCACTTTGAGTTTTCCCTTGGGAGTACTTGTTTCACCATCCAGCAAATTTTTGACTCTGGAATGGATCTATGGCACAAGGCACTACATGATTAAGGTTTCACTTGATGATTTATGCTAATTAGGTATCTTTTAATGTATCAATCAAGTTACAACGTACAAACCCTAAACAAATTCTATAAAATTAGGGGTAAAGGTACAAATCCAGAAGATATGAAATGTATGAGGTTTGAACTTGTCCCATCATCACTTGATTCCACTTCCATTCAAAGCCATCAACATTAACACATCACTAGGGGATCACATTCCCTCATCTCATCATTGGAGGATACCACCTCACATTAGGCATTGAGCCTCTTCCAAGTCATAAGACCCAATCACATAGTTCATACACATCATCATTAGCTCATCATGCCTCATAAAGGCTCATAATCATCACTTTGTGTCATATCATATACACCATGGAAATCACTAGCAATGCTATTTATTCCACCTACAAGATTAGGGTTACACAAGTAGGAGAGAGAAAACATCATTACATTCTAAACAATTCAAGCAAGATAAGCAAATACATCACATACCCAAACTAGGGTTAGGGTTTTACAAGCTTAATCAACTAGGGTTTCCATAACCACATTCAACACTAGGCCTTAGGTACATCACCTCCCAATATCTTGGAACACATCCAATTATATATCTCAACATGTGACATCAACATATGTCGACCAACCAACTAGAGCTTGTGTAGCGACCTCTCAAAGCTCAAGGTGTAGTGACCATCAATCATTCATGCGTAGAACAAAGCTCAAGGTGTAGCGACCATCACCCATGCATGTGTAGCAACCAAACTAAGTATATATAGTGACCAACCAATTAAAACATGTATTGTGACTGCAAGAAGACCACATGTAGAGATCACCCACTTAGGTTTAGGGTTTGTGGCACCCACAACACATCAACAAACATGTAGCAACCTCAAACACCAAGGTGAGTGTAGCGACCTTAAGGTCAAGTCACTCCAAAAATCACATAACTGGCTCCAAAACATAGTAGAACCAAGATTGAAATAGATGATAACATCAAGGAAACTAAGCATCATCAAGGGGAAAATCTCCATGCAAAGATGGACATAAGAAACCCTAAAATAAACATCACCTAGCAAAAGCCACATGAAGATGATAAAGATTAAAACCCTAAGGGTGATTATCACCAAAACCAACAAGGAAACCATGCTTAAAGGAGAGAAAACCATCATCTACCACATGCACATGAGAAGCAAAACCTCCATCTAACATATGATGTCAGAACCATATCATGGTGATAAAACCAAAGATTAAGATGTGTGTAAGAAACAATAACTCCTTTATCACTTAGAATTCGGGTGCATGAATTAAGGTTTAGGAGAAAGAGTAGTCTATGCAAGAATACTTCAAAACCTTAAACCCTAGAGCAAGGTAACATCATCTAGCATATTATTATCATAGTTTAGAAATTAAATAATAGCATGCAAGCAAGAATATGGCACAATAATAGAAGAGGGGAAAGTTATATAACCCCTTTTGAGATGAAGATCAAGCTCCAAAGACACGAGCTCCAAGAAATAAAAGAAAGATCCCACTAGGATCAACTCCATGGCCAACAAGGTCATCTCAAGAAGAGAAGAACACATCAAGGTCAAAGGAAAGCTCAAGAAGAAGACAGCTCAAACCCTAGGCTGAACAAGAGAGAAGAAAAAAAAGATGAGACAACTTCATCTCACTTAGGTACTACCATGGTCAAACCATAGTCTCGACCTCCATGAAGAGAAGTTCCTCAAGATAGCCACCATGGAAGAACCATAGTCCATGGCCAGGAGGAGAAAAGAAGGGGTAGGGTTCAAAGGAAATGAGATCAAAGGTGTAGACCCACTTACCAAGATCAAAGATCACTAGGATCGCCACAAAAGAGATGATCAAGCTCAAGATCACCACATGCAAAGGTGATCAGACACCAAATCTCCAAGATCAACACCTTCTCTTGCTCCACCAAGCTCAAGGCCAAACACAAGGGAGAAGAGAGGAAGGAGAGAGCTAAAAGGGATAGTTGCATGTGAAAGAGAGGGTTTATATACTCAAGGGTAGGAGACATGTAAGGATCATGAGGTGTCAAGATAATAGAGCCTCTCATGACACTTGTCCCTAAAAAGATCATCCATTCAAGTACTTTAGACATGCAAGAAAGAAAGGGTGATAAGAACAACGTAGTGTAGTGACCACTCAGGTCCACTACACCCCAAGGTCAAAGCAAAACCAAGGGTAGTGACCGCTATAAAACCAACCAAGGTATAAGTCACAAAACTCCACAAGGGCACAAACCCTAGCGACCAAAACACATGATGAAGGAACAAGGTCACTACAAACATCAACCAAGAGGGTGTTGTTGTAACATCCTAAAATTTTGAACCTTATAAAATGACCCCAATCAAAACCCTAATTTGTTTTGTTTTGAAATTGATAATTGAAATATATCATAATGGGTTGAAGGCTATCAAATATGTTACATAAGTTGAATTTGATAAGTTTTTGCACTATTCAATATAATCAATGTATCCCTAATTATTAATTAAGTGACATTTAGGGTTTAACATGAATTTACCCAATCAATGTTCTTTTTATGGCCTCATAATTTTACCATAAGTTGGTGTTGATAATTTGATGATTTACCCAAAATTTGATCCTCAAATTCATTTTAAGAAATCCTATATGATTAATTAAACATTTATGCTAAGAAGAGAAGTATAATAAGTTAAGATGGTCAAATTAGGAAACTAACCATATTTTCGGATTCCTTGTGCCAAAATTAGGTAGCATGCAAATTTTCATTTGATTTGGACTTTTATAGCTACTCCAAATGGAACTAGGAAAGAATTAACCAAATATTTAATAAATAACCCTAATATATCTAATCCTAACTGATCTGGACTTTGGTCCAGCCGGCTACATTGTCTTCTTTAGTGTGACACTCCCAAATCGGGTTGGACTCCTGGTCCTGGAGCTGTTTGCAACCCCAGAGTCATCTCCCTCGTCCGGGAGGACTCTTCCCCAGGAACAAAAGTACCTGAGCTTCCCCCTCATGTGATCTATCCCTATAGAGGAAACCAGAAGCATCTGATAGCTTCCTCACCATCTCCTCACTTTGGCAACCCCGTTGATCCCAAACTCACTGGGATTCCATACCCTAGAACTCCCAGATGACAAGGAATTTCCCCTCTCGCCCCTATTTCCCGCTTAGATTGGGTTTCTAACAATCTCAGGGCCACACCTATATATCTTAGGTATTGAAAACAATTTGGGAATCCCCTAGAACACTCTCATCTTCCCTGGTTTGCTTGCGATCATTGTTTTAGATCTTTTTGAGACCACCGTCGCCACTGGTCAACCTCACGGTGTTGACCCAGTGCTTCAGACCGCCAAGGCTTGGGTTTCTGCTTTGGAGAGTTTCCCTTGACCGCCTAGAACCTCCTCCGATCTTCAATTTCATTGAGTACAACATGTATCTTGCTTTCCCAAATTTTCCCCTTTTCTGCTCGTGTCATTGCATTTTGACAATTCACACTATTGGTTTCATCTTCAACCCAATTTTTCGTCATCTTGGTCTTCTCCTGGGATGATCGAACCCATCCCAATCACTGGTTTTGCTCCTGGTTGGATGTTGTGATATCTTTGCTTCTATTCTCGGTTCTCCTACTCGGCCATGGAGGTTGCCATTTGCTGGCTTTAGGCCACTACGAGACCCAAATATGGGCTCTCTATGTTTGACGGAAGGTGTAGAAGAGGTTCTCTTCCTTTGTTTTCGTCAAACATGTGAGATGATCAATGTTCGGTTTGGAGTTTTGATCTCTAGGAACCATGGGCCGCCATGACTAGGGCTCAAAGAAACCATACATGAAAATTACATTGCAGCTCATGTTATTTCTGATTATGTGTCACGCTGTGACATTGGTATTTTAGGAATTGATGCTTTTAGCTTGATATGTGACACATTATGATTTACGATACAATTTTGACCGATTTCCCCCTATCACGATTATACTCAGTAAATAGTTCTATGGGCATACCAATACTTGCATTTTCATTTTATCCCTGCCCAGGACATTACTAAGTGGCATTATCTTGTTTTTGATTGGCCAACATATGAAAATTAATATCTTTTTATTGGTACGTCCAATAGGGTCAAGTGATATTGGATTTTGCTCAGTTTTTTGAGATCTACATGATGGACTAAGTTTTAAAACATGATTCAATTTTGTTTCCCCCTAATTAAGTAAAGAACCCCCAAACCCTAGAAATTAGGTTGAATATTAATTATTAATGAATGATAATTGTTATAAAATGGTAATTAGGGTTTCTTAACCCCATGATCATGTTTAGGGTTTCATCAAGCAACTAGGATCTTCTTTAAGAGATAGGTAAGTGGTCCATGCACTTTGAGCATAAGTATTTGATTGCTTGTATATATGAATGTACAATGAATGATATAAATGTATCATTTATTGTTTCACTTGTTAAAGCTAATGAATTTATGATAAATTGAAAGTCATGCTTTGTTGTCAATATTTATTATAGCATCTTTCATGGACATTAAGAGTAATGTCAATAATAATGTTTAAGAGAAATTTAAGAGTTTAAGAGAAAGATAACGATTAAAAGATAACTTATAAAATATCCTCACTAAGAGGCTCCTCAGAGAAAATCTAAGAGGCGCTTCAGTGCATAAGAGAAGAGGCACTCTGGTGCAACCCAAGAGGCACTTCGATGCATAAGAGAAGAGGCACTTCGGTGCAAAACCTGAGGTTTCTTATATAAGTCAAGATAAAAGAAGTAATTTAAAAGCAATTGTGTCCCTTTTTCAATGTTTAATGTTTAAAGTTTATTTTTCAGTTTACATGTTTTCTTTTAAGATATAATATGTTCAATTCCACTTACCAATTTTGTTTGATGCATGGTTGGGGTGTGATGCCCACAGGAAAGAAGCAACATCAAGGATAAAGTCATCTAAGGACCAACTGAAGAAGAAGCTCAAGGACATCTGAGACCTTACCTGGTGGGGTGATGTCCTTTATGTTTATGAACCATGTGTTCTAGTTTTGGTGATAGTTTTATGATAAAGTGTAGGATGTTTAAGAGTAAATATGTTTAGTTTTGTTCATGTATGAGTTATGTTGAGGTCTTCAGTGTGATAACTATTATTTTATCCTGTGTTGGTTTATATATGAACTTTATTTTTATGCAATGATTATCATGTATGTGACATCCCATGAGATCTATGCTTCTGCTTAGCGTTGTGCATGTTTTAAAAATTGGGGTGTTACAATATGGTATCAGAGCTAAAAATATATTTGGCCACCAGGATTTTCTCAAAATCTCATATAGTTTATATTCCTTTTTATAGATGGCTCCCAAGAGGAAATCTGATAAGGGCAAGGATCACGTAGATGGAGAGGGAAGCTCTTCCAATGGGGGAAGTAATCATAGTGCTTCTAGAGGGGTTAACCCTAATGGTAACCCTAATGCACCTCTAGAAGTGCTCATCAAGGCTTTAACCGATGCTATCACTACTTAACAAGGAAGACCACATCAACTGAGGAACCATGAGTTGACCTTAGTTGACTTCTTGAAGATGAAGCCTGATTCTTTTGCTGAAGAGGAAGAGATGGATGTGGTGGGCAAATCCAAAAGTTGGTTGCAGAACCTGGAGCATTGTTTTCGTGACCTAGATTTCCCTAACCCATCTAGGGTTCATTTTGGGACTCACATGCTCAAAGGTGCTGCTAGGACTTAGTGGGAGAACCTGCTAGGATCTCGTGAAGTTGATGCTCCTCCAATCACATCGGAGGAATTCACTGAAGCCTTTAAAGACCATTACATATATGAGGCTATGGTGGAGAAGAAATATGAGGAGTTTCACAACCTTCGTCAATGTGTTGATATGACAGTCACCCAATATGCCATGAAGTTCAGAATCCTACATAAGTATGGATATGATTATGATGAACAACACAAGGCAAAGAAGTTCATTAGGGGTCTCAAGGAAGATCTTAGTTTTTCTTTATTTGACCGAGGACACCGCATCGTGCAGGGTGCCCTAGATGTTGCCCTTCAACTATATGACCACCCAGGAAGAGCATGGAAGAAGGACAACCACTCCAACAACAACAACCACCATAATGACAAGAAGAGGAAGGCTCCAACTGAGGTTGTTGCAAATAAAGCAACGAAGACTCAATGTGCCAAGTGCTCCAAGTATCATCTAGGAGAATGCAGGGTTGGAACCAGAGTGTGTTATGCATGTGGTGAAACAGGCCACATTAGACCTAACTGCCCCAAGTTTCAAAAGAAAGAGCCCAAAGGCAATGAAGCACCCATAGAGAAGTGACATGCTAGAATCTTCACCATGGTAGATGACGATGAAGATGATAAGAATGAAGAAGGTATGATTTAAGTTATTAAATCTCTTTGAGGTTATAGTTGTGGTTAGTCTCATCTTATGAATGAACACGTGTAGAATTATAAGTTCAACCTTTTCATATTAAGTATAAGGAAAACCCTAAGGTGGGTAGTACCCTATAGATTTTGAGGACGAAATTTTTATAAGGTGTGTAGAATTGTAACATCCTAAAATTTTGAACCTTATAAAATGACCCCAATCAAAAACCCTAATTTGTTTTTTTTTTGAAATTGATGATTGAAATATATCATAATGGGTTGAAGGATATCAAATATGTTACATAAGTTGAATTTGATAACTTTTTACACTAAATTGAAATTCAATATCATCAATGTAGCCCTAACTATTAATTAAGTGACATTTAGGGTTTAACATGAATTTACCCAATCAACATTCTTTTTATGGCCGCATAATGTTACCATAAGTTGGTGTTGATAATTTAATGATTTATCCAAAAAATTATCCTCAAATTCATTTTAAGTAATCATATATGATTAATTAAACATTTATGCTAAGAAGACAAGTATAATAAGCTAAGATTGTCAAATCAGGAAACTAACCATATTTTATGATTCCTTGTGCCAAAATTAGGTAGCTTGCAAATTTTCATTTGATTTGGACTTTTCTAGATACTCCAAATGGAACTAGGAAAGAATTAACCAAAAATTTAATAAATAACCCTAATATATCTAATCCTAACTGATCTGGACTTTATTCCAACCGGCCGCATTGTTTTATTTAGTGTCACACTCCCAAATTGGGTCAGACTCCTGTTCCTGGAGCCATTTGCGACCCCAAATTCATCTCCCTCTCCCAGGAGGACTCTTCCCCAGGGACAACAGTACCCAAGCTTCCCCACTCCTGTGATCTATCCCGCTAGAGGATACCAAAAGCATCTGACAAATTCCTCACCATATCCTCACTCTGGAAAGCCTATTGATCCCAAACTCAGTGGGATTCCATACCCTAGAACTCCCAAACAAAAATGACTTTCCCCTCTCGCCCCTGTTTCCCGCTTAGGATGGGTTTCTAGCCATCTCAGGGCCACACCTATATATGTTAGGCCTTGGAAATGATCTGAGCATCCTCGAGAATGTTCCCATCTTCCTTGGTTTGCTTGCAGTTGTTGTTTTAGATCTTCCCAAGACCATCGTCGCCACTGGTCAACCTCGTGGTGTCGACCCGGTGCTTCAGACCGCCAAGGCTTAGGTTGCTACTTTAGAGTGTCTCCCTTGACCACCTAGAACCTCCTTTGATCTTCAATTTTGCCAAGTACAACAGGTATCTTGCTTTCCCAAATTTTCCCCTTTTCTACTTGGTTGTTGCGTTTTGGCAATTTGCACTGTTGGTTCATCTTCAACCCAGTTTTTTGTCATCTTGGTCTTCACCTGGGATGATCGAACTCATCCCAATTGCTAGTTTTGCTCCTGGTTGGCTATTGTGAGCTCTCAGCTTCCATTCTTAGTTCTCCTACTTGGCCATGGTGGTTACTATTTGCTGGCTTCATGCCACTACGAGACCCATATATGGGCTCTTTGTGTTTGACAAAAGGTATAGATGAGGTTCGTTTCCTTTATTTTCGTCAAACGTATGGGATGATCAGTGTTTGGTTTGGAGCTTTGATCTCTAAGAACTGTGGGCGCGCCATGACCAGGGATCGAAGCAGCCAGACATGGAAATTATAATGTCGCCCATGTTATTTCTGATTATGTGTCATGCTGTGACATTGGTATTTTAGGAATTGATGCTTTTAGCTTGATATGTGACACATTATGATTCACAATACAATTTTGACCGGTTTGTCCCCGTCAAAATTATACTCAGTAAATAGTTCTATGGGAATATCAATACTTGCATTTTTCATTTGATCCCTACCCAGGAAATTACTAAGTGGCTTTATCTTGTTTCTGATTGGCCAGCATATGAAAATTAATATCTTTTTATTGGTATGTCCAATAGGGTCAAGTTATATGTGGATTTTGCTCAGTTTTTCGAGATCTACATGATGAACTAAGTTTTAAAACCTGATTTAACTCTGTTTTCCCCTGATTAAGTAAAGAACCCCAAAACCCTAGAAATTAGGTTGAATATTAATTATTAATGAATGATAATTGTTATAACATGGTAATTTGGGGTTTCTTAACCCCATGATCATGTTTAGGGTTTCATCAAGAAACTAGGATCTTCTCTGAGAGAGAGGTAAGTGGTCCATGCACTTTGAACATAATTATTTGATTGATTGTATATATGAATGTACAATGAATGCTATAAATGTATTATTTATTATTTCAATTATTAAAGCCAATGAATTTATGATAAATTGAAAGTCATGCTTTGTTGTCAATATTTATTGTACCATCTTTCATGAACATTAAGAGTAATGTCAAGAATAATGTTTAAGAGAAATTTAAGAGTTTAAGAGAACGATAATGATTAAAAGATAACTTATATAAGATCCTCACTAAGGCTCCTCAGAGCAAAACTAAGAGGCACTTCGGTGCATAAGAGAAGAGGCACTCTGGTGCAACCTAAGAGGCAATTCGGTGCATAAGAGAAGAGGCACTTTGGTGCAAAACCTGAGGTTTCTTATATAAGTCAAGATAAAAGAAGTAATTTAAAAGCAATTGTGTCCCTTTTTCAGTGTTTAATGTTTAAAGTTTATTTTCCAGTTTACATGTTTTATTTTAAGATATAATATGTTCAATTCCACTTACCAATTAATTTGATGCATGTCTGGGGGAGCGATTCCCATAGGAAAGGTGTAACATCAAGGATAAAGTCGTCTAAGGACCAACTATAGAAGAATCTCAAGGACATCTGAGACCTTACCTGGTGGGGTGCCAACTATCAATAGAGTAGATTTCCTTTATGTTTATGAACCATGTGTTCTAGTTTTAGTGAGAGTTTTGTGAGAAAGTGTAGGATGTTTAAGAGTAAACATGTTTAGTTTTGTTCATGTATGAGTTATGTTGAGGTCTTGAGTGTGAGAACTATTATTTTATCCTGTGTTGGTTTATATATGAACTTTATTTTTATGCAATTATTATCATGTTGACATCCCAAAGAGATCTATTCTTTTTATTAGTGTTTTGCATGTTTTAGAAATTGGGGAGTTATAGTTGTGGTTGCAACACCTCAAAATCCAACATACAAGCTCGAAACATCCATCAAACTCAAGCATCCATGCAAACCATGATATTATCTCATGATGCCATCTCACCAAGGTCCAACAAGGCATCCCAAAGATTCATTATCTCTATCATGATGATAAGGCACAAAAGGCACAACCCACATGTGAAAAATTGCAAGATAGACCGTCAACATGGGTAAATTGCAACTTGGTCCAAAATAAGCATAACTAACTCAAACATCAACAAAACATGACTAAACTGAAAGTATGAGAATGTCACATGTTATTAAGGTGACTCACATGATTAGATTAAGGTTTAAGCATCATATTAAGAAAACAAAACATAAACACCCACTAAGCTAGGTCAGGGGTCTTACAGTGGATGTGTTGGTCATTCCAGCACTTCCTTTCTTCTCCTGTCTTGGGCGGAAACCTTAGGGTTTCTCTTTCTCTTAGTAAAAAAGAGAGGATGTGGCTAGACTAATAGCCCACCACATTATGTAGGTGGGTAACACATTAATAATGGTCCAAATCGGTAGACTGGTCCAATTTTGGACCCCATGTGATTCCCATTTCATGGGCTTGCTCAAATATGGTATTGAATCAAAGTCTAATTGTGGACACAATGAAGATTGGTTGAGTTCCATAGTTAAACATTCAAAACAATGGTTAAAATCAAATGTAGTGCTTTAAATATGGTTTGTGCAATGGAGAGGTAAACAAATGATGTTTTTTCAAGGGTTTCAACTTGGGTTGCGTCATTGGGAAACTTTTAGGTATATCACCCGACCATGTTTGTCCAGTTAAATGTGATATATTTCTATTGAAGTTAAGTGTGCAACCCTTTAATTTTTGGTTGTAAGAGTGTGCCTATTATATTTAATTCACCATTAAATTACATGAACTATAGAGTGGTTCTATACATGTGTAGTGCTCGATATGAAGAGATAAGAGAAACCAAAATACAATAAGACATGAAAAAGGACAAATTATAATTAAAATGTATGGCACATCTATCGGTAAGTCTCCAAAAATGGCTCTGTTGGTCAAGAGAAGTGTGGCAATTTCGTTCATCAAGGAGTGTTAAATCATATAACAAAATCCAATGTCATTTTATTTTTGTTCTTGAGGATGATCATACATCTATTTCTTGTAAAAATATTGTTTATAGCCTACTTTTGGTAAGAAATGCCCTAGAGACAGGTTGTGAATGGCATATGAAGTTGATGTAATTGTTGGTTTCCATATGTACTTCACATAGAATGCATGTTGGAGCATATACATTGCACCCTACTCTATAAGACATTATGATTCAACAACTTTTTGTGGAAACAATTGTGGGTATGAATTTCTAGGTGCCTAAGTTTAAGGACACATCCCTCCAATCAAATAATTGATCATTAAGACAAATTCTTAGGAAAATCACAACTAAAAAGTTACAACTATGAAAAACTAAGTAAATTATGAATATAACGATCCACATAGAGATCGGATTAAGAAAAACCTCCATAAAAACCTTACAAATAATATAAAAAAGTGTACCACTACACATCTGAATCATTTCACATGTAGACATGATAAAGAATCAACTGTAAACTCTCTTAGTTTATTTCATCAAAGGATTACAAGTTTTTTCTATGATTATGAGACTATAGTCACATAAGAAGGCCAATCCAATTTACAATTGTGATCATAGAGAAACAATAAAAGAAACAACTTTATAGATACATCATAGACTACCAACCCAACCCAAGAAAGAGAGAGTACAAGTACACTAAATACTTTACTATATGATTTCTTGTTTTGTCTTGATCTACGTGTACTCTCTGCTACTTAAGCATACCTAAAAGATGTGGATAGCCATGGGGTTGAGACCCCAAGTCCCAACGTTATGATATAGGAAAAAGACAACATACATATTGTTTACATACATATGATGATCGGATTACTAGAGACAGATAAATCGACATCTAAATTTCTATACATATAATATATGCATTCAATACTTATTCTCTTCCCTTAGATGTATATTCAACAAGTAGAAAAAGGATATACTAGTACATATATATGAGCCATATGCTTATTTTTACAGAGTAGGTAAATATATAATAATACTTGAAATAAATAAAAGAATACAATTACACATACATGGGACTCATCAATTAAACCTAAATAGATATACTACATGCATGTTTGAGTTACACATTTTATTATTCCCTGGGTACTTTGAGGTGTACCACTAAAACTACTAGTTGATCACTACAAAGTTGAAATCAACTCCACATAAGATCTATGGATTAATAGACTCCATTATATCTATCCACACACCTCAGGTCAAAGCAAGTGTAACAAAACATAGAGTGCTCAAATTCTGTTCTACCATAGAATTTCTCAAAAACAAAAATCCACCAAAATTAGGCCTGCATTGGGTACTAGGTCATGACACCACAAAAACATGGTAAAACTCTCCATATCATATCACATCACATACATTTCCATTAGACCATCAACCTTTACTAAGTCCCAAAGTCATTAAAGATTATAGGATAAATGTTAGTGAGTATGCCCAGAGATCCAATCATATGATGATTCTAATGGCATAACTTGTAAATGATTTGATTAATAATAAAGGCAATCTTACAATTTATTTTATTTTTATTCAGTTATGATATAATGATGTTACATAATAAATGTCTAAAGAAAGATATTACTCAATGACGTATGTCTTCAAGTTGAGGACCTGAACAATTAGATCATACAGATGTCAAGAGTGCATACATTCTTGTTATGTCCCTAGTCGGTTGTTATTGTGGAAGGATAAATAGACAACAATAATACTTAATACTAAATGTGTGTTGGTTGATGGCAGAATCTCATTAGTCATTATATATGTTATTAAACCAAACACATAGATACTTGTTAGAGAACAATCAATCGGGTAGACCCACATTGAGAATGATGCATGGAAACTATGGAATGGTAGTAAGAATCATCTCTCATAGTGATGGTGGTGATTTTGATTCTTAGACCTGAAATCACTACACTCAGCATAGTTGTTTGATGTACTTTGTCATTATCAAATGTGACCTTTATAAGGTTTGCAACAAATGTGATTTTCAAATGCATTATAACACATGGGTATTGATTGTGAGTGATGTACATGCGATTTGTCCCTCCTATAGGAGTTTCATAACCCAACCACTTGATCAGCGAGACTGAGAAAAGAATGGCCATGCACATGTGAATCAATACATGATATTGAGTTCACATATATCTCAAACAATCTACTCTAGTTCAAGGAACATGGATTGAACATTGAAGAGGATGATGATTACATGCCTCAAGCTCAATCTAGATATCAGAGACAAAGGAATTATACTATCTCTATAACACCAAGCACAAATTGTAGGTTGAAGTTGTTCTCCAACTTTCTGAATTACTTGGGTAGCAATGATGCCTTTCTAGATACCAAACATTGCTTGTGATTTCATAAATTACTTATGAACATTCATCACCAACATAACTTGGAACCTATAGGGTCACATACATAGGGATTGATGCGATGATTTTGAGTCGCATTTATGGACTTGTTTTCCTTGTGTTTTATGCATTTATTGGTCATTTTAGTGGTTAATATTGCATAATTCATTTACTTTAGTCTATGATCCTTCTTAGTGTCAAATATCTCTTATTTTATTATTTTGAGCATAAATGATTACAATTATATGTTTTATTTTGTCTTATGTGGGTTTGTGTTGCAATTTTAGGAAAAATGCATATCTACAGCTATCGATACTATCGACACAGCCACAGGTTGCCAGCCGCAAGGAGCAGCACAGAGTCGATACCATCGACAGGGAAGTCGATGGTAGCGACATTTCATCAGGTTGTTGGCGAGTAGATAGTCGATACTATCGACCATAAAGTCGATACTATCGACACCTGAAGATTCAGTGACGGAAAAGGGATAAAATTGATGCCTAAGGGTGTGAATACCATCGACCCTCGTCGATGGTATCGAGTCAGCATCAGGCGCAATGAAGAAAAGAAAAGAAGAATTGCCGATATTGTGCAGGGTCGATACCATCGACCCGCGTCGATGGTATCGACACCGTCAGATGCAAGTTTGTTTCAGATCGATCTAAATCCGATGGCTGTGATATTTTTGCAACCTAACTCAGTGATTATACCTAATGACGGTGGCCAAGAGCGAGGTATCACGTCATTAGCTGCTGCACACGTCCCGAGAAGGTGTGGAGAGAAGAACGGAGCCCAGAAGCATGCCCCAGCCGTTCCAGAAGCCGAAGAAGACGTTTTCCACCACCGAAAGGCTGTAGATCGTGCATTCTACGCTGAGGAACGCTTGGATTTTCTCCATTCAGGGGTTTCATTACTTATTCATGTTTTTCTCCATGTTTCTCCTTTTCTCTACCATGTTTTGCTCTGAGATGAACATGCATGGCTAATCCCCTTTGTCTTTAGGATCGGGAGTAGCCCGGGGAAGCATTGTATGGCATTTTTATCATAGTAATTCATAATTTATCTCTTAAATCTGTGGTATGATTTCATTTTCTCAATTATATTGTTATGCTTGATCACCATAATAATAATCTAATACCTTTAATTACTTTGAAAGAAGAATTAACAGTTGAAAAGAGATGAAATTCACATTAATTAACAAATCCCTTGAACAAGGTGATGTAAGGTTAATGGTGGACACCCAGAGGTCGATTCTAATGCACCTAGTTTAGGGTATAGGTTACTACGACGGTGGAACCGACATAGACTTAGGTAGTGAATTGTATCACGACAGTGGGCAATTCTGACTACAGGCCACTATCTGGATTGAGAGATGAACCTGAGTAACTATATGGAAATTCATACAATGAAAACCCACGGTGAAACCGCAATCCTAAAGATCTCCACTTGAATTGATTAAACTAAACCCTTAATCGATTGCTTTGTTTTATTTTATTTTCTTTGTTTTTACAACAACTCTCAAACTCTTTTAATCGGTTTAGCTGATCGCAACCAGTTAGTAGTAGTCTACCGATAATTTAGTGTCCCTGAGTCGACTCGGGCCTCACAAAGGCCTATACTACATTGACGTGTGCACTTGCGTTCTACGCACGGTAAAATCGTGTCATGTTATTGGCGCCGTTGTCGGGGTCACGGCAATTTTCGGCAGTATGAGTGCTGCAAGCGGCCATTCTAGACCACTTTTTAATTTTTATTATTTTGTACTCATTTTTTGAAATTCATAGTCTATTTTTCACATTTTGTGATCATCTAGCACGGTACTGATCCAAAATTATCATTTTGCAGGTATTTTGCATGGTGCAGACGCGTAGCACCAACTACACGCAACAAACACCAAAGGTTCCACTGCTGGGACCAGACGACGAGCAGAACTCTATTCAAGACCATCCAGACCAAATAGATTCTGATTCAGAACCAGAAGCCATGGCAGAAGAGCAGACGATATGGGAGAAGATAAAGGCTTCTTCCTCATCCGCTTCAAAGAGGCCAATAAAGAAGTAGGCGGTCAACATTCTGACTTATAAGATTGATCCTGCATTAATCAACTTGGTCAAGTCAAATGCATTTCATGGGATAAAGAACGAAGACCCGGTGACTCACATAAGTCAATTCGTGGAGAACTGCGATATGATCAAGATAGACAGGTTCCCACAGGAGACACTGTACCTGAAGTTATTTCTGAGCTCTCTAGCGGGAAATGCACGAGAATGGTTGCATAATATTGACGATGAGTATGTGGAATCATGGAACCACATGGTGGAAGTGTTCTTTGAAATGTTCTTTCTGCCCGAGAAGACAAATGATCTGATCATAAAAATTCATAATTTCAGTCAGAAAGTAGGAGAAACATATTCTAAAACCTGGGAGCAATTTCAGATAATGTTGAGGAGGTGCCCACACCATGGTTTGGACAAGGAAAAACAAGTCAAGATTTTCTATTTTGCCCTTTCTGAGCATGATAGAAGCAATATGGATTCCACAGGATCTGGGTTTTTCTTGAACAACACTGGCACA
This sequence comes from Alisma plantago-aquatica, assembly GCA_963693085.1. NCBI lineage: Eukaryota > Viridiplantae > Streptophyta > Magnoliopsida > Alismatales > Alismataceae > Alisma > Alisma plantago-aquatica. Next base: position 887,658,235 of record OY856414.1, on the reverse strand, counting down.
TGGTGTTGGGAGATCTTGAAAAATATGGCAAAGAGGCAGTCTTGGGGCAAAAGGGATGCACCAGAACAAGTCAAGGTTGCAGGTGAGTCCAGGGCCATCAAGGAGCTAAATGATAAATTAGACCTTCTAGCTAAGAAATTGCTCGCCAAAGAGGATACAAAATCCGAGGAGGAAGCCCAGGTCAAATTTATGCAACAACAGGGCTATAGAAATAATGATTATGCTTGGAGAAAGGATAGGAAATTCTCATGGAAGGATCCAAACAACTTCCTCTAAGATCCAGATGCAAAGCAACAAGCAAGGGCAGAGGACAAAAGCACCGAGTTTCTTAGTCAAGTGGTGCAACAAAATCAAGAGATGATGAGTATGTTTAGCAAGCAGCTGCAGTCCCAGGGTGATATTTTGACTAAGTTTGGACAAACACTACAAACTCATGGAGCACAAATGAGGGCACTAGAGACGACTGTGACCCAAATTTCCAATGAAGTGGCAGCCTTGAAACATGCCAACCAAAAAAGACAGGCTGGGAATGCAGATGTTGGTCAAGTACATCATCAAGTAAAGTACATATCTGTGATTACTGAGGTAGAGCCCCCAGTGGTAGAGGTCCAGGACAAGAGTAAAATGATTTTTGATACGGAGGCTATACCGAAGATACCGTATCCTTGCAGTCATTATGGACTACCAGGCGGATATTGTCCATTCAGAAAAACCCGCCAAGAGCCCATCACGGTCACGGTCGCACCTAGGCAAGAAGAGTAGGTGAAGGCCTTGCGTCAAGGTGAAGCTACATCCACTGCGAGAGAAGAGCCACCACAAGTTACACCTGTTGAAAAAAACGTGCCAAAGCTTACATCAGGAGGTGACATTGAAGCAAGCTTAGGGGAAGAGACCCCGCAAGGCCCATATGTGCCACCTCATAAGCATTTAGATGAGGCATTTGTGTCTTTTCTGGACAACCCGAGGCCGAAGAAAGAGCATAGACACTATAGGAAGTTCTTGGAGATGTTCAGGAAACTCCATATCAATATTCCGTTAGTGGAAATGATAGATACGATTCCATCATACGGGAGGTTTATCAAGGAAATCATCACCAAGAAGAGGCGGATCAAAGACACAGATGTTTGTCGGGTGAATGAGGTGGTGATCTCAATTATCCATGGGAGTGTACCACAGAAGAGGAAAGACCCAGGAGGCTTCTACATTCCATGTTCTATAGGCGGTCAATATTTTCCACAAGCACAATGTGATTCAGGAGATAGCATTAATCTTATGCCACTGTCCACATTTCAAAAGCTTGGGTTGAAGAAATTAAAGAAATATGCTGCGACTATTGAGTTGGCGGACGGGTCCATTGTGAAGCCATACGGAGTGTGTGAGGATGTACTTGTCAAAGTACACATGTTTATCTTTCTGGTGGATTTCATTGTTATGGATATGCCGCAACTCAAAAGTTGTGAGATGCTATTGGGTAGGCCATTTCAAGCAACGGTTGATGTTGTCACTGCCATTGGGAGAGGTACTTTAACATTGGGGATTGGCCAGGATCGAGTTGAGTTCAAACTACCACATGATCCCTTGTGCACACTCTCCAAAGCTCCAAGACGAGAAGCTTGATTTCGTCTAGCCTAAGACGTTAAATAAGGGCGCTTGTTGGGAGGCAACCCAACCATCGATAGCTTCATATAGTTTCTTTCACATTTGTACTTTGGTTTGATTTGATTTTGTTTTTAGTGTAAAAATGATACCTTGATCGTTTGTTCAATGTGCAGGACTGAGGCAGGTATCGATATGGGCACAGTTAGGCGACTGAAACAATCTCTCTGCGTTGATACTATCGACAACCTCGTCGATCGTATCGACACACCATTAGGTTGATCACAAAAATGAGGTCAATAGTATCGACATCGGCGTCGATACTTGTGAGATCTCTGGAGATATCCAGACGAATTTGTCTTAGTGAAGTCGATACCATCGACGGGCCTGTCGATGGTATCGACCCGGTTACAGACAGGAAGCGGCGGCCGGGCCTTGTCGATAGTATCAACGTGACACATCACCGATCCGCGAGAGGAAATCAACGACGATCACTACATCAAGAGAGTCGATCAGTGGGATGGGTAGATACCATCGACCCATGTCGATGGTATTGATGTGTCATCGATCCCCCCCCCACATCGGGCTATCGACAATTGTCGATACTAGAGAAAGACTGTATTGTGCTACAGGTGTCGATACCATCGACTTGCGTCGATGGTATCGACGGGCACACAGCAGTGACGACCACAGCTATAAAAGGGATGGATTGTTGTCATATGACGTCACACCTTCAGAGCTTTCCTCCTCCACTTGTGTCGTGCGTCTTGTTGAGCAATCATAGCCCGGCTATGAGCATCCAAGGAGCGATTTCTTCCCCGAGCCTTCACTGAGCGGAGATTGTCTTCTCCGACCTTCACCGAGCTCCGTCTTCTATTCCTACTTCTTTCTCGACGATGGTGCGTATAGCCGGTGCTTCTTCTTCACATGTGGCTCCAATGGAGATACCTGAGTTCATCCCTCCACCTACTGCATCCATTCTGCGCCCGCGGATCGTCCATTCTTCCGTGGAGGTCCGGAAGGTTTACGAGGAACTGATGAAGTGCAAGATTGAGCCGACCCGCCACGTCGAGCGGGACATGATCCACAATCTTGGGTTTGAGGCCAATCTTGCCTATGTTCTCAAGGGGAAGGTAAGGCATACGGGCAGGAGGCCCAATGAGATGGAATTCCACGCCAACGGCCAGCCATTCTTCGGTGAATGGCCCACATACAAGGAGCTAGTGGCGGAATTCATGGCGTCGTTGGACATATGCGTCGTGCCAAATGACGTCATCGCCACTGATCGAGAATGGATCAAGGGTCGTGTTTCTTTCCGGCTGTACAACAACGATTACACTCTCACCCTCAGGCAGTTCAATTCCATCTACAACTGGAATTTTGAGAGAGACCAATACTGGAGGCCAGACAACCAGACTGACTATGATGATATTTTTGTCGAGCTAGTGATTGTGCCTCCGGGAAAATCCATCAGCTACCACAATGTGGCGGTTGCGGATTTTGAGCATCCGTTTGTGCGAATTCTTTACCGCATGCTCTGCACCACCCTGTTTGCTCGTGGTGACCTGTCTCTCAGCAAGTTTCAAGAGACATACTTGTTCAACCTACACAAATTGCTGAAGCGTGAGGAGTGCAATTGGGGCACGTTTTTCTTAACATGCGTGTTGGATGTAAAGCGGAGTACACGGAAGGCTCCGATCCATTTTGGAGGGCTCATCACATCGCTGGCCTCCTATCTTGGGTTAAATTTCTCCCAGCTTACTCCCCTCTCCAACAGGAGCAAGGTCAACTTGCAGCATCTGCACCGCTCCAACCTCATCCTGCTTCGTGATGGCTTGGCATATGCACACTGCCATGTCAATCAAGCATATAAGAGTGTTCACTTCCTGACCCCGTCTTCCACATTGAGGGTGCGCATCATTTCTGATGGCCCATCATAGCCATTGATGACTCTGATAAAGACGGCGGCAACGACGACAACGACAATGACAGCGATGAGCTTGAAGAGGAATAGGAGGCTTTCACTCCTCTTCGCGCACGAGTGGCACCCAAGAAGCGTCCCCGCATGCATTCGGGTGCATCTTCATCTTCACAGCCTCTGCCACCTCAGCCCTCTCCTCTAGGAGAGGATGTCTATTCCATGCAGGGGATGTATACAATGTTGCAAGAGATCCAACACACCCAACTGCAGCATACAACTTCACACACCAGTATTCAGGATACGAAGAACCGACTGTTAGATAATCAGAGGGCCATTTTTGAAAATGAGCGCCTCCTTCTCGACAACCAACAACACATCCATGACAGGTTGCATAGGATGGAGATGCAGCAGCAGCCCTTCTACGATCATTACTGGATCCAAAATTACTTTGGGGGGTATCCACAACCTCCGCCAATGCCCCAGTATGATCCGAGCTTTCAGGGGCAGTACCCATCTTGGGACCCCATGACCCCGCAGTACCCACCTCCTCCAGAAGAATGATCGGTATCACTGTTCCACCTTTTAAGGTTGTTTTTTACTATGAGGCCATAGTCGAATTCAAGCTTAGGGGGGGAGTTGGAACAACTCTATCCTTTAGTTTTCTCAGTTTTTAAGTTTTTATTGTTTTGTCTTTTGTCATTTATTTCTTGTAGTTCTTAGTTGTTTGTAGGATCCACACTCTATCTAGTGTAATTGTGGATGTCTTAAGTCATGTGTCATCTCATTGCTTGTACTTGGGAATTAAAGGAAAATTTAAAATTTTTAAGCTTGTGTTATTTAATTTTGAGCACATCACTTAAGGAGATAATTGGATTTGTCAACTCTAAAACAGGACATCATAACTGGACATTCCTATGATTCATGAAAAGTGGACGGAACTGGTTGTTTGAGCCTAAACTGATCAAATGATAATGAGACTTTAATTTGAAATAAGAGAGAGAAAACCTCTTAATTACTACACAAGTCAGTAAGGAGGGACACATAATAATTTTTAAAGGTTCAGTCAATTAGTCTTGTGATCTATCCACCCCATTTCTTTGATAATCCACCTTAAGAACTGGAAGTGCATTACAGTTTTAATCTCTTTGATTGCATTCCATGTAGATAGGTCTTGCATTACAACTATTTTCACATGTTTTGCATGAAAATGAAAAAAAAGAAAAAAAAAGATAGAATAGCTATACATGCACATCATCCTTAAGTGTGTGTCATTTAGTTGCATAATTATCATTTTGTATCTGCATTCACATTTTTGTGCATATAGTACATCATGCATCCTATGTCTTCTGAAACATAAAAGGTGATGAACTTGTTCCATACCTTCTGAATGCTTCAAGTGTGTAAGTTATGCAACAATAAGTGAGCCCGAAAAACAATTCGTTGTCAGCTATGAAAATAAGGGCATGCAAATAAAAAAAATAATAAGAAAAAAAATTGAAAAGAAAAAGAAAAAAAAAAGAGAAGAGAATTGAGAAGTAAGTAGTAATGAGAGGGAGAAAGGAACATAGTCGTACCTGCATTTTAAAGAAGAATAATTACATGATGTAGTTCTCCTAGATATTCCATCTCACCTTGAGACGGAATGAAAGTGCATGCATCATTCCACCCAAATATAGGCATTAGGGCATTTACACTTGCATATGCATCATTTAGGTCATTTTTGCTTTCTGCATGTTAAAATCGTATAATGCTTCCATTTCTTCCATGAGCCACCCATTCCATCCACCTATTGCTCGAATGGGTAGGCCACCGTGATTTTCTCCTCACTCATTAATACCAGGAGAACTGCTTCCATATAGATGATAGTTAGGGAGAGGAACGTAGAATAGAAGATCACAAGATGCACCGAGTCTGGATCGGAGAATTTTATTATGTTAACTGCCTTATGTGATAGTGTTCATTATTTTTGAGGTAGATATCTTTTATGGATGATTACTGTCACCTTTAGGGTAATTATCATTCTGTGGTTAGTGTGGGCCAGAATGTGAATGTCCGGCGGGGATCATGTGATGATGTTTGTTGTGATGATCTATCCTTTAGTTGACTCTCCCAATTCTTTTCTAAAAGTTTTGTTGCTCGAGGAAGAGCAATGTTCAAGCTTAGGGGAGTTTGATGCGATGATTTTGAGTCACATTTATGGACTTGTTTTACTTGTGTTTTATGCATTTATTGGTCATTTTAGTGGTTAATATTGCATAATTCATTTACTTTAGTCTATGATCCTTCTCAGTGTCAAATCAAGGGATTTGTTAATTAATGTGAATTTCGTCTCTTTTCAACCGTTAATTCTTCTTTCAATGTAATTAAAGGTATTAGATTATTATTATGGTGATCAAGCATAACAATATAATTGAGAAAACAAAATCATACCACAGATTTAAGAGATAAATTATGAATTACTACGATAAAAATGTCATACAATGCTTCCCCGGGCTACTCCCAGTCCTAAAGACAAAGGGGATTAGCCCCGCATGTTCATCTCAGAGCAAAACATGGTAGAGAAAAGGGGAAACATGGAGAAAAACGTGAATAAGTAATGAAACCCCTGAACGGAGAAGATCCAAGCGTTCCTCGAAGTAGAATGCATGATCTACAGCCTTTCGGCGGTGGAAAATGTCTTCTTCGGCTTCTAGAATGGTTGGGGCATGCTTCTGGGCTCCGTTCTTCTCTCCACACCTTCTCGGGACGTGTGCAACAGCTAATGACGTGATACCTCGCTCTTGGCCGCCGTCATTAGGTATAATCACCGAGTTAGGTTGCAAAAATATCACAACCGTCGGATTTAGATCGATCTGAAATAAACTTGCATCTCACGGTGTCGATACCATCGACGCTGTCGACCCTGCACGATATCGGCAATTCTTCTTTTCTTTTCTTCGTTGTGCCTAATGCTGACTCGATACCATCGACGAGGGTCAATGGTATCGACACCCTTAGGCGTCACTTTTATCCCTTTTCCATCGTTGAATCTTCAGGTGTCGATAGTATCGACTTTATGATCGATAGTATGGAACAAGGTGATGTAAGGTAAATGGTGGACACCCAGAGGTCGATTCTAATGCACCTAGTTTAGGGTATAGGTTACTACAACGGTGGAACTGACCTAGACTTAGGTAGTGAATTGTACCACGATAGTGGGCAATTCTGACTACAGGCCACTATCCGGATTGAGAGATGAACCTGAGTAACTATATGGAAATTCATACAATGAAAACCCACGGTGAAACCGCAATCCTAAAGATCTCCACTTGAATTGATTAAACTAAACCCTTAATCAATTGCTTTGTTTTATTTTATTTTCTTTTGTTTTTACAACAACTCTCAAACTCTTTTAATCGGTTTAGCTGATCGCAACCAGTTAGTAGTAGTCTACCGATAATTTCGTGTCCCTGAGTTCGACTCGGGCCTCACAAATGCCTATACTACATTGACGCGTGCACTTGCGTTCTACACACGGTAAAATCGTGTCAGGGATGCACTTGGAATAGGAGTTTATTCATGAATGATGTTTAACATTGATTACTAAAGTGTTAGGTATTCAATTTAAACAACAATTGGCAATCTGCAACCTAAAATGACCCGTTCAACATGTGAATGGATCGAATCAGGTGCATGAACTGATCAACTCAGGTTGTGAACCGACCATTTGGTTAATCATTTCAATAGGATCAAGGATTGTTGTTGACGTCATGTTATGCATTAATCGAAATTAATTACCAAAACAATTGCAAATAGGAAACATAATGAAAGGACCAGTTCAACTGTTGAACTGGTCGTGTAATGTGTGAACCGACTAGTTCACCAGTGAATTGACCAGTTTGATGTTCGCAAGTTTTGGAAAATTCATGAAGTTTCATCTCTTTGACTCCCAGTTTGACTGGAAACTGTGACCCTGACCCTCCTATAAATAGAGGGGGTACTACAAGCTTCCCAGATACAAAAATAAGCTCTAACAATTATTACTTTTTCTAATTGTGAGACTGATCAAGTTCTACCCGTCAAAGGGAAGAAAATATAAGGGGAGACAATTGGGAGAGCAAGCTAGCACTAGCACACTGACTAGAACAAACAACTCCTTCCTATCTATTCATATAGAATGATAGGAGCTCTCGGTGTTTTTCATGGACTACTATAGAGGTAAGGAGGCACTTGGCCCGCTTGGAGGATGCTGTCAACTGCCGCCCACAGTGTCCAATAAGGAGGCTGATGACCACAATCATCCACGTACAACTCGAGGAGGCTGCATGCTGTAGCAAGGGATAGTTGTTGGACTTGTTCTAGGACCAGGTATATACCTTGCAACCCTCTTTCCCATCTCATAGATGTTGATGAAATATTTTTTTCAAAATGGTAAGTAATTTTGTTTTATTTGCTCTACATATCTGATGTCATATTTCCCAACAGTGGTAGCAGAGCCACATCAATTTACTATGTTTTGGGATTTAATAGATGTGAACTGATTTTGGTTTTAATCATTTATTTATTACATGTGATGCAAAAATTTAAATGGTTAATGTGTGTGTCCAATTAAATACCACATACAATCCCAAAATATATATGATATTATATATGTGCAATATTTGTTGCCTTAAAATCATTTTGATGGTGATTGGTAGCATGATTATGGCCTATACCCTAGACCTTTTATGCTTGGTTGGATGGTTTTTTATTCCAATTTATATCTCAGTTTGCACACTAAGCCTATCTCTTCTTTTCATATGTAAAAGTATTAATTCTTTCCTACCTATGCTCCCCTTGAATGTTACTTGAGGTTTCCCAATTACAATGTTATATATTAGATAGGATTATGATAAATTTTATTTCCTGTTATGGAAAAGAGGACGTTTAGCACCAAAAAACCTGACCAGTTCAGGAGACAAATAGATTAGATGGAGGACCGAGGAGGCCCATGATAGGAGGAGCCAACTGATTAGTTGGTGGCCCAACCGAACAGCTGGAGGAATACCAACATCACAAGAACATGGTGACTGATTCATGAGACCAACCAACCAGGAGGCCAGTTGAGCGGTTTAAGGGTTGAACCGATCAACCCGACCTAATTACAACATAGATCGTCATCTACAACATGTTACTACAGGTGATGTGGACCTTACGTGGTAGTAATTCCTTATGGCTCTAAGGAATTACAACAGGATGGCCATAACCATTGCTTATGTTTATTATTGCATGTTTTCATTGTGGTTATAACATGCATACAATACATACTATAAGTATGTGGTGATTGGATACACATATGCAATTATATAAAATCCCTCAAACAAACATATTAAGTCTTACATGCTTTCCATAAGCAACACATAAAAATCTTGATCGACTATGCGTGGACACACCAAGCATGGTGTGCAGTCCATCTCGTGGAAGTGTGATGGTAGTTATGTGGGCCTGCCAAGCAGGGTGCATCACTATCATTTTAGATTTTGGGTCATACTTAACTAGGTGATCTTAATGAGATTAAGTACCTAGAAGCATGCACATGACTATGGCTAAGTGTTGTGCATGTAATCTATCCAAGAATTGCATAAGATGAAATTGTCAAAAGTTTCCTACCTTAATAATTGATTATGGACGCTATAGTTGGCTGGGTAATAACTTGATTGTTTTAGGGCGTGTCTCACTAGAAGATTGTATGATGCAATCTTCCAAATTGATAAGTGAGGGCTATCAATTTGAAAAAAATAGTAGGAGCGATAGTTAATTAAAGGCCTAATTAAATATCATTAAATTTTATTTTAATCAAATCAACTTTTTTTTGAAAAATTGTAATTTTCTCTTATATAATCAAATGATGAAAAAATATTTTTTTCCTTACAATCGGTCCTTAAGAAGGACAAGTTGAATGGGAATAATTTCTATGACCGGTTTAGGACATTGAGAATTGTTCTCAGACAAGAGTGCAAGCTCTATGTCCTAGAAACACCAGAGCCAGATGAACCTGCTCCCAGTGCGCCTAAGGTTGACAAAGATGCTTACAAGAAGAACTTTGAGGAAGATGTAGATGTCAAATTCTTGATGCTATTCTCCATGAACTATGAGTTACAGAGACCACATGAGAATATGGAAGTGATTGAGATGGTAATACATCTTAAGAACATGTACCAAGATCAGGAAAGACAAGAGAGATATGATGTCTCCAAGGTGTTGTTTAAATGCAACATGGTCAAAGGAGATCCAATATGTCCCCATGTGCTCAAGATTATTGGGTATGTGGAGAACCATGCTAAACTAGGATTTCCATTAGGTCAGGAGTTGTCAACTGACGGGATTCTACAATCACTGCCAGAGTCATATAGTAGATTGTCATGAACTACAACATGAATAATTTTGACAAGCCATTGTTAGAATTACTTGGCATGTGGGGAACAGCTGAAGCACAAATGAAGAAGGACAAGCACAAATCTGTGATGATGATCAACATAGAAAAAGGGAAGTCTAGGGGAAAAGGAAAAGCTAAGAAGAGTTCTATAATCTAGCCATAAGACCAAGTCTTCTACACTCAAATCAAAGGGAGGAGTTACCAAGGGAGGCAATTTTCACCACTTCACCAGGCTGGACACTGGAATAGAAATTGCCCGCTCTATCTAGAGAAACTGAGGAAGAAGAAGGAGGGGATAGGGATCTCCACTTCATGTATTTATGTTATTGAGAAAAATCTATCTACTTCTTCATCTTGGGTACTAGATACCAGATGTGTATCTCACATATGTTGGAATATCCAGTATCTGAAAAGAAGTAGGCCTTTACGAAAGGGAAAGGTCGAGTTGTGTGCTGCAAATGGAGAAATAGTTGCTGCAACTGTAGTTGGAACCTATAATTTATTTGCCCACAAGGTTTGTAATAGAGTTAAAGAACTACTATTTTGTACCTTCCATTAATAGAAACATTATTTTTGTATCATGTATGGACCAGGATGGATATGGATTTCATATAAGGAACAGTCAATGTTCTATTATAAAAGATGATATATTTTATGATAATGCCTAGTGTCCCATGGTCTTTATTTCTTAGATCTTAAGAAAAATGTTTATAACATAAATACTAAAATGTCAAAACTCGATAACTCAAACAAAACATATCTTTGGCATTGTCGTCTAGGGCACATGAATGAGAATCACATCTCCAAACTCAATAAAGATGGTTATCTGGACTCTTTTGATTTCAAATCAATAGAGACATTTGAGTCTTATTCACTGGGAAAGATGACAAAGACTCCCTTTATTGGTAATAGTGAGAGAGTTACTGATTCATTAGGACTCATACATACTGATGTATGTGGCTGTGGGCTCCGATCTCCAAAACCACGATATAAACTCAGCGGAAGCATTCAATTAGCAGCGGAATACAAAAATCATCGGAAATTAAAACTTTTTGAGACAAGATCTTAAAAACCATAAAACTTCTTTCATAGAAAGGAGATAAACTGTTTACATCTCTGTTAAATTACTTCTTGAGTAATTATACACAACATGATACAAAATCTCAAGAATCAAAACCAAAAATATCAGACCACTAACTCCAAGGACCTGAGAGTACAGAGACGACATAGGACTATCTAACTATAACTCAACAGTCAGTATCTCCACCTGAGATTCACTATTTCTCCTGGTGCTGCTGCTGTTGGTATTGGTCACCTGTAGGCTGGTTCCTTCGTCCTCGACGACCACCTAAAAAGTTGAAATCTACGGAGTGAGACAATTATAAATAATTGTCCCAACGAGAGTTATAACTCTCAACTAGAAGCTTTATAATAACAATCAAAGAACAATATAAGCAATAAAAGCTTTGAAGGCAATCAACAACAGATTGACATTAAGTAGAACAACAACATTTAGGAAATATGAACAACATATGTACTATGCAGAGTAACATCATTCATGTATCTCGTAGTTCAACCTAAGTAGATATACTACGCGGTTGATTATGTTTTACAAACAATATTATGCCCTGCGGAGATGAGGTATACCGCTCATACTCCAATCGATCACTGTTAAGTCGCACCGATATCATACCTAGGTCATCAAAAGATCCAGATTCTTATGACCTCATCTTCCTCAGTCGGAGTGAGGATAAATATGCAGGACATCTGGTGTCTCTACTACTATAGCTCACCAGGGTATTCTGGTACTTTGCTATTAGAGTCACAGTGGCATTCTGTACTCTCTTCGTCATCGAAAGATTTCTTGTTTATCTCTCATCGATGCGGTATAAGGATTTCCTCGAGAGAATTGTATTACAGCATAAACATATATTGAAGGGTTGATGGATTAAGATACATCTACATCAATTCCCACACTAGGATGTAAGGATATACACATCCATATTCCCCCACATACTCAAAAGTATGTGATCCAGGAATTCCCTTAGGAAAACCTGTTTCACCATCATATAGCTTCTGACAATGATGGATCTATGATCATGGCTCTACATGGTATGATTATACTTGATTAGTTAGGTACATTTCAATATTCTTTTAATATCATACATGTTCTCAAACATTAATCATTAGCATAGCAGCTATGAAAGTAGAATACTAAATATAATAGGTCTAACTCACATCAATCATCATTTCTTATTCATTTCATCATAAGTCATCTAATTAGCATGTCCTTGATGATATTCATGGCTCTTACAGCCTATCATCTTATGTGATGCCACTTACCAGGAAACAATGTTATTTCATTATTCATAAAGCTAAAAACATGCTTTCAATGAATATGGTGTCATAATTCATACCTGGATATGATCATCCTCATATAAGAACCTGCATGTTTAATTCAACTGATAACAGTAAACAATTCATACCAAGAGTTGTTCCTTCTTACTCTTACAAGAGTTAGGTTCCCTGATTTCTCATCAATTAGGGTTTACTATTCACATTACATATTATCACCCTAGAATTAGGGTTTACTATTCATTATATAGTGAATTGAACTCATATCATCATCATGTATGAGAAACATCACCATTGATGCCCTCAGATTAGATTAAGATTCATCAATTATCACAATTAGGGTTTTCATGATCTCACATAGGTGGATTATACCCTAATCATGCACATTCATGTACATTGAAGGTATTTTACTTGAATTGCAACCATAAATGGTACTTTCTCTCTCCTCTTACTAATAGATGTGATTATATCACTCTAGGTTAGGTTGGGACAAGTCCTCACTGATTAACATAAGCCAAAACACCACTAACATGTCATTAGGGTTTGATTAAAACAAGATATCACTTGATTGAACCCTTCAAGGGCATAATGGTAAAATACACCATTGATCACCATCATAGGTCAATTAATTAGTCACTTAGTCCCTTAATGTTCTAGGGTACCATTAGGGTTTAGATTAGATCATCATTGGACCAATTACACCTTCAAACGATTAAGTATAAACAACCCTAAAAGTCTCCAAACGGTTTCAACCTTCAACCTCGAAACGATCTTAAGACCGTTTGGGGGCATTGACCATTTGGATGGTTTGACCTTCAAGACCGCATGGGTCACCAAGACTGCATGGGTGCGTTGACCATTTGGGATAGTTGACTTCCAAACCGTTTGAAGCTATGCGACTTGAAACCGTTTGATCTTAAACGATCTAGAGATCGATTGGTCCAAATGACCTTGAGATCGTTTGAGCCCAAACGGTCTTGAGACCGTTTGGCCTCAAACGGGCTTGAGACCGTTTGGAGCCAAACGGTCTTGAGACCGTTTGGTCCAAATGGGCTCAAACCGTTTGGACCTCAAAAGTGACTCCAAGGTTATAATTGATTATGGTTATCTATGTTGAAGCCTCCAATTGGTCAAATCTTTGTTAACCACTTGTAAATTGAGTCAATTAGGATTAGCCTTAATCAATTAGACACCAAATTGACCCTCAATTTGAAAGCCAATTAGAGTTGTATCCATCTCAATTAGGGTTTTCAATCGGATAATCATCAATGTTCAACAATGTGAATCAAATTGAGGTTGAACCCATCAATTGACCTCCAATTGGGCCCAAACTTGGCCCAAACGGTCTTGAGATCATTTGGACATCCTCCAAATGGTCTTGAGACCGTTTTCCCAAAGTTTCATCAAAATATAAGTCGATTGGATAAGGGTTGAATTGGGTCTAAAATCAGCACTTTTATCAATTCATCAACCTATTGTGATTGGACCCTCAAACCATCAAATTACCTTAACCCTAGACCTCCAAACGGTCTTGGGTTGTCACCAAACGGTCTTGAGACCGTTTGGATGAACCCCCAAATGGTCTTCAGACCGTTTGGGTCCTTCAACCCAAAACTCACCCAGATCTATCCTTGAAATCAACAAATCAACCCGATTAGGGTTTAGGGGGTTGAAGTGCCTTCAACTTGTGATTGGTTTGGAATTAAGCTATGATTATTTGTAGATATTAAATTCAACATGTTACCAGCAGACCCTTAAATGGTCGTCCCTTAGTCAACCCTATCAAACGGTCTTACAAGACCGCATGAAATCAAACGGTTTGCAACCGTTTGGACCAAAAGGGTCCAAGGTCGTTTGATAAAGTCACCTAGGAATTCATGCCCATCATCTTCAACCTCTTTTCAGGTCGGTTACTCCATGTATTAGCTTGCAAGAGTGCAAGGAAGAATGGGGAATAAGAAGAACTAAGCATAATTTGCAAGAACATAGTTATGCATAATAAATCAAGAAGTTTAGAGTTATAAAACCCGCCTTAAACGTTGTTCCTAGAGCTCCAAGCTTCCAAGATTCAAGCCTTTAATGGCGTCTTGAGATCCACAGGTTGGCCAAAGATGATTCTCCAAGGAAAAGATGGGGATGGTCGGCTAAAACAAGAAACCTAAGTAAATTAACCATAGAACCAACCTTATACAAGGATTTCCTCCAAGAATCCGAGCTAGAAGATGGTTTTCTTCTTACCTTAGAACTAGTTGGTTGTCTCCTTGAGTTCCAGAGCTCTGCCTTGGTCGGTTGAGCAAGATGAGAAATGAAGAGGAGAAAGGATACATTTGCTTGGTTTGCAAAGAAGTAGGCTTATATAGTTTAGTTTGATTTTCACCATAAGGACCTTTAGAACATAGATTTCTCATCTAAGTCCCTCCTTCTTTCTAAGGCACGTCCAAACCATCATAAATTATTCAAAGCCCATCAAAACTCAAGATTTAAGGGTAAAGAAAACCAACATGCAAACTAAGGTACATATGTGAAGGGTCTCCTTACTCATATTAGGTGAATTTTACCACAAAGATTATTCTTCTCATCTGATTATTCATTGAAGCGCCCCTTTCATCATTTTTAATTTAAATGATGTCAAGAGTCATAAAAGATATTCTAGAAGGTGCATTTTACAAGTTGCACCCCACATTTTGGGTAAATTGCACTTTACTCCAAAATTAGGGGTTTTAAGCACAAGGATCACTCCACAAGCTGCATCTTGATGTCCAAGCTTGGGAAATCCATCATACCTCATCATATTCACTCATATGATGTCTCATCCTCAAAGGAACATTTTAACCTGTGAAATTTTGTAAGTTAACCCCTCTAACTGGGTAATTTGCACATAGGTCCCTGCATTACAAAACAATACTACAACTTTGTTTAAAAAGGGGCAAAATTGAAAGTGTATGTTCCTGAGGAACTTAATTACATGCCAGGGAGTAATCACAAGTATTTAATTACATATTTAGGCAAAACATCTAGGGTTAGTTTATGACCTAGGTCAGGGATGTTACAAATTATCCACCCCTTACAAGGATTTCGTCCCCGAAATCAATAAAACATATTTTTAGGAGAAAAGAGTAGGGTATTTCCTTCTCATCTCATCCTCTAGTTCCCAAGTGGCTTCTTCGACACCACGATGATTCCAGAGGACTTTCACAAGACTTATGTCTTTCTTCTTTAGCTTTTTAATTCTGTTATCCAGGATTGACACTGGTCCCTCCTCATAAGTTATATCTTCATTCAATTCTACTTCCATAGGCTGTAGAACTGACTCGGTATCAGGGTGACATTTCCTCAGCATAGAAATGTGAAACACAGGGTGTAACTTCTGCAACTCTGGAGGTAACTCTAATCTATAGGCTACCTTTCCAACTCATTCAATGATTGGATAAGGCCCCATAAATCTAGGAGCTAACTTCCCCTTCCTTCCAAAATGAAGGACTCCTTTCCAAGGTGAGACCTTAAGGTACACTCTGTCTCCAACCTGGAACTCTAAGGGTTTACGACGTCTGTCAGCATAAGACTTCTGCCTATCCTGTGTAGTCTTAAGCTGTTGTTGTATAACTTTGATCTTCTCTGTAGTTTGCTGCACAAGATCAGGACTTAATAACTGATGCTCACCAGTCTCATACCAACATAAGGGTGATCTACAACGTCTACCATACAAGGCTTCATAAGGTGCCATATCAATACTATGTTGATAGCTATTGTTATAGGCAAATTCTATCAAGCTTAGGTGTAGATCCCAACTTCCGGTAAACTGGAGAACACATGCTCTCAACAAGTCTTCCAAGGTCTGTAAAGTCCTTTCTGACTGTCCATCAGTCTGTGGATGAAAGGTTGTACTAAACCTTAACTTGGTGCCTAAAGCTCTGTGTAACTGCTCCCAAAAATGACTTGTAAACTGGGGACCTCTGTCAGAAACTATAGTGACAGGAACTCCGTGCAAACGCACTATCTCTTGGACATACAACTGTGATAACCTTTCAGCATAATAGGTTGTTTTGATAGGTAAGAAATGTGCTGTCTTTGTCAACCTATCAACAATTACCCAAATGGAATCATGTCCTTTGCTTGTCCTGGGTAGGCCAACAACAAAGTCCATGGTCACATGATCCCACTTCCACTGTGGTATGTGTAAAGGTTGTATTGTTCCTACAGGATTTTTCTGTTCAGCCTTAACTTGCTAACACACAAGACACCTCAAAACAAACTCAGCAACATCCTTCTTCATCCCAGGCCACCAATACATATCCTTTAAGTTTTGATACATCTTGGTGCTCCCTGGATGCATAGCATACATTGAAGAATGAGCTTCTTCCAAGACTAACTTCCTCAAGTTATCCACATTAGGTACTATCATCCTCCCATGATAGCATGCTACTTGATCATCTGAATCATGGAAACCTTCTCGCTTCTCATCACCATACTCAGATCTGATCTGCTGAACTGTAGCATCAACTTGTTGTGCCTCCTTTATCTGCTCTCTTAGGGTAGGTTTAATATGCATCTCAGCTAACAAACCGGTTAACAATGACACCTTCCATTGCATATTGTCTTGCCTTAAAGAGATAAGCATATCTCTCCTAGAGCATACTAAGGAACTTAGTTGTGCTCTATCCATGGTTGATGTTGCTGATTTCCTACTCAAGGCATTTGCAACCACATTGGCCTTCCCTGGATGGTAATCAATTGTACAATCGTAGTCCTTGATTAACTCCATCTAGCGATGTTGCCTCATGTTAAGCTCATGCTGAGAGAAGATATACTTAAGATTCTTGTGATCTGTGAAAATTTGGAATGTTTCTCCGTAGAGATAATGTCTCCAGATCTTCAAGGCATGAACCATAGCAGCCAACTCTAGATCGTGTATCAGATAATTCTCCTCATGTTTCTTAAGCTGTCGGGAAGCAAAAGAAATCACTTGCTTATCCTGAATCAACACACATCCAAGTCCATTCTTGGAGGCATCACAGAAAACTATATATCCTTTACCTTGTTCAGGTAGTACAAGCACAGGTGCACTTGTCAACCTCTCCTTCAACAGCTGAAAATACTGTTGACACTTATCACTCCAGGCAAAAGGAACATCTTTCCGGGTTAACTTGGTTAAGGGTAAGGCTATAGAACTAAAGTTCTTAATAAACCTTCGGTAGTAACCAGCTAACCCTAAGAAACTTCGAATCTCCGTCGGTGTCTTCGGTTGTTCCCATTGTAGAACATATTCTACCTTTTTAGGGTCAACACGAATACCCAAGGCAGATACCACATGACCAAGAAAAGATACTTCTCGTAACCAGAACTCACACTTGCTAAACTTAGCGTATAGCTTGTGTTCTCTTAGCAAGGTCAAAGCTTGGCGAAGATGTTGTTCATGCTGCTGAGAGTTCTTACTATAGATCAGAATGTCAACTATGAAGACGAAAACACACTGATCGAGGAAAGGTTAGAAGATTCTATTCATGAGTTCCATAAATGCAGCCATTGCATTAGTTAGTCCAAATGACATAACTGTGAACTCATAGTGACCATATCTTGTCCTAAAGGCAGACTTGGATATGTCACTGTCCTTAATACGGAGTTGATGATATCCAGACCTCAAGTCTATCTTTGAGAAGACTGTTGCACCACGCAACTGATAAAAAAGATCATCAATCCTCGGCAAAGGGTACTTATTCTTTATTGTTACTTTATTAAGTTGTCTGTAATCAATGCACAACCGCATTGACCCATCTTTCTTTTGAACAAACAAAACCGGAGCACCCCAAGGTGAAGTACTCGGTCGGATGAAACCTTTCTCAAGTAACTTCTGAAGTTGTTTTTTGAGTTCTGCCGTTTCGGCAGGCGCCATCCTATATGGTGTCTGGGCTATGGGTTGTGTATCTGGGACCAAATTGATTTCAAAATCAATTTCCCGAGGCGGTGGTATACTGGGAAGTTCTTTAGGAAACACGTCTTCGAATTCCCTGACTACAGGAACTTCAACAGGGTTGGGACTCTGATCCAACCCTATTCTAGGGTTGTATCTCGTGTCATTTTGTACTTTTATCACATTCAAATGCATTATAATTACAGGTTATTCTCCCCAATATGAGTATCATTGCAAATACGCTTATGGATGTTCTTTGCACTATTTTTCAGGTACTTGGACCATGCTTAGATGGACGAGAGAGAGGGAGGAACCCAAAGAAGGCCCCAAACTCTCCCTCAACCTACCTCCAGTGGCCAAGAATCATCCCCGAGCAAAGACATCCGAAATTGACAAAGTAAGAAGCAAAATCAAGAAGTCAAGCCTCACCACGGCCGTGGCCCCAATGCCACGGTCGTGGCTTTATTGCCAAATTCCAACAGGCTGCAACAGGGAAATCCACAGAATCCCACGGCCGTGGTCACCTACCACGACCGTGGCCCTTGAAGACACCACGACTGTGGCCATCAGAACGGTCGTGGTCAGTAGAAGAGAACACGGCCGTGGCACCCTACCACGGTCGTGGGAATTAAATTGTGAAAAATCAGTTTCCAATAGGGAAGTTGCCCAGAAAGCCACGACCGTGGCCAAGTCGCCACGATAGTGGCTGATGCTGATCAAGATGCCCGTGGCCCCTCCCCACGGTCAGCCCGACTCCTCCAAAACAGTCGTGTCACCCAACACGGTCGTGGTGCATGCTACCCACCACGGCCGTGGCCACCACCCTACTTTGCTTTTTCACCACTGCCTTCACCCCACGATCGTGTTCACCACCCCACGGTCGTCCCCCACTACCCTCACCACGGCCGTGGTGATCACATACCCTACATAACTTTCCACTGTTATTCCTATTTTACCCCCACTTAACCCTAGCTCCTATATAAGCACTAGTTGCTTCTAGGGCTCGAGGTTAAGCACCCCTAGCCGACCCTAGTTGCTTCCTTGCCTCCATTACTCCAATCCACCTACTCCCTTGCATCTAACCCCATTTCCACCCACTTTCCACTCATTTCCACCATAGAAACCTAGTTTCTCTAGGTTTCTATCCATCCATTCCACCATTTTCATGCACCCCTGCACCTTTGGAGGAGGGAGGTCATCTGCAGCTGCTTGGAGGTGAAGAAGGAGGCCACTACCTCCCTCCTCCAAAGGTTCAGGGGTGCATGAGGTCAAATACCCTCATCTCTACTCCCATCCTTACCGAACGAATGGTCAAGTACCCTCATCTCTCTATGGTAGTATCTACCACATGGGCCAAGAATGCATAACATCCTTGCCTCATCAGCTTATCAACAACCATAGCTGACACTAGACAGGTGGGTAGAATCTTTCTTTCTCCTTGAAAGATCCATGTGTTGTTTTCATCAACAAACACAGCCAGCTTCGATTCACAATCCAAGACCACCTTATACCTTTCCAAGGTATCCATCCCAAGGATTATATCAAATCCTTGCATATCAAGTGGTATAAGATCCACTTGAATGGGATGATCAGAAAAGAAGAGGATGCAAGGAGAGCATACCTCCAGCAAAACAGCAGACCCTCTCAACGGAGTCTCCAACAACAAACTATCTGCCCTATGACTGACTGTCATATTGCAGTTATGAATCACTCTTTAAGTGATAAAGGAGTGTGTAGCACCTGGGTCAATCAAAATAGATACAACACAAGATTTAGACATATCTGAAATATAAAAGTTCCATCTGACCTGCCACAACCTGTGGATTGACCACTGCATCTGGTGGGTTCATAGCATAGAACCTCGCTGTCGCCTGAGGTTGAGTTGGTGCTGATGATCCATCTTGAGATGCTTGTCCACGTCCTCTAGCTGCTCCTTGAGACTGCCTTCTCTGTGATCCCTGTTGATTCTGTCTCTGAGACTATGTCACACTGACAGGCCTGGACCTACAGTCCTTCATCAAATGTCCCACCTTCCCACAGTTGTAGCAGCTTCTTTCCAGTTGTTGTGGTCTTGGTGGTCCTGTGACTGACATTGATGCTGAACTGTGAGTCTCTTGTAGTGGTAGGCTTCATCCTCTACCTCTAATTAGTGCCCACTGTGTCTAAGCACTAGATCTAGGTGGTGGAGGTGTAGGTGCAGAGAATCTAGGCATCTTAAAGTCCCTAGATGAAGAACCCTGGAACTGTGGATATCTCTTTTGGGTTTGCCTTTTCTCGACTACGGATCTCTCTATCCTTCAGACTGACTCAACGAAGGTAGCAAACCTCTCTCGGTTCTCTAAAGAAGACACAGGAGTAGTCATGTCGGCATTCAAACCCTTCTCAAACCTTCTGATCCTTTCTTCTTCTGTGGTAGCCATGTGCGGACAGAACCACAACAACTCCATGAACTTAGCTTCGTACTCGCTAATGTTCATCATGCCCTGCCTCAATCTCTCGAACTGAGAGATCTTCTCGTCCAGGAAGGTCTTTGGAAAATATATGTGGAAAAATTCCCGACGAAAGTCTTCCCACGAGATCTCTATTCCAGGTCTCTTCTGCTCTTCCATGGTCCACCAGTGACCATCACTTCCTTTGAGAAGATAGACAACATGTCTAACCTTCTCAGGTTCAGGTATGTTCAAGATTTTGAAGGCTTTCTCCAACTCGGTTAACCACATATCAGCATCTGCGGGGTCATCTGTCCCAAAGTATTCGGTAGCTCCGACACGACGAATTCGCTCGAACGTCTTACCGATACCTTGTCCCTCAGGATGGACAGGTGCCCTAGGTGCAGGCATGGGCATCCTGTCGGTGATATGTGTCATGGCAGTCATAAACTGCCCGAACATGGTTTGAACATCTAGGTTACCCATATCAGCTGGGTCAAACTGAGGTGGCTCTCTAGGTGGCTCAGGTATGGGCTGCTCTATTTCTAGGTTCCTTGCACCATCTTGAGGTGCAAGGACGCTACTTTCTGCCATGCACTCCTCATGTGGCTCAGACATCCTTATATATCTTCTTCTCCTGAGGAGCAGAAGAATCTATTAGATAAGAAAGAAACATTAAGGATAGACTCGACATCCTAAGTCTTATGTATCTGTAGACTCAGCGAACCTAGATATCTGATACCACTTAATTGTGGGCTCCGATCTCCAAAACCATGATATAAACTCAGCGGAAGCATTCGATTAGCAGCGGAATAAAAAAATCATCGAAAATTAAAACTTTTGAGACAAGATCTTAAAAACCATAAAACTTCTTTCATAGAAAGGAGATAAACTGTTTACATCTCTGTTAAATTACTTCTTGAGTAATTATACACAACATGATACAAAATCTCAAGAATCAAAACCAAAAATCTCAGACCACTAACTCCAAGGACCTGAGAGTACAGAGACGGCATAGGACTATCTAACTATAACTCAGCAGTCAGTATCTCCACTTGAGATTCACTACTGCTCCTGGTGCTGGTATTGGTCACCTGTAGGCTGGTTCCTTCGTCCTCGACGACCACCTAAAAAGTTGAAATCTACGGAGTGAGACAATTATAAATAATTATCCCAGCGAGAGTTATAACTCTCAACTAGAAGCTTTATAATAGCAATCAAAGAACAATATAAGCAATAAAAGCTTTCAAGGCAATCAACAGCAGATTGACATTAAGTAGAACAACAACATTTAGGAAATGTGAACAACATATGTACTATGAAGAGTAACATCATTCATGTATCTCGTAGTTCAACCTAAGCAGATATACTACGCGGTTGATTATGTTTTACAAACAATATTATGCCCTGCGGAGATGAGGTATACCGCTCATACTCCAACCGATCACTGTTAAGTCACATCGATATCATACCTAGGTCATCAAAAGAGCTGGATTCTTATGACCTCATCTTCCTCAGTCAGAGTGAGGATAAATATGCAGGACATCTGGTGTCTCTACTACTATAGCTCACCAGGGTATTCTGGTACTTCGCTATTAGAGTCACAGTGGCATTCTGTACTCTCTTTGTCATCGAAAGATTTCTTGTTTATCTCTCATTGATGCGGTATAAGGATTTCCTCGAGAGAATTGTATTACAGCATAAACATATAGTGAAGGGTTGATGGATTAAGATACATCTACATCAATTCCCACACTAGGATGTAAGGATATACACATCCATATTCCCCCACATACTCAAAAGTATGTGATCTAGGAATTCCCTTAGGAAAACCTATTTCACCATCATATAGCTTCTGACAATGATGGATCTATGATCAGGGCTCTACATGGTATGATTATACTTGATTAGTTAGGTACATTTCAATATTCTTTTAACATCATACATGTTCTCAAACATTAATCATTAGCATAGCAGCTATGAAAGTAGAATACTAAATGTAATAGGTATAACTCACATCAATCATCATTTCTTATTCATTTCATCATAAGTCATCTAATTAGCATGTCCTTGATGATATTCATGGCTCTTACAGCCTATCATCTTATGTGATGCCACTTACCAGGCAACAATGTTATTTCATTATTCATAAAGCTAAAAACATGCTTTCAATGAATATGGTGTCATAATTCATACCTGGATATGATCATCCTCATATAAGAACCTGCATGGTTAATTCAACTGATAACAGTAAACAATTCATACCAAGAGTTGTTCCTTCTTACTCTTACAAGAGTTAGGTTCCCTGATTTCTCATCAATTAGGGTTTACTATTCACATTACATATTATCACCCTAGAATTAGGGTTTACTATTCATTTTATAGTGAATTGAACTCATATCATCATCATGTATGAGAAACATCACCATTGATGCCCTCAGATTAGATTAAGATTCATCAATTATCACAATTAGGGTTTCCATGATCTCACATAGGTGGATTATACCCTAATCATGCACATTCATGTACATTGAAGGTATTTTACTTGAATTGCAACCATAAATGGTACTTTCTCTCTCCTATTACTAATAGATGTGATTACATCACTCTAGGTTAGGTTGGGACAAGTCCTCACTGATTAACATAAGCCAAAACACCACTAACATGTCATTAGGGTTTGATTAAAACAAGGTATCACTTGATTGAACCCTTCAAGGGCATAATGGTAAAATACACCATTGATCACAATCATAGGTCAATTCATTAGTCACTTAGTCCCTTAATGTTCTAGGGTACCATTAGGGTTTATATTAGATCATCATTGGACCAATTACACCTTCAAACGATTAAGTATAAACAGCCCTAAAAGTCTCCAAACAGTTTCAACCTTCAACCTCCAAACGGTCGGCGTTGACCATTTGGATGGTTTGAACTTAAATACCACATGGGTCACCAAGACCGCATGGGTGCGTTGACCGTTTGGGATAGTTGACTTCCAAACCGTTTGAAGCTATGCGACTTGAAACCGTTTGATCTTAAACGATCTAGAGATCGATTGGTCCAAACGACCTTGAGATCGTTTGAGCCCAAACGGTCTTGAGACCGTTTGGTCCAAATGGGCTCAAACCGTTTGGACCTCAAAAGTGACTCCAAGGTTATAATCGATTATGGTTATCTATGTTGAAGCCTCCAATTGGTCAAATCTTTGTTAACCACTTGTAAATTGAGTCAATTAGGATTAGCCTTAATCAATTAGACACCAAATTGACCCTCAATTTGAAATCCAATTAGAGTTGAATCCATCTCAATTAGGGTTTTCAATCGGATAATCATCAATGTTCAACAATGTGAATCAAATTGAGGTTGAACCCATCAATTGACCTCCAATTGGGCCCAAACTTGGCCCAAAAGGTCTTGAGATCGTTTGGACATCCTCCAAATGGTCTTGAGACCGTTTTCCCAAAGTTTCATCAAAATATAAGTCGATTGGATAAGGGTTGAACCCTAATTGGGTCTAAAATCAGCACTTTTTTCAATTCATCAACCTATTGTGATTGGACCCTCAAACCATCAAATTACCTTAACCCTAGACCTCCAAACGGTCTTGGGTTGTCACCAAACGGTCTTGAGACCGTTTGGATGAACCCCCAAATGGTCTTGAGACCATTTGGGTCCTTCAACCCAAAACTCACCAAGATCTATCCTTGAAATCAGCAAATCAACCCGATTAGGGTTTAGGGGGTTGAAGTGCCTTCAACTTGTGATTGGTTTGGAATTAAGCTATGATTCTTTGTAGATATTAAATTCAACATGTTACCAGAAGACCCTTAAATGGTCGTCCCTTGGTCAACCCTATCAAACGGTCTTGAGACCGTTTGATTCCAAACGGTCTTGTAAGACCGCATGAAATCAAACGGTTTGAGACCGTTTGATTTCAAACGGTTTGCAACCGTTTGGACCAAAAGGGTCCAAGGTCATTTGATAAAGTTACCTAGGAATTGATTCCCATCATCTTCAACCTCTGTTCATGTCGGTTACTCCACAGATTTTCTTGCAAGAGTGCAAGGAAGAATGGGGAAGAAGAAGAACTAAGCATAATTTGCAAGAACATAGTTATGCATAATAAAGCAAGAAGTTTAGAGTTATAAAACCCACCTTAAACATTGTTCCTAGAGCTCCAAGATTCCAAGATTCAAGCCTTTAATGGCGTCTTGAGCTCCACAGGTTGGCCAAAGATGATTCTCCAAGGAAAAGATGGGGATGGTCGGCTAAAACAAGAAACCTAAGTAAATTAACCATAGAACCAACCTTATACAAGGATTTCCTCCAAGAATACGAGCTAGAAGATGGTTTTCTTCTTAACTTAGAACTAGTTGGTCATTTCCTTGAGTTCCATAGCTCTTCCTTGGTCAGTTGAGCAAGATGAGAAATGAAGAGGAGAAAGGATACGTTTGCTTGGTTTGCAAAGAAGTAGGCTTATATAGTTTAGGTTGATTTTCACCATAAGGAACTTAGAACATAGATTTCTCATCTAAGTCCCTCCTTCTTTCTAGGGCACGTCCAAACCATCATAAATTATGCAAAGCCAATCAAAATTCAATATTTAAGGGTAAAGAAAACCAACATGCAAACTAAGGTACATATGTGAAGGGTCTCCTTACTCATATTAGGTGAATTTTACCACAAAGATTATTCTTCTCATATGATTATTCATTGAAGCGCTTCTTTCATCATTTTTACTTTAAATGATGTCAAGAGTCATACAAGATATTCTATAAGGTGCATTTTACAAGTTGCACCCCACATTTTGGGTAAATTGCACTTTACTCCAAAATTAGGGTTTTTAAGCACAAGGATCACTCCACAAGCTGCATCTTGATGTCCAAGCTTGGGAAATCCATCATACCTCATCATATTCACTCATATGATGTCTCATCCTCAAAGGAACATTTTAACCTGTGAAATTTTGTAAGTTAACCCCTCTAACTGGGTAATTTGCACATAGGTCCCTGCATTACAAAACAATACTACAACTTTGTTTAAAAAGGGGCAAAATTGAAAGTGTATGTTCCTGAGGAACTTAGTTACATGCCAGGGAGTAATCACAAGTATTTAATTACATATTTAGGCAAAACATCTAGGGTTAGTTTATGACCCAGGTCAGGGATGTTACAGTGGCCCTTTTAGAACAAATGCTAGAGGTAGGTATCAATACTTCATTAGCTTCACTAATGGCTTCAGTTATGTTTACGTGATGAAATATAAGTCAAAAACTCTTCAAAAGTTCAAGGATTTCATGAATGAAGTACAAAACCAACTTGGTAAAAGTATTGTGGCACTTTATTCTGGTTGAGGTGAAGAATACTTAAGCTAGGAGTTTGAGGACCTTCTGCGAGACCGTGGTATTGTACCACAATGGATTCCACCTTGAACACCACAACACAATGATGTGTCAGAAAGAAGGATTTGCACATTACAGTTTATGGTGCAATCAATGATGAGTTTTGTTGAACTTATGACTTCATTCTGGAGTTATGCTCTTGAAACACATCATTTACAATAAACCCTATACCATCTAATCTAAACCAGTTCAAAAGACACCATATGAGATATGGTATAGGAAACATCCCAATGTGTCTTTTATGAACTTTTGGGAATGTGAAGCTTATGTGAGAAAGTAGTTTCCCGAAAAACTTGGACCCAAATGGGGTAAATGTTATTTTGTTGGATATCCTAGGGAAACCAAGGGATACTAATTTTATACTTCATCTAACGAAATAGTGTTTGTTGCCAGGTATATTGTATTCCTACAAAATGCATTCATTTTTAAAGGAATCAATGGTAGGAAAGTAGAACTTTAAGAAGTTTGAGATTGACAAGAAAACATTGAACCTGTAGAGGTACATGAGGAACATAGAGAGTCACATACTATTGTAGAATCTCAAATTCCTCAAGTAACACATGAAACTCACAGATCTAGTAAGAGATGCCTTGATCCTGAAAGATTTGGTTATCTTGTGACTCAAGAAGGCAATGAATTGGTCACTGATGATGAGCCAACTACCTGCATAAAAGTTGTTAAGTGACCAAAATATGAGAAGTTGCTAGAAGCCATGAGATCTGAGATGGAATCCATGTACACCAACAAGGTATGGACCTGGGTGGATCCACATGAAGGGTTAAAACCCATAGGGTGGAAGTGGGTCTTCAAGAAAAAGACTGACATGGATGGTAATGTACAAACTTACAAATGTCTATTGGTTGGAAAGGGTTTCAAACAAGTTCAAGGTATTAAATATGATGAAACTTTTACTCCAACTGCCATGATTAAGTCCATCAGGATCATGCCTGCCATTGCAGCTTATCATACTATGAGATTTTGCAGATGGATGTTAAAATTGCATTCCTTGATAGGAATATTCTTGAGCATGTGTATATGACGCAACCCGAGGGTTTTAAAAATGCGAAGGATGAAAATATGGATTGAAGCAAGCATCTCAGAGCTGGAATCTTTGATTTGATGAAATAGTCAAAGAGTTTGCCTTTAGTCAAAATGAGGATGAACCGTGCGTTCACAAGAATGTTAGTGGGAGCATGATTGTATTCCTCATATTGTATGTTGATGGCATACTATTGATGGGGAATGACATACCTATTTTACATATGGCAAAGACTTGGATAGGAAATACATTCTCAATGAAAGACTTGGGAAAAGCATCCTATATATTAGGAATCAAGATCTATAGAGATAGATCTAGAAGGCTTCTTGGTCTAAATCAGAGCACATGCAATGACAAAGTGTTGAAAATATTCAACATGGAGGACTCAAACAGAGGAAACCTACCCATGTCTCATGGCATTGTTATCTCTAGAGATCTATTTCCTAAATCTTATGAATAAAGGGAACACATGAATAGGACTTCATATGCATCTACAATTGGATCTATCATACATGTAATGTTATGTACTTGTCCTAATGTCTCATATGTCTTGAGCTTGACGAGCAAGTTGTTGGTATGTATGCCCATAGAGCAAGTTATGTGATGATTGTAATGGGATACTTAGTAAATGATTTGAATAATAATAAAGGCAATTTCTGATCTATATGTTTTGACTATTTCTGAGATGATAGTGTAATGTCTAAAGAATTGTTTTACTCAATGATGTATGCTTTTCGGTTGAGGACCTGAACGATGAGATCATACGGATGTTAATAGTATACATTCTTGTTTAGTCCCTAGTTGGTTGTTATTGTGGAAATAACCATAGACATCAATAACACTAAAGACTAGATTGTGTGTTGGTTGATGATAGAATCTCATTAGTCATGATATAGTAATATCAAACCAAGCACATAGGTACTTGTTAGAGAACAAGTGTACCGGACACACCCACCATGAGAGTGACACATGTAACCATCATTTGGTAGTCACAGTCATCTTTCACAGTGCTGGTGGTGAATGTGATTCTTCGACCTGAAATCACTACACTCAACACATGTCATTGGGTACACTTTGACATCATCAAATGCAGTCCTGAAACATGGGTTGTTATAAAGGTGATGATTGGGTGGCTTTGACACATGGGGCTTTTGAGGGGTGAGTGATAGATATGAGATTTGTCCCTCCTAAGGGAGTTTAATGTCCATGGCCACTTGATGAGTAGGATTGAGAAAGGCATGCACATGCATGTGTGAATCAATATGAGATATTGATGTCACACACATATCACCCAGTCTGCTCTGAGATCAAGGAAATGGATGAACATTGAAAGGATGACTGTACCATGCCTTGAGTTCATTCAGGACATTAGTGACAAAGGAATTATACATTCACTGTAACACCATTCACGGATTGTAGGATTGAAAGTTGTTCTCCAACTTTCTATTTCACTTGGGTAGCACTGATGTGTGACTAGGCACCACTCTTTGCTTGTGAAGTCATAAGTGTTATGGTCTTTCACTGCCAACGTGAAATGGACCTGTAGGGTCACACACATATGATTTAACCTGGAAGAGGAGTTTATCCACAAATGATTTTTAGATTGATTACTAAAGGAGTTTAATAGTTCAATTACAAACTCAGTTGATTGATATCTCAAAATCATAGTGTTCAAGGTGTTGGACTAATTGATTAGAGTACCAGATTGATTGAAACTACGATTGACTGATTTTGCACAATCTGCACTTCCAACTGATCAGCTCATATAATGAACTGATCAGATCAGGTTGGTGAAATGATTAGCTCAACCGATGAGATGATCGACTCATGCATCAGTGAGATGATTAACTCAGTTGTTGAACCGATCGACTCATGTGACCAACGGAGATAGTTTGGAAAGTCGATTTTGCAAATACAATTTGTTTCACTTGTACAAATTTGATTTGGACAAGAATTAATATTTGATTAATCGGAAATAAATATGAAAGTCAATTTGAGTTGGACCAGGACCACGAACCGATCAACACATGTGATGAAACGATCGGTTCAGGGGTGCCAAATGATCAGTTTAGGTTGAACCGATCAGTTGAGGTCACAAAATGATTGTTTCAGGGTTGAAACAATCAGTTCAGCTGGCGCAGTTGGTTGTTTTGTGGAAAATCTCGAACCCTTCTACTCCTGCTTAGTCCCGCATTGCCCGGGGTAGAGAACCATATCCCATGACCCTCCTATATATAGGGGTATTGGGGGCTTCTCAAAGTACAACTCAGAACACCAGTTGCTCTACAAAGTTGTCGTTCTCTCTGGTTTTGGTAACCGAGAGAGCCCGAGCAAGTGCTACCCGATAAGGGAGGCACAACAAGGGAAAAACAACTGCAGAAAAGCAACTGGTTGTAGGAGAGTTCAGTGACTAGTGCGCCAACAGGAGGGTGTGACTCCTTCCGATTCCTTATGGGACAAGGAGATCAGAGCTCCAAGAAGTCCGTGTAGACGACTACAGAGACGGGAGAATTTTGCCGCTCGGAGGACATTTGTCAATCTCGACAGTCCCAGTGAGACCAGGAGCTGCACAGACACCTTCCAATACTAGAGGTGAAGACCGCGCAAGCCATGAGGTAATGTCGCCGAGCAAGCCTCGGGACAAGGTATGCCTCCACAAACCATCCTTCCTATTGTATATATGTTGACGCGTTTCCTTTATTCTGGGTTTGGGAGAAGAAATTTTTTGTTTCCGCTGCCTTCTTTATCTCCCCTAAAACCCAACAGTTATATCAGAGCCACGTCAACTGCTCTGTGCTTTATGATTATCGATATGATCGATTTTGGTTTGTAGCCTTTATTTATTGCATACGATGTGAATAATATTGGCTTTATACATGCCCAATCCTAAATCCACAAATCCTGATATACATATATGATATGTAATATGAATGCACTCGATACACGTCGCCCTTAAATGAGTTTTGTGGTGGATGTGCAACATGGTTATGGCCAATAAACCCTATGTGTGTGTGATTGGTTGAATGTGGTTGCTTGCATCTTGGTCTACGCACTGATTCCCTATCTCCTATTCCTGATGTAACTCGAGATAACTCGAGATTTATTTCCTACCTTTGCCCCCCCCGAATGTAACTCGGGGTTTCCTTTTTCAAATGTAAAATAGGATAGAATTTTATTTCCTATTATGTCAAAGAACGGAGGACATCTTGATGACTAGTTCAAGGAGCGAGACAAGTGGGTGGCGACCTAAGGAGATGCACGACGACCATTGAACCGATCGGCTGGAGGCGCCAGTCCATCGGCCGGTGGCACCCAACCGACCAACCTGATGGCGAGCAGATCAATCATGGAGATGAGTTGATCAAACCCAGAAAGGCAAAGCACAGAGTTCATCTTATACATGTTGCATGTGATGTGGGCCTAGATGACTGTGATTCCTCTTGGCTCGAGAAATCACATTAGGATGGCCATAATCATTGCTTTTATCATTTCACATGTTTTCTATGGGATATTGCATGTATATGATACTTACTATATTGTGGTGATTGGATATGTATATGTACCTATAAAAACCAAATCACTCATATAAATATTAAGTCTTTTACGCCTTCCATTAGCGGCACACAGGAAAAACTTGATCGAGCAAGAATAGGTTACGCCAAAACGTGGTGCGCCGTCTATCTCGTGGAAGTGTGAAGGGTAAGCATGTAGGTTCTGCTAAAGCAAGGTGCATGTTTACCGTGTCAGCTTTTGGGTTAGACTTAACTGGTGATTCTTAGAGCGTCTAAGCCTAGAGGCAAGGAATGTTCATGGCAAGGTGTTGTGCATGTTCATTTATCAAGAGTTGCATATGATGCAATTGGCATGATGGCCTACCTAAATAGTCAAGTTATGGGCGATCAACCAAAGCTGACTCATGTCTTGATGAAATATAGATCTTGACCCACTAGGAGATTGTACGCTGCAATCTTCCGAATTGATGGTGAGGGCTGTCAATTTGAATCAAAATAGTGGGAACAATGATTAATTAAAGGCCTAATTAACTACTATCAAATTTTATTCAAATCAAATCAAAAGGAGTTTTGACACATGCAATTCTCTCTTGTAGAATGGCAAAAGAATCATCTTTTAAAATGGGCAAATTAATTGAGAATAAATTCCATAACTGGTTGAGGACTGTGAGAAGTGTTCTGCACAATATTGGTAGCCTTTGAGTCCACACTATGTGCGCTTAAGAAGAAGGATAGTTCATTGATAGAGATCAATGGAACAAAGTCTAAGGACAAAGGTGAGGGAGAGAAGGGTTCTCTCACCAAACCAATATCAGAATCTTCTGTGCTAAAAACATGGAGAGGATGGAGGGAACGATAGAAGAAGAAGTGAGAGATAGAGATCTCTACTTCTGGTGTATACGTGACATGGGTACTTGATACCAGATGTGGATCTCACATTTGTTCAAATGTGAAGGATCTTAAAAGAAGTAGGCCTTTGGGGAAAGGTGAGGTTGAACTACGTGTTGCCAATGGGACAAGAGTTGCCGCCAGTGCCGTAGGAACCTATGAGTTAACTCTACCAAGTGGGCTAATAATAGAGTTGAAGAACTGCTATTATGTACCTGCCATAAATAGGAATATCATTTCCATTTTTTGTTTGGACAAGGATGGTTTTGAATTTCTTATTAAGAATGGAAAGTGTTCCATTTCAAAAGATGGGATCTTTTATGGCAGTGCCCCAATGTCTTATGGTGTATGCTTGATAGATCTAGAGACAAGTGTATACAATGTAAACACTAAAAGGCAAAAACTCAACAACTCAAACAAAACATATCTTTGGCATTGTCATCTAGGGCACATAAATGAGAAACACATTTCTAGACTCCATAAATATGGTTATCTAGACTATTTTGATTATGAATCAATAGAGACATGTGAATCTTGTTTGTTGGGAAAGATGACCAAGACTCCCTTTTTAGGTAAAGGTGAGAGAGCTAGTGATCTATTAGGACTCATACATACTGATGTATGTGGGCCTTTTAGAACTAATGCCAGAGGTGGGTATCAGTACTTCATTACCTTTACCGATGACTTTAGTAGGTATGGCTATGTGTACCGGATGAAACATAAGTTAGAAACCCTTGAAAGGTTCAAGGATTTCATGAATGAAGTACATAACCAACTTAGTAAAAGTATTAAAGCACTTTGATTCGATCGAGGTGGAGAATATTTAAGACAAGAGTTTGAGGACCTTCTGTGAGCCCGTGGTATTGTATCACAATGGACTCCGCCTCGAACACCACAACATAATAGTGTGTCTGAAAGAAGGAATCACACTTTACTGGATATGGTGCGATCAATGATGAGTTTGCTGATCTTCTGGTTTCCTTCTGGGGTTATGCTCTTGAAACCGCTGCGTTTACACTTAACCGAGTACCATCTAAATCGGTTCAAAGACACCATATGAGATATGGACCAGGAAGCATCCCAATATGTCTTTTATGAGGATTTGGGGGTGTGAGGCTTACGTCAGGAAAATGTTTCCTGATAAGCTTGGACCCAAGTCTGATAAATGTTATTTTGTTGGATACCTCAAGGAAACGAGGGGATACTATTTATACCACCCAACTGACAACAAAGTGATTGTTTCCAGGGATGCTGTGTTCCTAGAAAAGGAATTTATTTCCAGAGGAAACAGTGGGAGGAAAATAGAGCTTGAAGAGGTTCAAGCCCAATAAGAAAACATTGAACCAATAGATGTATAAGAGGAACATAGAGATTCATAAGGTGTTGTGGAATCTCAGTCTCCTCAAGTAACACAAGGACCTCATAGATCTAGTAGGACACGCCTTGAACCTGAGAGGTTTGGATACCTTGTGACTCAGGAAGGCGGTGAGTTGATCATAGATGATGATCCAACTACCTATCTAGAGGCTATGGAGGGACCAGATTCTGAGAAATGGCTTGAGGCCATGAAATCTGAGATGGAATCCATGTACTCCAACAAAGTATGGACTTTGGTGGAACCACCCGAAGGGGTAAAACCCATAGGGTGCAAGTGGGTTTTCAAGAACAAGACCGACATGGATGGCAATGTGCAAACTTATAAAGGCAGATTGGTTGCAAAGGGTTTTCGACAAGTTCACGGTGTTGACGATGATGAAACATTTTCTCCAGTTGCCATGATTAAGTCCATCAGGATCATGCTTGCTATTGCGGCTTACTATGACTATGAGATTTGGCAAATGGATGTTAAAACCGCATTCCTTAATGGGAATATAAATGAGGATGTATACATGACACAACCTGAAGGTTTTGTAGATCCAAAGAATGCCAATAAAGTCTGTAAGCTATAAAGGTCAATCTATAGATTGAAGCAAGCGTCTCGGAGTTGGAATCTTCGATTTGATGAGGAAGTCAAAGTGTTTGGCTTTGTTCAAAATGAAGATAAACCTTGTGTGTACAAGAAGGTTAGTGGGAGTACGACCACATTCCTTATATTGTATGTGGATGACATACTATTGATGGGGAATGATGTCTCTGCCTTAGAGAAGGTAAAGACTTGGCTTGGGAATACTTTCTCAATGAAGGACTTGGGAGAAGCATCCTACATTCTAGGAATTAAGATCTATAGAGATAGATCTGAAAGGCTTCTCAGACTAAGTCAAAGCATGTACATTGACAAAGTGCTGAAGCAGTTCATCATGGAGAACTCAAAGAGAGGCAACATCCCCATGCTACATGGAGTCACTGTCTCTAGAGCTCGATGTCCCCAATCTTGTTAAGAGAGGGAGCGTATGAATGGGATCCCATATGCATCAGCTATCGAGTCCATCATGTACGTTATGTTGTGCACACACCCAGATGTCTCATATGCCCTCAGCATGATGAGCAGGTACCAGTCAGATCCCGAGGATGCTCACTGGACAACCGTAAAGAAAATCCTCAAGTACTTGCGAAGGACTAAGGATCAGTTCCTTGTATACGGCGGTGAGGAAGAACTAGTTGTAAAGGGTTACACTGATTCAAGCTTCCAAACCGATAAAGATGATTACATATCGCAATTAGGATTTTTGTTTTGCCTAAATAATGGAGCTGTGAGCTGGAAGAGTTCCAAGCAAGAAATTGTTGCCGATTCTACTACAGAGGCCGAGTACATTGCTGCTTCACATGCAACAAAGGAGGTTGTGTGGATCAGGAAGTTCATCTCTGAACTTGGTGTAGTTCCCAGTAGATGTGATGCAATTGAGCTTTATTGTGACAATAATGGAGCTATTGCTCAAGCTAAGGAGCCCAGATCACATCAGCAGTCCAAGAACATACTGAGGCGTATCCATCTCATATGAGAGATCATACAACAAGGAGATGTGAAGATTTGCAAAGTACCAACTGAAGACAACATAGCTGAGCCACTGACTAAGGCCCTTTCTCAGTAGAAGCATGATGGTCATGCAAGGTCACAAGGACTAAGGTTCCTAGGTGACTGGCTCTAAGTGCAAGTGGGAGTCTGTTGGTATGTATGCCCATAGAGCAAGTCATGTGATGATTGTAATGGGATACTTTGTAAATGATTTGAATAATAATAAAGGCAATTTTTGATCTATATGTTTTGACTATTTCTGAGATGATAGTGTAATGTCTAAAGAATTGTTTTACTCAATGACGTATGCTTTTGGGTTGAGGACTTGAATGATGAGATCATACAGATGTTAAGAGTATACATTCTTGTTTAGTCCCTAGTCGGTTGTTATTTTGGAAATAACCATAGACATCAATAACACTAAAGACTAGATTGTGTGTTGGTTGATGACAAAATCTCATTAGTCATGATATAGTGATATCAAACCAAGCACATAGGTACTTGTTAGAGAACAAGTGTACTGGACAGACCCACCGTGAGAGTGACACATGTAACCATGATTTGGTAGTCACAGTCAGCTTTCACATTGATGGTGGTGAATGTGATTCTTCGACCTGAAATCACTACACTCAACACATGTCGTTGGGTACACTTTGACATCATCAAACGCAGTCCTAAAACATGGGTTGTTATCAAGGTGATGATTCGGTGGCTTTGACACATGGGGATTTTGAGGGGTGAGTGATAGATATGGGATTTGTCCCTCCTAAGAGAGTTTAATGTCCATGGCCACTTGATGATTAGGATTGAGAAAGGCATGCACATGCATGTGTGAATCAATATGAGATATTGATGTCACACACATCTCACCCTGTCTACTCTGAGATCAAGGAAATGGATGAACGTTGAAAGGATGACTGTACCATGCCTTGAGTTCATTCAGGACATTAGTGACAAAGGAATTATACATTCATTGTAACACCATTCACAGATTGTAGGATTGAAAGTTGTTCTCCAACTTTCTATTTCACTTGGGTAGCATTGATGTGTGACTAGGCTCCACTCTTTGCTTGTGAAGTCATAAGTGTTATGGACTTTCACTGCCAACGTGAAATGGACCTACAGGGTCACACACATAAGATTTAACCTGGAAGAGGAGTTTATCCACAAATGATGTTTAGATTGATTACTAAAGGAGTTTAGTAGTTCAATTAAACACTCAGTTGATTGATAGCTCGAAATCATAGTGTTCAAGGTGTTGGACCAATTGATTAGAGTATCAGATTGATTGAAACTGCAATTGACTGATTTTGCACAATCTGCACTTCCAACTGATCGGCTCATGTGATGAACCGATCGGATCAACTGGTGAGACAATCAGCTCATGCATTAGTGAGATGATCAGCTCAATTATTGAACCGATCGGCTCATGTGACCAACGGAGATCGTTTGGAAAGTCGATTTTGCAAATACAATTTGTTTCACTTGTACAAATTCGATTTGGACAAGGATTAATATTTGATTAATCAGAAACAAATATGAAAGTCAATTTGAGTTGGACCAGGACCATGAACCGATCGGCTCATGTGATGAACAGATCGACTCAGGAGTTCCAAACGATCAGTTCAGGTTGAACCGATCAGTTGAGGTCACCAAACGATCATTTCAGGGTTGAAACGATCGGTTCGGCTGGTGCAGTTGGTTGTTTTGTGGAAAATCTCGAACCCTTCTACTCTTGCTTAGTCCCGCATTACATGGGGTAGAGAACCCTGTCCCATGACCCTCCTATATATATAGGGGTATTGGGGGCTTCTCAAAGTACAACTCAGAACACCAGTTACTCTGCACAGTTGTCGTTCTCTCTGGTTTTGGTAACCGAGAGAGCCCGAGCAAGTGCTACCCGATAAGGGAGGCACATCAAGGGAAAGACAACTGCAGAAAAGCAATTGGTTGTAGGAGAGTGTGTTGGTGACTAGTATGCTGACAGTAGGGTGTGACTCCTTCCGATTCCTTGTGGGACAAGAAGATCTGAGTTCCAGGAAGTCTGTGTGGACGACTGCAGAGGCAGGAGACTTCTGCCGCTCGGAGGACAACTGTCAATCCTGACAGTCCCGGTGAGACCAGGAGTTGCACAGACATCGTCCATGACCGGAGGTGAAGACCGCGCAAGCCGCGAGGTAACATCGCTGAGCAAGCCTCAGGAAAAGGTATGTCTCCACAAACCATCCTTCCTATTGTATAGACGTTGACACGTTTCCTTTATTCTGGGTTTGGGAGAAGAAATATTTTGTTTCCACTGCCTTCTCTATCTCCCCTAAAACCCAACACAAGTATCATTCAGATCTTGTTGATGCCCACTGGACTATTGTAAAGAACATCTTTAAGTACTTGAGAAGAAGTAAGGATCAATTCCTTGTCTAAGGTGGTGAGGAAGAGTTGGTGGTAAAAGGTTACACCGATCGGAGCTTCCAAATTGACAAAGATGATTATCAATCATCAAGATTTGAGTTTTGCCTCAACAACAATGTTGTAAGCTGAAAGAGTTCCAAGTAAGAGACAATATCATATTATACAACAGAGGCTAAGTATATTGTTTCATCCAATGCAATAAAGGAAGTTGTATGGATCAAGAAGTTCATTTCAAAATGTGGGGTGGTTCCAAGCATCAACGGTGCAATTGAGCTATATTGTGACAACAATGGAGCTATTGCACAAGCTAAGGGACCCATATCACATCAACTTCCCAAGAACATACAAAGGTGGTTCCATCTCATACAAGAGATTGTGCAATAAGGAGATGTGAAGATTTGCACAGTGTCAACCGAAAGCAATATTGTTGACCCCTTGACAAAAGCACTTTCACAGAAGAATCATGATGGTCATCGTAGATCACTTGGGATTAAGTTCATGGGTGATTATCTCTAAGTACAAGTGGGAGTTTGTTGGTATGTATGCCTAGAGATACAATCATACGATGATTGTAATGACATAACTTGTAAATGATTTGATTAATTATAAAGGCAATCTTCCAATTTATTATGTGTTTATTCAGTTATGAAATAAAGATGTTACATAGTAAATGTCTAAAGAATGATATTACTCAATGACATATGTCTTTAGGTTGAGGATCTGAACAATGAGATCATACATATGTCAAGAGTGTATACATTCTTGTTATGTTCGTAGTCGATTGTTGTTGCGGAAAGCTAAATAGACAACAATAACACTTAAGAATAGAATGTGGGTTGGTTGATGACATAATCTTATTAGTCATGATATATGATATCAAATCAAACACAGAGATACTTGTTACAAAATAGTGTACTAAGCAGACTCACCTTGATAGTATTACATGGAAACCATTGAATGGTAGTCAGAATCATCTCTCATAGTGATGGTGGCGATTGTGGTTCTTAAATCTAAAATCACTACACTAATCACATGTTCTTTGATGTACTTTGTCATTATCAAACATGATATTGAATAAGGGTTTCCATAAAGGTGATGTTCAAATGCATTATAACATATGGGGATTGATTGAGAGTGATGTAGATGGGATTTGTCCCTCCTGCATGAGTTTGATATCCCGACCACTTGATAAGAGAGACTAAGAAATGCATGGCCATGCACATGTGAATCAATATATGATATTGAGTTTACATATATCTTAGACAATCTGATCTAGTTCAAGGAACATAAATTGATCATTAAAGAAGATGATGATTCCATACCTCAAGTCCAATTGGGATATCAGAGACAAAGGAATTATACAAATACTATATCACCAATCATGGATTGTAGGTTGAATTTGTTCTCCAACTTTCTGAATTACATGGGTAATAATGATGTCTTTCTAGATACCAATCATTGCCTGTGAAGTCATAAATTAGTTATGGGCATTCACTACCAACTTAACTAGGAACCTTTAGGGTCACACACATAGGAATGCACTTTAAATAGGAGTTTATTCATGAGCAATGTTTAATATTGATTACTAAACTGTTAGGTATTCAACTTAAACAACATTTGGCAATCTGAAACCTAAAATGACTATTGATGCACGTCGTTGTACACACAACAATCACTAGGAAAAGTCCTAGAGTTTAACCTTCTAACCCCGTTGTCAACTTGTTGTGAACAACAAATCAACTTAGTATAGATAGGTATCGATCCAAGGGACGACAAAAAAGAAAAATTGAAATCCAAACCCGATTGCTAAAGTGGAAAAATAAATTCCGATGAGAAGGTTGTTTAAAATTAAGAACAAAATAAAAGTGCTGAAATAAAGTTCAATTAATCCAGAAATAAAGATCTGGGAGTTTGGAAGATCACCACCAAAACCATATTTCTATTCAACTAATCAAATTCTAAACTCCAAGGATTAAATCAGGTCCTTGTGGTTACATGTTTTGGATCAAGGGCTCTAGGGGGGTGAATAGAGCTTCACAATTCTCACAAAAAGGATTGGACCACCAAATTATATTAAGTATAGAAACTTAAAAATATAGCAAATATGATGTCTTAGCTAGCAAGCACAACAAGGATGAGAGACAAGGAATAATAAGTAGTTGGACATGTGGTTTAGAGTGGTTCCACGTCCTATCTAGGAGCAATGTCAATCCACTACCTAGAGGTGGTTAATCTCTAGGATTTGCAATCTTGGTACTCTTATATTCCATCATAAGATTACAAGACACAACAACCACACTTCCAAGGGCTTAGTACCTCAAGAAAAGATATTCAACCTATAGAAGGAGCTTACCCACTTTAACCATGGAGTCTTCAACCATCAACATGGACTTACCCAATCCTGGTTCAAGTCTTCAGCTTTCAAAGGATTACCTATCTTTCTTGAGAGATTGCCTTGACTATCTCCTTCACTCTAAGATCTGGAACACCTTGCCTTCTTCAACCATGAAGAACATTAACCTCTTCACCTTCACTTAGAGAAGAACTTCAACCTTTTCTTTGATAGGAAAGAGGGTAGGAAGATGGTGCAGGAGAACTTTACATCAATACATGGAGCAACTCTATTACAAAGGAACCTATCTCACTCATGCTCACGAATTTGACTTGAAGGTAGAGAGAGAAATGGGCTTAAAGGGTTCAAACACTCTCAACTAGGCTAGGACCATGCATGTAGTGAATGAGAAACCTTGGAATGAACTCCAAGAGGTCCTATTTATAGTTGAGGGTGTCCCTTTAAGTTGTGGGACACTTAGATATGAAATATAGCCATTTTTCCTCAAAGCAACGACTCTATTTTTTCTCAAAACATACACCAATGGTCACAATCACTTTTTCTACAAATTCCTACAGTGCAATCGGTCGAGTTTCAATAAAGGTAACTCGACCGATAGAGTAAAAGACAAAGCCGATATTCAAATCATCGGTTGAGTTTATCCTGGGGAAACTCAACTGACCAATGAAGATCGAATTTGTCAGGTACTTGATCGGTCGAGTTCTGTGAAACCGCAACTCGACCGATGCTATCTTCAGAAACTTGATCCAGGAGGATCAGTCGAGTTTGCAACTCGACCGATTGACTGCCTGTGGTCAGGTTTCTAAAGTGCATCTAAAGTGATTAAAACTTGGTGTTTAGTGTCCCAATCAATTTTCTCAACTAAGTTACAAGTAAATTCATCATTACAAGTGATTACAAAAATGTTCTAAGGTTGTTTACATAGATTTCCAAAACTGCACACTTGTAGCCCTTTTGACTTGAACTTGAGCCAATCTAGGGCTTTGGATTTTTGATCCTTTGCTTTTACCTAACATCTGAAATCAATCTTTAATACACATATTAGATACATATGAATGGAATGGTTAAGTTATTATCAAAATATGGACAATGTATAACCTATAGGTTAACATTCTCCCCCTTTTTGACAATGACAAACATTTCCTCAAACATCTTGAAAAGGATATAGAAGTTATACCTTTGTCTTGTGAATTAAGGGGATTCACGATGTGAACAATGTGAATTGATGCCCCTCAATCTATGCTTCTTCTAACCTACATGGTTAGTCTATCTACACATAGCAGTCATAGCATATATGCACTATGTGGTCGCAAGTCACATGATAAATAGTAAATGAACAAGAAAAGGATCTCACAAGCAATAAGCAATAGTATAACAACGAATAAAAATATGATTGAGTTTCAAACCAGTGAAATATCTCCCCCCCTTTTGACATATCAAAAAGTAGGGGGGGGGTAGAAGAGCATAAATATAGGTCTTCTCCAAAACACAATCAACTAGATATACATACAAGCAATCTCATATCATATGGCAAACAGAGACGAAAGCAACATACAATCTCAGTCATAATCAAAATATGGTGAAAGATGGCACCAAAGCATAAGATATATCAGAGTAAATAGAAAGAGTGCACATCACATATATTACAACTTAGATGCATGTTGTCATAGAAACAACTAGAAGCAAGAAGCGATGAAAATAGAAGATAAAATTGTACGACTCAGATAAATGTGCCCAGATGTTTCTGATAGAAAATAGCCTAGAAAGATGTATATGATCAACATGCTAGACTAAAAACAAAGAAACAATCTAGACATCTAAACTATCTATATCAATGATGTCATCATCATCGGCTCCTGGCTCGTAGTCCTCGTCTCCATCAGAAGGTGTAGCAATAGTGATTTCATCACCAGATACAACACCATCACCATCACCATCACCATCATCTAAAGTGTCCTCGCCATCACCGTCATCATCATCATCAGCCTCAACATTGTCACCCTAGTCAGGCATCTCCTCATCAGTAGGAGGACCGAACTTGTGACCAAGCCAACGGGCATCCTGCTCAGCCCACGACATACCAAGAGTGTGGAGCTCATTGGCCTATGGATAGGATGGAGCAGAGTCACCAAGGCTGGCAAGCAAGGTGGCCAGGGGGCCAACAGGCAATAGGAGGTAGGCAAGGGCTATGCTACCAGCAACAAAGGGTGGAGGAGGAGGAGCAGCAACGGAAGGCTTGGGAGAAGGGTAGTAATGATTGTATGCATATGAAGCATAATCACTACCTGGGTATGGCTAGTAGGTGGGGTAGGGTGAAGCACATGATAGGTTCATGATTGACATGATAGAATACAAATCGTGATGCAGGTGGTCCTGAACCTGTTGATTGTATGCTTGTTGGTGCATCATGTAGCCCATAAGGGTTTCATGTGATACACGTAATGAAGCACGACTAGGTCTAGGAGGAGGCTGAGGAGGTGGATCTCGGGCTGAGGAGGCATGGGATGTAGAGGCTGAGGAAGAGGGAGAAGCACCAGGGGTAGAGGAGGCAAACACAGGAACGTACTTTTGAATTGTGGTCTCACTGATACAAACACCCTTTCTGGCTACTTTGTAATGGAAGTCAGAAAAGAGGGATTTCTCAGTGGTGAACTGGAATAAACCACAAATCAGGGCCGAGTAGGGAGGGTGGGTGCCTTTGGTGTTCTTGCTAGTGTGAAAGTAGGTCATGTGATGTAGGATGTATTTGGCCCACTTGACACGGATGTTCTCTAACAGGAAATACATAATGACAACAATGTTCTCTACAATAACCGTTTGATTTTTCTTCAAATGGATGTTGCAGTTGACCACTAAAGCCAGAATGTGCTTCCTAAGGTCAAGGGAGGATGGAGGTAGGGTTGACTTCTTCTTATAGGGAATGTCAGGTTTCTTCAAGTAACGATGAATATCAGGGGGAGTCAATTCATTTTGCTTGTAGAAACCTTTTGGGTCCAGAAGATCGAATACTCTCCATAATCCTTACACTAAGTATCATTTTCCTCATCTTCGAAAAAGAAGACATTCAATATATTCTCAGAGATTTGGAATAGCTTATCGGTGATCATCGATGTGAGTATTACTTGAGTATTCTATGGGGGAACGAGGGAGTCGTAGTTCCAATGCAAATTAGCGTAGAACTCGTGAACTGCTTTAGTCATTGACATGGAATTATTAAAGCAATCACGTTCGACAGCCAGGGCAGAAAGATGGTGAACGGTGAGCAACCTAGTAACTTGATCTATAAATGCATGACACCTAGGACTAGGCTCAAACAAGGCACGAAAAGGAAAATGACTCCTAGGAAGAAGATCCTTATACCTATTAACAACCTCAATCGAGATAAACGAGCTATCGTCGAAGGGAATCAAGCGATTAGACTAAGAGGACAAAGGTGCATTTCTTGGTGCAGGTCATTTTCTCCTTTGGGAAGCCATGGAGGCAAAAAAGAGATAGAGAAATGAACAAACACACAAAGAAAACCTCAAAAGTTGTCCAAACACCACTAGGGAGAAACCAGGGAGGTCTAGGTTGAGAAAGAGCTTGGATAGGGAGGTTTAGGGATGGGGGTGAGAGCTTAGGGCTAGAAGGAGAGGATTCAGTCATCTATTATCTAGTTGAGAGGGAGAATAGTCGGCTGAACCTAACTTTAATTTACTTCAACCCGCGGATTGGTCGAGTTCTGAGAGTCAAAAACTTAAGTGATTAGTCCTCTGAAGAACAACTCTCAGCCACTGATCGGTCGAGTTTGTCCAGGGGAAACTCGACCGATGGTCAACCTAAACTAAAACCCTCAAACTTAATTTCTAGCCATATATATGTTTATTAAATGCATTTTTCAAGTCTATTATGTACATTGAACATACTTAGGAACATATCACTCATCATTGGGTACTATTTTGCGATAAAATCAAGAAAATAGAGAAAACCCAAAAAAAATGAAACTAAGCATGTCAACAAGGAAGTTAAGCATATTTTAAGCATATATAGGCAAACAAGGTAAGGAAAGCATGAAAACAACATATAGGATAGAAACAACTAGCTAGATCACATATCAATATCATCCAAAGCAACAATGAGCAGTTTAGATCGAATAAAGTTAAATTGCTCTCTAGCTAGAGGTTTAGTGAAAATGTTTGCCGACTGATTTTCTGTGTCCACATGCGTGATATAGATATCCTTCTTGGCAATGTGATCATGAAGAAAATGATGGCGAACCTCTATATGTTTAGCTCTACTATGCAATATAGGATTATAAGAGAGATTGATTGCACTAGTATTATCACAATAGATAGGAGAAGCAACAAAATGTATGTTAAAGTCTTGGAGCATTTGCTTCATCCATAGGACCTGGGCACAATAACTCCTGGCTGCAATGTATTTAGCCTCGGTAGTTGATAATGCCACAGTTCTCTATATCTTGGAAAACTAAGACACCAAGCGTGGCCCTAGAAGGAAGCAAGTGCCACTTGTGCACTTTCTATCAACCAAAAAACCCACGTAATCCACATCACTATATGCCATAAGAGTAAAGTCCCTTGACTTAGGATACCATAGTCCAAAATTTTGAGTTTTGGCTAAGTACCTCAAAATCCTCTTAACGACAATAAGATGTGATTTCCTAGGGCTAGATTGAAAGTGAGCACACAAGCCAACACTAATCTAGATTGGTGGTGATGACCTAATCTACCATTGGTTGTGATCATTAAGTCATCATCATTTGTTAGTACACTACTATGTAGTCATTTAACACCATCAGATGTTAAGCTAATGTCATCATTGATTGATAGCATCATTAAAGAATCAAACCATTGCACATTGAGATTCCAAGAGA
Organism: Alisma plantago-aquatica; assembly: GCA_963693085.1. Lineage (NCBI taxonomy): Eukaryota > Viridiplantae > Streptophyta > Magnoliopsida > Alismatales > Alismataceae > Alisma > Alisma plantago-aquatica. The sequence continues at coordinate 887,614,204 of OY856414.1, read as the reverse complement.
GACTAACACTGACCTAAGGTATGACTATCAATTCACACCATCGTTCATCGCTCTTGGTCACCACCTTCAGTTATCATGAAGACCACACCATCAGGTCATGTGTTTAGAGAAGAAAACAACCTAGAAACCCTAATATGGACCATCAGTTGATAGGCGATTAGCACCATAGGTGGTGATACCAACCTGAACTAAATCATATCCTTCCTTAGAAAGAACTTGCACATGATTAAAGGCTCATCTTGAATTGGAAACAAAACAAGAAACACCATAAAAATTGAAATCCCAAACAAGCTTAGCTTATTAAGGCTTAAACCACCATTTTAAGAAAGAAAATGAGCTAACAATCTTATAATACGCAATATAAGTAAAGAGGGTTATAGAACTCACCTCTACTGAGAAGAACAAACTTATAGAAGAAAGAAACTCAAAAAATAAGTCAAGAAAGCCGAGTTTTTTGATCTCAACTCGGCCAAGAAGGCACTTTTCTCCACAACGAAGCAAAACCCTAGAAGAAGAAGAAGCAAGAAAGCTAGATTCTTGAGTGCTAGAGAAACTTCTACCATGGAACCACAAGGTTCCAACCAGGAGAAAGGTAGGAGGATGAAAAACAGAGAAATAAATGGAGGAAAGAAGGGGATACTTACTTCTTTAGGTCAAGATCACCAAGAAGGAGATTTAGAAACCCTAAAGATGCAAATTGTAACCCTATATGCTTCTACCAAGAAGATCCACACCTTCTTCTTCCTTAGACAGCGGCTCCATGAAAAACTTGTCATGACATCCCGCTATCACACAAACAATGAGAAGACACACGAAAATGTGCTGAAACACCATAAACCACATATTACCGAAAATACGGGTTAATTAAAACCAATTGCAGAAAGCAGATAAAAGAAAACTATTACATCTAGATTCTTATCCTATAAGGAAAAGATGTTATATAATTATTTACAAGCCTTGATTTTGGTCCACAACCTATAGGAACCAGCTGTCCTGTCAACACCAGAGTTCATCAGCTATTTATACATACATAACGGGCCACATAAGGCCAACAACATGATATACAAAGCTACATCATCTATACATCGTACAACATCGTCAAAACACCTCCGAGGACCTAAGAGTACAGACATGACTCTAGGACTCTACTACAAAACAACCAAAACAACAACATATCCATCTCTTGCTTCCTACTGCTCTTCTTGCTACTCGGCCACAACCTCACGACCACCACCACATCTAGCATGATCACCTAAAAAGGTTGTAAACCAATGGGGTGAGACACACAATCCAACGAGAAACATAACTCCCCGCCTAAACTATAAAACTTTAGAAAAAGCAGGTAAAGCAGATAACTGATACTAGAAGATCATAAGAGCAACATCTTGAGCAGAACTTATTTTATTAACAATCTTACTCGGGGTATCCAGGAGGCATATGACCAGATATTCTTTATGGAACATGATTGACAAGATAAGCTTTATAAGAACTTATCACAAAATATAAGGATTGTACAAATAACTACAAGGTATAAATAGATCAACTATACAAGCAAGGCCTCAATCAATGTTCCGTGTTTTTCCCTAAGCATATACTATTTGGCTGGATTACGTATTAACATGCCCTAAGGAAGTGAGTTGTACCGCTCAAATCCAACCATCGACTGTGAAGCCCAAGCCGGTGCCATACAAGGTCAATGGAAGAGCCAGACTCCACGACCTCACCACCTCGTGGTCAGTGCACGAGTGCTTAACGAGTAGGACCACAGTCTCATGCTTAGGTGGCCACAACCACACAGGGTCAGGCTACCCTCTACCTATCCCACCTTGGTACACGTATCAGTGCTAGTGATTTGAGCCACGAGCCTATTTACCATGCTCCATAATCATTGAGCCATGGGCATGTTCACCATGCTCTTATCACACATCCTGAGCCATGGGCCTATTCACCATGCTCTTTCATATTGAGCCACGGGCCTGAAACCTCGCTCTGGAGTCTACAACCAAAGTTGCACTCTAATCCTCCTATTTTTGGTTAGGAGCAACCACACATATTCAACAATATGCGCTTTCGGGTTAACATGCAGGAGAACCCGTTTCACCATCACCAACTACTGATGATAATGGATCTATGGCCAGGGCAAACTGCATGATATGTTCCACTGTAATTAATTCATATATTTTAAGTGGATTGTTGAGGCAACCAAGTTGTATAAACATAAACATCATTGAGTTACATTATTACTGTCATTATCACGTTATCATGGGATCACAATCCCTCATCACAAAATGCCACTGCCTCTCAAGGCTTACATCATCACCATGGGATAGCAATCCCTTATCTCAACATCAGAGGATATCACCTCAACTAGGCACTCAGCCTTTATCAGGTCAACATACCTTTTCACATCATACAGGTGATACATGTTATCCCATCAATCAAGGATTATCATCATTCAATGTTATTCAAACACATATACCTCATAGCTCTTACCTGGCTATGAATTCATTTGATTCACCTGCATGGTTAGTATGCATATCAAGAGAGATAACTGAATCACCAAACATAGATCGTTATGATTATCATGCTATTAGGGTTGAAGGTACATGATTGGATAACATCCATGATCATAGTTACATGAAGCACAAGCTATATCTGTAGACCAATTACATTATTGTAATCAAACCATGAGCATCCACTATGCCTTTATCTTATGAACATAAACATGTATCTTATCATCTTACTTAGCACCAACTTTAGGTATTAAACATATCATTGGTTATAACCTATCATTCATAACACATCATCAACATAGGTGTGATTACAAGATAACAACTCACCAAAACTAGGGTTTCTGAGCTAGGTGAAACCCTTACCAAAGATACTGCCTACCCTCACTATAGGAGTGGCGGGCAACACATCGCTCACCCAAAGGGGTATCGGGTAGGATAACATCCCTCACTAAAAGCCTATAGGCCAGGGCACTTAGCCACACATATCGGTCAACGATGGGGTGCATCCATGCATAAAGGATATCAGGGCAAACAAAGATGATGTGTATCGTGCAACTGGTCTAGAAGCTGTGTATCGTGCAGCCAAGGAACTAGGGGTGATATCGTGTAGCTCATATCGTGCAACCAAGGAGCAAGGGTGTGTCAGACAACACAACTAGCCTTAACGGGCAAGACCCAATCTCCCATTAGGGTTAGGGTTCATGTCAGGCATCCTTCTTCACCATATCGGCCAAAGCCATAATGACCAAGGCAATGGTGCCCAAGCTCAACACTGTGTTGCCTAATAAGCTTACTACAACAAACAACACCAAGGCACCAAAAGGTGGTCTGTCATCTGACTGGGTTAGGCACTACATCTCAGTCACCACTAAGGCACCTATTAGGGTTTCACTACCAAGCATCATATCGGGCAACAACAAAACTAGCCTATGTTGCCCAAGGTACAAAACATAGGTATCTACTAAGCACCATGTCGGCCAAAGGCACAACACCAACTAAGGCAAAGGTACATCTCGGTCAAGGCATATCGCCCAAGGACACTAGCAAGGTTAAGGGGTCATATCGGGCAACAAGGTCAATAGAACCCAACTTATCATATCACCCAAGACAAAACCCTAGAAGAGGGGTATCGTGTAAAGCACAAGGACCATATCGATTTGGTCATCATCAACCTCAAGATCACCATCATCAAACCCTAATAGATGAAGATAGTTGGCTCACCTCTCAAAAACCAAGAGAGAGGGGTTTTGTACAACCTCCATTACATATCGGGCAATATGGTGGATCATCCCCTTATCGGTCAAGATTCCAACCATGGCTCACCTCTCAAATCCATGGTGAGAGAAGGTATTGCCCAAGCAACTAGAGCATAGACTCACCTCTCAACAACTAAGAGAGAGGTATGTTTCCTACACCACTAGAGCTCGAACTCACTTCTCAAAACCAAAAGGAAGAGAAAGGGGTTTTGCCCAAGAAACCCTAAACTCATGGCTCGACTACCAAGGTCAAGAACACATCAATAACATATCCATCATATATTCAACAAGATTAAAGGTACAAACTAGGGCAAGAAACATATCCAATAATATGCATGGCCGATCAAGGTGACATAAACATGCAACAAGAAAAGGAAGTAGTATAGCTAGGGTTAGGAGTTATGTACCCCGCCTTAAGCAAGATCCAAGCTCCAAGAACCACCACAAGAAGAGAAGCAAGACACACTCTAGGGTTTAGCCACCACTAGAGGAAGAATAAGACTCCACCAAGGAGATCGGCCACCAAGCTAGCTCTACCAGGGGGGGTATCGTCCACCAAGGAAGAAGGGAAGCAGATAAGGAACTAAAGGGATCCTAAGCAAGAGAAAGGAGAGGCATATATAGAAGAGGGTGAAGAGGAAACTAAGGCAAGGTGTCTTCCAACCTAGGGACACTTGTCCAAAGCCATGCCACCTTGCTACACCTCATGCACATGTCACGCCACCAACTAACAAAGGATCGGCCACTTGTCTAAGGTATGGTGACACAACCAAGGCAAGGTCAACATGGTCACATGGTGGACACACCCCACCGGTCGACACACTCCTGGGTGACACAACCCTAGGTGACATAGCCTCTGGGTGACACAGATCTTCAAGCTCTCCTATGCACGATACAAAACCTTATCAAGGCAAAGCAAAGCAAAGCAAGGCCCATCAAAGCTCATCAAGGCCCGAAACTACTCAAGCAACAAGGCCAACTCATACTCTCAACCCTAGATGATGCAAAGAGAGAAAAACATCTCTCAAGGTGACAAACTTGCACATCAACCCTAAAACTTGGATAATTTGCATGTTGCACCTCCAACTTTCAACAAAGCACAAACGAACCCTAATCACAACCTCATGTGATTAGCTAGCATCTAAACATAAGGTTTAGGCAAAGAAAATAGGGTAAACCCAAAATGTAGGTCAGGGTCCTTACAAACCATAAACCTCTACAAAGGGATCTTGCCCCCGAAATCCGAAGAGAAATGCGAGGGATACTTCCTCCTCATCTCTTCCTCGAGCTCCCACGTAGCTTCCTCAACACCACGATGATGCCAATGAACTTTTACAAGCACCATGTCCTTCCTTTTCAACTTCTTCACATGTTTTTCAAGAATCATCATTGTGCCTTCCTCATAGGTCACATCTTCCTCAAGCTCAACCTCAACTGGCTGTATCACTGTCCCTGTGTCTGGATGACTTTTCTTCAACATATTGACATGGAACACCGGATGTAACCTATGCAACTCTGGCGGTAGTTCTAACTTGTAAGCTACCTTGCCAACACGTGCTATTACTGGGTACAACCCCATATACCCGGGTGACAACTTGCCTTTCCATCTAAACCTCAACACTCCTTTCCATGGTGAGACCTTGAGATTCACTTTGTCTCCCACCTAGAATTCTAGAGGTCGTCGACGATTACCTGCATACGACTTTTGTCTGTCCTGTGCCACTTTCAACTGTTGTTGTATCACTTTGATCTTCTTTGTTGTCTGCTGCACTAACTTAGGACCCAAAAGTTGATACTCACTTGACTCATACCAACACAAAGGAGATCTGCACTTCCTGCCATATAAAGCCTCATAAGGAGCCATGTCGATGCTCCACTGATAACTATTGTTGTAGATGAACTCTATCAAACTGAGATGCACGTCCCAACTGCCTAGGAACTGCAAAACACAAGCTCGGAGAAGATCCTCCAAAGTATGAATAGTCCTTTCAGACTGTCCATCTGTCTATGGGTGGAAAGCAGTATTGAAGCTCAACTACGTTCCCGATGCTTTGTGAAACTGTTCCCAAAAATGACATGTGAAATGGGGTCCTCTGTCAGAGACTATCGTTGTGGGCACACCGTGCAAATGCACTATCTCATCCACATACACCTGAGCAAGCTTCTCTGCTGTATACATTGTCTTCACAGCTATGAAATGAGCAGGTGTTGTCAATCTGTCCACTATCACCTAGATGGAATCATGATTCTTAGTTGTCATCGGCAGGCCAACTATGAAATCCTTGGTTATATGATCCAATTTCCATTGTGGTATCGACAGGGGTTGCAATGTACCTGCCAGCTTCTGATGCTCAACCTTGACTTGCTGGCATACTACACACCTAGCCACAAACTCGACTACATCTCTCTTCAAGCCAGGCCACTAATATAGGTCCTTCAAATTATGATACATCTTGGTGACACCTGGATGCATAACATACATCGACGTGTGTGCTTATCGAGCACTAGCTTTCTCAGATTATCAACATCGGGGACCACCATCCTACCATGATGGCAAACTGGTCCATCCTCGGACTCATGGAACCCATCACGCTTTTCGCTGCCAAACTCTGATCTTATCAACTGAATTGAATCATCTTCCTGCTGGGCATCTTTGATCTACTGTATCAACATAGGCTTTACTTGCATCTTTGCCAACAATCCTACCAACAAGGAAACTTCCAACCATACATTCATCTATCATAAAGAGACAAACATATCCTGCCTATGGCACACAAAGGAACTCAACTGCGCCTTCTTCATAGGAAGAGAAGAAGACTTTCTTCTAAGTGCATCAGCTACCACGTTCACCTTACTATGATGATACTCAATGGTGCATACACTCAAAATGGTTGATCTTCTCGTCCAAATATGTCTTTGGGAAGTATCGACTCACAAAATCCCGTCAGAAGACGTCCTAACAGATCACCTCACTGGGTCGCTTCTCCTCCTCGATGGCCCACCAGTGGCCAACACTACCTTTCAGAAGGTAGACAGCGTGCTTGACTTTGTCTGCTTTGGGGATGTCAAGGATCTGGAAGGACTTCTCAAGACTTGTCAGCCATAGATCTACATCTACTGGATCAACCGTTCCAGCATAATCTAAAGCTCCAAATCGGCGAAGCCACTCAAAGGTCTTCCCAATACCCGGTGATTCACTAGGGGGAGCTTGTGCTCTTGGTGGAGGCACTGTCAATCTTTCCACCATGAGATTCATCGTAGCCATTAACTACCCCATAAGCTGCTGATAGGCAGGGTTTTCAAGATTGGTTGGGTCAAGTTGGGGGACCTCAAGCACCCGATCTTCATGCGCCTGCACTCTTGCTCCATCAACTGATGCAACATCACTACTCTTGACAACATGTTCTTCATGGTTTCCAGACATCTTTAAGCTTTATCTTCCGCTGAGGGCAGAAGATTATTGTAAGAAAATCTAGAAAACTCACAAGAACAGACACAACTCTAGTCCTAGATCCCTGTAGACTCAGCGAACCTAGATCTCTGATACCAAAAACTTGTCATGACATCCCGCTATCACACAGACAATGAGAAGACACACGAAAATGTGCAGAAACACCATAAACCACATATTACTGAAAACACATGTTAATTAAAACTGATAGCGGAAAGAAGATAAAAGAAAACTATTACATCCAGATTCTTATCCTGCAAGGAAAAGATGTTATATAATTATTTACAAGCCTTGATATTGGTCCACAACCTATAGGAACCAACTGTCCTGTCAGCACCAAAGTTCATCACTTGTTTATACATACATAATGGGCCACATCAGACCAGCAACAGGATATACAAAGCTACATCAGGATACATCATAAAACATCATCAAAACACCTCCGAGGACCTGAGAGTACATGGATGACTCTAGGACTCTACTACAAAACAACCAAAATAGTAGCATATCCATTTCTTGCCTCCTACTGCTCTTCTTTCTGCTCGGCCACAACCTCACAACCACCACCACATCTAGCACGATCACCTAAAAAGGTTGTAAACCAATGGGGTGAGACACACAGTCCCATCAAGAAACATAACTCCCCGCCGAAACTACTAAACTTCAGAAAAAGCAGGTAAAGCAGATAACTGATATCAGCAGATCATAAGAGCATCATCCTGAGCAAAACTTATTTTATTAACAATCTTACTTGGGGTATCCAAGAGGCATATGACTAGATATTCTTTATGGAACATGATTGACAAGATAAGCTTTATAAGAACTTATCATAAAATATAAGGATTGTACAAATAACTACAAGGTATAACTAGATCAACTATACAAGCTAGGCCTCAATCAATGTTCAGTATTTTTCCCTAAGGAGTATATACTATTCACATGGATTGCGTATTAACATGCCCTGAGGAAGTGAGCTGTACCACTCAAATCCAACCATCAGTTGTGAAGACAAAGCCAGTGCCATACAAGGTCAACAGAAGAGCCGAACTCCACGACCTCACCACCTCGTTGTCAGTGCATGAGTGCTTAACGAGTAGGACCGCAGTCTCATGCTTAGGTGGCCGCAGCCACACAGGGTCAGGCTACCCTCTTCCTAGCCCACCTTGGTATATGTATCAATGCTAGTGATCCGAGCCACAAGCCTCTTCACCATGCTCTATAATCATTGAGCCATGGGCCTGTTCACCATGCCCTTATCACACATCCTGAGCCATGGGCCTGTTCACCATGCTCTTATCACACATACTGAGCCATGAGCCTGTTCACCATGCTCTTTCATATTGAGCCATGTGCCTAAAACTGTGCTCTGGAGTCTACAACCGAAGTTGCACTCTAATCCTCCTATTTTTGGCTAGGAGCAACCACACATATTCAACAATATGCACTTTTGGGTTAACCCGCAAGAGAACCCGTTTCACCATCACCAACTACTGACGATGATGGATCTATGGCCAGGGAAAACTACATGATATGTTCCACTATAATTAATTAGTATGTTTTAAGTGGATTGTTGAGGCAACCAAGTTGTGAAAACATAAACAACATTGAGTTACATTATTACTGTCATTATCACATTATCATGGGATATCAATCCCTCATCACAGAATGCCACTGCCTCTCAAGGCTTACATCATCACCATGGGATAGCAATCCCTTATCTCAACATCAGAGGATAACATCTCAACTAGGCACTCAACCTTTATCATGTCAACAAACCTTTTCACATCATACGGGTGATACATGTTATCCCATCAATCAAGGATTATCATCATTCAATGTTATTCAAAACACATATACCTCATAGCTCTTACCTGGCTATGAATTCATTTGATTCACCTACATGGTTAGTATGCATATCAAGAGAGATAACTGAATCACCAAACATAGATTTTTATTATTATCATGCTATTAGGGTTGAAGGTACATGATTGGATCAACATCCATGATCATAGTTACATGAAGCACAAGCTGTATCTGTAGACCAATTGCATTATTGTAATCAAACCACAAGCATCCACTATGCATTTATCTTATGAACATAAACATGTATCTTATCATCTTACTTAGAACCAACTTTAGGTATCAAACATATCATTGGTTACAACCTATCGTTCATAATGCATCATCAATAGAGGTGTGATTACAAGATAACGACTCACCAAGACTAGGGTTTCTGAGCTAGGTGCAACCCTTACCAAATATACCGCCAACCTTCACTGTAGGTGTGGAGGGCAGCTCATCCCTCACCCAAAGGGGTATCGGGCAGGATAACATCCCTCACTAAAAGCCTATCGGCTAGGGCACTTAGCCACACATATCGGTCAATGATGGGGTGCATCCATGCACAAGGGATATTGGGCAAATGGAGATGATGTGTATCATGCAACTGGTCTAGAAGCTATGTATCGTGCAACCAAGGAACCAGGGGTGATATCATGTAGCTCATACCGTGCAACCAAGGATCAAGGGTGTGTCAGGAAACACAACTAGCCCTAACGGCCAAGACCCTATTTCCCATTAGGGTTAGGGTTCATGTCGGGCAGCCTTCTTCACCATATCGGCCAAAGCCATAACGACCAAGGCCATGGCACCCAAGCTCAACACTGTGTCTCCCAACAAGATTACTACAACAAATGACACCAAGGAACAACAAGGTGGCCTGTCGTCTGACTGGGTTAGGCACTACATCTCAGTCACCACTAAGGCACCTATTAGGATTTCACTACCCAAGCATCATATCGGGAAACAACAAAACTAGCCTATGTCACCTAAGGTACAAAATAGAGGTATCTACTAAGCACCATGTCGGCCAAAGGCACAACACCAACTAAGGAAAAGGTACATCTCGGTCAAGGCATATCGCCTAAGGACACTAGCAAGTTTAAGGGGTCATATCGGGCAACAAGGTCAATAGAACCCAACTTATCATATCGCCCAAGACAAAACCCTAGAAGAGGGGTATCGTGCAAAGCATAAGGACCATATCGGTTTGGTCATCATCAACCTCAAGATCACCATCATCACACCTGAATAGATCAAGAGAGTTGGCTCACCTCTCAACAACCAAGAGAGAGGGATTTTGTACAACCTCCATCACATATCGAGCAACATGGTGGATCATCCCCTTATCAGTCAGGATTCCAACCAAGGCTCACCTCTCAAATCCATGGTCAGAGAAGGGCATTGCCCACTAGAGAATAGACTCACCTCTCAACAACCAAGAGAGAGGGATGTTACCTACACTACTAGAGCTCGAACTCACTTCTCAAAACCAAAAGGAAGAGAAAGGGGTTTTGCCTAAGAAACCCTAAACTCATGGTTCAGCTACCAAGGTCAAGAACACATCAACAACATATCCATCATATATTCAACAAGATTAAAGGTACAAACTAGGGAAAGAAACATATCTAACAAGATGCATGGCCAATAAAGATGAAACATACACATGAAATAAGAAAAGGAAGTAGTATAGCTAGGGTTAGGAGTTATGTAACCCGCCTTAAGCAAGATCCAAGCTCCTAGCACCAGCTTCCAAGCTCCAAGCACCACCACAAGAAGAGAAGAAAGACACACTCTAGGGTTCAACCACCACTAGAGGAAGAAGAAGACTCCACCAAGGAGATCGGCCACCAAGCTAGCTCTACCAGGGAGGGTATCGTCCACCAAGGAAGAAGGGAAGCAACTAGGGAACTAAAGGGATCCTAAGCAAGAGAAAGGAGAGACATATATAGAAGAGGGTGAAGAGGAAACTAAGGCAAGGTGTCATCCAACCTAGGGACACTGTCCAAAGCCATGCCACCTTGCTAAACCTCATGCACATGTCATGCCACCAACTAACAAAGGATCGACCACTTGTCTAAGGTATGGTAACACAACCAAGGCAAGGTCAAGGTGGTCACAGGGGCGACACACCCCATCGGTCGACACACTCCTAGGTGATACAATCCTGGGTGACAAAGCCCTATGGGCGACACAGAGCTTCAAGCTCTCCTATGCATGATACAAACCCTTATCAAGGCAAAGCAAAGCAAAGCAAGGCCCATCAAAGCTCATCAATGCCCGAAACTATTCAATCAACAAGCCCAAATCATCCTCTCAACCCTAGAGGATGCTAGGAGAGAGAAAACATCTCTCAAGGTGACAAACTTGCACATCAACCCTAAAACTTGGATAATTTGCAAGTTGCACCTCTAAGTTTCAACAAAGCACAAACATACCCTAATAACAACCACAGGTGATTAGCAAGCATCTAAACACAAGGTTTAGGAAAAGCAAACAGGGTAAACCCAAAATGAAGGTCAGGGTCCTTACAAGATCCTTCCTTAGGAAGAACTTGCACATGATTAAAAGCTCATATAGAATTGGAAACAAAATAAGAAACACCATAAAAATTGAAATCCCAAACAAGCTTAGCTTATTAAGGCTTAAACTACCATTTTTAAGCAAGAAAATGACCTAACAAGCTTATAGTACGCAATATAAGTAAAGAGGGTTATAGAACTCACCACTACTGAGAAGAACAGACTTATAGTAGAAAGAAACTCATAAAAAAGGTCTAGAAAGCCCAGTTTTTTGATCTGAACTCAGCCAAGAAGGCACTTTTCTCCACAACGAAGCAAAACCCTAGAAGAAGAAGAAGTAAGAAAGCTAGATTCTTGAGTGCTAGAGAAACTTCTACCATGGAACAACAAGGTTCCAACCAGGAGAAAGGTAGGAGGATGAAAAATAGAGAAATAAACAGAGGAAAGAAGGGGATACTTACTTCTTTAGGTCAAGATCACCAAGAAGGAGATTTAGAAATCCTAAAGGATGCAAATTGTAACCCTATATGCTTTTACCAAGAAGATCCACACCTTCTTCTTCCTTAGACAACAACTCCAAGATAAAATAGAGGAAGGACGATTCTCTTAGCAGGAGGGAAGTAGTAGAGAGCAAAATTTTCATTTGTGTGCTTAAGGATAGGTATCTATAAAGCTTGGAGGATAAGGTAGAGAAGAAGTGTGAGGTGTAAAAGTACCTCCCGATGTGTCCATGGCCTTGAACTATTAAGGATATACATGAAAACATACAAGAAGCTACCCCACCATTCATAGAGACCTTCTTAGGCACTGTTTTGTGAATTTCCAAGCCAACCAAATAAATCATTGGTTGATAGCTCCTAAAGGTAGCTCATCCATAAAGGGGTAAACCCTAAAATACCCTTGAGGAAAACACCTCCAAAACAAGGTTCAACTATGTGCCCCATGGATCAACAAGCTCAAGAATGATAAGATAACATCTAAGTAACATTATGCATATGATAAATTGCAAAAAAACCTCTCAATCAGATAAATTTCATAAAAGTCCAAATGTGCATAAAATTGCATAACTTGCACAAATAATGGATCAAATTTGAAACTTAAGCTAGTCATGTGATACCAAAATGTATCAAAATGTTATACTAGGAGTTCTTAGAATTCAATAATGGTAATTAAGCATGTTCAACCATTAAATCAAGGCTAGGGGTTTCACAATCACACACACACACACACACACACACACACACACACACACACATATATATATATATATATATATATATATATATATATATCATCTCAAACTCACTTTGTATAAGAGAACTAAACTCCTTGCAAAGATCAAGACCAGTCCCACCAAAAATGATATCATCAACATAAATCTGAATTATAAGAAATTTGCTAGAAGTGTGTTTTAGAAATAAGGTAGAATCAACTTTGCCCATGACATACCCATTATCTAACAAAAAGTTCTTTAATTTCTCATACCAAGCTCGAGGTGCTTGTTTGAGTCCATAGAGAGCTTTTTGCAACAAATAAACATGATTGGGTAACTTGTCATTTTCAAAGACCAGAGGTTGAGTAACAAATATTTCCTCCTCAATTGTACCATTCAAAAACACACTTTTAACATCCATTTGATATAACAAGAAATTTTTGTAATTAGCAAAAGCAATTAGCATTCTAATAGATTCAAGTCTAGCAACAAGAGCATAAGTTTCATCAAAGTCAATACCTTTCGTTGATTGTAACCTTGTGCCACTAACTTTGCTTTGTTCCTTACCACTTTGCCTTGTTCATCAAGCTCATTGCGGTAGGCCCACTTGGTGCCAATTATTTTTCTATCACTTGGTCTTGGCACTAGAGTCCATACACGATTCTTCTCGAATTGCTCTAGTTCCTCTTGCATGGCTAGGATCCACTCATCATCACCGAGAGCTTCTTTGATGTTCTTTGGCTCCAACTATGAGATGAATGCACTGTCTGCTTGCTCTTTGTTGTAGGCAGCTTGTGTCTTCACTCTCTCAAATGGGTTGACAATGATCAACTCTTTAGGATGATTATTTGTAAATCAAGGACTTGGATCCTTCTTTTCTTCATCTCCTGCTTCTATCACCTGTTTACCTTTGTTGTCAATGTTGAGGTCTTTCAAGATAGGAATCAAGTCATCTGCAACGTCATTATCAACAACATGCTTTCCAACAATAGGGTTAGTTTCAATAAACTTAACATTAGTAGATTCTTCAATTTTAGACAATTCAATATTGAAAACTCTACAAGCCCTGCTTGTAGTGCTATAGCCTAGGAAGAAAGCCTTATAAGATTTCAGATCAAACTTGTCAAGAGAATCCTTTGTGTTTAAAACAAAACAAGGGCAACTGAAAACATGAAAGAAATCAATGGATGGCTTTCTACCACTCCATAGCTCATAGGGGGTTTTATTCAAAGAAGGATGTGTAAAAACTCAGTTTTGCGCAAAACAGGCGGTACTAACGTCTTCAGCCCAAAACTTCTCAGGAATGTCATATTCAAGAAGCATTGTCCTCGCCATCTCTTGAAGCGACCTGTTCTTCCTCTCTACTACCCCATTTTATTGAGGCATACGAGGAGAAGAGAAATTGTGCGAGTAACCAGATTTTTCACAAAAATGTTCAAAAAGATCATTTTCCAAATTCTCCCCCATGGTCACTGCGGATAGAAACAATCCAACAAGAAGCTTCATTTTCAACCCATTTACAAAAGCTCAAGAAAACATCAAGAGTATCACTCTTCAAAATGAGGAAGAGGGTCCAAGTATGTCGAGAGAAATCATCAACAATAACAAGATAATACTTGGAACCACAAAGCATTGGTGTTCTCATTGGTCTGAATAGATCAATATGAAGAAGCTCAAGAGCTCTTTTGGTACTAATGACTCCTTTGGATTTGAAGGAGGATTTGGTTTGTTTGCCTTGTGTATAAGGTTGGCATTCCTCATCCTTTTCAAAATCAAATTTGGGAAGTCCTCGAACCAAATCCTTTTGCCCAACTTCTTCATTTGATGCATATTCACATGACCCAAATGACGTTGCCAAAGAGAAATATCATTTTTATCCACTACCAAGAATCTATCAAGTATGGGCTTAAGAGCATCAAGAACAATAACATAGAGATTACCATTTCTAGTTCCCTTATATATGACATTGTAAGTGAGGGAATCTAGAAGCAAACATTCTAAAGATGTAAACAATACAAGATATCCATTATCACACAGTTGGATTACACTAATCAAATTGTGATGTAGGTCATCAACAAGCAAAACATTCTTGATGCATAGCTCATTGCCTACATCACCCTCACCTATGACCTTACCCTTCATGTTGTCCCCGAAGGTCACCGATCCTCCTTTCTTTTTCATGAATTTGTTGAAATGGCTGAATTCACCTATCATATGTTTTGAGCAGCCACTATCAACAATCCATCTCTTTTTATCCTGCAAGAAAGAAGGATGTCAGTACCCAACTCAAACTTTGGGATCCGGGGTTAGCTTAGGGACCGATTTCATCTTTGGGTTGGTCCCCTTGGGCTTTTAAGGACAATAAGTAGAGTAATGATCATCACATTTATAATGAATACATACCATAGGGTTCTTAGAGCCAGAAGTCTCTCCATGGAAGATGGGAGGTTCCACACTCTTCTTCTTACCCTTGTTCTTGCTCTTGCTCTTACTTTTGGGAGCAGTCCCATCATATCCTAAACTACTAGTACCAATTTGTTTGGTAGCGTGTTCTAGGACATCATTGAGGGATTTCTTTCCCGTAAGAAATTTTTGCATAGAAGATCTTAACTTGGCATTATCATCACTAAGGTTAATAACAGTAGTAGATAGACTAGAAAGATCGTCTCTAGCATGCAATAGATAGGCCTATAAATAGAGGGCTTTAGTATGAAAGGAATCACATTCCAAAGCAATGCTAGCAACTTCATTACTTTGCAAAATAGGTCTAGAAGATAGATCATTAAATTGAGCAAGTAACTTGGCATTTTTAGATTTAAGCAACAAAATTTCCTTTTAATAAACATGAATCTCTTACTTCCTAGCATCATCAATGAGAGTTAGTTCTACATTTTCAGTTTTAAGAATATCTAACTCATCTTGGCATCTTTGGTTGTCTTCCTTAAGATCTGCAATAGTCTTATGATAGACCCCATTTTCAACCTCTACTCCATTATGTTGAAGCTCAAGGTCAAGAAATTGCCCTTGCAAAGAATCTATGCTATCAAGGAGCAGTTTTTCATTTTTATCAAGAATCTCAATTTTAGCATAAAGATCATCTACTATCTTGCCTAATCTTTTCCTTTTAGATTTGCATTTAGTAAAAGATGACTGGAAATCATTAATAATATCAATAAGAGTTTCCTTAGATAACTCGTGCAAATTGACTTCACTTACCTCACTTACCTCACCTACATCTTCACTTGTAGAGGCCATGAGAGCAAGGTGGTATTCTCCGTCTTCGGATCTTGAAGATCTTGAAGAAGACTCCTCCAAGCTGCATGAGATGCATCTTTGGATCTTCTTTCTTTCTTTTCTTTCCTCTTGTAATTGACTTCTCTCTTGTACTCCTTGTCTTTCTTGTGGCTGCTCTTGTGATGGCTCTTCTTGGCCTTTGGGCAGTCACTCTTATAATGGCCATTTTGGCCACACTCATAGCATATCAAAGTTGATGAAGAAGGCTTCCCCTTGAAGTGCTTGCCCTTGGAGTAGTTTGCTTCATGCTCATTAGGGCCTACATCTTCACTTGAGGAAGGAGTAGGGGACTTAAGAGCAAGTTGTTGTTATCGAACCATCTCTTCAATTTGATCTTTGAAGGCTGTGTCCTTGATCTTCTTGGACTCCTTCTCTTCTCTCTTTTCTTCTTCTTCTTGCTTATCAAGCCTATGTTCATGGTCTTGAAGGATACTAACCAGCTCTTCGGTTGACAACTCACTTAGCTTGTACACCTCTTCAATGGATGTAACCTTGGGCTCCCATCTCTTAGGAAGAGATCTTAAGATCTTGGAGTTGATAGTGCCTTTGTCCATCACACTCCCAAGGGTTGCTAATCCATTGATGATCACATTGAGCCTAGTATACATATCAACCACTCTCTCATTTTTACCCATCTTGAAGTTCTCAAGTAGCCCACCAAGCATGTAGATCTTATCTTCCTTTACTTGCTCCATACCTTCATAGGTGACACATAGCTTTTCCAAATTTCATGTGTGGTGTCCCAAGAAGATATCCGGTTGAACTCAGATGGAGTGAGGGTTGCATAGATGATGCTCACTACCTTTACATTGAGTTGAGTTTGCTTCATTTGTGCTTTAGTCCATGTGGATATTTCCCCCTTTGGGTCTTCATACTTGAGGTGCACCACCTTCCACATCTCATAGCTCACACCTTGAAGGTAGAACTGCATTCTTCTCTTCTAATATAGGAAGTTGGTGCTTTCGAAGACCAGAGGTCTCATGGAAAATCTCCCTTCTAGGTTAAGGGATCCAAGAGACAAATCACCCATCTTCTCATACTTGTTGAAGTAGATTGGAGAAGACTTTCTCAGTTACCACTTGTTGGATCAAGGGCTCTATAGGGAGGGGGTGAATAAAGCTTCACAATTCTCACAAAAATGAATAGACTACCAAATTATATTAAGTACATAAACTTAAAAAATAGCAAATATGATGTCTTAGCTAGCAAGAACATCAAGGATGAGAGACAAGGAAGAGAAAGCACTTGGAAAGGTGGTTTAGAGTGGTTCCACATCCTAACTAGGAGCTATGTCAGTCCACTACCTAGAGGTGGTTAATCTCTAGGATTTGAAATCTTGGTACTCTTATATTCCATCATAAGATTACAAGACACAACAACCACACATCCAAAAGCTTAGTACCTCAAGAAAATATCTTCAACCTATAGAAGGAGCTTACCCACTTCAATCATGGAGTCTTCATCCATCAACATGGACTTACCCACTCCTTCTTCAAGTCTTCATCCTTCAAGGGATTACCTATCTTTCTTGAATGCTTGCCTTGACTATCTCCTTCACTTGGAGATCTGGAACACCTTGCCTTCTTCAACCTTGAAGAACAACAACCTCTTCTTCTTCACTCGGAGAAGATCTTCAACCTTTTCTTTGATAGGAAAGAGGGTAGGAAGATGGTGGAGGAGAGCTTTACATCAGTACATGGAGCAACTCTCTTACAAAGGAACCTATCTCACTCATACTCATGAATTTGACTTGAAGGTAGAGAGATAAAGGGGCTCAAAGGGTTAGCACACTCTCAACTAGGCTAGGACCAAGCATGTAGTGAATGAGCAACCTTGGAATGAACTCTAAGATGTCCTATTTATAGTTGAGGGTGCCCCTTTAAGTTGTGGGACACTTAGATATGAAATATAACCATTTTTTCTCAAAGCAACGACTCTATTTTTTCTCAAAATGCACACCAACAATCACAATAACCTTTTCTGCAAATTTCATACAGTGCAATCCGTCGAGTTTCAATAAAGGTAACTTGACCGATAGAGTATAAGACAAAGCTGTTATTCAAATCATCAATTAAGTTTATCCTGGGGAAACTCGACCGACCAATCGGGATCGAATTGGTCAAGTACTCAATCGGTCGAGTTCTGTGAAACCACAACTTGACCGATGCTATCTTAAGAAACTTGATCCAAGAGGATAGGTCGAGTTTGCAACTCGACCGATTGATTGCCTGTGGTCAATTATCTAAAGTTCATCTAAAGTGATTAAAATTTGGTGTTTAGTGTCCCAATCAATTTTCTCAACTAAGTTACAAGTCAATTCATCATTACAAGTGATTACAAAAATGTTCTAAGGTCATTTACATAGATTTCCAAATTGCACACTTACAACTCTTTTGACTTGAACTTGAGCCAATCTAGGGCTTTGGATTTTTGATCCTTTTCTTATACCTAACATATGAAATCAATCTTTAATACACATATTAGATACATATGAATGAAATGGTTAAGTCATTATCAAAATATGCACAATGTATAACCTGTAGGTCAACAACAGGTCCTTATAGAAAAACTCACAAGGGTCAAACTTCCCGTGAACCCGTTGGTCCTGAAATTAACAGATCATTGCCCAAACGTCCAACATGCCACTATCCATTGTCATATGAAAAAGCATGTGAATTCAAACTGACTTTCAAACCCAAGGCTCAGGTGGTCGCATCACCAAGGATTATAAAGAGAATAATATTAAAAATATGAAAAGATAATAATCATAATTAAGGGACTATTGTTTCATTCTTACAGAGGTCCACAGTCATATCACTCCATAAGAATATATCAGATCATCTAAATAACCACGCATAAATAGAAAGAAGACACTTTCTCGATGGAGCAATAGAATTGATTATATTGAATAGAATCGGGCTAAGGGGATACTCTCCATGCCCCATAAGAATCTACTCACACATGACGAGACTAGAAGAAATGCAAACTAAAATGAGATCCAACATTATACAAGATGTGGTCTACAACTAAAAATTGGATGAAATAGAATGAAGAATGGAATGCTTTTACAAGTGGAGAGTCTCTCTTTTTGTAGTAGGGGGAGGGGTAGGCTGCCCTCAAAAGAGGGGGGAAAATAGAGGGAGTCTGCCTTTTGAATTTTCTGGATCTGGTCAAATCGAAAGTTGATTGTCTTTAATTATCTTGACCATGTAACTCTCTTTAATGCATATTCTCACAGAAGTGATTTCGAACATATTTTTCTCCTATTAAAATCACAAAAGCGTTCCAAATAGTAGTATTTTCTTTTAGGAAATTAAATTCACTTTCCAATGAATACTTGTAAACTCAATTTGGAGTTTGAACGCAAGAGTTATGTCACTTTTGGTGACGGGTATATATGAATTTCGGGACTGCTGCAAATTGTGTAATTTTCTTACAAAACCCAAGAAAATATAATTAAAACTCCAATTAAATAGAAAAATCTAAAACAACACAATTAATTATGAAACTAAGATAATAAATAACAAAATAATCCTAAACAAATTAAAAAATATGTAAATAAAAGAGATAAATACACATTTATCAAAATACACCAGACTTGAATCTTTGTTTGTCCTCAAACAAATAAAATCACAAATTATTCCAATTTATACTAACAACATGTCTATCCTCACCCTTGTAACATCACTTTATTCCTTACCTCTAAATTTTGCCAAACAACCCAATCTCCTAAAACCACAAAACACAAAATTATATATTCCCTATTGAAAACAAATATCATATCTTGTTTCTAAATCAAGATTTTGTAGAAAAACATGCTTCATCTCACTTTTGCTTTGACACTCTCATTTTATTATTGTATTTTTTTATGTGAGTTGTTTCACAAGAACAAGATGAAACTGGGGAGTGTAAAAACAAAGAAGGAAGTGATGAATTTTTTTTATCCTTCCTTTATTTGACTTGTGATTTAAATTTGTGGAGTTGTGGCTACATTGGTCACAATTTTTTCATGTGCACTTTTGGCATCTTTTGATGGTACGCCCCTTTGTGGGGTATGGATTTTTTTTATATGGTAAGCATGACACCCCAGACTTGATTTTTGTCTGGTGGTGATTCTTTGCTTCTCTTTTTTTAGAAATAAAATAAGGGGGAAACAAAAGGTGGGGTGCTCATATTTTATTTCACCTCACATTCCCTCCAATAGGATCCACAGATCTTCCATCGATAGCGAAGGAAGTGTTGAAGATGGATGTGGATTGAGGGAGGTTGGTGGGTACCTGACTGGAAACACATGCAATGCCAGATGTGCAAAGTCAGGCGGAGGATCTGGCTCTGGTTTCCCTCAGTCATATTGACCTGCATATAGGAGAATTAGTGGTGAATGTATATAACACTCTAGTGGCCTAGATTTAAATTTATTATGTTTTCGACAGACTGGCCCGTAAGTCGAGTTTGTACTAGGGGAAACTCGAATGAAATTAGTCCAATGACTGAAGACACAATAGTGTTGGGTGAGTTTCCATAACCTCAAATTCAATCGACAATATTTTTGGGCAGAAAAATATATAGTCCACTAGTCAATTTTCTCCCTCTCAACTAGAGAAAAGTCGAATGATAGCCTTCCTTTTTTTTTTTCTGTGAACCATAGGGCTACCCAAACTGTGATAGAGTGAGTTTTTTCATATATATATATATTTGTTTCTCTATTTTATAAATTTAATTATTCCTTTTATTCCATCAATCGTTTCTCACTCCATGTTGATTAAATACTCTATCAATTTCATATAATGAGTGTTCTAGTATCATACAAACCATATTAAATGCAAATGACATTTAGACTTTTGACATAGTCAACAATCGAAATTTTAACTCCAATCTTGCACCATAGCTACATCATAGCATTATAAAGCTATGCCTAAAATCTCATTACAATTGGAAGTACCAATTAGGAGTTATTCACAATAGAATATTATGTGTATTATGTCACCTAATATAGTCTAGGACCTAGGTTCTCGCATCATTTGATCAAAATGATGTGTCACACCCTCATGTTTTGGCTGGGCGTGACTCCTTTAGTTAAGGACGAACTTGGACCGTCCGATTAAGGGGACACATATCTACTCAGGATCTGAGGGTGAAGACCTCGTCTTCTACCTCCGCCTTCTTCGGTCCCGACCCCCGCAATTGTACAAAAAACCTTCCAAACGATCTAGCGCCTGAATCTCATCACCTCAGCACGAGATATTTGGAGGATAGACTCCTCTCACCGAGACGAGTTCAACAACCCTCTACTCACCTCCCCTCATCCACGGATCAAGGAGAACCAACTTTCCCCCTTCTCGCGCCTTCCACTGACGGCGACACCCATTTTAGGGCTCCATTCCCTCGACCACCCCGTGTCTTTATAAGACCCCCAAAAGCTTCTCTGACCTCCCTTTAATCGTTCTGCACTGCTAATTTCACCAGAACTCGCCTCCATTTTCCCAACCTTGAGCAAGCTCTGCCCCAATTTTCTTGACCTGCACCTCACTCCAGTTACCCTGTCCGTTCGATCCAACATAGCTGAACCATCGTGGGACCTCGGCGAGGAGATCCCCACTACTCGTTGGAGATGCGGAAGGCCAGGGAGTCGGGTCGACGAGCCGTGCAACCAAGCTCCAAGAGCTTCACCGCCGGTGAGGTTGGAGCCTTCTAGGAACCGAGGGAGGATCGCAAACACCTCAGCAGACCACAGCGGACCACCGCACACCCTCAATCCAGCCCGAGGGGAAGGTAATCTTCAAATCCCATTTTTCCGTTCTTGCACTTGTTGGCGATCGTTTTTGAACTGTAGTCCACTTCCAATTGAGCTGTTGAGCTCACTGAACTCGGGGGAACCTCGTGAAGAGGATTCACCCGTCCTCAAACCTCCATTCACCCCATAGCTAGTCGGAGCTCCCACACTTCATCTACTATACTCATCCTCTGCTGCCATTGCGCAAGTGATCAATCAAAGGGGTAAAATACCCTCTCCTACCTTGTGCTATCACGCAACACGTTTACCCACAAGGGGTATTTTCGTCCTGTACATTCTACCTCTAACCGTTTTGATGAGGTTGGCTCACGGGTTAAGGAGAGGATCCGCGGAGCCGGATCCCTCCCCTGATCCGCAAAGCCGACCACCTTTTTTCGTTTATTGCTTTAGGAAATTACCTGATTGGTCAGAGCTTATGAAAACCCTAGAGATTGATTGGATTATCAAAAAATATCGAACCAATATACCATTTTCATCAAAAAATCCAAGCTATCTAAATAAAATATAAACATGTCCTGGATCTGAGACCTTTTCAAAAAGTATGGCCTACAATCACTAATGACCTTTTAATGTATTTTGTGTAATAAAAGTCACCCCCATGATTATATCTGACTTATAGGAATCTTAAACTTAGATTAAGGTCCCTGATCATCATGATATTTGAAACCCTAATATATGAAGGATATCAGATTCAATAGTTAAGGAAAACCCTAATTTCTAGTTTTTCTCACCTTACTATGAATACTATATACAAAATATAGCAAAACCTTAAAGTCACCATGGGTTCGCATCAATCAACATTAATGATTATTATTATTTGGGTTTAGATTATTTGGGATATCACTTTAGGATACATATGATTCAGAGTTGGGTTCTGAGGTTAGAGTCATCAAGGTTATTCAAGGACATTTAAGTTATTAGGGTTTTACATAAATTATATATAGTATTCATAGTAAGGTGAGAAAAAGTAGAAATTAGGGTTTTTCTTAACTATTGAATCTGATATCCTTCATAGATTAGGGTTTTGAATATCATGACGATCAGGGACCCCAATCTAAGTTTAAGATGCCTATAAGTCAGATCTAATCATGGGGGTGACTTTTATTACACAAAATACATTAAAATGTCATTTGTGATTGTAGGCCATACTTTTTGAAAAGGGCTCAGATCCAGATCCTTTTTATATTTTATTTAGATATCTTGGATTTTTCTGATGAAAATGGTATATCAGTTCAATATTTTCTGATAATCCAATCAATCTCTAGGGTTTTCATAAGTTCTGACCAATCAGGTAATTTCCTAGAGCAATAAATGAAAAAAAAAGAAAAGGGGTGGTCGGCTTCGCGGATCAGGGGAGGGATACAGCTCTGCGGATCCTTTCCTTAACCCATGAGCCAACCTCATCAAAACGGTCAGAGGTAGAATGTGTAGGACGAAAATACCCCTTGTGGGTACAAGTGTTGCGTGACAACACAAGGTTAGAGAGGGGATTTTCCCCCTTTGATTGATCACTCACACCATGGCAACAGAGGATGAGTACAGAAGATGAAGCGGAGGTAGCTCAGGAAATCTAGGGGGTGAATGGAGGTGTGAGGATGGGTGAATCCTCTTCGCGAGGTTCCCCCGAGTTTAGTGAGCTCAACAGCTCAATTGGAGGTGGACTACAGTTCAAAAACGATCGCCAACAGGTGCAAGAACAGAAAAATGGGATTTGAAGATTACCTTCCCCTCGGGCTGGATTGAGGGTGTGCGGCGATCCGCGGTGGTTTGCTGAGGTGTTTGTGATCCTCCCTCGGTTCCTAGAAGGCTCCAACCTCGCCAGCAGTGAAGCTCTTAGAGCTTGGTTGCACGACTTGTCGACCCAACTCCCTGGCCTTCCGCAACTCCAACGAGTAGTGGGGATCTCCTCGCCGAGGTCCCACGATGGTTCATCTGTGTTGGATCGAATGGGGAGGGTAACTGGAGTGAGGTGCAGGTCAAGAAAGTTGGGGCAGAGCTTGCTCAAGGTTGGGAAGATGGAGGCGAGTTCTGGTGAAATTGGCAGTGCGAAACGATTAAAGGGAGGTCGGAGAAGCTTTTGGGGGTCTTATAAAGACACAGGGTGGTCGAGGGAATGGAGCCCTAAAATGGGTCCTGCCATCGGTGGAAGGTGTGAGAAGGGGGAAAGTTGGTTCTCCCTGATCCGTGGATGAGGGGAGGTGAGTAGAGGGTCATTGAACTCGTCTCGGTGAGAGGAGTCTATCCTCCAAATATCTCGTGCTGAGGTGACGAGATTCAGGTGCTAGAACTTTTGGAAGGTTTGTTGTACAGTTGGGGGGTCATGACCGAAGAAGGCAGAGGTAGAAGATGAGGTCTTCACCCTCGGATCCTGAGCGGATATGCATCCCCTTAATCGGACGGTTCAAGTTTGTCCTTAACTAAAGGAGTCACGCCCAGCCAAAACATGAGGACGTGACACATCATTTTGATCAAATGATGCGAGAACCTAGGTCCTAGACTATATTAGGTGACATAATACACATAATCTTCTATTGTGAATAACTCCTAATTGGTACTTCCAATTGTAATGAGATTTTAGGCATAGCTTTATAATTCTATGATGTAGCTATGGTGAAAGTTTGGAGTTAAAATTTCGATTGTTGACTATGTCAAAAGTCTAAATGTCATTTGCATTTAATATGGTTTGTATGATACTAGAACAATGATTATATGAAATTGATAGAGTATTTAATCAACATGGAGTGAGAAACAATTGAGGGCATAAAAGGAATAATTAAATTTATAAAAGAGATAATATATATATATATATATATATATATATATATATATATATATATATATATATATATATATATATATGTGTGTGTGTGTGTGTGTGTGTGTGTGTGTGTGTGTGTGGAAAAACTCAATACCTGAAGGACTACGATTTCATTGTTGCCTATCGTCTGGGTATGACAAATGTAGTCGTTGATGCCCTTAGTAGGAAAAGGGCAGTGTGTGCATCTCTTTCTATTCCGGAATGGAAGAACATGGAGGATCTAGTGGGCTGGAAACCGCAGTTTCTGTCTGATCGTGTGCATGTTAATAACATTTCCATCATGTCCAACTTGCATTTCAAACTTCTTGAGGCACAGAAGTCTAGTCTTGATCTTACAGAACTCTCTTCTCTCCTATCGAAGCTGCAAACACATCTGTCTATGGGTCTTGATGGTGGTCTTCGATACAAGAACTGTATGTGGGTGCCTAAGAAGTTAGATGTAAAGACAACAATTCTTATCGAGGCACATGGGTCAAAGTAAACAGTTCATCCTGGCATGACGAAGATGAACAAAGACCTACATCATCAGTTCTGGTGGAGGGGCATGAAGCGTGATATTGCCGATTTCATGTCCAGGTGTCTGACATGCCAAAGGATCAAGGCCGAACATCAGAGACTAGGTGGTCTACTACAACCCCTTGGGATCCCAGAATGGAAATGGGAACACATCACCATGGATTTTATGGTGGGATTACCCAGGACCAGGAAGGGATACACTGCTACATGGGTCATAGTGGATCATCTCACCAAGTCAGCTCATTTTCTTCCGGTGAAGACTACTGCAAAGGTTTCTGAGTTGGCTGACCTCTACATATGGGAGATTGTACATTTGCATGGAATCCCAACGTCTATTGTCTCGGATAGGGTCCCGAAGTTCACATCAAAGCTATGGAAGCAGGTTCAAGAGGATTTTGGCACCAAGCTGAACTTCAGTACAACCTATCATCCGCAAACATACGGGCAGTCAGAGCATAGAATACAGATTCTAGAGGATCTTTTGCGAGCTTGTGTTCTCGATTAGGAAGGCTCGTAGGACTATTACTTTCCTTTAGCTGAGTTTGCCTATAATAATAGATACCAGGCAAGCATTGGGATGCCTCCTTATGAAGCTCTTTATGGCCGACCATGCAGATCTCCTTTACACTAGACGATGTTGGAGAACATACCCTAATGAAATCTGAGGAGATGCAGTTGTATACTGATAAGGTTGCACTGATTCGATAGAGGATGAAGAGGGCACATGATAGATAGAAGTCTTATGCAGATGCTCACTGCCAAGAACGTCAGTTCAAGGAAGGTGACCATGTATTTCTAAAGATCCGACCTATTCGAGCTTTGGCCAAAAATAAAGGAAAGTTCAATCCTCATTATGTTGGACCCTTTGAGATTCTGGAAAGGGTTGGTGAATGTGCCTATCATCTTGTTTTGCCACCTCAGTATAGTGCCATGCATAATGTCTTTCATGTATCTAATCTGAAGCCCTATGTCAAGGACCCCAGTCACATTTTAAATCATGAGCCTCTCGAATTGAAGGATGATCTGTCATATGCCGAGTCCCCAGTCATAATTCTCGACTTCAAGACAAAGGAGCTTCACAGTAATCGGCATATAGATATGGTGAAAGTTCTCTGGAGCCACCATGATGAAACCGATGCCACCTGGGAACTAAAGACCGAGGTTGAGAAGAAGTATCCATATCTTTTTTAGGCTGCTTGAATTTTGGGGACAAAATTCTTAAAAGGAGGGGAGAATGTGACATAGTGAGTTTTTCCACACACACACACACACATATATATATATATATATGTTTCTCTCTTTTATAAATTTAATTATTCCTTTTATGCCCTCAATTGTTTTGCACTCCATGTTGATTAAATACTCTATCAAATTCATATAATGACTGTTCTAGTATCATACAAACCATATTAAATGCAAATGACATTTAGACTTTTGACATAGTCAACAATCGAAATTTTAACTCCAATCTTACACAATAGCTACATCATAGCATTATAAAGCTATGCTTAAAATCTCATTACAATTGGAAGCACCAATTAGGAGTTATTCACAATAGAAGATTATGTGTATTATGTCACCAAATATAGTCTAGGACCTAGGTTCTCTCATCATTTGATCAAAATGATGTGTCACACCCTCATGTTTTGGCTGGGCGTGACTCCTTTAGTTAAGGATGAACTTGGACCATCCGATTAAGGGGATGCATATCCACTCAGGATCCGAGGGTGAAGACCTCGTCTTCTACCTCTGCCTTCTTCGGTCCCCACCCCCCCGCAACTGTACAATAAGCCTTCCAAAAGATCTAGCGCTTGAATCTCATCACCTCAACATGAGATATTTGGAGGATAGACTCCTCTCACCGAGACAAGTTCAACGACCCTATACTCACCTCCCCTCATCCACGGATCAGGGATAACCAACTTTCCCCCTTCTCGCGCCTTCCACCAATGGTGGCACCCATTTTAGGGCTCCATTCCCTCGACCAGCCTGTGTCTTTATAAGACTTCTAAAAGCTTCTCCGACCTCCCTTTAATCGTTCCACACTGCCAATTTCACCAGAACTCGCCTCCATCTTCCCAACCTTGAGCAAGCTCTGCCCCAACTTTCTCAACCTGCACCTCACTCCAGTTACCCTCTCCATTCGATCCAACGTAGTTGAACCATCGTGGGACCTCGGCGAGGAGATCCCCACTACTCGTTGGACCTGCGGAAGGCCAGGGAGTCGGGTTGACGAGCCGTGCAACCAAGCTCCAAGAGCTTCACCACCAGTGAGGTTGGATCCTTCTAGGAACCGAAGGAGGATCACAAACACCTCAGTAGACCACCACGGACCGCCGCACACCCTCAATCCATCCTGAGGGGAAGGTAATTTTCAAATCCCATTTTTCCGTTCTTGCACCTGTTGGCAATCGTTTTTGAACTGTAGTCCACCTCCAGTTGAGATGTTGAGCTCATTGAACTCGGGGGAACCTCGCGAAGAGCATTCACCCATCCTCACACCTCCATTCACCCCCTAGCTAGCCTGAGCTACCTCCGCTTCATATGCTGTACTCGTCCTCCGCTGTCATGGCGTGAGTGATCAATCAAAGGGGTAAAATCCCCTCTCTAACCTTGTGCTGTCACGCAGCACTTGTAACCACAAGGGGTATTTTCATCCTGCACATTCTTCCTCTGACCATTTTGAAGAGGTTGGCTCACGGGTTAAGGAGAGGATCCACGGAGCTGGATCCCTCTCCTGATCCGCGAAGCTGACACCCCATTTTTTTCATTTATTGCTTTAGGAAATTACCTGATTGGTCAAAACTTATGAAAACCCTAGAGATTGATTGGATTATCAGAAAATATCGAACCAATATACCATTTTCATCATAAAAATCCAAGACATCTAAATAAAATATAAACAGGATCTGGATCTGAGCCCTTTTCCAAAAGTATGGCCTACAATCACTAATGACCTTTTAATGTATTTTGTGTAATAAAAGTCACCCCTATGATTAGATCTGACTTATAGGCATATTAAACTTAGATTGGGGTCCCTGATCATCATGATATTTGAAACCCTAATCTATGTAGGATATCAGATTCAATAGTTAAGAAAAATCCTAATTTCTAGTTTTTCTCACCTTACTATGAATACTATATACAATTTATGTAAAACCCTAATAACTTAAATGTCCTTGAATAAACTTGACGACTCTAACCTCAAAACCCAACTCTGAATCATATGTATCCTAAAGTGATATCCCAAATAACCTAAACCCTAATAATAATAATAATCCTTAATGTTGATTGATGAGAACCCATGGTGACTTTAGGGTTTTGCTATATTTCAGGGTGATATACTATCTTTCTCATAATCTAGGACTTGTGGAATCCAAATATGAGAATCAAAGGTACATGGATATAATTATATGATTAGATTTGCTGGATGTTAAATATATATGTACTTTCTTGCTTGTATTTGAAATACATTACTAGATGTAGATGTATGTATATTGACAATCTCTGCTTTGAATAACTACGAATATAAATAAACAAGAACATGAAATGTAGTTACTAGTGGTGCTCATTAATATCCCTATTAGAGAGGGAAAGTATTAATGTTGACTAGCACCTCCCTAATGGTACAAGGTACGCAGGGATAGGGCCCAATATATATGTTTGTGCTAAGTCCACTATATTAATGCATATTCATTCTAAATGAGGCTAATAACTTGGGATTACCTAATTTTCCTCCTTTAAATAACATTTTCTTTCTCTTTCTTCAATTCCAAGTTTTTTTATATACCAACATAGTATAGCTTTTAATTCCACGTACCAACTTTGTTGATGTTTTTGTTTCTCATATTTTCTAGGTACAAGAAAATTATGAAGCACTTCAAAGTACCAGAAGCCACTAAATAATGAGTTGGAGGATAATAGATAGATCTCCACTTCTCACCTTGGTCCTTTGAGTTAGATAGTTTTCTTTATTCTTCTAGATGATGTAATAGGATGTTATAGATCCTATGTAATAATCATATTTTCTTTTCATAGACTTATCCTTCTTCCTTCTCATTTATCAGTATATATGACTTTATATTTTATCAATGAATGAGGTGTTGTGTGGCTATCAATTGATGATGTGAACATGCTTTTGGCTTATCTCTAATTTTAGTTGATTATCCTAATTTCTTATATTTTCCCTTTTGACATCTATAGATATGAGTGCACTCATATCTATTTATGTCACTAAGGAAAGTATATAGAAATTGGGGTCGTCACACAAACTCTTCGCTTACACTCTTCAACCCCAGATCACCTTCCCTAACCTTCTACACCTTGACCCAACAACTTGGATGGCTTGCAACTCCTACCTTCTTCCTTGTCTTGGCACCATTCCCTCTCTTTTCATTTCCATGGCTTCAAAGTCACATAAAAGAACCAAACCAACTGGAGTTCCCTCATCCTCCACTGCTCCTAGGATCATTCCTTTTGATGGCACCTCTTTCATCTCCTTTCAAGCCATAAATATGTATAAGGAGATTCTTCCTAGAAATCCTTTTCCTTTTTGCACTTTTCTTAAATATCAAAATGAGTAGATGACTGAGGTTGATGTGGTGTTCAATGCACAATACCTTGGTGCACTATGTGTGGAGCGATTGTGATACTCTAACTCTCTTTCTATGAATTATATGAAAATCTTACATGGAACAACACTTCTCTTATGTCACCCCTAACACTCAAGTGATCCTTACATCCATGATTGTGATACTAGGTTTACCATCTCTGAAGATTCATGAACATTTACTACTACGGTTCCTATAATGCATGTACATGGCTGACCACCTTTCACCAATATCTTGATTTTCTTGACCCTGAGAAGTTGTACCAATGTTTTGAACCCAAACTCACTCTACCTGACATTCATAAGTTCCTAAAGAAAGTTGAGGCTACCTATAGGAAGAAAGTGATTCTTCCTTCTTCTTCTCTTGACATCAAGACTCACCTCATTGCCCTTCTAATTAACTGTAATATCCATCCAATGAAAAATCAAAGAGATATTGTAGATAACACTATTGTGCTAATGTACCATCTCCTTCATGATGTCAAAGTGGGCCAGTTACATTCTCCATCACATGACTTGTTTTGACTCTAGGAATAATACATGTGGAACCCACACACCTTATCTAAACTTGATTTTGTGGTTTGTTCGTACACCACACCGAGAAATCCCTTTTCCATGATCTTGGTTACAAAGTGAGGAGGAAAGGTGTTTACATCAGTGAAACCATTGTAAAAAAGTCCTTTCATCCCACCTCCAAAGCCACACCTAGTGCTTCGACCTCTACCCAAGCTCCTCCACCTCCTCCTACACCAGTCTGCCTCATTATCGGTGTCTAATGAAACTCTCATGGGCTACATGATGCACCAACAAGAATACAACATGCTAGTCTAGGAGCACCTACACCAAGATCTACTTCAAATAATGTCAAACATGAACTTGTCCTGCACCCATCATGACCCCACCTACCAACCCTACCCAACTGTTGACTATGCTTCCTATGAATATAGTTAGTTCTACCCATCCTACCATCATGTTGTTTCTATTGTACCCCTACCTCTGATGGTGGACCTATCTCAACTGCCTCCTCTTAGCTGCTTGTACTTCTTGTTGGCCCTTCTGTTTCTTAGGCTTCTATACCCAATTATGAGCAAGCTAAGGCATTGTGAGAGTGTGGCCTCTCCTGGGAAGAGAAAAACTATAGATGTCACAGTCTTTGCTCCTTTGTGCTTGAGGAGTACACAAAGATGGTTGATGAGGATGTTGAGTATGATGTTGGTGGTGATGACAAGGATGATGATGATGGTGATGATGCCTCTGATGATGATGGAGATGGTGTTGAGGCTACACCTACTACCACTGATGCACCCTCTGATAATGATGAAGATGAACAACCTGATGATGAGGAGGTCATTCACATAGATGCCATGGATGTTTAGTTATTAGGTCTATAGAGTACTATATATACGTATATATATATATATAAATATATATATATATATATATATATATATATATATATCTTTTTGTAGATTTTCATGTACATAACATTTGGGCATCTTATCTGAGGCTTACTAATTTCATATATCGTTATTTCTTGTTGTTTTGTAGTTTTCATTTAGAGAGGATATATCTTTTGTTATAATTTGATTATATGTACATTAACTCTATGCTTGGTTATATCTCATGAGTTCAAGGTATGTGCTTATGTATTTTGATTATAACTCTAGTACATTTGTTCTCTCTAGTTTGTTGGTTGGTGCTTACATTTGGTGATTGCCTGTATCATTTGTGCCTTGGATAAGACATGTGTTTTAGCTCTTATACCCCCTGTCTTTTTGATACGACAAAGGGGGAGAAATGAGCTCAAGTAAATATGGAATTGAGATCCTTTTCTAGTTATTTCTCTTATATATCATGTGATTATGTAAGAGGACTCAATAGTATACATATTCTATGGTTATGCGTTTTGGAGAAGCTAACCATACAGGAGAAGGTAAGCATGAATTAAGGGGGGAGCAATTGATATTTTTCATTCATGTATCCCTTACAATTCACAAGGTAAAAGATTAAATTCCAAGTCCTTTTCAATATGTTTAGGAATGGTTTGTCATCTTCAAAAATGGGAAGAATGTTGACCTGACAGTTATACATTGTCCATATTTTGATGATGACATAATCATTCCATTCATATGTATCTAATATGTCTATTTGAGATTGATTTTAGGTATTAGGTACATGAAAAGGTTCAATTTAATCAAGCCCTAGCTTGATCAAATACAAGTCAAAGCCAATGAAAACATACTTTTGTAGAAAACACCCCAAATGGCTTAGGACAATTTTTATAATTATTTATATTGATGTTATGACTTGTAATTAAGAAGAAATAAAAATCA
This sequence comes from Alisma plantago-aquatica, assembly GCA_963693085.1. NCBI lineage: Eukaryota > Viridiplantae > Streptophyta > Magnoliopsida > Alismatales > Alismataceae > Alisma > Alisma plantago-aquatica. Next base: position 887,582,046 of record OY856414.1, on the reverse strand, counting down.
GTAGCACTTATAAGAAATGTTTAAGAACTCAAATGACAATTTCCAAAAGCATCACAAGCACCCTTGTTGGCTGAGTTTCCCTTTTAGAAACTAGACCAACGCCTAGGATGGTCTTGGAAACTGCCAGGTTTGATCACGTTTTTCCTAATGACAGCTCGACCGACACCCTACACTGACCAAATTAAATTTAAGCCATCGACCAAGTTTCATCTAGGATAATCTCGACCTACACTTTAATTTTTTTTTGTCGCACAGTGCTACCGGTTGAGTTACCTTCATTGAAACTCAAACGACTACACTGTACAGAGTCTGTAGAAAAAATATTTCTAGTTGTTGTAGTGTTGCAAACATCAAAATTAGGTCTGTTGGAACACCCCAAACATGTGGAATTTATTTCTAAGTGATTCTATTGACTAGTAGACATCCTATACTATAAATAAGGACCTTTGGGTATCATCCCAAGTTTGCCTCTTATACTCCTAGCTATAGTTGCGTGGATTTGTCTACTAAGAGTCCCTTTCTCTGTCTTGCTTACTAATCAAAACGTCATTATGAGTGAGATAGACTATGTGTGAGAGAGATACTCCATTGTACTCTTGTAAAGCTATCAAATCTTCTCTTTCCAATTCCTTTATCAAGAGAAAAGTTGGTGAAAGCTTCTCTAAGATGAAGGAGAAGGTGAAGGTTGAAGATCTTTGAGAAGAGTGGATAATTCTTCAAGGAGGAAGACTTATTGCAAGGGAAGAGCTCTTTGGTGAAGGTGTCTAGTTTGTTGCAAAAGTGGATAGGTAAGACCTCGTATGTCTTATAATAGAATATAAGTATACAATGGTGGGAAAATCCTAAAGGTTGACCTCTTTAGGTAGTGGATGTATACTCTCCTAGTTTGAAGATACCCCCCTCTCTAGGGCCCTTTGATCCAATAGGTATAAAGACTTTGTGTATATATTAATGTTCTGATTTTGTGTCTTTATTTCTATTCTTTTTCTTGTTTGTATATTATAGAAGGAGATAGAAATATGCAAATTTCTTTTTTTGGAGAAATTTAAAAGAAAAAAAAACATGTAAAGTATCTAGGGGTGGTGAAAGGAAAACATCTGAATGTTTTGGTAACACTAATCACTTCATTTGCAATACCATTTCTATGTCTCTAATATGCAGAATAAAGATTGGGTTGTGGGCTACAATAGATAGCACAATAAGATATAGTTAGAATAAATCACTTAATTTATAATTTAGGAGAGGTAGGCAGTCTTCCGTTACCGTATCAGTTGCTACAAAACTTGTAGAGTCTAGTTTATTCAAACTGGTCTTGCAAAGTGTGATTTAGTAATGCAAGAATGCACTACAAACTTACACTTCTTAAAAGTGTACCGGTTAGTTAATAAGTCACACATCCTCTGCTAGAGTTTTCAAACACATACAGTTGCAAATAAACTAAGCTGAAGAAACATTCTCCTGAAGAGAGAATGATTGAGAAGTATCCGTGTTTCTACACGCCCGTCATGAAATAGTTGATTTATAACGCATATCCCATTTCTATTTGGTGTAGCTTCAGTGTTGATTGGGTCCGTAGATTGGAATGGTCTTCTGATGTGCCACCATATGGAACACTGTTGAACAAATTAACCAAAACAAATTTGAGAAAATGAAAGAAAAAAGTAGAGATCCCAATATAGGAAAGGACAACTAGTGCTAGATATTGACTAATCTTATTGAAAGGAAAACCAATGAGAAAGAGAGATCAAGAGTAGGGTCTAAGTGAGAAGGGCGGCAACCGCAACCCAGAGTTGCTACGCGCACCAGAATAGAAGCCACACGCTGTCCCGAGATGTGATGGCCAACCCTGCCGCCTGCCTGCTCATGTCATGCGTCACAGTTTTAAGCTTCCCAAACGGACTCAGGCAGGCCAACCAAGATTGATGATTCACTCTTATTATCAAACTATCAATTCCTCTACATTTGGTGATTGCTTGTATCATTTGTGCCTTGGATAAGACATGTGTTTTAGATCTTATACCCCCCATGTCTTTTTGATATGACAAAGGGGGAGAAATGAGCTCAAGAACATATGGAATTGAGATCCTTTTCTAGTTATTTCTCTGATATATCATGTGATTATGTAAGAGGACTCAATAGTATACATATTCTATGGTTATGCATTTTGGAGAAGCTAACCATACAGGAGAAGGTAAGCATGAATTAAGGGGGGAGCAATTGATATTTTCATTCATGTATCCCTTACAATTCACAAGGTAAAAGATTAAATTCCAAGTCCTTTTCAATATGTTTAGGAATGGTTTGTCATCTTCAAAAATGAGAAGAATGTTGACCTGACAGTTATACATTGTCCATATTTTGATGATGACATAACCATTCCATTCATATGTATCTAATATGTCTATTTGAGATTGATTTTAGGTATTAGGTACATGAAAATGTTCAATTTAATCAAGCCCTAGCTTGATCAAATACAAGTCAAAGCTAATGAAAACATACTTTTGTAGAAAACACCCCAAATGACTTAGGACAATTTTTATAATTATTTATATTGATGCTATGACTTGTAATTAAGATGAAATAAAAATCAGTAGCACTTATAAGAAATGTTTAAGCACTCAAATGACAATTTCCAAAAGCATCACAAGCACCCTTGTTGGCCGAGTTTCCCTTTTAGAAACTCGACCAACGCCTAGGATGGTCTTGGAAACTTCCAATTTTGATCAAGTTTGTCCTGATGACAGCTCGACCGGCACTCTACACTGACCAAATCAAATTTAAGCCATCGACCGAGTTTCATCTAGGATAATCTCGACCTACACTTTAATTTTTTTTTGTTGCACAGTGCTATCGGTTGAGTTACCTTCATTGAAACTCGAACGACTACACTGTACAGAGTCTGTAGAAAAAATATTTCTAGTTGTTGTAGTGTTGCAAACATCAAAATTAGGTCTGTTGGAACACCCCAAACGTGTGGAATTTATTTCTAAGTGATTCTATTGACTAGTAGACATCCTATACTATAAATAGGGACCTTTGGGTTTCATCCCAAGTTTGCCTCTTATACTCCTAGCTATAGTTGCGTGGATTTGTCTACTAAGAGCCCCTTTCTCTGTCTTGCTTACTAATCAAAACGTCATTATGAGTGAGATAGACTATGTGTGAGAGAGTTACTCCATTGTACTCTTGTAAAGCTATCAAATCTTCTCTTTCCCAATCCCTTTATCAAGAGAAAAGTTGGTGAAAGCTTCTCCAAGATGAAGGAGAAGGTAAAGGTTGAAGATCTTTGCGAAGAGTGGATAATTCTTCAAGGAGGAAGACTTATTGCAAGAGAAGAGCTCTTTGGTGAAGGTGTCTAGTTTGTTGCAAAAGTGGATAGGTAAGACCTCGTATGTCTTATAATAGAATATAAGTATACAATGGTGGGAAAATCCTAGAGGTTGACCTCTTTAGGTAGATGTATACTCTCCTAGTTTGAAGATACCCCCCTCTCTAGGGCCCTTTGATCCAACAGGTATAAAGACTTTGTATATATTAATGTTCTGATTTTGTGTCTTTATTTCTATTCTTTTTCTTGTTTGTATATTATAGAAGGAGATAGAAATATGCAAATTTCTTTTTTGGAGAAATTTAAAAGAAAAAAAAAACATGTAAAGTATCTAGGGGTGGTGAAAGGAAAACATCTGAATGTTTTGGTAACACTAATCACTTCTATTGCAATACCATTTCTATGTCTCTAATATGCACAATAAAGATTGGGTTGTGGGCTACAATAGATAGCACAATAAGATATAGTTAGAAAAAATCACTTAATTTATAATGTAGGAGAGGTAGGCAGTCTTCCGTTACCGTATCAGTTGCTACAAAACTTGTAGAGTCTAGTTTATTCAAACTGGTCTTGCAAAGTGTGATTTAGTAATGCAAGAATGCACTACAAACTTACACTTCTTAAAAGTGTATCGGTTAGTTAATAAGTCACACATCCTCTGCTAGAGTTTTCAAACACATACAGTTGCAAATAAACTAAGCTGAAGAAACATTCTCCTGAAGAGAGAATGATTGAGAAGTATCCGTGTTTCTACACGCCCGTCATGAAATAGTTGATTTATAACGCAGATCCCATTTCTATTTGGTGTAGCTTCAGTGTTGATTGGGTCCGTAGATTGGAATGGTCTTCTGATGTGCCACCATATGGAACACTGTTGAACAAATTAACCAGAACAAATTTGAGAAAACGAAAGAAAAAAGTAGAGATCCCAATATAGGAAAGGACAACTAGTGCTAGATATTGACTAATCTTATTGAAAGGAAAACCAATGAGAAAGAGAGATCAAGAGTAGGGTCTAAGTGAGAAGGGCGGCAACCGCAACCCGGAGTTGCTACGCGCACCAGAATAGAAGCCACACGCTGTCCCGAGATGTGATGGCCAACCCTGCCGCCTGCCTGCTCGTGCCGTGCGTCACAGTTAAGCTTCCCAAACGGACTCAGGCAGGCCAACCAAGATTGATGATTCACTCGTATTATCAAACTATCAATTCCTCTACTAACCGTCCACATGCATACCGGCACCTGCTTCCGAATCCGACTATAGTCTGTAGTTAGATATTCCATCACATATTTCAATTCTAAATCGATACGCCATGGGCGGCGTGTGAAAGATTCATATATGTAGTTTCCCTACATAGAGCCAGGTCCTAATTGATCAGCTTACCTAACTAACCAGTTCGCAATAACAATCATTGCAGCTGAACTTATATCTAATGAGAATATGCCTGTTTGGTTTCTGATCCGAATATGACATGGAATCTACCCTGTTCGAATTTCAGCCGGGGCGGGCTAGATTCGGAGAGACAGACCAGTATTGATGGATCTCTCATGATTCTAGACCGTCAGTCTGTGATGATTCGTGTTGCACATATGTCTATCTGTTAAACGAAGCAGCCAGAGCTTGCTTCAAGGGAAAGAAAGAAATTAAGACCCTCTGGCCAACTCAGTCGCTCTCATCTGATCGCAGTCGAATGCTACTTTCTTCTCATCCAAAGTCCGCCCTCTCCCTCTCCATCCTCGAAAGGTCTACCTCAGCCATGTTAGTTTGCCAGTCCGGATCAAGAAGAAAATTTCAAAAACCACGTACGAGATGGGGGAAAAGCTAAAACACGCCGATTTCGAGAAAGGTCGTCATCTGGTTGCAATACAATGTAAAGGATATCTTATATCTAATCAGCTAACTCGGGATCCTAAGCGTCCCGCAGCAGGCCTCAGCCTGCAGGCTGCTGCAGGATATCGAGCTTAATTAGCAGCCAGCAGCATCGCATCCCACGTAAAGCTGCCTGGCGCACTGCTCCCCACTACCTAGGGACAGGCATTAATGCCCCCCACGTTACGATCAGGGGACCTGATCGGCTCCCACCTCTACACCGCTCGGCGGACGGCCGGCCACACCCATCTGGCCGCCGCTTGCCCTGCTCCGCCGCCACCGTCCTCTCATCAAATATGTTAACATATTTCTGTTGAAGGTCTCATCTAATATGTTAATACACCTGCTGCCTGCTGCCATATTTGCTCCGTTCTCATGCTCGCCTACGTGAGTCCATAAACAAATACTAGAATCGTGGTTCACCTTCCTTCTCTACTTCCATATGGCCTACCAACAGTCTGCCCCGCTTGTACCGTCTGCTCCGACCTGCGCTGTACAATATGACCATAATCATTTCCTACTCAATAAACAAAGATATCGCGATAATGACATATTAGTTGTTAAAGCCGGTATTAGGGTAGTGCCGTGTGCACGCTTAGATTCTTTCTTCTTCATGCAACCATACTGCGTGCGTCATGCCACTAAAATCGCCGTTCTTCCATTATGCATTTAGAAAAATATCGACCATTGCGGCTATTATTCTACTCAGGCTACGACGCCAACCGCACGGTACAACACTGCTCAGGTGTATGTATATTTTCTCACCTGCCACTCTTGTTATTGCTTGCTTCCATGCTTTTCATATTGTTCATATTTGATCGGAAAACTATGTCAAGTGATGTGCCCATGCTATGTACTTGTGTTTGGCATCGTCTTTCAGCCTTTTTAGAAGGTTGGACAGCATTCCTATTCAGAGTGAGACAGGACCACTCGTCTATAACAGCATTGAGCTACCAACTCCCGAGAATAAACTCTTCCACGAGATAGGTTATAGACAGGGACGGCACAACCGATTTGCATATATCTTTTATTTTATAGCTCACCAGTGCTCACGTTTTAGATGATTCTCTACAGTCTTACATACAAGCTATGTTGTCACGTAGTTTGGGTGGGGTGGGGTGTGTGTGGTTGGGGGGGATCATGACTTAGAAAGCCTCAATGTATTGGGGCTTCTAAAAACATCCCTAGTCAAAAGGCCGGATCATCGTATTTAGTAGTTAATTCCATCTTTGGATGATTTACAAACACAACGTCATACATTTCAAATGACCCAATATGCAAGTGAGTACTGCCCAAGTAAGGGACCCAATAGCAACCACTTGTGTGGTTTGACTAAATACCTTCCGAACCAATGTACACAAATCTCCATGAAAGGTCAAACTTTGAACTTTGAGGAAGATATAGAAGAACTCTCTAAGGCTACATGGTTCTCTATGCATATAATCTCTAATCCAATCCAAAATGTGGAGTCATCAAAGAGATACATTTTACCATTTTCGAGATTGAAGAAAAACACAAAGGGTGACCGAGTGGAAGATGGTTAAGGGAGTTGTGAATCAACTGATGCAAGCCCCAAGTCTCCATTGAGACATTTTTGTTAGATTGAATGAGAAAATTGTCTAGTGGTGGAAGGGAGGGACGTTAGTGGAAGAAGTGGGTGTTTTACTACAAGTTGTGGAACTTCCACATGTTCATTGAAGTATGGGACAGAGGTTGTGCCCATGAGAGAGGCTAGAGGGGAGGCATAACTTGTTTGATTGAGCTTGTGGTGAGGGTGACGAGAATAAGTCACGATGAGAATGTCACGTGGGGCAATCTCATTGACCTAGAAGGAGGTCAAATAGAAGTATGCAATGAGAAAACATGAATTAGAGTTTTTTTGGTCGATGTCTTGCACCGTTAGTGTTTTTAATGTTTGCTTGTTGGCCTCCCTACGTTGGGAGCTATGCTTGCTTGGAATTGGAAGACGGAACGAGTAGCTAAAAACATAGTGGGGTGATGGTTTTGATTTGATCTCAAAACATTGAGATTCAACAATGATGATAGTCATAATAGTCTCCACGTTGGCCACTATTAGATTTGTATTATCTTCTTCACATGTGGAAGTGTTGGAATTTGAAGATGGATTTCCCATCAGGAGGGAGGAGGGGCTAGTTGGCTATTACCCATGTGATATCATGTAATTTACCTCCTTATTGTAGAAGTTTTAATTGAAAAAGAATATTAAATATATTGAGGTTTGGATAAAGAATATTGGTAGTATTTTTTATTTTAAGTACCTTGTGAAAATAATTTAAGGAGTTATGGTCCAATGATATAAATTTCAATCAATTGTGATCCTAGAGTCTATAATATATCCATGTAAAGCCACAAATGAATTTTGAAAATCATGGGAGGTTGTTACAACCCCAATTTTTGGGTTCATATGGTTGGAAATGCAAGTTCCCCGATAAATATATGGTTATGGAAATTGTATGATTTGAGTGTATTGAATGGATTTCCTTTGCAATATTTCTTATGCGCATGTGATTTCGTGGATCATAAAATGTTAATGAGTCCAATATGATTAAAAGAAAAAGTAGAAATCAAATTATGCATTATTAAGAAGGAAATTTGAGATAATGATGAAAATATGAGAAATATGTGGAAAGATGAGCGATTGACTCATCATGGATGATATTTCGAATCCACAAGGTTTCTAATGGTAAAAGGAATCCAAATAAAGAGTATAAAAGAATAGGAGAGAGAAAATCTGAATAAAATATGCCTTATTAAGAGATAACTTGCATATGAAGAAAAGTCTCTCATACTTTTGAATTTGAGTCCCAAACGTGGCACACAAGTAGCTTAAGTCATTATGGCCTTTCCTCTAAAATTTGGGATTAAAAGGATAAACGGTTTGGGAGATATGAATTTTTTAATTTTCCTAAAGTGTGAAGGATAACATTACATGTCACAATTCTATACAGACTTGTGTTCTTATAAGAGGCATGACATCCGTTAGATCATTGATTCAACAGTGGTTGCTTTTTGTTTGAAACCAGAAAAAGAAATAGTTAAGGGGGTTTTCCTGATCAATTTTCTCGACGCACAATCCCTGTGCAAAGCTGGGGATTGCTCCTTTGATTCTGGGAGATTAAAATGAAGCCAACCATCCCTAGTTTTCTCTGGTTTTGGGTGAGTTTGGGATTTTCCCCAAATCACAGTTGGTTTAGAACTCCATGGATGCTAGAGGCTAGATTTATATAAGGGCCTCTGCCCCCCTCACAACAGAGCAAGTTGTATAGGAGAATCCAAATGAGTTTTAGGAGTCTCGACGCTCTAGGAAAACTCCTCCATGAGCATATTCTTCTTCTGAGGGCTCTCCGGGCACCTTGGACAGTGGCTGTGCCGTGGAGGGTAACCAAGCTTCAAGGTGAGCACACAACACCAGTTTCCACTGACAGGGCTAGCCCCAAGGGAGTCAAACTCCCAACTTGACCCTTGACGCCTCGTGAGCCACTAGGTGATGGGGGAGGGTTGTCGCGCATAGCTCTCTATTTTACAAAGGAAACAGGGGATCAGACCCCTGTCTGTGTGCTCTTGTGAGGAAGACGAAGTGGCCAGACCCAGTTATTGGGTTAAGCAGGTTGAGGGCGGGATCCACAAGCTAGAGAAGGGATCGAAAGAAAAGAAAAGAAGGGGCGCTGACGTGGTGAGCTATCATTAGCCAAAAGGTACTTATCTCATGAAAATCCTAATTTATTTTGGGTAGCTCTGATGGAAACATGTAATATATGAATTTTAATAAGGAGAACTCAAAGAATCCATTAAAAATAGTTTTAGAGTCTAAATCTGATCATAGTTCAAGAAGTTCTTAAAGTTTCTATCTTTAATATTGTTATAACTAAGAAAAGCCCTAAGTTGATGTTCTATGAAATTGAGGAGGTTAATATGGATGATCTATGAGCATATTAACCTGTTGTTAATAAAAAGATGTTTTGAATGCCTAAGTAGATAATCCATGGGCTAAATATCTTAATTTAGGGTTTGATATGTTAATATGCATTAATGGGCTTAGAAACCCTAATCTAAGTGTTAATGGGTTTTAATGAATTATATTTCGAGATTCTTTGTATAAAAGTGATATTAGGTTAATCCTAAGTCTAATGAGTGATAAGAAGGTTTTAATGTGAATAAATGAGTAGTTAGGGTTTTGAACCTAGAACTGTTGTTTTAGGGTTTTGTGGACATAAAAGAGGAAAGTTGTAAATAGATCTAAAGAAACCCTAATTCAAATTAGAAACCCTAATGAAACCCTAATTCAAATTAGAAACCCTAGAAAGTGAATCCAAGTCAATAAAACAAGTTCTTGATGAGTGTGTAGTAAATAGGTTGTACATGCTTTTCAGGATTCAATCCTTTGTATGGTTGACTTGCTTGCTTGGATTGGATTTCCTAATTGATTGGACTGTGATTATTTTTTGTGAAATCTCCTAATCATGTATGTGGTTAATTATGAGTACACACTTAGTTTCCTGACATTTTCTCAAGGTTTTATCGATTGCAATGGAAATAAACTGCTTGGATGATTTTATTTCTGCAACCTTTAAAGTGAATAGGATTATCATAATTTAAGTATATATATGACTTGCTCGAGCCTACATACCACCTCTGGATGTAAGATAAGAGACCAAGACCTGGAGGGAAGGTCAAGGTGGTCAAGCCTCGGAGGGAAGACCACAGGGCACCCAGAGAGGTGACCCCATGTACCAAGCTCAAGATGGAGAAGGTATAGTCACTTGCAAGGACTTAACCATAGGGAGGATATCCCAGAGGATGAGTAAAAGCGGTTGAGAAGTCATATTGAAAAACATAATCTTGCATTGTTAACAACTATTTGATGTGATTATGTTGTTAGAATTTATGTACAATATTTTGGTTGTCACCACATACCGGTATATTCATTTATACCGATCGACATTTTGTTTGTCAGCATTTAAGGATTATATGAAATTGGACAAACAGTAAGGTGGAACTTGTGAAGATTAAAGTTCATTCATAAAGGAGGATTTAGATAGTTAAAGTTCTACTGAGGGTAGAAGTTCCAGTTTCCTATATTTGAAAGGTATGTGAAAAGTAATTTTTATTCCAGCTTTAAAGTTTAGTCTTTCATAGAATTTATTAATAATTTTTTATTATTTACAAAACCATTTATCCTACTTTTGGGATAACACTCTGACTTCTTGTTCTTCCTTAATTGAGGGTTACCGAGAAGCGGGGTCATTACAGAGGTCATATGTGGTATTGGGACCATTCTTTTGAATTGATAAAAGGCTAACTTAAAGGCTGTGAAAATGAAACTCAACTCATTCTTGTTTTGTTTCGATATTTTTGTTATAGCTAGAGGAGAATATTAAGAAGTACGTCCCAACATTTTAGAGAAAATGTACCTTCCTAGTGACCTAGAAAGTTTAGTGAAGTTTGTTAAATTGGATCTTAGTAGGAAATCCATTAATATGATATTTAGTAACCAACAATTTTGGGAAATGGACTCGGCTCTCATGACGTGTCATGTGGTCAACATTCCATAGATCACTGATTCAGGAGTTGGGCTTCATCTCCTTCTCTCACTTTAGAGAAGGAAAGAATTATGAACAGTCGGTCCCTGATTCTCTCAACCCCTCTCTCTCCACTCACCTCCTTACTCTATGAGTTCCCTAATCACCTTTTCCATCCCTTACTAGTCTCTTGAAACCCTTAAAATAAAGAGTGGTGGCATATAGAAAATGCCCAAACCTCCTCTCCCTTCCTACTCTAGGGTTCGACCTTGAGGGGAGATATGGTTTAGCCCATGCCTATATAAGGGCATAGATAGCACCCCAATACCTTGTACACTCCAACCACAATGCCAATTGCGCCTCCAAAGCCCTAAACTCCTCCCCATCACTAGTTTCATCCCTCTCTCCAGCAAACCTAACCATTTCCAGTCAATTAACTTAGACTTAAGCTTCTGGTGATCATTGTGAAACCAACCAATTCCTTGGCTTGCAAATCTTTTGGTGAGGTTCTTGCACTGACTCTGCCACCTCATATCGCCTTCCCCATCAACAACAAAGAGCTTTAGACACCTCCAAGTGCCACCAAATCCACCTATCATATCCATAAGACTCATCGAACCTCCTCTAAATTGATTGCAGATCTCAAAGAGAGGTAATTATATTCTCTGTTATCCTTTCTTCCTCCTAATCTACCCCAAATGTCTAAGAAACCTCCACACTGTCTATGGTCACTCTATAGCTCGAACAGGGCATGTTATCCTTGGTAGGGCATGGGGAAGTCAGTCATAGCCTTAGTGACAACCTTTATCCTAGGGAAGAGAGCCAGATCAAAGGTTGACCTCCATGGCCGAGCTATTCACAAGGTTTGGAAGGGAATAATCCCCAGGGGTGAATTAGCACCCTTTTATATAGCATGTGCCAATCCAAGGCACAACTTGAGGGGCAAGGGGTTAATTCCCAAAATACCTTAAATGACAGCCTATTTTAAAATTTAAAATTTTAAATACTTGACATTGTAGCTTGCTATTTGGTCACATAAGATTAGAATAGAAAAAGTTAATATCTTTTTTCTCCTTTCTCCAAACCTAGTGAATGTATACATGCCTTTATAATAAAAAAATGAAAGGTACATCTTTACATGGTTTTAAAACCTAAATACATATCCAAAAGGTTCCTCTGGGGTTCCCTCCTTAATGAATCGTATGTTTTATAAACACTATACATATAACTATGTGATACATGGATTGTAAATCTAGTGTTAATATAAATATTAGATATGTGAGTTTGACCTTTATAAAAATGATAACCTTTTTGATGTTAACAATTAAAGTAATTAATGTTTTGATTAGATAATGTAAATTAGGGTGTTCAGGTGAACCTATGTATGCTCCCTATAGGGACTCTTAGATATCAAACCAGGTGAACCAGTATATGTTAACTCAAGGAACTCTTAGATATCTGACTAGGTGAACTAATGTATTTTCCCTCAAGGGACTCTCTCTCATTCTTAGTGTTCCTTCATTGACTCTACTTTAATTTCACACTGGTTTTTATTAACACTCTTATGGGTTATCTATAGTAATTTGGGAGTGGATTTCTCCCTAATGCACCCTTGTGAGATTCTGATTATTGTGTTCAATTATCGTTAGGATCTAAATGATACGTACATGATCTTAGAGTTTACATAATTAGAACCACCAAGATATTTTCAAGAGTAGGCAGAACATTGGAAAACTATAGGCAACAAAGCACATTTAAGGAAGTTAACCATAAGTATCCCATGTACCTTATTTAGTGAGCAACATCTAGGATTTTGTACAAAAATGTTCATGCAACACCAAAGTGTTTCTAATTTCTTTCAAAATCTATAGCATTTAAGCAAGGGTTCTAGGGTTTATATTTAGGATTGGATGAGTCTTTATGAAATACATGGTTTGTAGTTGTTCAACCTTTACATTGGATAAAAATTCTAAAGACATCCATATATCTAATTTTGTGTTGAAGACATAAGTTAAAATTCTAAAGTTCATTACATGTAATTATTTATTATTTATTAGCATGTGCTTTGTTACTGATATATATTTTGTTGAAATTGCACCCACATAAACAACATAGTAATATACTAACTCATTGTTTGTCAATGCTTTTATTTATATTCAAGATTCAAATGTGAAGTGGTGGTCAATTTGAGAAAAGGAAAAGAATGAAGCTCTAAATCAACAAGGAGGATTAGATACTAGTATTTCAATTCTAGTTTCCTAGAAGATCTAGGTTTTGTTTCTATTTTATAAATTCCCATTTATGTACCTCCCTTTGGGGATCGACCTTGTTTAACATCTTGTTGAATTTTTGAATGGAACTATTGGTTGTTTTAGTTTATTGAGAGCATGGTCTTGGAAATAATGGTTAAATGTCCTTGCTTATTTGTCCTCATTTATGGTGATAATAGGTGTATGAGGTTGTTAGAATTGGTTAAAAGACAAATTCATTTACATAACTTTAATAATAAATAATTTTAAAACTATGTAAAACCAAAAAGGAAATTATCAAGGGTTTTCTAAAAGGTGTTTAGGGTTGGGAAGAAACCTAGGGGATAGGTTTATTTTCCTTTACACTAGTAGTTTGTTTACAGGGAGTCTTGTGTCATTATGAACCCTACCTGACCAAAGCCTTATTCTTTAGTTCTTCTCATCTAAATTTCATATCATTCTCATATCTGTTCTTTTCAACTCTAAAAGTACCCCCACTAAACCTTATAATTTGCTTCTCTTTTGATTTAATTTAAGGTTACAAAGGAAATAAGGTTTAAGGAATCCTCATCTATCTAAAGCATATGAAATGAAATTTAAGATTTATAAATATGTGGCATGTTTCTTATAATATATGGTCTCTTTTAAGGAGAAGATATAGAGACTTATTGGAATCTAAGGATAAGTTGAGACAATCCAGTCAGTATATGAAGGACCTAAATAGGATAGAATAAAGAGAAAATCAATGATAAGAAAGTTCGTCCTTAGAACCTAGTTAAAAACCATGATCTTGGGTAAGGAGACTAAGGAAGAAAAATGGTACTTATATATGTGAAAATTCTAGAATGAAGTGAAATTTGAGAAAGAGAAAAACTAATGAGAAGGAAGATTATCCTTGAACCCCAAAAAAAATCTCCTAGGAAAATGGAAAGAATAAAGTAAGGCGGAACTGAGGTATGTGCAAAACATAGTAGTGACTGAACATGGTTGTGATGTTTATAGGATTTGAATATCAAGTCCCAAGGAGGGACCTAGTATCCTTTAGTTTGTTAAACCCTAGACTGATACCTCTTAAGGATTGGATCTTTTCCGCAGATGTACCATTATGATCCATGACACAGCGAAGAAGAAGGAAGTGATTTGCGTCACCTATATGATACAAGGAATAGTTAGGCTATGGAAAGAAAATATTTAACATGACAAGAACATCCTTCTCAAACCATGCTCTGAGTAAAGTTGATTTCATAACAATGCACACATATATGCCATACTCCAATGGAAAAGAAATAAGAGTCAGTTTGATTAATATATCCACATGAATTAATACATTGTAGTCTAGGTTTATAAGTGATCAATTCTGGAGAAGTGTTCTTATACCCTAAAGAAGAAGGAAGAATTGTCTAGACCATCTTTCTATGACCCTTAATCCCTTAGTTCCAACTTCTAGGCCTCATAGTTGTGATGAGATGATAACTTCATACTACAATAGGAATACTTAAAGGTTACACAAGGAAAATGTGGCAGGATAATTAGGGTTTGTTTATGGATCAGTAAGGGAGAAGAAGTTCAAGGAGTTCACAAATATCCATGTTCAAACCAAGCATAAGGGTATCCTCTCAATGTAAGTAATGATGAATTAGAATATACAAAGTATTAAAGTTCTAGAATTACAGATAACACCCTATGGAGAGGGGTAATATGAGAAACAAGTGTGGTTTAACTTTAGAAGGAGAATATATCAGGGAAACTTCCCTATGTTTTCAAAATAATCATGAGTGGGGTTACCTACTCTAAAAGAAAATAACATTTCTTCCCTTAACTTGTAATATTACCTGGTAGGGTGTATGTACAAAAGTTTTTGTGATGACCTTGCTATCTTTTGTAGTGATGGAATAACATGTGACCGAGTTAGGAGATGCCTAGATAATGGATGCTGTTACAACCTCAATTTTTGGGTTCATTTGGTGAGAAATGAAATTTATCATATTAAAGATATTTGAACAAATAATGATATAATTTGTTTTGAATATTGGATTTCGTTTAAAATAGCCTTGATGATTTTTTTGTGGGTTTTATTGGCTATTGGGCCCAATAACAAGGAAAAGACAAAATTAACTCCATTATTAAATAAGAAATAGAGAAAAGAAAAATGTAGAAACCTCTAGAAGGAAAAAAGTATGTAATACAAAGGTGGATTTCATGCCTCTTGGGTTCCTTGGGTTCCAAGGAGTCGAAAGTTGCAAAAAGAAAGCAATAAGAAAAGAAAAGATCAATCAAATATTTCTTTATTAAGAAAGAAATTAAAAATAATGATAAAATGTGGAAAATAAGTGGAAAGAGGCATAATTGAGTTATCCTTGGTGGATTTTAGTATCCAAAGGATTCCTAATGTTAAAAGGAATGCCAATGAGGAAAATAAAAAGAAAGATAAAGATAAATCCTCAAAAAGAGACATTTTAATAAGAAATAAACAAGATAATGTGAAATAATGAATATAGATGCATCTAGAAGGATAATAAGTATCCACTAAAAAGGATTTCGAAATATTAGAGTTTCTTGGGGTCCAAGGATCCCCAATGAAGAAAAAGAAAGAGAAAATATCAATAATGCAAAATAAGAGGATAATGTGATACATTATTAATGAATTTTGTGGCATTGCTTAAGAAGTGGTATTTTCTACTAAAGGAAAACATAATTTCGTGCCTATGGATTAAAAGTCAAGCATAAAAGAGGATAAGTGAGAGGATTTTCGAATTCTTAAATATCCAAATAATAAAGGATATCAAAAAGATGTTTAGGAGAGAGAGAATCTCACTTCTCAATAAAGGAATTGGATTCCTATTGGGAAAGAGCCCTGCTGCTTCGTGGGAAAGCATCTTAGGGCATTGATACCCTCCCCTATATAAGGGGTAGGGTTTTGGCTCAAGTTTGAGAGATTCCACACGTCTCACTCTCTTCTCCTCCTTCTTCTTTGTTCAAACCCTAGTCGAGGAGAGCACGTCTAACCATGGGGCAGCAAGGACTCGTGGGGTCGCCACGGTCGATGAGAGAGGTTCCACGACGCCAAAGAGAAGTTCTGTCATCATCACCATGCCCGAACCTATGTGTGACAAAGGCAGCACGACTGTGAGACCTACTGGTGGTCGTGGACACGGCCAACACGAACCAACTCTCTTAGACGTTAGCTGAGGACCGCCCTGAGTGTGAGGAGGGGTGTCGGAGGTGAGGGCATCATCCCTGATGGTTGTTGGACCTTGGAGAAGTGGGGGCGTGCTCGCGTTTGCTGCAGATCGACGGCTATGGTGGAAACCATCAAACTGGACAAGGTTGAAGAAGAGTAAAGTTGCGTTGGACGGATATGCCTCTCTGTGGGCTGAAGAAGAACCCACTTAACCGGGGGTAAAAACGACTATTCGATGTTTTCAAGCTGTTAGCAAACATTGCATGGGATAGGCGACGTGGCGCACTCTGATTGGCCCAAAGTAAGTAATTTTGCAAAATTCATAGCTAATTAACTGTAGCTCGGATGATACACATAATATATGAATTTTTCTCAGCAGAACACGAGGAATGCAATAAAAATAGGCTTTTAGCCTAATTCTTTTTGCAATTAGAAAAGTAGTGTAATTTATCAACTTTAATGAATTAAAGATTAAGAAACCCTATTTATAGATGATTAATGCTTTTAGTAGGGTTTAATGGATGATTAAAGTTGATATTCACCTGTTAATTGTAAAAAGGTACATTAAGCATAAAAAGGATGAACATTGCACGTAATTGGTTAATGTAGAGATTCCTGTGCATGAATATGCTTTAATGGGCCTTGAAACCCTAATATTAGTAAATGTGGCTCTTAATGGATTTAATTGTTCAAATTCATGATTAAAGTTGAGATATGATAATTCTAAGCTACTTCAAGAATAAAAGTTCCTAATTGTGGATAAATACCCTTAATGTAGTAATTAGGGTTTTCTAATGGATAAAGGTATAATTAATGACAAATAGAGTTCATATGTGAACTAGACCGTAATGAACTATGAATTGATGATAAATGAGCATAGTGATCTCGTCATGGATTAAAAGGATAAAAATGGTAGCTTTAATGTAAAAGAGGCATAATGAACCTAATTGATGGTTAATTAGGGTTATATGTTGTTAAAATATAACCTTAGTATCTTCCATGATAAATAGAAGAGATAATTGAGGTTTGTGAGTAATTGTATAAAATTAGGGTTTAAAATAGTAAGAGATGAAGGGAAACCCTAATTGCGATGGAAACCCTAAATGTGGATTAGAAACCCTAGGAAGCGAGCTAAGTTTAAATGATCTTGTTAGTATGATTAATAATAAAAGGAAATTGTATGATTATTTCAGGATCTTGTTATGTGTGCTTGCTTTCTTGGATTTCTTACTTGCATGGATTATTCTGTCTCAAATCATCAGATCAGGTATGTGGTTACACTTATGAATATCTTGAATTAGTTTTTCAAGGTTTTCTGAAGTTTTCCTCGATGACTTGAATTAAACTATTGGATGAATTTAATTCATGCAAACTATAATGTGGATATGACTATCACTTAAGATATGTGCCTACTAGTTCAGATCCTAGTCTCGTCTGTGGCTTAATGGTTTGACCTAGTACATGGCTACCTATGGGGTAGGTCCATCAGGTCATTGGATGACTTAGTACATGGCTACCAATGGGGTAGGTCCATCAAGTCACCTTGTGTCAGGGATTGGTCTACCTTTGGGTAGGGCCATGTGGCTCTATAACCCTAAGTATTGGCTATCTATGAGGTAGGGCCATGGGAGTAAGGATCTACCATATGAGAGAGGTAGTATCCGATTCCACTACAGGGACAACATAGAGATAAGGGGATAGGTATGGATTGAGTAGTATTTCTTAAGACATAATCTTGGCTGTTAAATGATAATTGACTGATTATATTATTATCATAGTTGCACGATTATTGTTTCCCCCACATACCAGCTTTATGCTGACCGACGTTTTGTTTGTCGGCATTTTTGGTACAAGTGAAAAGAACAAACAATAAAGTGGTATATGTGGAACTAATGAGGATTAACCAACAAGGAGGATTAGTTAGAATATTCTCTCATATGGATAGGAGATTAGTAATCCAAGTTTTTCAAAGGTATGCAAAAAAGTTTTAATTTATACCAGATTTCAGTTTAGTTGGTAGAATTTGATAATTGTTATTGATTATTTGTCAAACCTTTGATCCGGAAATGGGGATAACGGCTCTGACCTCTTGGTCTCCCTTAATTGGGGGTTACTGGGAGGTAGGGTCATTACATTTGGTATCAGAGCGTAGGTTCCTCATTTAATCTTTAATAATTATTTAATTTTACAAACTCCGTAGAACCCAAGGGAGTTATTAGAGGATTTTTTGAAAAGACTGAGGTGTCTAGAAAAGGATCATGTCTGGGGGCTAGCAAGATTTTCCTCCGCACCACTAGTCAGAATATGAGGACTCCCGAATTAGTGTGACTGCCTGGCCAATGTCTTAGGATCTGACTCGAAATAAGATACCTTTAGGACTCTCTCATCTTGTTCATCCCTTCTCAACTCAAATGTTGTTAAGGACCTTAAGGATTAGGGTTTTCTCTCTTTTCCTCACCCTCTCGAGGTATGGGTAAGGTTGATAAGGTTTAGGAAATCCTCCACCAAATTAATAAAAAGCATGTAAATAAGATGTCATGGACATATAAGTGTAAAAGAATAGATACATGCTTAGGTTGTATGACATAAGTTGTCATGAGAGACCTGAGGCTAGACCTTCTTGTCAGGAGGGATAAGTAAAGAAAGTTAATCTTGGAGGTAGAGATCTCCATTATAAGTAGAGACCTGGTACATCCTCTAAGGACGATGCTAACCCTAACCCTAAGTAGAAGTTAGAGAGAGAGATGACACGAAGAGTTAGATGGCATGATGAGGTGTTTGGATAGACATGCCTTGGATGCCACATGAGCCATGAGAGGTTGGATGACCGAGTACCTTTGGCGACCCAGCCCTGGGAAGGGTCGTGCATGTTAGAGTGAAGGATAGCTCCTTCTTTGATGAGGTTAGAGAAGAACCTATGGAAACCCCATGAGCTTATATGAGCATGTCATAGTAGGCACCCAGAATACGTAAGTAGTGCGAGTAGTAGGTCAAAACCCTGGCCAAGGGAGTATGTTGGATAGCTGATGAGATAAGCATAATGAGTTGTGGATAACCTTGAGTAAACATAAGCGTGAACATAGGCTTCACCATGTAGAGGTATGCTTGTGAGCCTGATCCATCTTCATGGAGAGAGGACCTTTAGTATAAGGATGGTTGTGGAGTTAGCTCTAGAGAGAGAGTAGGACCCAAACAAGAAGGTTGGAAGCCTAGACTCTGAGATATTAGGAAAAGGGGGGAGTTGAGGATGATGCGACCTAAGTGGATGTTTGTGATTGCCTCATGCTTGATCACTGGAGGCTAATGATGTCCTGGTTGCCATGAGAGGAACCAAACCCTAGAGAGAGGATGAGTCTGCTGGCACCTATGTACCTATGGTATAAGATGGGGAAGATGAGTTCCTTAAACCATAAAGAGGTTTAGTAATAGGTTGTAAGGCGTATACCTTGTTGGTTGTCCTTGAGGAGGACTCAACTCTAAAGTTTTGCTTGAGTAGAAGGATGACAGGAAGTGCATGTCATACCTTGTACATGTTTGGTTTGTGGTTAAGAGGTTGATCAGACAGTTGGACATCAGAGAAGTGAACCTAGGGTTACTAGGCCTAAGAGGGGAAGTGGTGTACCCAATGATCATGATAAGGTTTGAGTTTCTATACATTCGAGCATGGTACTCCTCATGGTTAGAGGAGAGGGAACCCCTTAAGTTTAAAGGTATGTTTGATGAACCCCCACAACTAAGTGATGGTATGGGAAGGTATGATTATGAGGAAGAGAACAAGTATGACCTAGCATGGTTGGGTAGGTGGTCTACTTGTGCCTTAGTAGTTGCTGGGTTAAGCCTTCTCATGTGAATATAAACCGTAAGGATGTTATGACCTTATTGTCAAGAGTTGTAGTTTCCTCCCATCCTGGGAGAGGGACCCTTTTTGTAGGATGTATACCAATTTTGTTAGTTTAAGGAAACCTAAAGAGGTATCATAGGATCCTGAGAAGCTAAGTGAAAAGTACATTATATGAGAATGAACCTGTAGACCCATAGATAACCATCTCTAAGTGCATGTAGATGTGTTACCATGGAGGTAACCGGTATGGGGCCTGATCAAGGTAGGTAGGTTGCCATGACCCTATGAAAGAACGGAAGTTAGCCCATGAATGTAGAGAGAGAGATGGTGAAGGCTTGGGTAAGGTTCCAAGTTAACATGTATTATATTAGAATCCTAAGTCTATCCTAGGGTCAGGTAGGGATAAGTCCGATGGAAGTAGGAGTTGCCTAATTCCCTAGTTGCACATGACCATAGGGTCGGGAGGTAACAACTATCACTTTCTGAGGGCCATGGGTTAGGAGATTGATCACCTTCATGAACTCATGGGACCCAAAGGGCAGATGAGTAGGGCACTCTCTGGATGCATGAGGGAAGAGGGATGACCCCAAAAGTGCTGGCACCCTATAGACCCAGAGGAGATGACCAAGGATTGTGTGGTGACCCAAGTGGGTTTGAGACCAGTTTTCCATGGAGGTAACTTTGATATCGAGATGTTTGTGATGTGGAGACATATGGGGCACGTTTCTACTTAGATTTAAAGGTGTAATGACAAGGTGGGATGTACCATCTCTACTCTTGGAACAAGAAGAACTTTGTTTTTGGACTGCAGCCAAATGCTTATTTCCTCTTGTTATGGGAGTGAGAGATAGGACAATACGCATGCCATACACCAAGGATAAAAGATGATGTGAGTTGGAATGTTGCCATGAGGTATGAGGACAGAGATGATAACATACCCTAGTGGAGTGAATGATACGTGGATGGTTTACAAACATTAAGAGAAACAAGGTAGTCATCTTATGAGGATGTTTTATCATGAGCTATCAGCTATACAAGTATGAGTTCGGAAAACTAAGAGAATAAGCTCAGAGTTTTTCTTGATAAAGATATACTTAGAGCTGAGACGAGGTGATAAGTGAAATACATGGAGGTGTATGTATTCATCGGTACCTAACACCTAAGGAGGTGAAGTGGTAATGGATGCTACAGATGAAATACAACTGCCTAGTTTAGATGGAGGCTAGAAGAGGTTGTTAGGTTGACCCTCAGTTGGAAAAGAGATAAGTTTGGCTAACACTCAGATGTAACAATACTGGTTGACCAAGTTAATGGTCATTTGGTTAGCCAGCCTAGGACTTATTGTGATAAAAGGATGGTTGTAGAACCTCATATGCACTTCTCTGGAGAAAAAGGAGGTGAAACCCTGACTAGAGTGGTTCAGGGTTTCTGAGGAATCAATCTTGAGGAATCACGACATATAGAAGATCATGATTTTAAGATCACCATACACCGTACTACGATGATAGTAAGTGACAAGAGTACTTTGGATGCTTAAGAAAAAGTTGCATGTAGCATGTGGCCATGCAATCCAGGAGGTGAAGGACAAACACTAGTAACCCAGTGCATGGATATAAAGTATAAAGAGTTCCCGAGAGGGAATGGGAGTTCATCACTATGGATGTTGTAAGTCTCCCCTAGACCAGGGAAGGTCAAGATGCAATATGGGTTATGGTAGATCACCTTACCTACATGACATGAGAAAGAAAGAGTACTGTCAAGGGACAGATCAGGTTGAACTACACATGGGAGAGATAGTTCAACTACACCATGATGCGAGTTCAAAAGTTCTTGAGTATGATCTAAAGGTTCACTTCCATAAGGTGGAAGTAGGTACATGAAGAACTCGATGTTAGTACCGCTTATCACCCCTAACTAATGGTTAGTATGATTCAGACTAGAGGGTCTGATGAGAGCATGTGTGCTCGTTCAGGGTGATACATAGAGATAGTTCTTGTCTTATGTAAGACATAATGATAACCACCATAGCCAGTATCGAGAGGTAAAGAAGCTCTACATGGGAGGTTGTGTCGGTCACCACTTCATTAAATATGATGTTGGTGAAGGGACCTCGCAAAGGTCAAGAAAGGACCACAATGTGTGCAGATGAAGTCGCTTTGATCGTGCAATGGCTGAAAGGAGCTAGAGACGACATGAGTTGTACGCCGATGCAAAGTAGATTGACATGCAGTTCACTGTGGAGGAATATGTGACATGAAAATCCGACCCCTCTAAATTATAGCTAAGAGAGCCGAGTTCCCGATGCATGGGTTCTTTTGACATGGTTTGGTGGAGAAGGTTAAATTTGCCCTTACCCTCAGGATAATGTGATGTGTGATGAGTTTCATGTGTCCAACTTAGAGCACTATGTGAGGTACCCGGACCATGTGTGGAGCAATGAACCTAGTGAGCTCCAAGGGAGGCTGAAATGACCTGAGTCACCTATGAGGACATTTATAGATGCCAAGGTGAAAGAACTCAGAGAAAGGAATATGTGATGATAAAGGTTCTTTGGAAGCGCCATGGATAGGGAAAAGCCACATAGGGCCCAATGATGGACATGTAAAAGTCTTATCCTAAATTGTTTGTTTGCTTGATGGAATTTTGAGGACAACATTCTTATAAGAGGGGAAGGATGTTACAACCCCAATTTTTGGGTTCATTTGGTGAGAAATGTAATTTATCATATTAAAGATATTTGAACAAATAATGATATAATTTTTTTTGAATATTGGATTTCATTTACAATAGCCTTGATGATTGTTTTGTGGGCTTTATTGGCTATTGGGCCCAAGAACAAGGAAAAGACAAAATGAACTCCATTATTAAATAAGAAATGGAGAAAAGAAAAATGTAGAAACCTCTAGAAGGCAAAAAGTATGTTATCCAGAGGTGGATTTCGTGCCTCTTGGGTTCCAAGGAGTCCAAAGTTGCAAAAAGAAAGCAATAAGAAAAGAAAAGATCAATTAAATATTTCTTTATTAAGAAAGAAATTGAAAACAATGATAAAATGTGGAAAATAAGTGGAAAGAGGCATAATTGAGTTATCCTTGGTGGATTTTCGTATCCAAAGGATTCCTAATGATAAAGGAATGACAATGAGGAAAATAAAAAGAAAGATAAAGAGAAATACTCAAAAATAGATATTTTAATAAGAAATAAACAAGATAATGTGAAATAATAAATATAGATGCATCTAGAAGGATAATAAGTATCCAATAAAAAGGATTTCAAAATATTAGAGTTTCTTGGGGTCCAAGGAGCCCCAATGAAGAAAAAGAAAGAGAAAATATCAATAATGCAAAATAAGAGGATAATGTGATTCATTATTAATGAATTTTGTGGCATTGCTAAAGAAGTGGTATTTTCTACTAAAGGAAAACATAATTTCGTGCCTATGGATTAAAAGTCAAGCATAAAAGAGGATAAGTGAGAGGATTTTCCAATTCCTAAATATCCAAATAATAAAGGATATCAAAAAGATGTTTAGGAGAGAGAGAATCTCGCTTCTCAATAAAGGAATTGGATTCCTATTGGGAAAGAGCCCTGTTGCTTCGTGGGCAAGCATCTTAGGGCATCGATACCCTCCCCTATATAAGGGGTAGGGCTTTTGGCTCGAGTTTGAGAGATTCCACACGTCTCACTCTCTTCTCCTCCTTCTTCTTTGTTCAAACCCTAGTCGAGGAGAGCACGTCTAACCCAGGGGCAGTGAGGACTCGTGGGGTCACCATAGTTGATGAGAGTGGTTCCACGATGCCAAAGAGAAGCTCTGTCGTCATCACCATGCCCGAACCTATGCGTGACAAAGGCAACACAGCTGTGAGACCTGTTGGTGGTCGCAGACACGTCCAACACGGACCAACTCTCTTGGACACTAGCTCAGGACCGCCCTGAGTGTGGGGAGGGGCGTCAGAGGTGAGGGCATAGTCCCTGATGGTCGCCAGACCTTGGAGAAGAGGGGTGTCCTCGTGTTTGTTGCAGATCGGAGGCTAGGGTGGCAACCATCAAACTACCCAAGGTTGAAGAAGAGTAAAGTTGCGTTGGACGGATATGCTCCACCGCGGGCTGAAGAAGAACCCATTTAACTAGGGGTAAAATTGACTATTCAATGTTTTCAACTGCTAGCAAACATTGTGTGGGATAGGTGACGTGACACACTCTGATTGGCCCAAAGTAAGTAATTTTGCAAAAATTCATAGCTAATTAACCGTAGCTCGGATGGATACACATAATATATGAATTTTGCTCAAAAGAACACGAGGAATGCAATAAAAATAGTCTTATAGCCTAATTCCTTTTGAAATTTGAAAAGTAGTGTAGTGTATCAACTTTAATGAATTAAAGATTAAGAAACCCTATTTAGAGATGATTAATGCTTTTAGTAGGGTTTAATGGATGATTAAAGTTGATATTCACTTGTTAATTGTAAAAAGGTACATTAGGCACAAAAAGGATGAACTTTGCACATAATTGGTTAATGTAGAGATTCCTGTGCATGAATATGCTTTAATGGGCCTTGAAACCCTAATATTAGTAAATGTGACTCTTAATGGATTTAATTGTTCAAATTCATGATTAAAGTTGAGATATGATAATTCTAAACTACTTTGAGAATAAAAGTTCCTAATTGTGGATAAATACCCTTAATGTAGTAATTAGGGTTTTCTAATGGATAAAGGTAGAATTAATGACAAATAGAGTTCATATGTGAACTAGTCCGTAATGAACTATGAATTGATGATAAATGAGCATAGTGATCTTGTCATGGATTAAAAGGATACGAATGGTAGCTTTAATGTAAAAGAGGCATAATGAACCTAATTGATGGTTAATTAGGGTTATATGTTGTTAAAAGATAACCTTAGTATCTTCCATGATAAATAGAAGAGATAATTGAGGTTTGTGAGTAATTGTATAAAATTAGGGTTTAAAATAGTAAGAGATGAAGGTAAACCCTAATTGCAATGGAAACCCTAAAAGTGGATTAGAAACCCTAGGAAGTGAGCTAAGTTTAAATGATCTTGTTAGTATGATTAATAAAAAAAGGAAATTGTATGATTATTTTAGGATCTTGTTATGTGTGCTTGCTTGCTTGGATTTCTTACTTGCATGGATTATTCTATCTCAAATCATCAGATCAGGTATGTGGTTACACTTATGAATATCTCGAATTAGTTTTCAAGGTTTTCTGAAGTTTTCCTCGATGACATGAATTAAACTATTGGATGAATTTAATTCATGCAAACTATAATGTGGATATGACTATCACCTAAGATATGTGCCTACTAGCTCAGATCCTAGTCCCCTCTGTGGCTTAATGGTTTGACCTAGTACATGGCTACCTATGGGGTAGGTCCCTCAGGTCATTGGATGACTTAGTACATGGCTACCAATGGGGTAGGTCCATCAAGTCACCTTGAGTCAGGGATTGGGCTACCTTTGGGTAGAGCCATGCAACTCTATAACCCTAAGTATTGGCTACCTATGAGGTAGGGCCATGGGGGTAAGGATCTACCATATGAGAGAGGTAGTATCCGAGTCCACTACAGGGACATCACAGAGATAAAGGGATAGGCATGGATTGAGTAGTATCACTTAAGATGTAATCTTGGCTGTTAAATGATAATTGGCTGATTACATTGTTATCATAGTTACACGATTATTGTTTCCCCCACATACCAACTTTATGCTGATTGACATTTTGTTTGTCGATGTTTTAGGTACAAGTGAAAAGAACAAACAGTAAAGTGGCATATGTGGAATTAAATGAGGATTAACGATGAAGGAGGATTAGTTAAAATATTCTCTCATATGGATAGAAGATTAGTAATCCATGTTTTTTAAAGGTATGTAAAAAAGTTTTAATTTATACCAGATTTCAGTTTAGTTGGTAGAATTTGATAATTGTTATTGATTATTTGTCAAACCTTTGATCCGGAAATGGGGATAACGGCTCTGACCTATTGGTCTCCCTTAATTGGGGGTTACTGGGTGGCGGGGTCATTACAGATGCCTAGAGTGATAATGAAGATCTAGCTAGATTAAGACTTGGTATAACCAATATTGAAAAATCAAAGCATGAGTTTGATCATCCTATCTAGAAAAATCCATGATAGTGCTTGTGGATAAGTGGATCACATAAAAACATTAGTATTGTGTAAACTTAAATAAGTTTCTAGCTCAGATTAGTCGCTAATTTTATGTACAAGTAGATTTTCATGCAAGTATCTATGGTAAAATGAGTGGTCATTCAAGTAAGTAGTCATATAAGTACATAAGGTTCAAGTGAGTTGTCATGCAAGTACACATAAGTTGTTATGCAAGTATATGAAACACAAGAGGTCAGTTTTTATATCAGGAAATATAAAAGAGTCAACTCTCCTTTAAGGAGTGGTGTTAAAATATGTTGTAAAGTCATTCCACATGAATGGAAAAACCTTAGGGAGGAAGGATAATTCAAAGTAAGTGGGTCCATGGTATGTGACTGGAGATTCTGATCTTTTAAACTTTTAATAATAAAAAAAGAGAACAACCTAGGCTAAACTACTCCTATAAATATGAATTGGATAACCTTGTTCTCGGTTATAATATTTGAGGTGACTTGATGAATGCATATTTATCTCTTTTTATCGCATTATTTAGGTTAATTTTATTAGGCTTTTATATCTATTTTCCTTCATTTTTAGGAATTAATTGCAATCTCCTTATTTTATCTCCTTATATTATATTTCTAATTATTTCATCTTCATTTTTTATGTTTTATTCAATTTGTCACTCCTTCAACTCTTGTCCAAGATTTCTCCATTCCGTAAATAAATATGAAGAATGAAAGGGTGATCATATCCCATCATAAGCCCCAAAAGGCCCAAGAATTAAAGACCTCTATGTACATCTCTGGCCTCCCAGTCGATCGAATGGCTCACCCAGTCAGCCGACTGAACTGCAAGGAATATTGCTTCCCAAAAATCCATTTGACCAACCCACATTCTCTAGTCGATGGACTCACCAATATTGACCAGTCATACTCAGATTGAGAAAGGTCATTACTTTAGATGTATTGACCAATCAAAGGCACATAATTAACTCTAATTGGTCTATTCACTTTCACTAGTTGATCAACTCACATCGAACACCAATCAAATATTGAATCAAGAAGGTCATCAATTGAGTCAAACTTCAACAACATGACTTTAGCATGAACCAACACATTAAAGTCAGTTGATTGACTGGGCTCCCCAGTCAATTGACCCGCACCCCAGATCAGGAAAGTAGCCTCTGCCAACATACACACTTCTAGGGTTTTGCCCCCTCCTTTCCCTTATAAAAGGAGGGGGGACTCCAAAGACAAAGGATCCAACTTTTTATACTTTAACCTTGTTCCTTTTTCATCGTGTCTGAGTAGTCTTCCCATTGTCAGGATATGGTGAGTAGACCCATGATCTCCATATCCTATACTAGTAAATTGTAATATCCTTCAAGATAACAAAAGATGTATTTTTATCCTTTAAAAGCATAGAATATGATTCGATCAGTCAGGATCCATGATAGTTACGATCTACAGTTATATAACCTTGTATTTGTCGTCTAGAAAATTAGATAAAACTAATATGTTCCTTGAAGAGACCACAAATTTAAACGTATTGGATGATTGAACCAAGACCTACATAACATTCATGAATATGGGTCTGTGGATAGTTTGATCCATGGGATCTGATTCCAAAGAGGACAAATATCCATTGTCCTAATTTAAAAATATATAAAAGGAAAATTAAAAGTGGCTAAGATAATTGTGGAGTTTGTGGTGGTGAAACCAGACTTTTGACAATTTCATAAAATCAGAATTGATCTTAATTGTTTGATTCTTTCTTTTCTTTGATCTCTTCACTCTTAGTTTTGTTCATAACATAGTCTCAACTCTTGCAATTTAATTTTGTTCCTTTCGATTCTGTAGTTCAATTCAGTACTTTTGAATTCAAAAAGTTTACTTTCTTATTCAAGATTAATCATTCTCCTAAACTTGATTTAAATATTGTTCATCGCATTCAATTTAAATTAAATATTGGCACACTACTGTAGGGATCAATACCTTATGTACTATATAAATTCATTTGTTTACAAGTAGAATGATTAGTCATCAAAGGTTAAACTTCAGGGACAATTTTCACTGGTGAATTTTGTGTGTTAATGATAGCACATCAAATTTCGACGATGTTGTCGGGGACGGAAAATGAGTTTTTTTTAAATCACATGCTTTGAACATTTAGGATATTTTCCCTCTTGCCTACCAAGACCCATTCCAGTAGTGTACTCCTTCTACCGAGTTTCCATTCGGGTAGTACCACTTTTCTACAAATTTCCACGTGCTCTTTTATATTCAAACTTATCCTTGTGAATATTGAAATTTTCTATTCCTTTTCCAAATAGCCTTTCACTATACATGTGACGTCCTAAGGCATTAACAATTTACCATTTTATCCTGAAATTGACAAAAAAATTCACCATTTGAACTGTACCAATCAGGCCAAGAAGGCTGATGAAGTAGAAATTGAAAGGCAAAAAGTAGAGGCACTAGACACCAAGAGAGAAACCATTAAAGCTAAATCAAAAGTAGTTGTAGCTTCCATCTTAGAAGCCAAGGCTATTTCCCATCAAGTAGGGAAGTAGATACAACTCAAGGATTTCTAACCATTAAGACATTATATCACATAGTCCCTCCTACTATCAGTGCTCCATAGTTTGAAATTAACACACATTGGATAACTATGATTCAAGCTAGCACATTTTCTGAGAGGATGGGTGAGAACTTCCAAGACCATCTCCAATGTTTCATCGATCTATGCACCTTATTCATGGTTCTTGGCATTCAAATTGTGCTCTTAAACTATGACTTTTCAAATACTCATTGATGGATCTAGCCAATTCCTGGAATGATGTCATGACTTTTCAAACATTCATTGATGGATCTAGCCAGTTCCTAGAACAATGCCATGGAAGGGGACCACATCACCACTTGGGAACCCCACAAATATAAATTCCTTGAAAAATATTACCCCCTGTCCCTCACCTATCAAATATAGGGTGAAATTACACAATTCAAAATGTCCCCTGAAGAAACATTGGGCAAAGCATGGGGGTGATTCAAGGAATTGATCTATCATTGACCACATCACATTGTTGCCATAGAGCTATTCATCAAGATATTTTATAGAGGTGTCGGTCTAGATAACAAAGTCTTCCTCGAAAGTTCCACATGAGGAAATTTCATATTCCAAAGTTTTTACAGTGCTATATATATTGTCAAAAGAAGCACTGAGACTCATGCCCAATCCTATCGTGGGTAAGGTGGAGTGCTCAAGGTTTCTAAGGATGAGTATATTTCTAATCTTAAGTCATGATTGTCGAAAGCCTCTAGATGCTTAATTTAAAACAAGACCAATTGGAATCCACCATTCATGCTTCTACAAGATGGGGACCCCCTCAATCTCAATATGCTACTGATTTCATTTGTAGAATTTTACACAACTTTGATCATCCCAAACAATAGTGCCAACTACTATAAAACACTCCCATGAAAACCATAGATGGGGAAAAAGTGGAGGAACTAAACTCAATTCACAACATTCCAGATCAAGCTTACTACAATCCCAATCAAACCAGGAATCATCCTAGTTCCCAATTCAGAAATCCATCTGGTGCTAAAACTTCATCCCAACATTTACCTCCTCAAATGAACTATCAAATTTATCCACCACCCAATTTCCAAATTTTTTTTACAACCAAAATAACTACCGGGGAAATTTCCAAAATCACAAGCAACAATTTTAAAATCTTAATCATGCCTCACAGATGCAGAAGCAACATATGCAGTAGTAGTAAGTGTAGTATCCTACACCCACTTCCATTTATGATGCACATTTCATGGGGTTAAAACCACTGATTCTATCCTAGATGGCGTCTATCAAGGAAACTGACTTCCAGGTGGCGTAACTCATTGCCAACCAACCCCATGCCACATGATAATTCATTGGGCAACCTGAGATCAATCCAAATCATCTCGATAAATTGAAGGTTGTCTCCACACATTTTGGGAAATTGCATCCTCCTTCACCTTCAACTCCTTCTTCTCCTCCTCCCATGAACCCCCATGTTACCTTCATCAACTTCAACGACAGTGATACAATCATGATTGACAAAGATCAATTGTTGAAAAAACCCGTAACCTCTAGTCTGGCAACACCTCCTGTTGTCAAAAATTCACCAATAGAGGACAACAAGCCTGGTGTACCAGTCTACATACCATATCCACTATATCAAGGATGCCTCAAGCAGACATGACTCGACACCAAATTCTTAAATTTTAAAGACACCATGAAGAAACTTCATGTTGATATTCCCTTCCTTGATGCACTTTCAGATATTCCCTCATGGTTCTAGTATCTCAAGTCTCCATTGACTCAGAAGTACACTACTACAATATACAAAACTATCAAGATTGAAAGAACTACATCAGACATCCTTCTTAGCAAAATGTCAAAGAAGAAGAAATAATCTCACTCCTTTGGGATCGAGTGTTATTTAGGTAATAACACATTTCGGCTTACAGACTTGGATGCAAAAATCTCAACTATGCCCTATAGTATCTATAAAAAATGGGGTTTGTTGATATGTTTCCCACAACTATGACCATCCAATTGGCATATTCATCTATGACTAAGAGAATGGGAATCATTGAGGATGTCCCTATCAATGTTGGAAAGGAAGCCTATGCTCCCCATGATTTCATCATCATGGACATTAAGGAGTATATTCATCACCCACTTATCTTTGGTTGACCATTTTTGGAAACTGCCCACACCTTGACAGATGTCAAGATGAGCACCATACTCTTGCACCTTAAAAAACAAGTCTTGGAATTTTGAGTATTTCAAAGTTTGAGAAAACCAAGCTTACATGAAGAAATCTATCTGCTTGGTTGCATGGACAAACTTTCCAAGCTTAGGCAAGAGTGTGAAGTCTCTGAAGACCACTTTTAGACATTCCTTACAAATCTGATTACATCTGATTTTGATGATGAGCAAATCATCTAGTGCCGATCCCATCTCAACATCGACGAGGACACAACAACTAAAATAGAGGACCTTAAAATGCTTTCTATCTTAGAATATATGGTAGAGTCTCCAAAAGATCATGAGAGGAAACCCTCCCAGAAGGTCTCAAATATGTTTTCCTTGATGACAAAGATACTTGTCTTGTCATCATAAATTTTGATCTTACATTTGACCAAGAGAGTAAACTTACGACTGAACTAAAGAAGAGAAAACTTGCTATGGGAAACAAGATGACTGACCTAAACGGGGTTAGTCTGACCATCTACATGCATAAATTCCCATGGTCGTGGAATACAAACTTTCAAGAGACCCTAATTGTAAGCTAAATACCAATATGAAAGAGGTCACCCACTTGGAGGTTATCAGGCTTCTTGTTGTGTGGTTATTTATTGGATATCTGATTTACCAAGGGTAAGTCTCATTCAAGCAGTGTCCAAGAAAGGAGGCACTACTGTGATAAAAAATGATAATGATGTACTCATTCCCACCCACACTATTACTGGGTGGAGAATGTGCATCGACTACCGTAAGTTGAACAAGTCCACAAGAAAGGATCACTTCCCTCTCCCCTTCCTTGATTCTTTGTTGGAGCATCTTGCTCACCAGGAATACTTTCTCCACTTAGATGGTCTAGAAAGGATCAGGGTTTCGGGGGCTGGAAATATTTTCCTCCGCACCACTAACTTAGTTTACGAGGACTCCCATGCCCATATGATGCCCTAATAGTTGCCTAAAGGAAAACCTAAACAACATCAAGTTATGCATATTTTAGTCATGAGTATTTTAGGGTTTTATTCATCAAGATTCTAATGTGGAACTATTGAGTTCTAAGTCAACCTTTCATCAAGGTAGATCAAATCTAGGGCAAGCATGTAACTTAAGGGAATGTATGCAAACCTAGGGTTCTAACTAGGGAAACAAAATTGAAATAGCCAGATTCCGACTACCATGGGCTCTAATACCGTGTTGTAAAGAGGTGAGATCACCTCCTTACTAAAATATGGTACACAAAACACATTTGGAAAGCAACATAATAATTTTTTTTCTAACTATATTCAATTTCATAAAAGATTGTACAAAATACATAAAAATCTCCCTTTTATGGTTACATCATCATACTAAACTAGGATCTAGATAGATGGAAGTCTAGAATACTCCACTTTAGTCTCCAAGAAACATATCCATCAGCTAGTCCATGTCAACGCTAAGATCTTCATGCCTTATCCATAACCTTACTCCACATCTGGGTGGTTGGGAAAGCACCCAGCAAGAGGGAAGGAAAATAAAAGTATGTGTCACTAAACTATAATAAAGGTGACAAGATAAATATAACAAGTAAATCATGCTAGGGATTCATCAAAAGATGAGACATCAAGAGTATGAGGCTTTAAACAAAGAAACTTGCCAATAACAAATATAAATGAAGGATTTGCATGTAAATTTATATATCTACCTAACTAAGTAGGGTTGAGGCACCTACCGGACCTCTAACCTTAGGTTAGGGGAGAATAAGACATTCCCAGTCACCTATAATATTATGGGGAGAAATACACACATTCTCCTAGGGCGATTATATACATGCCCTCTGTGGGTGGTTGTACATAAGTTCCACTACTTTACGATTAAATAGAACATATAACTACATGCTAACAAAAGAGTTATGGAAATATTAATCAAAGGATTTATACAACATGTCAGTGGGGTATAAAACCCAAGAAAGATAATACTACAACTGATTTTGAGGCATAACCAAATTAAGTATCAAGAATAATGGATTAGGTCAAATTAAGCCTCATTAGGGAACATGGGTAAAGGTATAATAAATTTCCCAACTGAAGATGTAGATGCACATACCTCTTTTCACAAATAAAGGTTAACTTGAATAGTATACTTTGGTCCAAAAAGTCAACTTTTCATCCTAGAAACACATTATGTATATTAGCCAAGGCAAAGTGAACATATTCATTCCTATTATATTTTTATATTATTATTACCCAATTCCCGAACATGTAATGTCATGTTAGGGTTTATGATTTTAATCTTTTTTGAGATAATATGAGATGCTTTACATAACTATATTAGTTCTAGTTACCAATATTTAGTCACATAAGTTTATGTAACTCATATATATGCAAATAATAATATATATGCTTCCAATATAGGTTTAATGATGTGAGTCCATATTATTCCTAACATCATTCTTACCATGTTTATTGGTGTAAGTATATTCCATATGAATATTTATTAGGTTCACTAATATACACATGCTTTGATCCAAATAACATGTCATCTAGATATATGTTTATAAAAGTATATTCCTTTACATATTATTGTTATTATTGTTTTACTATTTAATTCCTAAGAAGACAATATCATTAGATGAATTCTTATACAGATTTCAAGTTCCCTTGTATTAATTTAGATGAGAGTGTTCCCTAGATCCATATGTATTTCTAAATATCATGTAATGCACCTATATATATGATTTCTAATGTAAATGATACATTAAAACAAGGATACACCCACTAATGATTCTTAGGGTTTGGTAAATATAAAATAAGCAATTAGGGTGATTCATTAATCATTTTGGATATCAATCTACTCGGGTCTTATACAATATCTTCTATTTAATATCAAGTCTCCACTTTAACAATCATTAAAGTGTTTGATTTCATGCAATCTAATATTTACATTTGTATACAACAAAGTTGATAGGTAAGATAATTGACTAGTTCATTTTATGGTTTTAAATAACTAGATTTTCCTTACTTCATACTTATCCCATCTTTATAATCTATTTTCTAAAACAAAACTATTGAAAGTGAAATGAAGACTTACATGTCTAGGGTTACCATGGGGGTTGCATGTCTAGTTGATTCACAACAAGATGGGGACCCAAACACATCATCACGTTCTCTATGATCATGTGACCCAGTAAGAAGTAGCATCCAATGATTCACCGTCGTCAGGTTGAATTGAGGTGTTTGCAGATGTCATGGTGTTACAGATCTAGTGGTTGCAAACGACGACGTCACTGTCAAGGTCGACGACGTTGCACTTGGTGGCTACAATGCCCTGTTATCAGTGTGTGATGGCGTCAGGGTTGCTCTAGAAGTGGTGTTGTGGGTGTCGCGTCGTCATAGCATCGGGTTATGGCAGCGTCAGGGCATCGGGACGTCGCAACATCAGGGCGTCAGAAGGGACGGTGGTAGTGACGCTAACGCAACATTGAGGCATCGATTGGGCAGGTGTTAGTGACGCCGACGCAACATCAGGGGCTACTGGGCGTCGAGGGTCAGATCATAAGGTGTTAACGATGTCGACGCAGCGTCGGGGGTTGTTGGGCATCTAGTTTTAGGTGTCATTCAGGGAGAGGAAGAAGAGGAGGAGGAGGGGACGCTACCCAATGATCCTCAACTCTGTCTGGCGTTACTCGCCACTGTTGGACGCAAGGTGAGGGTAGGTGGGCGACTAGGGCTTCATGTGTTTGAGGATAAAAGGAATGAACGAGGGAAGATAAATAGGATACGGAGAGGAAGGGGGGTAAACGTGAGGTCACGTTAGAGGGAGAGGAAGTAACACAGTGTTGCGTTGCGTTGCGTTTGGTTTAAGAAATCATAAATTTGTTTAATCAAATACCACTATTAAAGCCTATGGTAATTATGATTTTAAATACCAATTCAATTGGGAAAGCAAGCATTATCTAATTAAATATAAAATTTGAACCCTATACTATTTAATACATGTAGATCCCAATTGTAAACATTAGTTTTCATTTTTGGGAATTCTAAGTATTTTATTTAATTCCTTTAAAGTAATTCATATTTTCTCTTTCTTCATATATTAGAGACTTATATAATTCTCAATTAATGTAAAACTTCACTCTCAAGCAAAACAAAATATATGGAACATGAATTTGTTATTAACATCATTTGTTTGTTATTTTAATTAATGATTTGAAGGTTTTGCATACTTTCTCTCTCCTAAATTTATCTTCTCATCAAATATTTTCCAAATTGAGTCAAAATTCATCCAAAGATATATTTTAACATGTTGAACACGAATTCAACATTATTTTGTTTGAAGACTTTTATTATTTTATTTAATACATTTAAATTTTATCACTTATCTTATCCTTTTAATTTATTAGAGGCATCTTGAAACTTTCTAAAAATGTAAAACTTGGCCTATAAGTAATACTAAATGTGTGGAACACAATTTTGGCATTAATTAATTTTTTTAAACATATATTTAATATTTTTGGTCTTTAAGTCATTTTTCTCTCCTGAATAAAATAAAATATTAAACATTGGCCAAATTAGATGCAAATTTGCCCAAAAGTTGATTTCCATGCTTCGATTATGAATATGGACTTAGTTTTCCAATTTGAGAACATTAGATATTTTATTTCACCTTATTGGCTTATCTCCTATTTTCTTTTAATAAAGGCTTGAATATTAGCTTTTATCTTCCGAATTAGGTACTTGGCCCTTAAGTTTCTTTTAAATCAAGAAAATGAGATTGATATCCACATTATCATCATTGGTTTCCACGTAATTTTTGAGACAATATATTCCTCATTATCTCCTTTTATCCATTATATCCCATATTATCTCCAATTATTACATTTATCATCTCCTTTATGTATATTTCGAGATTTCCTTTCTTTTTCATATTCTAAAAAACACTAGAAAGTTCTAGGACGAATTTATTTATTCTTTTTATCACTTAAGTAGACATTTTACATATTACACCCATTACTAAGCCTTCACTGAGGTATTTGTGCATAAACCCAAATATTGAGAGAAAATGTGAACAAATGCTCATTAGGCCATTATATTCTCCACAAATTACATAGAAAGGCCAAAGAAGATAGAAATGAAAGGAAAAGATGGAAAAGATGACCAAAAAGGCAAAATGTCCAGAATTTGGTATGTTACAACACTCCACCCCTTAAAGAGGATTTCATCCCCGAAATCACTAGCAATTAGAGAAGGGTGAGTGTGCAACCTCACATCACAAAACTTGAGGTTGTTTCTCCAACCATAACTTCCACCAAACAACTCATCAACATATACATCACAAGCATCTCAACATAGGTCAGGTTCTCAAGGATCACGTAGGGTTCCACTATTAAGATATTCTTTTTAGGAGATTTAACATTATTTATATTTTTAGCTCATTAACATTATACTCTTTATGATATCACATTATCATCATTATATTAATTACATCATTCCATATACACTTTATTGCCAAAAGGGGTTATATTTCATCATCATGCATTAAACTATTTATATGTATTTCTCATTTATCTTATTAAGGATTTTATTAAAATTAAGAGTTACCCAATTATCTCAACATTCATTATTATATTTGATCATTGTCCTTAATAATTTGGATTTATACTTCCTTATCCTCATATTATCACTTTATTAATGATAAGAAATCATGTTACACGAATATAAGATATTCTATCCAATTTGTGGTTAAGCATACAATTATTCCAATTAATGTCACATTAGTTACTTATACTCATATTAAACATTTTTCACATTGTCATATTATATTTATTGCTCACATTAATGTCGTCATTGATCATTTCTCATATTCATTCATTTATATTATTGATTTTGCACATTTATGTGAATCCCATCACTTCATATTCACATTGAAGCCATTACATGTATCTTAATGATCATGGTGAGACATATTACTCATCAACAAATTGATTCACATTAAGTGACTAATCACATGTGTATTAGATAATAAGGTAACTTGCATTTTATATTGATGATTTGATTAATATGTGATTAAATGATTATATATATATCATTTATGTGTATCAAGGTATGTTAACTGATTATGGCACATAACATCATTAATGTATCATCAAAGGCATTAAAGATGTATAGATTAGGGTTAGATTATTACAACTTAGGGTTTAGGTCGACATTACCATTTTATTTCACTTATTCATCCTTAGCATGCATTAATTACAAATTATAACCTTACTCATAACATCATTAGGGTTTTTGGTTCATGACATTATTAAGATCTGACTTATTGACAATTAGCATTGATATTCATATTATGTGCCTTGGATGTACATTAGGGTTCAAGCACATGCATTATTCCTTATATGATAATTATATGTTCATTAATATGTAAACAAGCATGTTAGGGTTACCATTATTACTTGTTTGGAGAACATTAAGAACAACAACCTCCTAAGCATGGAGTTAGGGTTTCTAAAGATAGATTAGATAGACTTCAAGATGTTATAGGGTTCCATCCCCCCTAAAGAGGATTTCGTCCATGAAATCTAACCACTCAAACATAATCAATTAACCAGAGTCGACCCCTTAAAGGGTTCGACCTATCACACCAAACTACATTAGGGTTAAAGGATGAGTTTAACTAAAACATACTCAAGATCCATCATGCTTCCACTGTGCACTCTGATATCTTCCCAAACACCCAAACTCCAAGGTCTAGGTTCTAGGGATAAAATTATCCAAGCATGTGGTCCTAATGGACATAAGCAAACTATCTTGGTATCCATCCTCAAACAAATCAACTTAGGGTTCCCAAAGATAGAATCTAAGGTCACTATTTCCAAAAAGCAAACTATTTTGGGCAATTTGTATTAGCTCAGGCCAGGCCAGTATCATATTGGCATGGGAGTCCTCGTAAACCAAGCTAGTGGTGCGGAGGAAAATATTGCCAGCTTCTGAAACCTTGATCCTTTCTGGACACCTTTGCTTCAACTTCATGCCCTAATAGTTGCCTAAAGGCAAACCTAAACAACATCAAGTTATGCATATTTTAGTCATGAGTATTTTAGGGTTTTATTCATCAAGATTCTAATGTGTAACTATTGAGATCTAAGTCAACCTTTCATCAAAGTAGATCAAATCTAGGGTAACCATGTAAGTTAAGGGAAAGTATGCAAACCTAGGGTTCTAACTAGGGAGACAAAATTGAAATAGCCAGATTTCGACTACCATGGGCTCTAATACCATGTTGTAAAGGGGCAAGATCACCTCCTTACTAAAATATGGTAAACAAAACACATTTGAAAAGTAGCAGAATAAATGTTTTTCGGACTATATTTAATTTCATAAAAGATTGTACAAAATACATAAAAATCTCCCTTTTAGGGTTACATCATCATACACAACTAGGATCTAGATAGAAGGAAGTCTAGAATATTCCACTTTGTCTCTAAGCAACATATCCATCATCTAGTCCATGTCAATGCTAAGATCTTCATGCCTTATCCATCACCTTGCTCCACATCTGGGTGGTTGGGAAAGCAACCAAAAAGAGGGAAGGAAAATAAAAGTATGTGTCACTAAACTATACTAAAGGTGACAAGATAAATATAACAAGTAAATCAGGCTAGGGATTCATCAAAAGATGAGACATCAAGAGTATGAGGCTTTAAACAAAGAAACTTGCCAATAAAAAATATAAATGAAGGATTTACACGTAAATTAATATGTCAACCTAGCTAAGTAGGGTTGAGGCACCTACCAGACCTCTAACCTTAGGTGAGGGGAGAATAAGATATTCCCAGTCACCTATAATATTATGGGGAGAAATACACACATTCCCCTAGGGCGATTATATACGTGCCCTTTGTGGGTGGTTGTACATAAGTACCACTACTTTACGATTAAATAGAACATATAACTACATGCTAGCAAAAGAGTTATGGCAAGATTAATCAAAGGATTTATACAACATGTCAGTGGGGTATAAAACCCAAGAAAGATAATACTACAACTGATTTTGAGGCATAAACAAATTAAGTTTCAAGAATAATGGATTAGGTCAAATTAAGCCTCATTAGGGAACATGGGTAAAGGTATAATAAATTTCCCAACTGAAGATGTTGATGCACATACCTCTTTTCACACATAAAGGTTAACTTGAATAGTATACTTTGGTCCACAAAGTCAACTTTTCTTCCTAGAAACACATTATGTATATTAGCTAAGTCAAAGTGAACACATTCATTCCTATTATATTTTTATATTATTATTTCCCAATTACCGACCATGTAATGTCATGTTAGGGTTTATGATTTTAATCTTTGTTGAGATAATATGTGATGCTTTACATATCTATCTTAGTTCTATGTACCAATATTTAGTCACATAAGTTTATGTAACTCATATATATGCGGATAATAATATATATGCTTCCAATATAGGTTTAATGATGTCAGTCCATATTATTCCTAACATCATGCTTACTATGTTTATTGGTGTAAGTATATTCCATATGAATATTTATTAGGTTCACTAATATACACATGCTTTGATCCAACTAACATGTCATCTAGATATATGTTTATAAAAGTATATTCCTTTACATATTATTATTATTATTAATTTTTACTATTTAATTCCTAAGAAGACAATATCGTCAGATGAATTCTTATACAGATTTCAAGTTCCCTTGTATTAATTTAGATGAGAGTGTTCCCTAGATCCATATGTATTTCTAATTATCATGTAATTCACCTATATATATGATTGCTAATGTAAAGGATACATTAAAACAAGGATACACCCACTAATGATTGTTGGGGTTTGGTAAATATACAATAAGCAATTAGGGTGATTTATTAATCATTTTGGACATCAATCTACCCAGGTATTATACAATATCTTCTATTTAATATCAAGTCTCCACTTTAACATATCATTAAAGTGTTTGATTTCATGCAATCTAATATTTACATTTGTATACAACAAAGTTGATAGGTAAGATAATTGACTAGTTCATGTTATGGTTTTAAATAACTAGATTATCCTTACTCCATATTTATCCCATCTTTATAATCTATTTTCTAAAACAAAACTATTGAAAGTGAAATGAAGACTTACATGTCTAGGGTTACCATGGGGGTTGCATGTCTGGTTGATTCACAACAAGATGGGGACCCAAACACATCATCACGTTCTCTATGATCATGTGACCCAGGAAGAAGCAGCATGCAATGAATCACCATCGTCAGGTTGAATGGAGGTGTTTGTAGACGTCATGGTGTTGCAGATCTAGTGGTTGTGAATGACAATGTCGATGTCAAGGTCAACGGCGTTGCACTTGGTGGTTACGATGCCCTGCTATCAGTGTGTGATGGTCTCAGGGTTGCTCTGGAAGTGGTGTTGTGGGCGTCAGGGCATCATAGCATCGGGGTGTGGCAGCATCAGGGTGTCGGGGGGTCACAGCGTCAGGACGTCAGAAGGGAAGGTGGTAGTGACGCTAATGCAGCATCGAGGCATCATTTGGGCAGGTGTTAGTGACACCGACACATCGTCGGGGGCTACTGGGCATCGAGGGTTAGATCAGAAGGTGTTCATAGTGCCGATGCAGCATCGGTGGTTGATGGGCGTCTAGTTTCAGGCGCCGTTCAATGGAGAGGAAGAAGAAGAGGAGGCGATGCTGCCTAATGATCCTCAACTCTGTCTGGCATTGCTCGCCACGGTTGGACGCAAGGTGAGGGTAGGCTGGGCGGCTAGGGCTTCGTGTGTTTTAGGAGAAAAGGAATGAAGGAGGGAAGATAAATAGGATATAGAGAGGAAGGGGGTAAACATGAGGTCATGTTGGAGGGAGAGGAAGTAACACATCATTGCGTTATGTTTGGTTTAGGAAATCATAAATTTTTTTAATCAAATACCACTATTAAAGCCTATGGTAATTAGGATTTTAAATACCAATTCAATTGGGAAAGCAAGCATTATCCAGTTAAATATAAAATTTGAACCCTATACTATTTAATACATGTAGATCCCAATTGTAACATTAGTTTTCATTTTTGGGAATTCTAAGTATTTTATTTAATTCCTTTAAAGTAATTAATATTTTATCTTTCTTAACATATTAGAGACTTATATAATTATCAGTTAAAGTGAAACTTCACTCTCAAGCAAAACAAAATATATGGAATATGAATTTGTTATTAACTTCATTTGTTTGTTATTTTAATTAATGATTTGAAGGTTTTGCACACTTTCTCTCTCCTAAATTTATCTACTCATCAGGTATAGAGACCTTCATAAAAGGATGGCAGCGCTAGGTTTGGACGGGGTTCTAGGGAGCGATCGTGAAAGCGACGAAGTGGGAGGACGGAATAGTGCAAGTAGAGACATGATCTTCGATCCCGGAGAAGACACAATGAAGACCTTCGACGATCAGAGTCGGAAGGATACTGAGAACCTAACTACGAAGCAAGAGGGGCCAAAAGGAAGCGGGAGATACAATAAGAAAGTCATCATGCACTCAGTGCCAGAGATCGACCTGACCATCACGATGGTCGTCATGCACGATCATCCTGATGGTGGGGGTATGGCTAATGACCCAAGAGAAAACACCACACCGGTGATGACGTCGATCAACGGGGCGAAAGAAGGAACCAAGAATGGCCCATAGTGGTGCCTCTAACCTCATATGCGGAGGCAACCAGAGGCATACCATCAGTACAACAAGAGAAGGATAACAATATCTTCTTTCTGGAAAAGCTATTTGAAGAAGACCTCCCTTACACGACGGTTTCCCTAGAAGAGATGGACGGGGTTCCGTCACTCTCAATAGAACCTCAGGCAGAAGAGGACCTAACAAGACCATGGATATATGCGGTGGTGGCTCACTTGATTAATACTGAGATCAGATATATGACCCTCAGGGACAAGATCAAGCTTCTTTGGCAGATCAAGGGCAGGTTTAACATGTTTGAGATGGAACATAGTCATTTTGTCATACAAATCTCATGTCAAGACGACTATGAGATGGTGCTTATGGGAGGGCCATGGAAGATATTTGGATGCCCGCTGGTGGTGTGGGATTGGTACCCAAACTTCAGACCTTCCTTGGACCTGCCGAACTACATAATCACGTGGGTGAGGATCATAAACCTCCCACTCCACCTTTATGTTAACACTATGTTTGAATACATAAGACAGGATCTGGTCAATTTGTTCAAAGTTGATAGCCACACCGAAAGTAGATCCCACAGCCATTTCACCAGGTTGGCTATTGAGATCGACACAACAAAGGAGCTGGCCACTTCGATACAAATTAATGGAGTGGAATTTGAGGTTTACTATGAGGGACTGCCATGGGCCTGTGCAAAGTGTGGGAAGGAAGGCCACATTTCTAAGACTTGCGACACTGCCCAAATATCTGAGGGAGCAACACAGGATATTCCGAAAGAGGGAGAAGCAATGTCCCAACAAGCACATAAAGAAGCAAGCACAGGGGGGTGGTAGGTGCAGACATGAAGAGGGAACTCAACAAGGAGAAAGATAATACCAAGTAATACACATGGAGACTCCTCCAACAGGTGTGCAAGCCTAGAATTCGAACAATCCGAGCTCTTAGAAGAACAATCAGCAGGCGCTGCTGAGCAACGATACCATGTTCGAGAGGATAGGGTAGAACAAAACAAAACTATTAAAGTTGGGAGGAAGAAGAAAGTCGTGAATAGAGAAGATGACCCAGAAGAAACCAAATTTGTGCTCGGGGATATCACCAACAACCACACAAAAGATAAGGAGGGGACCGCAGGAGGAAAATCATTTGAGAGGAATAAGGAGAACCATGTTGCAGTAAATCCGGAGGTGAACGAATTTGTGATCATAGAAGAAGAAGGTGAGACTGAATCGAAGGAGACTATTATGGATGATAATTCAGGAGATCTAGAGACTGAATAAATGACATGCATGTGAAGGATGAAGAAGAGCAGACAGGGGAAAGAGCATAAGACCTTTGAAAAATCCTTGCAACCTACAAGACCCAGATCAAGTAGCAATTTTAATACCAAGAGGAAGGATAAAAGCAAGCCGCCGGATGAACAAGCTTCCTGCAGATGCAACAGGAGAATAGCGTCCATTAGTGCAGAGAATGAAGAGTTGAGGACCTCTGTCGGCGGCAAAGGCAATGGGTCAGCTGCAGACAACGCCCAAGTGGAAACTCAAGTCTAGCAAGCACCACACCTTTCCAACCTAGAGCTTATGTTCAGTATACTGTGCTGGAACGTCAGAGGAATTGGTAAAAGTGATACCATAAGGGTTCTTAAAAACCTCATTTCCTTACATAAACCGGTGATTGTAGCTGTGCTGGAACCACGCAGCAGTGGCACATTTGCTACTAACACAATTAGGAAAAGTAGTTTCAATAGACCCTTTTGCTGTGAAGCTCGTAGGTTCTTAGGCAGAATCTATATTTTATGGAATGAGGGAGACTACGAGATCTGAATAAAGAACTATCATAGACAGTTCATATCTTGCTGCATCAACAACGCCTTCATTTGCACCTTTATATATGCTAGCCCGCACAGTTCAGTCCGTAAGCTTGTTTGGGACCATTTGATCTCACTGCGAAAGAACACTATTATGCCTTGGGTAGCTCTAGGGGACTTTAACACCACCCTACTACCTGAGGCGAAGATTGGCACTCTAATCTATAACTTTAACGAGGCACATATTTTCAACAACACTTTACTTGAAGAAGGTTTATCTGATATTGGATACAACGGCCCCAGATGTACTTACATCCATGGTTAGTTGTGGGAACGACTTGATAGCGCCCTGGCCAACATAGAGTTTTTGTTAGATTATCCACAAGTAACGGTGATCCACCTCCCAAGAGCAGAATCTGACCACTGCCCCATCCTCCTGTGCCCCTCAGTGAGAGGCCCACCTTCTTCTAGGTTTGTCATAAGGGAGTCTTGGACTAATAATCCTGAGTTCCAAGAGATTATTCGTGAAAAATGAAACTTGAATATGGATTTTCACGAGGCTCTCAGTAGTGCAAAGAAATATATTGTCGTCTGGGCAGCTAATGAAAGAAAACAAAGAGGTAAAGAAAAACTTAGAATCATTCACAGCCTAGAAACACTTCAGAACTCCCTCTTTGACAAGTTTGATAGTACAATAGTTCAACTTATTGGAGAGATGGAAGCAAAGTACCTTGACGTCCTGAGAAAGGAAGAGGATGACCTCAAACAAAAGAGCCACATCAATTGTCTCAAGAATGGTGATAACTATTCAAGCTTTTATAACACCTTTGTTAAGCAAAGAAGGCAACATAATAATGTTACTATGCTGAAGGATCAATCTGGTAATTGGATATCAGATGAAGGACGTATCTTGGAGATGGTTTTACAACATTTCAGGAGTCTTTTCACAGAACCAGTCCACCATAATGATGATGATATTCACATTTACACAGGCTCCTTCAGATGTCTTACTATTGATGAAGCCAGAATCATAGAAATCCTACCTAATCTCCATGAACAACACAACACCTTGTCCAGCAACGACCCCCACAAGGCCCCGGGCCCTGACGGTGTTGACCTCTTGAAGAGTTGACATTCCATAAAACACTCCTTGCTAGCCACAACGTGCACTGCCATAAAAGGCAAGGAACTGGAGTCCGTTTTCTACAATGCAAGCATTGTCCTCATTCCTAAAGTATCTAAACCCGAGAAATGTGAGGAGTTTAGACCCATTTCTTTAAACAATTGCGTGCTAAAGATTGTATCGAAGATTATTGTAGAAAGAATAAAAGGCTACCTCCCAGAATGGATCTCACCAACCCAAAGTGCATTTGTACCAGGGTGGAAAATAGCTGATAACATCGCGGTAGCATAGGAGATTCTTCAC
The DNA here is from genome assembly GCA_963693085.1 of Alisma plantago-aquatica. Taxonomy (NCBI): domain Eukaryota; kingdom Viridiplantae; phylum Streptophyta; class Magnoliopsida; order Alismatales; family Alismataceae; genus Alisma; species Alisma plantago-aquatica. The sequence goes on along the minus strand of OY856414.1, from coordinate 887,537,212 downwards.
ATCATGTGGAGGAAAACAATGCCTAGAACTATGGCTATCAAGATTGATCTATCTAATGCCTATGATAGAATGACATGGCCTTTTATAGAGGACACTCTTCTCAAAACCGGGCTTCCTGAGTCTATCAGAAAATACATTCTTAACTCAATCTCTGGCGGTGATGCCTCCATCATTTGGAAAGGTAAAGAGATCGGATCCTTCAAGGCAACTAGAGGCCTCCATCAAGGAGATCCCCTATCACCTTATCTATTTGTCCTATGTCTTGAAATACTAAGCTAGTCCGTTAATAAACTTGTAATAGAGAAAAAATGGACACTGATTAAAATTTATAGCAAGGGGCCTAAAATCTCACACCTGTGCTTTGCTGATGACCTGCTTCTCTTTGCAAAAGCAGACATTGGGGAGATGAAGACTATTCTCAGTTTCTTTGAAGACTTTGGGGCCATTTCGGGATAGGTCATCTCCATCAACAAGTCCAATATACACTTATCTAAGAACGTGCCTCAGAGAACCAGGAGACGCTTATGCAGGTTGAGCGGCTTCTCCCAGACAAACAACATGGGAAAGTACCTGGGCGTACCTTTGATTCATGGGAAAGTGAAAAAGGATACGTATAGTGGTGTCATCAGAAAGGTGTCGGCTAACATCAGTTCGTGGGCAACACGAACCCTCTCTCTCACTGGTCGAGTGAGTTTATCCAAATCCACCCTTTTGGCCATTCCAGCATATGCAATGCAAACCGCAGTGATCCATGTGAAAGTGTGTGATCGCATAGATAGCAATATCCATTCCTTCATATGGGGAGGTAACCATAAGCATCATCCCCTATCTCTAGTGGCATGGAATAAAGTAACATCTGACAAAGAACATGGAGGCCTGGGTATTAAGTCTATGAGGGAACTTAATGAAGCACTGATCACCAAACATGCCTGGGAACTGAGTTCAGCTAGGAATTCACCATGGTGCGCAGGTCTACGGCACAAAGTTCGAAAAATATGAGGGCCATTATCTACCATACATATCCCGTTTAGGACGGGTGACCTTATAGCAGAAGCATTTCATTCTGAACAACTCTATAATGATAATCACCAATGGAGAGAAAACTAACATATGGTCTGATCACTGGTGCGACAACATCACTTTTCTAAAAGAGGTAGCATTAAAGTCGATCCCCGATAACATGACACAAATGACAGTGAATAATCTTATCAACCAAGATTATAGTTGGGACGTCGATCTTTTGAAGGAATGGTTTCCACAGAACATTATCAAGAAGATAACGAACATACCTCCACCGCTACATACTGTGATGCTGGACAAGAGGGCTTGGAACCATACCGATTCAGGCAATTTTTCTACCAGAAGCACATACAATGTCCTGTGGGAGGGAAAGGATATCAGAATGGAGGGAAAGTGGATGATTAAAATATCTATGAAGGTAAAGTTCATGCTTTGGCTCGTGGGTCACAAGGCTATTCTCACAAATAGCAGAAGAAGAGCCCGACACTTAACCAGTGACAACAATTGTCCGATCTTCATGAATGTAGAGGAATTGACTATTCATGCTCTTCGAGATTGCGAACACCCGACACAAATCTGGAAATTGAACCTCCATCACGATACATGGGAAACCTTCTTTGCAACAACGAATATGTGGAGCTGGCTGGACAAAAGCTTATTAGCGCCGTAACCCAACAACCTGCTATTCACAGTGGGTTGCTGGCATATTTAGAACTAGAGAAACAAGGTTGTGTTCGAGAACAAGATGTTGACAGCAACTCAGGTCCAGACCATGGTCACAAAAGATGTCACCCTTACATTCAAAGCTTGGGCCATGAGCGACGCTGCTAAGACAACGCTGAAACCTACATTCACTTGGTGCAGACCTACCAAAGAGTCAATCAAGCTGAACACTGATGCCACCTTCGATGCACGAACAGGCCGATCGGCGATTGCTGTGGTCGGAAGGAACCACGACGACAAGTGGCAAGACGTCTAGGGAAAGATCGTGAGAGCTAATAGCACCTTGGAAGCAGAAGTAATGGCAATTGCCTTAGCTACTGAGATAGGTAAACAACATAAATTCAGGCTCATCTGCATAGAAACGGACTCCAAAAAAGCAAGGCTCGCCATTGAGGGCAATTCTTTAGACTTCCCAAAGCCGGCCAAGTGGATAGAAGAGGTCAAGGCTAGGATGGAACCATGATGGATTCATGGCTTCACGAAGAGAGAAGGTAACAAGGCAACAGACTGGATGGCCAAGTTCCACAACAAAAACCAGGGTGACTTTTACTTCTATAAAAGCCCACCTATCGACCTTGTTGATATAATCAACTTGGACCTCTATAATGGTAGTAGTACTAGCATGTTTAATCCTGTTATGAATATGTCTCAGTGTAACAATTTACTCAATTTGCTTGCACAAGAGGGGCGAGAAGAATAAAATAGCCCTCTGACTTTCCTTAAAAAAATTATCTTCTCATCAAATATTTTCCAAATTGAGTCAAAATTCATCCAAAGATATATTTTAACATGTTGAACACGAATTTGGCATTATTTTATTTGAAGACTTTTATTATTTTATTTAATACATTTAAATTTTATCACTTATCTTATCCTTTTAATTTATTAGAGGCATCTAGAAACTTTCTAAAATGTAAAATTTGGCCTATAAGCAATACTAAATGTGTGGGACACGATTTTGGCATTAATTAATTTTTTTCAACATATATTTAATATTTTTGGTCTTTAAGTCATTTTCTCTCTCCTAAATAAAATAAAATATTAAACATTGGCCAAATTACATGCAAATTTGCCCAAAAGCTTATTTCCATGCATAGATTACGAATGTGGAGTTAGTTTTCTTATTTGAGAACATTAGATATTTTATTTCACCTTATTGGCTTATCTCCTATTTTCTTTTAATAAATACTTTAATATATGTTTTTATCTTCCAAATTAGGTGATACTTGGCCCTTAAGTTTCTTTTAAATCAAGAAAATGAGATTGATATCCAAATTATCTTCATTGGTTTCCACTTATGATTTTTGAGACAATATATTCCTCATTATCTCCTTTTATCCATTATATCCCATATTATCTCCAATTATTACATTTATCACCTCCTTTATGTATATTTTGGGATTTCCTTTCTTTTTCATATTCTAAAAAGCACTAGAAAGTTCTAGGACGAATTTATTTATTCTTTTTATCCCTTAAGTGGACATTTTACATATTACACCATTACTAAGCCTTCACTGAGGTATTTGTGCATAAACCCAAATATTGAGAGAAAAGGTGAACAAATGCTCATTAGGCCATTATATTCTCCACAAATTACATAGAAAGGCCAACGAAGATAGAAATGAAAGGAAAAGATGGAAAAGATGACCAAAAAGGCAAAATGTCCAAAATTTAGTATGTTACAATTCTCTAGTACTCCACATCTGATAAAAATAAACTACAACAAGTCCTATAATGCATATCAGCCCATAACATCCGTCAACCTTTGTAGTACTGAAAATCTCTCAGCATCATTGTTTCCACCTACAAATTGTCCTCAATATGTTGTTATTGTAACATTGACAAAAAACTCATTGGTTTGTTTAGATATTGAGTTAGGATAGGTTCACATACTTTTTTGAACATTTTACACTTGTTGATTTTTTTTAGACTTCTATTCACAATACAATGTACTAGATACTACATAACATCATCCTTATCCCATGAAACCCTCAGTGTCATTACTAGAAAATTTATGAATCCAAATTATTATACAAAGGAAGGAATATGCAAAGTGAATTTGGGGTTTTAATCCCACCTCCTCTTGTCACAATAACCATGTCAAAGTTTCATCTATGATGACTGGAATGAAGGATAATAGAGATTAGGTGGGAAGGTGTCAAGTGTTATTTGGATCTCATGTTTCCTTTCTGACTATGTATGACATGCCATAGAAATTCATGTCTTTTTATGTATTCAGATTTAGGGTCCTTTGTGATCTAATTATAATGAATTTGTTATCAGTAAGAAAATTGTGTTAACTTGAAGTAAAATATAATATATTGAGGGTAACTTGTGTCACAACATTTAGGGTTTAGTTATATATGAGTTCAATAAAAATGAACATTATTATTATGATTGGTTTAAAAAGGAATTGTTCTAAGATAAAACTTGGATTTTGACTAATAAAAGTCTAGAATCTTAATAGCATTTGATGTTCGTTTCTCCTATTTTCCAAAAAAAATTTGTATTATACTATTTTTTCTTAAATAGACATATTTATTGTTTACCCTTTATGTTATTTTTATTCCAATTTTATCTAAAATGTGATATTTTCTATACATATTTCCAATTTGGTTTGTAATTTGTATTTATAATTTTAATCATTGCTTTCTCCATATTGTGGGTTTTTCCCATTTTAATGTTAAAATCCTATATACATCTGTAATATTCATTGCTATATATTTCCTCTTTGTAAACTTACTATTGATGGATATAATTTACCTCCAAATGATGTTCTAGGAGTCTTTTGATGTGCTAGTTATTCCATTTTGGTTAATTTTACTCATGTATCTTCAAATTCATAAGAAACCCTATGGTTATGGAATTATGGTTTTCACATATTCTATTAACATCAATTTGTTTTAGATAAGTAGGACATGAGATATGTTTTTGATAGATGATGATCATGGTTTGTATGAATGATATCTTGGGTGAAAATAAATATTTTTATGGCATGAGCTTTTGGGCCTTTCTATGCATACACTTTCCATCAATGTTTTTTTTAGTCTTAGGGAGACCCCGCTCCCCCTCCTTCTCAAATAGGTGCCAGAGCCCGGATGACCCAAGGAGTTGGTAATTACAGTGCGCTCAGGGGGATTCGAACCTGGGTCCCCTAGGGAGGACAAGCCGGACCGAACCACCTGAGCTACACTGGCCGAGTCACTTTCCATCAATGTTGCATAAACATCGTTGTAGGGTTTCACATCCACATGTGAACCTGAGATATTGATGGATAGTTTTTATGGGAGGTGCTAGTCTAATGAAATAATTTTTTACCCTCTCCTAGTGGAATGTGGTCCAATCAATTATGAACATGTTTTTATTGTTATTGAAAAACATGGGTAATGTGTGCTACCCATGTTGTTGTTTGAGGAGTGGAGGGAATGTGTGTAATCCTAAGTCACTCTGATAAGTTGAGATAACATAAATTATTTTTTGTCTTAATGAGAACAAAATATAATTTTTAAGTACTTATCAAATAAATATGTGCAACATAGCATGTTGATGTACTTTTGATAATTGAAGGCAAATTGTGTTGTCTTTATTAATATTGGAAAGCATATTAAGTGTGGCTCTTTTTGTGCTTAGCTATTGTTACATGCTATTGGTTAATTATTGAGAAAGTGTACCTATTCGAATTATTTTTTTATTAGTTTATTTATATATGACTCTTTTTCATTTTTATACATTATGGATGATCTTTAACTTTCTATATTTCAATCATTAACTAATTTTGACATTATTTTATGTTGACATGTTTGTCTATCTAAGTTTATTCTGACGTATTTCCTATAATTTTCATTATGTTGACATAATTTCTCTATTATGCCATGAAATCATCTTTTGATAGATTTCCATAATGGTTAAACTTGTCTCCTTTTGGTATCTTTCAACACTAATCATAGGCTAAATTTGATAATGATGACGGATGGTTAAGATCACTACTTCAGCATTCCATGGCCCATGGTATTATTTATACCAAACTTTAAAGAATGGTATGTTTTCTACTGTTGTTGTTTCTAACTATGGTATGTAGTTCTTTGAGGAATATATGATTTATAATAATGAAAATAGACCGATCACATAAAAGAATAACATATTGACGATGGTTGTATTTTATAAAAAATTAAACCTTCCATTTATCCATCTTTATATGTCATAAAAGATTAATGTTGATGGTCCCACTAGACGTATTTTTTCTTATTTAGGTCCTTACGAAGAAACCAAAGTTGATAAGTTTTTTTCTTGCATATCTATAGCCAAAATGTATCTTTATGTGACTTTTAGGTTACCGAAATCTTTGGTCACGCTATTAATCTGATTGAGATAGCATTGTAAGAACTCTTAGTTTAGATGGGAGACATAAGTAGGATTTGTACCTAGATATATCTTTTGGTCAAGCATCCAACTTGAGCGAGTGCTATGTCGGTCAAACTCAAAATACGATTAGATTTATAACTATATTCCAATTCAACCCAATGTTTCTATTGATCAAGGATTCACATATTTACCAAATGACAGTTAACAAATCTAGAATCAATTTATTAGTTGTCATATTGAATTGAGAAACATCCCTATGCATTTAGTCAAAGTTACATTTTAACCAAATGCCACCTTGATAAAAGTATATTTTCACCAATGGGTCTCAAAAAATACAGTTGTTTTCATAACTTCATTCCAATTGAAAATGTAACCATTGATCAAGGACATTCCTATACACACCAAATTTCTTTCGTAGAGTATCTATGATAAATTTCTACATATGGATACCATATTTAATGACCTTTTTACACACATGAGTGATTGAATTCATTTTGAGAAAATATTTTTGTATGGGCCCTTAGTGATCTACACTGTGCTCACAGTATAGTTTCTCTCACTTTAAGCTCATCAACAAAAAATTTGTGACCTTTTTACACACATGAGTGATTGAATTCATTTTGAGAAAATATTTTTGTATGGTGCCTTGGTGATCTGCATTGTGCTCACACTAGAGTTTTTCTCATTTTCTAGAAGGTTTCCAATCCTTTCAAGAAGCTCATCAACAAAAAAATTGTGATGTATATTGTATTACTTTTTCCCAATTTCTTTTCTTGTGAATATTTCTTCTCGAGATGCAATAAGGTGAGTGAACCAACAATTAGTCTACAATCTAGAAGTGGTCCTCCTGCCTATCACTTTGTATTTTGAATAAGTCATTGCTTTATATTTTGAATAAATCATTGCTTTATATTTTGAAAATATGTCCTCCTACCTATCATTTTTTACATATATATTATTGTATTGTTTTCTTCAAATAGTCGTTGTAAAGTCAAATATACTATAAATAAATATAGTATGTGCATATCTAGTCGTTGTAAAGTCAAATAGGAGCAAATAAGCAAACTGTTGTGGTTTTTATATTGTGTAAAATAATTGCGTTAAATCACTCCTTTCTCACTAACTTAAGTTTTTGTTATAATATAGGAGAGTATCCATGAACCTATAGTATCCATGAACCTATAGACTCTATTTTCATGTTGTAGAGGTTTTTGACTTGTAACTACATATGGACAATTTCCACTAAGGAGTTTTCTGCTAATTTAATTTTTAACAATGTGTCTTTTAGTTTGAGTTATATTATGGATGGGATGTGTGTGTGCATGTATGTCTGATATATGTGTGTATGTTTCAAGAATGGATATGTCCTTCTGATTTGAGTATATACCTTAAAACCAAATTCTCTTAGGATTTCCATTGACATGAGAATGACTACATGTTAATAAAGTAAGACAAGAAAAAGGTAAACGGGAAGCTAGGGATCCCAAAATACCATCTTTACAATCACTTCACTATGTATACTTGATCCCACTGGTCCAACAATTTTTCATTTTTTAAATAAAAAAATATATGAGGAGAAAATAGATAAGATGAGTGTATGTTCAATATACCTTGGCTTTTCTAAAGGACTTGAGATGTCTTCTAGAAATAAACCAATTACATACAATATGCAACATATGAAATTCATTATTCTCATTTTGGCTGTGAGAGTACAATGACCTCCTTCATAGTTTGTTACACTTCATTTGTACTCCTCTACTTCTACTCCTACTTCTCCACATTGCAAAACCTATTTCTCTTCCATAATTCAATCACTACGCCTTGTGTTTACTAATTGATCACACTTTTAATCAACAACTTCTTAAAAAAACAAATTATGGCTAACTAATGGCTCAATACTAATCTCTTGTTAGTATATGGATCAACACATGAAATATTGGAGGATTCTAAATTTTGTAAGGTAGAATGCCATTTAGTTCTATAAATGAGCAACATGTTTAATCTTTATCATACTGACCGTCTTCATGTGTGTTTACCTCCAATGTTTCTAAAAAGGAGACACATTATTTATTTTTTGTTTCAACTATGTTATTTAGTTTCTTAAGATTATTTAATTTATACTAATAAAAGTCTTACTAAAAATATAATTCATAGTCATCATTTTCCTATTTATGTATATGCATTCTTTTTTTCTTAATTAATCAACAAAGTAGTAGAGATTGACCATTGCATCTACACGACCCAAATGAGTTTTGTTTTCCATTCCATGTAATGAAGATTTTGAAAAACTAATAGCAAATTTAATGGGATCAAACTAGAGACTTTTTGCAACAAAATTTAGGATCATGTTAGTAGTCCACTTCATATGACATGGATTGTATCATAAATATGTATATAATAACCACTATAGGTTTTCGAGTGCTAACACATGAAAAGAAATTCCTCAACAGTACATGAGTGTCAACAGATAATGTAATATCATTGGCAAAGTGAGAAGGGGTGAAATAGGTGCACGTTCTCTACCCAAAATGGAAAATAAATAAATATCAATACTTATCGGTCCTAGTTACAAGAGAACTATGTAAGATAATTATGTATTGTACTTTCTAACAAATGTCTCTATTCATAGGTATAAAACCATAAATAACCTCCCTATTATAAAAAAACAAATAAATTAATTAGGTGTATCTAATCTAGGTCATTGATGCATGTGATTTATGTTTTTGCATGATTGCATAATACTTTTTACTATGGACAAAAATAATTGTGTTGCATTTTTTCTATGCTTTGGGTGCATTTTTGGGTCATGAGCGGTTGCATTTTAAAGAAAGATGCAAATAATGTTCTTTATAAAGTGTTCTAATCTCCCATAAATTAGTTGTTGGTAGGCAACATTTGGTTGTTATCTTAATGAAAAAGATACTATTGATCAATGACCATTTGAAAAGGTAGCATACCATAGTAATTTTCCTTGTAATTATATTTATGTATCAATGTACAAATGTGAACATTTATGATCAAATTATAGTTTTCCAATATATAGTTTCTTAGACAACAAAGAGTCTGGTCAATTAATTAGTACACATGTCCCTTTAAGTTGATAACTGATGTGACTAGAAGAATATATATAGATGATATAATGAAACATCTTAAAATTAAGATAACATCAGTTTTATATATGTTATAGGAATAACCTTGACTAAATTTGTACTATATATGATAGCTTGGAGGGTGTCAGATGAAATATTGACATATATTTTTGAAATTACAAACTTGTCTTCTTTATTTTACTAAAATAATGGTGCATCACATGTTTTCCAATAAGCCAACAATTCATTAGTATATGATGTATATATACACTATATATGAAAGGTTGTGTAAGGTGTTGGATTTTTATTTTATGAAAGATATAGAGAGATGAAAAAATATTACTTTTATTTTCAATTATGAAACTATCCTTTATATGAAAGTCCTTAACAAAATAGATTAATATTTTCTTACTCCCACCAATTTCCACCTTCCCTTACCCCAAAGCCCTAGACTTCTAGGGTTTTGACCACTTCCATAATCTATTACATGCTTGCTATCCATCTTGGAGGAAGCAGGAGTTGCTCTTGCTACTGAATGTGAAGGAGAAGAAAGCTTCCTCGAGTTTCCATGTCCATTTATTATTCTTCTTCTTCTTTTATTCTTTTAGTTCCATGAGTAGTTAATCCCTTATAGGTGGGTTGTTTGTGGCAAAAATGTTGATTTGATAACATGTAGGGAGAAAATATATTGTAAACACTATAGAGTCAACCTTTATTATAATTGTCTTATATTTTTATATTATTTCACATTTTTTCTTGTTGTTTGTGCTTAAAAAAATGGATTGCTTGTTGATTTGTGCTTGAAACAACTTAGACTCTTATGAGAGAATGGCTTGTATGTGGTTATTTTAGGATTTATCCTATGTCCAACTGGTGGATCCCTAGATAACCCTATCTTCCCACATACACATCCCCACTCTTACTTCTGGATGGAAGATCTAAGTAGCTAATGTAGGACTTCTTAGTGCAATTGCATTGGAACTAAAGGCTAGATGGTGAGTGATGTGAGGTGAAAAATCCTCACCTCCACTCTTTATTCCTACCCTTGGCTCCCAGTTGCCCTAAGGACACCTACTCTAGACACCTAGACTAGCTAGATCCTTTTAGAATTTGACATAAGCCCTATCTCAATCGAGCCTTGTAAGATTGGATAAAGTTTGCGGGTGTAGTTCCCCTTCACAAACCTTATACCACCTGAATCCAACCAATAGCTTTGGGTAATTCTATAGAATTTATCTTGTTGTTTGGTTTAACAATATAGAATGAATGGATAGAATTTACATGCTATGACCCGCCAACTTGGATTCTAGTTACATTCCCCCCAAATGTCCCATACCTTTGTTAATTGCTTAAAACCCTCATTATCTTCCTTTCTAGTTGATGCTTTCCTAGTTAGTTGCTTTAGTCACTTGTTAGCTAATTGCCTTGTTTTTCATAGTTAGGTCTTGCTAGAGTAGTCAATACTCTTTTGAGCTTTAGAGTTGTAGTACTTGCTGGTTAGATCTAGTTTAGATTCTTTATTACTTTAGTGCCTAAATTGCTAGTCTAGTGTAGTGAGAGTTCATTCTTTAGTCTAATCATTATCTCTCTTAGTCTTATTTTCCTTGATAATTACAACTAAACTATCTAGGGTTAACTTAGGCTTTGTTTCCTTTCTTTGCTTACCTTTAATTGTTTGTTTGACCCCTTAGTGTAATAAACCCAAAACCAACCTCAAACCCTTAAACCCTAGACCCTATGGTAGGAACCTAGTCAAACTAACTTATCTCTAGTGCCTCCCTATCTCCATGTGGATTGACCCTATCTTGCCCCTTTTCTATACAATAATATGATAATGTGCACTTACATGTGATATATTTTAGTCTAAGTGAGTGTGTTCGTTTAGGGATTTACAAATTTTAAATGATCCCATTGTGTGTGCTAAAGGCGCATCTAATCAATATTCAATTGGTTAGGTGTACCCCATGAAAGACACAATCAAGCTTTTTGATACTATTGTCGGGGATAGAAAATTCCATAGCTCACTAGTAGTTATGGTGTGACACTTCCCTAAACAATCATCTTTTACTAGTTTAACTAACTACATTGAGAATCACAATCAAGCTTTTTGGCATCATTTCCAGGGATAGAGGTTCTCAACCTAGCTTGTAAGTTTAGCTTAGATCTTTTCCTACTACCCTCATCATTGTTGTTATTTATTTTTTGTTTACTTTTACATACATGTCATCTAACTTAGCTTCTTTTGCTTGGTTGTGACTCGTGCAGGTGATAGATGTGCAAGTTTGGACAACATTCACTATCTATTGACTCTTTCATAGCAGATTCTAAGATAGGAAGAAGAAGATATCTATACGGGCTCAGGCAACATCAAAATGTTGAGATGGGAGATATCCATGATGAAAGGAATGATGCCCCAATTCCTCCTCCACTGCCCAAGCCATTGCATGACCACTTCATTATCAGAAATTACACCTTCCCAATTGCCACAAGGTTTGATCAAAATCATGGGTCAACAGTTCTAAATTCCACCAACCCTTCTTGGATCCCCTAACTTTCTACTAGTTGGAGAATGAAAACCCCTACCACCACATTGATGCCTTCTTGGAGACATGCTCCACTTTCCACACTCCTACTGCCATGGATGACTTGACACGCCATACTCTATTTCCCTTTTCGTTCAAGGAGAAAGCAAGGAATGGTATTTGTCCAAGGTAGAGCTTGTTACTTGGGAGGCTGTGAAAAATGACTTTCTAAGGAAGTTCTACCTAATTGCTAAGATGACTCCAATCTGAAGCCACATAAATTCATTCATCTGAAGGGAGAATTTGGGCAATTTCATGAAACTTGGGAAAGGTTCCAAAAGTTGTTGCAAAATTTTTCACATCACAAGGTGCTCATATGGTAGTTTGTCCAATCTTTTTACACCAGTCTTTCAGAAATGGGTCAAATAGTAGTTGACTCATCTTGTGGTGGAGCTTTCATGGCCAAGCCTTCAAAAGAATCATGGCCCTTCTTTTGAGTGCTTGGCTGAAAACTCTTGACATCGAGCCTCTAGAGTGGGTCCCTATTGTGATAGAAAATGTACAAATCCCCCTCTCCAAGCCATGAATGATGTGGATCCACAAGTAAAGAAGATATTGGCAGATATGATGAACTTGATGAAAACTCATGTGGGTGGTTCTTCTAGCCATTTCACAAACTCTGTGGTGGCCCATTTGTGAGGAATTTCAATCTCTACAATATTTTGGCAACCGCAAAAACCAAGGACCTATGTCAAATTCTTGAACTCCAAAATGGAGAAATCATCCTAACTTCTTTTGGAAACAAGGAGATGAAGGACAAAGACAGCCTAGGCAAAACCAAGGACCAAGGAACAATGCAAGGTTTGAAGAGGAAGTTCGTGGAATATTGAGGAATATAGATGAAGTGAAGAAGGATGTGTCATCCAATGGACAAGCAATCAACCACCTTGAATAATGGTTGGATAGAAATTTCCCTTTCACTTGCCTACCGTGAGAAAGGAAGACTCCCTTCCCAATCCATGGTCAATCAAAATAATTATATCAGTTTCAATGGACGTTCCTCACAATACCTATGTTCCACCACAAGGACAAGTGGCAACCTTGAAACAATATCAAGGAACCTTAAACCCATATGCTCATCCACCACCACAACCTCCATTCAACCTCCAATACACCCAACAAGCACCACCTCAGTACCAACAACAACCACCTTAATACCAACCACCTCCACAACAACCACCTCTACAACGACCACCCTACATCCTCTTAAGCCTGAACCCACCACACTAAACACTACCACCACCACCATCATCAGGAGCTACCCCTCCTCCCCATAATCAAGTGAACATGGTGTCCTACATATGGGGTAACAAGGTTTTTGATAAATCCATGAAGGGAAAAGAGAAAATGTCCAAAGATCATGATGGAAAATCAATACTGGAAAGTTCTTGTGAGGGTTCCAAGAGCACCAAAAACCCTTTTGTCCCACCATTATGTGTGAGTTTCAAGTGCACTAGTGTTCTTTCTATCCCACCTTTGCTGGAGAAGATAGCACCTATTATCCCACATTGTTTGAGGAGATAACACCAAGTGTCTCATGAGTTTTTGAAAAGATAATATCATGTGTCTCGCCATCACTCGAGATGACACCATCATGTACCCCAACCCATGATCCAAGGCATCCCAATGTGATTTTTTAAGGTTATGAAGTTTTCACTATGATTTAACTCCCTCTCTTGGATGCCTTAGAAGACCCTTTCCTCAAGAGAAGGCATGGGTATAGCATGAAAATTTTGAAGGTCTTAAGGCAAATTAAGGTGACCACTCCATTGCTTGACATCATCAAGAAAAACCCAACTTATTTGCAGTTCCACAAGGGTGTGTACACCTTCAAGAAGAAGATAAAAGGGATGCTTCTCAAGGGGAGTATGTTGATCAAGTTGAAAGGTTTTTTTGATGAGGTCCATTGTTGTGAGATCTATGGTGATGATCCCAAAAGGGATGAAGACCATGAAGTGAATGCCTTTAACAAGATTGTTGTTGTTGATGATGATGGGAGAACCTTTCTAGTGAATGAATGATGAATGGAGGAACATCAAGCCTGACTGAAGGCATTCAATTTAGAGCTAGTGAGACAAAACCCACCTCAGTTTGAGATTTTTTTTCTCAAAACCCTTTTGTTTGTTATACTTTTGTTTTTCGAAGAAACACACACACACACTATACTTGATGGTTTTTCTATTTGTAAATTGTAAGATGGGTACATTGGAAGGAGGGTGAGGCATTGATTATCTCGATAAAGAGAAGATCAAGATAGAAAAGGAAATTGAAAATCAGTAGAAAAGCTACATGATGGTTACTAAAACAGCTATTCTACACAACACAACTGTTTTGCGGAAAACTATTGTGGCAGCTCTACCCTTCTCACTGGACACCTTGAGATCTTTCTCCACTCTTGGTGTTTGTTTATCACGACTCATGCACTCAACCCTATGATTCTAAATGTCTATTTCATACTGAGGACAACATGGTTTAGAGTTTGGGGTGGAAGGGCAGACAACCCTTGTTTTATCTTCCTTGTTAAATATTCAAATAGTATAACCAACTCTCATATCAGTTTATATGTACTTTGTGCTTGCTTACATACATGCGTAATATGCAGTTGAATTTCATGTATTTTTGTGTAATTTAAAAAAAAATCTTTTCATGTCATACATTGCATTTCATGTAGATTTTTGTAGATTTTGAGTGTTTTAGCTAGGATTTGCTTGTGTTGTGCTTTTTATTTCCTAAATGTTGGTTTAGATGTGGTTGAATGCAAATTGGCACCATTTTGGTCAATCATGTCAAATTTGAATCTACTTGCCCAATGGTGTATTTCAACTAAATCTCTATCTATTGTGATGTGAATGATTAGAATTGGGATAATGCATCCAGTTTATGATTTTTTTGGCTAAATGAATCCCATGATGAAATTTTGTATGTGCTCAAAACCTCACCAAAGTACTTAACTATTTTGATAAAAGTGTGAACCTTTCAAGCCTTAAGCACCTGAGATTATTCAGTCCATGTAAAAAGAGTGTAATACACTATATTGCTCATTTTATGCATGGCTTTTTTGTTTGGCAAATGTTGCATGGATTGATTTGTGTGGATGGAATCATACATGAACCATCAACACTCATGACCCCTCTTTGAATCGATAATTCTTCTATCATCTTATTACCTCTCTACCTCATGCAAGGATGTCAAAAGTTCACATATTACCCCGGGCCACCCTCTAAAATTTGGGGGTGGCTATATCTATATCACCACACTTGACGTTTGTCACCATATGTCCTCCTTACATATAGGGTAGAGAAAAAGAAAAATAAATAAGTGATGGCTCTATGTAAAATCCTCTCAAGAAAATAAAATAAAAAGATGAGTGTTCATATGTAATAGCACTCTATTCCCTTCCATAACCTTTTCTTCTCTTTTTATGCCTGGTAGGGTTGGGGTAAATCAACTCTAGCCCTCACACCCCTACCACGCCAAGTGGGTCATGCAAGGTGGGATGAAGTGTATGATGTAGTTCTAGCAAGTGAAATAATAACTTTAACCATTTGAATGTGTGCCATTCATGATAAGGTTTATCTAGAGCTTTATAAAATTTACATCACTTACATGTGTGGTTGGCATTTGATATTTGAAGCTTTTTTTATTTGTGTTTCATTCACACTTGAAAATGGTAAATGAATAGAGGGTAGTAGATTGCATGCCTAATTCCACATGTGCACTTATTATAGACAAATAACATCATGATCTTGGTTTTCTTGAATGAATTCAAAGAAAGATTAAGTTGGAGCATACTGGAGAACAAGTATGTTTAAAGTTTAGGGTGGTGATGCAACCCTAATTTAGGGTTTCATCAAGTGTCTTAGTGCACTAGAATCACATCAAAATCTGTTAGGAAGCATGTTGTTTCCTTCAATATGCGTATTAGCACCAAATGCACTTATGGACATTCTTTGCGTGTTTTTTGGTACTTGGACCATGCTTGGATGGAGGGGGGGGGGAGGAAGGTGATCTTAGGCTCCCTTTGTTATTGAAAGAATCTCAGGAAGCTCCAAGAGCTCCAACAACCTACCTCTAGTGGCCAAAACTCCATTCAAGCAAAGACGTTTAAGGAAATCCATCGTTCAAGCTCAAACTTCCTTAGAAGACCCCAACATGGTCATGGTGTTTAGAAATGGCCGTGCTAGCCAAGTTTAAGAATCACATTAGAGCACAGAATCATACATTAAAGAAGGACTCAACGCCACAACCTTGCAAGCTACCACAATTGTTCTAAGATGGACCCAAAATGACCATGCATCCTACCACGACCGTGGTATCGAGATCCCAGTGTGCCCATAGTCTTCAAAATGGCTAGCTACTCCTCATCCAAAATGGTCATGCACCACTACATGCCTATGTGGCCACCTACCCACCACAGACGTGCTTCCCAGCACGACCATGACAACCCACATCTAAACACCAATTTTTAACTATAAAGTTCCACTCCATCAACACGACCATGCTACACCTTACCCCCCACATCTGTGTTGCCCAACATAAGTGTGTTGCTACTCAAATCCTACTATATTTTGTAAAATTCTACCGATTTTTCCCCTATTTGCCCAAGTGCTTCCCCACCTCCTATATATACATGGATGGCGGCTGGAGCACGGAGTTACCCACTCCTAGCATTTACTAGAGAATTCAAGGTGATCCCTCCTACTCCCACCTACCTCCACCTTATTTCCAGCTCCCCTTATCCCAAAACCCTAGATTTTCTAGGGTTTTAACCACTTGAATAATACATTACATATTTTCCATCCATATTGGATGGAGGAGAAACTTCTCTTAATATTAGAGGTGAAGGAGAAGATAGTTTCGATGAGTTTTCATGGCCACTTTTTTTTTGTTGTTCTTCTTCTGCTTCTTCTTCTTATTATTATTATTATTATTATTATTATTTTATTCTTTTTAGTTCCATGAGTAGATAACCCCTTTTAGGTGGACTATTTGGGGCAAAATATTACTTTGATACTATGTTGGGGGAAAGTAACTTGAAACATTATAAATTCATTTTACGATGATTGTCTTCTACTTTTATTTTATTTCCCATATTTCTTCTTATGTTATGTGCTTAAAAACATGGATTACTAGTTGATTTCTGCTAAAAACCACTCAGACTCTAGGAGAAAATAATTTATATGTGGCTATTATAGGATTGCTACTAGGTTCCACTAGTGGATCCGTGCATCCCCTCTCTTACTTATATGTAGAAGATCTAAGTAGCTAATGTAGGAGTATGTAGTGCAATTTCCTAGGAGTTTTCTGAAGGCAAGATGGTGAGTGTTGTGAGGTGAAACACTCTCACCTCCACTCTCCATTCCTATCCTTGGCTCCCCATTTCCTTAAGGAAACTTACTCTAGAAACCTAGAATTGTCAGATCCTATTAGAATTTCACCTAAGTCCTAGCCCAAGTGATCCTTGTTAAGGTTGGATAAGATGTGCAAGGGTGTAGTTTCCTTTCACACACCTTATACCACCCATAACCAACTAGTAACTTAGGTTAATTATGTAGTATATATGTTGTTGTTTTGTTTAACAATCTACAATGAAAGGATATAATTTTCATACTATAATCCCCCCAAATTTGGATTCTAGTTTCATCTCCCCAAAACGGTCCACACATCCATTAGTTTCATAAACCCCTCATTATCTTCCTTGCTAGTTGATGCTTGCTTGGTTAGTTACTTTAATTGCTTGTTAGCTAATTGCCTTATTTTTCATAGTTAGGTCTTGCTAGATAAATTAGTGCTCCTTTAAGCTTCAGAGTTCTAGTTCTTGCTTTAGTTAGTGCTAGTTTAGATTCTTGATTGCTCTAGTGTCTAAATTGATGTAATGTTCTTGCTTTGTTGCTTTAGTCTAATCATTCTGTCTTTTATTTAATCTTGTTTTCTTTGTTAATTATAATTGAATTGTCTAGGGTTAACTTAGGTTTTGGTTACCTTTAATTGCTTATTAGAGAGCTTTAGTGTAATCAACCTTAAACCAACCCCAAACCCTTAAAGCCTAAACCCCGCAGTAGGAATCTAGTCAAACTAACTTAACTCTAGTGTCTCCTATCTTCCTGTGGATTGACCTCTATCGTTTTGCTTTTCTTTTCTATAATATGACATACTTAGAGGAGCAAGCTATCTTTGCGATCGTTATATGTGTAGAATACATATCTTTATGCGTAAGAAGTACAACAAGAAAATTATGTCAAACTGTCTAACTATGGTTGGAAGACTAGCCGACCATCTGTTTGAAAGATTATCTTTTACAATATCGAGCAAAGTGACGATGATATTAAAGATGGATGGATGGGGAAAATTTCCAGGTTATAATTCCTACAAAGTCTCAATTCTCACAGTTTGTTTTCAAATTTTTTTAGTCATCGTCTACTTGGTGATATGCCGCATTATGCTTGAATTACTACTGCTCAGTAGTAGTCATCTTCTTTGACTGTCATTCAGGTATGAACTTTGTGCGTGATCTCTTGCTATTTAGATGGCTCCGCCACTATATGCAAGAACACTATCACCTCGCACCTTCTGGATACAAGAGGCGTGCACTGACCACAGACAACGATTCATCATCACATCCATTTGCAAAATTCTAGGCACAATTACTTATCCATCTGTTGGCATACCCGGAACATGAAAAAAAATGAGAGTTAATCCATCCTAGAGATGTATTATTGCTCATGCAAAAGTTATGCAAAGCACATATTAAGTACAATTATTTTATCCACCCCCACAAATTTTACTTGTGATATCTAATTCCACCCCAAATTATGAAAATCATTTAAATATAAATTTTGTTCATTTCTAGTTCCCTCCATTTAATAAAAAGTTATGTTGCCTTACGATTTCTCTCCAGTCCATATTCATTCACACAAATACATATATTTTATGCACATTTGTTGATACTTTTTATTTGTAACTTATTTCATATGTTGCATCTAATGTCGTTATATATACACAACAATATATCTTTCAAATTTTAATCATAAATATATTAATTTACACAATATTACATATTGTAATATTTGCTCATGAATAATCATTATCATTTTTAACCCAACTTTTACGTAAAATACAATATGTACAATACCAGACGTATAGTACTATCATCTTCTTATAATCTTCCTTATACATAAAATGCTTAAATAATTTCGTTGCAAATATAAATGAAGTTCACTCTTCAGTGATGATCTGAGGTTGTGTTAATTTTTTTGTCTTATAGTACCAACACACACTACAAGATGTACAATACATACAATACAAGATGTACAATACTAACAACCATATATTACATGTATCCCTCAAATCTTGTTACCAATGCCCCATCAGATATTTGTATCTTTAGTATGTACAGTAGAAGACATACAATAATAACATCATTTGTCAACATTGTGTAAAGAAGTACATTACTAAAAGACACATTGTATAAGTACATTACTAACTACATGCAATACCTCTATAAACCACATATAATATCTCAGTACCAAATGTACGACACTAACATCATTTGACAATACAATATGAGACATACAATATGAACGTACAATATGACACTACATTTTATATACATTTAAAATTAGCGCTTGTCAAAACTACACACAAGAAGTACAATATTAACAACCACATTGTACGAGAAATGCAATATTAACAACCACTTTGTATACATTCAAAATGTAAAAATAATACAATACTTTCAACCACATTATGCATGAATTATAATACTAGCAATCACATTTCATACATTTAAATGTAGCATTTGCCAAACTTGTGTACAAAAAGTAAAGTGCTTACAAACCCATTGTTTAAGAGGTACAATACTAACAACTATATTTTGCAACACAAGAAGTACAATACTAATACCACATTGTACATGAAGTACAATACTAACAATCATATTTTTGCATACATTCAGAATGTAGCATTTGACAAAAATTGTATACAAGAATTACAAATACATTCTATAAGAAGTACAATACTAACAACCACATTTTGCAGTACAAGAAGTACAATACTAACAACCACATTTTATAGTACAAGAAGTACAATACTAACAACCAATCCTTTCCCCTCATTCAAAAGTATAATACTAAACTCATTGCTAGTGTTAGCTCAACCAAATCAATAGATGAACAAGTGGGTGTTGTACAAGATTTAGAGGAAACACACAAAATAGGTGAGGGAGAATGAGGCAGAGGTGTTGCAATAGAGTTAGGTGAAGGAGAAGGGAAAAGGCAGAGGAAGCTGGAATTGGGTACAATACTTGGGTAGGATAGTCTGCAACACCAAGAGAGGTCACTTCACTGTAATGTGCTCTGACTGGACTGTCTGTATACAACTCTCTGACAGGATCGTTAACAGCTTACCCTGATAGGAGTACTATACTTGTGATGGGCTAGTTTTGTGGAGGAGAGATCTCTGGGCAGAGGAGTATGCGGCAGAGAATTCCTTGAAACAGAGTAGTATTGTACTACTATAGGAGAGCTAGGGTTGTGGGGGAGACTGGGATCAGAGGGGGTAGGTGTGGTAGAGCTCAGTTAGGTTGTTGTAGTAGATCTCAATGGAAGATAAGGTGAACAGAGTAGGAAGTCGGAATCAGAGTACTGTAAGTATGAGAGAGTGCTACGACTGTGGACTAGCCGAGAGGAGGGATCATGGGTGTGAAGACACCTCTCTAGTGAGAGAGAGGATTGAGAGATAGAGGGGTATGATGAGAGGTTTTGGGAGTTCCTGATGTCTGTTTGACCCAACGTACAATTAATTTACATCGACAGAAAAGTGGCTAGGCCCATAAAAAATGTGTGCTACTGAGAAATGAGTGGGTAGTCGAGTGTACATGTGACTGTGGATAGCATAACTCCATCCATTTTGAATGGTTTTAAAAAGAATGATGGATTATTTTTATGGGAGTAGACAGTCATGGTGCATGTGCAATTATGGAGTTGGAGAAAACATGCCGCTACAGGATTGGTGGTTAACAAATGGGGTTCAAATCTATTGTCTCAAATTTGTTGTCCCAATGTGTTACTATTAATCTCATCCTTACACACACCTCGTTAACTTTTTTAGGGATGATTTTTTAGATAAATGAATGAGAAATATTTTTTTAGGATACAACCAGGACACCAAGTCTGATACAATAGATTTGGAGGCTAACAAACGTGATGTATCCATAGGCACCAAATAACCACTAACTAATTCACACCGTTTCTTTTGGTCTTTGCATGTTCTTCCAATTTTTCAAAGATATTGTTGACTTGAGAGTTATACATTACCCATATTTTGATAATGAATTAACCATTCCATTCATATGTATCTAATATGTTTGTTCAAGATTGATTTCAGGCTTTAGGTACATGAAAAGGATCAAATTACATAAGCCCATATTTTGATAATGAATTAACCATTCCATTCTGATGGAACTAGGACTTACATTAAAAGATCACTCTTCCAATGGGAGTCCCAAAGATGCACCAAAAACCCTAGGGAGTTGATGTTCTCTCTAGGTTTACCTAGAACTGGTGCTTAGATAACAACTCCAACCCCATAAGAGTATGGAAGCCTTATCATAGTACAGATTTAGGATCGAACCCAAAAGACAACGGTCTTGTTGCAAGCAACAAGATGAAAAACGTATAGAACTTCACTTAGCTACTCACTAGTTGGCACTTATATCGAAAAGTTGGATTTTGATGGTTTTAAACTAAAACATGAAAAGTATAAAAAGCAAACAAATCTAAGAGTTAAACTATGATAAAGATCACTAGGGTGTGATCGGTTTTTCACCACCACTACACATCGATCAACACATGTAAAGCAAAACTTAACCTGCAAAAAGAGTTCGGTCAGTTAGTATCCTTGTAGACCTAGTCTCCTTTCGGATAACCTAGCTACGAGAAGTGCGGGAATGTTGCAACGCCAGCCATTCCCGATCAAATGGTCACATTACTTTACATCATTCCCCTCGCAAAGTATGTTCCTCGACTTACCAAGGTTGCACTTCCATACGTCAACTGATTCCATTTCATAGTATGAAAGTGCAACGGATGATAGTGAGTTTACTCCACTTCTTGAGATACACTTCTAGATACCGAAACAGATACATGGTGGATACATGCATCAAGAACCAACATGCAAACGAGTTTCGAATCTAATAGTAAAAACGTAGACAATTCATACTAAAAGATAAAAGATAACACAAGTTGGAGATCAAGCAACAAGTATTCATTAATCGTTTGATGTTGAACCGACAAAGATAAGAACTCTACATTACAACCTAAGGATTACATTTTACATGATATGAAAGTATAGGTAGCGGGGCTACTCCCCGCACCCTAGTGAAGAAGACTACTCCCTCATGACTAAGACTAAGAAGGAGGCGAGAAGAGAGAGAGAGAGCATCATCCCCACAAGGATGGAGGAAAGTCAACCCCTTGGAGAGAGAGAGCAATGATCCACCAGTCTTCGTAGGTTGCACAATGAGGAGGTCTCCTCTTCCCACCTTCTTGACGAAGAAGGAGAAAGCAACTTCAGGATGGAGTATGGACCTCAGACCGACAGCCCCAGGGCGGAGGATGGAAGTGGCAAGAGCTCTGGAACGATTGGGGCAGCCTTTGGACGTCTGAGATCTTCTCTTGGAGGACCCTTGGGGTCTTATTTATAGGCTTTGAGTGAAGTCCAAACGGTTTGGAGACCGTTTGGACCTCAAGACCGTTTGGGGCCTCAAGACCGTTTGGCTTCAAACGGTCTTGAGACCGTATGCACTCCATGCGGTCTCGGGACCGTTTGGATTCATGCGGTCTTGAGACCGTTTGAACTCCATGCGGTCTCGGGGCCGGTTGGCTTCATGCGGTCTTGAGACCGTTTGAACTCCATGCGGTCTCGGGGTCGGTTGGCTTCATGCGGTCTTGGGACCGTTTGACTCCATGCGGTCTCGGGACCGGTTGGATTCATGCGGTCTTGAGAACGTTTGAACTCCATGCGGTCTCGGGACCGGTTGGCTTCATGCGGTCTTGAGACCGTTTGAACTCCATGCGGTCTCGGGACCGGTTGGCTTCATGCGGTCTTGAGACCGTTTGAACTCCATGCAGTCTCGGGACCGGTTGGCTTCATGCGGTCTTGAGACCGTTTGAACTCCATGCGGTCTCGGGACCGGTTGGCTTCATGCGGTCTTGAGACCGTTTGAACTCCATGCGGTCTCGGGACCGGTTGGCTTCATGCGGTCTTGAGACTGTTTGAACTCCATGCGGTCTCGGGACCGGTTGGCTTCATGCGGTCTTGAGACAGTTTGAACTCCATGCGGTCTTGGGACCGGTTGGCTTCATGCGGTCTTGGGACCATTTGAATCCACTCGGTCTTGAGGCTTGGTTATTCTTTTATGATTTTTTTGTGCTTTTTCTACATATATAAAAGGAAAAAGTTAGTCTGATGGTGTATTTACAAAAAGGGGTAAAATTAGGATTATGTATAGTTTAAACTTAAAAAGAGTATGGAAAACTAAGGAAAAAGACTAAGATAAACGACTAAAATAGGAGGTTATCACCTTCATATGTATCTAATATGTTTGTTCAAGATTGATTTCAGGCTTTAGGTACATGAAAATGATCAAATTACACAAGACCTAGCTTGTTCAAGTTCAAGTTAAAAGCAATACAAGTGTGCATTTTTGGAAAACACCCCAAATGACCTTAGATAATTTTTGTAATTACCTGTATTGATGATATGGCTGCTAAATATTATGAGAAAAAATTAGGGGCACTTCGTTCCAAGGTTTAATCACTCAATTGTCAATTTAGAAAATTTGTCACAGGCTGTTTATCGGTCAAGTTGGAAACTCTACCGATTCAGTGATGGATTTTCTAAAGATGACCCATCGGTCAAGTTGCACACTCACAAAACTCGACCGAATGACTCACTGAGCAAGGTCGAGTTTCTCGAAGAAAACTCGACCGATAGTTTAAAAATTATCTTTGTCATTTAGTAGATCGGTCGAGTTACCTTTATTGAAACTTGACCGAATGTACTATATGAAAAATGCACAAAAAGTGATTATAACTATTGTTGAGTTTTTTTGGCCAAAAATGGATCCATTGTAGTTATATTTTGACCTGAAGTGATCCCACACTCAAGGAAAACCCTCAGCTATAAATCGGACCCCTTGGAGTTAATTCCAAGTTTGCTCATTCATGCTATTCTAATTCCTTACTATAGTTGAGTGTGTTGCAACTTCTTGAGCCCCTTTCTCTCTCTAGTTCATACTTCATTTCATGATTATGAGTGAGATAGGCCAGTTGTAAGAGAGCTACTTCCTTGTGCTTGTAAAGCTCTAATTCCATTCCATCTTCCCTAACCCTTACCTCTATGAAGCAAAGGTGAAGAAAGCTACTTCAAGTGAAGGTGGAGTTGTTGTTCTTCTTCTTCAAGGTTGAAGAAGAGGTGAATATCTTCTACAGGTAAAGGAGAAGGCAAATACTAAAGATCCAAGTAGAGTGGGTAAACCCTTGAAGGATGAAGACTTGTGCAAGAGTAGGTAAGACCATGGGAGAAGGCTGAAGACTCTTGACAAAGTGGGCAAGTCCTTGGTAAGGTAGAAGACTCTGTGTGCTTGGATGGGTATGTCTTTTGGTGGTCTTGTGTTGTAACTCTTATTGGTGAATATATAGAGAAAAGTACTTGCAAGGTCATAACCTCTCTAGGTAGTGGACTGACTCTCTCCTAGTTTGGAGAGTGGAACCACTCTAAATGATCTTGTAAAGTGTTTGACTTCATTTTCTCTCATCCTTGCTATTCTTGTTACTTAGGACTTCAAATTGCACTTAATATATTAGTTTTTATTGATATAATTTGAAGGTCTAATATATCTTGTGAGATTTTTTGAAGCTCTATTCACCCCCCCTCTAGATACCTAGATCCAACGAGTGGCATCAGAGCTAAGGATCTTCTCCAACAATCTCTCACGAGATGAGAAGATGGGTGACAACCTACTTGGTTCTCTCAACCTAGAGGGAGGGATCATCTTCCGATCTTTGATAGCTCCAACTTCCTCTATTGGATGATGCACATGCAATTCTACATTCAAGGCATGAACTTTGATACGTGGAAGGTGATGGTCACACCATACAAGGAGCCAACTAGAGTTGTTGTAACATGGAGTGAAGCTGCACTCAAAGAAGCCCAAATCAATTCCAAAGCCATAACCATCCTCTATGCAGCCTTTACCCCAATGGAGTTCAATCAGATCTCATCTTAGGATACCACCTATGAGATTTGGGACAAATTGTGAATCACTTATGAGGGAACAAAGTAAGTCAAGGAGGCTAAGATCTACATGTTGAATAGCCTTCCAGAGAACTTCAAGATGAGCAAGAAAGAAGGGATTGTGGAGATGTACTCAAGACTCAATCTCATCATTCAATCGGCTGGATGCATTAGGAAACACTTTAGATAGAGGTGTAATCAACTCCAAGATGTTGACGACTCTACCAAAGATATGGGAGTCAAAGGTCCCCTCCATTGAAGAAGTGAGGTGCCTTGGTGACATCCCAACCAAAGAACTCATTGGCAACATCCAAGCCCATGAGCCAAGGCTTGACAAGAAAGAACAAGAAGCCAAGTAAGAAGATAAGGAAGAAAAGAAGATCAAAGATAGTGCTTTCAAAGAACAAGTGGAGGCAGTCATTCATCAACAAAAACTTTCTTTTCGGACATCTCCTTCCTCCTCTAGTGAAGATGTTGGCCCAAGTGAGCATGAAGCCAACTACATCAAGGGCAAACACTTCAAAGGAAAGCAAGCCTCCTCCTCCTCTACTCCTAGGTGCTACAAGTGTGGACAAAAGGGGCACTACAAGAGTGAATGTCCCATGTCAAGAAAGTCACATCACAATGGAAGCTCAATGAAGGAAGAGGAGTACAAGAAGGAGAGCAAGTGCAAGAGGAAGGACAAGAAGGAGAAGAGACACAAGAATGTAGCTCATACAGTTTGGGAAGCTTCATCCTCAAGTAGCTCAAGATCCAAAGAAGATGGAGAGTGTCACCTTGCACTAATGGCCTCTACTAGTGAAGAAATTGGTGAGGTAAGTGAGGTAATCTTGCATGAGTTATCTAAGGAAGCTATTATTGGCATGTTTGTTTCTACCCGTTCATCTTTTGCTAAATGTAAATCTAAAAGAAAATGGTTAGGAAAAATTACTGATGATTTGTATGCTAAACTTGAAATTCTTGAGCTTAATGAGAAAACTCATCTTGAGAGAATTGATAACTTGCAAGGCCAATATCTTGATCTTGAGCTCCAATATCTTAAGATCATTGAAACTCTTAAGGAAGATAACCAAAACTGCCTAAAGGAGCTTAAAACTCTTAAAACTGAAAATGTTGAATTTTAGCTTCTAGTTGATGCTCGTAAGGATGAAAGAGATGTTTATCTTAAGGAAATTCAAGTGCTTAAATTTGAAAATGCTAGGTTGCTTGGTCAAGTTGATGATTTATCTTCTAGACCTATCTTTCCTAGTAATGATATTGCTTCTATTTCTCTTGAGAAAGATTCTTATTTAACTAAAGCCTTCTGTCTTGAGGCTGACCTAGTTCATGCTAGAGATGATATTGCTAGTTTTTCTTCTACTATCATTTCTCTTAATGATGATAATCATAGACTAAGGGCCTCTCTACAGAAATTCTTAAAAGGAAAAAACTCCCTAAATGAAATCCTTGACCATTCTACCAAACAAAGTGATACTAGTGGTTTGGGATTTGTAGGGGGAGCTCCAAAGGGCAAGAATAAAGAAAAAGGTAAGAAAAAGAGCAAGTAGACCTCTTTATTTGTAGGAGAGTCTTCCGGTACTAAGAATCTTATGGTTTGTTCTTATTGCAAATGTGATGATCATTACTCTACTTATTGTCCTTACAAGCTCAAGATGACCAACCCAAAGATGAAATGACTCCCCAAGATAAATCCGGATCCTAAAGTTTGAGTTGGGAACCGACATTCTCCTTTCTTACAGGAAGAAAGGAAGATATATTATTGATAGTGGATGCACTAAGCATATGACAGGTGATATAAGCCATTTCAACAACTTCACAAAAAAGAAAGGAGGTTCAGTCACCTTTGGGAACAACATGAAAGGTAAACTCAAAGGTGAGGGTGATGTAGGTGAATCCTTGTGTATCAAGAATGTTTTCTTTATGGATGGTCTACATCACAATTTAATTAGTGTTAGAAAATTATGTGACAATGGTTACCTTGTGTTATTTACTTCCATTGAATGCTTGATTCTAGGTTCCCTCACCTACCAAGTTATATATAAGGGAATAGAAGTGGTAATATTTATGTTATTATTCTTGACTCTATTAAGCCTATTGTTGGTAGATGCCCAATAGTCAACTCGAATGATATTTCTCTTTGGCATCATTGGTTTGGTCCTGTAAATATGCATCAGTTGAAGAAGTTGAGCAAAAAGGACTAGATCAAGGGACTTCCCAAATTGAATTTTGAAAAGGATGAGGAATGCCAACCTTGTACCCAAGGAAAGCAAGCCAAGTCCTCCTTTAAATCCAAAGGAGTCCTTAGTACTAAGAGAGATCTTGAACTTCTTCACATTGATCTATTTGGACCAATGAAAACTCAATCACTTCGCGGTTCCAAGTATTTCTTTGTTATTATCGATGATTTCTCTAGATATACTTGGACCTTCTTTCTCATTTTCAAGAGTGACACACTTGATGTTTTATCGAGTTTTTGTAAATGAGTTGAGAATGAAGCCTCTTGCCGCATCATTTCTAACTGTAGTGATCATGGGGGAGAATTTGAAAATGGTCTTTTTGAACATTTTTGTCAAGAATCTGGTTATACACATAAATTCTCTTCACCTTGAACACCTCAATAAAGTGGGGTTGTAGAGAGGAAGAATAGGTCTTTATAGGAGATGGATAGGACCATGCTTCTAGAGTATGATACTCCAAAGAAGTTTTGGGATGAAGCCATCAATACCTCATGTTTTGTGCAATACCAAGTTTTTATAGATCCATATTTGAAGAAAACCCCCTATGAGCTAAGGCATGATAGGAAGCCTTCTATCGAGTATTTCCACGTTTGTAGTTGTCCTTGTTTGTTTTGAATACGAAAGATTCTCTCAAAAAGGTTGATCAAAAATATTACAAGGCTTTCTTTCTTGGCTACAACACTACTAGCAAGGCTTATAGAGTACTTAATGTTGATCTTGCTAAAGTAGAAGAACCTATAAATGTTAAGTTTATTAAGACTAACCCCTCTATTTCCAAAGATATTGTTCCAAATGATGATGTTGCAGGTGTAGTAATTCCTATTCTAAAAGAGCACAATATCAACCAAAAGGGAAAAGAGGTGGTCACTCAAGAAGAAGAGAAAGATGAAGAGAAGAAGGATCCAACCTCCCAGTTTGCAAAGAATCATCCAAAAGAGATGATTTTAGGTTATCCATTTGAAAGAATGAAGACACGGTCTGCATTCAACAAAGAACAAGCCAACAACGCCTTCATCTCACAACTCAAGCCTAAGAACGTCAAGGAAACTCTTGGGAATGATGAATGGATCCAAGATATGCAAGAAGAGTTGGAGCAATTTGAAAAGAAAAAAAGTATGGAACCTTGTGCCAAGACCAAGTGATAGAAAGATTATTGGCACCAAGTGGGTCTACTGCAACAAGCTTGATGAAAGCGGCAAAGTGGTAAGGAACAAAGTAGGGTTAGTGGCTCAGGGATACAATCAACAAGAAGGTATAGATTTTGATAAAACATATGCACATGTAGCTAGACTTGAGTCCATTTTTATGTTAGTTTCCTTTTCTAGTTTAAATCTTCTTCTTTATCAAATGATGGGTTAGCTCACGTTCTTCCTCGGCTTCCAAATCAAGCAAACAAATGATGAGAACTTCATAAACCAAGGCAAGTACACAAGTGAACTACTCAAGAGCTTTGGGATGGAAAACACTAAGCTGATGGACACACCCATGTCAAACACCGTCAAACTTGACAACGATGAAGAAGGTGAGATTGTAGATGAGAATCTCTATAGAGGAATGATCGGAAGTTTACTTTACTTAACTACCTCTAGACCTGATATAATCTTTAGTGTTGGCTTGTGTGCTCACTTTCAATCAAACCCTAAGAAATCACATCTTATAGATGTTAAGAGGATTTTAAGGTACTTAGGCAAAACCCAAAATTTTGGACTATGGTATCCCAAGTCAAAGAACTGTACTCTTACTGCCTATAGTGATATAGATTATGTAGGGTGTTTGATTGATAGAAAGTGCACAAGTGGCACTTGCTTTCTTCTAGGACCATGCTTGGTGTCTTGGTTCTCTAAAAAATAGAGAACAGTGGCATTATCAATCACTGAGGCTGAATACATTATAGTCGAGAGTTGTTATGCCCGGGTCCTATGGATGAAGCAAATGCTCCAAGACTTTAACATTCATTTTGATGCTTCTCCTATCTATTGTGATAAAACTAGTGCAATTAACTTGTCATATAATTCTATCTTACATAGTAGAACTAAGCATATAGAGGTTCTCCATCATTTTCTCTATGATCACATTACCAAGAAGGATATCTATATCATGCATGTAGACATGGAATATGAATTGGCGAGCATTTTCACTAAACCTCTAGCTAAAGAGAAATTTAACTTTATTAGATCTAAACTGCTCATAACTACTTTGAATGAATCTGGTATGCCTTCTAGCTAGTTGTCATCTATCCTATATGCTTTACCTATGTTTTGATGAAAATTGCTTACTAATATGCTAAAAATCAATGTTTCATGTTCATTTTTTCCTTTTTTCTCTCATTTTATGGTACCGCAAAATAGTACCCAATGATGAGTGATATATGCCTAAGTATGTTCATAATATATAATGGATTTGAAAAATAAATTTTATTAGCACTCTAATGGCAAGAAATTAGAATTTCTAAATGTAGGTAAGGTTGACCATCAGTCGAGTTGCCAACTCGACCGATCAGAGGCTGAGAGATTTTTTAAAGAGTCTATTAGTCGAGTATCTGAATCACAAAATGTGACTGATGGCCAGGCTGGAGCATACTTAAGATAGATTCGACGGACTATTCTCCCTCTCAACTAGAGAAAAGTCGACCGATCCAGCCTCTAGATCCCCTAAGCTCTCTATCTTAGCCCCGACCTTCCTCTCCCTAGCCCTAGTTTGACCTAGCTCGACCTCCCTTGACCTTCCCCCTTGCTAACCTAGGTCTGTGGACAAGTTTTGGTGGTGATTCCTTAGCTTTTTCTCTCTCCTTTCTCTCCTTTTTGTCTCCATGGCATCCAATAGGAGAAAGAGGGCTGCCCCTACTAATGCACCTTCATCTTCATCCAAATCCTACTTGATTCAATTTGATGATACCTTCTTTGTCTCAAATGAGGCTCTAAATAGGTGTAAGGAGCTCCTTCCTAGGAACCCTTTTCCTTTTCATACCCTATTTGACCCTAGACCATGAAGACAAGAGGTCATAGATCAAGTAGCAAAGTTGCTTTATGATCACCATCTCTCTGCCTTGGGTGTTGAATGCGTGTGCTATAACAATTCTATTACAAACACCAAAGCGGTTCATTAATTATAAGCAAATTTGTGTTGAAATTATGACACCCTCATACCCCCGCCTAATACTCAAGTAGTCCTGACATCTATGATAGCCGGGAAGAAATTTCAAGTCTCTGAGGATATCCTGAACATCTTCTTTTTGGGTACTGAAGTGACTGACATCTAGCGTAAGGACCACCCAGAGTACTTTGACTTAGTTGAGCCTGAGGCCTTCTACAAGAAGTATCATCTTACTCTTCTTGATATTCATAAGTTCTTGAAGAAGCCTCAATTCCCGTATAGAAAGAAGTGCACCCTTTCCTCCTCTGCCTTGGACCTCAAGAGACACATCCTTGCCCTAGTCATTAACTACAATATTCACCCCAAGAAGAATCAGACTGAGATTGTAGAAAACATTGCAGTGATCATGTATTGTCTCCTAAAGAACATCAGAGTCAAGTGGTAGAGATATGTTCTCCATCGTATGACCTGCTTTGACTCAGGCAAGAACACCCGTGGCACCCACCCACCCTACCCAGCCCTGATCTATGGTCTTTTCTAGTTTGCCACTAAAAATCTCTTTTCCATGACCTTCACTACAAACCTGCCCAAAATGGAGTTTGCATCAGTGAGACCACTCTTCAGAAGGTTGTGCCTATCCTATCCTCTACCACACTTGGTGCCTCTACCTCAACTTCTACCCAAGTACCTCCACCACCTCAGCCTACCTGACCTACCCGTTCCTCGTTCCATGTATCTAATGAAACCCTTATGGGCTACATGATGCATCAATAGGTATACAACCTTCAAGCTCATGAGCACTTTCTTTGGGACCTATGTTCCATCATGTCCAACATGAACATGTCCTATGCACACCCCTACCCTGCCTACCAGCCCTACCCAGGAGGTGACTATGCATCTTTTACATATGATCACTTTTACCCTGCCCCTCTAACTACACCTTCCGCTGCTGCACCCCCTACTGCTGGTAGATCTACCCCTGGTGTGCTACCTCTGACAACTAGCTCCTTGGCCACTATACTTTCTAGCCTCGGTAGTTTTGCTCCTTCCTTCCTACATGCCAATGAGCTCCATGATCTTAGTATGTCGTGGGATGAGCAGAATGCACGTTGGCGCGGTCGTGGTTTTGGTATCTCTATTGATGAAGAGATGCCAGACCAAGCTAATAAGGAGGCTACTGATGAGGAAGCTGATGATGATGGTGATGCTTATGATGATGGTTCTAATGGCTTCGTTGGTGACTCTGGTGATGAAGGTGATGTTGCTGCACCTTCAGACGAAGATGACTACTACGAGCCTGATGCCTCTGATGTTGATGATGTTGTGGATGATGTAGACATAGATGACCTAGATGTTTAGTTATTCTAGTTTTTAGTCTAGTTGTTGATAAGATATATCTTTCTAGGCTATTTTTTTATTAAAAACACCTGGGCACATGTTCTGAACTATACTATTTTATCATCTAGCTTTCATCAATATGGTTTGTAGTTGTTCTCTGAGAACTTACTTTTTGAGTTGTAATGTTAATCATGTGTACACTTACTCTTTGATTTACTATATCTCATGAGTTGGTGCCATGTTTTACAATATTTTAATTATGACTTAGATTGGTTGTTTCTCTTGTCTCTTCTTGGAGTATGCTTGGAGATTGCATGTTGTGCGTGTATTCTTGGTTTTACTTGGAGAAGACTTGTTCTGTGCTTTTCTACCTCCCTTTCTTTTTGATAATGTCAAAAAGGGTAGAGAAATTCAATGTTTTGAAGCTCAACTATATTATTTTTATTGCCTATGTGATCCTTATCTTATTCATTATATGCTTTATCACGTGACTTGCTAAAGGACCATATAGTATATATGCCATATTTCTTTGTGTATATAGACTAACTATGCATGTTAGAGTAAGTATGGATTGAGGGGGAGAAATTCACATTGTTCAAATCTTGAATCCTTTGCAATTCACAAAGCAAAGGTATAACTTCAAATTTCTTTTTCAATATGATTGAGAAATGTTTTGTCATTGTCAAAAAGGGAGAGAATGTTGACTTGAGAGCTATACATTGCCCATATTTTGATAATGACTTAACCATTCCATTCCTATGCATCTAATATGTTTGCTCAAGATTGATTTCAGGCTTTAGGTACATGAAAAGGATCAAATTACACAAGTCCTAGCTTGTTCAAGTTCAAGTCAAAAGTAATGCAAGTGTGAGTTTTTGGAAAAATACTCTAAATGACCTTCGATAATTTTTGTAATCACCTATATTAATGATATGACTTGTAACTAAGATGAGAAAAAATCAGGAACACTTAATTCCAAGGTTTAATTACTCAAATGTCAATTTAAAAAAATTGTCACAGGCTGCTTATCGGTCGAGTTGGAAACTAGACCGATCCAGTGATGGATTTTCTGAAGATGACCCATCGGTCGAGTTGCACACTCACAGAACTCGACTGATCAACTCACTGAGCAAAACTAATTTTTACTCGTCGGTCGAGTTTCCCAGAACAAACCTGACCGATAGTTTGAAAATTAGCTTTTCCATTTAGTATATCGGTTAAATTATCTTTGTTGAAACTCGACCGAATATACTATACGAAAAATGTAGAAAAAATGATTATAACCGTTGGTGAGTTATTTTGGGTGAAAATAGATTTGTTGTAACTTGAAAAAGGCTATATTTCGACCTTAAGTGATCCCACACTCAAGGGAACACCCCCAGCTATAAACAGGACCCCTTGGAGTTCATTCCAAGTTTTCTCATTAATGCTATTCTAAGTCCTTGCTATAGTTGAAGTTGTTGCAACTCCTTGATCTCCTTTCTCTCTCTAGTTTACACTTCATATCATGATTATGAGTGAGATAGGCCAGTTGTAAGAGAGTTACTTCTTTGTACTTGTAAAACTCTCATTCTATTCCATCTTCCCTACCCCTTTCCTCCATGAAGCAAAGGTGAAGCAAGCTACTCCGAGTGAAGGTGGAGCTGTTGTTGTTCTTCTTCAAGGTTGAAGAAGAGTTGAAGATCTTCTCCAGAT
Organism: Alisma plantago-aquatica; assembly: GCA_963693085.1. Taxonomy (NCBI): domain Eukaryota; kingdom Viridiplantae; phylum Streptophyta; class Magnoliopsida; order Alismatales; family Alismataceae; genus Alisma; species Alisma plantago-aquatica. The sequence goes on along the minus strand of OY856414.1, from coordinate 887,503,777 downwards.
GAAGGAGAAGGCAAAGGATGAAGATCCAAGAAGAGTGGGTAAATCCTTGAAGGCTGAAGACTTGTGCAAGAGTATGTAAGACCTTAGGAGAAGGCTAAAGACTCTTGGTAAAGTGAGTAAGTCCTTGGTAAGGTGGAAGACTTTTTATGTTTGGATGGGTAAGTCCTTTGGTGGTCTTGTGTTGTAACTCTTATTGTTGAATATATAGAGAAAATTACTTGCAAAGTCCTAGAGGTTGACCTCTCTAGGCAGTGGACTGACACTTTCCTAGTTTGGAGAGTGGAACCACTCTAAACGATCGTGTCAAGTGCTTGCCTTCATTTTCTCTCATCCTTGCTATGCTTGTTAGTTAGGACTTCAAATTACACTTAAGTTATTAGTCTTGATTGATATAATTTGAATGTTTAATCTATCTTGTGAGAATTTTTGGAGCTCTATTCACCCCCTCCCTCTAGAGCCGTCTCGAAGGCCACCTTTGCCCTTCTCCATCTGTTTGGTAGGGAGTAATTAGGTTCTTATGTTTGTAGCGAACAATTTTATTTGATTAAGTGTAGTAGAATGCAGTTGATCAATTTCATTTTCCTCCAAATTTACACTTTGTTCTAAAATTTGGGAATATGTATGCGCCCAAAACTAGTGTGGTAGGAGATGCAGTCACAGTTGGCAACTGTCTCTACCACGGTGCATAGTTATAAAGCTGCAGCTGTATGAAACAGTTACTTACTGAATCATAGAGCTTATGTTACACCGTACCAAACTAATTTGAAGCAGCACAAACATGCTACCTATATGATAGGTTTTCAAAATTTCCAAATGTTGCCTAGTTAAACCTTACCAAATAGAGCCTACGCAAGACGAGTGCGTATGAGACTCTATAAGTTTAGGTACGTTTTTTGTTTGGTATCCCGTTGTGCAAACAAAAGTAATGCTTTTCACTGCTCGGACAGCTAGGTTTCTGTCCAAATTTGCAAGTTATGTATTGCGCCCATTTAAGGAGTGGTCGGATGCAGTTATTACAGTTCTTCTTTGATCTTTTTAGCACGTCAACTGCATATAAAGCTGTAAATTATTGCCAACTAAGCAAAAACGAATATAATAGCCATGTTCTGGATACACAGTATCAAACAGATTGGGCTAGTTTAAAAGCATTTCGTTTAAACACATTGTTTTTAAAATCATACTTTACACTCCTATTACACCTAACCAAACAGGGCTTAAGTGCTAATAACCTTTCTACGGTCCGAGACTGCGGTTCATCCCTTTCACAATCAGCATCTGCAGCTTGACCACCCGTCACTAGTCTTCACGTTCCCTTCAGAGTCAGCCACTTCATGACGCCCCTATACGGTCACACCAGGCATCCAAAAATATACGGAGTACGTCCATCCGGCAGTCAGATTGTACGTTGTAGTTGTCGACTCGAGTATAGTCTGTAAATTGCCGATGCCTGCAGGAAGGAACACAAGATACCGACAGCCGGGCGGCCAGCTTGTTGTGTTAAAATGGTCACTCGAGTAGGAATTTAAAAAGGAGAACAATTCAATAGAGATACCACGCTATCAACGAGCGACGAAAAGAAGAACAATTCAATAGAGATACACCGCATATATTCCTTACTTATGAATGTCCACACGCCATATATCTTATTATGTGGACTAAGTTGTGTGGCTAGTTACTCATGCAACCCATTCAACTTGGGCGGTTTCCAACTCATTCCCACCTCAACAGTAACATGTCGTTTCACTATTGCAAAATATTAACGTCGCGCTCAATTACGTAATTATGTATGAAATTTTCAAAGACGTCGACTCCCAAATGTAGGTGTAGACAGAATAAATGGAAGGCGAAGTCTATTGAGGGGTGTACCGTTTATCTGTAAATCTGAATGATTTTCATATAAAACAATTAAATTTTTGACAAGTCATTATGGGAACGTGAATAATCACGGGTGGTACAAAAGGCTCTCAATGATCATACGCTAGACTTCACCAATAGTAAAGACAAGAGAGATACCATAAACAATCCCTAGCCAAAAATAGGAGCACATAAGCTTAGAATGTTTGGAGAAAGCCACGGTGGGGGTTGTCCCCGATAGACAACCCGAATGCATCGTACACAAATATGTACTGTAATAATATTAAACCAGGTAGGAAAAAGAGCTATCGAATGCCAACTGAAAAAAAATTTGCCAACTGACTTATAGGGTTATAAGTCGGTTAAGGCTGGTAAGGGAGTCAATAGAGGGGAGGGTGCAACCATGCAAGACACGTAAGGAAAGGGCTGGCCATAACCCGCCAACGACTCCAACACCATGGTTTTGGTGGCTCCACTGGGACATACACAATGGCCTTGGAGGAGCACGCAAATTAGACATCTATAAAACCTAAACAACATAAGCTAGAGGCACATGGAACAACTATTGGCAACATTCAAGTGGATGTTTACATTGATATTGATGAACTGAATAGTACTCATAAGTGGGACAAGTGACATTGCAAATAATCTCGTATCCATATCCTTCAAATGATACCAATGGAATGTGGGATATAGAATTAATTTTTAGAACAAGAAAATACAACATTGAGAAAATCAATGTTGGAAGGTCTTTGAGTACTTTAGTGACCATCACACGACCTATTTGGGTAGTGATGTGCTTGGTAATGTAGAAACTCAAATCCGAAGTGTGAGTAAGGGGAGCTAAAAGGAATTGCACCTAAATATGATCATAAAGTAAAAAGAATAAGAAAGGTCTTGGAAGACGTCTCACAATCATTCCAAGATATATAATAGGCCCCATAATATTTGTGCCTTATAAGGTTACAAACAATGAGTTATTTTTCAATGAAAAAAAATCCTACGAGCGACATTTACTCTATCTTCTCAATGATGTAGCATAATATTCCATTGTTTTATTATAGGATTGAAATTTGCCTCTATCTACTAGAAATAAATAACCATTATGGAAACCATAATCACCCAATCTTCTCAAAGTTGAATCTTGGGAAAACTTGGTAAAGGTTGACAAGCATAATGCGAGTAATAATGTTCATGGTGAAATTATTTTCATTTCTAGTAACAAAGAGTCTTGGGCGAACAATAATAGAAATATTCCATATGATATTATGAGTGGGCATATCGTATATATGGCGTATGAGCATTGTACCCTCAAATCAAAGATCCTTCGAGAGGTAAGGTTGAAAGACAATAGCATTCTACAAAACATAAATCAATCAACATACATATAACTAGAGATGTGATGAAGGTCATTTTCGTGATGTCACAAATGAGGATATCATTTATAATACTATGTATATTACAAATAAGATAGTTCTATGAATCGTAGATCCATTATGAATCCAAGTTATTATACTAATTATATAACTATGAAAATATACTCAATAAAATTGTGGGTGAATACATTTTGGCATTCAACTGCGAGATGCATCCTGAATCCAACTTGGATAAAGTAGAGAACCCTTTTGCTTCTCAAATTTAAATTCTATATTAGGAACCTTGTAACATATAACCATTTCTAAATAACATTGATGTGTAATAGATTCTAGTACTTGAATTTGAAGCATATGATACCATGGTGTTATAATTTGTGTTGTTCCACTTTGTTCTTTTGATGAAAAAGCTAGTTATAGCTAGTATTGGATTTAAGATATCCTATGCTTGGTCATTTCTCACTTGGGTCTAGCCACACAAATGTATAAGACACCAGTTTGATTTTTCATTTTTGTCAATCAAACTCTATAACAAATCTTTTCTAGTGTTAGTGAAATTAGTATTTTTTGTTTTAAGACGAGTTAAACTATGTCATCCCATCCTAGTTCAAAGAGAAATATTATATGTAAATAATGATTAATTCTAAAGATACTATATAATCAAACAATCATGTCTTGGTAATAAGTATTGATTACTATTGATGTTTCTTCTAAAACATGATGCACTTCTCACATATGTGTGGAACTTGTAATCATAACAATCATGCTTATCTTGACTAGGACAAGATTATTACACATTTATAGCAGTATATATTATAGTAAAGTTAGGGAAATGTGAAATGTTGGGAGCCAAGATAATATAGAGTTTAACTGAGTTTCTTAGGGAGAGATACACATCTGCGATACTCTTTGTGTTGCATTGACCATCTACGATAAGGTTCAATGGAGGCATAAATTCATGAGATTTATGGTCAACAAACTGTTCCTAGAGATAATTACTTATGATAGTTAGTACCATATGTTTATTCCCTAATTTCATCTCCTTATCATGTTAGTGTGAAATGCAAACCATCACTAATTAACACAATGGTAATCAAGTGCTATCCTAATGGTATTTACTAGTTTTGAAACCTCCTCAAATACTAGTCTGGATACAACCCCAACTTCATATAACAAGTTCCTCAACTCCCATGTGATGCCTCCACTCCAACACCAATCTTTTGATGCAACACCATGATCCTTGACTCTCTTGAATCATGTCATCTTTGTCATCCTCACTTATGGCATCCACTCCCCCTCACTCACGGTGTCTACTGAAAACTCCCTCATCTAGAACTTCACCCTACACTTCTATCTCCTTCATGATATCTATTTTCATTAGATGTTTTTTGGTTGTGCCTTTTGTCCTTCTGGTCATGAAGCATCAATGAGAAACTAGAAATTGATGGCTATGCCCATGGTCATCCTTCTTCGACCACCCTTTTTTTGTTTTGTCTACTACATTCTTCATCCATCGAGCCTGTGACCCCCTGACATCACACAGACAGCAAGGTGACATGTGAAAATGTGTGGAAACACCATAAACCACATATTATCGAAAACACAGGTTAATTAAAACCATTTGCGAAAAGCAGATGAAAGAGAACTATTACATCCAGATTCTGTAAGGAAACATGTTATATAAACATTTACAAGCCTTGATATATGTCCACAGCTTATCGGAACCAGCTGTACTGTCAGCACCAGAGTTCATCACCTGTTTATACATACATAACGGGCCACATAAGGCCAATAATAGGATATACAAAATTACAATAGCTAGTCATCGTGAAACGTCGTCAAACACCTCCGAGGACCTGAGAATACAGGGATGACTTTAGGCCTCTACTAAAAAACCACCAGAATAGTAGCATGTCCACCTCTTGCCTTCTACTGCTCTTCCTCTAGCTACTCGGCCGCAACCTCACGACCACCACCACGTCTAGCGCGATCACCTAAAAAGGTTGTAAACCAGTAGGGTGAGACACACAGTCCCAACGAGAAACATAACTCCTCGTCGAAACTATAAAATATCAGAAGGTTAAAGAAGATAAAGAAGATAGCTGGTTAAGACGGATAATAAGAGCAACATACTGAGCAAGACTATTATTACCAACAATCTTACCAAGATATCCATGAGGCATATAACCAAGTATTTCTTTATGGAGCATGATTGACAAGATAAGCTTTATAAGAACTTATCATAAAATATAAGGATGGTACACATAATTGCAAGGTATAACTAGATCAACTATATAAGCAAGGCATGAATCAATGTTCTGTGTTTTGCTCTAAGAAGTATATACTATTCGGCTGTATTACATTTTGTTATGCCCTGAGGAAGTGAGCTGTCCCTGCTCAAATCCAACCTTTGGCTGCGAAGCCCAAAAACTGGTGCCATACAAGGTCATTGGGAGAGCCGGACTCCATGACCTCACCTCCTCGTGGTCAGTGCACGAAAACCAAAGTAGGACCGTGGTCTCATGCTTATATGGGCTCAGCCTTAGGGTCAGCTTTGCAAGCTACCCATAGCTTTAGCTCACCTTGACACAGGTGCTAGTATTATTTTGAGCCACAGGCCTGATCACTGTGCTCTTGAGCCATGAACGCATTCATGCTCTAACTCATTGAGTCATGGGCCTGTACACCATGCTCTTTACCATACGGAGTCTAAAACCACAGTTATAATCTAATCCTCCTATTTTTGGCTAGGAGAAAACCTCGCATATTCAAAAATATGCGCTCTAGGTAATCCCACAGGATAAACCTATTTCACCATCACCAAATACTAACGATGATGGATCTATGTCTAGGGCAAACTACATGATATGTTACATTGTAATTAATTAGTATATTTTAAGTGAGTTGTTGAGGCAACCAAGTTATACAACATCGAGTTACATTATCACTATCACTATCATGGAATCTCAATCCCTCCTCACAGATTGCTACTGCCTCTCAAGGCATCAACATCCTGCATCAACATCCTGGGATAGAAATCCCTTATCTCATCATCAGAGGATAACACCTCAACTAGGCACTCAACCTTTATTAGGTTCTTAGACCTATCTTCTTATACTGGTGATGCATGTTATTTCATCAACAAGAGTTATCATCATGATATAGTGTTATTCAAACACATATGCCTCATAGCTCTTACCTGGCTATGAATTCATCTTATACACCTGCATGGTTAGTATACACAGTAAGAGACACAACTTAAAATCACCAAACATAGAGCTTTACTGATTATCATGTCATTAGGGTTTGTAGTTACACATGTCATGATCAAGACTATGTGTGGCATACTATATCAATTCCATTACTGCTATCAAATCATGGACATCCATTTGAGCTTATAAACTAGCATCTTATCTTCTTAATAGGCATCATTTTAATGCATTAAACATAGAATTGGTTTACAAACCATCATCCATAACCCATAATCATCAAAGGTGCGAAAACATGATAAAGAACCACTAGCTAAGGTTTTCGGGTTGGTCATGACCCTCACCAAAGGTGCCTGCTACCCTCACTAGAAGTGTGACGGGTAGGACAACCCTCACCATAGGCGATATCGGGAAGGGTAACTACCCTCACCCAATCCTATCAGCCAAACACAATAGACAACCACATAACGACCGATCCAAGGGCAAATCATATCGGGCAACCACTTCATGGTGTGTCGTGCAACTCAAGAGCAAAGGTGCTATCGTGTAGCTGGGTTCATGGGGCATATCGTGCACCCAAGGTGAAGACATCCATTGAATCGGGAAAAGCCCTATCGACCCACTTAGTTTAGGTTTAGGGTTATGTCGAGTGACAACTACCCTATCATTCAACTAAGTCAAGCATACCATATCGGTCACCATAGGGTCCATCACTCAACCCATGTCGGGCAAGAAACCAACCCAACTTGTATCACCCAAGACTCCAACTAGGGATATCCACTTAGGCACTCTATCAGCCAAAGGGGCAACATCTATTAGGTCAAAGGATCATCTAGACCAAGGAATATCACCCAAGTTCACCATCAAGGTTAAGAGGGCCATATCAGGTAAGACTAAACCCAAGGCAATGGGAGGGGGGTGTCGGGAAACACTACTACAAGGTGTATCATGCAAGGCACCAAGCTCATCCCGACAAGGTCAACATCAACCTCAAGATCACCATCATCAAAACCCTAAAAGATCAAGAGAATTGGCTCACCTCTCAACAACCAAGAGAGAGGGGTTTTGCACAACCTTCATCACCAATCAACAACATGATGGATCATTTCCATATTAGCCTAAGGCTCAACCAAGGCTCACCTCTCAAATCCATGGTGAGAGAAGAGTGTTTCTCAAGGAACTAGAGTATAGAATCACCTCTCAACAACATAGTGAGAGGGGTGTTGCCTATATCACTAGAGCTGAACTCACTTCTCAAAACCAAAGGAGAGAAAAGGGGTATTGCCCAAGAAACTCTACACATAGGGTTCAACCACCAAGATTAAAGCACATCCAACATATCCATTATAGCAAAAAGATCATATATCCAACAAGATCAAAGGTGCATACTTTTGAGCGTCTGCACCAAGGATCGATGAGCATCACTGAGTATGAAGCCAAGTTCGTGGACCTACTGAGGTTTTGTCCTCACATGGCAGCAACAGATGATGAGAGAATCTGACAGTTTGAGAAAGGTTTGAGTGTTGAGTTGTCGACACCTGCTGCTGCTTTGGAAAATCGGGAGCGGTTTGCCACGTTCATGGAGTTCATCTGCAGGATTGAATGGTCTATCAGGGAGAAAAGGGAGTCCATGACCAGGAAAAGGCCTGCTCAGTTCCAGAGACAGAGGTCTGATGGCTTCAAGAAGCTAAGGTATTCGACACCTTCTGCAATGTAGAGTTCTCGTGTACCATCTCAGCGGTCTTCGAGTAAGGGGAGAGGGCGTGGATTTTCGCCATCCAAAGCTCATAGTACATCTTTGGTAACAGTGACAGGGCCATCTAGGCCGCAGATAGAAGGCAGGCCATGTTACCACTGTGGACAGACTGGGAACTTGAGGTCAAATTGCCCAAAGAGAGATGTTGAAGTGACACAACAACCGAGGAAGAATTAGCAAGGGTCAGATAGACATCAACCTAGTAGTAGCAGAGGGCGAGGACACGATCAAGCATCACAAGTGGGATCGTCTGCTCAAGGAAGCAGAGGACGCGAACAACAAACAATGACTCAATTATATGTTATGAGTCAGCTAGAGGCGATAGTCAACCCACAAGTGGAGGTAGGTCAGATGGAGTTATTTCATTCTAATTTGTCTCCTTCTTGCTATATATCTGTTTTGGTTGACCTGGGTGCTACGCACTCTTTTATCGCACGAACTATGCTTGAAAACTTTCTATTACCTGTTAGCTGTAAGAAAGATAGTTTGTTGCTGGAAACCCCTCTTGATGGTTCCTCGTTGCTTTGAGAAGAGTATCCATCTTGTGTCTTATCTTTTTCGGGACACAATATACAAGTGGATCTTATACTACTTGATATGCATGGATTTGATGTGATCCTTGGGATGGATACCTTAGAGAAGTATAAGGTTGTGTTGGACTGTGGTTCCAAGCAGGCAGTGTTTGATGACGGTAGAGAGAAGTGGATCTTCCAAGGAGATAGGAAGATTCTTCCGACATGTTTAGTGTTAGTGATGGTGGCAGAGAAGTTGTTGTGGCAAGGATGTAAGGCATTCATAGCTCATGTTGTGGATACCAAGGCAAAAGGTCCTAGCCTTTTGGAGGTGCCTGTTGTCTAAGAGTTTGTGGATGTGTTTCGAGATGATTTCCCCAGTGTTCCCCCACCTCGAGAGATTGATTTTGAGATCAATTTGGTACCAGGAACACAACCAGTTGCACAAACATCGTACATGATGGCTCCAGCCGAGATGGCAGAACTAAAGAAGTAGTTACATGAGTTGTTGGATAAAGGTTTCATCAGAGCGAGCACATCGTCTTCGGGTGCTCCAGTCTTGTTCGTTAAGAAGAAGGACGATTCGATGCAGTTGTGTATAGATTACCGGCAGTTGAACAAAGTCATGATCAAGAACAAGTACCCATTGCCGAGGATAGACAATCTGTTTGATCAGTTACGTGGCGTTGTAGTATTCTCAAAGATCGATCTATGGTCTGGATATCATCAGTTGCGAATTAAGGATGATGACATACCAAAGTCAGTGTTTAGGACGAGGTATGGTCACTTCGAGCTTGTGGTTGTGCCGTTTGGGCTAACCAATGCACATGTTGCTTTCATGGATCTGATGAACAGGGTGTTCTGTCTATTTCTAGATCAGTTTGTTGTGGTTTTTATAGATGACATCTTGATCTACAGTTGGGACAGTCAAGAGCATGAACAACATCTTCGATAAGCGTTGACTCTTCTTCGCCAACACCAGTTATATGCCAAGTTCAGTAAGTGTGAGTTCTGGTTGAAGGAAGTGACTTTCTTGGGTCACGTGATATCTGCTGAAGGAGTCAGAGTGGACCCCAAGAAAGTGGAGTCAGTTGCATATTGGGAGCAACCAAAGACACCAATAGAAGTTTGTAGTTTTCTGGGTCTAGCAGGATACTATCGGAGGTTTATAAGGGACTTCAGTGTGATCGCGTTGCCGTTGACAAGGTTGACAAGGAAGGATGTACCCTTTGTTTGGATCATCGTTGTCAGCAAGCTTTCCAAAGCTTGAAGGAGAAGCTGACTAGTGCTCCAGTGCTAGTGTTGCTAGAGCCTGGGAAAGGCTATGTTGTTTTCTACGATGCTTCCAAGAAGGGCCTAGGATGTGTGCTGATGCAGGAGGATCATGTGGTTTTTTTGCTTCGTGATATCTTAAGAAGCATGAGGAGAATTAACTGACACATGATTTAGATTTGGCAATGGTGGTGCATGCATTAAATATATGGAGACACTATCTTTATGGGGAAGTGTGTTAGATCTTTACAGATCATAAAAACTTGCAGTACATCTTCTCGCAGAGTGAGCTGAACATGCGACAATATCGCTGGATGGAGTTGATAAATGATTATGATTGCACCATTGAGTATCATCCTGGTAAGGCGAATGTGGTAGCTGATGCGCTTAGTAGGAAGTCTTCTTCTCTTCCCACAAAGAAGGCACAAATGAGCTCCATGGTATGCCATAGGTGGGATGTATTTGTTTCTTTGCGGCAGATGAACGTACAGTTAGAAGTTTCGTTGTTGGCAGGACTATTGGCACAAATGTAAGTAAAGCCTACATTGAGACAACAGATCAAAGATGCACAATAGGCAGATGCTTCAGTTTAGTTGATAAGATCAGAGTTTTGCAGTGAAAAGTGTGATGGGTTCCATGAATCCGAGGATGGACTAGTTTGCTATCATGATAGGATGGTGGTCCCCAATGTTGATGATCTGAGAAAGCTAGTACTTGAGGAAGCACACACATCGATGTATGCAATGCATCCAGGTGTCACCAAGATGTATCATAATCTGAAGGACCTATATTGGTGGTCTGGCTTGAAGAGAGATGTATCCGAGTTTGTGGCTAGGTGTGTGGTATGCCAGTAAGTTAAGGTTGAGCATCAGAAGTCAGCAGGTACGTTGCAATGCTTGCCAATACCGCAGTGGAAATGGGATCATATAACCATGGATTTCGTAGTTGGTCTGCCAAGGACAACTAGGAATTATGATTCCATTTGGGTGATAGTGGACAGATTGACAAAATCTATGCACTTCATACCAGTAAAGACAACGTATACATCAGAGAAGCTTGCTCAGGTGTATGTAGATGAGATAGTACGCTTACATGGTGTACCCACAACGATAGTCTCTAAGAGGACCCTAGTTCATAAGTCGTTTTTGGGAACAACTACACAAAGCTTTGGGAATGAAGTTGAGGTTCAACACTGCCTTCCGACCACAGATGGATGGACAGTCTGAAAGGACTATTCAGACTTTGGAGGATCTTCTCTGAGCATGTTTTTTGTAGTTTCTAGGCAGTTGGGTTGTGCATCTCAGTTTGATAGAGTTCGCCTACAACAATAGTTACCAGTGGAGCATCGACATGGCTCCTTATGAGGATCTATATGGCAGGAAGTGCAGATCTCCCATATGTTGGTATGAGTCTGATGAATATCAGCTTCTAGGTCCAGAGTTAGTGCAGCAGACAACATAAAAGATCAGGCTGATACAACAACAGTTAAAAGCAGCACAAGATAGACAAAATTCTTATGCACATAATCTTCGATGACCATTAGAGTTCCAGGTGGGACACAAAGTGTATCTCACGGTCTCACTGTGGAAAGGCATGCTAAGGTTTGGCCGGAAAGGAAAGTTGGCACCCAGATATATGGGGCCATATCCGGTGATAACACGTGTTGGCAAGGTAGCTTACAAGTTAGAGCTGCCACTAGAGTTGCACAGGTTACATCTAGTATTCCATGTCAACATGCTAAAGAAAAGTCATTCAGACATAGGGACAGTAATACAGCATGTTGAGGTTGAGCTTGATGAATATGTGACCTACGAAGAAGGTCTAGTGATAATCCTTGACAGAAGAGTGAAGAAACTAAAGAGGTAGGATCTGGTTCTTGTAAAGGTTCTTTGACATCATCGTGGTGTTGAGGAAGCCATGTGGGAGCTTGAGGAAGAGATGAGGAGGAAGTATCCCTCACTTTTCTCTTCGGAATTTGGGGATGAAATCCCTTTGTAGAGGTTTATGTCTTGTAAGGACCCTGACCTTCATTTTGGGCTTATCCTGTTTGCTTTGCCTAAACCTTGTATTTAGTTTCTTGCTAATCACCTTTAGTGGTGATTAGGGTTTTCTTGTGCTTTGTTGAGAGTGGAGGTGCTACTTGCAAATAACCCAAATCTAGGGTTGATGAGCAAGTTTGTCACCTTGAGAGATGTTTTCTCTCTTTTTGCTTCCTCTAGAGTTGAGAGGAAGGTTTGGGCTATTTGCTTGAGTTGCCTTGGGCTTTGTTGAGCTTTGTTGGGCTTCATTTTGCCTTGTTTGGGCCTTACTTTGCCTTGTTGGACCCTGTATCAGACAGGAGTGTCTTGTGTCGACCATGGGTGTGTCGCCCATGGGGCTGTATCGGGAAAGGGAGTGAGTGTGTCAGCCATGGACCATCTTTGACTATTAGCTTCGTTTGTGTCACCGTCCAGAGATGTCTTCAGAAAGTATCGACTGACGAACTCCCGTCGGAAAACCTATCAACAGATCACCTCACTAGGCCGCTTCTCCTCCTCAATAGCCCACTAGTAGCTAGCACTACCTTTCATAAGGTATACAACGTGCTTGACTTTGTCTTCTTCGGGGATGTCGAGGATTCAGAAGGCCTTCTCTAGACCTGTCAGCCACAGATCTACATCTGCTGGATCAGCCGTTCCAGGTTAATCTGAAGCTCTGACTCGGAGAAGCCACTCAAAGGTCTTCTCAATGCCTGATGATTCACCATGGGGAGCCTGTGCTCTTAGCGGAGGCACTGACACTCTTTCCACCATGTGATTCATCATAGCCATGACTACCCCATAAGGTGCTGATAGGTAAGGTTTTCAAGAATGGCTGGGTCAAGTTGGGGGACCTCAGGCACCCAATCTTCATGTGCCTGCACTCTTGCTCAATCGAATGATGCAGTATCACTACTCTCGGTAGCATGTTCTTCATGGTTTCCTGACATCTTTGAGCTTTTCTTCCACTGAGGGCAGAAGATTATTGTAAGAAAATCTGGAAAACTCACAAGAATAGACACAAACCTAATCCTAGATCCCTGTAGACTCAGCGAACCTAGGGCTCAGATACCAAACTAACTGTGACACCCCGCCATAACACAGACAACAAGGTGACACGTGAAAACGTGCGGAAACACCATAAACTAGATATTACTGAAAACACGGGTTAATTAAAACCATTTGCAGAAAGTAGATGAAAGAGAACTGTTACATCCAGATCCTACAAGGAAACATGTTATATAAACATTTACAAGCCTTGATATATGTCCACAGCTTATCGGAACCAGCTATACTGTCAGCACCAGAGTTCATCACTTGTTTATACATACATAACGGGCCACGTAAGGCCAGCAGTAGGATATACAAAATTACAACATATAGTCATCGTGAAACGTCGTCAAACACCTCCGAGGACCTGAGAGTATAGGGATGACTCTAAGACTCTACTACAAAACCACCAGAACAGCAACATGTCCAACTCTTGCCTTCTACTTCTCTTCCTCTAGCTGCTCAACCGCAACCTCACGACCACCACCACATCTAGCGTGATCACCTAAAAAGGTTGTAAACCAGCGGGGTGAAACAAACAATCCCAGTGAGAAACATAACTCCCCGCCGAAACTATAAAACCTCAGAAGGTTAAAGCAAATAGCTGGTTAAGACGTATAATAAGAGCAACATACTGAGCAAGACTATTATTACCATCAATCTTACCAATATATCCATGAGGCATATTACCAAGTATTTGTGTATGGAACATGATTGACAAGATAATCTTTATAAGAACTTATCAAAAAATATAAGGATCGTACACATAACTGCAAGGTATAACTAGATCATCTATATAAGCAAGGCCTGAATCAATGTTCCATGTTTTGCTCTAAGCAGTATATACTATTTGGCTGGATTACATTTTGTTATGCCCTGAGGAAGTGAGTTGTCTTTTATCAAATCCAACCTTTGGCTACAAAGCCCAAAAACTGGTGCCATACAAGGTCATTGGGAGAGCCGGACTCCATGACCTCACCTCCTCGTGGTCAGTGCATGAAAACCAAAGCAGGACCGCAGTTTCATGCTTATATAGCCTCAGCCTTAGGTTCAACTCTGTAAGCTACCCATATCTCTAGCTCACCTTGACACAAGTGCTAGTATCCTTTTGAGCCACAGGCCTAATCACCGTGCTCTTGAGCCATGAACGCATTCATGCACTAACTCATTGATTCATGGGTCTGTTCACCATACACTTTACCATACAGAGTCTACAACCGCAGTTGTACTCTAATCCTCCTATTTTAGGCTAGGAGAAAACCCCGCATATTCAACAATATGCGCTCTAGGTAATCCCACAGGATAAACCTATTTCACCATCACCAAATTCTGACGATGATGGATCTATGGCCAGGGCAAACTACATGATATGTTCCATTGTAATTAATTAGTATATTTTAAGTGAGTTGTTGAGGCAACCAAGTTATACAACATCGAGTTACACTATCAATGTCACTATCATGGGATCTCAATCCCTCCTCACAGTTTGCTACTGCCTCTCAAGGCATCAACATGCTGCATCAACATCTTGGGATAGCAATCCCGTATCTCATCATCAGAGGATAACACCTCAACTAGGCACTCAATCTTTATTAGGTTCATAGACCTATCTTCTTATACTGGCGATGCATGCTATTTCATCAACAAGATTTATCATCTTGATACAGTGTTATTCAAACACATATGCTTCATAGCTCTTACCTGGCTATGAATTCATCTTATACACCTGCATGGTTAGTATACGCAGCAAGAGAGATAACTTAAACTCACCAGACATAGAGCTTTACTGATTATCATGTCATTAGGGTTTGTAGTTACACATGTCATGATCAAGACTATGTTTGGGATACTGTATCAATTACATTACTGCTATCAAATCATGGGCATCCATTTGAGCTTATAAACTAGCATCTTATCTTCTTAATAGGCATCATCTTCACACATTAAACATAGCATTGGTTTACAAACCATCATCCATAACCCATAATCATCAAAGGTGTGAAAACATGATAAAAAACCACTAGCTAAGGTTTTTGAGTTGGTCATGACCCTCACCAAAGTTGCCCGCTACCCTCACTAGAAGTGTGATGGGTAGGACAACCCTCACCATAGGCGGTATCGGGTAGAAGAACTACCCTCACCCAAGCCTGTCGGCCAAGCACAATGGACAACCACATAACGGCCGATCCAAGGGCAAAGCATATTGGGCAACCACTTCATGGTGTGTCGTGCAACTAAAGAGCAAAGGTGCTATTGTGTAGATGGGTTCATGGGGCATATCGTGCACCCAAGGTGACGACATCCACTGAATCGGGCAAATCCGTATCGGCCCACTTAGTTTAGGGTTAGGTTTATGTCATGCGACAACTACCCTATCATTCTACTAAGTCAAGCATACCATATCGGTCACCATAGGGTCCATCACTCAACCCATGTTGGGCAAGAAACCAACCCAACTTGTATCTCCCAAGACTTCAACCAGGGATATCCACTTAGGCACTCTGTCAGCCAAGGGGCAACATCTATTAGGTCAAAGGATCATCTAGACCAAGGAAAATCGCCCATGCTAACCATCAAGGTCAAGAGGGCCATATCAGGCAAGACTAAACCCAAGGCAAGGGGAGGGGGGTGTCGGGCAGCACTACTACAAGGTGTATCGTGCATGGCACCAAGCTCATCCTGACAAGGTCATCATCAACCTCTAGATCACCATCATCAAAACCCTAAAAGATCAAGAGAATTGGCTCACCTCTCAACAACCTAGAGAGAGGGGTTTTTCACAACCTCCATCACCAATCGACAACATGATGGATCATTTCCATATCGGCCTAAGGCTAAACCAAGGCTCACCTCTCAAATCCATGGTGAGAGAAGAGTGTTGCTCAAGCAACTAGAGTATAGACTCACCTCTCAACAACCAAGTGAGAGGGGTGTTTCCTATACCACTAGAGTCAAACTCACTTCTCAGGACCAAAGGAGAGAAAAGGGGTATTTCCCAAGAAACTCTACACATAGGGTTCGGCCACCAAGATCAAAGCACATCCAACATATCCATTATAGCAACAAGATCATATATCCAACAAGATCAAAGGTGCAGACTAGAGCAAGAAACATATCTAGCAAGGAGTATGGCCGATCAAGATGAAACATATTATGCAACAAGAAAGGGGAGTAGTATAGATAAGGTTAGGAGTTATGTAACCGGCCTTAAGCAAGCTCCAAGCTCCTAGCACCAAGAAACACCTTCGGCGAGGAAGAAGAAGACTCCAAAGAGAATGATCAACCACCAAGCTTAGCTCCTCCAAGGGTATCAGCCACCAAGTTTGCAAAGGAGAAGTGTCATTCACCAAGGAAGAGGGGAAACTAAGGAACTAAAGGGCTCCTTAGAAAGAGAAAGGAGATACATATATAGAAGAGGGTGGAGGAGAAAATAAGGCAATGTGTCACCCACCTAGGGACACTTGTCCATGGACAATGCCACCTTCTCATCCCACCTCATACACATGTCCAAGGAAATTTCCACATGCAAGCATCATGCACCAAGTGTCCACTAGAGTGGTGACACAAACAAAGCTAAGAGTCAAAGATGGTCCACGGCTGACACACTCACTCCCTTGCCCGATACAGCCCCATGGGTGACACACCCATTGATGACACACTCACTCCCTTGCCCGATACAGCCCCATGGGTGACACACCCATGGCCGACACAAGACACTCCTGCCCGATACATGGTCCAACAAGGCAAAGCAAGGCCCAAACTAGGCAAAATGAAGCCCAACAAAGCTCAATAAAGCCCAATGCAACTCAAGCAACAAGCCCAAACCTTCCTCTCAACTCTAGAGGAAGAAAAAAGAGAGAAAACATCTCTCAAGGTGACAAACTTGCTCATCAACCCTAGATTTGGGTTATTTTCAAGTAGCACCTCCACTCTCAACAAAGCACAAGCAAACCCTAATCACCACTAAGGTGATTAGCAAGCAACTAAACACAAGGTTTAGGCAAAGCAAACATGATAAGCTCAAAATGAAGGTCAAGGTCCTTACAGAGCCATTTTCCCTTTTTTGTGTACATCTATAGATGTCCCATTTTCCCTTTTCTGGTTCTGTTCCCCCCTTCTTCCCTTTGATGATTTTTGTTGTCCCATTTTTCTTTGGCCAAGTATGTCAGTCTACAAATTGGTAATCATTCAATATATCAGTGAGTAACCATTCAACAAACCCTGTAAGAGTAGTCTTATCCTACATTACATCCAAATACAAGATGAGAACATAATAACCTATCATCCACCTATACCTACCCATTCTACTATAATATTTTCTCACGAACCAAATATGCACTTAGATTAATGTTGGATTGTGATAGTATAATAATGACATTGTTTTATCCTAAACGTATTCTATACGACATTGAAAATAATGATTGTGGTTGGACACTTTTCTTTCTAAGAGATGTAGACTTTTTCCTGACTTTCTTTAAGAATATTCATAAATCACACGATATTAAGGTCTCCATTGCATAAGACAAATGGAATGAATACTTAGTGCATTGTTGTTTCATGCATATGAACTTGCATGAAAAAAATTACAATATCTTCTTAAGATGATATTAGGTAGCAAGATTTCTTTGAAGAAAATTTAGACTCACAAGATATATAACCATTTGAATTTAAATTCATTCTTTGCTTGGAGAGATTTAGCAACCTAATTTTAATTAATGAGGGGAATGGGAACTACAAAACCATCATATTAACTAAGAAGAAACTCAACCTTACCCATATTGGTTTTTCAGGTGATATAATACTATTTGGGGAAGTGACTAGCTCTCAAATGAAAACAACATTGAAATGCCTACAAAATTCCAGAAAGCCTCTGGCCAACTCCTATCAACATAGAAGCTGAGCATTATCTTTTCATACAATACCCCACGAGCTCTAAGACAACACATCTGCAAGCTATCTAAAATGAAAGAGACCTCCAACCTGGGCAAGAACTTGGGAGCTCTGATTATTCATAGACGGAAGACCAAGGATCAATTCAATTACATCACGACCAAAATTCAACAAAAATTTATGAGTTGGCGGAACAACACTTTATCACTGGTAGGTCGACTTACACTTGCTAAATCATTCCTCCTCTCGTATCCTACATATATGATGCAATTTATAATCCTATCTCTATCCATCTATGAAAGAACTGGTCAATTGGTCTGACAATTCATTTGTAATGGATCATCAACAATTCATCATATCAACTTAGTGGCATGGAGGAACTTGGTAGGACCTCATAATCAAGGGGGCTTGGGAATAAGATGCACCATAGAATTCAATCAAGCCTTGTCTATGAAAATTGGGTGGGATTTTATTCAGAACAAAAATATCCCATGGGCTATTCTTATGAAGGCTAAATATGCAGGGACTAATAGTCTAAGATGTTCTGGGTCACACACTTGGAGGAACCTGTTGTCAAACCTTGATAGAGTGCACACAAACTCGAGGAAGACTATCTTATCAGGCTTAGACATTTGCGTATAAACCTATGAATGGATAAGTGAGGGTAAATCACCCATGCCCAATATAGGGAAGATCAAACCTAATGATATCATAGATTTAAAGGTTGCATGTCTGGTCATGATATAGAATCAATGGGATACAAGCTTCTTAAATGAATGGTTCAAAAACAACACTGTCACCGATGTTCTCAAAATGCCAATACCAATTCATTCCTTTACACACATATGCCTTTGTCCGGAAGACATCTGCAGATAGAAATTTTAGGACTAAGATGGCTCATAAAATGCTCACTTCCTCTATAGACAATACTCAATACATTTTATATTTCAAGCTCATGGCAAGCAAATCTCCCTCAGAGACAGAAAACCTTTCTCTGGCTAAGTCGATTGATTATGATAAAATTATATCCCTAGTCACCAACCACATGCAGTTCTCAAGAAATACGATTCTTGAATAAAAGTTCTCACGTTGTGATGTGATTAATGAATCCACTTTACATGCCCTAAAAGATAGTGAAAGAAGCAAAGATCTATGGCAACACCTACTACCCTTGTAGGCTACCTCTTTAGTTGAAGACATGTCTCCGGAATAATGGCTATGTTACAACCTTTAGACATTGAAGGATATTCCCAACTTGTCAACAACCTTCTCAACAACATCTTGGATTTAATGGAAGCAAAGAAATGACAAAGTCTTCTATAACATCCAAAAACCCTTATACCAAATGGTGTCAGTCTGTAGATTGGATGCCACATCCATCATCTCATCAATGAAGCCACTTGTGCCCTCCAACATGAAACCTACTTGTTCAAATAGGAATCTTTGTCTCTGAAAAGGGTCTCTACTCCTCAGCTAGATGCTTTAGTCAACTCAGGAAACAACACCATATGCACAAGATGCAATATTGAAGATTGCTATGGTTGTTGGATCCATGGAAGCTCTATGTTGCTAAAAGGATCTAACCCACTGAATGGGGAACTACATGCATTCTTAGAAGGAATAACACAATTCAAGCGATTTCTCAAACCTTTACAATTGGTCATGGATTCAAGTATAGATGCAAACTTCATTGTCAATCCCAAGGAATTCCCTCCAAAGTACAGGCTGATAGTTGAACACATCATCTAGAGGTATGCTAGTTTCAACATCCAACTCTTAGTAAACCTCAAGAGAAACCAAAATCACTTGGATAATCAACTGGCCAAGCATTTCCTCAAACCGCCGGTAGGACTCAGCCCATGGTCACAATGCCCAAATTTCCTCATTCAAGACTACTCAAAAGAACTGTAGAGATTCTCCAAAAGATACAAAGTCACCAATATCTCTAATTCTCATGGAAGCAATTAGTTTACAATTGGATTTTTGCAAGAAAAGATATACTACGTGTTTCGATTTAACAACATGTAATTGCAACTTATGGTTCAATATTTGATAATTCATCCACAATAGTTATTTCATGTAGAAATAAGTATCCACAGTATCTTTTTTGTATGCCTATCAATGTCTAAGGGCAGGTTCCCTTATTTAAACATGATCCATTTTGTTATGTTGGTGACTACTAGTGCATTGGTAAAAATATAAGTATGAAATTTTCAAAGATTTTGACTCCAGAATGTAGGTGTAGATAGAATAGATGGAAGGCCAAGTCTATTCAACAAGGTGTACCGTGTACATACCAATGCAAACATATATTCCTCCCAAGGGACTCCATAAATTAGGATGACTTTCATATAAAACAATTCAACTTTTGACGAGCCATTCTGGAAAGGTGAATAATCACGAGCAATAAAAAAGGCCCTCAATGATCACAAGCTAGAATTCACCAATAGTAAAGAACAGAGATAGGGAGGTCACCATAAATGATTTCTAAACAAAAATAGGAGCACATAAGCATAGAATGTTTGGAGAAAGACACGATGGGGGTTTTCCCTGATAGACAATCCGATTGTATAGTGAAAAATATGTACTACAATAATGTTAAACTAGGAAGGAAAAAAAGTGATCAAGTACCAACTAACCATTGTGTTAAAACTCAATTTAAGTCTAGTAAGGGAGTCATTAGAGGGAAGAGTGGAAGACACGTACAACAAGGGTTTATCAAAACCCTCCTATTGCTGTGGGACAGAGATAATGGTCTTGGATGAGCAATTAAATTAGACATATATAAGACCCAGACAACAAGCTAGAGGCAAGGAGAAACTGTTGGCAAACTTAAAGTGGATGATTGCATTGATATTGATGAACTAAATAGTCTCGTATGTGGGTCGTGTGATGTTGCATATAGTCTTGTATCCATCTCCTTCAAATGATGGCAATTGAAAATGTCCATATTAGCAAGTCTTTGAGTATTTAAGTGACCATCACATGAGCTTTTAAGGTTGTGATGTTCTTAGTAATGGAGAATCACAAATCCAAAATATGGGCAAGGGTATCTAATAGGAACTACACCTAAATATGATGACAAAGAAAAAATAAAATAAAAGAAGGTGTTTGAAAATCATTTCAAGAAAAGGGATACAATAGGTCCCATAATATTACACCTTATAAGGTTAACAAAAAGGAGTAATTTTCCAATGAAAAAAAATCCTATAAGCGACATTTACTCAATTCCCAATGATGTAGCACAGTATTTTATTATTTTGTTATAAGGCTGAAATTTCACTCTATCTACTAGAAAGAAATAAGCATCATGGAGCAAACAGAATCACCCAATATTCACAAAATTGAACCTTGGAAGAACTTGGTAAAGGTGAGAAGTTTAATGCGAGTAAGAATGGTAAGGGAGAGTTTTTGGGGAACAATAAAGAAATATTACTTAAAATTTTATGAGTAAGAATATCTTATATAGAATATGTGATTATTGCATCCTCAAATCAAAGTTCCTTCTAGAAGTAAGGTCAAAAGACAATAGCATTGTCCAAAACATAAATCAATCAAATTACATTCACTAGAGATGTGAAGAAGGTCATTGCCAAAATGCTGCAAATGGGGATATCATGTAAAATACTATGTATATTACAAATAAGATACAACTATGAATCATAAATGCATCATGAGTCCAAGATATAATACTGTTTATATTACTAGGTAAAATTACTTGGTAAATTTGTAAGAAAGGTATTCTGTGGCATTCAACTCCTAGATGCATCATGAATCCAAGTTGGATCAAGTAGATAACTGTGTTTGAGTCTAATAATTAAATTATATATTAGGAATTTTGTATAAACATTGCTGATGAACATTGATGTGTAATCAATTTTAGGTATCTGAACTTGGGGCATATGATACAATGGTGTTGCAATTTGTGTTGTTATGCTTTGTTCTTTTGAGGGAGAAGCTAGTTATAGCTAGTGTGGGATTGAAGATATCTTATGCATGATTATTTCTTGCCTAAGCCAAGTCACACATATTTGTAACACACTAGTTCTAGTCTAAATGAAATTGGTGTTTTTTGTTTTAAGACAATTTGAACTGTGCCAACCCATCCTAGTTTAAAAAGAATTCTTATATTTGAGCAATGGTTATTCCAAAGATACTATATAATTAAAAAAAATATGACTTGGTACCATTTGTTGATTACTAATGATTTTTCATTTAAAATATGATACATTTCTCATTTATATATGGAACTTGTTATCATAATATTCGTGATTAACTTGATTGGGATACGATCATTGTAAAGTAGTAGTAATATTTATTTTAGTAAAGTTAAGGAAATTTGAAACATTGGGAACTAAGAGAATATAGAGTTTAAGTGAAATTTTAGGGAGAGATTAACATATATGATATAATTTTATGCAATATTTACCATCTACAAAAAGGTTCCATGGTGGCATCAATTCATGAAATTTTATGGTTACCAATTTCTTGCTACATTACTAATGGATTGGTGGTCACATATGTTTATTCCCTAATATCATTTTTTTATCATGTCAATTTTAAACATAGACCATCGCCAACCAACACAATGGTAAACAAGTCCTAACATATTAGGATTTACTTGTTTTAGACCTCACCAAAGTACTGACATGTAATACAACCCTAACTTTAGATAACAATTTCCTAACTCCCATATGATGCCTCCTCTCCAAAAAAATATTTTTCATGCAATGCCAAGGAATTTGACTCTTTTTTACTCATGAAATCTTTGTAATCCTCACCCATGAATCTTTGTCACTCATAGTCTCTACTAACAACTCCCCCTTCTATAATCTTCACTCTATACTTATATCTCATTCATGACATTGATCTTCATTAGATGATTTGCCCATGATTATCATCCTTTTGATTAAGAACCACCTGTGAGCAATGAGAAATCACACTTTACATCCATTTCCATCGGTCATCTACCCCCTTTTTTCTTTCTCAGCTACATTCTTCTTCTGTTGATCACTTTTCCTTTGACATCTATGTCTATAAATATGTATCATTACTCTGTTTACAAATAAGTTTTTTAATCTATTTTTTCTTTGGTCGACTATTTTAGTCTAAAGATTGCATCGTTCAGTGTACTGGTTGGCAGTGTCTCAATGAATGAACCCTTACATGCCTTATTCACATGTGTTAAATGCAAGTGTACATGGCAGAGTTGTAAAGGCACTCAAAAAGGTCCAAATATCAAACTCCAAGAATTGAGACAGCTAAAAACTAGTACTAACTAATACATATTAGATAAAGTAAATAAAAAAATTAATTAATTATTAAAAACTAAAAAGAAAATTGAATGTTCAAGAAGTAAAGTTGGTGAAAGATCAGATGGATGGATTCTTTAGAAAATCGATTTCACCATGGTGTCAACCTATACATGCATTCTATCAGATAAACATAATTATTTTTCTTGTTTATATATAGTATTTGTGGCTTGTACTACCAAATTTCACAACATAGTACATTGTTTTCCTTGTTACTGATCTACTTTCATAAGATCAATATAAGAGACTAAATAATAAGGACTATCTCTGTAGAATTACTTCATAGTGGTAAGCCCACTTTCACAATGCATTATTAACTATGATGACAACACCTCTTCTAACCATTAACCCTACTCCTACAACAGTTAACAATCCATAACAAACATAAGATGTTCAATTATAAATGTGAATTGGATTTTCTAAACGTTAACCCCTCTTTCACATAGGTAACTATCCATCACAAACTTATGACGAAAAATCATAAATAAGAAAGTTGAATCTTTTCCGTTACCAAAATATGAAGTAAAACATTATATTGAATCACAATATGAAAATACATACAATTAACACTGGGATACTACCAAGGTTATAAAGAATAGAGGTTTAGCTCCTTATACTTAACAAAGAATCAAAAGAAGGAAGGAAGGTAAAGAGAGTTAGAGAAAGTAGCTACAAGTTGTCTCTAGACTCTTTATCTCCTCCTTCTTGGAAAATGCTTCCTCCAAGGACGGCTACTGGGATGACTACTAGATGAGAGTCCTCCATTCTAGAATGGGGTCTGGGAGAAACCAAATGAGATTTCTATCCCCAAGTGAGATGCCTCCATGTAACTGCTCACTTAGGTTTATATAGGGAGAATTAGGGCACCACTTGGATATGTATCATCATATGTACCTTGTCTTGATCAAGGCCTTTAGATAAATGTCAGTGCCACTGACTTATCCTCTTTATTATACTTTAGGATTTCATATCTCAATGCCACTGACTTGGGTCAATGGTACAAAGATGATTTTTTATGCTTCCCCTCCTTTCTTCTCGATCCATCTTTTCTTGTCATTAGTTCACAACCTCTTCATGTCGATGCCACCATCATAAGTCGGTGGTACCAATTTTGTTCTATTTTGACTAGGTCATGTATGTAGTTTAGGCAACAATATATTAGGAAATTAATAAAATAAAGCAATTTCTACATAAATACAACTAGTTTTTATGCACAAGGGACATTTTAAGAAATTTAGGAAAAATATCTATAAACACATGAATATACAAGAAATTATTTTTAAATCGTGCTTAAATAAGCCCTAATTTTGGTATAGAAATCATGTACATCAAAATCCCCTGATCTTGAATGTTACTCACTCTTGAGAAAGACTATTTTGGATTTGGTTGAAAAAGTCAAAAGGGAGACACATGTGTGAACTAAATCACTACAATAATCCTTGACTCAATGGTCTCCAACCACAGAGCAAACAACTATTGTATAGGTGACCAAAAATAAAACACCAAAATTAGAAGGCTTATGTATGTAAGACAAAGAAGAGAGATATCATTAGATGTCTAAGTTGTAATGACTGTACAACAAAATCTCCCTATCTACACTTCTCTATGTAGAATTTCTAGCATGGATGCAATTTCTTAAATAATATTGAAAGAAGGGAATAAATATTCTTGGTGGCCTACCATATAGAGCACTGTGTGGATAGAATGGGTGGCTTGAAAATACAAAATACTCATATTCCAAGTCATTAGTAAAAAATAACAAAGATTATGTAACTATATGAAGGGTGAAAAGAAAATTTCATGTCTCCCACTGATATTGTATTGGTGGAATGATGAATGTTGTAGATACCTCATTCTAATGATGAATGAAGGTGGAAGGTGACTTACCTTACACAATCCTATTACATAAAAATGAGAGATATGATTACTTCCTTAATATTATTTCCTCCATTATCCTTTTTGTGGCAACCGGTCATGCTAAATGAGATTACTCAAAACCAAAACACGACCGATCACACTAAATGAGATTACTCAAAACCAAAACACGATCGATCACTAATTAATCACATTACTAAAAAGATTCATAATTAAATCCAAACTAAACATCTCAAACATGTCTGAGAACATTTATATATAGGTCCAACATCTTGCATAAAACACATACCATATGAGCTATCTATACAATTGATCAGTGGTCTCAGCCACAACCTATTTACAAAAGGCACTATCTACATATATACATTTCATTTACAACATCAACATACTGCCAAAACTTGAGTCAATATACATTATCTACAAAACTTCCTCACCCAGACTTGAGAGTACAAGAACAATTCTAGGACACACTAAACAC
This sequence comes from Alisma plantago-aquatica, assembly GCA_963693085.1. Lineage (NCBI taxonomy): Eukaryota > Viridiplantae > Streptophyta > Magnoliopsida > Alismatales > Alismataceae > Alisma > Alisma plantago-aquatica. Next base: position 887,478,178 of record OY856414.1, on the reverse strand, counting down.
TAGCCAACTTGCTACTCCTAGTGATCTCCAAGCTATCCTCTTATTACCACAGGTCTGTCGATGCTGCTGAAAATCACCTAAAAGATGTGGTGACCCACCAAGTGAGACCCATGTCCCAGTGAGATATTTAACTCTCAACAATATTTATTGATTACAATAGATTAAGCAATTAAATAGGTAAGCATGTAGTATTACAACATTGTAGAATTAATATAATATTCAAAGGAACATGTAAAGCTAGCACCATTTAAACAGTTGATTTCTCTTACCACATTATCTCCAATTAAACATTATATGAAACAAGGCAAGGGTTATCAACCAATGTGAATCGTCAAGCAATCCTAGCAGATAGGCTACATGGCTAATTTGTATATTTTATCAAGCACTGGGAGTTTGAGACATAACACCCAAACTTCTAGTTGACCACTGTGAAGTAGCAATAAATTCCATACCTAATGTAGGAGAGTTGGAATCCTAAGATCTCTTCCCCTCAGTCAGTACGAGTCTGCCACAATGACATAACAATCAAGCAACAATCAACCTAGTCCACCCTTGGTATACATGCCACGACACTAGAAACCAAGGTATTTAACCCTATCATTTTATGTACAAACACAACTGTCCTTAATCACATTAGATATACATATTTATTTATATAAGATATGACCTTGACCATTCTCCATAACCTTGGGATCAGGATTACAAGGATAAACCCTCCATGCACTCACATATACTCAACAACATACAACTCTGAGTTTCCCTTCTGGAATACTCATTTTACTATCCAACAAGTCTAGACACTTGAATAGTTCTATGTCACACAATACTACATGATTAGGGTTTTTATTGATTAGTTAAGCCAATTGGTTGATTTTATAGTGCATCAATCAAGTGTGCTATAATGGCGTGGAAAGATGTGAAATTTTAAGATAAATATAATTGGTGAGTATATAACCAGTCAAAATAAGAAGAAGTCTATTACTGAACAATATATATTTCTAGACGTTGAGGCGTGATTTTTTTTTTTTATTTCTTCCAAGAGATCATGTGAGTTTAATGTATTAAGTCTATCCAATAATATACTTACTTTAGCAAAATTGATGACTTTTTTAGAAAATATGTCATATCTTTTAAAGTAATCAGTCTATCCATGGATCTCTAAAAGAAAGGAGCACAAAGAATACACATGACCATTGGTTGGGCCTCGGGTGTTATGCCTTTGTCCACCAAAATGATGAAAAACAATCATCTACGGAAGAATCGAGCACAACTCCAAGTCCACATCCACTCTGAAATGAGGAGTAGATAAATTATATAACTAAATAGTAAAGATTAATTCCTAAAATTGTGACTATTGATATGGCACAAAAAATGGTGATGTTCAAACTTACAATTCATCTTTATTTTCTTTCTAATTGTAAGATTTTACTAAATAGCTTTATTGATTATGATTATGATTAGAGGTATCTCTATGAGAAAAGTAAAGAACAATTATTCATCCATGAGGGCCAAAGGAATGAATAGACAATTGATTTTTTTATTATCGAGATAACTGCCCCTGTAGAAGTGCCACTTTTGTGACCCCCCCAGACAGTGTAAAACTCTCGGGCCCTGGGCACCCCGCCCACCCAAGATCTGGTTAAAGCGCACAGTTGGCCAGCCTACACGACGGGTACCATTTCAGAGGCGGCCGCTGGGTTTCGAACCCAGGTCCCTTCATGGATATGTTTTGGGAGTAGGACCTGGTTTATGGCTGAGATCATTCAGTTCTTCCCAACGACCACATAGATCTACTAGAAAAGGCAATATGTCACAAGATGAAGTATAGAATCTTACATCGGAGAAAATATTTATATATTGAAACAAATTTCACTCTTCTTAGCCTACTCAACCTGCTTAAACTGAATGCATCTTACACCACTCCTCTGATGATGTACAAAAAAGTCATGAGAGTACTCCCATGAACCCTCTAAGACAACTCAATGTAAGTATTTTTGTGATATTTATAATGCGAATTCAATATATATGATGTTTTGCTAATATAATATTGTTCAAAATTGTAGATGGCTACAAACTCCAAACTTACGATTTTAGAGCATGAATACATAGTTGTGGTGGTGGGAGAGGTGCTTCGCAATGGTGGCTTACTATATTGCTTACCAATGGCTGATGATGTGGTCTGTGTGCCTGTCAACTTATTTATGATGAAGTGAGATCTATACCACTACTATAAGCTCACCCTAAATACAATATAGTAGGAGAAGCAGAAGGTGGATGAGTTGGGTGACCCAAAGACCTAGTTATCTATGAGGTGATATGACAAATTTTTATGTTATAATTTTATTTGTGAGTATTTTTTATTTTTCTATATATAATGTCGATTGGTAAGAGGAATGTTAATATATAAAAAACCAAAGGCGCCCCCTAAGGGTCATCCTCCAAATCTTAAACCTTCTTTGATACCAAAGGATGTATTCACTATGAGTATTTATAGGGGTTTATTTTGATGGATAGTGAATGTAGAACAAGGGTCAAATATGGTGATCTATATGATAAAGGATTATGTAGGAAAATATCATGACAGTCAAGTCTTCTCTCAAGATATCCTAGAGCTAATTCATTACAATTCCATTATTGAAGTATGTAATATGTGAGAGATTATCAACACAACAAGTCCATTAGAATATACATATATATATATCATCAATTATTTCCTATATATTAAATAACTACATTCATCGTTATAGTTATTATATTCATAACTTCTCAATATGAATTAACTAGGTTGCATTTCTAATTATAACATTAGTTAGCATTGTGGATAGAGAATAAGAATATGTATTTCAATATTTTACATCTTCATTTAAGTTCTTTTCTAGTACGTGATTTCCTATAACGTAGGACACATTTCTGTTATTGAAATTTATTTCTTAACTTGTTATTTTAATAAAAAGTAACTTTAAATTTAGAAATTAATGTTTTTATTTGTGTTTTTCTTTCATAGGAACATACATTGGGAATTGTTCGTGATCACCCCTGTCTTATTGAGTGTGTATTGTCTTGATTCACTAGATAGCAAGTTTTACAAACAAAAGCTAAAATCTCAATTGTAGAGTAAGTATGAATCTTTAGCCATCACAACATATATATTATGTCTTTATTATGATATAGCTACTTAGTAAATTATCTTATCCATTCACTTATAGGGGTATGACAGCTTTAAAATTAGAAGAGAAAATATTTTAATTAAAGAAAAAAAATTATATCAGGTAGACATTAAAATAGCTTTATATTTCTAAATCTTATATGTCAACTATTCTTTTTTGTGTTTATCAACATTTCACAAATTTGTTATTTTTTAGTGGCCTTCATAAATATTGATTGGGCTTGTGGTTAATATGTTATGAAATATATCTATGTCATCGTCAGAACAACATCAGATGACGTCCATAATATACAAAAGGTAATACATACTTGGACCATTAGTCTGCAACTAATTTTATTTAGAATCATAGTTTATATAATATTATTATATAATTATATACGCTACTTTTATATGTTTTTGACGCTCAGACATACCCAGCGAAGACTTTAAGGGCCATTGAATAAGGGTTGGCATATTACTATTTAAAAGAAGTTGACTTTAAACTTAAATTAAGGTGATTATAGAATTAAAACTTTAGATTTATCTTTGAATTAGATTATTGCATGATTATGTAACTTATGTTCATTACTAATAGAAGAATATGTTATTGTAATGTGAATGGTGAATCTACTTATTTTGTGATTATGTGAATGGATGTCAAAATTTGTGAGAATGAGAATATGTGAGGATGAGTTGATAATGTGAGTGGATGTGGAAACTTATATGATTAGGTGCACAATGTGAATACAAGCGAACATGAATTGTTCTAGATGGCTTGCCTATGGATTTCAGTGCAGGTGTATGTGAATGCATGTTGGTGTGTGTTTTTCATTACAGGTTTTACAGATTACATATGTTAGCTGCAAAAGAATGGGTACTAAAATATGATAAAAAATAACCACATACAACACTTATATTAGACAAATCAAGACAATAGATATGTAGTGTGGGTTTTATACAACAAAATCGACACTGAAGATTTATTCTTCATCAATTTTTGTTACTAATAACAGGTTGTATAGAAGTGATTTGGGAAGAGAAACCAATGTTATAAGAAAATGTTCACTCATAAGTGTTGCCTTAGAATCCGATGTTGGTTTAGCAAAGAAAATCATGAGTATAGGTCTCCTCTACATCTATAGAATCTATTTTAGTACTAGAAACTAATGGAAAAGTAATCATCTACAACAATTACTAATCAGAGAACCTGTAGTGGAAGTTTTGAAGAGAAACTGGCATTACAAACTTAATTTTACTGATATGTCTTGGTTATAATCCAATGTCAGTTTAGTGAAGAAAATTGAGGCTACATATCTCCATGACATCTATAGCTTAGGTTTCAATACGAAAAACATATGTGAACGATCTCCTCTTTATTAGAAGTTATTATTGATAAGAAAACTTGTAATGGTAGTTTATCAAAGACTAGACTTTGTTGCATTAGATTCTCTGCCTATATTCGACACTATATGTATGTCTTACATTGATTTCATTGTGACATCAATCAACACAATGCCAATGACGTCAATTTTATTCTTCGCTAGAAACCAACACCGAATCTCTTACTTTGTTGCCTCGTCCACATGTGCATCACTTTTGATCCGACACTATAGTCATTATATGATTTATAATGGATCTTGTTTATTTACTTTACCAGTGCAAGTATATATATTCAGATCTAGTAGATGTTTAACCTTCTCTTTTGGTTGTAACTTTTGGATTGTATGATCTCTTTCTTGCATGAAGTTCTATATCTATTAATATCTAAAGATTAGTAGTGAAAATAGATAGAGAAGGTAGTTTTAGATTCAACTCTGAGATGAGACAGAGGCCAGGAGAGGATCTTCCTGGAATCTAGGATGAAGTGTGTAGTCTGACCCAACATCGGTGGCTAGGGTTCACTCAATCCAGCTCAATTTTGTTGTGCTTCAAATTCCTAGTAGATGTATGCTACTCCTAACGTCCCTAGGTGCTTTGGATCTGAGAGTTAATATGAAACAATTAGGGGTGTTCATCCATGATCCTCGAAAGAAGTTGAATAGTTGATTGGGTTTTAGTCACACTACGCGAGAGAATGTGAGATGGCATTCACATGAGTACTTACCATGGTTTGTGCTAGGTTAGGATGTTAGTTTCTAGCTAGGTTGTTCAAGGATTGTCTATGCACGAGAATGACGTGAATATACTGTTTAATTCATGGTTGCATAACTTGGAACTTTTTTTTTGTTTAGTAGGATTTGACACAATATGCTTTCTTTGTGTTATTTTCTTGTATTTTCTTGCTTAGTTGTAGTTTAAACCTTCTTATGACACATCTTTTTTGTTCCTAAATAAGAATGAAATGTTAGGATTTGACACAGTACGCTTTCTTTGTTACTTTCTTTTATTTCCTTGCTCAATTTTAGTTTTTTTTTCCCTAAGTAAGAATGAAATGTTAGGTGACAAAACGCCCATAGACATATATATGAGTTTGACTCTTACTCACTACTTTAATAACGTACATCGTTACGAGCATCTTAAGATTCCGAGTTATGAATTTAAAGTCTGATCCTTAAGGAACTAGATATATTTTGGAAACGTGTTAGTAGAGCCAACCACTAATCGGCTCTGTCAAATTTCAAAATACAGTGTATTACTAGAGGTGGGAGTTACTGTTGAGTACAATTAGCAATCCTTGTAACGGTTTCCGTCTGGCATCCACACATGGCGTTGTATGAATTAAGTTAAATAACGAATCACTGATCACATTTTGAAACACGAACTACACCGGCCGCCAATGGCTTATTAATAACAACTCAACGGTTCACTAATAACCATTAACCTTTGCTCTTAACCGTCGTATTATAATGAGTACTGCTACGTATTTTTTTGAGTACTGCTACACGTATTTTTAGGTATTGTCGTCCGACCTCTGTTTCTTGAGTACTGCTTTTTTGTCACCCAGAAGTATTGATTGCTAAGCAACAATACACAGTTATACACTAAACAGTTTACGTCCAAACATGTTACCCGGAGCCTTGTTATTGTTGTACGGCACAGATTCTAAGAAGTCAGTGAGTGCCTGAGTGGGCTGTCTCCGATATAAAGCTTGCTTTGCTGTCCTACTTTGTCGTCCATTCGAATGTAATATGCAAGCATATATGTCTCATGTACATCTGCACGCTTCTAGGGCATTCCGCGTTCATCGTAAATGAGGCAGGAGGGACAGAAGGCTAACGCTGGAAACGTGGGCAGGGGGGACAACGAAGGGTCGTGTTGTCGACGTTGACAATCGGCTAGCTCCTAGGCGGCTAGACCATGCATGCACCACGGACAAACAAACGGAGCACACCGTTCGGCGGACGCAGCTGGCATCACAGCTGGGTAATATGTATGAACGGCCCATCCTCGAGTCTCATGGTCCGTGGGTTTGTTTGTGTTTTTTTGCTTTTCGACAAATAAGGATCACTCGCGGGCTCGCAGCGACGACTTACAAAACAGCCGGCCACCGACGATTCGCACAGTTGGTGTGATCGAAAGAAGTCGAAATCCAAGTCTGTCTTTTATCTATAACCCTCTAAATAAACAGCAGTGTGGTGGCTACTTTCCAGCTACTTGCAGTTGTCTTTTTTTTCTTTTTCAGCTGTTACATGTTTCGGTTTGAATCTTAAACTGCTTACAATTGAATTTTTAATATTTGTCTAGATGGCTCATTTTGATGTCAATCTATTTGTAGATGTTGCTAACTTGTATTTATCCTTTTATAACCGAAAGATTGTCACGTGAAAACTTAACATTACTACCAACGTCAGCACATGTGCTATGCTTCATATAAATCGGTAAATATTCAGCTGCTCTTCCAGCTGTTTCGTACCAGATGTTGCTTTCTGCTTTTTAAATATTTTATAGCTATTTTTTTCAATTGATTATTATATCAATCAGAAACTACTGCTGCTGCCAACACTGTTGTTTGGGGAAAGGGCCGTTGTTCATTCTTCGGAAGTTGTGCACTGACAGGCTGTTATAAGAATATTGTTTATTTTGCTGATAGGTTTTTGCATCTTTATCCGTATATGCTACTTTCTCGGTTGGGTAACTTTTTATTTCTATGTCAAAGGAAGAGGACCACAGATATGATATATAACAGACTTTGTTTGTTCATCAAGACCTTATATGTATGTTACGGTAGTTTGATTGCGTACTTATACATCCAATCCGTTTGTGTGTTCCAGTAATTTATTTGTGTACTAATCATTTCTTTCTACACACGGTCTGTTGTGTGTTTTGAAGCATCAGTATTTAAGTATCCAAACCGTCAATTGGATAAATTTTATAAAAATGGTCTGTTGTGTGTATGTGTATCAGTGTACAATTGGATAAGCATGGGAATAACTCAATAGTGTGGTCACTGCTTTCACTCCTGCGTGCTCGGTTGCTTTGTTTTGAAGCGTCGGTATTTAAGTATCAATGTACAATTAGATTAGTATGGGAATAACTCATATGGGCAAGCATGTAAATAATAAAACAACTCCTTTTGTTTAGAGTGGATGGTCACTTGTACATCGTAGAACTCTTTAAGTGTGTGTTATCTTTCATTCATTACTTTTTTGGTTGCTTTTTGTTTTGTCATGTCAAACAGGAGCCTCCAGGTTTTGGGTCTGTTTAAGCATCAATCCAGTTTGTGTTTGTCAATCTATTAGTTTTTGTGTTCTAGAAGTATGTTTGTATGATTATTAGTCTAAACTACATGTATGTTAGACTATATGTATCCTTACATACTGAAGGGAGTCCGCTCCTGTCAATCGAGTTACTCTCTCTTGGTGATATGTACATAAATTATTGTGTATGGTAGCGTGATATTCATCTTGCGCCCATCGAAAAAATCGTAATCTATGACATGTGTTTATCTCTCTCAATAAACAAGAGGTGGTAGGTTGATTTCTGGCTGATGACATCTCGACATGACAGACAAACTGGGTTTTAAAATTAGTTATGCGACGAACAAAGAGGGTGTAGTTATAATATAAGTGTCATATTTTTTGTCTGTGTGGTCATCATTCCAGTTTATATCTTCATTCTAGCAACCAGGTTGTGTGTTCATGGGTCTAATCATTTTGTGCATTCTAACAATTTGTTTTTGTGCTTATCAATATAAAGTGCATGTGCCGTTACACATCGTAGGTAGTTAACTTGATGCTAATTAATTTGTTCTCTCTTAATGTGATATGTATAATTAGCATGTGCATATAATGAAGCAAGGTCTTCCAGCCAGTGTGCTAGCGACCATGCTAATTGACTATTTTTTTTAAATTCATCATTATTCAAGTTCTAGGAGTTTTATGCTTAGTCCATGTATCTGCATTATTACATACTTCATTAGTATGTGTGTGAGTTCTATTTGCATATTTTAACGACACATATACATGTTTTATATAGCATTGTTGGTTGTAGGGAGGGAAGCAACAATTGGTTATATATTAGTTGTCAATAGACATGCTAAAAATTAGAGTATGTGTAACTTTAGTAACGAAAAACTACATGCTAGAGTGAGTCAGTTGGTAAATAATCAAATTGTCATATTTTGCTGAGTTGTGAGTATTAGTTACATAATTTCTTAGAGAAGAGTAAATTTTGATTATCACACATACATGATAGAGGTAGTCGGTCGGATAGTCAATCGGGTTCTTCTATTCTAGTATATTATATTTATGTTATATTGAGTTATGTATATAATTTTCTAGAACATTAATAATATTGATAATCAAATATATCAAGTTATTCTATTTCAGTGAGTTGTAGGTATTAGTTACATAATTTTTTATAGTAGAGACAGTTTTGATAATCACAGATACATGTTGGAGGGAGTCAGTCGGGTAGCTAATCGAGTTCTTCTCTTTTACTGTATAATATTTTAAGTTGTTATTATTGTTATATACATTATTTTCTAGAGTATAAATGATTCCAATAATCAAATGAATTGAGTTATTCTTTTTTGGTGAGCTATGAGTATTAGTTATATATTTTGTGAAGCATATGAAATTTTGATAATCACACATACACATTGGAGGGAGTCAACCAGATAGTTAATTGTGTTCTTTTCTTTTAGTGTGTTATATTTAAATTATTATGAGTAACATATCTATAACTTTTAGAGCATAGGAAATGTTAGTAACCCCATCAATCAAGTTATTCTCTTTCAGTGAGTCGTGAGTATTAGCTACATAGCATAGACAATTTTAATAACGAAACATACAATCAGAAAAAATCTTCCAAAAATTTTTACAAGTTCTTCTCTATTAGTGTGAGTACTATATATTGATTTTCTAGAACATAAGTAACTCCAGTAATCGCAAGAATAAGATTATTCTCTTTAAGTGAGTTGTGAGTATATTAATTACACAAATTTTGGAACAAAGACAATTTTGATAACCACATATACATGTTGAAGGGAGTCACTCAGACAATTAATTGAGTTCTTCTTTTATGGTGTGTTAAATTTAAATTATATAATTTTATAGAGCACAAGTAATTCCATTATGTCTCACAAAATCAATTGAAATATTCTCTTTAAATAGATTTATTCAATATGTTATTTTACTAATTAATTCAATTATGTTACACGTGCTAGCACATGTCTTCCTACTAGTTTTACTAAAACGTGAACGACTCGCGCGATTTGGCTCCCCTCAACTCAAGGGGTCAAATTTATTCCAATTACAACCAACTCTCCCTTCAACCACCGCCACGACGACGGGCTTGATGATGTCTGCGCTTGCTTGTTGTAGTATATGTTGGAGTTTGGGTTGGTCTTGGGTCGAGTTTGTGTGAACTCAACCCAAAGCCAATAAGAGTCCTAAAGGATTTAACCCGGACAACCCACATTGAGCCGACCTAGTCATGAATGTTATTTTTATTTTTCTTTTTAAAATTGATAAAACAAATAGCATAAGAAATCAACCTGACACATCTTGAACTACACAAGACCAAACTAGATTTGACCTAAAAAGTATTGCACATCTTGAACTGTACATGTCCTTAAAAGCTCTTACTTTTTGTGTTGGATTAAATTGATCTTAGCTTGGACCAAAAATGTTTGCTATGCCTATGAGCAGAAGATTATATTTAACTTTTGTGATTCTTCTTCATAAACTTCACAATAATGTGGTCTCTAAGGTCTTATTCGTTGTTTTTCATGTTGCTTTGAAAGAAGTACCTATATGACAACCAAAGTGATTCCATAAGAGGGAGCTCTTGAGTTCAATTATCTCTTGAGTTCATCTCATAATTTCCACCACTCATTTTTTCTCTTTTATTATCTCACAATGGAAGCCCAAAATATTAAAAATAACTTCCTCCCACATCGTGCATCAAAATTTTTTTTACGCTGTGAAAGATTGACGACCATGGCTAGAGTCTATCTGAGGTGACTTCTACAAACACCATGTTCCCTCTTACCTACATCCATCCAAAATTCCTTCGCAACACCTTTCATCTAATGAAAAAGTGAGTGATTGTATCGATCTTGAATTTACAAAATGGAAGATTTGTGACGAATGAATTATTGCCTACCTCATCAATTTCATTCACACCTATCTCTGTGATGGCATCATTAGAGAACACACCACCACTACTTTCATATGAGCTTGTCTAGAGAGAGAATCCGCCCTATCAAATGGTGCTCACAAATTTTAACTTAGAATAGAGCAATATAAGGTGATCTTTTCATTTCTAAATTTTATGACTACATACATGTTGATAAGACTACATGCTCCACATGCACATCACACAATAAGGAGTTCCAAATGTATCAATTTATTATGGCACTTCGTCCATAATTTTAGTTCTGTGTGACCAAAACCATACAACGGTCGACTACTCCTTCTCTAAAATCCAATATCTATGAACTCATGGTGTATGAGACTCATCTCTGATTTATCAAGAGTACAACATCATTGCACAATTTGTCTCCTATCACGTCTAACATGGCTCTTGCAAGATCTATTTCTACAAGGATCAAATCTCGTGACCATCTTAAGTACACATTTATATAGAAAATGTCTATTTGGTTACAAGATGTTACAAGCTTCACACATATCATTATCAGGAATACAAGGAAATAACCAAGCGTGCTACTGCCTGTACTACAACAACATGTTATTTTCATAGCAAGTGGGGATGGAAAACAAACTCGCTTTCCCATAGAGATTGTAACCATGCTCTGAAAATCACAAAAATGGGTAGTGATGTCACATCCACATCATCAATCATTACAGACGTGACTTCATCTTCATCTTCCTTGACTATCGATATAAATGTTCCACATGGATCATGAATTCAAGCACCACATATCACATGACTCCAAAATTTTCTATTTTGAGGAATTATTATTCTCTACAACAACCACCAATAGAAAAATAAAATGGATGACTTATTGATATATTTTAGATAGGATACATGATGCATTAATCCTAAGTTCATGGAAATCTTACTTTGCATATAGTTTGCATGTTTCTTATATGAATATGATTCTCATATCTATTGGAAATATTTATTATTCTGGATTTCAAGTAATGTTTGATAAAGCTTGGTTTTTGTATAGGACCTGCATACTGGCCAGAAGATTGGGACTATAAGCGGAGTAGGTGATCTATATCATGTGTTTAGTATTCACATTCAAAACACCACCCACACTACCTATGTTGGAGTAGTGTTTTCCCCAATATTATGGCATTATAGTTTAGGCATATATCTCTTAGTGATCTTAATAGTCTTGTTAAGTTTGGCACACTTGGCTCATTATGTACTTCCATTCAATTACATAGTAGACTAGTTGCAAACTTGTAAAAGAAACATCTCTTTCTTTTTCCAATTCAACCAATTATATTAGTAATCCTTTTGACCTTGTTCTCTCTGATATTTGTGGGCATGCACCTATCACCTCTTGAAGTGAATTTCAATATTATGTAACTTTTATTGATGATTTCACAAGATATATATGGATTTACCTCATAAACAACATGTCTAGAATTCCACACATATACCACTCATTTACTAATAAATTAAAACCCAACACAATAAAGTCATTCATGTGTTCCATGTAGATGGTGAAAAGGAATATACATCTACTACCATACATGAGATCCAAAAATTCCCAAGAAACCATATGCCAATAGTGTTTCCCTTACAACCCATGAGCCAAAATGTATTCTAGAGAGGAAGAACAGACACATTTTTGAAACGACTTGTTCTCTTCTAATTAACTTTGGCATTCCACAATGCTATGAACCGGAAACTGTCCTCACATTACACTTATCTTGTTAATCTCATACCCACTTCAATCTTGGGGGTGGGGGTTCATGACATGAAAAACTCTACAAAAACCACCATCCTGCAACCACCTACATATTTTTTATTGTACTTGCTTTGTCCTTATTCCCCAACATTAGCTAAACAAACTTGAAGCATAGTTTGCACATTGTATACTTCTAGGAAACAATGATGAACACAAAGGTTATCATTGTTCTAACCTTATGGCTTATCATCAACACATAGCAAGGTATTTTACATTCTTTGTGGATACACTTACTATGCTTCCATCAAAACTCATGAAGAATCCAATGTTCCACCACAAAACACGGATTAAAGCTACCCAAATTGATCTTCCCATTGGGGTTGAGGCTACCTAATAATATCTAAATTTGTGGATTTTGGGTACTTATTGTACTTTTACAATATTTACTTCATAGTGTTTTATTCGAATAAATCCACTCATTTTGGCAATTTCTAGGGTAATTATCCTAATTTCCTCTTCTTACCCTATTTACATAGAAAGTCACCAGAGATGTTGCCTCAAAATTTTAATGACCAACAAAGCCTCCTTCGTAAATCAATGGGATTTTCCCCCAAGGAAAATCTTGATGATCGATGGGTCTACATCCTCGGCTATTTATGACTCTACAAATTTTACGTCCGACTGGCCCACATTCAGTGACTGACAACATCACACCCTCTGTAATGAGCTTAGTTTTCAGCAACCCCCAATTATGGAAGGACAAAAAGAAGAGAGCCATTACCTAAATTTTTTCCCAAGTATCCAGATTTTAATCAAATAATAAGTAATAGAAAATTATTTCATTAATTGAAAATTATTATTGCAAATGCTTATATGAATTTTCACCAAGAGAAAAACAATTATATAAGAAAAAGTAACTAGCTAATCCTCCTTACTTAGCTTAATGTCTTCATGTAAATTGATCTATCCATCACATATTGATATCATCATAGTTAAGCATGTACCTAAAAATGCCTTGAAATCAAAATCACATGTTAGCATATTGAAATATATTGTGTACATGGGGTGCATGCAAAAGTGTGCAAGTAAATTAACAACATATATTCCATCAAATACTTGCAAAGGATAACTATCATTTTACATAATCTTACTTTATGTGGTAATAATAGTGGCATTATAATTGAACAGAACTAAGTAAACATCAAATAGTTTAGTTGTTCAATCCTTTGAGAAACACTTAGAAAACACCAACTACCTAATTTGGCAAACTAAAGGCTCAACTTAAGATTACTTATAAAATTATGTCCACACCCCTGCACCTTGTACACAAGGAGAGGGGCAAATGGGTAAATTGTGCATTGCACTTTCTTTCTCCTCAATTCGATCATGTTGCTGCATGCATACCCTAAAACTTGATGTCATGTCCGACTACTAATGAATTCCCTAAGAGGACTGGTATAGATGATGAAATGTGGGCCACTTGAACACATTCTCTGGAGGTGCTGCAAGCAAAGTAGAATAGGAAAGGGGCTGAGGGCTGCAGACGAGCCATTGGAGTCAGAGGCACCAAGGTGGTTCTACCACTCCAACCTTACACCTCTTGGACTCAGAAGTCCCAATCCTCTCCTGGCGACCTTCTTCTATAGCAAGACCTTGCGGTCTTTTTCCCTCTCTCCTTCTTCACATAACTGCACTTCTTCACCATCCTCAGACTACCAACGGTGCCAACGTCCCTTGATTCTCATGTAATCAGAGCACATCAAATGTCGGGGACACCTCTAGCTATTTTAACACCTTGGTCCACTGCCCAAAGCTATAGTAGAGATTCATGAATGACAAATGGCCCCACAAATCACCACTAGCCTCAACAACACACTCTATCCTCATTCACATGCAAGTTAGGAAAAACTTCTTGACTGGTGTAACATAATGAATCTTAGATGTAATCTCCATGTAAACCTTTTTCCCAAGTTTCCCTCTCATTTCTATCCTTTATGTCATTTACGTTTAATTAGTGGAATTTATAGTGGTTTAGTGAACATTTATTCACTAATTGTACCAATATAAGGGTTTATGCACAAATACCTCAGTGAAAGATTAATTGTCATAATTAAGTGCTATAAACCTTAATATAACTTTTTGATATGATTTGAAAACATAAAATGAGGCTAAGTTTCAAATTTGGTTTGATTTGGATGTTGTTTGTGCAAGTTATGCAATTTTAGGTACATTCTGGACTTTTATGCAATTTACCCAATTGGGAGGTTTTCTTTGCAAATTATCAACTAAATTTTAATCCTTAGATATTTCCTTACCATTAACGATATTTTAAACCATTGGAGAACCTAGTTTCACCTTGGTTTGATGGTATTGCTTTCAAAGGGCATTATAGGGATTACCCTCTTTATAAAGATGATTATCCTTAAAAGCTATCAACCAATGAGGTTATTTCTTTCTTGAAAAACGGTTGGGATGGCCTAGGATAATCTATGGGCCCTTAGAACCGACTTTTAATATTCATGAAGCCTCTATGAGCTATCCTCTTGCATGGCCATCAATCCCTAGGCTAAAGACACATGGAAAGTCCCTTAAGACTCCTCATGCTTTACCTCTTTCTATATATAGCCATGTATACCCCTTCCCAACTCACAATTCAAAAACTTTTGCTCTCCTTTTCTTTCCTCTAGCTTAGATAATAGTTCCTTCTGTATTTGTCCATGAAGTTTTTGCCCCAAGGTAATAGAGGGAGCCTACCTTGGTGAAGAAGGCTCCTAAGGCTTCCAAATTGCTCTATTAGGGTTTCTAAAGCTCCTCCTTGGTAATTTCGACCAAAACTAGTAAGTTTCCTCCCTTAATTCCCTATTTTCATGCTGATAGTCTTCCTTACACCTTCTTATAGGTCGGAACCATGACCATACATGGTAAAACTCCACCTAGAACCCTAAAACACCTCATCTCTATGCTCTTTTGCTAGGGTTTATCACCTCTAAGTTGAGAAGGTGATCTTTGTCCAAGAAAAGAGCTAGGCTTGAAGCAACCAGACCTTATAAGATTGTATCCTTTCTGTTTGGACCTTATTATCTTCCCTAGAGGCGAGTTTCATAACCCACTTCTCATATATTGCTTGCTACATGCTTAAAATTTATGCATTTATGTTTAAAATCGATGATTTCCATCTCTATTTACCATGTTCATCTAGGGTTTTGGCTTCTTACCGGTTTACCTTCGCTAGAAGCTCTAGTTTGGTTACATATGCAACTTCAAACCTGATCTTGGGTCAAATGGTGTTTTATCCCTCTCCCTCTCTCTTTAATTATCTCGATCGGTTAGATGATGTGGCAATTTCCTATTGGTCAGTATTGCAAAATTCATATCTTCTAAACCGCTTATCCAAATTTGACAAATAAATATGTTTTGGAATTGGAAAATTATTCTCTATCTAATAAAATATTTTCAAGGTCTGATTTCATGGTTTGACGAAGGGTGATTTTTGTAAAACGAATTTAATGCATAAAATCCATAAAAATTACATCTTAATCATCATAACTCCAAAATTAACATAAATATATGTTTTCTTGAGCAGGAAAACCTAATAAGTTCACTGGTTATATTTTCAAAAGATAAATCCGAATTTTTCTAAAAACCTCTAAAAGTAGGGTTTCTATATATTAATGTGCACTATGTACTCTAATACATGTTAATACATTGAAAATAGGCAAAGTGGAACTTGGACTCAATTAAAGTGGTGAAAGTTGGTAATTGATATCACTAAGAGATGTATGTGCATTCCTTACACCCTATGTTGGGATTATTGCAGCTCAACCCTATATTTTCCTAATGAGGCTTAAATGAACCCTAAATATCCTATTCTTGAATCCTAATGTTGTTCATGCCTCAAATTAGATTATAATTTCTTCTTGTTTGGGTCTTATACCCCACTGCCATGCTTATTGAATATTATGACTACTCTTGCCATGACTACTTTTCTAGCATGTGGATTTATGTTCTATTTAAAATAAAGTAGTGGTACTTATGTACAACCACCCACAGAGGGCATGTAAATAATCACCCTGGGGAATGTCTTATTCTCCCCATAATATTGTAGATGACTGGGAATGTCTTATTCTCCCATCACCTAAGGTTATAGGTCCGGTAGGTGCCTCAACCCTACTTAGTTAGGTAGACATAATTATCTTACATGCAAATCTTTTTTGATATAATTGTTAATGGCAAGTTTCTTTTGAATATAGCCTCATACTCTTGTTATCTTCATCATATGATGAACCCTAGCATGTTTTTATTTGCTTTACTTATCTTGATACCCTAGACTAGTTTTATGACACCTACGTTTCTTCCCTTTCCCTTTTTGCTGGGTGCCTTCCCAACCACCCAGATGATGAGCAAGGTGATGAACAAGACAAGGAGTATATAGCTTTTGGCTTGGACTCAGTTGATGGAGATGTTTCTTGGAGACAAGATTATTGTAGTCTAGACTTCCATATATCTAGATCATGATTGTGTGTCTTGATATAAACCCTAATGGGAGAATTTGATGTATTTTGTAAACCTTTTATGAAATTGAATACAATCAATTATTTTTTATTCCACTGCTTTCTAATGGTCTTTTGTATACTAATGTTTAATAAATTTGGAAAATTTATGCCCATTCCATCATACCTCTGAGAGTATTTGGAATGGATGTTAATTCTTCAAATTTTTAGTAAAGGGGTGATGTCACTCTCCTTACAACTGGTCACCCATCATAGTACTACTTTGGGCCTAGCATGCTTAACCATAAAGTTCTTTAGTGATGGACTCCCTAAAAAGGAGGTGAACCTTGGTGATATGGGTAGTCCAATCATTCCTTTTAAGATCATTTTATCTGAGGCCTCAAACATGGGATGTTACAATCTCCCCCTTTTAAGATATGGCCTCATAATGTATCCCCATTTCAGTGCGGACCCAAATCACCCATGTACACCCAACGCCCGATCACGACTATCACTGCAAGGGTGGATCAATCAACTAGGATAGCCCTATCCAACATGCCTAGACCACATGACTCAAAGACTACCATGCCACAAGTCTAAGTGGAGCCCACCTACTAGAGAGGAAGTGGCTCTAATACCTCTTGTAATACATTGGTTCACTTCCCAAGGCTATAGTAGAGTTTCAAGAATGATGAATGGCCTCACAAATCACCACTAGCCTCAACTACACGCTTTGTCCTCACTCATGCACAAGCCAAGAAAAACATCCCGACTGGTCACCCATCCTAGTACTACTCTGGGTTGAGTTTGCTTAACCACAAAGTTCTTTAGTGATGGGTTCCCTAAAAAGGAGGTGCACCTTGGTTATATGTATAGTCCAATCATTCCTTTTATGATCATTTTATTCGAGGCCTCAAATCCTAGGATGTTACAACTATGCAATAGTGAGTGATGGAAATAGGTGGAGGATTTCTGTTGTTCCTCCATCACTAAAGGATATAATGATGAACATGAGCTAAACAAACTTAATTCATTGTTTGCACATTGTTTCCTTCTAGGATACAATGATGAACACAAAGGGTATCATTATTTTGACCCTATTGCTTATCGTCGAAACATTACAAGGTATGTTACATTATATTTGAGGATGCACCTTACTATGCTTCCATCAAAACTCGTAAGGAATCCAATGTTCCACCATAAAACCCGGCTTAAAGCTACCCAAATTGATCTTCACATTTGGGTTGAGGCTACCAAATGACATATAATTTTGTGGATTTTGAGTGTCTGTTGTAGTTTCATAGTATTGACTTCTCAATGCTTTATTCCAATAAATCCACTTGTTTTGGCAATTTCCAGGGTAACTACCCTAATTTCCTCTTCTTACCCTATTTAATTAGAAAATCATGAGAGATGTAGCCTCAAAATTTCAGTGACCAACGAAGCCTCCTTCTTCGTAAATCGATGGGATTATACCCCAAGGAAAATCCCAGTTATTGATGGTCCTACATCTCAACTACCGATGACTCTGCATATTCAGTGTCTGACTGGCCCACATCTTCGACAATCGAGGGATTCACACCCTCTATAACGACCTCAGTTTTCAACAACCTCCAATTAAAGAAGGCCAAGAAGAATAGATCCATTACCACAAAAATTTCCTAAGGATCCAAATTTTAATCAAATAACAAGTAATAGAAAATAATGTCATTAATTCACAATTATTGTTTGCAAAATGATTATATGAACTTTCACCTTGAGAATTACAATATATGAGAAAAAACAACTAGCTAATCCTCCTTACTTAGCTTAATGTCTTCATATAATTTGATATGTCCATCAGATCTTCATATCATCATAGTTAAGAATGTACCTAAAAATGCCGTGAAATCAAAAACACGGATCGACATATTGAAATATATTGTATACATGGAGTGCATGCAAAAGTGTGCAAGTAAACTAACAACATATATTCCATCAAATACATACAAATAAGAACTATAATTTTATATAATATTTCTTTATGTGGTACTTATGTGGCATTATAACTGAATAGAACTTAATAAACATCCAAAAATTTAGTTTTTCAATCCTTCGAGAAACTCTTAGAAAACACCACCAAACTCATGTGGGTAGTCATAGGCATAACCATATATCTTGATGGTGAGCCATGCAAATTATCAAATCATACTTTAAGCATATTTAATCAATTCAATCAACAAAGTTGAATCCAAGCAATCAATATTGAATATGCATGTATTTAAATAATAAAGTTTTACCAACTCAATAAACTCAATATAAATATAACAATAGAAATATAATTATATATATATATATATCCCCAATAAAAATAACCCTTTATGGATAAAGAATCTCCATTATTGAATCATTCACATTATCACATGAAAAACCTACTCGGCCCTAGTAAAGGGTTTTGGTTTTCTTGGTATCGAGTTATCATTAGGGTCAAGTTTGATACTCTAATTCCCATGTTCATTTATTTAATGACTCAAGGACCCTAATTAATACTAAGTGTTTCTATGATTATCAAATATACCATATTATTTTATTATGAGCACTATATTCAATTTTGTTCATTAATCAATAAACCAAGATAATGTATTTAACTCTAATTACTCATATACATGACTATTCTCATAAGAATCCCTAAGTATTATCATCATGGTCATGATTATCTTGGATCATATTTATCTTCAACTGTAGCATATTATATAACAATTTGAGAGTATTTATGTATTTAATAAATTAATGCACCAATCTAAGATTTATATACATTACTCACCACTTAAACAAATCTTTGCACTACTTTTAGAATTGTAATCATAATTAGATTCTTATACTACTTTATTTCACTTCGATTGTTTTACCTATCATTTTGGTATATAAGTTTGATATATTCCGATCTACCAATAATTACTTATGAAAAAAATACAAATCAAACCTTCTTAGGTGAATTGCAACTTGATATGTCAGCATATACATCAGGCCGACTCTACTTAAGATTACCCTAAAATCACATCAGCACCCCTACACCTTGTACACAAAGAGTGGCATATGGGTCAATTGCACCATGTGCTTTCTTTCTCCTCAGCGTGATCATGTTGCATGTACGTACGACGTAGATGAGACGTTGGAGCCAGAGGCACCAAGGTGGTTTTGCCTCTCGTAGATTTACACCTCCTAAACTATGAAGTTATATTCCTCTCCCATGACTTTCCTCAGTAGTAAGACCTTTCAATCTTTATCTCTCTCTCCTGCTTCACATGTCTTGCGGAGGGGCCTCCTCCAGCGATATCGTCCATCATGCACGCACCATAGGGCGTGGACCTCAGGTAGAAGTCCTATGATGACTCTTCATTCTCCGCCTCCCTTTCTAGAACCATGTGAAGTGCCTTACTCCCCACATCCTTGGACTGCCAATGGCACGAACATCCCTTGCTCCTCGCATGGTCAGAGCATATCAGAGGTCGGGGAAGCCTCTAGATATTGTAACACCTTGGTCTACCACCCAAGGCTATAGTAGAGTTTTAAGAATGATGAATGGCCCCACAAATCACCACTAGCCTCAACTATGTGCTTTGTATGCACTCAAGTGCAAGCCTGGAAAAACTTCCGGACTGGTCACCCACCCTAGTACTACTCTGGGTTGAGCATGCTTAACCACAAATTTTTTTAGTGATGTGATCCTTGAAAAGGAGGTACACCTTGGTGATATGGTTAGTGTAATCATTTCATTTAATATCATTTTATCAGAGGCCTCAAATACTCGGATGTTACAATCTCCACCACTTAGACTCTTAACGTCCTTGTCAAGGCTCAATGATATGGCCATTAATCCCCATTTAAGTACAGAAACAAATGGCCCATGTGCATCCTAATCCCGACCACGACTACAGTACAAGGGTGGCTCCATCAACTAGGATAGCACTTTCCAACATGCTTGGACTGCACAACTTAAAGACCGCATGCCACAAGCCCAATTGGGTCCTACCTACTAGATGGGAATTGACTCTGATACCACTAATAACACCTTGGTCCACCGCCCAAGGCTATTGTAGAGTTTCAAGAATGACGAACGATCCCCAAAATCTCTACTAGCCTCAACTACATACTTTTTCTTCAGTCACATGCAAGCCAAGAAAAACTTCATGACTAGTAACCCATCCTAGTACTAATTTGGGTTGATCATGCTTAACTACATAGTTTTTTAGTGATGGGTTCCTAGAAAAGGAGGTGCACCTTGATGATATAGATAGTCCAATTATTACTTTTATGATCATTTTATCTGAGGCCTCAAATCTTGGGGTGTTATAGCTATCCAGCAGTAGGTGATGGAAATAGGTGGAGGATATCTATTGTTCCTCCAACCCTTAAGGAATTAGAAAAGACTACCCGCAAACACTTTTTATCCAAGACGGTGCAATGATGGAAGTATGAGAGCCTAGATAACACAAGCCTTATGATGGGCTCTCTGCGGAGGATTAAGACTGGGTGCCATGTCTCCAACAAAGGTGAGGCTCCATTGATCTCCATATATATACACCTCTAGGAGAAACCCTAAAGGTTACCAGAAGTATCGAGAAAGAAAGGGGAGGGAGAGACAATCTGCTTTGGAAGAGGAATTCAATGTTCTCTTCCGTATCTACTCGTGGGTCATAAACTATTGATATGGAATAGTATTTCCATACACATTGAACAACTCCCTTCTTATTTTACACATTATCACCTTTCCATAACCATTAAAAGATGCTTCCTTGGGATTGGTTCTCCTATTATAATCCATAACATCTTGTTGACTTTTCATTATCACATTTACATTGTTAAATTGTAGATCAATTACAGAGAGGCCAAACATGATTCCCATGAGACACAAACACTATTTTCCAAAATAAAAAATCCATATTACTTGGTTTACACACCAAAAGCCATCAAGTAAAGCATATATATAGAAATTTATCAAATAACTTGATCATAAATTCTAGATTATTCTTTCATCTCTCTTTGACATATTCCTCCAAAATAATTATGGGAACTAATTAATATTTTTCCAACCTATACCAAATTGTGGAGTTTCATTGGGACTCTTTCTTTAGATAAAACTTGCTCCTTTTAAATATTTTCTTAAATTAATTACCAATATATCTTTGAACATCCTTGTTCTCCCAATTTCTAGAATTCTCTTCTTTTGATTATTATTTTCAAGTGTACAAAGGTTAAATAAAAATAATGTTAATTGATGTCTCAAGACATGTGTATCCAAACTGGCTAGATAGTTACTCCTTTAATTATCTAAAATACCACACATTTTATTTTCCTTTGGGAACTTGAAAACTACTTCATTTATCATAACAAAATCCATTATTATTCATGTAATAATTCCATTCATTTTGTGACACCAAGATTTATTATTTAATAGATAATATTATTTGCAAAAAATACTTATAAATCCATGACTTTGTATTTGTATTATTCTATTTCACCAAAATTGAGGATATTACATTCACCACTCCTTAAAAGGAATTTTGTCCCCAAAATTCAAACCTAGTAAGCTTTAACGTGGAAGACAACTCAACTTAATTTCTCAACATAGGTTTAGCAACCCCTACATAGATATGTTTCATTCTTTTATTGATATGCCATATTCCATACATTATGGCTAAGATTGGTACTTGATGGAGCTGGGACTTACACTAAAAGATCACTCTTCCAATGGGACTCCCAAAGATGCACCAAAAACCCTAGGGAGTTGATGTTCTCTCTAGGTTTACCTAGAACTGGTGCTTAGATAACAACTCCAACCCCATAAGAGTATGGAAGCCTTATCATAGTACAGATTTAGGATCGAACCCAAAAGACAACGGTCTTGTTGCAAGCAACAAGATGAAAAACGTATAGAACTTCACTTAGCTACTCACCAGTTGGCACTTATATCGAAAAGTTGGATTTTGATGGTTTTAAACTAAAACATGAAAAGTAAAGAAAGCAAGCAAATCTAAGAGTTAAACTATGATAAAGATCACTAGGGTGTGATCGGTTTTTCACCGCCACTACACATCGATCAACACATGTAAAGCAAAACTTAACCTGCAAAAAGAGTTCGGTCAGTTAGTATCCTTGTAGACCTAGTCTCCTTTCGGATAACCTAGCTACAAGAAGTGCGGGAATGTTGTAATGCCAGCCATTCCCGATCAAATGGTCACATTACTTTACATCATTCCCCTCACAAAGTGTGTTCCTCGACTTACCAAGGTTGCACTTCCATACGTCAACTGATTCCATTTCATAGTATGAAAGTGCAACGGATGATAGTGAGTTTACTCCACTTCTTGAGATACACTTCTAGATACCGAAACAGATACATGGTGGATACATGCATCAAGAACCAACATGCAAACGAGTTTCGAATCTAATAGTACAAACGTAGACAATTCATACTAAAAGATAAAAGATAACACAAGTTGGAGATCAAGCAACAAGTATTCATTAATCGTTTGATGTTGAACCGACAAAGATAAGAACTCTACATTACAACCTAAGGATTACATTTTACATGATATGAAAGTATGAGTAGCGGGGCTACTCCCCGCACCCTAGTGAAGAAGACTACTCCCTCATGACTAAGATCAAGAAGGAGGCGAGAAGAGAGAGAGAGCATCATCCCCACAAGGATGGAAGAAGGTCAACCCCTTGGAGAGAGACAGCAACGATCCACCAGTCTTCGTAGGTTTCACGATGAGGAGGTCTCCCCTTCCCACCTTCTTGACAAAGAAGAAGAAAGCAGCTTCAGGATGGAGTATGGACCTCAGACCGACAGCCCCAGGGCGGAGGATGGAAGTGGCAAGAGCTCTGGAACGATTGGGGCATCCTTTGGACGTTTGAGATCTCCCTTTTTGGAGGACCCTTGGGGTCTTATTTATATGCTTTGAGTGAAGTCCAAATGGTTTGGAGACCGTTTGGACCTCAAGACCGTTTGGGGCCTCAAGACCGTTTGGACTGTGAGACCGTTTGGCTTCAAACGGTCTTGAGACCGTATGAACTCCATGCGGTCTTGGGACCGTTTGGCTTCATGCGGTCTTGAGACCGTTTGAACTCCATGCGGTCTCGGGACCGGTTGGCTTCATGCGGTCTCGGGACCGTTTGAACTCCATGCGGTCTCGGGACCGGTTGGCTTCATGCGGTCTCGGGACCGTTTGAACTCCATGCGGTCTTGGGACCGGTTGGCTTCATGCGGTCTTGGGACCGGTTGGCTTCATGCGGTCTTGAGACTGTTTGAACTCCATGCGGTCTCGGGACCGGTTGGCTTCATGCGGTCTTGAGACCGTTTGAACTCCATGCGGTCTCGGGACCGGTTGGCTTCATGCGGTCTTGAGACCGTTTGAACTTCATGCGGTCTCGGGACCAGTTGGCTTCATGCGGTCTTGAGACCGTTTGACTCCATGCGGTCTCAGGACCGGTTGTCTTCATGCGGTCTTGGGACCGTTTGAATCCACTCGGTCTTGAGGCTGGGTTATTCTTTTATGATTTTTTTGTGCTTTTTCTGCATATATAAAAGGAAAAAGTTAGTCTGATGGTGTATTTACAAAAAGGGGTAAAATTAGGATAATGTATAGTTTAAACGTAAAAAAAGAGTATGGAAAACTAAAAAAAAGACTAAGATAATCAACTAAAATAGGAGGTTATCACCCCCCCTAACTTAGAGTGTAGCTTGTCCTCAAGTTAGATAGAGCTGAGACATGTAATGGCGAGGCGATTTTATTTAGGATTTCCATATTCTTGCTTCAATTCTTGACGTGAGTTCCCCTGGGGTCATATCAAGTCTTATTGCATGCCTTGATTCTTTCAGATTTCGAGAGTTGCTTGGATCTCAGGTTCTTTCCGTATCTCAAAGTTTGCATTGGGACCACCTTATTTTGTGCATGTTGTTGACTCTAATCAGCTTTATACCTTTCTGAAAAACCTACTGGAAGCTAGAGAGGGTATGAGGGTTGGCTAAAGGCTTTGAAGTGTAGCTCCCCCTTCAAGTGGGGGAGGGGCTGTCTATGCTTTTTAGAATCTCACTACCGGGCACGACACATCTGCCTTTATGAGGGTAGCTGAATGTACCGTCCGGGCGAGTCCTTTATGAGCCTTTCATATACTTGGAAACTTTAGGGTTTCACTACCGGGCACGACACATCTGCCTTTGTGAGGGCAGCAGAATGTGTCGGCCGGGTGAGACCTTCGTCAGTTCTTCGTATAGATCCTTATGCGTGGCACAACTCTCATAATTTTATTCGTCTCTCTGGATTTTATTCAATAACTCACAGGCTTGGGTTTTGGGATTTTGGAGAATTTATTTTGGGCGGCCAAGCCTCTTTTATTTTGAAGAGAGGAAAGCTCTTCTTAAAGTTTTTCAACGTGCACTTATTTGGTTTGTGGTCCACTTGCAGAACTTTTTGATTTGGAAGTTGCCTGATTTCCCTCTCATCCTCGAGATCTTGGCTTATTTCTGCCTTGATTTTGACCTGTGGAGAGTCAGATGAAGAATTGAAGCAAAAATATGAAATCACTAGTGGGTGGAAATTGATAAATCGCCATTCGATGTCTAAGTGCTATTTACTTATAGGGACTAACATGATTCTAGAGTTAGTTGAGGTGACTATTTTTGAAAAAGAAATTAAGTAAAAAGAATTGTAAAAAGAATTGTTTAAGAGAAAATTTAAGAATAAAGAATTGTATGGAAAGTGTTAGATAGAAAGAGGAGTGTAGAAATTGATACCTCGCCCTTGTCTAATGTACCCCCCCTAACTTATCACGCACTCTGTCCCCAGAGTGGCAAAGTGATAGGTTGAGAAGTCATTAGGACAAGGGCCGTGGCTTAAGGTAAATCTTCATTTGCCCCCGGAGAACGAAGTAGATTGGATGCGAACTGTCCTCGTAAAGCGTGGTAGTCCACGTCAGTCATTTCCTCTACTGGTCTTTGAAGAACAATGATGGTGTACATCCAATAGAGGACGTGGAAGCCGCAATCATTCGATTGTCGTATTTGCTGGGGGCATTTGTGGCAGAAGGCGGGGTGATGGAAACGTTCTTTGTCGTACGCCTTTGTATGCTGACTCAGAAAATCGATTAATTTCTCGGCGCACTCCTTTGCCACTACTTCTGTTGGCGTCTTTGGCGTCACGACGTAGTGTCGCTGTCGAGCGTTGAATTGGCTGTCGGAACTATTGTATATTGTGGTTGTTCCGTCTGGGAGGTTTGTTGCCAGGAGAATCCAATGCTCATGATACAGGATGGGTAACATGATGAACTTCGGCGTTGTGTGTTGGAGATATGAGATCAGTGCGTCAGTTGTGCCGAAGTTCTTGAGCTTTAGGAGATCATCTTTCATATATGGAGACACCATGTATGCGTTTGGGTTGGTTTGGCCAAGTAGAATCTGGTAGGCGGCCATGAGGCTGACAGAAAGGGATCCCTTATCCTGTAGAGTCTCTCGCAATGAATCTGCCATTACGAGTATGTCTCGAGACATGTATACCATGCCATCTTTGTCTGCGGAGAGTCGCGCCATGATGGTATGCAATTCGAGGTCGTTAAGACCCTTGCAAGCATCACGATCAAAATCAGGAAATGTTGGGTTGATGGTGTAAGCAGGATCGCTCTTGCTTTTATCTGGCTCTGGCGACTTGGTATGTTCTGACTTTTTCAGAATTTGTCAGAAAGGTCGCCGTTGTCGTCACTGGACAGCTGAGAAAAGGTACCGAGGAACATCATCTGGTGACATAGTTGGGTCGTTGAAGAATCGTCTATCACAGATGAGCTCCATGGCATAGCGTCCTCGTAGGGAATGAAAGTCTTCAGCTACCAGGTCGTTGAATGGGATTTCCTGGTTCAGCGCTTGGATGTGTCGGATGGTGCAGAAAGCGCTGTCCCCAGATCCCTCGGTGGCTTGGACTGGAGGGTGTATGATTTTGAACCATGGTTGGCTCCAGTCTTGGCGAAGAGATGGGCGTGCAGCCCAGATTAATTTAAGCAGCCAGAAGGGTATACACCTGGCTTCTCCTGCTGCTTCTCCTATGAAATTTATTGTGCCGGCTGGTATCTCGGCGCTACAGAAATTGTATACTTTGGCATCCCGAGCCTCAGTATCCACTATCATAAAAAGCCAGTGGTCCGAGACTTGGAAGGGCATTGTAAGATAACGTGCCCTTCTTGCCAAACCGACACGCAGCCGCTCAACCTGTTTTTCGAGTATGTCTTTGTATAAAAGGCCAAAAGACAAAGCGGGCAAGCAGTAAAAACCGGTTGTTGCCGCTTGTGACTTCTATATGTTTCTATACAATTAGCGAGGAGGACACGGAAGATCGCCATTGGCACCGTGGACCGAGGTCGTAGGATGCAACAGAGATCTTCGCGTGTCAACTTACGCCTGGTTTTGGAGTTGTGATAGATTATGTCTTCCCCCACTTTTGCATCGTCCACTATAGTGTTCAGTATAAAAATGTCCTGAGCATCTAAAGTAGAGATGGCTGCCATATCTAGGTCGTGCATTTTTTGCGGCAGAGGAGGTGGCGGGGGAGCTCTTGTAGTGGAGGAGAAGCAGTTTGTTCGAAGGCCTCTACATGGCCCTCTAGATTATCGTCCAAGTCAGAGGCAGAGTCAAGATCCTCGTCCGTGTCTAGACTTACTCGGTCTGCCTCGTCATGGTAAGGGGGAGAAGGTGCTGAGAAGAGAGCAGAGGTTTTTGGCGGGCTGGCACTGGTTCCTAGTATGCATTGTTGTAACTCAGCGTAGGCCGCGTCCTTGGAAGCTTCCCCGATGGACCCCATAGCTGAATAGTCAAAGAATTGATCCCCATATGACATGTTGACATTGTCGTTGTGTGGGGACTTGGGGTGATGGTCACTATCCTGGTGACCTTTGTCGGACCCTTTTTGGGAGGGTCCTGCTACATGCCCGGGGTCTTCTCCGTCATCATGCTTGTCGTCCGAAGATGTATCTTTGTTGGAGTCAGCAGATGAGTCGGAGTCGTCGTCTTCTTCATCATCGTCATCTTTGTCATCCGCAGCTTTGTCTGTTTGCTTTTTGTTGGCAGACTTTTTACACCGCCGATGAGTGGTTTGTAGCTCGTCGAAAGCCACTTGCAGATGCTCGTGTTTTTCGAGCAGTGCATCGTGGGCTTCTTTGAGGTCTGTGAATCTGCCCTCAGTGGAGAGGAGACGTGCTGTCAGTTCTGTGACTTGGGCACGTAGTTGTTGGGTTTCATCGTTATTTGCCTCCTTTTGGTGATGATGTAGCTGTGTAAGTGTTCCATCAATGGTAGCCAAGCGCGTGCTCAGGGCCTCTTGATGTTGCTCAAGCTTGCAGAGATTCTCTGGCAGAGGTTGAGTCTATTTGGAGATCTCATTGACTTTTTGTGATGTAGCTTCTTGCTGACGCGTTGCTCCAAGGACCAGGTCCGGCAGGTTGTTGGAGTGGCTGTTGATGTGCTCAACTTGCTTAGCCACTTTGTCCTGTCGTTGCTGGATGGCTTGGAGGAAGGTAGGCAAGGCTCGGTGTTGTTCGTCGATCTTGGTTACCTGTCGTGATAAATCCTGTACACAAGAAAAATAGAATTTAATATGTTAGAAGGATTGGTGAGGAGGTTTCGGACAACGTCAAATTGACGGCCGAATTCCTCACCGATGTTAGTAAAAGGGACCCCAGGAGCGGAAGGGTGAGATGACTGGGGTCTGTGTGGGATGGTGTTAGTGTCTTGCGGAAGATACACTGATGATGCCCCGAGCTGCGTAGTGACTGTGGATGTAGTCACCAGCGGTGTCGGGGTGGTGGCGGATGTGAAAAGTGGTGGTATTTGAGGCGAAAGTGGTGGTAGCGACAATGATGGGGTGGAAACAGCGGGAGGAAATGGAAGAGTGGTGAAGTCGGGCATAGGGATGGAGAAAGGGAAGTCCGACGTAAAAAAGGGTGAAGAAGTGGATGTGAATGGTTGCGTGGATGTGGGGAGGAAGGGAGTGGTAGATGTTGGAATGGTGGAAGGTGGAGTGGTGGTGGCAGTGGTTAGCTGCTCGTGGAGACTCTGGATAAAAGAGTCGATGGAGGATGTTGTTAAAACTTCTTCGTGGAACTGCTCGGCCTCTGGATTTGGCCGAGATGTTGGTATCCCCGATAACTGTTGGGACTGCAACTGCCTTCTAGAAGGCCGTTTGACAGGCATTTTTGTAGGTCCAGCTGTCGAGGCTGTGATACTCATCTCTGTTTGACCCGCTGTTGCTTTCTTTTCAAGTTTTTTAACCGAAGCTAGCAGATGAGTAAGCTCCTTGTCAGAGAAGAGGAGCTATGTCCTATCATAGTGTGCTAACTCCGAGAGCGGGAGGAGAGTCCTTGATGACTTGACCATAGGGCAGAATACATAGTGTAGTTTTCCATCCTTTTCCTTGATTATGAATGAGTTCTTCAGAGTTTGCTCGTTGGTGAGGGTATCGCCCTTTAGTTGCGTGCAGCGGGGTAAAGGTTTGTCCATCTTAAGATATTTGATGATAGATGTGACATGACCCCCCATGCAAATCTCTTTCCCCAGGATGGAGATTGAGAATTTCTAGATCAGATGACAGCTGATATTAATTGGCCGTTCGTTAAGAATAGACCAGAGAACAAAAAGATCAGAGGTTATACCGTTCCCCCCTTCTGTCCTGGGGAAGAGTGCGCCAGCGATGATTTTGTGTACAGTGCGCACAAAACCAGAGTGTATGTTTGACGCCTTGCACGTCTTTGCATCGTAAGTGGGGATCCCGGTTAAGGATTTCTAGAATGTATGTCTGTTGAATTCTGGATGATCGGTTCCCACTGTTTTAGCCTTTCGCAGCTGCTCCTGGTCGTCGATAAAGATGGAGTTCAGCATATTCTCTGTTATGACGACCTTGCTGCCAAAAGTTTGGGTGACAAGCCTTCTGTCACCCCCGTCCCGAGACTTATCCGTGCTGTCAACGGGCTCCTTGATCAGAAAGGAGAAGAATTCTGCAGTGGGTTCGTAGTAAGATACTTCAGGTATTAGACACAACCTGGTGAGGTTGACTTTGTCTAGCACGTTGAAGATACGATCATATATCCCCATCTTGATTAGTATGCTGGAGCAGACATACTTGGTAGGTTTTAGGGTTTTATCGATGGAGGTGGTGGTTTGGATGAAGAGGTTCTCTGGTGGTGGTATCGTGGTGGTGATGGGAATGAAAGTGGTGGTAGTGATGGGGATAGTGGTAGTAGCAGCGATGGTAGCTGCAGGGATGGAAGGTTTGGCGAGGGGTTGGTCCATGGCGGAAACGGGTCGAACTTGTTTTCTTGCCCGCTTCTTGGAGGGCTGTCCAGATGCAGTCTCCAAGACCTTACGTTTCCCCTTGTGATCTTTGGCGGCGGATTCCTCCTCAGGATTCGGTGTGTAATCTGAACCTTCGTCGTCATCAGAGGAGATTTCTTCTACTTCTTCTTCAGATGCCTCAGCTAGACATTTGGTGAGGCGGGCAATCTCACACAAGACATCCATCATTTTAATCTTTGGTGGGACTGCTCTGGTGGTGTTGAAGACATCTCTGATCTTCTTGAGCCTGTCCAGCTCTTCGATCATTTGCTCCCTTGTCTGAGAGGGAGCAGCTCCCGAGTCGGTGGTCTTGTTTGCTAGTGATGCCATTTCTGAAAAATAAGAGTTTATGAGTTAGAGCAAAAGATTTAAAACAAACTAGATTTTATTTGTAGTTATGTCTTTTGTAATTTTGGGAAAGATTAATGGATGTGGAGACCAAACGGTTTGGAGACTGTTTGGTCCCAAACGCTTTGGAGACCGTTTGGTCCCAAACGGTTTGGAGACCGTTTGGTTCCAAACGGTTTCAAGACCGTTTGGTTCCAAACGGTTTGGAGACCGTTTGGTCCCAAACGGTTTCAAGACCGTTTGGTCCCAAACGGGTTGAAGACCGTTTGGTCCCAAACGGTTTCAAGACCGTTTGGTCCCAAATGATTTGAAGACTGTTTGCTCCCAAACGGTTTGATGACCGTTTGGTCCCAAACGGTTTCGAGATCGTTTGGTTCCAAACGGTTTAAGGACCGTTTGGAAAACGAAGAGCCGCATGGTCGCCGGTGTGGGTGAAGACGAAGATGAACCGGCGCGGAGGCGGAGGTTGCGCTGATGACCACAGCGGTGGTGAAAACGATGGCGAAAACGACGATGATAGAGGAAATGAAGTCGGTGACGGAGGACAGAGCTGATGGTTGCGGTAGGAAGAAAAACTTGCGGGAGACGACAGAAATTTGCGGACGATCGTTAGAGCCGTCGGCGAAGAAGGCGGCGATGGCGGTGCAGACGGTGACAACAAAGGCGGCAAGGAAGATGAGCGGCGTGCGTTCAGGTCGCCGGACTACCTTGCAGGTGGTTGGTGGATGGAAGAGTGATCGTGCGGGAGCAACAGAAGCAGCAAGAAGGTTCTTCACACAAGCGCTCTGGAGAGTTCGAAAGTTTGAAGAGAGAAAGACGAAGGGGTAGGGTTAATATTTATAGGGAACGGTTGGTGACCCTTTGTATTCCAAGCAGTTTCGATGCCGTCTGGCTCCAAACGGTCTCAAGACCGTTTGGTCCCAAACGGTTTGGAGACCGTTTGGTCCCAAACGGTCTGAGGACCGTTTGGCTCCAAACAGTTTGGAGACCGTTTGGTCCCAAACAGTCTGAGGACCGTTTGGCTCCAAACGGTTTGGAGACCGTTTGGTCCCAAACGGTCTGAGGACCGTTTGGCTCCAAACGGTTTGGAGACCGTTTGGAGTCCAAACGGTTCAAGACCGCTTGGGAGGGGAAAGGCAGAAAGGTTTTTATATTTTTGGGTTTGTTTTTTATTTATGCATTTTTATGTTGTTTGTTTTTTATTATTATTATTTTTTTGATAGTTTTGGTTATGTAGATTTTTTTGTATTTTCTTAAGATAAGGCTTAAGGAAAAATTAAAGAACACATCATAGAGTAGAAGTCTTGGGTTGCCTCCCAAGTAGCGCCTTGCTTTTATGTCGCTGGCTCGACGAAGTTAAAACATAGTTATGTTGCTGGCATAGTATTTGATTGTTCATGTCTATTCGGCCCATGTTTAGGGTTCGACTCGGGCTGCCCAGCAAAAGTGCCCGCCGGAGGTTTTAGTTGTGCAGCAATCTGGGCGAGCTGGGCTTCAACTGCCTTCTGTTGGGCTTGTTGGTTGGCCAGCGTGGTTTGCTGAGATTGTAGCATTTGTCTTATCAAAGATATCTCATCCTCCGGCTGCGCAGTAGCATCTTTCTGAGGGCTTTGTTGTTGAGGCTGCTGAGTATGCAATTGCGGGTGAAGTGGGGGATGAGTGTACTGATAGTAGGCTGATTGATTTCTAGGGTAGTTAGCCCTAGGGAAATTGTTCCTTGGGTTCCCTTGACTTTGGTTAAATTTTTTTGGAAACCCTGGAGGCAGCCTACTATCAAATCCCCCTTGTGTCTGATGTTGCGGATTCACAGTTCCGGAAGGATTCCCATACTGGAACCCAAGATGGTTCCTTGGTTGACTGGGATTATAGTAAACTTGTCCGGGAATAGTATGGATGGAGTTGACTTGCTCTGGAATCTGAACTTCAACCTGATTAGTGATGGACTCATATGGTTGTGGTGGTTGATGTAGATCCATTATCACATTATAGAGCATTCCGCAAGAGAGAGTCGGATGGTCCGAAGCATGACAAGCCTCACAGGATCCTGTGACGGCTTTGGCTTGATGAACCAGCGGGGTTTTCTTCTTATCAATTTCCCCTAGAGTTGTCTCAAGGGCTTGCTGTTTATGAGCGATTGTTTTCAATGCCTCAGCTATTGACTTCAGTTCCATAGATTCCTCAGCTTTAAAAACTTTAAGGACACTTTTTCCAGCTGACCGTCCCCAGTTGGACTGGTTTTCAGCTCCTAAAGTAACAATCTTCCAAGCGTCCTCATAGTTCTTCCTCATGAAATTTCCTCCAAACGAGGAATCTAGGAATTGTTTAATATCATCGCTTACCCCCCGATAAAAAGTTTCTATCAGTTGATTCTGTGAAATTCCATGATGAGGGCATTTGCGTAGAAGTTCCTTAAGTCTTTCCCATGCCTCAGCGAGGGTTTCCCCAGGTAGCTGGGAGAAGTGATTGATTTGCCCTCTGATTTCATAGGTCAGCGAGGGTGGGAAGAACTTCTCTAGGAATTTTTCCTCTAGAGGGGCCCAAGTGGTTATAATAGGTTCTCTGTCCAATGAGTTGTACCAACTCAAGGCCCTTCCAGATA
The DNA here is from genome assembly GCA_963693085.1 of Alisma plantago-aquatica. Taxonomy (NCBI): domain Eukaryota; kingdom Viridiplantae; phylum Streptophyta; class Magnoliopsida; order Alismatales; family Alismataceae; genus Alisma; species Alisma plantago-aquatica. Next base: position 887,444,971 of record OY856414.1, on the reverse strand, counting down.
AGGTGAAATGGAACAGGTGGAGCATTATCGCATCGAAAGTGATATCGGCTTGCGGGACCAGGCGGCATAATGCCTTAAACCTTTTCAAATGGTCCATGCAATCATCTCCTGAACCTCCAGAGAAGGAGATTCCTTGCATAATCTGGATCCACTGGGTCCGGATCTCAAAGTTTGGGATGTTGATGATCGGAGGCCGGACCGAGTGGTTGTCCTCATAGTTTTTCGGGACTGAATAGTCCCTCAGTTGCTTGTTTCGTAACTCGAGCTGAGCAGCCTCGGTCTCCGCTCTTATGCGGGCTTGCTCTTCTGCTCGTATCTCCGCTTGTATTTGGGCACGGGTGTCTGCGATAAGTTGTGCCCGTTGTGCGGCGATGGCAGCATTAACTCTATCCATTATCAAAGTAGCTTGGTGCTGTTTGTCAGCCATTTGTCTAGCGCGTTGGCGATTGAGACGGATTCGGCGGTGGAAACTTCTCTCTACCTCGGAGTCAAACTCCAGATCAGGGGAGAATCCGCAACTATGCGGTGATTGCATGCACGTGTTCTACCTGAGTAGAGAAAAGAGAACACCTTTTAGATAATAGTGAAAATATGAAAGTTTCAAGAAGATATAGAGTTATGATTCAAAAAGAAAGTGTAAAATCCTAACCAACTAGAAAGGTACTAAGTGAAATAACAACGTTCCGTTGTCCCCGGCAACAGCGCCATTTTTTGATGGAGCTGGGACTTGCACTAAAAGATCACTCTTCCAATGGGAGTCCCAAAGATGCACCAAAAACCCTAGGGAGTTGATGTTCTCTCTAGGTTTACCTAGAACTGGTGCTTAGATAACAACTCCAACCCCATAAGAGTATGGAAGCCTTATCATAGTACAGATTTAGGATCGAACCCAAAAGACAACGGTCTTGTTGCAAGCAACAAGATAAAAAACGTATAGAACTTCACTTAGCTACTCACTAGTTGGCAGTTATATCGAAAAGTTGGATATTGATGGTTTTAAACTAAAACATGAAAAGTAAAGAAAGCAAGCAAATCTAAGAGTTAAACTATGATAAAGATCACTAGGGTGTGATCGGTTTTTCACCGCCACTACACATCGATCAACACATGTAAAGCAAAACTTAACCTGCAAAAAGAGTTCGGTCAGTTAGTATCCTTGTAGACCTAGTCTCCTTTCGGATAACCTAGCTACAAGAACTGCGGGAATGTTGCAACGCCAGCCATTCCCGATCAAATGGTCACATTACTTTACATCATTCCCCTCCCAAAGTGTGTTCCTCGACTTACCAAGGTTGCACTTCCATACGTCAACTGATTCCATTTCATAGTATGAAAGTGCAACGGATGATAGTGAGTTTACTCCACTTCTTGAGATACACTTCTAGATACCAAAATAGATACATGGTGGATACATGCATCAAGAACCAACATGCAAACGAGTTTCGAATCTAATAGTACAAACGTAGACAATTCATACTAAAAGATAAAAGATAACACAAGTTGGAGATCAAGCAACAAGTATTCATTAATCGTTTGATGTTGAACCGAAAAAGATAAGAACTCTACATTACAACCTAAGGATTACATTTTACATGATATGAAAGTATGGGTAGCGGGGCTACTCCCCGCACCCTAGTGAAGAAGACTACTCCCTCATGACTAAGACCAAGAAGGAGGCGAGAAGAGAGAGAGAGAGCATCATCCCCACAAGGATGGAAGAAGGTCAACCCCTTGGAGAGAGAGAGAAACGATCCACCAGTCTTCGTAGGTTGCACGATGAGGAGGTCTCCCCTTCCCACCTTCTTGACGAAGAAGGAGAAAGCAGCTTCAGGATGGAGTATGGACCTCAGACCGACAGCCCCAGGGCGGAGGATGGAAGTGGCAAGAGCTCTGGAACGATTGGGGTAGCCTTTGGACGTCTGAGATCTCCCTTTTTGGAGGACCCTTGGGGTCTTATTTATAGGCTTTGAGTGAAGTCCAAACGGTTTGGAGACCGTTTGGACCTCAAGACCGTTTGGGGCCTCAAGACCGTTTGGACTGTGAGACCGTTTGGCTTCAAACGGTCTTGAGACCGTATGAACTCCATGCGGTCTCGGGACCGTTTGGCTTCATGCGGTCTTGAGACCGTTTGAACTCCATGCGGTCTCGGGACCGGTTGGCTTCATGCGGTCTCGGGACCGTTTGAACTCCATGTGGTCTCGGGACCGGTTGGCTTCATGCGGTCTCGGGACCGTTTGAACTCCATGCGGTCTCGGGACCGGTTGGCTTCATGCGGTCTTGGGACCGGTTGGCTTCATGCGGTCTTGAGACTATTTGAACTCCATGCGGTCTCGGGACCAGTTGGCTTCATGCGGTCTTGAGACCGTTTGAACTCCATGTGGTCTCGGGACCGGTTGGCTTCATGCGGTCTTGAGACCGTTTGAACTCCATGCGGTCTCGGGACCGGTTGGCTTCATGCGGTCTTGAGACCGTTTGACTCCATGCGGTCTCGGGACCGGTTGGCTTCATGCGGTCTTGGGACCGTTTGAATCCACTCGGTCTTGAGGCTGGGTTATTGTTTTATGATTTTTTTGTGCTTTTTCTGCATATATAAAAGGAAAAAGTTAGTCTGATGGTGTATTTACAAAAAGGGGTAAAATTAGGATAATGTATAGTTTAAACGTAAAAAAAGAGTATGGAAAACTAAAGAAAAAGACTAAGATAATCAAATAAAATAGGAGGTTATCAGTACTTGAATTCCAATTCAAGGTACATCCACATTGTTAGTATGATATCATATCTTGGTGACTTACATCTTTCAATTTGTAATTTCATTTTTAGTTGGTGATTATCTTTTCACATAGGTTTCCAACCTAGTATTCATATATCATTACATAAGGTTGAGGTGACACTTCAAACCCTAGTTCATGTCATTAAGTTCAACTTAATAACATATGTCTACCCCAATCTCTTTCACTCATAACAAGATGAAATAAGCATTTGATCGCAACCCAAATCCAAAGTTCATCCCATTCCAAGAGTAGAGATGGTACATTCACACATTACCTCGAAATTTCACATTTGGTTTAATCATTCTCAACATGACTCTAAACCATACTTGGCTTTTATTTCCACAATATTTTTATATTTCATGAAGTCAAATGCCTTTTTCATTTTTGATCTTTGCACACAACTCCTTTCATTATTACATGACTTCTAGTATCTTTTATACTTATACCTCATGTATTATTAGCCTTAGCCATTTCCTTGAGGTCTCTAGGTTATAGGTACTTTTGGAGTGATCTCATCCTTATGCGTCTACAGAGGGCCTCTCACATCCACCCATTGGTCTCATGAACTCATGAAGATGTCCAATCTCCTGGAGACATGGGCCTCAGGTAAACATAACTATTACCTCCTTACCAGGTGGCCTTGTGCATTTAGGATTCAATCAACTCCTAATCCCATTGGTCCCATGTACCTTTAAGCCACATTGGGTTCAATGGAAAGAATTGAAATGGGACGTGGAAAGGAAAATGATAAGAAGGTATATATATGGGACATTATATCCATAATCCCATCCCATGTTTGTTTGAATCAATAGGATCTGTAACAAAGTTCAATTGATATTGTGCATTTTCTATTTCCTCACTAATCAAATAAACCAGCAATCACAATGTACGCATGACAGAGTGCTCACATCAATAATGTTTCCACAAACAGCTACGAAGGCTTCGTGCAGACCAAAACTACAAATCAGAATCACAAAGGAACAAGAGGGAAGGAAGATACATAGGTTGTTGTCTCAGTAGTTGTGTGCAGATTTGGAGAGAATGGAGTAAAATTGTGACCATAAGGGCCATCAGAGAAGATATCTAAGGAAGGTATGTGTCCAAAAAGAGAGGAGAAAATGACACAATAGAGGAAGGAGGTTGTAAGAAGAAGGCGGATAGGGAAAGAGGGATCTGAAAGGAGGAAGGGAGCAGTTGGGTGCCTAAGCGAGCGAGATCTGTGAGATGAACATATTTAATTTGGGAACGAGTGTCGGGGTGTTCAATTTTTGTATACTTTGTGAATACCAAGATACTGGAGGAACATGTAATCCCAATCATTTAGGACTCTAATGCCTATCAAATGCAATCCTAATTTGTGTATTTACACAAACAAACATGGTATTGCACTTCTCAATAGGATTACAATCATATCCTATGTATAATCTTGTAAACCAAACGAGGCCTATAACTCCCTACTTGACCTTAGGATTGACTTAAGACTCTTGTCTTCTCAAGGTTTTACTAAAAGAAAATTATTTTCATATGTATCTCTTTAAAATAGATTTTCTCTATCTCTTATGATGCTCATTATTCACTTTATGTCCCCTCATTGAGCTCATTGCAGCTTTCTTTTCTGCTCTCAATCTCATACTTCCAGCTACTTCCATAGTGACTTCATGTTCCTTAGAGATGGCATACTTGGGTTCAAGGATTCATATTAATATATGTACTTCCATATTTTGTATCCTTAATTCTCCACCCCTTTAGGTGACAATTAAAGTCACCTCTATCTTTAAATTGATTTATCCCCCAACCTTATAGGGAACGTCCTAACCTAGGGTGTCTTCTTGACACACAGGAGGTTAGGCTTTCTAGACACAACCTGGCCCTATGAGTTTTGCCTCACTCATAGGTCCTTTTACTACTCTTGGGTTGACCCACCCCAGGTTGGCATACCAACCCTAAAGGTTACATATTCATTCTTTATACAACCTAAATATGCATTTCTTATTATAACTCCTCAAACCTTTATATTCCTCTCTCATGGTGATCCCTCTCTTTAGGGGAGCCTCTTTATGGGGAATCCTCTCTTTAGGGTTTTAGTCCTAGTGGACTTTCATACCATCCTGTCCGGGCTTGGTATTTCTCTGGTCTTCCCATTAGGGCTAGACACCTCATATGACCCATCCCATCTGGGTTGACCCCTCATATGACCATCCCATTCAGGCTTGATATTCTATTGGCTATCCCATATAAGCTTGGCACCTTATAAAACCATCCCATCTGGGCTTGGCCCCTTATTAGCCTTCCCATCTAGGCTAGGTTCACAATCATTTTTAGAATGACTTTATTTCACCCCATGCTCTTTAACTTAACAAAGATATGTTATTTAGGGCCCTAGAAAGTTATATCCATAAATGTGTTACTCATCGGTTGCCTATATGTTTTAATTATATTATTATCATTACTTCTCAACCTGTATTTTCCCATTCTCTATAGTATACCGACTCATCGAGGGTGTCATATTATCATACTTACTTGCTGGGAGTATTTCAATGATCTACCTAATCACTGGGGTAATCTCTTCCCATGATATCGATACTCACTCAGTGGAAGTATTTCAATTGCACGCCTTGTCACTGGGGTAGTTTTAGAAACATACACACTCACTGGGGGTAGCATACTCATCCTATGGATGTAATTTCAATAACATACCCACTCGCTGGGGGTAGTTTTGAAAGAAAAAAACCACTCGCTAGGGGTATTCTTTATTCCTCCATAGATAGGATTTGGGCGATGAGAAAGTTATATTTATGTATAACCCTTGGTTATTTATGTTTCTCGTGTATATTTAATTTCTCTCACATGCATCATGCATGAATTTCTCCACATTCTTGCATGGGAAGTTGGGTTATGTAAACTCCTTTATAATTTTCCTTATTTATCTTTATTGTGACCCTAGTTAGGGTTCATATGGATAGGGCTTGTATACCACCACACTACTATCATTCCCCATAATTAAGGTTTTGGGTTCAGGTTAAAGACTAAACCCTGCCTCTAACGTTCTCTATGTCCCTTGAACCCCTAGGGTTCTTGTAAACCAACCCTAGACCAATCTAGTGGTTATCCTCATAAGGAAAAACTGATAAAACATCTTTCTTTTCTTTATCATTATTTTCATATGACATGTACATTATTATTCCACATTACATATACATTATTATTTCCACATTACATGTACATTATTATTTCTATATTACATGCACATTACCATTTCCATATTACATGTACATTATTATTTACACATTACATCTACATTACATTTCCACATTACATGTACATTAATTGGTAGAGGATGTCTTAATCCTACTTCTTCTCAAAACCCTAACTTCAGATGAGGAGAGAAATTCCTTTTAGGGTTTTATTAAGCAATAGGGAAAGAAGTGGATGAGTCAAGATGAGAAGAAAACCTAAATGTATTTTACTTTGGGCAAAATCATCCAACTTTGGCTAGGAAGGATGCATAGACCAGGGAGTCCTCGTAAGCCATTCAACGATACAGATGAAACTTTTTCCAACTCCCGGGTTGTGGTCCCTTCTAGACACCATCGTCCTTAAAAAATCCCTAATAGTTCCCTCACATTTCTACATATTACTTGAAATTATAGAGTATTAAATATTATTTTAAACATTTGGGGCTCTGATACCAAATGTAATGACCTTAGTTTTCAGCAACCCCCAATTACAGAAGGCCAAAAAAAGAGCCATTACCAATTTTTTTTTAATGTTCTATTTTTTAATCAAATCATAAGTAATAAAAAATAATTTCATTAATTCACAAATATTGTTTGCAAAATTCTTACATGAACTTTTACCATGAGAATTACAATTTATGAGAAGAACTAACTGGCTAATCCACTTTACTTATATTAACGTCTTCATCTAATTTGATTTGTCCATCATATCTTGATATTATCATAGTTAAGCATGTACCTAAAAATGGTGTGAAATCAAAAGCACTGATCAACATATTGAAATATACTGTGTATGTGGGGTGCATGCAAAAGTGGGCAAGTAAACTAACTACACATATTCCACTAAATTCTTGCAAATAAGAATTGTCATTTTACATAATCTTTCTTTATGTTGTACTCATAATGGCATTAAAGTTAAACAGAACTAAATAAACATCCAATAGTTTAGTTGTTCAATCATTCGATAAACACTCAGAAAACACCAAAATACTAATGCACATAGTCAAAGGGTGAGCCATGCAGATTATCAAATCATACTTTAAGCATATTCAATCAATCCAATAAACAAAGTTGAATCCAAGCAATCAATATTGAATATGCAGGTTTGTAAATCCTAAAGTGTCACCATCACACTACCACATTAAAATCGTACTTGGTCCTTGTCTAGGGTTTTGGTTTTCTTGGTATCGATTGATCATTAGAATCATGTTTGATACTTTGATTCCCATGTTCATTGATTTAATGACTCATGAACCCTAATTCATATTAAGTGTTTCTATGTTCACAAAATCTACCGTATTATTGTATCATGATCACTACGTTCAATTATGTTCATTAATCAACAAACCAAGATAGGGTCCTTAAAATCTAATTACTCATATATATGACTATTCTCAATAGAAACCTTAAGTATAATCAACATAGTCATGATTATCTTGCATCATCATTATCTTCAACTTTATCAGATTATAACATGATTTGAGAGCATTAATGTATTTAATACGTTAATGCACCAATCTAGGGGTTTTATACATTACTCGCCTTTTATTCCCATATTTCCACTACTTTTGGAATTGGAAGTGTAATTAGATTAGTAAAGTATTTAATTTGGGTTCCTCTCATTTTTATGATCATTTTGGTATATAGGTTTGCTATACTCCGATCCCCCAATAATTAGTTATGAAAAATTGCAAACTAAACTTACTTGGGCCAATGGAAGATTGACATGTCAGCATATATATGTATTTCTTATAAGGTTGGCTCATCTTAAGATTACCTCAAAAATTACAACCACACCCATGCACCTTGTACACACAGAGAGGGGCATATGGGTCAATTACACACTGTGCTTTCTTTCTCCTCATCGCGATCATGTTGCCGCATGCGTATGCCATAGACGAACCATTTGAGCCAGAGGCACCAGCTTTGTTCTTCATCTCGCCACCTCACACCTCCTTTACTCTAATGTCCCAGTCCACTCATGGTGACCTTCCTCTATAGCAAGACCTTATAGTCTTTCTCTCTGTCTCTCTCTGTCACGTGTTCTATGGAGGTGCCTCCTCCTATGATTACATCCGTCATGCACACACCGTAGGACTTGGAACTCTAGAAGAAGTCCCAGACCGACTCTAGATTCTCTACCTCCATGTTCAGAACCATGTGAAGCATCTTCCTCCCACACCACAGTTGTGTACAGAGGTTTGCACCACTTCATCATCCTTGGACTAGCAACGGCTCCAACATCCCTTGCTCCTTGCTTGGTCATAGCACATAAGAGGTCAGAGAAGCCTCTAGATATTTTAACACCTTGGTCCACTTTCCAAGGATATAGTAGAGTTTTAAGAATGATGAATGACTCCACAAATCACCACTACTGATAGGTCACCCATCCTAGTACTATTCTAGGTTAATCATGCTTAACCACAAAGTTCTTTAGTGATGAGCTTCCTGGAATGGAGATGCACCTTAGTCATATAGGTAGTCCAATCATTCCTTTTAAGATCATATCATCTGAGGCCTCAAATCTTGTGATGTAACAATCTCCCCCACTTAGACTCTTGTCATCCTCGTCAAGGCTCAACTATATGGCCTCATATCTATCCCCATTTTAGTGCAGACCCAAATGACCCATGTACATTCTACTCTTGACCATCGCCACCAGTGCAAGGGTGGCTCCATGAACTATGATAGCCCTTTCCAACATCCACAGACAGCACGACTAAAAAATGGGCATGCCACAAGCACAAGTGGGCCCCACCTACTAGAAGGGAATTGGCTCTGATACTAATTGTAACACCTTGGTCCACTACCTAAGGCTATAGTAGAGTTTTAGGAATGATGAATGGCCCCACAAATCACCACTAGCCTCAAATAAGCACTTTTTCCTCAGTCATGCACAAGATAGGAAAAACTTCCTAGTTGGTCACCCATCCTAGTACTACTCTGTGCTCAGCACACTTAACTACAAAGCTCTTTAGTGATGGGATCCCTAAAAACTAGGTGAACCTTTGTGGTATGGGTAGTCCAATCATTCCTTTTAAGATCATTTTATCTGAGGCCTCAAATCTTGGGACGTCACAACTATCCAACAACGGGTGATGGCAGTAGGTGGAGGATATTTGTATGTCCTCCATTCCTCAAGGAATTAGAAAAGATTACCCGCAATCTCTGCTTATCAAATCTAATGCAATGTTGGAAGTATGAGAGCCCACATAACTCAGGCCACATGTGGGGCTCTCTGTGGACAATCAAGACTGGGTGCCATGTCTCTGATGGAGATGAGGCTCTAGGGATCTCGATATATATACAACTCTAGGAGAAACCCTAATGGTTGCAAGAAGTATCGAGAAATAAGGGGGAGGGAGAAATCCTATGATCTAGAAAAGTATTACCATACACATTGAACACCTCCCTTCCTTATCTACTTGTGGGTCATAACTACTCATATTGAAAAGTATTTACATAGACATTGAACACCTACCTTCTTATTTCACACATTGTCACCTTTTGATAACCATTAAAAGATGCCTCCTTAGGACTGGTTTTCCTATTCTAATCCATAATGTCTTGCCAAATTTTCTTTACCATATTTACATTGTTAATGCAGAGACCAAACATGATGCCCACGAGACACAACCACTCTTTTCCTAGATTAAAAATCCATATTACTTGCTCGACACACACAAAACCATCAAGGAAAGCATATAAATATATATAGCACTTTATTGGATAACTTGATCATAAATTCTAGATTATTCTTTCACCTCTCTTTGACATATCCCACTAAAATAATAATGGGAACTCATTAATATTTTTCCCACCTATATCCAATTGTGGATTTTCATTGGGATATCTTTCTTTATAGAAAACTTGCTCCTTGTAAATATATTCTTAAATTAATTACCAATATCTCATTGAACGTCATTGTTCTCCCAATTTCTAGCATTCTCTTCATTTGCTTATTATTTTCATGTATACATAGGTTAAATCAAAATAGTGTTCATTAATGTCTCAAGACATCTGTTGCCAAACTTGATAAATAGTTACTCCTTTAATAATTTAAAACACCATGTATTTAATTTTCCTTTGGGAACTTGACTATTACTTCATTTATCATAACAAAAGCCATTATTATTTATTCATGTATGAATTTCATTCATTTTGTGCCACCAAGATTTATTATTCTATGAATAATACTATGTACAAAAATATTTACCAATCCATGACTTTATATTTATATAATTCAATTTCACCAAAAGTGATGATATTACACCCTCGACTTCTGATGAGTTCTCAGTATCGGAAACTGACATGCTTTGTACCCTCGAGCCCGACGAGCTCATGTTTCCATCGTTGATAGGACTCTACATCTTCGGACACAGTCAATGCCTATAAATAGCTGACTACCTCAGTCATTGAACGGGTCATGAGGTGGAGGGGGATGAAGTGCTTCTGCACAACCACCTTGCCATTGACTTCCATTGTTCCATTCCACATTGGTTACATATCTTTGAGGATGAGAGTTTTAGGGGATAGCGTGCCTTCTCCATCACCAAGCTCCTCTAGACTTATTCTTCTTCTATAGAAGAGAGAAGGAGTAGCCATATTTCACTCCAACACCAGATTCAGATTGGAGAAGCCTTCCATCGACCCTGACCATACGTGGTCATTGTTGGTCTTTCCCTCTACTTCTTCTTCTCCAAATATGTTCATCTTCCTTCATCCCTTTCATGCCTTTTCATCTTCCACCTCCATGTCTCATTATACTTGTAAATCTATAATGCTACTTACCACAATGAGTGGCTAAATAGATAGCTTGGGTTGGGAGTCACCACTAAGAATCTGCCAACATGTAAACACCTATATCCATTGAATATATGTTCTTAGCAAAATTTATCTTCATTCTCTTGATTTTAATGCTTCACTTGCATGATTAGCTACCATCTTGTGTTGTTGGATTGTTAATATCTCTAATGCGTAGTATTAACCTACATCTAAGTGTTATGGAATTGCATGAATGCATGAGAATGTTGGAATGCTTAAGCTAATGATCATATGGTTTTATTTTGATTGTTTGTTTACCATCTCGAGAGAAAGATAACCTTACAATCTATATGTATCCTAAGCTCGAGAGAGGATGGTTTAAACATCTATGCTGATTGATTGTAAATTTGCTAAGGGTATATGATGTGTGTGACTGTTGCATGTTGGTGAGAGACCTTAGATGGTGAAACCAAATCCAAGTTTCTCATTCATACTCTATATCTCACTCTTTGATCTTTCTTGTTATTTTGCTTGAATTCTTACTTTTGTTTTCCTCTTTTTTACTTTCTGGTTTGTTGGAGTACCATCATTCCATAAGGAACACAAAACTTTATCTTACTCTTTGGTTGATGTAAGTAAGCTATGTATCTCCATTCTTAACACATGCCACCCTTGTCCCTGTGGGTCGAACCTGATTTACTACATTGGACCCTGTATTATAGTTGCAGGGGATTGAGTGTTAGGTTATAAATTTAAAAGTCTGATTACTCTAGATCTTCTCCTTTTACACGTGTGATTTAGGTTGATCAACTTTCTGGCATCATTGTCGGAGATAAAGCAATCTGTACAGTTAAGAACCTATGCCTACTTAGCATACACCCATGCCTCAAGTCTAACAATAGACTCAAATACACATTTTAAATCAAATAACTCTAACTAACTTAAATACCTCGTATCACACACCTAGTTTCTAACTTGAGTGAGCAAACTATTTTAGGTAGTTTGAGTTAACCAGACCATTGCCACTACCAACTTCAAGGGTTGAAGGCTTCCATCAGCAATTTGAGGAAGATTGTGAGGAAGAACATCACAAATGAGAAGATCATGAAGAAGACGAACGTAATGAGGAAGATCAACATGATGGGGAATGTGAGAAAGATTGTGAAGAAGACCAACTTGATGAAGAACGTCATGATAGAAATAGAAGAAATAGGAGAAACCACAACAACAATGATGATGAGGATTATGTAGGACCCTCTATTTACGAGTTGGCTGCTACTAAAGCCAATGAATCTAGATACTCAATCATCATTCCTAAGTTCAATGCTCCAAACTTTGAACTTAAACCAGTAGTTATTGCCATTATCTGAAACAAGACCTTTTCAGGAAACTCACAAGATGAAAACCCATACCATCACCTAGACACCTTTAAAGATATCTACATCACCATTCCAAAACAAGACCTTTAGAGGAAACTCACAAGATGAAAACCCATACCATCACCTAGATACCTTTAAAATATATCTATGATACCACTAAGAGGAACATGGTACCTCAAGAAGTAATTTAATAGAAGGGATTCAACTTTACTTTAAGGGATAAAGCCCTACCATGGTAACTTGATCTTCCTGAAAAAACCATCAATGAATAGGCACCTTTAGCTGGAACTTTTGTCACCAAGTTCTATCCAGTAGAGAAAACGTTTAGAAACATGCACAAGATATCTAGCGTCATCTAGAAACTTGATGAAAACATGTATGAAGCATGGGAAAGATTCCAAGAATACCAGAGGGACTGTCCTCACCAAAACTATGGCAAGGGTTTTCTCATGACAACCTTCTACAAAGAGATTGCCTTAACTGAAAGTAATGAACTAAATGCTATTGCAAGAAATGACTTCCTAGGTAAGAACCCAAACAAAATAATGAAGATCATTGACGAGATGGTTTCCCTACAAGCTGACATGGATTATGACAAGGTGAACAACCAAAAAGGTAGTATTTGAAGGACAAATACCAAGTTCAAGTCTTTTTGAAGCTATAATGGTCCATATTTAGAAGATTGCTTCAGATGTGAAATTGTTGAAGGACTCTGAAAGCAAGGCAAAGAACAAAGCTGAAAAAGTAATGAAATGTTTACCTATAGGGAAGGGAAACATGGGATAGGAAACTACATCTATACCATTCCGAAGAGGATGATGATGTCGAAGAAAACACTAAAAATGTCTATTGTGCTACCTTCAAGAGGTCAGATCATCCCAATTTCTCTTATGAAAACAAAGATGCAGCTGCAAATGCTCACCAACTAAACAATCCACCTAAATGACTGCCAGGCTTTGGGAAAGATGGAGGACCATATGTGTTCAATTGTAACATGACTTACCAACAAAATAGTAACAAATACCATGACCAAGGTTAAAACCAAAATAGAAATGAGTGGGTCAAGTCAAGATCAAGGTCAGAATAGAAATACTAATCAATATGACATGGTTTATAAACTTTTCAAAATCACAAAAAGACAAGCATTTGTGAATGAGTAACTAACTCAAAGCATCATAACCAACACCTGAAAATAATGCAAACCCAGTTAGGGGGCATAAAAACTCAAATGGCTGACATGCAAACCCATGCCAAGCAAATTGATCAACAACTGGCTCAGTTGTCAAAGCTTATAAAGAATCCACAGGGAAGTAATCATTTTAAAACTGAAAGTGCAAAAATGGCCTCACTCTGCTTAGGAAAAGTCCTAGAAGTACTGACAGGAAAGACTATCTAGAAAGACACTCCTATTACACTGAATCCCAACATGAAAATGTCATAATAGAAGAAGAAATTGAGGTAGAACCATATACAAAGAAAGTTAAGGCAAAGGAAAAGGGTAAGGGAAAGAAGCCAATAAAGGAGAAGAAATAAGAAACAAATGAAGAAGTTCGAGCAGGAAGGGACCCTTATTCACCAAGTATTCCTTTCCCTTATAAGCTTATCAAAGCTCACTTAAAGAACATGTAGGAAAAAATCATGGAGGTTGTTAAGAAAATGCACCTAGATGTTCCTTTCCTTGATTCTATTAAAGAAATGCCAATGTCTGCAAAGTTCTTCAAGGACCTGATTACAAAAAGAAGATGAAGACACCATGTTGAAACTGTCAGGATGGAAAAATTTTCGAATGTCTTCGTCCAGACAAAGATGCCTGCAAAGCAAAAAGACCATGTGGCCTTCACAATCTCATCCAATGTGGGAGATAATGAAGTAAGACAAGGTCTAGTCGATCTTGGAGCAAGTGTTAGCCTTATCCCTCTCACCTTGGTTCATAGGCTATGACTCACTGACATGGTCAAGACAGGAATGTGAATTCAATTAGTAGACCATTCTTTTAGGAAACTGATAGGGATTGTAGAGGTTGTTCCCATCCAAGTGGGATGACTTTTCATACAAAGTGATATAGTCATGATAAACATAGTGGAAGACCCAACATGCCCAATGATATTTGGAAGATCATTTCTCTTCACTAGGATAGCTTTGATAGAAGTTGAAGATGGAATCATCACGATATGAGTGGGGGTGACCATATCAATTTCCACGTTCAAGAATGAATGAGAGGACCATCCCTTTTTGACTCGATCTATTTCATGGGTAGTTACAATTAGTTTTGTGTGGAGGTCCAAGAGAAAAATGCTATAGTTGACCCACTCATAAGAGATCTGAACAATCCTAGCATAGATATTGAAAACACAAAGGTAGTACAAATTCTTGATTCTCAAAATCAACCTGAAGATGACTAAAGTGATGAAGAAGACGTCAGTTTTGAGAGAGTTAAGTACACCTCTCTGGAGCAAACTCCAGAAGAAAAGGAAGCACCTAAGCCTAAACTAGAACTAAAACAACTCCCTAAAGGATTAATGTATGAATTGCTAGACAATGAAGAAAGGAACCCAATTATTATAAATTCTTCCTTGATAGGTGACTAATCAGAAAAGCTTTAATATGAGATCAAGCTGAGAAGGACAACAATAGGATACTTTGTTGATGATATAAAAGGGCTAAGCCCAGCTATTTGCATGCATAGAATAATTAACCTCTGGCCCTACCTCAAGGAAAATTGAATCAGAACCTAAGAGAGGTAGTAAAGAAAGACTTCATTAAACTCCAAGATGTGGGTATGGTATACCCCATAGGAAACAACAATTGGTTGAGCCAAATACACGTAGTCCCTAAGAAGGGAGGCATACCAGTAGTGAAGGGAGAAACATACGATGAGGTGGCAAAAAATAGTAACTAGGCACATGTGCATCAACTATAGAAAACTCAATGCCCCTACCAAGAAGATCACTTTCCATTTTCATTCATAGTTCAAGTCCTAGAATCACTAGCCCATCATTCATACTTCTACTTCTTGGGTGGATACTCAGGATTTTACTAGGTTCCCATTCACCCAGACGATCAAGAGATGACCAACATCACCTATATCTGAATGGATCGAGGTTGAGCTCTTTGATGTTTGGGGAATTGATTATATGGGATACTTCCCATCCTCTGAAGGAAATCAATACAATTTTGTCATTATAGACTATGTGTCCAAGTGGGTAGAAGTAATACACACCCCCTCTTATGGTTTAAAACCTATTATGAGGTTGTTTGAAAAGATCATGTTTCTTAGATATGGAGTCCCACACACTGTCATTACTGATGGGGGATCAAACTTCGTGGAATTATAGTTTGCTTCTCTATTAAAATATATGGGGTGAGACACAAAGTTGCAACACCTTATCACCCACAAACCTAAGGCCAAGTGGAAGTTTTGAACATGCAGATTAAGCAAAATCTAGAAAAGACTGTTGGAAGGACCATAAAAGATTGGTCAATGGAGTTGGATGATGCCTTGTGGGCATATCACACCAATAGGGACTACCCCCTACAGGTTGATATATGGTAAGGACTTCCATTTGATAGTTAATTAGAGAACAAGGCTTTATGGGAAATCAAATTCCTAAATATGGACCCAGAGTTAGCAGGAAAGAAGAGGTTTTCAAAGTTGCAAGATCTAGAGGAGCTTAGACTCCATGTTTTTGAAAATGTAAGGATTTATAAATAAAGGACCAGGTGTGGCATGATGCCCACTTAAAAAGAATAGTTATGTGTGAGAGAGACAAGGTTCTTCTATTCAATTCAAGAATATATCTTTTGACAAGAAAACTAAAGTCAAGATGGTCATGACCCTTTACTGTATCAAAGATATACACATCAAGAGTGATGAAGATTTTTAGTGAAAAGATTGAGACTTTCCAGGTGAATGGATGTTGGGTCAAAAGATATTATGAAGATGAGGCATTAACAAGAGGTGCAGAAGTTTAGTTGGAAAAGCTACCACCTGCAACACCATAGGAACAAAATGAGGAAGTCAACCAAAGATAGTCAAGCTAAAGACTATAAATTAGCACTGCTTGGGAGGCAACCCAAGAAATTTTGACATGTTTTCTTAATTTCTACTTTGTTTTATCTTGTAGTATCTACACTTTGCTAATACCTATCTAAGGTTTTATTTAATAGCTATTTAGGCTACCTTTGTTCCTTGATTTCTAATGTTATAGAATAAGGTTGGAGATGAATCTAAGATATATGCCTTGATTTTAGAAACAACCAGTTCAAGCAAGGGTCCAAACAACACCCATTGGCTACATAGATCTTCAAATTCTCATAGACCGCCGAGTTTCCTTATCATTCAGACGATTAAAAGCCTCCTAAACCATCAAGTTTTCGAGAGTGTCATAGGCCACCATGTTATTTAAAACCTTGGTGACCTACAAATTTCCCTTAGCCTCATCGACCGCTAAGATTCCCAAGGTATATAAACCCATCTGTTAGCCAACAGACCTATAGTCTAACCTAGTGAAACCTAATGACTAGTTTCACATGTACCCCTAGATGCAAGGGATATTCCACCAACAAAGACGTCTCCAACACCCTCACTCCTCCATTATCATCCCAACACATTCACTCTGTTTGAGTTATAGTTCTCCACCATCGGAACCAGCTCAGCTTTGAACCACTATCTCAGCCACCAATGCCATAGTGTCGTAAGGTTGAGCTACATCAACCTAGGTAGGCGAGGACAAGCAAGGGGATAGGGTGCATTGGTACTTCACTGATGAGAATTTCACCTAATGGAAAATACCCCTACCCCTTTCCTTAAGATCATCTCTCATGCACCAACAAAGTCTCTAGTCGTCAAGGATTAAGGTTTCAAAACCTAGTTTTTCTTACCCTCTCTGACCCTTGGTTGTTTCACAGAACGCCTTCACCTATAGAATTGAGACGACCTTTCGCCACACATGATTATTGATTTTCCGTTGACTACCAATATTTTGTTTTTCTTCAGCAACCATCGAACCCTTTTTGCAATATAGGCATCCTCTTATACCTCTAGAGATTATGATTTCCCGTCGACCATCAAGTTATACATGTTAACTAATTTCTCCATTGACCACCTAGGTTTTGTCTTTCGTTGATCGATAAATATTCTCTGCACATTGAGCATTGTCATCAACTGCCTAGCTTTGGCAACTTAAGCAAACTTCTCCCCAACTGCCAGTTTACCCAATCTTCTCACCTTGACAAAGATCTCATCGATCACTTCCCTCCCACCCCCACCCAATTCATTCATGATTACTAAATCTCCATCAAACCTCTATTTTGATGCATTGAGTGCAGTTGATCTCGCATACAGATAAAATCTACTTTTACCAGACAATAGGATGTTCCACTTCTGGTTAATTAAATATGCAAGTCACGTCTCTAAAAAGAATTGAGGAAACAATAAAGGAAATGACAAAAGTGCTTGACACAAATCCAAACATGCCGCAGGATAGACATTCAAGGTTAGAGTTGAAAATGGAGCATCTACTTCCCCTGTTAGGGCACAAATCAGCTGAGTCCAAAGAGGAAGGACAAAACTCCACTACAAATACATCAAAATACATGCCTTTTAAGGAGAAACTAAAAACAAAAGGAAAATGGAAAGTGATAGGGACAGCCCTCGAGAGCCCAGTGCACAAAAAGACAAGGGTAGCAAAGAAGGCTAAATTGGAAACTGGGAGATCTGTGCCATAAACCACTCCAACAGAGCCTACAACAAGCAAGTGTACAACTATCAAGATGTAGATGCCATTTGATTACAGACGCAAACAACCAGAAGATGTTTTCCAACCTAGAGACAAGGAGCATCGATCCAAATACAAGCGTTTCCTAAAGAACTTACAAAGTGACCCAACATGCAGATTAAGATTCTCTACACAAGAAAGGGATGCCAAATGAGTCATTGAGTTTTTGAAGGGGGGAAACCTTAGTTATTCCTGCAAAAAAACAAAGAAATCCTACACCAACATAATCTCTAAGTTTATGTCATCGTTGACAAAGGTTCCATTAGAAGACACAGAAAAGGAGACTGTTGTTGGATATTCAAACTATGTGTCCATATGTCTGGAAAGATTACTTTCTGACTGAAAGGATGCTTAATGTCTTATTATGCAAAACGGTAAAATAGGACAAAGCCAGCACAATAGTAGGATACGATGAAGAAGTCATCATATTCAATAACAATAAGACCTAGGAGAGGCTAACATGGAATCAAAGCATAGGTCAGGATCCTCGAAGGCATACGCAGTGCCTTCCTATTTTATCAGAGTAATCTAGAAGATTGTTGCCAACTCCACTTTTGCAAGAACAAAACTAGACACATGCCAAGAGGAGATTTTATACTCATATAGTATATTGTAGAAAGAAGGTCAGTAAACATTAGACGGTTGTAGATTAAAAAATTCTCTACTGCTATCGGTCCAGAGGGTCCCAAGGATTTGTGAAGGGCCTAATCACCTTGATTGAATTCTACTTCTGCTACCATGCAGTATGAAAGAAGTTCAAGGAGAGTAAAGGGGGTAAGTTCATTGACATAAAATACCTCATCACAATAGAGGTGATCGCACAGAATGGGGAAAAGTACTTTTATAGGCTAGCAAAGACAATAGATCTACTCCCCCTCCTAGAAATGTGTACTTATGATGCTCACAAAATTATCATCTCCACAGATGATATAGACAAAATGATATCTAGAATGATTGCATGAGCTGGAAAATCATCCACAATACTCATGGAGCAACCAGTGCAGGAACCAAAAAAGGTTGCAAAACCAGTGGGAAGAAAGAAATTAACAATTGAAGTCCACAAGGTACTCTCGGAAAGGCCACAAGGAGTGAATCTAATACCTCTGTAAGGAGAGTCCAGGAGAAGAAGAAGAACAACTCACCTAAAATGTGTAGTAGAATGTTGAGGAGATTGAATCTTTCACCACTGATCCTCCCGTAGACAAAAAAACAACCAGAAGCACGTGCGAACGAGTCAAGGGAACAACTAGAAGATCCACGTGAAGGCATGGCAAAAGAGATACAATGAGATGAGCAGGTGAAAATGCCCACGACTCCAACAAATGCAGATGTGGACCAGCCAAGTGAGCCCGAGAACCCTACACCCTCTCCACCCTGGATGGAGAAAGAAACATCACTGTGAATGATGCACGTGAAGGCAAAAACCACAATTCTAACACATGAACAACAACATTCGATGAGCCTTGGGGAAGAATTAGGATTTCAATTCAATTTTGTGCATGAAAAAAATCAACATTCCTCTTCCAATTCATTAACTCTACTCTCTATCCTGCAAGCACTAACAATATAGGTAGAAAGAATAGACTTAAGAACAACATACCTCCCACAACTCATGAAGGACATCATCACTATCCATGAAATGATGATGCAGACAATGTTAGCAATGGAAGTAGTGAACAAGGGTATCCCATTCAAGAACCTCTTCCTCAAAGAACTACATGGGTTCCAGGGTATCTACACCATGGAAGTAATATATAATTGTTTCTTCTTCAATGATCGGGTGATGCCTTCAGATGCAATCCCCCACAGGCTCCATACGCGAGTACCACTTCCTCAGAAATTGTCATAGTGTGAGCAACAAAAGACCTTATGCATAGATCCATTAAAACCTGAGTGGGCATAAATGCAGAAAGAAGGCTAGCTGACTGCATAACTACATGATAAGAAAAAATAGCTACCAACAAAGCCAATAGCTGAGCAACATGCACCTCATCCTGTAGTAAACCACATACACCTCCTCCTCCAATGAGTAGAACCAATACCCTGATAGTTGCCATACCATAACTAGCTCCAAGGTAATGAGGAATCTGCCAGAGGAGGTGGAAAAAGAAGAAGAAATGCACCTCACTCAAGAAGAAGATGAGCTTCATGAAGCAAGTCGTGAAGGGCCAGTTGGTATAATCGAAGCGAGCTTCCCAGATTTCAATACATTGTAATGCGAGGATCTACCATTGGATTACTCACACATGATCATCGACATGTTGAAAGAAAATGACAAACTTGAGGAAGTAGTCTTTGAGAGGGACGACATATATGTCTTAAAGGATGACCTCCACGATACCTTGAGTACTAATGGATGCATGACATGAGCGTTATGTCAGTTTACCAATCCCTACTTGAGGATGGTATTGTAAGGCCCCTAAACTTGCTTAATGAGTTGAATAAGCTTAATTACCATAATTGAATGCTTATAAACCTAATATAACCTTGTTATATGCTTTGAAATAATAAGACAAGCTGATGTTTCAAATTTGGTCCAATTTGGATACTATTTGAGCAAGTTATGCAATTTTATGAACATTTTGGACTTTCATGCAATTTAACAAATTGAGAGGTTTTCTTTGCAATTTATCACTTGCTTTATGTTTGTTGGATATTCTCTCATCATTATTGAGCTTTTTGAGCCATGGGGAGCCTATTTAAACCTTGGTTTGAAGGTGTTTTCTCCAAGGGTATTTTAGGGTTTACCCCTTCATGGATGAGCTACCTTTAGTAGCTATCAACTAATGAATTATGTGATTGGCTGGGAAATTTGACAAAGGAAAGCTAAGAAGGTCTATAGGGACGGTGGGGGAGGTTCTTGTGTGTGTGCTTGTATATTCTTAATAGTTTAAGGCCATAGACACATGGGAAAGCTACTTTTGCACCTCATGCTTGCTCACATCCTTATCTATGGGCTATGTTTACCTCTTCTTTGCCCAAGTTTGAAAGTATGCTTGCTTTCTCTTTCCTTTAACCTGGAGAAATGACTCCCCTCTATTTTTCTATGTAACCAAGTGCTAAAGGTAGAAGACAAAAAAAATGTAGAAGACAACCTCTTTTTGGAGAAGAAGGTCTCTTAGAGCTCCATTTAGCCCTACCTAGGGTTTCAAAGGTAATCTTCTAGTGATTTCGACTAAGGAAAGTTATTTTCTTCCTTTATTCTCTGTTTCTCTTGCTCTTCTCCTTCCTGAGACCTTCCTCCAGGTTGGAACCTTGCTGTTCCATGGTAGAAATTGCTCTAAAGCTCTAAAATCCTTCCTTTCTTGCTCCTTATGCTTAGGGTTTGCTCATTTGATGAAGAAAGGTGCTAGATGGATGAGTTCATACCTTATGCTTGGATTTTCTACCCTACCTGCTCAAGATTTATTCTGTTTAGGGTTTCATCTTCTCATTAGAGGCAAGTTTTATCACTTGCTCCACGTTTATTGGTTACCATAAGCTTTCTAGCTCATGCTCTTGCTTGAAAATGATGATCCATGCACTAAAAAGCTATGCTTCACTTCAATTTGATTTTTATAATGTTCTCTATTCTGATTTTAGTTATATATGAACCTGTGGTCATGTGTATGTTATTCCTAAGGTATAATATGACTTGGATCAGGTTGGTTTGACAACCTATGGTGCTAAGCACCTATCAATCAATGGTCAATTTTAGGGTTTTAAGTTGATTTCTTCTATAAACCCATGACTCGATGATGGTACCATTGCAACAACCCTATGGTGTTCTATTCATGACAACTGATAGTCGTGATAAAAGGTTTCATTTGATGGTGAAAACCCATGGTCACCCCCTTAGGTCAGGTTTTGGATCAATTAGAAGTATAATGATCAACCATTAAGTACCCTACTGATGTTATCAATCAATGATGACATCAGCTTAATATTTGATGTTGATTAATGAAAATAGTGTTGATCTAACAACCTATAGTGATTTAATGATCACTAATGATGGTGGATCAGGTCTCTACAATCTATGGTGAGTTAATCATATAGTTTTAGCATCAATTAAGCCTTAGACCAATGGTTTCTTGGGTCACTTGATGCAATGGTCGAACCTATACTAGAACTGATGGTTTTAATATATGAACTTGAACCAATGGTCTAGATCTAAATTTTATTCCTCAAATAAATTGGAATGATCGATAATGTAATAAATGGGATTCAGATGGTTTCCTTTATATGATCAACTTAAGGAGCTTACTTGTTGACAATGGATGGCTTGTTTTAACTGAATAGTCGATTGTGGAATTTGCCCTACTCTCAATGGAACTTTTTGTGTTGTTAATCAAGGGATGTCTAGGGTTAGACAGTGACTCTTTCTAGAGCACAAATCAAATACTTCATAGGTGGTTATCTAGGGCATTTACTTATGTAAACAACCCAATGGTCTTAACTTTTAAACATCCAATGATTCTGGGTGGCATTGTGGTATGGTGATATTGGTTGAATGATGATGGAACAAATTGAGGGTTAGCCTTAATAAGGTAGTCTTACCTATTCACTCATATGAATAGAATGGATGATAATCATATTGTGTTGATATGTAACCCTAATGAGGTATAGCTTGTTATACCTAGCTTTAATAGAACTAAATGATGGTAATTGGGTATGAATAATTCTTGAATTACTAATACAATCATGAAGTACTATGTTAATGTTGTTGAAACCCTAGTATGCTATAACCCAATGGTTACACCTTGATTTATGTCTGGGTTCATACTTGATAATAGTATGGAATGTGATGGTGATGTTTCACCTTATGCATCTATGATCCAATGGGGATGTCGTGAGTTAGGGTTTGGGTATAAGTGTTGATTAGTAACATTAATATAATTTATCTTGTTGATCCTAACTCTAATGCAAATAGATAAAGATGAGTATTCATGTTTAACATTATTATATGATGGAATGATGGTGGAATAACCTCCTTAACATGATCATAACCTTAATGTGTTAATTGGTGGTTATCATAGCCACATGGTTGATAATTTCTTATGCTAAACATGTGCATTATGAATATGATCAGTGTTAAACATGTCTAGACTCCTTGCATGTTGATATAATAAAGGAATGTTCTTAATGTTAATATAACCCTTCTATGATTGTTTATGAATATCTCCTATCTCATTAATGTAAGATTGTGTTGATCTGGTGTATTATATATAAGTGATGTTGTTGAGCCTTGTTATTAGGCATGAAAAGATAATGATGATCTTGCATGGAATAGTATGATAGTCTTAATGACCTTTGGGCATGGCTGAGCCCTGAATGAGGTGTAATCCTCTTATGTTGATAAGGGTTGATACCCTATGATATTGTGAAAAGGATTTATATCTTGTGATAATATGATCACTAGTGTAGTCTCATGAATGGCAAGTGAATAGTACCATGTGATGATGAGATGAGAAATTATGTTTCATTGTTTTACATCTTTTCAAGTTTTGGTATTTATATGCTTGCTAGAAGTGAATTAGGGTTTGTATGTCCACTTGTTTGATGCAGCCTTAATTGACCCAATTGGCATAACTAATAAAGTGCAACTCTAATCATGTAGTGCCCTATACCATAGAGCCATCTTCAGTGTCAGAACTTGCTGAATGATGAAATGAGTATTCCTAAGGGAAACTCAGAGTGCATACTGTTGAGTATGTGGGGGTGGAAAGTTGAGGATATATCCTTGTCATCCACAATGTAGATTGTGGAGGTTGGCTATGGTCATGCCTCATACATCTAATGTGATTGAGAATGGTTGCGGTCGTGTCTCGGTGATTATAACATGATGTGATTAGATGACAATTGTGGTTGTACCTCAGTGATTGGGTTTGAATACCCTGGTTTCTAGTATCGTGACCTGTACCAAGGTCATACTAGTGGTTATCAGCTTGACAATATGTTGTTGTGGTGGCAGCTTTGACTGATATGTCATTGCCTTTTTACTTGTACTGACCGAGGGGAAGAGATCTTAGGATACCGACACACCTAGATCTTGTATGAAACCGAATAGCCCTTCTCCAGGGTCAGTTGGACTTTGAATGGTACAATTCAAATTCCCCAAGGTATAATAAAAGATTTAATACAACCGCCTATAGCATATTTGTTTAGGGTTAAACACAACATTTCACATTGGATGATAACTTTTGTTTGTTCTCTTTACATAAAGACGATGCTTAGTGCTATTAAGAGATAGTAGATATACTTATGTTATGGATATGCTTAAGATTGTAGATGCATACATACAATAGCCATGATTATGTTGATAACTATACTGCTACTACTGATTATAATCATGATTCTAGCTATCTCATGTTGTTAGTTATGTTTAGCATGCTAGCCATGCGTTTGTAACTAGAGATGCATATACTGCTAATCATGCTTATCCAGATAATTGTGCTTATGTTGTTAGGTCTTTTTATGATGTTGATATGTTCAAACTATTAGACACGCTAATGTTTTTAGCTATGCTTATGTGGCTAGACTTATTCATAATGATAGAGATTCTATGTTACTAGACTTGCTCATGATGCTAGATATGCATATGCTACTGAATTGCTTATATTGTGAACAAGATAAAGGATGGTAATATGGCTAATGATGATAGTTATTATCTGCTCCTTTATGTATTTTTTTTAATCATCAATGATGTTGAGTTTATTTGTTATATCTGATTAAAATTCTTAACTGTTTAATTACTTAAAAATGTTGTAATCAATAATCGTTGTTGGAGGTTATATCTCTTGCTGGGACATGGGTCTCACCCTTGTGGTTTGCCACATTTTTTTAGGAAATCTAAAGTGACAAAAACAAACATGTGGTAGCAAAGAGTAGCTATAGTAATGAATCTATGAGAAAGTTGATTAGATCGCTAGTGTGTCCTAGGGTCATCCATGTACTCTCAGGTCCAAGAAAGAAAAGTTTGTATACGGTGTTTCAAACAAATAGAAATTTTGTTAGCATGTTAATGCTTGTTTGTGTGGCATATATGAATATTGCTCTCCTGTGTATATATCTTGTGGCTAAGGAAATATAACATTTGTATCAAATTCTTGGCCTAGTCTGGTTAAAAGAAAGATGTTGGGGTCTTATGCAAATGTTTCTGAGCAGGTGCTGACGTTAAAATTGGTTTTAATTTACCGATATTTTTGGGTATGTGATTAATTACTGATTGATAGTGTTTTATGTTTTGAGTAATCTTGTTTAGTGTAACAGGTTCTCAAAAGTTGGTATCAGAGCTTTAGGTTCACTGAGTCTACAGGGACACTAGGACTTAAAACTAGGGTGATGTCTAAGTTAGGAATGTGACACAAAAACATGGTGCATACTACCTAATCTTAGTACTTGGATGCCCTGGACAGGTACTCAATTATTGAAGAAAGGTAAGTATGGAACTCTTAGATTGTTATCTTTCTGATTACTCTAATCAAATAGTCATTTTGATACAATCTAAAGAGCATAACAAATAAGAAATCATGGTGTGAATATCTCAATCTTACCTTAAAGAAGATGAGAATTGTATCATAATCTATCAAAACTTGAATGTTTGGTAACTATAAGAGAAAGATATAACACCATGGTATCTAAATCTGAATACAAATATGAAAAAGAGGAGTTCTTGATGATGTGATTCAAGAAGATAATAAAGTAAAAGACAGATAAGTCTATGCTTATAAAGTGAATGAACATATGAAATCCACATAAGATGGAGAAAACTCCTATAATAAGTACAAAATGAGAAGATGAATGAGAACAATGACAAAGGAATAAGGTGGAACCTAAGTTAATCTCAGACCAACCTATGTATGTAAGAAAATTTTAATGAAAAATCGGCATGGCATGTGAAAGAAATTAAGGGAGATGAGCCATGTTTAATGAAGAAAATGTGGAATATGATGATTTACTTGTTGATAAGTTCTTGAAAAACATAATAAAATACGAGAACATGCCCAAGTGTGATAAATAGTCATCAAGGAAGGAGTAATGAGATATGTTAATCATGATGATTCCTATGCGAATGGCAAGGAACCCAAAATGAAAAAGCTAAAATGATACATAAGAAGGTGGAACCTGCATAACGAAATTGGTTACCTCTTTGCTAGTGGCCCTTCAAAAAAATACTACTATGGTATGGGAAGTGTGTTTCACTTTGTGTCTTTCCTTTCTAGGGCACATATTTCAAGTGGATCATTACCACTTTGTACATGTGGATTTTCTACAAACATGAGGGTGGATAGCTTATTATAGCATAAGGTTGTTTGGACTATGGTTCCAAGATCGTAAAGTTTGTGATGATTTTTCTTTGGAGCCTTCCAATAATTAGGAAGACTCCTCTTATATGTCTTGATCTTTGTTATGTTGGTAAAAGTAGATGATATAAGGATGTGAGTTCCTTATAGCACATGAGGTGGATACCAAGGTAATGAATCCTAGTATCTAAGATGTATCAATAATATGAGAAAAATGTGAAGGTTGGAGATGTTTATTAAATAAACATTCCAAGTATTCCTCTCCCTTAGAGAGAGAGAGAGAGTTGATGATGACCCTCTAAATGTTGTTTAAAAAAAGTGATTCTATAATGTTGTGTATGGTTCAATGATAGCTGGACAAGACCACTATCAAGGATAGATGGTTTGTTGGCCAATAAATATGCGATATTGTGTTGCTTTAAGATAAACCTATGATCAAATATTAATGCATAAGATTTAGATTGGATGACATAACTCACATGACCATGATGATTTTAGAGTTATATCCTATAGACTAACCATTATACAAATATAATTTTTGAATAGGAGGAATAGAGTGTTCCAGTCTTGTCATACAAGTTATATCAAGATTTAAATGATGACATGTCAAAGTACTTCAAATATGATCAAAAATATGATCAATATTTATTCAAAAACCTTAGGGTTGTTGAAGCAGCAATTTTCTATGAGAACAAGTTGAACAAGAGTGAGATGGGGTTGATTAAATTTCTTTATGGGATCATGATATGTCTTCTAAGTAGGTTGTGTAAATCCTAGTAAGGTGAAGATAGTGTTGTCATTTAACCCCTAAAAAGGTTGAATAGTAATGATGTTTCCTTGTATGGAATGACAGTGCCAGCATCAACATTTCTTTTGATGCTGAAAAAGAACTGACAAGAGTTCTAGTGTTAGTGTATAAAAAAGGGGGATGGATACATTGCCTTTTTTTATGCTTCAAGGAATGGTGTGGGACACATGCCATGATTGGTAAAAAGCTATCAAGTATGACTTTTGAGAAATGTGTTGATACAATAGATATAATTTTAGGATGATAGCTAGAATTTAAAGTTGAACATTACTATTAGCTTTGTACATGTGGCACAAGAAGTTTCTATGTTCCACATTTGCAAATGTCTTCTTATGTGGGAGTTTGTGTGCTGACCCAAGATGAGATATGTATTAATGATGTGACATCACCATGATATGCAGGTAACCATGTAAAGGTAATAGGATTAGGTGCAAAGGAAGTACCCATCTTTGTTTACCTTGGATTTTGGGGGCAAAATCCCTATTAGGGGTTTATAGTTGTAAGGCCCCTAAACTTGCTTAATGAGTTGAATAAGCTTAATTACCATAATTGTATGCATATGACCCTAACATAACCTTGTTATATGCTTTGAAATAATAATACAAGCTTAAGTTTCAAATTTGGTCCAATTTGGACACTGTTTGAGCAAGTTATGCAATTTTATGCACATTTTGGACTTTTATGCCATTTACCAAATTTAGAGGTTCTGTTTGCAATTTATCACTTCTATTATGTTCCTTGGATATTCTCTCATCATTAGGGAGATTTTTGAACCATGGGGCCCCTATTTAAACCTTGGTTTGAAGGTGTTTTCTCCAAGGGTATTTTAGGGTTTACCCCTTCATGGATGAGCTACCTTTAGTAGCTATCAACTAATGAATTATGTGATTGGCTGGGATATTCGACAAAGGAAAGGTAAGAAGGTCTAGAGGGTCTATGGGGGAGCTTATTGTGTGTGCGTTTGTATATTCTTAATAGTTTAAGGCCATAGACACACGGGGAAGCTACTTTTACACCTCATACTTGCTCCCATTCATATCTATGGGCTATATTTACCTCTTCCTTTCCCAAGTTCTTAACTATGCTTGATTTCTCTTTCCTTTAACCTGGAGAAACGAATCCCCTCTGTTTTTCTATGGAACCAAGTTCTCTAAGGAAGAAGACAACCTCTTTTTGGAGAAGAAGGTCTCCTAGAGCTCAATTTAGCCCTACCAAGGGTTTCCAAGGTCATCTTCTAGGGATTTCGACCAAGGCAAGTTATTTTCTTCCTTCCTTCTCCGTTTCTCTTTCAATTTTCCTTCCTGAGACCTTCCTGTAGGTCGGAACCTTGCTAGTCCATGGTAGCAATTGCTCTAAAGCTCTAAAATCCTTCCTTTCTTGCTCCTTATGCTTAGGGTTTGCTGATTTGATGAAGAAATGTGCTAGATGGATGAGTTCATAGCTTATGCTTGGATTTTATACCCTACCTGCTCGATATTTCTTCTTTGTGGGGTTTCAAATTATCATTAGAGGCAAGTTTTATAACTTGTTCCACATTTATTTCTTACCATAAGCTTTCTAGATCATGTTCTTGCTTGAAAATGATTATCCATGCACTAAAAAGCTATTCTTCACTTGGATTTCAATTTTTATAATGTTCCCTATTCTGATTTCAGTTATATATGAACCTGTGATCATGTGTATGTTATTTCTAAGGTATAATATGACTTGTATCAGGTTGGTTTGACAACCTATGGTGCTAAGCACCTATCAATCAATGGTCAATTTTAGGGTTTTAAGTTGATTTCTTCTATAAACCCATGACCCGATGATGATACCATTGTAACAACCCTATGGTGTTGTCTTCATGACAACTGATAGTCATGATCAAAGGTGTCATGTGATGGTGAAAACACATGGTCACCCCCTTAGGTCAGGTTTTGGATCAATTAGAAGTATAATGATCAACCATTAAGTACCCTACTGATGTTATCAATCAATGATGACAACAACTTAATATTTGATGTTTATTAATGAATATAGTGTTGATCTAACAACCTATAGTGATTTAATGATCACTAATGATGGTGTATCAGGTCTCTACAATCTATTGTGAGTTAATCATATAGTTTTAGCATCAATTAAGCCTTAGACCAATGGTTTCTTGGGTCACTTGATGCAATGGTCGAACCTATACTATAATTGATTGTTTTAATATATGAACTTGACCCAATGGTTTAGATCTAACATTTGTTCCTCTAATAAAGTGGAATGATGAATAATGTAATAGGTTGTTCCTAATAATGGGATTTAGATGGTTTCCTTTATATGATCAACTTAAGCAGCTTACTTGTTGACAATGGATGGCTTATTTTAAGTGAATAGTCGATTGTGGGTTTTACCCTAATCTCAATGGAACTTTTTGTGTTGTTAATCAAGGGATGTCTAGGGTTAGATGGTGACTCTTTCTAGATCACAAATCAAGGACTTCATAGGTGGTTATCCAAGGTGTTTACTTATGTAAAGAACCCAATGGTCTTACCTTTTAAACATCCATTGGTTCTGGGTAACATTACGGTATGGTGATATTGGTTGAATGATGTTGGAACAAATGGAGGGTTAGCCTTAATAAGGTAGTATTACCTATTCACTCATATGAATAGAAGGGATGATGATAATATTGTGTTGATATGTAACCCTAATGAGGTATAGCTTGTTATACCTAGCTTTAATATAATTAAATGATTGTAATTGGGTATGAATACTCCTTGAATGACTAATACAATCATGAAGTACTATGTTAATGTTGTTGAAACCCTAGTATGCTATAACCCAATGGTTACACCTTGATTTATGTGTGGGTTCATACTTGATAATAGTATGGAATGCGATGGTGATGCTTCACCTTATGCATCTATGATCCAATGGGGATGTTGTGAGTTAGAGTTTGGGTATAAGTGATGATTAGTAACATTAATATAATTTATCTTGTTGAACCTAACTCTATTGCAAATAGATAAAGATCAGTATTCATGTTTAGCATTATTATATAATGCAATGATGGTGGAATAACCTACTTAACATGATCATAACCTTAATGCGTTAATTGGTGGTTATCATAGCCACATGGTTGATACTTTCTTATGCTAAGCATGTGCATTATGAATATGATGAGTGTTAATCATATCTAGACTCCTTCCATGTTGATATAATAAAGGAATGTTCTTAATGTCAATATAACCCTTCTATGATTGTTTATGAATATCTCCTATCTCATTAATGCAAGATTGTGTTGATCTGGGGTATTATATATAAGTGATGTTTTTAAGCCTTGTTATAAGGCATGAAAGATAATGATGATCTTGTAGGGAATAGTATGATGGTCTTAATGACCTTTGGGCATGGTTGAGCCCTAAATGAGGTGTAATCCTCTTATGTTGATAAGGGTTGATACCCTGTGATATTTTGAAAAGGATTTATATCTTGTGATAATATGATGACTACTGTAGTCTCATGAATGGCAAGTGAATAGTACCATGTGATGATGAGATGAGAAATTATGTTTCATAAGTTTTATATCTTTTAAAGTTTTGATATTTATATGCTTTATAGAAGTGAATTAGGGTTTGTATGTCCACTTGTTTGATGCAACCTTAATTCACCCAATTGGCATAACTAATCAAGTGCAACTCTAATCATGTAGTGTCCTGTACCGTAGAGCCGTATTCAGTGTCAGAACTTGCTGAATGGTGAAATGAGTCTTCCTAAGGGAAACTCGAAGCGCACACTGTTGAGTATGTGTGGGTGGCAGGTTGAGGATATATCCTTGTCATCCACAATGCAGATTGTAGAGGTTGGATATGGTCATGCCTCATACATCTGATGTGATTGAGAACGGCTGCGGTCGTGTCTCAGTGATTATAACATGATGTGATTAGAGGACAACTACAGTTGTACCTCAGTGATTTTGTTTGAATACCCTGGTTTCTAGTGTCATGACCTGTACCAAGGTCAGACTAGTAGTTATCATCTTGACTATATGTCACTGTGGTGGCTGGTTTGACTGATATGCCACTGCCTTTTTAATCATACTGACCGAGGGGAAGAGATCTTAGGATACCAGAACTCCTAGATATTGTACATAACTGAATAGCCCTTCACAGGGTTCGGTTGGACTTTGAATGGTACAATTCAAATTCCCCAGGGTATAATAAAAGATGTAATACAGCCATATAGCATATTTGTTTAGGGTTAAAAACAACATTTCACATTGGATGACAATTCTTGTTTGTTCTCTTTACATAAAGATGATGCTTAGTGCAATTAAGAGATAGTAGATATACTTATGTTGTGGATATGCTTAAGATTGTAGATTCATACATACAATAGCCATGATTATGTTGATAACTATACTGCTACCGCTGATTATAATCATGATTCTAGCTATCTCATATTGTTAGTTATGTTTAGCATGCTAGCCATGTGTTTGTAACTAGAGATGCATATACTGCTAATCATGCTTATCCAGGTAATTGTGCTTAAGTTGTTAGTTGTTTTTATGATGTTGATATGTTCAACCTATTATACATGCTAATGTTGTTAGCTATGCTTATATGGCTAGACTTATTCATAATGATAGAGATTCTATGTTACTAGACTTGCTCATGATGCTAGATATGCATATGCTACTGAATTGCTTATATTGTCAACAAGATAAGGGATGATAGTCTGGCTCATGATGATAGTTATTATCTGCTCCTTTATGTATTTTTTTAATCATCAGTGTTGCTGATCTTATTTATTATATCTGATTAAAATGCTTAACTTTTTAATTACTTAAAAATGTTGTAATCAATAATCGTTGTTGGAGGTTATATCTCTTGCTGGGACATGGGTCTCACCCTTGTGGTTTGCCACATTTTTTTAGGAAATCTGAAGTGACAAAAACTAACATGTGGCAGCAAAGAGGTGCTATAGTAATGAATCTATGAGAAAGTTGATTAGATGTCTAGTGCATCCTAGATTCATCCCTGTACTCTCAGGTCTGGGTAGGAAAATTTTGTATATGGTGTTTCAAACGAGTACAACTTTTGTTAGCATGTTAATGCTTGTTTGTGTGGAATATATGAATATTGTTATCATGTGTATATATGTAGTGGATAAGGCAATAGAACATTTGTATCAAATTCTTGGCGTAGTATGGATAAAAGAAAGATGTTGGGATATTAAGCAACTGTTTTTGAGCAGGTGCTGACATTAAAATCAGTTTTAATTTACCCATATTTTTGGGTATGTGATTAATTAGTGATTGATTATATTTTATGTTTTGAGTAATCACATTTAGTGTAACAGGTTCTCATAGGTATGCCCAATACACCCATGGAACACTACCTACTATAGGAGGACATCATCCATAAGAAAACATCAACAGAAAAAGAGTAAATGATACAACGTTTGCAAAGCTCTCTCTCAGATTACAATTTCTTACTGATCCTACAATGATAACCAGTAGACACTCTTGGTCTCTTAGGAGTCAACATCAGGCATAAACAACAGTCCTATACAACAACTATAATGCAACTTTTATATTGAACAAGTGCACAAATATGACAACAAAGAAGAGTGTTTTAGAAGAGAAAGCAAAGCCTTGTAAAAAAGAGATGATAAAATTGATACAAGAGGACGGTAAGGGATACCAATCCGTCCAAACAAAGACTTTAAAAGCCATAGTTCTACCATTGAAGCCCTCAACAACTTCAACAGTCCAATGACTATGGCTTTCACTGCTTATACTGATGACAGTCTTGGCTCTAAGGGACGTTATGGTTGAATTTATATAGCACAAGAATTACCATACACTTGAGGTGTCTATATTGATATGTTGCTGAGCTCTCGATGGGCAATCAAAGGACCAACAAATGACAAGTAAACCCCACATGTTTATATCCAACCTCTATCTTTGACACTTTGGGATAGAGTGTATGAGAAGTTTTTTTTGGGAGGGGGTTATAAATAAGACATGGAGGTACTACTCTCATGCCCTCTACTCATTTACATTTTTATGCATCAACCTCTTGACTGCCTAAACTTTTAAACTTTTGCTTTTGCACATGAGCCCAATTTGGGAATTTTTTTAATAGAAACTAGAACGGTTTTTTTAATTTTAAAAGAAATCATGTCACATACAATTTTTGGATCAAATTTTCCTGACTATCATAACCTTCACCCTTAGACTATCCTGTCTTCAGGCTAACTCTTAGCGTAATTATTTCAAGAATGACGGATCCAAGATATCTAATTCACCTAAAAGTCAATGTAATAATGGTTTTACACCATCCTTATTTCAAGATACTATAAAATGAAAAATGATGCTTTCTAACACAAGATGAACCCTTGATATAAGGAGGACTCCATCTAATACTCTCATGATTGATCACCCTAAATCTCAAATACAGGTTGGAAAGCACAAAAACCTGGAAAAAAGGAAACAACTACCCCTTCTAGTGCTTAAATCCCCACTTTGGGATAAAAAAAGGCTTTGTGGCCCACAAAATCCTTGAAATCCCTACTACCCCTAAGCCTGTGAGAAGGAATAAAAATTGAGTGGGTACAAAATCATGAGATTTCTACCCGAAATTAAAAAGATGTTGAGGAGCACAAACCCGGAAGGCAAACTTCCCACTTGCATCTCGAAAGAGACCTCACATAACCACCTAAGACTACATTTGGACCAAAATTGAGTAACATTGTCCTTACAACAATAGCTATGGTTGAAAAACCCTACAAAAAGTAGGGAAACACTTTAGACTAAGTCTACCCCAACACAATATCTAGGTACTCCACAAAATAAAAGATGGGTGTGAAAGCTATCTCAAGCCAGAACCTTGCAGAATTACGACTAGGAAAGGGATTTTTTGTGCATCACGATGGAGAAATCCTTCCTCAAAAGAAGTTCGTAATTGAGAAGACGACTAACTCAACTCCAAATCTGAGAAGGAGAATCTAGTGATTAACAACAACCTAACCATGACACATATGTCTTGATGTAAGGCTTACGTAAATACATTTTCCACACTCTAGAAACACTAATCTAATAAAGCCCTTTGAATTCATTTGATGCCTTAATTCTATTTGTTAGCTTGAGCGCAAGATAAATCCTATGTTTTGGAGGAAGGGGTGACATCCAATTTTGTGGATTTTGTACATTCACATTATCGAATTAACAATGCTCTATTCCAATAGATCCACTTGTTTTGGCAATTTCTAGGGCAACTACGCTAATTTCCTCTTCTTGTCCAATTTACACAAAAAATCACCATAGATGCAACCTAGAAAGTTTGATGACCAATGAAGCCTCCTCCTCTGTAGATCTATGGGCTTCTTCCCCAAGGAAATCCTGATGACCGAAGGGCCTACATCCTTGGTGGCTGATGGCTTCAAACATTTGATGCCCGACTGGCTCACATATTTAGCAATCAATAGATGTGTACCATCGACGCCCGATGAGTTCCCAGTCTCGGTGATTGATGCACAAGATTTGTAACCTCGATGCCCAATGAGCTCACATTTTTGTTGCCTGGCAGGACTCTACATCTTCAGTGACCAACAAGCTGGCAACTGACAGGACTTTCGCCCCACAACCCATTCCTATAAATAGCCGACCACCTAAATCATTGAATATGTCACGAGGTAAGGGGGACGATGAAGGGCTTCCACACAACCACCTCACCATTGACTTCATTTGTGCCATTCCGCATCAGTTTGAGATCTCTAAGGATGAGAGTCTGAGGGGATAGTGCTCCTCTACCATCGCCAAGCACCTCTAAACTTCTTCTTCTTCGAGAGGAGGGAGAAGGAGTAGCCATATTTAATGCCAACACTAGATTTAAATTGGAGAAGCCTTCCATCGACCTTGATCATCCATGGTCATTGTTGGTGTATCACCCTTCTTCTTCTCGAAATCTATCTATATTCCTTCTTCTCTTTCAACCCATTTTGTATTCCACCTCCATGTCTCATTATACTTGTAAATCTGTAATGCTACTCACTACAATCAATGGCTAAATATATAGTTTGGGTTGGGAGTAGCCAATAAAGGTCTCCCAACATGTAAACACTTATATCCATTGAATAAATGTTGTTAGCAAAGTTTATCTCCATAATTTTGATTTTAGTGCTTCACTTACAATATTAGGTACCATCTTGTGTTGTTTGATTGTTAATACCTAAGAAGAGTAGTATTAACCTATGTCTAAGTGTTATGGAGTTGCATGAATGCATGATAATTTTGGAATGCTTAATCTAATGATCATATGGTTTTATTGTGACTGTTGTTTCTTTCTATCTTGAGAGTGAGAGACAACTTTGTAATCTAGATCTATCCTAAGCTAGAGAGAGGAGGGTATATACGCTTATCATGATTGCTTGTAAACTTGCTGAGGGTATATGATGGATGTGTGTATTACATGATGGTGAGAGACATTAGATGGTGAATCCCAATCCAAGTTTCACATTCGTACTTGATGTCTCACTCTTTGATCTTTCTTAGTCTTTTATTTGAATTCTTACTTTTGCTTTCCTTGTTTTTCTTTTTTGTTTATTGGAGTACTAATGTTCAGCAAGGAACACAATACTTTATCTTACTATTTGGTTGGTGTAACTAAGATAAGGTTGTTCATTCATAACATATACCTCCCTTGTCCTTGTGAATTTACCCCAATTTACTACACCAGACCCCATGTTATACTTGTAGGGGCCTGAGTGTTGGGATATATATTAAAATTCCAATTACTCTAGATCCACTCTTTTAGACGTGTGATTTAGGCTGGTCACTACCCTTGTTGAGCCTTCCACTGGTATTGAGGCTACCCATATTGAGTCTCTTCTCACATCACCACCAGTAGGTATTCAGGCTACCCATGTTGACCCTCATACATCATCTGATGACATGACACATGATTATGTTCTCAATGATGTACAAACTATAAGACCCTTGACGCAACTTTATGGATAAAATGCTTAATTAACTTAATTGGGTGCTTAATTTCTTAATCAAACCCTATTTGTTATGAAATCAGTTGATAAAGCTGGGTTTAAAGTTTGGTCTAGTTTGGGCATTGTTTGAGTGAGTTTTATAATTATGTGCTTGTTTTGGGCTTTTATGCAATTTCTCCATACATTGGATTTTTCTTGAAATTTGTCACATTTTTGTTGTGCGTCATAAGTTTTCATACCATGATTTATATAGTTGCATCCTTATATACCTAGGTGCATCATCAGTTTGTTGACCTCCCCTTGGTAGGTGGGAAATCTATGGTTTCACCTATGCAAATGATTTTTGTATGTATGGGAAAGATTTGATGGTATCACCTTAAGGGGGGAAAGATCCAAAGGGTCCTTGTAGTTGAGGGTCCTATGTCTTGTCCTTGATGCCCTAGAAATGATTGAAACCCTATTGGATGTGAAAGATTCAGTGAGTGGTTTAGTTTTGGCAAAATGACTAAGTATAGTGAAAGAATCACTAGGTTTTCTAATGGTACCTATGAAAGATCTGATGGAAACTCTAATAGTACATCTTGTGATCTTTGTAAGGCAAGAAACCATGGAAAACCTTGCAAAGATCTAATGAAAGTTCTGCATGCATGGATTATGATGTTTTTTTGGCCTTTTGACATATGGGATGCATGTTTTGACACCTCTACCCATTTCTCTCTTTCATACTAACACGAGTACAGAAATGTCCTTTAGTATCAGTTATATAAGCCTTTTGGCGTTGGTTTCCAAGCGACACCCAAGTGGGCACCGCTAAAAGTATACACTTTTAGTGTCGGTTTCATATCTGACGCCATAATCCTTCCCGTCACCATTAAAATGCGCCACCAAGAGCACCATAGGTGTCAGTTTATATTGATAACTGACACTATATCCCTGCTAAAGACGTCAGCTTTGTACTAATAACCAACGCCATACCCCATCCCGAATAAAAAAATCTGCCCCCAGAAAGGGATGAAGACGTCAATGTTATACTAATAACCGTCGCAGTAAGGTTTTGTAGTCAGTTTTATACTAATAACCGACACCTATGTTCTGATTTTTTTTTCTTATCAATTTGCAGGCCTGCTGTCTGGCTGGTCAATAGGATGGAGAACTTGCAGTTTAGTTCTGAACTATAGGTTTACAACACCCTTTGATTTCAGCCAACAACAGGCCACAAACCCTCAAAATTAACAAGGATGGACAACAATTTATGATCATGTGATTCACACGCATGTATAAGTACATTTAATTCATATTATTTTTCATCATACACATGTAGAAACCAGTAGTTCCATTTCAAATTTCCTCCATTTTCACATACATTTAGCAACCTACAGTTCCATTCATTTCATCTCTTTTCACATTCAGGCACATGTAGAAACATTCATGTATTCATCTTCACATTCATGCATATGACAATTCAAAAAAATTCATTCAAACATGTATATATAAAAGTTTCAAATGTCATCAAATACAAAAATAATTATGAGAACAAAGTTTAGAAATATCATTCTTTATTATCATCATCATCATCATAATTATCGTCATCAGTATTCCAATCATAATAAAAAATTCCCACTACTTGTAAGGCTTTTGCCCATTGTTCTCTTACATCGTCTAATTCTTCCATCATATAGGGAGTATGTACATCTAATAACTTTTCACTTGTAGTGAAGTCACTAGTTTTAAACACCTACAAAGAGAATGACGTATATATATAATTAATAATATATAATAAGATTGATATATTTCATATTATCTAATGAGACTATATATAATACATGTTGTATGGTATCGATTTCTATTGTAGTATGTTTGATAATTAGATCCATATATTACATCACATAGTATGCACATGCTCATCAGTTGTATTGTTTAGCACACTATAAATTGAAACATACAAAATGTTCAAAAATACAAACAAACACAGTTCACGTAAATAATATATACATTGGAGTCGGGAAATTACTTTCACATTCTCCCAAATTAGTAAATGTTTCTTTTTCTTGGAGATGTTTCCTCCAGCTTTTTTGAACTCTCATAAAGCCATACATGTTAATGTAACACATTAAATAGTAATCTAATAACAGATGTTAACGGATATAAAAATATGAAATATTTCTCACGTGAATAATGGCCTTTTCAGTGGATGTCCATTTAATGTGTCCAATTCCTACCCCGTAAGATCTAGATAATAAACAGTGAACGTCTTGGGGACAATAACCATTAACTCCCAATGCCTACCACTAGAGGTAAGAAAGTTAAAAACTAATAACTCAAAATCCACAATAAAAATGTAATTTTCTTAAGTCCAAATTATAAGAAAGTAAACTTACTCAACATTGAATGGAGCTATTATCACTGACTTCTTTTTTGTACCAAAAATAATTAAAAGAGACAGAGCAATATGAGGTAACTGATGAAGGATCTTTATCTACAAGATTGATCAAAGATGGAACTAGAAATCCCACATGGGAAAATAAAAAAGCTTTACAGATCGTGTGTTAGTGGCTGCAAAACATGTATTACGTATGCATTAATATATAAGAAACCAGATCACCGTATATAAAAAAAGTATATGGATTTATAAACAAGATCTCATCATATCCATAACTCTATCATAGATGTATTCAACAAATCATAACGAAACAAATCCAAGATATCTTGTATAAATAGATTGTTATCTTATGATTCACCTACAACATCCACTGGAATAGAAACTTTTATAGGACAATTTGGGTTATGTTCGCCTATCCATGTTTCCATACCCTTACAATTAGGACCTAAGAAGGTGTATAGGTCCCTTGGAAGCCAACTAGGTACTCCAGGAGGTGGAGGTGGAGGCCGAGATGTAGCAGGTTTCTTCCTTTTGACCTATATATATAATTTTAGATCAATTGACTCATATATACACACTAATAAATTAACATAATGTAAATTTACCATACAATATCAGTATAGAAGACATTTGTATTGGGCCACAATATCACTCCTCCTTCTGCTTCACCAAGTGTTTCAGAATCTAGGTGGGTATATGGCAATGGATGATCCCTCCAATTGGGGAGTACATGTATCAGGCTCACACGAACCACACCATCTGGTACTGGAGTCCCATGAAATGTGTCCCCTGGAAGGGGTGAGTAAGCCTCGGCCCCTGCAATGATAAATTCTTTGCTTTTTAGAAGGCATGGCTTCAACCCCTACAAATTTACATTAAGAATGTTATATACATATATACATAAACATATCATCTTCAAAAGACTAGCTACTATGTCATAAAAATATTTATAGAATACGTTCTAGGTGGTGGGTCCATATGATTACTCCCAACCTTTGTAGTAGGAGAAGAGCGGCACGCCACATGTACTGTCTGAGTGGCAGTCTGATATGCCTTCCACTTACTAATTACTTCATGGAGTCTCTTATCAAGTGCTTCTTTGACTCTCCTATTAATTAAATCATCTACCTATACATGGATAAAAGAAATTCTAGCTTCTAATTATTGAATTCCATTTTGCAATGACATTCTAAAAAAAGAATAGGTTACCTCAGCTTGTGAAATCCCTCTTTTGGGGCAGATTTGTGTTGTGATGGACCAAAGAACACTTTTATGCCCACACTAGCGGTTGCACCCCTAACACATCCAGGTTGCTCTGGGTTACCAAGAGCAACTGTCAATTCATCCCTTATTCCCTCAGGGATGAACTTGCCTTCCTTCCTCTGCTCGTGAAGCTCCCACTAATCGCCATCAATAGAAATTAGTAAGTAAACATAACAATAATCAATATCGATTGTTCTAAGAGTTGAATTTTACCATTTTTGTAGCCACCTCAGTAGTTGCGGGCTTGGTTATATCTCCTTTGTTGTTTTTCCTCCCAGCTATCCACATAGCATGGCGAGGTAGAGGTGTGGGAGCAATAGTAGAGGACCCCATAGTCTCCTGAGTAGCAGCAGACTGAGTAGTAGACTCAGCATTTAGTGTTTGGCAAATGCCTACATAGCCTTTTGGACCCATCATGTGGTCATGCACATCAAGTTCCCCAAGTTCTTTAGGGGGTACATCATCAACCTAAAATTTGACAAAATAAACACACTTACAGGATATAACTATAAATGGACATATAGATAGAAATATAGGATATATTTTTAGAACTTACATTGTGAGGCGACACATTGATATCCTCATCCTCACGGTAATCATCATCACGGTCATCATGCACAACCATCTGAAATCAAACATTTAGCATTTGACATAACTAGAAGATAATAAAACATATAAAAAAATATAAACATGCATGCCTCTAATATTGCGATATTTTATCAATTATCATTCCTTCATTGTGATCTCTACGCACATACAAGTCATCATTAGCTTCAATATTTGGTGGTGTTGGCAACCCAACTAAGAATGGAATGGAGTCATCATACTTATCATAGTACTCTTCTTCATCTATAGGATCTTCAATGAAGTTTCTTTTACCATGAAGAACAACCGACCATTTATCATTTGTAGGATCATCGATATAAAATACTTGTTTCCCCTATGATGCCAATATAAATGGTTGACCCTTCTCGCCAATCTTTTCAAAGTTCACTAATGTGAAACCCAATTCATCCACTATAACTCATTTGGTGTTATCAACCCAGTTACATTTAAAGAGAGGAATTCTGAAATCTACGTAGTCAAACTCCCATATGTCTTCAATGACACCGTAATATGACATTTTAGCTTCACATGGACTCTTATCCTTTACACTTGCACAAAATAATAAAGACGCTTGAAGGGTGACCCCACTATTTTGGACGACACTCTTATCATCTTGACGCTTTGTGTAATATGAGAATCCATTTATGTCAAACTCTTCATAAGACATAACATTCAATTTTGGTTTAAAGGTGAGGCATTTGATAGTTTTAGTAAGATTATTTGGTGTTTGAGATAGTTGATGTAAGACTTTATTTTCAAACCACTTAATAAATGTCTTGTTATGCTCTCTACCAAGCTACATTGAATTGGCTTGGGGATATTGTCTCTTGATGAAACTGGTATGTTCCTCGATATAAGCACTCACTTCGTCGATGTTGTGTAAAATATACAAGTGACCTTGTTCCAACTGCTCATGGCTGATTACTTTCATCCGTGATCCCAAAATTCCTTTTTCAGAATACTCCTCAATATTCTTGTCATTAGCAGGAGCATCAATACCACTCAAAAAGTCATTGCAAAAATCCATAACCTCTCTCGCCACATAGCCCTCAATAATACTCCCTTCAAGCCAATAATGTGTTCAAACATCACCTTTAAAAATGCTCATGTATCATTCAAAGGGATACATCCAATGCAAGAAAAATGGTCCCAACATTTTCACTTCCCTAGTCAAGTGGACAATAAGATGTACCATGATATCAAAGAATGAAGGAGGAAAATACATATCAAGCTGACATAGGGTAACAACCACTTCTTTTTGCAATTTATTGAGAGTATCATGGTCAATAACTTTGCTGCACAGACTGTTGAAAAAGAAACAAAGTCTGGTGATTGCAATGCTTACATGCTTCGCAATATAGATCAAATTGCCATGGGCAATATTTGTTGCATTAGAGTGTGACAATCATGAGATTTAAGACCTATCAACTTCAGATCTTTCATTGATACCAATCTACGGATGTTGGATGAGTAACCCTGTGGCACCTGAACATTTACCAAGCATTCACAAAAGCTTTCTTCTCCTTTCTAGACAATGTGTAACAAGCGGGAGGTAAGTATGTTCTCCGATCACTACTAACTACTTCTGTTAATTTTGTCCTTATTCCCATTTCACGTAGGTCCATTTTGGATTTTATTCCATCTTTAATCTTACCTAGTATATTCAACAGAGTACCAATGACGCTATCACATACATTTTTCTCAACCTGCATGACATCGATATAATGCCCGACTACCAAAGAACTCCAATAAGGAAGATCTCAAAATATTGACTTCTTCTTGAATATAGATTTTTCACTCCTTGTATCCATGGTACATTGTAATCTCTTACTAAATTCATTGGAAAAGTCTTTTACTCTTTCATAAACAACCTCCCCTGGTATAGGTTTAGGTGCACTCCGTTCCTCATTCTGTCCATTGAATGCTTTGCGCAACCTACAATATGAATGGAATTTTAGAAGAAACCTTCGACGAACGAGATATACAGTCTTGCTGCCATACTTTAGTCATATTGAATCAGTGTTCTCTTCACATATAGGACACTCTTTAGATCCTTTGACACTATATGCAAACAAATTCCCATATGCTGGAAAGTCATTAACAGTGCAAAATAACATAGCGTACAAACGAAATGTCTCTCTTCGTGAAGCATCATAGGTCATCACACCTTCACCCCAGAGTTTCGTTAAGTCAAAATCAGAGGTTCAAGATAAGCGTCAATATCATTTCCAGGTTGTTTAGGGCCCGATATCAACAACGAAAACATAACGTACTTATTTTTCATACACAACCAGGGACGAAGATTGTATTTAACAATCATAACTGGCCAAGTGCTATGTTGGCTGCTCAATGTCCTGTATGGATTCATCCCATCTGTACAAAGCCCAAGTCTTAGATTCCTGACTTCTTCACCAAATTTAGGGTACAATAAATCAATCTTCTTCCACAGTGGGGAATCAGACGCATGTCGTAGGATCCCATCATTATTTTTCTTAACATCTACATGTCACCTCAAATTCTTTGCATCTATTGGATTGGAAAGAAAGCATTGAAACCGTGATATTATAGGTAGATACAACATCACCTTGGCAGGAGAACCAGTTTTGGACTCCCCCGAAGTCATCAATTTATACTATGACGCACCATATTTTGGACAATCTTTTAAATCCACATAGTCCTTTTGAAATAATACACAATTATTTGGGCATGCGTGTATCTTCTTGGCCTCCATTCCCATTGGGCACAACAATTTCTTTAACTGGTATGTTGAGATTGGAAGCTCATTTCCTTCAGGAAGAATTTCTTTCAACAAAGACAATAACGACGTGAAGCTTTTTTCACTCGATCTATTGTTAGCTTTCAGCTTATACAATCTCGACACAATGCTAAGCTTCGTAAACTTAGTACAACCTGTTTATAACGGTATCTCAGCATCATGCACAATGTTTCTAAACATGGGAGTTGGATCAGTGTGCTCTACCCCAAAACTATCTAGCATCACATCAATGATGTCTACTGGAACTGGTTCGTTCACATCTACGTCATTGGAGGCAATTTCTTCTTCCACACAAGCACTGCTATCGACATCCATAGATTTTAGGTTTGAAATCTCTCTATGCCAGTGCCATTCTGTATAGCCTTGTACAATCCTATTGCACATGACATGACTTTTGATTTCGTCACCAGTGCTGACTTTCAAGCTATTACCGCAATGCCTACATGGAAAGTACAACCTATCTCCAGGCTGTTTCCTATGTTCCTCGGCAAATCTAATAAACTGCTCAAGACCAGAAATAAACTGTTACAACCCCACCTCCCGATAACCCCCAATTAAGGGAGACCGAGAGGTCGAAGCCGCACCCATAACTTCTGAATCAAAGGTTTGACAATTAACCAAGAATAATTATCAAATTTTAACAGACTATACTAAAAAGCTGTAAGAAAATAATTTTTTTCATACCTTTTTGAAAACTTGGATCTCT
The DNA here is from genome assembly GCA_963693085.1 of Alisma plantago-aquatica. Classification (NCBI taxonomy): domain Eukaryota; kingdom Viridiplantae; phylum Streptophyta; class Magnoliopsida; order Alismatales; family Alismataceae; genus Alisma; species Alisma plantago-aquatica. Next base: position 887,401,250 of record OY856414.1, on the reverse strand, counting down.
AAACTTCTATCCACTTAAGGATTCTACTCTAACTAATCCTCCTTGTATTTTACTTCATGTATTTCACAATATGACGATTTATTGTTTGTCCTTTTGGCTTGTACCTAAAACGCTGACAAACAAAACGTCAGTCAGCTGAAGCTGGTATGTGGGGAAAACAATAAACGTGCAACTATGATAACAACGTAATCATTCAATTAATCATTTAACAATCAAGATTACATTTTAAATATAACTCCACGATCCATGAGTACCCTATCCTCTGTTCTATCCCTATAGTGGACCTGGATACTACCTTCCTTATGGTAGATCCCCATTAAACCCCTCATGGTCCCACCTATAGATGAACTAGTTTCTAGGGTTGAGTCACATGGCACTACTCGTAAGTAGCTGACTCCTTAACTCATGGCAGGCTAATGAGTCTCATGGCACTACACGTAGGTAGCTCAGTTTCTAACTCTCGGTAACCTAGACCTTGCTCTAGGATTACCCCATTTTATAGCCTTTCCAAAGCAATAGAGGTGGACCTGGATCTAGCCAGTTATATACGCACATTTATAGTGATAATCATAGTCACTTTATAGTTGCATGAAATAAATAAACATCCAATAGTTATTTTCAAACAACCGATTAAAACTTTAGAAATCACCGTGAAACTAGAGTGATTATTCATAAGCGTAACCACATACCTGATTTGATGAGTCATGCATATTATCCAACATATACTTCATGTATATACAATCAAACCAATCAACAGATCCAAGCAAGTAATTCAATCATCACATAATTCCTAAAAAGAATATGTACTCTATTTATTACACACTTTATCAAGAATCTACTTTATTGACTTGGATTCTCTTTCTAGGGTTTCTAATCCGCATTAAGGTTTCATTAATATTCATTAGGGTTTCTTAGATCAATTTCTCAAACTTTATCCCTTTTAGGTTAACAAACCCTAAAATACTCTTTTCCATTTATATGAACCTTAATTGCTGAACTATCCATTTTAATAGTCTTTTATACACATATTGACTTAGGATCATCATATCCCTATTTATTTATGGATTCGAACAATTAAAACAATTAAAAGACATATTCACCTAAATTAGGGTTTTCAAGCTCATTAATGCATAACCATGCACGAAACCCTAAATTAAGCCAATTATATAAAAAGATCATCCTTTTAGATCCTATTTTCACTTTTATTAACAATAGGTTAATATCAGCTTGAATTATCCAAATAACATCATTAAGTCCATCTATCATCAAATCTAAGGGTTTTTCCTTAATTAAAACATTAAAGATGATAACTTTATGTCCTTTTCATATTTCAAGCATATTTATGCACATAAACTCTAAATTAGACTAATCACATGCAAAGTTCTTCCTTTTTGAACATAATGTACCTTTTTACATTTAATAGGTTAACATCAACTCTAATGATCCATTAAACCCAATTAAACACTTTATTCATTTCAAAATAGGGTTTCTTAAACTTTAATTCATTAAAGATGATAATTTACACTACTTTTCAAATAGCAAGTGGAATTAGCTTCTATCTATATTTTTATTGGATTCCTTGCATTTTCCTGATCAATATTCATATATTACTTTTCCTAATCGGAGTTACCAATCATTAGATATGTTTTTGCAATAAATCACATACCACAACCAATGAGAGGGCGCCACATCGCCTCTATCTTTATGCAACATTGTCTAATTAGGAATTATAGCAGAATGTCGATTTTCCCCCTGATAAGTTAAGTGGGTCTTCAGCCCGCGGAGGGGCAGGACCATCCAGCAAATAGTAGATCGTCTTCCTCCTTGGATCAGCCGCGACACGACTGCCCTAGCTGCCCATGGCACGGCTCCAGCTCCTGCCTTGGACTCTTTCAGTGACCGGCGGCGGTCCCTTTCGATCAGCTACCCTCCGCGGCACTCACTGGTGTCTAGAACCACCGCCATGGTGGTGGAAAACATGCCGGATAGACCTATCACACGGCTTCCCTAAGCAGCCGTGCTGCTGCTACCACGGCCATCTAGTGTGAGGGAATGCTCACCCAAGCATCTTATGTCGTTGTGGAAGTGGCAGACCTTCCTTGCTACCCCTCCCCAACCTCATATAGCTCCAGGTTAGGGCTATGTTCCAGATTTAGGGTTTACAGATGAAAGCAAGGAAGAAGAAGATAGGGAAGAGAGAGGAAGATGTGGGTTTTCTTCTTTGAACTCGACCAGGGGGTCTACCCCTTTTATAGGGGAGGATATCCTCGCCCTAAGATACCCACCTAAGAGGAAACAAGTCCTCTCCTTATTAGGAAATCACCTTCCTTCATTAGAAAGCAAACTTTCTCTCTCTTCTTTATCCTTTGGATATTCCTTATTATATGGATATTAGGAAATTCGAAATTCCCCTTCTCTTATTCACTTTATGTTTGCTTTTTAATTCTTTGGCACAAATTTCTATCTTCTTTTAATAGAAATCACTTCCTTTTTCATAATGCCACCAAAATCATTAATAATGTATCATATTATCTTTTATTTTGCAAATTTTGGTATTTTCTCTTTCTTTCCTCTTTATTGGGACTCCTTGGATCCCAAGACACTCCATTATTTCGAAATTCCCTTTTCAAGGAAAATTATTATCCTTCTAGATGCATGTATATGCATTATTTCTCCATTATCATGTTTATTTCTCATTAAAATAACTCTTTTTGAGGTTTTCTCTTTATTTCTCTTTTATTTTCCTCATTGGTATTCCTTTTATCATTGGTAATCCTTGGGATACGAAATTCCACCAAGGATAACCCCATTATACCTTTTTCCACTTATTTCCAACATTTTAACATTAGTTTCAATTTCTTTATTACTAAAGAAATACTTAATTAAACTTTTCTTTTCTTATTGCCTTTTCTTTGCAACTTTGGACTCCTTGGAACCCAAGTAACCCAAGAGGCACGAAATCCCTCTTTGGATTTGCCTTCTAGAGGTTTCCACATTTTTCTTTTCTCAAATATTCAATTATTCATTTACTAATTGAATTTTCTTTGTTATTTGGACCCAATAGCCAATAAAGCCCACAACACAGACATCAAGGCTATTGTAAACAAATTCCTTGTATTCAAAACAAATTATACCATTCTTTGTTCAATTATCTTTAATATGAGAAATTACATTTCTCACCCGATGAACCCAAAAATTGGGGTTGTAACATCCTTCCCCTCTTATAGTAATTTTGTCCTCAAAATTCTATCAAGCAAACAAAAAATTTAGGATAAGACTTTTCAATGTCCATCATTAGCCCCTATGTCACTTTACCATACTCATGGCGTCTCCAAAGAACCTTTATCATCACATATTCTTTTCTCTGAGTTCTTTCATCCTGGTGTCTATAAACTACACAGGTGGGCTCAGGCCATTTCAGCCTCCCTTGGGGCTCACTAGGTTCATTGTTCAGCACATGGTCGGGGCACCTCACAATGCGCTAAATTGGACACATGGAGCTCATCACACATTACTTTATCCTAAGGGGTAAGGTCAATCTTAACCTTCTCCTCCAAACCATGTCAAAAGAACCCATGCATCGGGGACTCAGCTCCCTTAGTTATAACTTAGAGGTGTCGGATTTTCATGTCACATATTCTCCCATAGTGAACTGCATGTCAGTATACTTTACATCTGCTCACGACTCTTGTCATCTCTAGGCTCCTTTCAGCCCTTGCACGATCAAAGCGACTTCATCTACACTCACTATGGTCCTTTTCTAACCACATGGTCCTTTCACCAACATCACCTTACTGAAGTGGTGACTGACACAACCTCTCTTATAGAGCTTCTTTAAATCCTGATACTGGCTATGGTGGTTATCATCACATCATTCATTGGACAAGAACTGTCTCTAGGTATCACCCTGAGCTAGCACATATGCTCTCATCAGACCCTTTAGCCTGTATCATACTAACCATTAGTTATGGGTGATGAACTATACTAACATCGAGTCCTTCATATACCTACTTCCACCTTTTGGAAGGGAACCTTTAGGTCAAACTCAAAAACCTTTGAACTCGCTTCATAGTTGAACCATCTCTCTCATGGGTAGTTCAACCAGATCTGTCCCTTTACAGAACTCTTTCTTTCTCATGTCATCTAGGTAAGGCGAACTACCATAACCCATATTGCATCTCGACCTTCCTTGATCCAGGGGAGACTTACAACATCCATTGTGATGAACTCCCTTTATCTTTCAGGGACTTTTTATCCTTTATATCAATGCACTGGATTACTGGTGTTCGTACTTTACCCTTGGCTTGCATGGCCATATACCACATGCAACTTTATCTTATGTATTTAAAGTACCACTATCACTTATTATCTTGGTAGTACCACGGTACATGGTGATCTTAAGTCATGATCTCCTATATTGTCATGATTCCTTAAGATAGATTCCTCAGAAACCTTAATTAAACCACTCTAGTCGGGGTTTCATCACCTTCTTTTCCAAAGAAGAGCACTTGAGGTTCTACCACCATCCTTTCATCGTATCAAGGACTAGACTGGCTAACCAAACAACTCTTAACTTTTCAACGTATCTTGTTACATCTGAGTGTTATCCAAACACCTCTCCTTTCCAAACTTAGGGTTAGCCAAACAACCTCTTCTAACTTCTAGTCAAACAAGTCAGATGTATCTAAACCAGAGCATCCATTACCACTTCACATCCTTAGGTATTAGGTAACATTGAAGACATACACTTCCATGTATTTCAATTATCATCTCACCTCAAACTCTATGTCTATCTTCATTAAGAACACTCTCTAATTTCATCATCATGGTGATCAAACTCAACCTGGTCTAACTTGTAAGTTCCACATAGCTAAAAAAAACATCCTCCTCAGGTGACTACCTCATTCCTCTTAGTGTTTGCAAACCATCCATGTATCATTCACTTTACCAGGGTAGGTTATCTTCTCTATCCCCATTTCTCGTGGCAACGTTCCAACCTACATCATCTCTTATCCTTGGTGTATGGCATGCGTAATGTCCTATCTCTCACCCCATAACAAGAGGAAATAAGCATTTCGCTGTAGTCTAAATATAGAATTCTTCCTGTTCTAAGAGTAGAGATGTACATCCCACCTTGCCAATACACCTTTACATCTAAGTTGCAACATGCCACATATGTCTCTACATCACAGACATCATGATATCAAACTAGTCTTGAACCTACTGAGGTTTATATCCTTGGTCATCTCCTCTAGGTCTATAGGGTACCAGCTCTTTTGGGGTCATCCCTCTTCCCTCATGCATCAAGAGAGTACCCTACTCATATGCCCTTTGGGTCCCATGAGTTCATGAAGGTGATCAATCTCCTAACCCATGGCCCTCAGACAATGATAGCTGTTACCTCCCGACCCTATGGTCATGTGCAACTGGGGAATCAGGAAACTCCTACTTTCATCGGTCTTATCACTACCTGACCCTAGGATAGACTTAGGATTCTCCATTATAGTACATGTTCACTTAGAACCTTACCCAAGTCTTCATCATCTCTCTTTCTGCATTCATGGGCTGGCTTTCATCCTTTCGTAGGGATCATGGAAACCTGCCTACCTTGGTCAAGCCCCATACCAGTTACCCCCATGGTAACACATTCATATGCAATTAGAGATGGATATCTATGGGTCTACAGGTTCATTCTCATACCATGTACTTTTCACTTAGCTTCTCAAGATCCTATGAGACCTCTTTAGGTTACCTTAAACCAACAAAACTGATATACACCCTACCAAAGGGATCCCTCTCCTAGGATGGGAGGAAAACTATCTCTTGACAACAAGGTCACAAAAGCTCTTAGGTCTAGGGTTTACATCCACATGAGCCTACTTAACCCTAGCAAGCTATTAAGGTACAAGCAGATCACCTATTGTACCATGCTAGGTCATACTTGTCCTCTTTCCTCGATGTTGGATCAAGATCATACTTTCCTTTATCATCAACCTAGTTGTGAGGGGTTCATCAAACATACCTTAAACATAAGGGTCTTCACTTTTTCTTTATAGATGAGGCGTACCATGCTCGAAACTATAGAAACTTAATTCTCATCATGAGCATTAGGCATACCACTTCCCTTCTTAGGTCAGGAACCCTAGGTTCACTTGTAGGTGTCCAACTACATGCTCTATCTCTTAACCACGAACCAAGCATGCAAAAGGCATGACATGCACTTCTTGTCATCCTTCAACTCGAGCAACACTTAGAGTTGGGTCCTCCTTAAGGACAACTAACAAGGTATAAGGCCTCATAACCTATTACTATACCTCTCCAGAGTTCATGGAACTCTTCTTCTCATCTATACCATAGGTACAAAGGTATATATAAGCAAGCTCATCCTCTCTCTAGGTTTTGGTTCCTCTAAGACAACCAAGATATCATCCACCTCCAGGAATTATGCATGAGGCAACTGCTGTCGTTCACTTAGGTCGCATCATCCTTGACCCCCCACTGTTCCTCATATCTTGGGGTTTTAGGCTTCTAGCCTTCTTTCCTGGGGTCATGCTCTCTCTCTAGAGTTAATACTACATCCAACCTCACCATTTGAGGTCCTATCTTCGTGAAGGGTCAACCTCAAAAGAATTCCCCTACCTGGATGAAGCATATGTTCAACTTATGTTTGCTCAAGGTTATCCATTGTTCTTTATGCTTATTTCATAAGCCATCCTTCATACTCTCCTGGTCAGAGTTTCAACCCTTTACTCACACTACTAATGTACCATGGGTGCATGCTATGCCCTACTCACATAAGCCCATAGGGTCTCTAAGGTCCTTTACTAACATCATCATCTAAGGAGCTATCCTTTACCCTAACATGCACGACCCTTCCCAGGATTGGGTTGCCAAAGGTGCTAGGTCACCCATGGATCATATGGCATCCCAAAGGCATGTCCTTTCAAACACCTAGTCTACCGTGATATCTATTCACCACTTCATCTCTTTCTATCCAACACTTAGGATTAGGTTATCATCATCCTCAAAGGATGTGCCAGGTCTCTACATGCAATGGAGATTTCTATCTCCAAGACCAACTCTCTTTATCTATTCTCCTGATATGAAGGTCTAGCCTCAGGTCTCTTCTGAGGGCATGACAACTCATGTCATACGACCTATGCTTGTATCTATTTTTAGTTTGTGCTTAATATATTAAGCTTATGTCCATGACATCTTATTTACATGCTTTTCCTTTAATTTGGTGGAGGATCCCTTAAACCTTATCAACCTTACCCATACCTCAAGAGGGTGAGGAGAAGAGAGAAAACCCTAACCCTTAAGGTCCTTAATAGAATTTGTGATGAGAAGGGATGAATAAGGTGAGAAAGTCCTAAAGGTATCTTATTTCGATTCATACCCTAAGACTTTGGTCAGGCAGTCACACGGATCCGGGATTCCTCGTATCCCGACTAGCACTGCGGAGGAAAATATTGCTAGCCCCTGGTCGTGATCCTTTTCTAGACACCTCCGTCTTTTGGATAATCCTCTAATAACTCCCTTGGGTACTATGGAGTTTATAAAATTTAATAGTTATTAATGGTTAACTGAGGAACCTACGCTCTGATACCAAATTTTATGATCCCACCTCCCGATAACCCCCAATTAAGGGAGACCGAGAGGTCAAAGCCGCACCCATAACTTCCGGATCAAAGGTTCAACAATTAACCAACAATAATTATCAAATTTTAACAGACTATACTGAAAAGCTGTAAGAAAATAATTTTTTTCATACCTTTTTGAAAACTTGGATCTCTAAACTTCTATCCACTTAAGGATTCTACTCTAACTAATCCTCCTTGTATTTTACTTCATGTATTTCACAATATGACGATTTACTGTTTGTCCTTTTGGCTTGTACCTAAAACGCCGACAAACAAAATGTCGGTCAACCGAAGCTGGTATGTGGGGGAAAAAATAAACGTGTAACTATGATAACAACGTAATCATTCAATTAATCATTTAACAATCAAGATTATGTTTTAAATATAACTCCACGATCCATGAGTATCTTATCCTCTGTGCTATCCCTGCAGTGGACCTGGATACTACCTTCCTTATGGTAGATCCCCATTAAACCCCTCATGGTCCCACCTATAGGTGAACCAGTTTCTAGGGTTGAGTCACATGGCACTACTCGTAAGTAGCCCACTCCTTAACTCATGGCAGGCTAATGAGTCTCATGGCACTACATGTAGGTAGCCCAGTTTCTAACTCTCGGTAACCTAGACCTTGCTCTAACATTACCCCCTTTTATAGTCTTTCCAAAGAAATAGAGGTGGACCCAGATCTATCCAGTTATATACACACATTTATAGTGATAATCATAGTCACTTTATAGTTGCATGAAATAAATAAACATCCAATAGTTATTTTCAAGCAACTGATTAAAACTTTGGGAATCGCTGTGAAACTAGAGCGATTATTCATAAGCGTAACCACATACCTAATTTGATGAGTCATGCAGATTATTCAACATATACTTCATGTATATACAATCAAACAAATCAACAGATCCAAGAAAGTAATTCAATCATCACATAATTCCTGAAAAGAATATGTACTCTATTTATTACACACTTTATCAAGAATCTACTTTATTGACTTGGATTCTCTTTCTAGGGTTTCTAATCCACATTAAGGTTTCATTAATATTCATTAGGGTTTCTTAGATCAATTTCTCAAACTTTATCCCTTTTAGGTTAACAAACCCTAAAATACTCTTTTCCATTTATATGAACCTTAATTGCTCAACTATCCATTTTAATAGTCTTTTATACCCATATTGACTTAGGATCATCATATCCCTATTTATTTATGGATTCAAACAATTAAAATAATTAAAAGACATATTCACCTAAATTAGGGTTTTCAAGCTCATTAATGCATAACCATGCACGAAACCCTAAATTAAGCCAATTATATAAAAAGATCATCTTTTTAGATCCTATTTTCACTTTTATTAACAACATGTTAATATCATCTTGAGTTATCCAAATAATGTCATTAAGTCCATCTATCATCAAATCTAAGGGTTTTTCCTTAATTAAAACATTAAAGATGATAACTTTATGTCCTTTTCAAATTTCAAGCATATTTATGCACATAAACTCTAAATTAGCCTAATCACCTGCAAAGTTCTTCCTTTTTGAACATAATGTACCTTTTTATATTTAACAGGTTAACATCAACTCTAATGATCCATTAAACCCTATTAAACACTTTATTCATTTCAAAATAGGGTTTCTTAAACTTTAATTCATTATAGATGATATTTTACACTACTTTTCGAATAGCAAGTGAAATTAGCTTCTAACTATATATTTATTGGATTCCTTGCATTCTCCTGATCAATATTCATATATTACTTGCCCTAATCGGAGTTACCAATCATTAGATATGATTTTTACAATAAATCACTTACCATAACCAATGAGAGGGTGCCACGTCACCTCTATATTCATGCAACGTTGTCTGATTAGGAATTATAACAGAATGCCGATTTTGCCCCTGATAAGTTAAGTGGGTCTTCAGGCCGCGGAGGGGCAGGACCGTCCAACGAACAGTAGGTCATCTTCCCCCTTGGATCAGCGGCGACATGCCTTCCCTAGCTGCCCATGGCATGGCTCCAGCTCCCACCTTGGACTCTTTCAGTGACCGAAGGCAGTCCCTTTCGATCAGCTACCCTCCGCCGCACTCACTGGTGTCTAGAACCACCGCCATGGTGGTAGAAAACAGGCTGGACAGACCTGTCACACGGCCGCCCTAAGAAACTGTGCTGCTGCTACCACGACCATCTAGAGAGAGGGAACGCTCACCCAAGCATCTTATGTCGTTGTGGAAGTGGCAGGCCTTCCTCGCTACCCCTCCCCAACCTCATATAGCTCCAAGTTAGGGCTACGTTCCAGGTTTAGGGTTTACAGATGAAAGCAAGGAAGAAGAAGATAGGGAAGAGAGAGGAAGACGTGGGTTTTCTTCTTTGAACTCGACTAGGGGGTCTACCCCTTTTATAGGGGAGGATATCCTCACCCAAAGATACCCACCTAAGAGGAAACAAGTCATCTCCTTATTAGGAAACCACCTTCCTTAATTAGAAAGCAAACTTTCTCTCTCTTCTTTATCCTTTGGATATTCCTTATTATATGGATATTAGGAAATTCGAAATTCCCCTTCTCTTATTCACTTTATGTTTGCTTTTTAATTCTTTGGCACGAATTTCTATCTTCTTTTAATAGAAATCACTTCCTTTTTCATAATGCCACCAAAATCATTAATAATGTATCATGTTATCTTTTATTTTGCAAATTTTGGTATTTTCTCTTTCTTTCCTCTTTATTGGGACTCCTTGGATCCCAAGACACTCCATTATTTCGAAATTCCCTTTTTAAGGATAATTATTATCGTTCTAGATGCATCTATAAGCATTATTTCTCCATTATCATGTTTATTTCTCATTAAAATAACTCTTTTTGAGGTTTTCTCTTTATTTCTCTTTTATTTTCCTCACTGGTATTCCTTTTATCATTGGTAATCCTTGAGATACGAAATTCCACCAAGGATAACCCCATTATACCTTTTTCCACTTATTTCCAACATTTTAACATTATTTTCAATTTCTTTCTTACTAAAGAAATACTTAATTAAACTTTTCTTTTATTATTGCCTTTTCTTTGCAACTTTGGACTCCTTGGAACCCAAGGAACCCAATAGGCACAAAATCCCTCTTTGGATTTGCCTTCTAGAGGTTTCCACAATTTTCTTTTCTCAAATATTCAATTATTCATTTACTAATTGAATTTTCTTTGTTATTTGGGCCCAATAGCCAATAAAGCCCACAACACAGACATCAAGGCTATTGTAAACAAATTCCATGTATTCAAAACAAATTATACCATTCTTTGTTCAATTATCTTTAATATGAGAAATTATATTTCTCATTCGATGAACCCAAAAATTGGGGTTGTAACATAAACTTTGGGGTGCAGTGATTTGGAATGGACATCCATGATCTATCCATTCTATGATCAAAGAGAAAACATGTATATATTAGGGTTTAGGGTTAAAAAATTAGGGTCTAGGGTTAAAATATTAGGGTTTATGGTTAAACGTTTAGGGTTTAAGGTCTTATATATAATAAATGTGTACCACCTATCCCATTCTTGAACACCTAATCTCACTAGTAAGTGTATAATGTGTATTGGGGTTTCAAGAAAATTTTTGCAGCATTTCCCTGCTTTTCTCCAAGTACATATGTACTTAGAGAACAAACGGGGAAATGCTACCAAAATTTTCTTGAAAACCCAATACACATTATACACTTACATCCTAAGTGAGATTAAGTGTTCAAGAACAGTTCCAAACTAGGGACTATTCAAGATTTACTCCTAATGAGTAAATCTTGGACGGGTTTCTAGGCCAACAAATACATGTATGTTGTCATTCTTATACCTACAATCCTAGTTTCATCATTAATATCCTAAGTTTTGTGTAACATCATTTAATCATGCTTGTCAGTAAATACTAAATAGTAAATCCTAGAATGATCTATCCATTCTATGATCAAAGAGAAAATAATTATATGTTAGGGTCTAGGGTTAAAAGATTAGGGTCTACGGGGAAAAGATTAGGGTTTAAGGTCTTATATATAATAAATGTGTACCACCTATCCCATTCTTGACAATATAATTATAATTCATCACATTCTCATTACAATTCATCACAGTATAATTTTAGGGTTTACAATTCATCACAATCTCATTACAATTCATCACATTCTCATTAAAATTCATCACAACATATTATGGTTTATGAATAATTTTCAATTCCAATAAAATACATAGTTACATATATGCATTTTCTTACAATCATCACAATATAATTAGATGCATTTTTATCAAATACATTACATGCATTTTTATCACAACAATATAATCAATGCAAAAAAAGTCGAGAAGGACCAACCTTGTTAGAGGGAAGAAGGCATAGGTGGCAACAACTCTGGTTGGAGGAGCAGCTAGCAGCGACGACGGCTAAGTGACGGTGCCTGGAGGAGCAGCTAGCAGTGACGGAGGTGGCTGGAGGAGCAGCTAGCAGTAGGGACGATGGTGGAGGAGCAGCTAGCAACAGGGACGGACGACGACTGGAGGAGCACCTAGCTGTAGGCGGTAGAGTACCAGCTAGCAATAGGGACGATAGTTGGAGGAGAAGCTAGCAGTAGGGATGGCAGTGGAGGACCAATAGGAACGGCGGCGGTGGAGGACCAATAGGGATGGTGGTGGTGGAGGACCAACAGGGATGGCGGCGGTGGACGGAGTCACTGGAATCACCAAAATCGCCAGACCTAGTGAAATCATGATGAAATAGAGAATGGGGAAGATTATGTTTCGCACAGGTGCTATTAAGTTTTCCATAGTCGTCGGATGTTTCAAAAATGGACACCTAAGTTCATTTTAGTCGTCAGTTTCAACATAGAACAACCGACGTCTATTCAAATATGCAAAGAAAAAAAATTGTTCGAGTTATAACCACAGTTGTCAGTTGGGAACCTAAAACTGACGTCTAATATGCGAAAAGTTTTTTGTTGGTTAGCACGCGAACGCACATCCTCGTCGGTTCGACTTCTTGAACTGACGACAAATAAGGGGATGAATTTTGTCTCGAAGAGGATCTTTCATCGTCAGTTCCTTACAAAACAACCGACGCCGATTTGAAAAATTTTGGAGGAAAATAATTTTCCCTAAAAAATTGTATTTCATGGGTGATTATAGATGTCAATTTTTTGTCAAACAACTGACGTTATAGAAAAAGTGATACACATGTCTTTTGTAAATTGGCCGACCTTCACATATAGGTGTCAGTTGTCATTTTAAGCCGACATCATATCATTTGACATTGATTTTATATGTGACATTATAGGTCATTTCTTTGGTAGTGTAAGGTTTATATACCTCTCTCCTTCCACACAAACAAACCTTTTACACAGTCTTTTTCTTATTTCTACTTGGGATGTTGTACCCCTTGCTTGGTGGACATGGATAAGCTCTTGGAGACTGAATCTTGGGTGGCGCTCGCATGCATGTTTCTTTAGGATTTTGATGAAGCAACTCTAGGGTTTATAATCTAGATCTTGACCTAACCAAGTAAGTTCTTCATCTCTGTCTCATTTCTTTCTATTTTTTCTCTCCATTCTTCTTCCTTTAGTGAAACCCTAGTTTATTTTGAAGAGAAGTTATGCACATGTGGATGAAGATATCCTTTTCGTCCCTTTTTGCCATAGTTTCATCTTGATCTTGAGGAAGGAGTTGTTTTGGAGCTTGGAATTGCAAGCTAGGGTTTCTTTCTTCTCTCTTCAGTATACCTTGCTGTTTGGACCATCTTCTCCAACCCTAAGGTGAGTTATATAACTTTCTCACATTTATTGCTTACTCTTAACTAGCATATACAAGATCTTGCTCTAAAATGTTGTACTAAGTAGAAGGATGCTAGATTTGCCTAAGGTTGAGCTTATGTTATATATCTTGAGTAGATAATGTTCTTGGATGTGCCCCTTATCCTTGTGCTCATTTCTTCTGTGGAAGTGGGAAACTCTAAACCTTGCATGCATGTGGAAAATGATGGTTTTGGTCTCCTCAAATGATGGGTTTCTTAGGTGTTATGGATTATTTTTCTACCTTGTTTCATGATCTAATTTTTTGCCTCTAGTTCAAACTGATGTTTCACACTTAGTGTTACAACCCCGCCTCCCGATAACCCCCAATTAAGGGAGACCCGAAGGTTAGAGCCGTATTTCAACTAACAGGATCAATGGTTCGACGGTTAATCAATAATAATTAATAAACTTTACCAACTAAACTAAAAACTGGTATAAAATAAAACTTTTCTTACCTTGGAAATACTGGGATTTCTAAACTTCTATCCATGAAGATACTAAACTAACTAATCCTCCTGTGCACATTATTTCTCCTTTAATTCCACATCTGCCACTATACTGTTTGTTCTTTTCATTTGTACCTAAAACGCCGACAAACAAAACGTCGATCAGCGAGAAGCTGGTATGTGGGGGAAACAATAATCATGCAACTACAATAACAAAGTAATCAACCAATTATCATTTAACAGTCAAGATTACGATTTAAACCATACTACTTAATCCTTTCATATCCCCTATCTCTGTGCTGTCCCTGCAGCGGACTGAGTTACTACCTCTCTCTAGGTAGATCCTTATTAGACCCCACATGATCCTACCTAATAGGTAGATCAATATCTAGGGTTGAGTCGCATGGCACTACCCATAGGTAGCCCAATCTATAACTCAATGTGACTTGATGGACCTACCCCAATGGTAGCCATTTACTAAGTCATTTAGTGACCTGATGGGCCTACCCCATTGGTAGCCATTTACTAGGTCAACCCATTAAGCTACAGAGGGGACTAGGATCTGAGCTAGTAGGCACATATCTTATGTGATAGTCATATTCACATTATACTTTGCATGAATTAAATACATCCAACAATTTAATTCAAGTCACGATGGAAACATCGATAAAAATCCCGGAAAACTAATTCGGGTAGTCATAAGCGTAACCACATACCTGATCCAGAGCAACTTGATGGTCCAAGAAACAAGGATAAAGAACACGCAACAAGCAACCAACAATATCCTGAAATAAATATACCAATTTCCTTTTATTAATATTTATCCAATATCCTCATATTCCTTAGGATTTCTATTCCACTTTTAGGGTTTCCTTGGAAATTAGGGTTTCACTGCATCTTTCACTATTTTAAACCTTAATTTAACGCAATCGATTACAAACCCTAATGATCTCAACATCCAATCCTCAGTTTCAGATTAAAGGCATAATTATCAATTAATTAAGCTCATTAAGTCTCTATTATATTAAAGCTACTATTTTTATCCTTTTAATCCATGACAAGATCATTATACGCATTTATCATCAATTCAAAGTTCATTATGGTCCAAATCACATATGAACTCGATTTGTCATTAATTCCACTTTTTATTCATGAGAAAACCCTAATTACTACATTTAGGTATTTTATCCACAAATTAGGAACTTTAATGCTCGAAATAGCTTAGATTCAACATATTCCAACTTTAATCATGAAATTAATCAATTAAAGACATTAATAGTCAAATTAGTCAACATTAGGGTTTCAAGGCCCATTAAAGAATATTCATGCACATGAACTTTCAATTTAACTAATTATGTGTAAGATTCATCTTTTTCGATCTTAATGTATCTCTTTATGATTAATAGGTTAATATCATCAATTAAACCCCACTAACCACATTAATTACATCAAAACAGGGTTTCTTTAATCATCATTATGTTAAAGTTGAAAAATTACACTACTTTTCGAATTGCACAAGGAATGAGGCTTGAATTATATTTTTAATGGATTCTACTCATTCTCCTGATCAAATTTCATATATTATTCACGTTTATCCGAGCTACGGTTTACGAGATATGAATTTTGCAAAGATCCACTTACTTGGCCAATCAGAATGTGCCACGTCACCCTTGCCATGCAACGATTGCTTTTGGGAAATATAACAAAATGACTGTTTTACCCTCAGTAAGTTGAGCGTTTCTATAGCCCGCGGAGGGGTAGAACCATTCAATGCCCTTCCCTTCATCTTCAACCTTGCGGCTCCTTCCCTGGCCGCCGACGGTGGCCTTCCCGTGGCCCGCCCCTCCCTCCTGGAGGCTCGAAGACCGCTGCCAGTGGGAGCCCTAGCTCCGTTGTGCCTTGGCACACGTGGGGTACTCCCAGGTTGCGGCCAGTATGGCTCCTCCAAGGCAAGGCTAGCTCCAGATTGCTGCCGCAATCTCAGCGACATTGTAGACCGACAGTGGGAGGTGCGTGAAGACAAGAGGGCTAAGTTGCTAAACGATCGATCTTAGGTACTCATGGGAATTCCCTGCCTCCATCAAGACTACGAAACTAGCCTTAGTTTCTCCAAGGATAGACCCCTCGACATGGCTAGGGTTTGCTCGATGAAGATGAAGAAAATGAAGAAGGGAGAGAGAGAGTTTCATGGAACTTCCTTAGAACTCGATCCATAGGCTCTCCTCCCTTATATAGGGGTGGCTACCCTCGCCCTAAGATGACCGTCCATGTGTCAAAAAGTTCTATTCCCATTAGGATTCCTATTCCTTCATAGATAAGTAGTTTTTCTCTCTCCTATTTTACTTCCTTGATATTCCTTATCTTATGGATACTTAGAAATACGAAAATATTTTCCCTTATCCTCTTCTGACTTACTTTTTAATCCATTAGCCACGAAATTCCATTTTTCCTTTAGTATAAACTATTTCCTTTTCAACAATACCACATAATCCATGAATTAGGTATTCACATTATATTCTTATTTTTCTTTTATAAGTATTTTCTCTTTCCTCTTTATTGGGGCTCCTTGGACCCCAAGAAACTCAAAGAATTCAAAATTACGTTTTAAGGAATATTCATTATCCTTAAATGCATCAATATGCATTATTCTTCATTATCATGTGTATTTCTTATTAAAATATTTCTTTTTGAGGTTTTCTCTTTATTTCTCTTTTAATTTCCTCATTAGTATTCCTTTTATCATTAGGAATCCTTGGAATACGAAATTCCACTATGGCTAACTCAAATATACCTCTTTTTGCTTATTTCCCACATATTACCATTATTTTCAATTTCTTTCTTGCAAAGGAAATATTTAATTGATCTTTTCTTTTCTTTTTCTTTCTCTATGCAACTTTGGACTCCTCAGAACCCAAGGAACCCAAGAGGCACGAAATCCCTCTTTGGATTTGCCATCTAGAGGTTTCCATACTTTTCTTTTCTCTATTTTCTTATTTACTCAATAATAGAGTTTTTTTGTTCTTTCTTTGTTATTGGGCCCAATAGCCAATAAAGCCCACAAATAAACCAACAAGGCTATGCATTCAAACAAAAGGACATCATTATTTGTTCATTTATCTTTAATATGAGAAATTACATTTCTCTTCTAATGAACCCAAAAATTGGGGTTGTAACACTTAGTTTCTATTTTGGACTTTCTTATGTTTGAGAAATGGTGGTTCTATTTCCCTCAACAACTAATGATCTTGATGACTCCATCAAGTGGTTCAATCAATGGTTTTCATAAGCTCTAATAAATGATGGATTTCCTTGGTACTTTGGATCTATTTTTATCACCTAGTTTCAACATTCAATGGTTTTTTTGTCCCTTAGTAATCTAATGGTCTTTGATTTGGGTAAGTGCTTCAATGATCTGATGACTTTGTTTTAGCTAAGTATCTCAATGAAACGATGGCTACCTAGCTTAGGATCCGATGGCCCTCCTAGGTCAAAATCTGATGGCCTCACTAGGCATATGATTTGATGATTCTTCTAGGTGTATGATCTGATGTCTATGCTAGACTAATCAACCAGTGGTTTATCTATTTTCTTAATTCAATGGTTTTGGGTTGATGATACAATTTGATGGTTATGTTTTGGGTATGTATATGCCTATGTTGTGCATAGTGTGTGATCTGATGTTTGAGCTTGAAGTATGGGATTTGATGGTAGTTTTTGTCTTGATTCTATTCACAATCCGATGGATATTCTTGGTGTAAATGTTTGTACTTTGACCTAAGTATATGAACGATGGTTTATCTTTGAGTGCTGATTTGTAACATCAATTCAACTTAACTTGTTGAACCTAACCCTAGTGTAATTAGATGAAGACGGTTAATCATACTTATCTTCCTTGTATGTTGATATGTTGAAGGAACACTCTCCTAATGTTATAGTAATTATACTATGTTACCCTGTGAGCATCATAGATCTTTGATGCAATGCTATGCTGAACCTGCAAATCACAAGTATGGTGATAGTTTGTTGAACCTTGTATAGGGTGTGGAAAGATAAGGATGATCTTACATGAAATTATGTGAATGGTCTTAATGACCTTTGGGCATGTCTTGATCCCTAATGGAGGTGTAATCCTCTTCATATGTGATAAGTATCTATGTCTAGTGGTGATGTGAATAAGGATATGTTTCATATACTCTATATCTTCTGAATTTGTTATATACGCTTGTTTTTATAGAACTCTTTTAGGGTTTGTATGTAACTTGATTGATGCAGCCTTAACCAACCCATTTGGCATTAACTAATCAAGTGAAATCCTAATCATGTAGTTCCCTATGCCGTAGAACCATTCTAGTGTCAGGACTTGTTGGATGGGGAAACATGTATTTCTGAATGGAAGCTCAAAGTCATATATAGTTGAGTATATGAGGGTGCAAGTAAAAGTACATCCTTGTCATCCGGACCCATAGGTTTTAGAAGATGACGTCAGTCATGCATGGGATTGAGAGCAGTTGAGGCCGTGTCTCAGATATTTGTATATGTGATGTGATTGAGGACAATAGTGGTTGTAACTCAGATGATCGGGTTTATATACCTTGGTTACTAGTGTCGTGACCTATATACCAAGGGCGGACTAGGATGATTGCAACTTGACTATATATGTCGTTGTGGCAAAGTCGTACTGACTGAGGGAAGAAGAGATTTTAGGATTACAACTGTCCTAGATCTTGTACAATATTGAACAACACTTTGTAGTGGTCAATTGGAAGTATGAGTGGTATCCCTCAAACTCCCCAGGGCTTAATAAAATATATAATCCAGCCGTGTAGCATATATATCTAGGATCAAAATGGGATTCATATTTGTAGATAACCCTTGCCTTCTTTCTTATAATATATAGGTGTTATATAATATGGTAAGACAAATCAACTATTTAAAAGATTATGGTTTTATCTGTTCCTCTAGATATCATTTTAGTCCTACATACTGTAATATTATCTATTCTATCTGATTCACTTGCTTAATTTGTTTAATTAAATAACTTATTTAATCAATAACCATTGTTGAGAGTTATATCTCTCGCTGGGACATGGATCTCACCTCATGGGGTCGCCACATCTTTTTTTGGTGATTTTCAGTGACATCATTAGGCTTGTGGTGTTGAGCAAGAGTAGTAGGAGCAGAAGCTTGGCTAGTAGTTAGTGTGTCCTAGTAACTAACTTGTACTCTCAGGTCCAAGTAGGGGATGCTTTGTAGATAATATATTTATCGACATCATGTTTTTGGAAATATGTTGATATATATATGGCATGTGTATATGTGGAACATCTCTTTTGTATATAAGTTGTGGATGAGGCCACTGGACAAATATATAAATACCTAATATAATATGTACTATTATTCTGGTTGTTGGACTTATTGTTATTATCCTTGAACATTTTGGTGATGTTATTGGTTTTAGTTTACCCTCTTTTCTAGATATGTGATTAATTAGAGACCATACACGTGTTTTGTTTTAAGTAATTTCATGTAGTTTGAAGGGGCATCACACAAACCTTTCTTCTATTGAAATTAATTTGAGTCCAAGAAGATCTCAACATGGACACTAGCTGAATTTACATTATGCTCATTCAACAGTCACATATTACTCTTCAGAATATGCAAGTTTCCTCACTACTCTTGAATACATATTCTATTCCATCTTCATATCCAGAAGCTTCCAATTCCATGCATTAGGAGATGGATATGCAGGAAAAGAATGCATTAGGAGATGGATATGTAGGAAGAGCTCTGGGCCTTTGAATGCACCCACACCTGGGATGTTGTTTCTATACTAGTTGGTACTTTACCAGTCAGTTGCAAGTGTCTTTACAAAATTAAGAACAAGGCCAATGGAAAGATTGATACATACAAATCATGCCTAGTTTCTAGGGGATTCACTCAAGTTTTTGGCATAGACTATGAAGAAAGATTTTGTAATGAATCACACTTTTGAGTGTCCAAAATACCTTAAAGTTGCAAATCATTACTCATAAATTCCAGGATTAGAATCAATAAATAATATAGAATAGTAAACAATTTCCATTAATGAACAAATATTTACATGTTTGCATAATAAGCTCCTCTGAGGGGTTACATAAATTTTAGAAAGAATTAACTTATACATGTGAGTAGGAAAACTACTATCTCTAAATCTCCTTATCTAGCTTTAGTGTCTTCAACATCTTTCATCTATAACCTCATGTCCATGAATTAAGTATAGCAGGTACCTAAAACTTTGACAATCAAATATGTGGTCAATATATTTCTATATTGGTACATGGGTTCATCCAATAATCACAAGTAAACATATATATAACATTTGTTAATTGCACATAAGAGCATAAATTTGCTTTCATATTATAACCCGCATCTGATTTACTATCTCAGGTGTAATCATTGTTCATCTTTGGACTCATGTGCATTACCCTTATGATCAGTTTAACCTAGGGTGTAAAATATCATTATTTACCTTTCATGATACTCTTAGGGACTTTATAATATGCATAAAGAAATAAACAAGCAAGCAGTTATCCTACGTTCAATCTCATCAAGAAACCTCAGCAAAACCTAGAATTTGATACATGTATTCATAAGCGTAACCACATACTTATGTCATTGCAAAAATAATGTAGAAATCTTATATACTTTAAGATTGCATCCAAACGTCCAAGCAACAAAATATTCAATGAACATTATATGAAATACACATACTACATATGTGTCACCGTGTATTCTCATTATATTAATCAAATCTAGATTCTCTCCTAAACTAGGGTTTAGGGTTGCCGCATGTTTGGATTAAGGATAAGGGTCACAAAATCTAATTCCATCAGTCATGATTTCTAAGATTACAACCTTTAGTTATTCATATTAAGTGAAACCCTAATTATCATATTAAACATATTAGACTATTAATGATACCTAGATCGTACTATCAGCATTAAGATCATATCAAGATACTCACATTGGTTTCAAAACCCTAACTCAGCATGTATAAGATTATTATTATTTTTTTTTGAAACTAGTTAAACTAGTTACATCATTGAGCTACATGATAGAGAGACGGGAGGGACTTAATGTCCTCTAGGTAGATATGATTGGCCTGGGGTGGACACTCATTCCACATCAATGGTGAGGACGGATGCTTCAGACAAAACTTAGCTAGAGCATCAGTCAAATTGTTTTGGCTTCTTTGCTGATAAATGATCTTCAGGGTAGCATGTATAAGATTATTAATCTAGAAACATCAATTATTCATCATTAATAAGGATTTCTTCATTATTCATAACAAGATCAGGTATTATCTCAACGTAAACAAGTCTAGTCAATTAAACATCAGTTTAAAGGAATCTAGGCTCTCCTTTCTATTAATCACATCTAAATATGTATTGCATATACTTTTTGAAAAGGAAGCATTATTAGACTTTGATTATATTTTATTCGGATTCTACTCATTTTTCTGATCAATTTCATATATACTTTTGCTTTCATCAGAGCTATCGTTAATTAACTACAATTATTGCAAGATTGACATATTTGGACCAATCATCAACTGTCATGTCTGAATAAGTAAATTATACCGTGTTTTCATTAATCAGGCTGGGTTTATAAAAAAAAGACCTCCATGCCCTTGCAATCTACGTGCATCCTCAGGGGTCTTTGGGTCTTTTGACCCCCTGGTATCTCCTTTCTCGCGAAGGAGGCCGATCCCAGCCCCGACGGTGACGACAACCACTATCTCTCCAAGCTCGATCCTGTAAGGCACCAACGAGGCTTTGGCATCCCGCTTGAACTCCCTCTACGAACTCCACATCCATCCCAGTAGAGCTTGATGCAGCCGGCACAGAGAGCTCACCTGCGATGGAGTTGACTCGACAATCCCCCGTTTGTTGCGCGGATCACGAGGGGATGCTTTAGCACTAAGAACATCGTTGTCTCGTAGAAGAGACCACCTCCTCCTATGCCACCCTCCCTCGCATCCGACTTACGCACACAGGAAGTCTCTCGGGCTGAGAGCACCTCTTCCACCGCCACTTCTCTCCATCACTCCAAATAGGGAAGGTCTCGTAGTAGTGACCAAAGATGTGCCATAATGCCTGGCGTGACTTCTCTCCTCTCTTCACCTCCTCTCTGGAAATGCCTCCCAACTCACCGTCACCACCTACACTCGTCACCTTCCTCCTCTTCTCTAAGCATGCCGCCAGGATGCAGGCTTGCCTGCAGTTGCCGCCTGGTTAGCTCCGAAGAGTGCTAGTCTGTTGAGACATCACCCTGGCGATGTCACTCATCACTGGCGTCCGTTCTTTCATGTGACTCAGGGTGTCCCAGTCTTTATATAGACATCCAGGTAGCGTTTGAGGGTTAAGAACCTCCACAGGCCTGGAGGAGATATAACTCCATTACCAGTTGGGATTTTAATAAGTTGTCTCTCTCTCTACATCGGTTCCCAGTTCGTTATGCTGAGGGAACTTAGATAACGACGCTTATAGGACCTGGGAGAGGGAGTTGCGAGGGGAAGAAGTGACTTCAGGATTCTGGACTCCTATTTCTCGTGATGAAACTCAGTTCTTAGATGGAGGGGATAATAGTTCCCTCACAATCCTACTGGATTCGGGAACCTGAGTCCTAAGGAACTCTGTCCTTCTACTATATTCCTCTTATTTTAGATGAATGTCCAAGATAAGATACTAATTATCTAAGCCACGTAAAAACTCCCATTGATCTCAAGTTCCAGGACAATAAACTGCTTTATATTACACAACATTAGGAAGAAGGTAAAGTCCTAACTCGTCCATGAATTATCCAAATCTTGGTTTCCAAGCACTAAGTAATTAATCCTTCACGAGATGAGAGATATTCAATTTCATATCCCAGGGACCCAAAAGTAAACCCAGGTTAACCAATTGGATGTAACGACCCCATAAGGCTCATGAATCACCGCTTGGGCCTTCTAAAGGTTTCATGAGCGCCTAAATACACTCCCAATTACTAAATTAAGGATTTGATAATCATTGCACCTTATATTAGCATCCTATGATCACATATGCTCAAAAGCACATTATTTCCTTGAATTGATCATTTAATATGAGTCTAGGGTTTGGAAACATCAACCAAGATCCCTCAATTCTCTTCCTTGTTATTTGAATCCTACTTTCATTTAGGCTTGAAATCTACAAATTTCAAGGATGTAACAGATTTTCTCTACTTCCTCACTTGACTACAGTGAGAATTCTTCTTGCTATTATAGTAGCCCGTCGTCAGAATCTATACTAGATGGATGTTTAAAATGCTTATCTACATGAAGAACTCTCAGATATCGAATACATGGATCTGCCATGAGGACTAGTAGTATCTCATATTTGTATTTTGTGATCAGCCATTTATGGACTTAACTAGGCACCCATGACCTGGTTTGAATACTTCAGACAAGCCATTACATGTATAGGTTACACCCAAAGCACATATGATTATTCAATGTTTGTGCATAATACACCTCAAGGATGGGTCATCCTACTCCTATATTTGGATGACATGATCGTTACAGGATATGATGTAGCGAGAATCAAAGAAATTACAACATTATCTTGCTAATGAAATTCCAAATGAAGGACCTTGGATGACTTCATCACTTTCCATGCCTAGAGTTTGTTCATGGGAAGAAAGAAATTCTGATCTCTCAGTAAAGGTATGTAGCAAATAACATTGAGTGTGCCAATGTATCTAACTTATGGAATGCACACACACCTCTTGAACTTTATGTAAAATTGCACCCAACTTATGATGAGTCGTTACCTGATGCCACAAGGTATCATCAACTTGTAGGACAACTACTATACTTGTGCATCACTGAGCCATATATTCAAAATGTTGTTAGCATTGTGTCAGAATTATTATCTTGTCCTCATAGAGTTCACTATGATATTGTTTTGTATCATATGCTACATATGTGGAACAATCACACGTCCCTACTCATGATATTGTCATGTAATGTTATCCTACATGCATAAATTGATGTTGACTAGATTGGATGCCCAACCACTAGACACTCCACCACGGATTTTTATCTTTTGCTTGGTGATTCCTTGCTCCCATTGAGGAGCAAGAAATAGGATGTTGTATCTCTTTCTTCCACTCGGGAAGAGTATAGAGCAATGCATGAAACCACTCAAGAAATAGTACACATCAGTTGACTTCTAAGTGATATGGGAGTTATCATTTTTGATGCTACACCTATACTCTGTGATATCAAGAACACCATATGAACCACTAGTGATCTAGTTTTTTATGACAAGACTAAGCACACAGAGTAGACCGTTTCTTCATGAGAGAAAAGCATCTACCTGCCATCGTTACACTTCCCTTATTGAACTGTAAAGATCATATTGCAAACCTCTTCACAAAGACGCATGTTGCATCAAATCACAAAAAGCTGAATCACAAACTATGCGTCCTTGATCTACCTTGAATGTGAGAAGGTGTTAATATTAATTGATTATCAATTAGTCTATTGATTGATTGTCAATTAATATTAACAATGATTCTATTTTTATTATTGATGTTAATTTTAATCACAAATTCAATATTTATTCTTTTTTATGTCTCTTAGACTTCAGCACCCCTCTCATTTCATATTTTAAAGAGGGTCTCCGCCCCTATATAAAGGGGCATGCTCGTGGTAACAAATACAATAAAATATACTTGTATTTTCAGTTTCAATAGATCAACATGGTTGTCTCTTCTCAAACGAAGGAGATCTAAACTATGTTCTCTAATTGTTATTCACGGGTTATGGAAGGTGAAAAGATCATGGGATTTTTGAGGAAAGAGACAGAAAAAGTTTAATTATTTGGAAGAAAATCAAGTTTTGTGAATATTTTACTCTAGTTGTATTATATAGATCGGTTCGTATTATTTTTTCCTTTCATGTTTTTCTTTATCTTCCTGCTGTCGTTCTATATCTATGTACAATTTGTCTTTTACAAATATACAAAAAAAGGGGGCAAAATGCTTTGGGAGATTTTTTTTGTTGTGGACAAATCCAAACCGAATCAAGCTGAATAAACTGAATGACATCTATACAGGGATCGGTCTTAATTCTAGATTTATTTATTTAATGGAGTTGTAGATTTGAACAGAAATACCTAAATATACATACGAGACCTACAAATGAGTTCCAGGTCCTCGGTTCCAGATCTGAGACTATGAGAACTTCATAACAGCTCAACGGTTTACGCAAAAAGACATGCGAGTTGCGTCGTAATGCTCACTTCGTTGAAATGTGGTGTTGTTCGGTTGTAACGTCTTGTGTTATTGGTCGGTTCCATTTTCAACTGTTTTATCCCGCCACTGCAGTATGCTAGATGATGTAAACGTCAAAAAGTCATATAAGAAAGATACACCATTCGCTTATAAAGTTAGCTATCTCCATTGTTTACCACTTGCTCCACTATTCGGTCATCCTTTGAATACACAACGAATGGCGTCTGACAATCGATATGCTGGAGTCAATTAACATAAAAGGAGAGTTCACGTCCAATTTGTTGCTCGAGAGGAAAACGCAAGTATAAAAAAAAACCAGCTTTAAATTTTAGGCAGCACGGTCACCGAGCTGGGCAGCATTTACGTTGGCATCATACACGACCTTTTGTCAAATTCTGCCTTGCAACCAGCTCACGGCTATTCCAGACTAGTTTTCAGTTGGACCTTCACGAATCACGTATATATGTCTGATTATTTGTAGATATTGACTACTAGCTTCAGTTAAAATCAACACGCAATGAATAAATGTTTGCTTTGTTTGTTTGTATGCGTTAAATAATTAATTTCACCAATAACTTTAAATATTCTATGTCACATTCACTTTGTATCTACATCAACTAACCTAACATTCACATATATTGTATATAGATAAACTCATGAGCCATCGAATCATTTACAGATTATGCATTTAAAAATTATTTCTTTTGGTCTCCTAATAAGCAATTGTGACATCATCTCTTATTTTTGCTTTGAAGAGTTTCCTTTACAATGCTTGTAATGTTTCTCTGTTGAGGACTCTTTGTAACATTGTAGGTCTCTCTACTACATTAAGATTATTTTTAATGTCCTACATTAGTTTTCTTTATCGATACGTTTTACAAGAAACATTTAAGGAAAGGACTTTGTCGAGGCTTGAGCTTCAAATTGTGTTGACAATCCCTTGTTAACAACAAATCTCGATAATCTAAAGAAAGGATATAAACATGTAAATTTTGGTACAGTCACATTCCTATTTATGATATGATGTGTGTACCGTAACTAGAAAATGGAGTCGTCATCAATCACACAAAAGATATTAAAGGAAAATGGAAGGATACTCCTTATGCGGCACCTTACATACAAGCTTTCTATATGTCCATCTCAGAAGCTATCTGGCATGCCTTGAAGCTATTTGAAATATGTTCAATCCATGGAGAGGCTCGACTAAGTTCAACATAAGTGTGACTATCGTCTATCCAATCAAATCCTCTTCCAGCCCTCTCCACCTGGCTAGACAAAATAGCTGCACATCTGAGCTATTTCTAGCTGAGACATATGTTACAACACTAGTCTTTTTTTGGGTGATAGGTGTTGGTGAAGACATATACCTTCATATACTCCACTCATCATTTTTTTTCTTCTGGTTTAGGTCTGTTTGAGTCAGGAAAAACTTTGAGATCTAGCATCCATTATCTTGGTTACTAAACCCAATCTTAAACTCATAGAATCCAACTACTCTCGATAGGAATGTCCTTCTATTACCTTTATTTATATATGCTTTCAAATTATCTATCCAATATACTCCCAAAAGGGTTTGGCACTTCATCCAATCCTCGATTATCATAAAAAGGTTTCTACACAAGTATTTATCTCTCATATCACTTGTATCCTTAGTATGGCATGCATTCTATCATGTCCCTCACACCGATAACAAGATGAAATAAGCATTTGGTTGCAGTCCAAGTATAGAGTTCATCCCGTTCCAGGAGTAGAGATGGTGCATCATACATCACCACTACAGTTTCTAGTCTAAGTTGAAACATACTTCACATGACTCCACACCATGAATATCTCAATTCTATATTTACATCTATGGGAAGGCTTTTCCCCATCACCTTTGGGTCTTATCATTACTCGTATATACAATCCTTAGTCATTTCCTCAAGGTCTCTTGGGTGCCGGTACTTTTGGGGTGGTCTTACCCTTATGCATCTAGGGAGTGCCTATCACATTTACCCCTTAGGCCCTATGAACTCATGAAGGTGACCAACCTCCTAACCCATGGGCCTCGTCAAAGGTATATGTTACCTTCTGACCCTATGGTCTTGTGCATTCAGGGAACAATCCACTCCTACTTCCATCAGTCTTATCCCTCCTTGGCCTTAGTACTGACTTTAGATTCTATCATATCTCGTGGCTCCTTTTTTGATACTCAAGCACATTTCATTCTTGAATCCTCACCCATATCTCCATCATCTCTCTGGGCACTCATAGTTTACCTTACATCCCTTCATGGAAAACATGGCGAACTACCTATCTAGGCGTGGCCCCATTCTACCGGTTACCCTCATGGTAACCTATACTTAGGCCCCTATGAGATGGTCATACATGGGTCTATAGATTCATACTCATACTATGTGCTTGTAAACTTAGCCTCTGAAGCTCTTATAAATGACCTTTAAAGTTTCCTCAAACCTAAAAAAGAGATGGTACTCACTCCTACATGAAGGGTCCTTTCCCAGGATAGGAGAAAACTATCACTTGATAGCAACAAAGGTCACAAAACATTCTTACATCCAAGGTTTATATCATCATGTATATACATAGCTCCTATCATGCTACCCATGCACATGGATAGCAAGTAGACAACTTATTAAACCATTTCTAAGTTCATTGGTATGTCGTACTTGTTCATCATTCCCCCAGGTTGGGCCAGTATCATATGTCTTCAACTTGGGTGAGTGGCTCATCAATCATATATCTCAGTTCAAATGAGGTTTCCTTTTTTTCAACACATGGGGGGCATTCTTAATTCCTATGAACCCACTTCAACCCCATGAGCATTATGTGCACTAGGTAACGCTACATCCCCTTTTTGGTCTCAAAATCTCATGCTCACCTCTTATGCATCAATTATCTAAACTGCATGCTCAACTTCTCAAACATGTTCCCAACCCATACAAGTTATAGCATAAACTTTCTACAATTCTTCCATGTGAACAACCCTTAGAGTCCTACATAAGGACAACCAATTGGGTGCAAGGCCTTACATCTTGTTATCATACGATACCTCTCTAGGGTCTTGGAATACCTAAATAGTAGGCACCCATATCATCTATACCTCTGTATAAGAAGCATCTTTCTCATTTCTAGGGTTTTCTTCCTCTAAAGACATCTAAGGTACAACAAGCCTCTATATATAATGCATGAAGCAACTCCATACATTTACTCAGGGTCATCTATTCTAAGCCATATCATACCAAACCTTCTCATGATTCCTCAATCTCACAGTCTAGGTTTCCAACCTTCTCCTTCTAGGTCTCACTCTCTCCTGAATTAACCCTCTAACTGGCCTAATACTAAAGGTCCCTTGATTTTAGATGAGGTGAAGGCTACTAAGATACACATCTATTATCACCTGGCCTATGAAATGTACTATCAAATCTTATGTCTGCCAGATATCACCATAAAGCTCCTTGTATCTTTCAGCATGCCTAACTCATAAACCAACATACTTAACCCCTTTGGCTTAGGACTGAAACTTATTTCCTACCTTGATGTCACTTACTTCTATGTAGGTGCATGCCTCTTTCCTACTCATATATGCTCATTAGGATTCTTGACTGGAGGGATGTAACTTTTGGTCACCACTAACCATCTGAATTAGGGCACCATCCCTCTCCCTTAGATCGGTTCTCCC
Organism: Alisma plantago-aquatica; assembly: GCA_963693085.1. Taxonomy (NCBI): domain Eukaryota; kingdom Viridiplantae; phylum Streptophyta; class Magnoliopsida; order Alismatales; family Alismataceae; genus Alisma; species Alisma plantago-aquatica. The sequence goes on along the minus strand of OY856414.1, from coordinate 887,372,359 downwards.
TATCAGGCATGACCCACCCAAGGTCAGGTCACCAAAAAGCACTAAGGGTCATGCAACCACACATAGTCTATGTTTCTAATGTCACTACAAGAAATACCACTTTCGTCGGCATGTTTACATGCCGGCAAAGGTCTTTAATTATGTCGAGATTGACATTTTCAGGCATTTTCCGCAATGCCACAAAGATGCCGCTGAATCACGTGTCGGGAAAAGATTTTCGGAAATTTCTTACATGCCGGAGAGCACCGACATTCTTCAACATGCTGTGATTGATGTCCAAGCCGGCATTACTGATTTGTCGAGATATGTCTTACATATTCCGTTTTGTATGCCTTAAGACGACATAATTCACATGTCGGGAAACGTAGAAAGAGATGTCTCCTCCACTTCCGTATTATAAACTATGATAGCAGTGGGAATTCCATAATTTGTCTCTCACGGTGACAACGAGAGGTGGACACATAGTGCAGAGGGACTGCTCACGTTCATACGTAGAGGTGTGAGATATTGAGGGAGAGTTATCCTTCCACTATGTATATGCAAACACACTTAACTATATAGACACGCACACACCCAAGACTCATACAGGATTAGAGCAAAAAATACAAGATGCCAAAGATATCTTTTATTTAATTTAATTCAAATGTTTTCTTCTGCATACAAAGAGTAAGATTCAATTATATTTACAAAAGGATTACAATTATCCAATATACAAAGTAACTAATGTTCGATAATCCTTGTCTTCAATTTATCCCAGCCAAGAGCGGGTGATCCTAGCCACACAACAGGTGACCTTGCCTTTTGCATAAGGGATCTTAAACAAGACAAATTGTATGATTCAAGTTCAAAGTCTGGCATACGCTGACCATGCTCCAGTTTTCTTAGCTGCACATTGTATGACACACATTGTAAAAGAAACCAATGAAAATAAATATATAAATGAACACAAAAGATATACACCAACATTGTACAATCGAAATGGCATATAAAGCAACAGCTGATGGAACAATAAGATTATGAGAACCTACTAAGAATGTCCACCAACTGGAAGAGGATGATCATGATATTCTCATGTCCTTGTAGTGCTTCACACAAAACAATATTAAAATTCTAAATTTGGCCTGGTTAGATGCTTGTTCTACCAGGCGTAACTATAAAAGGACAAATAATTATAGGAATGGTAATACACATCAAATAACCAAGAATAAAAAGCACCTTTGAAATATTTTAGAACATTGGTGGCATCAAAGAACCAAGGGGGGCAGAGGACATAGATCTTAGTGAATTATCACAAAGAACAAAAATGTCTGAACCAGATCAAAACGTTGCAATACTACACATAGGAAACCATTAAAGGATGTCACAAATAAAGTGGCAAATGAAACATAATAGGAGGTTGAGCAAAAGACCATTCATAAAGACTCACCTGCAGTCAGACATCCATGAAAAAGTAGATGTGATTTTTGCAAGACAAATCAACAAATGAACAAATAGACAAATAATTTCATGAAAATAACCTGCATACCAGGCATACAGTAAATTGTGGGGCAAATGGGAGGGAGATCCTCATGCCAGCATGCCCTCATTACAGGACCCTAGTCTCTTGAACCCAAATGAGTCCAGAGAAGAAAGTTCAATTTTTCTAAACATCTCAATAACAGAAGGAAACATAGAGCCAATAAGTCTTAAAGAGGAATGATAGGAGGACAAAGAGATGACGAGCATATAGAGTGGATGTGCTCCATTATTAATCTTGTCCCTATGTATGATGACATTTTTGTGGGGAACTTCCAACGAACAGTTGTTTCTACACAAATTTATATGAGAGAACAAGCTTGCCATTGTTGGTCCAGTTGACATCCTATTATAAAGGTCATATTGTGTGTTCACCCATGATCATCAAATGCACCACCAAGCTCGATCCCCACCCAACTTAGTGTAGTTTGTAGTAGTATGCATGACAAAAAATCAAGTGTCAAAAATTTTACGAAGAAGTTGCGTCTGGTGGTATGAAGAATTTGAGTTGAGAATCCAAAGATTCAAATTTACTTTGAAATTCTTCAACACAGATAACTAGAACATAATCATAAAGAACAATAGGCAAAAAAACATATTGTATTGGTTCATTGCAGCTATCTATAAGGTATATGTAGAAAATGCAAATGCTAAAAAAGGAAGAAATTGGCAATCAAGAAGGTTACAGAAAGCCATTATGCAGTCAATCAGGTTGTTGGGTGTCAGAAGGATTGCATATGTGACATATTAGTATTTCCTTGAGCTATTGTATATTGGTCATGCCCATGTTCTCTATTTGAAAAGTATTTGTTCAATCTATATATGTCAACTATGAGCTTCAATGCTTAGATGTGTTGTAACACACATTGTTTAATTTGGTTTGCTTTAGGTTGAAGTGTATTTTGGAATTTGTAGGTACATGTTGTTTTTGATTTGTAGCCTTGTTGTTCAATTATAATACTAAATTGTTGTTCATTGAAGAAACACTTAAACGCACAGACATGTCCTTGTCTCTGATCACCATGAAAGTAAAATTGTCAGCAGATCCAATAACCTCCACGAATCAAGCAAAACCTCAATTGGGGAAATAGAATGGCAACTGGTCATGCTTTGCCATTAGTCAATGTAGTTGCTAAATATCAATTCTAGTAAAACTTCCAATAGTGTATGCATCTGAGTCACAACAATATATCAATTTTGATATGTAAATATAATTAATTCTTCTGTACAACAGGAGATGAGAGGTAAAAATAGGGCGAGACTGGTGTGTGGAAGATGTAATGAATCACCATCTTGATGCATTAAAATATTATGATTAACCTCATCTTGATTAAGGTTCGACACAATGTTTTAAAAAACGGGAAGTGGGAGGCATGCAAACAACACCTTGTAATTAGTTAAGCAGTAGGCAGACAATTTTTAAAAAAATGGGTGCCTAAACTCATATGTAATTTTATACAAAATTACAAATATTTTTTTATAAAGTATATGAACATTTATACAATATCTATACATCATACACAACAAAATAAAACACCAAAGAAGTTTATAGCACAACTATAAAATAATAATTCTAAGTTATGAAGAAAGAACAAATAAAAATGAATTGCTTAGATGATAAATTTAACACAAAGAAATAAATGTAAATTAGTATTTTACCTGTAGATGGAGCGATTTCAACATAAAAAAATGGTCATCCAATTGAATAAACACCAAAATACATCAACATGAAAATATGGAAACAAGAAATAGTTAGCACTATGCTACCAAATATCTAGACACTAAATTTATAGGCAAACTAAATGCAACATGAGGAATATTACTGAAAAAGTATATACTAAACAAGTAGTGGGAGTAGCTATATGATACAAGGAAGGATGTGTCCACAATTCCATAAGGACAATAACATTAGCCTTATCCCAAAAGCAACAGAAGTGTATGATAGTATGCCCACTATCCCAAAAACACTAAAGAGTGTATGCTCAAATATCCTCAAACCATCAAAAAAAGTGTATGCCCAAGTAACATGTATACCCAAAAAACATCAAAAAGTGTGTATACCCAAGTAACATAAAAAGTGTGTATGTATGCCTAACTATCCCCAAAACAGCAAAAGGTATGCTCAAGTGTGTATGCCCAACTATCACCAAAACATTAAAAAAGTATACCCAAGTAACTATCCCAGAAAAATCCCTAGTCTCCCTCTTCCTCCATCTCTTCTGCACAGGAGTAGTCTTCATTGTTAGGAGCTTGATCAAAAAGAACCTTTGGTACTTCATTCAATCCCTCAACCTCTCGCTCATAATCTTCCTAGTAAGCATGTCTCTTTGCCCTATCTCTTTCGGAATCAAAAGGAGTGGGATGAGGAGGAGGAGTGGGCTAAGCAGGAGTAGTGGACTGAGTTGTTCTAGTTTTAGTATAGACTCTTTCTACAACCACTGATGCTTCAACAACTAGACCCCATGTGACTCCAACACCTGGATAGATCTCATCTTCTTTGATATTGAGATCGGCAAACCAATATTTTGCCTTGTCTCTATATTCAGACTCTAATGGATCCTTTAAAGCTTCACATTAAATTGGACATACACCAAGTCATTCAGCCGTGCACATCAAGCCTATTCCTCTTCTTGGTGTGTATCTGTCAAGCAACATTCCAAAATAGAAAACAGAATCAAATCATTGTTAGTAGTAATGGATTAGTAATTGATTAGTCATGTTATCGTTACTTACCATCTCAAATGTACTCCAATTTCTTTCACACCCTGAAGATGTGCATGTCAAATGAGCGATCCTCAAGGCCATTCTTTGCAAACGTGGAGTATGATATCCACGATTTGTCCACCACTCCACTTTTTCATGTAAGTAAGAAACTATTAGGAAATTACAAGTTAGAGAACATATTCTATAGAAGTTATTACAAGTGATAATTTACCAGGATCTAAGTCAAAACTTGATCTTTGTCTAATGGAACTTGCTTTCGTAAAGGCCCATATAGCTTCCCTATAGGTTGGTAGCTCTACCTCCATGACAATCCTATCTTGGATTTCACTTTCAGGGAAAAAAGTGTCTATGTACTACATGAGTCCTTCCATGATGACACTTGTTGTGTTTATGTTAGGATCAGACCAATAGTAATAGAGATTCAGATAGTAACCAAGATTGATACATTAATCTTATATTAATAATAGGCATAGAACTAAAAATAACTCAACAATTTAGATATACCAATTATGTTTTATTGTTTACAATTTACCTGCCACATGCAAGGGACGATGTAGCCTCTTATCCCATTTTTCATGAACAATGTACATGACTTTCTTCAGAAGCAAAGGATCAACAATCAAACTCTCTTCTAATTCCTTCTTGACATTGCTCTCGGAACAACCATGGAAGTGTTCCTCCCACATGCGGCTATCACAAAGTAGCGGGGTAACACAGGGAGTGAATGAGTAGGGCTAGGTTTTTTTAAGAATAGTGGGCCAGAATTGACTTGGGCCCAGTAACTAAACCAGCAGGAGCCGCTTTTTTAAAAAGTGAGTGTAGGAGAGCTCTCAAAGAAGAAAATCGAGGCGGGCCATTAGGCGGCCGAAAAGCGGGTGCTCAATTGCCCAACGACAAACATCCACCCCAAGCACATATTAGACAACAAACATGTAAATACATTTTGATTATGGTTGTACAAACCCTAATATTTGTATATAGATGATAATCTCACCTTGAACTCCTGGGTCAGTTGGAGAACTACTTGGGATTTGTACAAGCCACCTCTATTCGAACTACCTTGATCAGTTCATTGTGTACATGGAATATCCCCATTAAGTGGTGATCCTATTATGTTTTTCCCAAGATAAGAGCTTTTATACTTATATCTGTGGAACGAGCCACTGTTATGATAACTACCTTGATCAATTCAAGAAGGCATTTACAAAAGCATAGACTAGTTTAGTTCATTCCAATCTGCCTATATATGATCAACCTAGCATTGCAGTACTAGCCTGCCCCTTTGTAGAGAACAAGTCAATGGTCGAACCTTGAGTAACTAGATCATGTCTGAAAATGAAGAAAAGAAGTTGCATGTAAATCAATTGTTCCTATGTTGAATCCTACAAGGAACTCAGTAGGCATGTCAAATATGTGCACCCATGTGCAAAAGAAATTAGAAGGTAGATCATGCACTCCAAAACCACTGAAGAACACTGGAGCAGGACAAGGAATAAGATGTTATGATGACTAGAAGGCCACATTTTTTTGGAAGAATTTTGAGTAGGATAGTGGTTATAATCCTACATACATACATATCCCACTTTTTTGCGGTATACCAAGCTCCTCTTGGTACTAGTGTCGTATATGCTTTACCCCAACACCCAATACCCCTTACCAAGACTCGTGATTCACCTTTTTGTGAACAACCCCTCCTTGTTGGACTGTATCTCATTGTCTTCTTCTAGATTCACCTCCATACAATTTTCTTGTGTTGCGTTAAACTGTCATTTGTTTTAGAACTCACGCTGACATACTACCATGACTCACCCCTATTTTTAGTAAACTGACTTCCCCATAATCCTTCCATCACCCACTGAGGCCAACCTTAGCTAGACCCATTGAATCAACATCTACCATCTTCTGGAACATCTTCTTCCCCTATAGATAATGAATCGGTGTCTGTGAACTACCTCTCATAGAACCATTTTTTTTTAAATTTGATTACCCCCACATGTGACTGCGGCCACCCCCATCAAGAATACAAAATTGGTCGTGATTGTGATATTTGAAATTCCACTCAACCTTGGTGTAAATAAATTTATAAAACAAGTCTTTAATTGATGTGTATTTGCAATCTCCATGTAGCATCCAAATCTATATTTTATATCAAATTCCTATCACATGCATATACTGATATATCATGTCCTTACGTTCCCCCATCCTAATCATTTCTAGCAAACCAAATGTGTCCTAAGGTCAACAATGTCTATTTCTATCGTATTAGGGGATTTTGTTTTGGAGTGGAATAGAGCATTTGATGCAATTGAGGATGCACTACACATTACTGGTCTTGTGGCTGTATTTAAACAATTTAGGAACATTGCATATGGTTTTGGATCAATGCTTCGGGATATTACTTTCTAGTATTCAAGTTTTACATGAGGGTGATGATACCAATTCCCTCCAGTTTGATGAAATTGACACCTCTCTTCTAGCCAATTCTTACAAAGATGATGATAATTACACAGGGAAAACCATTAGTAGGTAGGCTCAAGGTCTTTGTATTGTGAGAATAGCAATGTATCATAGCATCACAATAACAAAACAATACAATATGTGCTTCAATTGTAGGGTAGTATGTATGCATTGTATTTTATTGGTGATTAACTTATTTATCATATTTATGTTTAATTTATATTTCCTTTCCAGTTTAAGATAAGTATATTGTTCATAAGATACGTGAGAGAGATCATTGAAAGAGAAACATGCTTTTATGAAACTTATGATGGACATAAACAGATAAACAAATAGGTTGCACATGAATTTTGGTCATTTGGAAGGAAGGAAGAGAACCATACCAAACATATTGATATATCAAGAAATTTGTAAAGGGCATGCAACAAAAACTCACTGGTTAGAGTGACTATCAAAGATTACCACTTGTGGGTGATACTTCTGCTGACAATCTATTAATTCAAAATAAAACATTGTATGTTAATCCTAGTCAGAGCGATCAAAAGCAGTTCAAGGCAGTTTCGCATAGATATGGCGATCCCTTTGTGTTACTTGATTAAAAGAAATTGGGTTTGAGATACTACCTGGTGACTTTCTTCCCACATATATGAGGCCTTTGCTTCCTCTCCATGTTGCCACCAATGTCACAACTTGTAGGCTGGTCAACTTCAAATCATTTCACCTTTGTGATGGTTGTCTGCAATTAACTTGGATCTACATGTAGTGTTGCACCAACACATGGCAGTTGTGTACATCGATCACTGTTGATATGGTTTTACTACAGTCATCTTAGTTTCTAGTTGGAGAATGCAAGTTGTCACCTGTTACTCAATGTGGATGGATATAGAACCCCTTATACAAGGACCAAACGTCACAGGATGACCTAGCATATCTTACTCAGCATGTTAAATCACATGGACGAATAAAAAAAACAAGTGTTGCTCATGAAAAAACTAGGAAGCCTCCGATAATGTGCAATCAACCACCAAGAATGATTACCTTCTTTTGCAACTTCTGATGATGAATATTCTATATGACATTATCCTTTAAACGCTCATCATAATCAGAAGCAAAGCAAACAAAATTTTCTTCTATGACTCTTCCAGTTTTCCTATTCATTAAAGGAAATGTAAACTCTAAGCAAGACATCAAATGCTTAAGGATAACCTACATTCATATGAAACAAATCCTAGATGAGGAAAAGGTTTTCATTTGGCATACGAAACCACAATAAACATAATCCATGAACACAAACAAACACAATTCACAATATAAAAAAATCCAAAAAATATCAACTAAATGGGTAATATCCACAACGTTATAATTAGAACAATAATAGTACCATGTTCTTCTTTCTCTATACATCATCACCACCAAGTAATATACTAGCAAACTATGAGGGTCAATTGCTTGTAATCATACAATGAACTTCTTTAATCCCAATATAAGCTTTCTGGAGTCCCATCAAATTCTAAATCTTGCGATAATATTGATTTGATAAATTTAACTATAATGCTACCCATAAAAAATATAAAATTAATGGAAACAAAATGTGAGTGTGACGTAGTTGATGATGACTTCCTTGCTTCATAAAAAGATCTAGCCAATCAAAATCCCTTAAAGGTCTTGGATAATAATGTGCTCAAAATGTTAAAAAAATCATTGCTCATTCCATGAAAACCCTTTAGTTGCAACAATGCCATTGTGAAGAACAACTTTGAAAATCCTTCAGAACATCATAAAGTGGCTCTTGTGCATCTTTGATCACCTTATTGAATGTTGTATCTTGATCACTCATCTTAGTCATGTCAATGTCTTCCATTTGATTAAATAAAGGAGTGACCGTCTGAGGTAGCCCTAGCCCATACCTTATCATACCTTCAATGTCATCTACCTCATTGGTAACATCATTTCCATCATCTAAACTACTTAAGAAATTAGATTCACCATGTGGCGAACAACATGTATGCCACTTTGTAATGCTATTAACTATCAAATCAGTGGTCACATCATCTTTGGACATGCCAAGTGTGTTACTACATTTAACACACGGACATGAAATTTAGCCTTCAGTCTCTACATTTCTCGAAGCAAATTGAATAAACTCTGTAACACCTCTTATGTATTCTATTGATAGCTTATTCTTATTTTTCCATCTTTTGTTTAATCTAGACAATGAATCCTACAAAGATAAGTTCACTTATAAATTTATATAAAGAGAAATCAAATTTAAATTTGTTATATTGGTTAATTTCATGTAAAAAACAAAGAGCGATCCTAGTTAGCATAATAACAAAAGGTAAATATATCTACACACACAAACAATGGTTGTATGTAGTGAACCATTATAAGAACAATAGAACTTTTACTCTTTAGGTGTATGGTTTTCATTTACTAATTCAAATGTAAGTAAAACTGATGTTATCTTAATAGCTTCAGATAATACATTATTCATAAGTATTCTCATATAAAGTGACATGACATAAACTTCTACAAGTACTCAATACTCACTCAAATTTCTTGGTTGAAGATTTATCTTTCTCATTATGAAACATGCCACAACTTTAAAATGATAACCCAAGACCCTTTACCGTGAAAATAATCCCTAGTAAGATAATGAAAACTTATGATAAAAATTGTTTGAGGATGAATTGTTTTATACAAGTCATCCAAAAATATACGAATGCATAACAATAAGCAATATGTTGGAACAAGTTCGTCAATGTATGCTATTGCAAAACCAACAATATTTAGAGAATTGATGTTAGTTGAATGGATAAAGGTCACATATGCAATCCTCCTTCTTGGAATAAAGGTCGCATATTGTTCCCTAGACACTACAAAATCATGTTTTTTGGGAAGCAAAACTGAATATAATAAAACCTCTAGAAGTCTTATGCAAAGATTAAGGAATCCTTGGGTATCCGAAATAATTTCCTAGAACGCAATTTAACATATTAAAAACTTGCCAGAGAAGAGGGATGCATAGAGGAGATGTATAAAAAAAGGTTATGTACTGAAATCAGAAGATGCATTGGGAAATGGACCTAATCGATGCAATTTTAGGATAAGTGAGTTCTAGTTTGTAGATATTAAAATAAACAAAAAGAGAAATTTGGACATGGAAGCAAAGAATATATTATGTTTGGTTTCTGAAAAATGTACGATGTGTGAGGTTTTTGTTTGTTCATGATGATGTAAGATATTTGACCTTAGAAAACCAGAACATTAGCACATTTTATTTATGTAGTAGGTGTATTTTGTGTGTTGTTAAAGGTGGCATATTAGGTGTGTCCTTTGTTTAATTTTTAGGTCAATCATCAAGGAATTAAGAGATCCCCCTTTGTGAAGGAAGACAATGAGGGAAATAATACATACATTAATCAAGATAGTTGGCAGTTGTTGACTAGCCATTTCTGCATTAAACTACAGAACATACATGAAAAAAGAAACATGATTCATGAATATTTCTACCCATTGCCTAAATGAGTAGAAAATGAAATCCCACTTCCAGGTATAAGAAGTATACCCGATGGATAAGATAGTATGAACACGTGTTACATTATTTGTTTTTTCATTTCTCCTTCATTTTGATTTGCCTCTTTCTCACTATTCTATTTTATCAATCCTTTCCTTATCCCTTTTCCTGTCAAACAATACCCACAATAACACCTAGTGACAAAGATCCGAATTTTAGAATTTTACTAAGGGGGGCTCAATAGAAATTAAAGTTCAACATAGCTTCTTTATATGTTGAAACTTGAATACAATGTGAAAAAAGGAATAACAAGTTGTACAATGATAATTATATATACTGTTTAGACTATATGACAAAAAATCAAAATGTTAGTTAATCTATGTCTATAGATACTAGATAATTCCACAAGACAACATAATATATATATATATATATATATATATATATATATATTTGTGTGTGTGTGTATATATATATATATATATATATATATATATATATATATATATATATATGTGTGTGTGTGTGTGTGTGTGTGTGTATCGGAATCAGGTAAGTATATTTTGACGATCCCCTTAAAAATGACTAGGGGGTCAAGAGTACATGTAGGCCCAATGTCATATACCCATATCAGCGGTACAATTCACACATCTAATTAATATGTAGTCTACGTCTAATGCATTTACAAATTTTTATAGCAATGCTTATAGCATTTGTGGACTTTATATTTTAGTATGTGTATATATATGGGATAAAGAGAGGCATTCTCTCTCCCTCTCCCATGCCCGTGATGGAGGCTGAATGTCTGGGAGGGTGATAAACCAAGGTGGCAGCTGGGATTCGAACCCGGGTCCCTTCATGAGGAGACACCGTGCTTGACCACTTGAGCCACTCCTTGTCGACAGTATGTGTATATATATATGTATGTGTATGTGTATGTACATATATATGGGATTAAGAGAGAAAGATTTCTCTCCCCCTCTCCCATGCCAGTGGCGGAGGCCGAACGCCCGGGAGGGTGGTAAATCAAGGTAGCAATTAGGATTCGAACCTCGGTCCCTTCATGAGGAGACACCCTTCTTGACCACTTGAGCTGCTCCTTGTCGACTATATATATATATATATATATATATATATATATATATATATATATATATATATATATATAGAGAGAGAGAGAGAGAGAGAGAGAGAGTCAGGCTATAATACACTCGAGTGTACAGATCATGTCATACACTCCGTTGGTGTTTGACTATCTAGACCATGTTTTCCCTAAATATAATCCATTGATCTTCATGGTTACAATAATAATAGGTCACATAAAAAATTTGAACTCATTGGGATGAGTGTAAGTCACTCATCCAAGGACAACAAAATCGACACACAAAACTAATTTGAAATATATGATTTTTTCCTCCTTTAGATGTGCAACCTATAAGTGTCCAAATGAGCTAAAATTTATAATATAGTATGTTCTTATGATAATTAAGAAGATCAATGGTTTAGATTTTTCAAAAATTTATTGCATCTTCAAAAATGGCTGAGGTGTACGGTGCCTCTGGTACACTCGAGTGTACACCATGGTTATCAAAACTAGACCGAACTGGCCGGTTCAACCGGTTGAACCGAGAACCAGTGGTTTGACCGGTTCGGTTAGGCTCCAGACCCACAAATAGCCTTTAACCGGCCGGTCCAACCGGAGAACGGACCACTCGGCCCGGTTCCAGCTACCCTGCTGATTTTCTCCCATCTGCTACTTTAGCCCCTCATGACTTGCACATGCAGGATTTTAGTAAACCCCCCCGACTCCCCCTCCTCCCGAGTCCCCAACCCCGCACGACCTAGACCCTAAACCAGAGCACCCTCCGCTCTGTCGCTCGATGCTGATCCTACTCCGGTGCTGCACAGCCGCCACTGCCGCTTGTTCCGACTCCAGCTGCTCGGTCTCCGGCCGTCGTAGATGTTGCCGCTGATCGGAGCTCTGCTTGCTGGAGCTGCTTCCGCCCAGAGAAGGCGATGTTGCTGCCCAGAGAAGATGTGGCGGTGCTGCGCAGAGCTCCTCCCTACTTGCTGGCGCCACGGCGACCACAACCAAGGTACATTTCTCCTTCTCCTCTTATATTATCTCCTTTCTGCCCCTAATCCCTCCTCCTTTCTTCTACTGTACTCTTCCTCCTCCCTTTCCTATAGGTAGTCCATGACCTTTTCTCTTTGTCTTTCTTCTCCAAGCCTTCTTCCTGTAACCCTTCTCTTTTTTTCTCTTCCTTCTCCCCTATTCGTTTCCCCTATACCTTCATTTCTCATTTTCTCTTCCTGTTTTACTGTACCTCATCCCCTCCCTCGTTTGGGATTGTTGGTACTTGTTGTTCACAGATTCCCTTCTTCTCTCCACATTTTCTTCTTAATTTTGTATTGCTAAGTGCTAAATTGCTAAGTTATATCTACTGCTATACTATAATAATGTTTTCTAATTGTCTCCCATATCTCTCCCTCTATTGCTAGCTGTTGAATTGGTGGTGCACCTACTGCTATCAAATTTTGTGATTGCAATTGCAATCTATTAGAAATCGTGGTACCAATTCTTCTCCCTCACTCCTACAATTTTATGCCAAAATAGATTGTGTATTTTATTGTTCAAGCATTCAATTACGAATTGGTTTGCTGTTGCTTTGCTCTATCACCTACTAATAAGTTGAATTGTATTGTCTTGCAATATGTTTTGTTTTTATTGTTCACTGTATTGTGACTATTGTCTTGCTATGTTTTTTAATCTTTAACTTGATAACTAGATGTGGTTTGTAATGAAATTATTGAAGAGAATGAAGATGTTGATTACATGCCATAATTCACAATGATGGAGATGGATATGATTTTGTTATTTATGTTACCATTTTGAGTTTTGTACTATGGAGTATGAACTGTGTGTGGCTCAGTTGTTAGTTGTTACTTGTTAGCTACCTTGCTTCTTTATGTAGAATCATATGGTCAACTAGTAGTCTTAGTACTTATTAATTGTTAGAGTTGTGACAATTCTGAAGTTTGAACATGATATGGCTATCTATTTTATCTTAAAGCTTAAAGTTTGGTTGAAGGATTATGAATGGTTTACTTGATTTATTTATTGATTTAGTTTGTTGATTTTCTTACTTCTTCTTAATATTTTGTAGTTAGTAACTTAGTACTTTATAGTTGTATTATTGATATAGGAATTTAGTAAAGTAGTCAATTATATAACTATGAGCATACATGCTATTATTCGTATTTCATTTGTATACTTTCCATAAAGTTCATATATGTTTTGGTTATTTAAATTAAATATGACATAATGATGACGTCACCGGTTGAACCGGTCCGACCACTGGTTGAACCATTGAACCAGTGAACCTAGAACCGGAGGCCTCACCGGTTCACTCACCGATTCGGTTCTGAAAACTATGGTGTACACTAGCCTAACTCTCTCTATCTCTCTCTCTCTATATATATATATATATACATACATACATATAGATACATATATATACATATATATACATATACATATACATATATATACATATATATACATATATATATTCATGGCTCTTCATGAAAAAACCATTTCGTGTGGCTCATGTGATTGCTTTATGTTGAGACATTTCTTCATAATGGATTTAGAAACTATGATGTTATTAGTTTTTGATGATGATGATGCTCTTTATGCACTACTTAAGAAAATTTTCAAGCCAAACTGGAACACGACAGAAATTCTTTAGCAAATGCAAACAAACACACTTATCTTATAGTACGAATCAATTGACTTTTTATAATCAAATGTGGACCTTCGTCCATGATTGATAATATATGAGATTTGATCAGAAAATTTACTTTCTATGGTAACTTGTTGTACAACAAAATACTGACAAAACACAAAACAAATACCCATACCACATGACTATAAACGGTTGTATATGTTTTTTTTTATTATGAAGATGGATATGGTATTCACAGAGGGTTGGATAGGTAATCAATGTTGAGAGATAACATGTTACTGATAAAAGTCACTCATGATAAAGATATGGCTGGATAAGGTAACAGTATGAGACAACATCATCACAACCTGCATGAACCCACGCTTTATTCCAGTCTACATTGGGATTCATTTATCAGAATGAGAGGAGAACAATACCCTTAGTGGATAAAGATGTACATAATTAGAAGCAATGATCACAGGTTTAATGGAGAGATTAGAAAAAATTAGTGACTGCTATAGTCATAGTAATATCCAACGTTTGTATCACAGAGGAAAAAGGGTCAGGCTAAACTCGCATGTAAGTTTCAAATTTTGACCGGATAAGTTACATGCGGATGAACTTTGTAAGTTGGGAATGGCAACGGTTAGGGCACTAGCCCAACCGATGCCTCCGCAATTAATAAAACTCCCAAGAGACCGCACACCATGAAAACCTAGTGACGCCTAAAATATATGTGGACAGGTTGTACGAAGGGAACTAGAACAAAAAAATTCGCAAGTCTGGACACACAGGAGTAGAATAGAAATAATAGTACTTGCTCAATTACACGATTTTGTCCTTTCCTTCTCCCTGAACGGCTGTCGTAGTGTCTGATGCCTTCTTGGCACACATGCGGTGACCTAAAATAGTATTGGGCATTAAACATTAGAAGGGGATAGCATGCCGATTGTAGTAGCTTTGAGTTTCTGTTGACCGAGGTGCGCAGGCCACACTACTAGACGATCGTTTGACAACTTCTCTGCAAAGACATGCCTTTCAATGTATGAAAGAGGAAGAGGGCATGCGGAGAAAGGGGAAGAGGATGAGGGCAGTACTGTGCTTGCTTGCATTTGTTTTTCATTTTGGAAAAATAAAATACGAGGAATGAGGGGAAGCATGGCCCCTGCGCGTGGGGAGATCAGGTGCGTGGGTCGCACTCTCCACCCACTGACCAAGACTAACTAATCAATAATTACTTTATGGCATTACCTTTTAAAACTTCCGGAACTTAATGCCATCGAATGAGTATTCTGTTGTAGTGTGTGCACTCAAAACCTTTACGTAAAGCATGCATGTCTAACCAATGTTTGTGCATGCATGGACAACTAAGTTATCCAACTCATGTGTCCTCTCTTTCGGTATCCATTGCTTAATGTTTTGGGTTGAGCATCATCCTCAGAGGATGCATCAGGTCTCTTCCTCTCCCTGGAGGCTTCCTCCTCCAAGGCTATCCCTATCCTCTACTTCCTATGAGGTGGTCTAACCTTAGCATCCTATTAAGGGAACGAAAATACATGTCATTCAACCTAAGCATGTAACTAACCCCAGTCTAAGTTTCACCATTAAAACTTATCTTCATGACATCTTTCTAACATGCCTTTCATTATTTGTTGGAGGATTCCATAATCCTTAGTACTCTTAACCCTCAAACTCAAGAGTAGGTGGAGAGAGAGAGAACTCTTAAGCGCTTATGGTTTCTCACTAAAAAGGGTAGAGGGATGAAAACATATGAGAAGACCTAGAGATATCTTATTTTGAGTCAAATCCTTAGATTTTTGCCAGGTAGTCACTTGGATTCTGGGAGTCCTCGTAAATTGACTAGAGGAGTGAAGGAAAAGTCTTTCCAGCTTCAGGATCATGATCCTTTTCCAGACACCACCATATTTGGAAAATTCTCTAATAACTCCCTTGGGCTCTAAAGAATTTGTAAAATTTAATAATTATTAGAGATTATATTGAAAACCATGCTCTGATACCAAATGTAATGACCCACCGCTTGGTAACCCCTAACTAAGGAAGACCAAGAAGCTAGAGTCATTATCCAAAAACATGATCATATGGTTTTGCAAATAATAAAAATAATTAATAAATTCTATCACAACTAATCTTAAAATAGGATAAAAATTTTCTTTTCACATACCTTGCAAAATATAGCATTGAGGAACTTTACCCCCAAATAGGAAACTATCTATCTACAATCCTCCAATCTTTATTTGAATTTATTCTTTCAATGTCACTTTAAATGATTATCCACTTTATGAGAAGCATATAACTGTATGTGACATAAAATGACAACAAATAAAATTTTGTTCAGTATAATGAATTATACTGATATGTGGGGGAATCAAAAGTTTGCATATATTTGTAACAACATATTGCCAATAAATTATTTCCTAACAGATCAATGTTTACATATTAAACATAACTACTCAATCCTAACATATCCTTACCTCTGTTCTATCCCTGGAGTGGACATGGATACTACCTTACTCATATGGTAGATCCCAAATAGCCCCTTTTGATCCTGCCCTACAGGTAAACATAGACATAGAATTGTATAGTCGTATGCTCATACCCAAAGGTAGACCAAACATTGACTCATGATAACTGTAACACACTCTAATTTTGATATCTAGCTCAACCATCCCCCACTTTAGGACCATTTTAATTATGTAATAATAATTATTTTTTACATAATTTGATTAAATAATATCATTTGGAGTAAGAAAATATAAAAAATTGCAATGAATAACCTGATATAATGTTAATGACTATTACATTCATTACATCACCTATTAGGAGTTAGTGATATAGACTCACCAATTAATTAGGTTTGACCCTAATTTGGCACTATAGTTCATCTTAGGAGTAGTGATAAAACAAAATAGTTAAAATACAAAATAACATAAAAATATAATAAATGCTTTAAATGAGTTAATTGAGTATTTAACCTAAAAGTTATAAAATAAAATTTCAAACTTATTATAATGAAGAATTTAACATTAAAATTGAGATCCTCACATTATGATTAGTCAACTTGCCAAATTTCAAGTTAATTGCACCTTATTTACTTCTTGGCATAATTAATTGAAATCATAAATCTTAATTTATACCTATACATTCAATATTTCCATTAAAAACTAAGTTTCTGTTTTAATACATTGTAACGCCAATTCGGTCTCCCCTTCTCTGTAACCTTGGTGTGATGCGGTCATTCCCCATCCTCCTCAATTGTCTTTGTATTATCCTCCTCCCTTTTCTCCTCAATCCCTATTTCTTCTCCTACTCGCCTCTTCCCTTCCTCACTGCCCTTTCCTCCTCTTCTCCCCCCATCCTTCACTATCTCTTCCTAAGCCATAGTTGTAGTTCCTCTTCCTCCACACCCATAAAACCATCATCGAGAAGCTTACCGCTACCATGTTGCAGCCTAAATTTGCACATTCACCAAGTTGCATCACCTCCAGATCGCAATCTACAGCTCCGATGGCGTGCATAGTTGAACAAGCATCACCAATGGTAGGGCCGCTGCCTTCTACAATGGCTGGTGGATGCCTACAGACACGACCACATCATTCTCCACCGGACACCACCACCATTCATCCCCTTCCTCAACGACGATGGTGTCATTGACTATAGAAGGAATCGACAAGCTTGTTTGAATACAACAACTGTTGCGGCCTTCTTCAGATTCATTTTCTCCATCACCACCCTCATCATCATCGCCCCCACCTCAGTGTCTTCCTCTCCCACTCTTCCAGTGTGCAATCTACCTCAACCTAGCCATCTACAACAACCATGGCGCCCCATCTGTCCTTCCCTCATCCATAACGCTCGTAGTCATGTTAGAAAGAAGACATCACCACTAATCTGGTCTAGAAACCACCATAGCCTCTTAATGCCAGGAAGCATCATTAGCAACGTAGCCTCCTATTCCCCTTGCCTCTGCTCTACCTGATGAGGGATGAGGTGAGTTTGAGCAGATCTTCTCTTTGCCAATTGATGGCCACCATTAGAAGACATATCTTCTATACTTCTTCCTCTGCCTCGCCAGCTACCCTGGTCTCTTTCTTATAACACAGATCTCAACGACCATGGATCATGTGGTATAGCAATAGATAGAGAATGTTAGTCCATCCCTTATCAGAACTAAACACATGCACCAATGATGTCACTACCATAGTCTTCTCAACAAAGCACTCCCTCCCAGCCGGACTTGACACCATCATTGGCAACCTTGTGACAACATGACCCCTATGTGGACGTATAATCATTTCCTACCTCCTACGTTTAGTTCCAGTATAATGTTTGCATATTCAAAGCCTTCTTGTTGATCATGAAAACATATGGGGATTGTGATCTTAAACCTAAAGAAATGAATTATATGGATCACCGTGATTAATAATCATATCACAGTGAGGTTCATATAAATAACTACTAAGTCATTTAAATCGCTATTAGAAAGTATGTTTTGATCGATCTTTTAACTTAGTTTCTTGCATATGAGTATGTGTTTACATATATGTATATGAGCTAATAAATTTTAAGTTGTAGCTCACAATTTCAATGGTTGTTAATAATAGAACATAATTCCATCTTATCCCTTTATACATCCCCTAGATACACGTCAACATATATAAGTATGAGTTGGGAATTAGTAATACATATGGATCTAGGGTACATACTTATCTATATTGATATTTTTTAACCAAAGGAAATATAAATATAGGTATAGGCATGCATTATTATAAGAATATGTATGGGTGAGATGTTGGTTACATTGGAATCTACTTCAAGTACATATGCACTACACATTTGTATTTATGGCATATTCAAGAATTAGATGATAAATTCTACATGCACACAAATATGCATGCTAAGTATAATGTTAGGTATAATTTTGATTCACATGACATAGGGAGTAAATTTCATTACAAAACCCAAGTTGAAAGAATGCATATTAAAAACCGCACACATATATCCGCCCGAGATAAAATTAGACCTATGTTACCAGAGATGAATATTAGATGTCCAATGACCATATCATTACTTAATATGCTTAAAATTTAACAATCCATTGGGTGACTAGAACTGGGATACGAGTTATACATTTATATAACTACACTAGGAGTGTATACAAATGTATATTACAGTTTGACTAAGATACATTATTTGTTCCTAGGATGAATACTCAACTATGGGGACCAAATGTAACTATTGATAAATCATTAGTTGTAAAGACAAGGTATGTACTCCTCCATATTTATAACTAGGCATTATATGATTAAATTTTTCCATAGTGAGGCATCTTTTGAAATACTTTCTCTTGTTATAATTGTTGCAAAATCATGTACTCTCCATTGGACTTATTGTTCTTATTCTAAAATTACTATTATCATGTTTGATTGGGTCTATGACCCCACATGCTTTTGTATTTAAAACTTGCCACATATGTTTGTGAAAGGTATATCTTGTCACTCTATTTATGCATGTTAGATAATTTGATTGGTTTAACTATTGTAGATGCTTATGCGTAACTATTAGGGTGCGCTACTTCAGCCCGGGGTGTGCTACTTCCACCTTGATATATACAGAGGTGTGCTACTTTTGCCTAGGGTGCGCTACTTCCACCCATTTTACTTAGGCCATTGACTCAGTGGTGTCGTGGCCCTACCATAGGTACTTTAGTCTAATATATCTACATGCAAATTATTATGATTGTTGTGATATTGTGAATGGTTAATGGCAAGATGTGTTATTTCACTTGTTTATTTATATGCCTCATTCTTTTGAAAATTCATTCTCTTATTACTTATCATTGAAACTTACCTAGCTTCAATGCCCCCTCTTTGATTGGAACATCTTACTATACTTTTGAAATAAATAATTTCCTAGTTAATTTTCTAATGTACATACTCAGCCTTTGCTAACTTATATTTTTTTGTTTCCTATTTTTCATGGGTGTTCCCTCCACCCAGGTGTAGGTACATTATAGGATAGAAACTTAGGATGATCGTGAGCTCATTGGTAAACATAAGGACAACTTGATACAACCTTGTTACCCTCTTCATATGGGATTATGTGTATATAGATGTAACCTTTTCATTTTATGTACCACCCTTAGGGTGAGAAAGTTAAGTACATAGGCATATTTTACAACTTTGTGAATAGTTTTGTTTCCACTGCTTAAATATTCCATGGCTTATATTTGTACCATTGAGTGATCCCTCTATTGGGTCCCACTCCTTACAATAACTTAATGATCCTACCCCAAGGGTAGACCAATAACTAGGTCATCCATCTCTCACAAGTACTCAATGCTACAGAGGAGGACTAGGATTTGAGCTATTCATGCACATATATTTATGGTGATAGAGATAGTCACTTTATAGTTGCATGAAATAAAAGTCAACCAAGCAGTTAATTTTGAGAAATTGGTAAAACCTCACCGTAAAACTAGAGCAATTAGCTATAAGTGTAACCACATACATGATTTGAAGTCTCAAAAATATGCAAGATATCCAATCCAATCAAGAAGTCCAATCAAGCAAGTCAAGAAACCAATCAAGCAAATCTTCATCCTAAAAAGAATGTTACCAACATGTCCCAAACAACTCCTTATTGACTTGGGGCTCCTTTCCATGGTTTCTTAGCCTTATTAGAGTTTCTTGGATTTATTTACCAACTTTTACCCTTTTAGGTCAACAAACCCTAAAATATCTTTTCTATTCATAGAAACCTTAATTACTCAAATTATCCAAATTAGGGGTCTTTTATTCCCAATTTGTCTTAGGATCATCATATCTCTGTCCTATTCTTGGATTTTTGAAATAAAAACCATTAAAACTCATAATTACCAAAATTAGGGTTTCTAGGCCCATTAATGCACTTTTATATACATAGAATCCCTAAATTAAGCCAATTATGCACAAAGATCATCTTTTTGGATCTAAATCTTCCTTTTATTAGAAACATGTTAATATTTGCTGAAAATATCCAAGGAAACATTACTAGATCTAATTAGCATCAAATCTTAGGATTCTTCATTAATAAAACCATTAAAGGTGATAACTTTATACACTTTTAGAATTTCAAGAAGAAATAGTGTTCAATTATATTTTTAACGGATTCCTTGTATTTTTCTGATCAATTCTCATATATCATATGCCATTATCCGGTTATCCTATGATTTCCTAGGATTTTCTCAAAATTAACTAATCTGAATCAATACAAACACGCCACGTTAGCAAAATAACCCTTACCTAGCAAAATCCATGCAGAACAAGCTCCATGAATCACCTCACACAATGTGTGAGGCACATCCCACACGATCCGAGCATCAGGTCAGGGCAAAAGGTTGCTTCAATCCTCCTTGGTCCGCTTTGTAGACGAGGGCAGACTCGTCCTTTCCTCATTTCTCCTCCGTTGTTTTGTGTGCGATCCTACAACTGCACCACAGTTAGAAGCTTGTCGGAGAGCAAGCAATCAAGAGAGAGGGGGAGATCATGGACCAAAGTAGGTCATTCACGTTCGAGATGCTTGGGTGAAGTCGAGGGGGTCTTATTTATATGGGTGGGGGTCCCGATCAGGGTTTCCCACCCTCGTCGACAATAGGATTCCCTATCATATTGGGTGTTTCTTTTAGAGTCCCCGAAACCACCTAAAACCTAGGTTGGTTTGGCTCATAATCCACTCCTGAGTCTTTCTAAGCTATTTCCTCGCATGCACATGTTCTAGATTGTGTTAAATCTAAGATCTAAGATATCATTCTCGAGCTCCTTCCCTAGTCTGACTTGATCTAGGAGATCCACATGAACCATTGGATTCTAGATCCAACGACTCACAACCCACACACAAATCCATGTTTTATTTGGAAAATGAAATATGTGCGACATTTAATGATATCCCATAACTTTAGGGATTCTTACAATAACCATATCTCCCAAACCACATGTCCAATTAATCCCAAATTTTAAAGGAAAGTCCATTATGACTTAAACTACTTGCGTGAAAGTATGAGAGACTTTTCTTCATATGCAAGTTATCTCTTAATAAGGAATATTTTATTCATATTTTCTCTCTCTTTCTCTTCTCTTTCCATTATTTGGATTCCTTTTACCATTATAAACCATGTGGATTCGAAACCTAATCTATAATGACAATCATACAACTATCTAGAGAATTATACATAATTCTCATCATTATCTTAATTTCTTTTCCTTTTTATGCATTATTTGATTTCTTTCAACTTTTCTTTCCTTTTTATCATATTGGACTCACTAATTTATTAGGATCCACTAAATCGTATGTACAAAGGAAATATTGCAAAAGAAACCCATTAATTCAACATAAATGATACAATTTCATGCATGCACATTTTATTGGAAAAATTGCATTTACAACCATACAAGAAAAATCAAGGTTGTAACAAGTAACAACCCTAATACCATTGAATCATGACTCATTAAAGTTATAAACCCATATTACAGATTATGTGAAACCCCAATTACTATATCTATCATATCATTGCATTATGAACACTTACATTCAAATATGTGCATTAATATCATAGGAAGTTATGATCTTTGGTTTCAAAATCCTAATTCATCATAGATATTATTATTGGTCTAAAAACTCTAAATATTCACCAACATTATCTTCATCATGTTGGATTGTCATTATCCATCATGTAGAACAGGTCATGAGCCTTTTATAGGTACTAGGAAGAGGAGGATGTGTGGGTGGTTTTTAATGGAGTCATGACTCCACCATTGATTGGGGAATGTCCCAATTTCACACCAAACTAGGACATCTACATATGGTTAGTTTTGATATCATCTCCCACATTCGTCCTTCGATCTCTCCCTCCCTCTGCAAATAGTCTCATTTGCCTCACTTGGGCCATGGCTTGAACTCATGCCACAACGATACCATCATTATTCTATCAATTACAATTAGGAGATGTTCTTAAAATCAAGTCTTATATTCATAAATTTAAATTTATTAAATTTGTGGATCTTAAATCCACCCCTCCTTAAAAGAAACTTTTTCACAAAAATTCAAACCTACTAAGGTTAAGGTGAATACTTATTCAACATAGCTTCAAACCTTAGGGTTAGAAACCCTTCTTGGATGTCTTTATCTAGCTGATATTTAACAACTTTGATTGGCATGAAAATTTCTCACATTATTGAGGTTGGTATCGAAATTTAATCTAGGATATTCCATATCCTCATTCATTACATGATATTATCTCTTGGTGATTACATTTTCAAGTGTGATTTCTTGTTCACTTAGTGATCACCTTTTAGCATTGGTTTCCATATTATTATTCCTTTATTATCTTATAAGGGTGAGGTAACACCTCAAACCCTTAAATTATGCCATTAAATTCAACTTAGGGTATTCTCTCCCATTTTAATTTTTAAGCATAACACATGTCTCTCCCATTCTCTTTCTCCTATAATAAGATAAAATAAGAATTTGGATGCAACCCAAACAAAAAGTTCATCCTATTCTAAGAGCAGAAACACACATTATCTTATAGTTTTGCATTTTGGTTGAATTATCTATCAATGATTCCTATCCATTCATACTTTTTAAAATCAAAAGATTTTTATATATCATGAACTCAAGGCATGATGAGCTTCTCACTCTTGATTTTTGTGCACAAATTGCTTTGAATTTTATTCAAACATTGTTACATGACTTCTTGTGTTCATATATCAATATTTCTTATATCATTAGCCCTAGCCATCCCATTAAGATCTCTAAGGGTATATGTACCTTTGCAATGATCTCCTCTTGACTGCCAAGGGTCTTATATACATACGGAGTTCCTCTCACATAGACACATTGGGTCTCATGAATTCACCAAGGTGTCCAATTTCTTGACCCCACAAGCCTTGGATACAGATGGTTGGCTATCTCCTTATCCCACGGTCTCATGCACTTGGAGCATGATCATATCTTGACCTCATAGGTCTTATGTTCCTTTAATCATCGCTACTTGATCCTAGAGTTTACTTAGGGCTCTACTCTTCTAAAGGTTTTATTGAGATATTATAACTTTAATTCATTACACAATTTTCTTTTTTTGTTTTCTTTAATAATACCCAAGAATATCATTTTCTTTATAATTCTTTATCCCAAATTTCTTACATCCCTTGGGGTACATGGGGATTAGGGTGACTTTCCCTCCAGAGCTTGGTCTTGCCAGTGACCTTTCCTCCTAGGCTTGGTCTTCCTATTGACCTTCTCTCCTTGGGTTTGATATTCATAGTGGCCTTCCCTCCTTGGGCTTGGTCTTCATAGTGACCTTCCCTCCTTGGGATTGGTCTTCATAGTGAACTTCCCTCTTAGGCTTGGTCTTCATAGTGATCTTCCCTCTTGGGCCTAGTCTTCATAGTTTCAGCCACTTTCTTAGTGACATTTTCTTAGAGTTCTAGAAGTATTACCACCCTTCATAAATCTCTTGGAGATGGCATGATTGGGTTCAAAGAATTATACTCATTTTATATGCTTTCATGATTTGTATACTTAATTTTTCAAGCTTTAGGTGACATTCAAGGTTACCTCCATGATGGAGCTTCCACTTACATGGAATTGCGTGCACCACTAAAAATCCTAAAGATGGCAAGTCTTTAAGTTTAGCCTTGCTTATACTAGATAGAAAACTCCACCCACGTATCCTAAGATACGTGGAAGTCTTATCGCCGCATAGTTAAGGGTCGAATCCATAGGACAACGGTCTTGTTGCAAGCAACAAGATGGAAAACATATGGAACTTCACTCGGTTACTTACTAGCAGGTACTTATATCGAAAGTTGGATTTTGATGTTTTTAACTAAGAACATGAAAAGTAAAGAAAGCAGGTAAATCTAATGAGTTAAACTATGATAAAAGATCACTAAGGTGTGATCGGTTTTTCACCACCACTACACATCGATCAACACATGTAAAGCAAAACTTAACCTGCAAAAAGAGTCCAGTCAGTTAGTATCCTTGTAGACTTAGCCTCCTTTCGGAGAATCTAACTACGAGAAGTACGGGAATGTTGAAACGCCATCCATTCCCGAACAAATGGTCACATTACTTTGCATCATTCCCCTCGCAAAGTGTGTTCCTCGACTTATCAAGGTTGCACTTCCATACGTCAACTGATTCCATTTCATAGTATGAAAGTGCAATGGATGATAGTGAGTTTACTCCACTTCTTGAGATACACTTCTAGATACCAAAATAGATGCATGGTGAATACATGCACCAAGAACCAACATACAAACGAGTTTCGAATCTAATAGTACAAACGTAGACAATTCATACTAAGAGATAAAAGATAACACAAGTTGGAGATCAAGAAACATGCATTCATTAATCGTTTGATGTCGAACTAACAAAGATAAGAACTCTATATTACAACCTAAGGATTACATTGAAATGATATGAAAGCATGGGTAGCGGGGCTACTCCCCACACCCTAGTGAAGAAGACTACTCGCTCATGACTAGGACAAAGAAGGAGGCAAGAAGAGAGAGAAAGAGCATCATCCCCACAAAGGAGAGAGGAAAGTCAACCCCTTGGAGAGAGAGAGAAACGATCCACCGGCTTCACGGGTTGCTTGATGATGAGATCTCCCTCTTCCCACCTTCTTTGGCAGAGAGAGGGAAAGCATCTTCGAGATGGAGTATGAGTCTCAGACCGGCAGCCCCCGGGCGGAGGATGGAAGAAGCAAGAGCTCTGGAACGATTGAGGCAGCCTTTGGGCGTCTGAAAACTCCATCCTGGTGGAGGACCCTTAGGGTCTTATTTATAGGTCTTAAGTGAAGTCCAAACGGTTTGGAGGCCGTTTGGACCTCAAGACCGTTTGGGCCTGAGACCGTTTGGATCTCAAGACCGTTTGGATCTTGAGACCGTTTGGGCCTCAAGACCGTTTGGACCTTGAGACCGTTTGGGCCTCAAGACCGTTTGGACCTCAAGACCGTTTGGATCTCAAGACCGTTTGACTCCATGCGGTCTCGGGACCGTTTGGCTTCATGCTGTCTCGGGACCGGTTGACTCCATGCGGTCTCGGGACCGTTTGGCTTCATGCGGTCTCGGGACCGTTTGAACTCCATGCGGTCTCGGGACCGGTTGGCTTCATGCGGTCTTGAGACCATTTGAACTCCATGCGTTCTCGGGACCGGTTGGCTTCATGCGGTCTTGAGACCGTTTGAACTCCATGCGGTCTCAGGACCGTTTGGCTTCGTGCGGTCTTGGGACCGATTGGCTTCATGTGGTCTTGAGACCGATTGACTCCATGCGGTCTCAGGACCGTTTGGCTTCATGCGGTCTTGGGACCGTTTGACTCCATGCGGTCTTGAGGTTGAGTTATTCTTTTGTGGTTGTTTTGTGTTTTTCAGCATGTATGAAAGGGAAAAGTTAGTCTGATGGTATATTTACAAAGAAGGGGTAAATTTGGGATTATGTATAGTTTTAATTTGGAAAGAGTATGGAAAACTAAAGAAAAAGACTAAGATAATCATCCAAAATGGGAGGTTATCACCCCCCCTAACTTAGAGTCTAGCTTGTCCTCAAGTTAGATAGAGCTGAGACATGTAATGGCAAGGCGATTTTATTTAGTTAGGATTTCCATACTCTTGTTTCAATTCTTAACCCGAGTTCCCCTCGGGTCATATCAAGGCTTATTGCTTGCCTTGACTCTTTCATGTTTTGAGAGTTGCTCGGGTCTCAGGTTCTTTCCGTATCTCGTAGTTTGCATTGGGACCACCTTTATTTTGTTCATGTTGTTGACTCTAATCAACTTTATACCTCTCTGAAAGACCTACTGGAAGCTAGAGAGGGTATGAGGGTTGGCTAAAGGCTTGAAGTGTAGCTCCCCCTTCAAGTGGGGGAGGGGCTGTCTATGCTTTTTAGGATCTCACTACCGGGCACGACACATCTACCTTTATGAGGGCAGATGAATGTACCAGCCGGGTGAGTCCTTTATGAGCCTTTCATATATTTAGATACCTTAGGGTTCCACTACCGGGCACGACACATCTGCCTTTGTGAGGGCAGCGGAATGTGCCGGCCGGATGAAACCTTCATTGGTTCTTTATATAGATCCTTATTCATGGCACAACTCTCATAATTTTATTCGTCTCTCTGGCTTTTATTCGATAACTCGCAGGCTTGGGTTTTGGGGTTTTGTTTGGGAATTTATTTTGGGCGGCCAAACCTCTTTTATTTTGAAGAGAGGAAAGCTGTTCTTAGGGTTTTTCAACATGCACTTATTTGGTTTGTGGTCCACTTACAGAACTTCTTGATTTGGAAGTTGCCTGATTCCCCTCTCGTCCTTGAGAGCTTGGCTTATTTCTGCCTTGATTTTGACCTATGGAGAGTCAGATAAAGAATTGAAGTAAAAGCATGAAAATCGATAGTGGAGTGACATTATTAAATCGCCATTAAATGTCTAAGTGCTATTTACTTTTGGGGACTAACATGATTCTAGAGTTAAGTGAGGGTGATTCTACTAAAAAAAAGGGTTAATTAAAAAGAAAGTTAAAAAGGAAAAATGTGTAAACCAAGAAAAGAAAAGAAGGAAGAGGGATGAAAAAAAGTGATACCTCGCCCTTGTCTAATGTACCCCCCCTAACTTATCACTCACTCTGTCCTCAGAGTGTCAAAGTGATAGGTTGAGAAGTGATTAGGACAAGGGCTGCAGGCTAAGGTAAATCTGCATTTGCCCCCAGTGAATAAAGTAGGTGGGATGCGAACTGTCCTCGTAGAGCGTGGTAATCCACGTCAGTCATCTCCTCTACTGGTCTTTGGAGAACGATGATGGTGTACATCTAGTAGAGGATGTGGAAGCCACAGTCGTTCGATTGTCAGATTTGCTGGGGGCATTTGTGGCAGAAGGAAGGGCGGTGGAAATGCTCTTTGTCGTACGCCCTTGTATGCTGGCTCAGAAAATCGATTAACTTGTCGGCGCACTCCTTTGCTGCTACTTCTGTTGGTGTCTTTGGTGTCATGATGTAGTTTCTCTGTCGTGCGTTATACTGGCTATCAGAACTGTTATATATTGTGGTTGTTCCTTCTGGGAGATTTTTTGCCAGGAGCATCCAGTGCTCGTGATAGAGGAAAGGTAGCATGATGAACGTCGGCGTTGTGTGCTGGAGATAGGAGATTAGTGCATCAGTTGTGCCAAAGTTCTTGAGCTTTAGAAGATCATCTTTCATATATGGGGACGCCATGTATGTTGTTGGGTTGTTTTGGCCAAGTAGAAACTGATAGGAGGCCATTAAGCTTACAGAGAGCGGTCCTTTGATTTGTAAAGTCTCTCGTAGTGTGTCAGCCATTACAAGAATGTCTCTAGACATGAATACGAACCCATCTTTGTCGGCTGAGAGCCGCTGCATAATGAGACACAACTCGAGGTCGGAAAGACCTTTGCAAGAATCGCGGTCGAAATCAGGAAAGGTTGGTTTGATGGCAGACAGAGGATCGATATTGCTTGTAGCTTGCTCGGTATCGGCGACTGTCATATTGGTCTTTTCTGACTCTTTCAGAGTTTTTCGGAAGGGTCGCCGCTGCGGTCGCTGGATAGCTGAGAAGAGGTAGCGAGGAACATCATCTGGTGCCATAGTTGGGTCCTTGAAGAACCGCCTATCACAGATGAGCTCCATGGCATAACGCCCGCGCAAGGAATGGAAATCTTCAGAAACCAGATCAGTAAATGGGATTTCCTGGTTCAGCGCTTGGATGTGACGTATGGTGCAGAAAGCGCAATCCCCAGATCCCTCAGCGGCTTGAACTTGAGGGTTTATGATTTTGAACCAAGGCTGGCTCCAATCTTGGCGGAGAGATGGGCGCGCGGCCCAGATTAACTTAAGCAGCCAGAAGGGTATACACCTTGCTTCTCCTACTGCTTCACCGACAAAGTTTATTGTGCCGGCTGGTAGCTCGGCGCCATAGAAATTATACACCTTGGCATCCCGAGCCTCGGTATCCACGATCATAAAAAGCCAGTGGTCCGAAACTTAGAAAGGCACAGTCAGATAGCGTGCCCGACGTGTTAAACCAGTACGTAGCCGCTCGATCGACCTTGCTCTTATGTCTTTGTATAAAAGGCCAACAGACAGAGAAGGCGAGGCATTGAAAACCGGTTGTTGCCGCTTATGACTTCTATATATTTCGATGCTATTGGCGAGGAGGACACGGAAGATTGCCATAGGCATCGTGGACCGAGGTCGTAGGATGCTGCAGAAGTCTTCACGTGTCATCTTACACCTAGTTTTGGTATTAAGATAAATTATGTCTTCCCCCGCCTTTGCATCATCTACTATAGTGTTCAGTATAAAAATATCCTGAGCATCTAATGTGGAGATGGCCGCCATGTCCAGGTCATGCATTTTATGCGGCAGAGGTGGTGGCGGGGGAAGCTCTTGTGGAGGGAGAGAAGTAGGTTGTTCGAAGGCATGTTCATGGCCTGGTAGGTCATCGTCCGAGTCAGAGGCAGAATCGAGGTCTTCGTCGGTGTCTAAACTTACTCGTTCTGCCTCGCCCTCGTCATAGGGAGAAGGTGTGGAGAGAGGTGGAGCAGTTGTTTTTGGTGGGCTGGCGCTGGTTCCTAGTATCACTGGTGGAGCTTAACGTAAGCCGCGTCTTTAGCAGCTTCCCCGATAGATCCCAGCATGGAATAATCAAAGAATTGGTCCCCGTATGACATGTTGACATTATCGTTATGTGGGGACTTGGGGTGATTGTTACTGTCATGGTGACCTTTGTCGGAACCTCTGTGAGAAGGTTCTGCTGCATTTCTAGGGTCCTCTCCGTCATCATGTTTATCACCAGAAGAGGTGTTATCTTTGTTTGAATCAACAGATGAGTCAGAGTCATCTTCTTCGTCGTCATCGCCATCCTTGTCGTCCTCAGCCTTGTCTGCTTGCTTTTTACTTGTGAACGTTTTGCACCACCGATGGGTGGCTTGTAACTCATCGAAGGCCACTTGCAGATGCTCATGTGTTTCGAGCAGTGCATCATGGGATTCTTTGAGGTCGGTATATCTGCCTTCGGCGGAGAGGAGACGTGCTGTAAGATTCGTAACTTGAGCACGTAACTGCTGGATTTCATCATTATTGGACTCCTCTTGGCGATGTTGTAGCTGTGTGAGTGTGCTGTTGATGGTGTCCAAGCGCGTGCTCAGAACTTCTTGTTGTTGTTGGAGCTCACGGAGAGTCTCTGGCAGAGGTTGAGTCTGTGTGGAGATCTCATCGGCTTGCTTCGCCGTTGCTTCCTGCTGATGCTTCACTCCAAGGACCAGGTCCAGAAAGGTGTTATAGTGGTTGTTGATGTGCTCAACTTGCTTAGCCACCTCATCTTGTCGTTGCTGGAAGCCTTGGAGGATGGTGGGCAAGGCTCGGTGTTGTTCGTCGATCGTGGCCACCTGTTGTGATAAACCCTGCACACAAGAAAAAATAGAATTTAATATATTAGAAGGATCGGTGAGGAGGTTTCAGACAGTGTCGAATTGACGACCGAATTCCTCACTGATATTGGCAAAAGGGACCCCATGAGAGGAAGGGTGGGATGGTTGGGGTTTGCGTGGGATGGTGTTAGTGTCTTGCGGAAGAGACACTGATGATGCCCCGAGCTGCGTAGTGACTGTGGATGAAGTCACCAGCGGTGTCGGGGTGGTGGCGGGTGTGAAAAGTGGTGGAATTTGTGGTGAAAGCGGTGGCAGAGATACTGATGGGGTGGAAACTGTGGAGGTGAAAGGGAAGGTGGTAAAGTCGGGCATAGGGGTGGAGAAAGGGAAGCCTGAAGGAAATAAGGGTGATGAAGTGGATGTGAATGGTTGCGTGGATGGGATGTGGAAGAAAGGAGTGGTAGATGTTGGAATGGTGGAGGGTGGAGTGGTGGCAGCGGTTAGCTGCTCATGTAGACTCTGAATGAAAGAGTCGATTGAGGAGGAGGTTAAGATTTCTTCATGGAGGATCTCGGCCTCAGGATTTGGTTTAGATGTTGGTGTCCCCGACAGCTGTTGGGCCTGCAACTGCCTTCTGGAAGGTCGTTTGACAGGTATTTTTGTTGGTCGAGCTGTCGGGGCTGAGATGCTCAGCTCTGTTTGTCCCGCTGTAGCTTTCTTTTCGGTTAATTTAACCGAATCTAGTATTTGTGAAAGCTCCTCGTCCGGGAAGAGGAGCTGTTTGGTGTCATAATTTGCTAGCTCCGGAAGCGGGATAAGTGTTCTGGAAGACTTAACCATTGGGCAGAAGATGTAGTGTAATTTCCCATCCTTTTCCTTGATGATGAAGGAGTTCTTCAGGGTTTGTTCATTGGTAAGGATGTCGCCCTTTAGTTGTGTGCAGCGGGGTAGGGGTCTGTCCATCTTGAGATATTTGATAATAGATGTGACATGCCCTCCCATGTAGATCTCTTTCCCCAGGCTGGAGGTTGATAGTTTCTGGATCAGTTGTCATCCGATATTGACCGGCCTCTCGTTAAGAGTAGAATAGAGAACGAAAAGATCTGAAATTGTAACGTTTCCCCCTTATGTCCTGAAGAAGAGTGCGCCAGCGAGAATTTTGTGCAGGGTGCGCACAAAGCCAGAGTGGATATTTGACGCTTTGCACGTCTTCACATCATAGGTGGGGATCTCGGTTAGAGTTTTCCAGAATTTGTGTTTGTTCAACTCTGAATGTTCGTTCCCCACCTCCATGACTTTCCGCAACTGGTCCTGGTTGTCAATGAAGATTGTGTTCATCATATATTCCGTCAGGACAACCTTGCTGCCGATAATTTGGGTGACAAGCCTTCTGTCACCTCCGTCCCGTGACCTTTCCATGATGTCGACGGGCTCCTTGGTCAGAAAAGTGAAAAACTCAGTAGTGGTTCAGAGTAAGATACTTCAGGTACTAGGCACAACCTGGCGAGGTTGACTTTTTCTAGCACGTTGAAGATGCGGTCGTATATCCCCATCTTAAGCAGAATGCTGGAGAAAACATACTTGGTGGGTTTTAGTATTTTGTCAGTGGAGAGGTTGGTTTGGATGAAGAGGTTTTCTGGTGGTGGTGTAGTGGTGGTGATGGGAATGAAAGTGGGGATGGTAACAGGGATGGTGGTGGTAGTAGCGGGAATGGTGGTGGTGGGTTTTGCAAAGGGTTGATCCATGGCCGAGGCAGGTCGAACTTGTTTCCTTGCCCGTTTCTTGGACGGCTGCCCAGATGCAACTTCCTGGACTTTGCGCTTCCCCATTTGTTCTTCGGCTGGGGATTCCTCCTCGGGATTTGGCTCGCACTATGAGCCTTCATCATCGTCAGAAAAGATATCTTCCACTGCTTCATCGGTCGCTTCTATTAGACAGTTGGTGAGTCGGTCATTGTCGACCAAAACCTCCATCATTTTGATTTTTGGAGGGGCCTTCCTAGTTTGGTTGAAGACATCTCTGATATTCTGGAGTCCGGCTATCTCTTCCATCATTTGCTCCCTTGTTAGAGAAGGAGGAGCTTCAGATCCGATGGTTTTCTTCGCTGATGGTGTCATGGCTGCAGAATGGGAGATCAAGAGTTAGAAAATCATATTAGAGAGATTTGATTTTATTAATTTATGTATGTTTATGGAAAAAATGAATGTGCAAGGCCAAACGGTCTGAAGACCGTTTGATCCCAAACAGTTTCAGGGTCGTTTGGTTCCAAACGGTTTCAAGACCGTTTGGTCCCAAACGGTTTCAAGACCGTTTGGTTCCAAACGGTTTCAAAACCGTTTGGTACCAAACGGTTTGAAGACTATTTGAGCCCAGACGGTTTCAAGACCGTCTGGTCCCAAACGGTTCCAAGACCGTTTGGTTCCAGATGGTTTCAAGAGCGTTTGGTCCCAAACGATTTCAAGATTGTTTGGTTCCAAACGGTTTTAAGACCGTTTGGAAAGTGAAGCGTCGCACAGCCATCGGCGAAGAAGAAGATGAAGGAGAAACGTCGCGGAGACGGAGGGGGCGCCGGTGACGACGGAGAAAGCGGCGATAAAAGCTATGGTGAAAAAAAATGATAAAAACGACAGTGACTCTGGCGATGAAAATGGAGGTGAAGACGGCGGGGATGGACAGAGCCGTTGGTGAAATCGGCGAAGATGATGGTGATGTCGGCGATAGAGAAGGAGTTCGGCAATGCCGTGAGGAGCTGGCAGTGACCAGAACGGCGGCGGTGCGCAAGCAAAGGTACTGTTGTCGGTGTCGCGATGGTGACGCGCTCACCTTGTTGTAGGGAGAGCGACGGAGGCGAGGTTGATGGAGGTGCGATCGTGTGGGAACAAAGGCAATGAAACAGGGCTAGCACGGGAGTTGCAGATTTCTCGGGAGTCGAAGGAAAGAAAGACGAAGGGGTAGAGCTTATATTTATAGGAAACGGGGGGTTGACCTGATAAAAACCCTAAGTCAAACGATTTAGCGACCGTTTGGACTACAAACGGTTTGGAGACCGTTTGGTTCCAAACGGTGTCAGGACCGTTTGGTTCAAAACGGTTTGAGGACCGTTTGGTTCCAAACGGTTTCAAGACCGTTTGGTCCCAAATGGTTTCAAGACCGTTTGGTTCCAAATGGTTTGAGGACCGTTTGGGCCCAAACGGTTTCTGGACCGTTTGGTTCCAAACGGTTTCAGGACCGTTTGGTCCCAAACGGTTTCAAAACCGTTTGGTGGGGTTAAGGTCGAACGAGTTTTTATATTTTTATGTTTGTTTTAGTTATATGGATTTTTTTGTATATTTTCATTTTGTTATTTTTATGTTTGTTTTGGTTTGTATAAGAGATTTTTTTTGTATTTTCATAAGATAAGCCTATGGTAATTAAAAGAGCGAGAAAGAAAGAATCAGAAATCTTGGGTTGCCTCCCAAGCAGCGCCTGGGTTTTACATCGCTGGCTCGACGAAGCTGTAATAGAGTTATGTTGTTGGTATAGCATCCTTAATTTCTATGGTTTGTCTTGGCATTTTGTCTTCCAGAGAGTAGTATCTTTTTAAACGGTGACCGTTGACCGTCCTTTCTCCTCCGTTGTTGTCTATAATAATGGCAGCTCCAGTTGGGTAAATATGTTTTATAGTAAAGGGCCCGGACCATTTTGTTCTAAGTTTTCCAGGAAATAGTTTGAGCTTGGAGTTGAAAAGGAGCACTTCGTCGCCAACGGCGATATCTTTTCTCTTGAGATGACCATCATGCCACATTTTTGTCTGCTCCTTATAGATTCTGGCACTGTGATAGGCGGTCGTTCGGAGCTCTTCTAACTCCTGCAACTGGAGTTGTCTATTCTCACATGCATTTTTAAGATCGAAGTTTAATTGTTTGATTGCCCACCAGGCTTTATGTTCCAGCTCTACTGGCAGATGACAATACTTCCCGTACACCAAACGGAACGGGGTTGTTCCGATTGGTGTTTTATATGCAGTTCGGTATGCCCAAAGGGCATCAGAAAGTTTGGTGGACCAATCAGTGCGGTTTTTGTTCACCATTTTTTCAAGAATCGCCTTTAGTTGTCTATTGGATATCTCGACCTGACCACTTGTCTGTGGGTGGTAGGGCATGGCGACTTTGTGATTGACTCCGTACTTTTTCAGTAAAGCTTCAAAACTGCGTTCCAAGAAATGGGTCCCGCCGTCTGATATGACAGTTCTTGGAACTCCAAATCTTGGGAAAATAACGTCTTTGAACAATTTAATAACAGGTTTGGAATCGTTGGATACAGTGGGTACAACTTCGACCCATTTAGAGACGTAGTCTACTGCGACCAAGATGTAAGAGAAGCCATAGGATGGGGGGAAAGGGCCCATGTAGTCTACCCTCCACACGTCGAAAAGCTCAATTTCCTGCCACAAGGTGAGGGGCATTTCGTCTCTTTTTGATATGTTGCCAGAAAATTGGCATTTGTTACAGGCTTTCACAAAATCGTACGAATCCTTTGATATGGTGGGCCAGAAGAAACCGGATTGTAAAACTTTTATAGCTATTTTCTTAGCACTCATGTGCCCCCCTGTAGGTCCCGAATGGCAATTCTCTAGGACCGGGGTTATTTCCTCTTCTGGCAAGCAGCGACGGAAAAGTCTGTCAGCGCAAAGGCGAAAAAGATAGGGTTCATCCCAATGATATTATTTTATGTCATGAAGGAACTTCCTTTTGTCATGATAAGAAGCAGAGGGGTGGATAATCCATGTGGCTAGATAATTGAGAATATCCGCGTACCAAGGGAATCCATGGGTGGCCTTCATAAGTTGGTCATCTGGAAGGGAATCCCAGATAGGGATTTTATCCTCTTCTTCAACTTCGATACGGCTGAGATGATTAGCTACAACGTTCTCCACTCCACTTTTATCCTTAATTTCCAAGTCGAATTCCTGAAGCATTAGCACCCAGCGGATGAGCCTAGGTTTGGCATCTTGCTTTTGAATCAGGTATCGAATAGCTGAGTGGTCGGTATAAACAATGAGCTTAGAGCCAATCAAATACGAGCGAAATTTTTCAAATGCATAGATGATAGACAGAAACTCTTTCTCCGTAGTGGTGTAGTGTTTCTGCGCTTCATCTAGCGTTTTAGATGCGTAGTAGATAACATAGGGTTTCTTATCAATCCGCTGTCCTAGAACAGCCCCTATGGCATAATCACTTGTGTCGCACATGATTTCGAAGGGCAGTGACCAATCTGGAGCTCTTAGAATAGGAGCGGAGATTAACGCATCCTTAAGGGTAGAGAAACTTTTTATACACTCCTGATTGAATATGAACTCAGCATCTTTAGTCAGGAGTTGGGTCATGGGTTTGGCAATCTTTGAGAAATCCTTGATGGATCTCCTATAGAATCCTGCATGACCCAGGAAAGCTCGAACTCCTCTTATGTCCTTTGGAGGTGACAACTTTGAGATAACATCGATTTTTTCTTTATCAACCTCTATTCCTCTATCACTTACCCTGTGTTCGAGGATGACACCTTCTGTTACCATAAAATGGCATTTCTCCCAATTCAAGATAAGGTTCATTTCCTCGCAGTGTTGCAGAACTTGTCCAAGGTTTATTAAACAGTTGTCGAAAGAATCTCCGTATACTGAGAAATCATCCATAAACACCTCCATGACGGATTCTGTTAAACTGGCGAATATAGCAGACATACATCGTTGGAAAGTGGCAGGTGTGTTACATAACCCGAACGACATTCTTCTAAAGGCATATGTCCCAAAAGGACATGTGAAGGTGGTTTTTTCCTGGTCCTCCGGGTGTATGGGTATTTGGTAAAACTCGGAGTAACCGTCGAGGTAACAAAAATATTTTTGGTGAGCTAGGCGTTCCAGGACTTCATCAAGGAAAGGTATAGGGTAGTGGTCTTTCCTTGTGGCTTTGTTCAACTTTCTATAATCAATACACATTTGCCATCCAGTTACAGTCCTGGTAGGCACTAGTTCATTTTTATCATTGAGCACTACAGTAGTGCCCCCTTTTTTTGGAACAACCTGAACGGGGCTGACCCACTGGGAGTCAGAAATAGGATAGATCATGTCGGCTTTGAGTAATTTAAGAACCTCCAGACGCACTACCTCCTTTAGATTAGGATTTAGTTTTCTTTGATGTTCTCGAGAGGGCTTGAATTCGTCAACCATAGGAAGTCTATGCATACACAAGGCTGGATTTATGCCCGTTAGGTCAGTTATCTTATATCCTATGACCTTTTTATGCTTCCTCCGCTCGTTTAGGAGCTTTTCCTCTTGATCTCTTGTAAGGGTGGAGCTGATGATAACTGGGCACAATTTTTCCTTATCTAAGAAAGCATGTTTAAGCCCTGTGGGTAAGGTCTTCATTTCAGGGGCTTTTGGTGGCTTAGCTGCTTCTATAGTGGTAACAGCTTTAAGTTCTTCAAAAGTGGCCTTTGGCACTTCTTCAGCCTTTTCTAGATGTTGGAGGCACTGTTGAACTAATTCATTCACGGAGAATTCAACCTCCGGATTGATTAGAACATTTTCAAGTTCGTCAACTGGCTCAGAGATTTCCAACTGTGACATTTGTTGAATAGCATCGAGGAGGAAGACCTCCTCTTGGATGCTGGGGCCTTTCATACTATTAAGGACTCGGAATTGAATTGCTTCTTTTCCAAGCCTAAGAATGATGGTACCAACTTCAACGTCAATCAGCGCTCTGGCAGTGGCAAGGAATGGTCTGCCAAAAATGATTGGATACCTCAGGTCTTATTTAATGTCCATGACAACGAAGTCGCATGGTACATAAGCATCCTTGCCTATCCTTACCGGGATATCTTCAATGATCCCCAAAGGTGCGGTTATAGTGGAATCAGCTAATTGGATAGTCATTGTTGTAGGCAGCAATTCAGTGAAACCCAGACATTTGCACATTGAGTAAGGCATAATAGATATGTTGGCCCCAAGGTCAGCTAATCCCTTTTTAGAAGATGCATTGCCAATGCAACATTGGATTCCGAAAGAACCTGTGTCCTTCTTCTTTTTGGGCATCTTATTTAAGATGATGTCCGAAGTGGTCTGAGCAAGCTTAACAGTTTCTAGCTCCTCGGTGATGTATTTTCTTGATAGTAAGGTCTTGAGGTATTTCGCCCAGGCTGGCACCTCGGAAAGAGCATCAAGGAGCGGGATATCAATGTATAGTTTCTTCATTGCCTCTTTGAACTTTTGAAACCTGGTGTCCATCTTTATTTCTCGTAATCTTCCTGGGTATGGGATTCTTGGTTTATATTGCAAAACTTTAGGTTCTGTGAACACTTTATCTTTGCCCTTTGTGTCCTCGGAGGGCTTCTCCACTCCTTGTTGCGGGTTCTCATTCATCATGAAAGCAGGGGTATCATCATTATCTAGGGTGATCTTGGTAGTCTCATGAAGAATGCATCCAGATCTGGTGGTGATGGCATTCAACTGCTCATGTCTGTTTTGTCCATGCTTAGGGTTTGATTCAGGCTACCCAGCAAATGTACATGCTGGGGGCTTCAATTGTGCAGCGATCTGAGCAAGCTGAGCTTCAACTGCTTTTTGCTGAGCCTGCTGGTTAGCTAGCATAGTTTGCTGTGATTGTAACATCTGCCTGATCAAGGATATTTCATCTTCCGGTTGGGCAGGAGCATTTTTCGGAGGAATTGGTTGCTGGGTTTGTTGAGATTGTTGGGGCGGTAACGCCAGCTGAGGTTGCTGAGTATGCAGCTGTGGGTGGAGCAGAGGATGAGTGTACTGGTAGTAAGCTGATTGGTTCCTGGGGTAGTTAGCCCTAGGAAAGTTAATCCTGGAATTCCCTTGATTTTGGTTGAAGTTGTTTGGGAATCTAGGTGTTAGCCTACTAGTAGATCCCCCCTGTGTTTGATGCTGAGGATTGGCAGTCCCAGCAGGGTTTCCATACTGAAACCTTGGATGATTCCTTGGCTGATTAGGGTTGTAGTAGACTTGCCCAGGGATAGAGTGGATAGAGTTAAATTGTTCCGGTAGTTGCTCTTCCGACTGATCAATGATAGGTTCATATGGTTGTGGTGGTGGATGCAGATCCATCATCACATTATATAGCATACCGCAGGAAAGAGTCAGATGGTCAGAAGCATGACAAGCCTTACAGGATCCCGTGACGGCTTTGACTTGTTGAACTAGTGGAGTTTTCTTCTTATCGATCTCTCCGAGAGAAGTCTCGAGAGCTTGCTATTTATGAACTATGGTTTTCAGGACTTCAGCTATTTCTTTCATCTCTATTGATTCTTCATCTTTGAAAACTTTGAGGACACCTTTACTGGCTGACCGTCCCCAGTTGGACTGGTTTTCAGCTCCGAGAGTAACAATCTTCCATGTGTCCTCGTAATTTTTCCTCATGAAGTTTCCTCTAGAAGAGGAATCTAAGAACTGTTTAATATCATCGCTTACTCCCCGGTAGAAGGTTTCTATCAGTTGATTCTGGGAGATTCCATGATGAGGGCATTTACGCAGAAGTTCTTTAAATCTCTCCCTTTCCTCAGCAAGGGTTTCTCCATGCAGCTGAGAGAAGTGGTTGATCTGCCCTCTGATTCCATAGGTCAGTGAGTGTGGAAAGAACTTCTCTAAGAACTTTTCCTCAAGAGGGGCCCATGTGGTTATTATTGGTTCTCTGTCAAGTGAGTTATACCAACTCAAGGCCCTCCCAGATAGGGTGAAATGGAACAGATGAAGCATTATCGCATCATAAGCGACACCAGCTTGTGGAACCAGGCGGCACAACGCCTTAAACCTTTTTAAATGATCCATGCAATCATCTCCAGAACCTCCGGAGAAAGATATGCCTTGCATGATCTGGATCCACTGGGTCTGAATCTCAATGTTGGGGATATTAATAATCGGAGGTCAGACCGGGTGGTTATCCTCAAAGTTCTTTGGGATAGCGTAGTCCCTCAGTTGTTTGTTTCTTAACTCCAACTGAGCAGCTTGGGTTGCTGCCACGGTTTCAACTCTGATTCGAGCTTGCTCTTCCGCACGAATCTCCGCTTGGATTTGGGCACGAGTTTCAGCGATGAGTTGTGCCCTTTGAGCGGTGATGGCGGCGTTGACCCTCTCCATTACCAAAGCAGCCTGGCGTTGATCTTCAGCCATTTGCCTGGCCCTTTCGCGATTGAGTCGAATGCGGTGGTGTAAGCTTCTCTCTACCTCAGAGTCAAACTCTGGATCAGGGCAGAATCTGAGGTTATGCGCATGTTGCATACACAATTTCTACCTGAGTAGAGAAAAGAAAACACCTTTAGATAATGACAAAGATATGATAGTTTCAAGAAGATATAAAGTTATGATTAAAAAGGAAATGTAAAATCCTAACCAACTAGAAAGGTACTAAGTGAAATTACAACGTTCCGTTGTCCCCGAAAATGGCGCCAATTTTTGATGGAGCTTCCACTTACGTGGAATTGCGTGCACCACTAAAATTCCTAAAGATGGTAAGTCTTTAAGTTTAGCCTTGCTTATACTAGATAGAAAACTCCACCCACGTATGCTAAGATACGTGGAAGTCTTATCGCAGTATAGTTAAGGGTCGAATCCATAAGACAATGGTCTTGTTGCAAGCAACAAGATGGAAAACATATGGAACTTCACTCGGTTACTTACTAGCAGGTACTTATATTGAAAGTTGGATTTTGATGTTTTTAAATAAGAACATGAAAAGTAAAGAAAGCAGGTAAATCTAATGAGTTAAACTATGATAAAATATCACTAAGATGTGATCGGTTTTTCACCACCACTACACATCGATCAATACATGTAAAGCAAAACTTAACCTGCAAAAAGAGTCCAGTCAGTTAGTATCCCTGTAGACTTAGCCTCCTTTCAGAGAATCTAACTACGAGAAGTACGGGAATGTTGAAACGCCATCCATTCCCGAACAAATGGTCACATTACTTTGCATCATTCCCCTCGCAAAGTGTGTTCCTCGACTTATCAAGGTTGCACTTCCATACGTCAACTGATTCCATTTCATAGTATGAAAGTGCAATGGATGATAGTGAGTTTACTCCACTTCTTGAGATACACTTCTAGATACCGAAATAGATGCATGGTGAATACATGCACCAAGAACCAACATACAAACGAGTTTCGAATCTAATAGCACAAACGTAGACAATTCATACTAAGAGATAAAAGATAACACAAGTTGGAGATCAAGCAACATGCATTCATTAATCGTTTGATGTCGAACTAACAAAGATAAGAACTCTATATTACAACCTAAGGATTACATTGACATGATATGAAAGCATGGGTAGCGGGGCTACTCCCCATACCCTAGTGAAGAAGACTACTCGCTCATGACTAGGACAAAGAAGGAGGCAAGAAGAGAGAGAAAGAGCATCATCCCCACAAAGGAGAGAGGAAAGTCAACCCCTTGGAGAGAGAGAGAAACGATCCACCATCTTCACGGGTTGCTTGATGACGAGATCTCCCTCTTCCCACCTTCTTTGGCAGAGAGAGGGAAAGCAGCTTCGAGATGGAGTATGAGTCTCAGACCGGCAGCCCCCAGGCGGAGGATGGAAGTAGCAAGAGCTCTGGAATGATTGAGGCAGCCTTTGGGCGTCTGAAAACTCCATCCTGGTGGAGGACCCTTAGGGTCTTATTTATAGGTCTTAAGTGAAGTCCAAACGGTTTGGAGGCCGTTTAGACCTCAAGGCCGTTTGGGCCTGAGACCGTTTGGATCTCAAGACCGTTCGGATCTTGAGACCGTTTGGGCCTCAAGACCGTTTGGACCTTGAGACCGTTTGGGCCTCAAGGCCGTTTGGACCTCAAGACCGTTTGGACCTCAAGACCGTTTGGACCTCAAGACCGTTTGACTCCATGCGGTCTCGGGACCATTTGGCTTCATGCGGTCTCGGGACCGGTTGACTCCATGCGGTCTTGGGACCGTTTGGCTTCATGCGGTCTCACGACCGTTTGA
Source organism: Alisma plantago-aquatica (assembly GCA_963693085.1). Classification (NCBI taxonomy): domain Eukaryota; kingdom Viridiplantae; phylum Streptophyta; class Magnoliopsida; order Alismatales; family Alismataceae; genus Alisma; species Alisma plantago-aquatica. Next base: position 887,330,981 of record OY856414.1, on the reverse strand, counting down.
ACTCCATGCAGTCTCGGGACCGGTTGGCTTCATGCGGTCTTGAGACCATTTGAACTCCATGCGGTCTCGGGACCAGTTGGCTTCATGCGGTCTTGAGACCGTTTGAACTCCATGCGGTCTCGGGACCGTTTGGCTTCGTGCGGTCTTGGGACCGATTTGCTTCATGCGGTCTTGAGACCGATTGACTCCATGCGGTCTCAGGACCGTTTGGCTTCATGCGGTCTTGGGACCGTTTGACTCCATGCGGTCTTGAGGTTGAGTTATTCTTTTGTGGTTTTTTTGTGTTTTTCTGCATGTATGAAAGGGAAAAGTTAGTCTGATGGTATATTTACAAAGAAGGGGTAAATTTGGGATTATGTATAGTTTTAATTTGGAAAGAGTATGGAAAACTAAAGAAAAAGACTAAGATTATCGTCCAAAATGGGAGGTTATCACTCCACCCTTTAGTTGATTGGTGAACTCACCCTTCTGGGGAAGGTCCTAATGTAGGATTCCTTCTTGGATCACATGAGGAGGTTAAGCTTTCTAGACACAGCCTGACCCCACAAGTTTAGGGTTATGGATCCCCCATAGGTCCTTTTCCCATTCATGGGTTTGACCCACCCAAGGTTGGTACACCATCCCTAAAAGTTGAATTGAGTATTTTTATTCATTCTTAGGTAACAGTTAACTACTTGTGTTTCATATATATGTTCACACCTTTCAGATGCACCATGCATGGGAGATTGAATCACTCAACTCACTTGGAATTTCTCTTTCCTTTTTCCATTGCTTAGAGTTTGTGGGTCGGATTATTATTTTTCCCACACTAGTCCCATTACCCAGGATTAGGGTTTAGCTTAGGGTCGGGGACTACACACTACAACTTAGGGTTTCATCATCCATTGACCCAGTTAGGGTTTTACTAAACATACCCTAGTTTTGCCTAGGGTTTACTGAGGCAACCCTATTTCAGGGCTTCAACTTGTGCCATTTTGTACTTTATTCACATCTAAACATAATAGAATGCAAGTTCGATTCCCCAATTTGAATGTTATTGTCAAATACAATTATGGATGTTCTTTGCATACTTTTCAGGTACTTGGGGCATGCTTTGGATGGATGATAGAAGGAAGGAGTTCTGGGGTTCCTCCACTCATGGATGGGTCCAAAGAAGGCCCTAAAGTTCCCTCAACCTACCCCTAATGGCCAAGGTTCAACATCAAGCAAAGAAGTCCATTAATCATGAAGATTGAAGTTAATATTGCTACTGACGACCCCAACATGGCCATGGTGCCAAGGAACGACCGTGCTAGCCAATGCACAAGTTACATGGAAATCTAAGACAAGCTACAACAACATTGCCACCACGGTCGTGCTGGGTAGCACGACCGTGCCATGAAGCCCCTAAAATGGCCGTGCTACCCAGCACGTCCTTGCTAGCTAAAGACAAAATGGTCATGCTAAAGGGAATGACCTCCCCTCTAACTCTACCACCACGGTCGTGCTACCCAGCATGACTGTTCTACCTAGCCTCCACCACAGCCATGCTGCCCAACACGAAAGTTCTACCAGCCTCCATTTCACAACTTCAACCTGTGATTTTTCCACTTTCTTAGAATGACCATTCCACACCACCACGATAATATCCACTTCTACCCACCATGGTTGTGTTTCCCATTACGGACGTTCTACCACCTAAACCCTACCATTTTCTATACCATTTTTCCAACAATGCCCCTACTTACCCTAGTGTTTCCACCAAAACCTATTTATACATGGGTGGTGGCCACAACACTAGGTTAGATTCCATTACTCCTCTACACCCACTCTTGAGCATTCATTGCAATATCTTTGTATTTATGCTCTCCACCCACCATTTCCACCTTATTTCCACGATGAAAACCTAGTTTTCTAGGTTTTCTACCATAAACCCTCCATTTTCATGCCCATCATCCACTTTGGAGGAAGGAGGTCACCCTATAGCATCTAGGATGTGAAGAAGGAAGATGTACTTTGAGCTCCATGGAGTCCTATCCCCTTCTTCCCCTTTATTTTATCTTTTCTTTGATTATGTCTAGCTAAGCCCCTAGTGGTGGGTTTCTTGGGGTTAAAATGTGACTTTGATACCATGTTGGGGGGAAATTAACTTGTAATGAACATAATTTCATTCTATGATGATTGCCTTTGATTCTATCTCATTTCCCATTATCTTGCATGTGGGTTTTTCTATTAAACATAAATTACTTGCTTTGTGATGCTTGATGACACTTAGCTTTTGGGAGGAATTGGAATGTATGGAGCAATCATAGGAATGGCTCTTAGGTCCAATTAGTGAATCCCTAGCTAGCCCCCTTTGTTCCTACATATATCTCCCTTCTCCTATAAGTGATTGTGAGATCTAAGTAGCTAGTGTAAGTGTGATTAGTGCAATTGCCCAGTGCTTCCTAAAGGCTAGATGGCAAGTAACATGAGGTGAAAAACCCTCATCTCTACTCCCATTCCTACCCTTGTCTCTCAATTGCCCTAATACCCCTTACCCTAGAAAACTAGAGTTGACAAGTCCTACTAGAATTACACCTAACCCTAGTTCTCCAATTAGTAGTATTGGGTACATTCTAATAGCACTTGCCTTGTTGTTTGGTTTGGTAATCTAGATTGATTTTTGATAATTGCATGCCATGTTGACATCCCCCAACTAATATCAAATCACATTCCCAAACAGCCCACCTACCCAATCCATTGCTTGAAACCCACCTTAGCCTCCTTGGTTGTTATTGCTAGTGTAGTGTAATTATCTTTGTTTTTTCTAGCTAATTTCTTAGTCTTGTTAATTAGGGTTACTTAGATTCTTGCTTGCTTTAGTGTTTAACTTAGTTCTTAGTTGCTAATTGCCTTGATAGAGTAGTGTAGTTCATCTTGCTCTTATTTAGTCGATTGCTTAATCTCCTAACTTGCCTAGGATAATCTTTTTTGAAAGATACCACATTCATTACATTAATGCCATACGACATCTACATGTAAATGGAGATACACAAACCGGACACAAAAAAGTAAAGACCAGATACAATAACCAGAAACTCATATTGGAATGTGATAAGAACAATGATGTGTTGATCTCTCTTCTATATCACTGACCAAAATAACTTTTTATGAGAGATTCCTTCAACCTGAGATAATATCTGATATAGAGTATATGCTCCAAACCAGTGACCGAAGAAGGGATCACCTTTGCACTTGCTGCCATATAACAAAGAAACAAAAGAAGACCTAACATGAAAGGAGGACACAAACCACACGACAACAAAGAAGCTATAACTCACTAAAGAAAACTACAAACATAGAGAAAAATAACACATAACACGCCGCACTATGGCACCAGCAGAAAAAGCCAATACGGATACCTTTCAAGGACAAGAAAAGGAGCAGAAAAGGTCGGAGGAAGAACAATGATGGGGGATAGAAAACACAGCAGAACCCCACCACCACTCACTAAGAATCCTAACTCGATCGCAATCGAGAGAGGAACATAAGTGACGTCTCCAATCCCAAGACCCCTGATTATCCCCTACCCCAGAAAGCCAATAGAGAAACCGAGGGAACACCCACCAAACCTCAGACGGCAGATTAGACACAAGGCACAAAGAAAGGAAGACCCCAACAACCTAGACCTACAAACTACCTACAAACTACACAAAGACAAACAGACTGGGAGAAAAAAACTAAAAAGAAGAGGGAAATGGGAAGAAAGGAGCCCAGTGTTGAGGAAGCCCGTGCCGGAGAAACGCTGGAGATGCCAAGAGGCTCTACGACCACAAGGGATCCAGAGCCCGCCTTTGTCTCCAGATCATTGTGAGCAACCCGTCCGTCTCCATCAGGGTCTAAAGCCCGAAGTCCCAACACGCGATCCCCACCTTCGGACCTCCCTGAGCACCAGGCGGCCTAAGAGAGACCCTGGGGGAGCGGTTCAGTGCAAGGACGGAGGACGAAACCCCTCCCCCGAGCCGTCGCTGCCCGTAGGGGGAAGCCCTAGTCGCTCTCCCTAATCGCCAGAGCGGTGCTCCAACAGACGCCTAGGATAATCTAGTTTTTGGTAATCTAGTTTTCATATTGCCTTCACTTTCTTGATTGCTTAGTGTAGTCAAACCAAAACCCCTTTTAAACCATTCAACTATAATCTCTTATTTAGGAATGTAGAAAATTCTAACTTAGCTCTAGTGCCCCCTCTATCCCTGAGGATTGATCCCTATATTTTCCTCTTATCTTTACTACAATAGTACCATGTGCGCTTGCGGGTGACCTATTTAATATTGTGACTGAGTCTTTTTGGGGTTTTTATAAATATCAAAAGATCCCAAGTGTGTTCGAGTTTTGTGGGGTGCATCTAATCAAACTTAATTGGTTAGTGTGTGCACCTCTAGCTTGTTAATGCCTAAATTTCATGGCATACTAGATCACACTCATGTCACCCACTTGCCTATGTTAGTAAAGTACATCCACTTCTTCTCTAGCATGTCCTCAGACACATAATTCAGTTGAAGACTTCAACAAAATCCTCTCATGTGATTGGAGGTGCACCCATTGCCCTTGAGTTGAGGATGTTCTCCCAACATGTAGCTACTCCCTTAAACACGTGGGTTGCAAAATGAACCCTAGAGTGCTAAGGGTAGTCCATGTCACAGAAGCAATGTTTCATGCCTTTAATCCACTCCTCAGCTTTAGTTAATACATCAACTTTTCCTTCACTAGAGAAAGAGTCAAGACTTAACTTGAGGAAGTCCTCTAGTGTCACCTCACGATTCCTTGGAAGATGGGGTCTTTGTCCCAAAACATTGTTGAGTTCTTGGACAAGGTCATCTATAGTTTCCTTAGGGTTTCTCTTGTGATTACTCCCTTCACTAATGAAACTAGTACCATCGTCCATCTTATCTTTTCCCTATTCAGATCTCTAAAGGGCCATCTGGATAAAGTACATATACCTAGGATTAGAACATATGAATCATAGATTTGCCTAGTTTCCATTCAAAATTTCTCTGATACCATAATGTAACATCCCACTTTTTAGACACACACACACACACATATTTATATATATATATATATATATATATATATATATACAAACACATCATGGATAGGAAGCATTTTACTCAAGGGGGGTTTCAAAATATGCTAATCTTTGCAATTAAAGTAAATGAATCACCATGCATTACTTGGAAATAGATTCATAGATAGGTTTTGGTCATGGAAACTACAACTAGTTCATCTTGAAATCTAAATCAATTAAGTTAGGCTTGAAATAACATGACGAAGAATAGTGTAAAGATATCTAAGAGTCTATATCATCTTATTAAATGGCACCCCACCAATTAAAGCTTGAAAAGCTTCTAGTTCTTGATTGGCCTTTATATTCTTCAATTTCTCTAACTACTATAGACATCACATCCCCAGCCATGCAAAACAAACATAACACATTAGTAAGAGGTACTTGGCATTTTATATAACACAAAGTAAACATGACATTTAGTAAACTTGACATGAAATAAAATTGGTATGCACTTGACCATGGATTTATCTTAAGCATTCCTTGAATATCTTAAACATGATGAATTGAATGAGTGAATATATGATGCCTCTCTTAATGCCCAATAGGATCCCATAATTGCTAGGAAGACCATAATGCTAGGAAAACTAAAAATGATCCAAAGGTCCATGATCAAGGTGCATATAAAAACTTAGTCAATTCCTTTATCTTAGATTTATACATAATCATCAAATGTCGTTATTTTTATTCTTAACCTTGACCATAACAAGATTTCACCCATTCAGTTCCATAATAGTATTTATCCCTCATAGAATCTTAATGGGATTTTTCCCTTCTTGAACATAATTCATTATTCATATATCATAGTCTTAGTTGAGGTTTTTATAATAGAACATAAGCATTGGGTCACACAATGATATCCATACATGAAGTTTTTAAAAAGTAGTCATAATTTCATGAATTATTATAATGTGCATAACCATAAAATAAACATTTAATAAACAAAAAGTTACTTGTTCTAGATATGCATGGCCCACTTACCTCTAGAAAACCACCTTAGGTCAAGTCCTCTGACTTGATTGAGCCTTTAATCGTCTGTAATTTGATTAAAATTATAATATGTTCATGAGTTCATAATCCTTAAACCCATATATTTTTAATTGAATTATTGAAGGGTTTTAATATGGAAAATAGAGTCTAAAAGCAAAACCAATTGGTTGAAAAAAAATCCTTTCCAACACATATTTTTACCTATTTTTCTGATTAACCAGTGATTTTACATGAATTTACAAGTAGTCATTCAATCAGAAATTACCAAAAAGCCACAGAGGCACTATTATCTAACTTAGTGAATAACTAGACCCCAACCCATGATATCCTGGCCCAATGAGGGAACTCCATGATGGTATCATGCTTCATAATCAAACAAGCAAGCGACGACACTAGAAAAATCCAAAATTACCTATACACAATGAATTGTTCAATTAAATGAACATGGGACAAGGGGTAACTCTACCGATGTTGATCTTCTTCCTTGAACGTTTTTGTATGAAAAACAATGGAGCTCCAAAGATCATCACCGTAAATCCTTGAAGTCCTATGGAGCATAGCTAACAAGTTGTTGTCTTTGTAGTTTCAAGGTGAATTCATAGAGGAAAGGCACGTTGGTGAATATATTCTTGTACCTAGACATTTCAAGGGGGAAAGGGAAAATAAAAGATGAAGAAATCAATTCAAAACCACATGAAAAATAAAAAAACATGACCATTGGGGTTAGGAGGACATACGTGACGTCAAGACGAAGTCACTCAGATCATTTCCATGGTTGGAGGAACACTTGTGGAGCCATGATAGTGAACTCCGGCAAGTGTCACAAAACAGCCTATAGGACATGATCTTCAGGGGACTTGCATGGAAAACCAACAATGCAAAAAGTAAAGAGGGTGTCATAGATTCTTTCCCAAACATTAATTGTACACGAGGTTTTAGAGAAACAAGGAGAGCATTGGTAGAAGCTTGAGAAGGAAGATCAAGCAAGTCTGAGAGTCTCGGGATCCTTGGGAAGGAATTGATGGTGGAGGAGAAAAGGATTTTGGTTGAGGATGGAGGAAGTACCCTTAAATAGGAATGGGAAAGCTCATGGTGATCTCTATGATTGGGTGGCGAGAAAGTGAAAGAAGTCCTAATTGGGTGTTTTGAAATAAGTTCTAATTGGGTGTTTTCTCCATAGACCAAAAGAGGGGTTGAGTGAGGGATTGATCAATTTGAGATACCGTTGCAAATTTATTTGTGAGGAAATTTCATGAAATGGTAGAGTGATGAGATGGAGAGATATTGAGGAAGGAAAGTTTATGATTAGGTGCCTAAATGAAAAATGAATCAGAGGAAGGGGGTGACCCTCTGGCTGTTTGATAGCGAGGGATTGAATGTGGGAGGTCGGATAGTGCGGGAGAGAAAAAAAGCTCTTGATAAATCAATAAATTTGAGACTTTCAGTCTAATACTCACATTAATGAATTCATGATGAATTCCTAGTCAAACTGTAGGGAAAACTTTCCCAATTAATTTGGAGGGTCAAACATGAACAAAATAAACCCAAAATTTGATCACATGCTAATAAGCTAGTCTAGATCCTTCTTAGTCTATAAATTTTGAGTTTTACATATCTTTTGCTCATAATTTCTATATTTGTCATTAATCTTAATTTTATGCATTAAAAGATTAGATAATGTGTAACACCTTTCCATAATTATTATTTTTAGTAAAAAACGAGATTATTAATGGTCATCTACATTTATGCCTTTTGGAAAAGTTTCCTGGAGAAGAGAGAAAGAGAGATTGATGATACTTTTTTGTGTTAAAACTATAAAAGGGAAAAGGGATTTTATTTGTCAAAGTTAACTTATTCCATATTTTTGAATTATACTTCTTTTTTTTGTTTTGAAGATTTTCAAAGATAAGGGAGAGAAAAATGTAAATGGAAATTAATATTCAATATTTTAAGTTAATTGCACTACATTATGACATATGTGTAATATAAAGTGTACTTTGAGTTTTCTTTTTTCTTTTCCCACTTCATTATTCAATATGAATTATCATTTCATGCTCTTTTACACAAGTCCTTCAAATATTTGTATTTAATAAAATCTTAGTTAAGTTTTAAATAAATTTTGAATATTGGGGTGTGATAAAAGCATGTCAAGGGTAAACCCTCCTCTATTACTAGATGCTGTAAGTATGGTCAAAAGGGGCACTTCAATAATGAATGCCCAAAAACAAGAAGTCCCACCACAAGAGAAGCCATAGGATGAAGGAGGACCACAACCAAGAGGGTAGATTCAAGAAGAAGAAAAAGAAAGAAAGAAGAGGCAAACATGCAACCCATGCCGGTTGGAAGGAGTCTTCATCTAGTGATTCTAGATTAAATGAAGGAGAATGCCACATGGCTCTCATGTCTTACAAAAGTGAGGAAGCAAGTGAAGTAAGTGAGGGAAATCTAAATTAACACCCTAAATATAATTATTAATATGATTCATGCTTCTTGTTCTTCTTATTCAAAGTGTAAATCTAAAAAGAAGATATCAGGGAAAATCATTGATGATTTATATTCTAGAATAGAAGTGCTTGAATAAATGAGGAAACTTGAAATGCTGGCGTAGAATCTTTATAAGAGCAATTTCTTGATCTTGAACACCAATATAATGGTGTATAAGTTGAAAATGGTTTTTATCTTAAGAAAAATGATGGTCTTAAAGATTAAAATCAAACTTATCTTTATGAAATAGTATTGCTTTGAACTAAAAATTATAGACTTCTTGTTAAGGTTAATTATTTAGAATCTAGACAATTTTTTCTTAGTAAGGAAGTGTCTAGTATTACTTTTGAAAATGATTATTATCTAACTACATTCCTCTATTTGGAGGCCTACTCATTGCATGCTCAAGATGATCTTGCTAGTCTTTCTTCTACTGACATAAGTCTTAGTGATGATAATCATATGATTAGAGCATCCTTGCAAAATTCCTCACAGGGAAGAAATCTCTAAATGATGTCCTGGAACATTGTACTCGAAAAGTGGGTAGTAGTGGTTTGGGATATGAAGGAGGCCCACAAAGCAAGGGCAAGGATACGAGAAAGAATAAGGGGCCTCCAATATACCATAGAGATACTTCTAACTCTAAGGTAACAATGGTTTGTTCTGATTGTAAGAGTGATGATCATTGCTCTACTTTTTTTCCTTATAAGAAGAAGGGGACCAATCCAAACATGTAATGGGTCCCCACGATAACCCCAGATCCCAAAGTTTGAATTGGGAACCAACCTATACTTTTCTAGTAGGAAAAATAAAAATAGATTGTTGATAGTGGTTCCTCTATGAATATGACTGGTGAGATGTGCCACATCAACTCCTTTGGAAGAAGAAAAAGGTTTCATGATTGTTCAGGACAACAAGAAAGGTAAAATGGTAGGTGGAGTGATGTAGGTGATTCACTGTGCATAAAGAATGTTCTTCGTGTGGATGGTATACATCACAATTCATTCTTCTTGTGGATGGTATACATCACAATTCAATTAGTGTTAGTCAACTTTGTGATGATGGCTATCTTGTTCTATTTGCATCACTAGAATGTCTACTTCTAGATTCCCTCGCTTACAATGTCATATATAAAGAAACTAGATTTGGAAATCTATATACTATTTTTCTAAGCTCTCTTATGATTATTCTTGGAAGATGCCTTGTTGTAGATTAAAATGTTATATCTTTGTGGAAACACAGGATGGGTCATGTAAATATGCATCAATTGAAGAAGTTGAGTAAAAATAAGTTGGTCAAAGGAGTTCCAAAATTGGATTTTAAGAAAGATGAGGGGTTCCAACCTTGTGCACAAGGGAATCAAACCAAATCCTCCTTTAAATTCAAAGGAGTCCTTAGTATCAAAAGAGATCTTGAACTTCTTTACATTGATCTATTTAGACCAATGAGAACTCAAGCACTTCGTGGTAGAAAGTATTTCCTGGTGATTGTCGATGATTTCTCTTTTTCTGGTTGCAAAGAGTGATAAACTATTTTTCTTGACTTTGGATTTAAAATGAAGCTTGTTGCTGAATCATCTCTATCCCTAGTGACTATGAGGGAAATTTTGAAAATGATTTGTTTGAAAGTTTTTGTGTAGAATTCAGTTACATGCACAACCTTTCTCCTCCCCTTTCCTCCGAACACCTCAACAAAATGGGTTAGTAGAGAGGGAAAATAGGTCATTGCAAGATATGTCTAGGAAAATGTTCTTGCAGTATGTCACTTCTAAGAAATTTTGGGTCGAAGCTGTTAGCACTGCTTGTTTTGTGCAAAATGGGTTTTTCTCACTTTCTTTTCTTATGAAAACTCCCTATGAATTATGGCATGGTAGAAAGACTTCAATCGACTTCTTTCATATTTTAGGTTTTCCATGCTTTATTTTTAAACACAAAACATTCTCTCGACAAGTTTGATTTGAAATTTCAAGGCTTTCTTTCTTGTTTTTAGAACTACTAGTAGATCTTATAGAGTGTTTAACATTGAACTGTCTAAGATATAAGAACAATCAATGTTAAATTTATATAGACTAACCCCTCAATTTCCAAGAATGATAATAATGATGATGATTTGGATGAGGTGATTCCTAGATTAAAAGAACTAGACATCAAAAACAAAAGAAAAGAGGTGGTGGAAGCTAAATGCTCAAGAGAAGATCAAAAGAAGGATCCCACTCTCCTCTTTGCAAAAGATCAACCAAAAGAGCTCATCATAGACAACTCATTTGAAACAGTGATGCATGAGCATCCTTCAACAAAGAACAAGCAAACAATGCCTTCATCTCACTACTTAAACCAAATAATGTCAAAGAAAATCTTGAGGGAGATGAGTGGATCATAGCCATGGAAGAATAGCTCAAGCAATTTGAAAAGAACAAAGTGTGGACTCTAGTGCCAAAACCAAGTGATAGGAAGATCATTGGCACAAAGTGGGTCTATAGGAACATACTGGATGAAAGTAGCAATGTGGTCAAAATAAGGCAAGTTGAGTAGCTCATGGTTACAAACAACAGGACGGTATTGATTCCATTAGAATGCTACTTACCTTTACTAGTCATAAATTTTCTTACTTTATCAAATGGATTTTTAAAAGTGAATTTTCAATGGAGGGATAGAGGAGGAATCTATGTGTCTCAACCTCCATCCTTTGAACATTACAAGCATGCTAATCATGTTTATTTATTATAAAAGGCTCATTATGGACTCAAACAAGTCCCTAGAGCATGGCATGAGAAACTAAGAAAATTTTCAATTGATAATGGCTATGCCATGGAAAATTTACTCCACTCTCTTTCTAAAACACACTTCTAATAATTTATCAATAATTCAAATTTGTGTTGATGATATCATTTTTGGAGGGATTGATCTTGTTGTTTGCAAGAAGTTTAGTTCTATAGTGCAAAGTAGATTTGAAATGATCATGATGGGGGAGCTCATATTCTTCCTTGGCTTTCATATCAAGCAAACAAAACATGGAAACTTCATCAACCAAAGAAAGTACAATAGTAAACTCTTGAAGCACTTTGGGATAAAAAACACAAAGCCAATGGATACTAACATGTCCAACACTTCCAAACTTTACAATGATGAAGAAGTTGAGAAGGTAAATCAAAATCTCTATAGAGGTATGATTAGTAGCTTACTATATCTAACTACCTCTAAACCAGATATCATTTTTAGTGTTAGCTTGTGTGTTGGATTTCAATCAAGCCCTAGAAAATTTCCACTTGTAGGAATTAAGAGGGCTTTTAGGAATCTAGCCAAAACCCAAAATTTTGGTCTATGGTATTCCAATTCAAGGGACTTTACACTTACAACCTATAGTTATGCAGTTTATGTCAGGTGCTTAGCTTATAGAAAGTGCATGTGTTGCACTTGCTTCCTCCTAGGACCATGTTTGGTTTCTTTGGTTCTCTAAGAAGCAAAACACCATGGCACTATTATCTATTGAGGATGAATACATGGCAATTGGTAGTTGCTGGGCCCAAGTCCTTTCAATGAAGCAAATGCTCCAAGACCTTTAATGTTTTCTATGATGCTTCTCCCATATATTGAGATAATATTATTGCAACTAATATGTAATACAATCCTATATTTCATAGTAGATCTATAAAAATGGAGATTCACCATCATTTCCTTCTTGACCAATTTGCTAAGAAAGATATATACATCAATCATGTGGACACAGAAAATCAAGCTGTGAATATCTTCACAAAATCAATAACTAGAGAGAAATTCAATTTTATTAGATCAAAATTGCTTATCATTGCTTTTGATGATAATTCTATGTATCCTTGATAGAATGTTGTTATTACTCCTCTATGATACTCTCTTTTTTGGATAAATAAAACATTACTATTGATACAAAAAGTATAGGGTAGAGACCAGTATACTATATAGAGGGGTTCGCTTCAAAAACACCAATTTTCCATCATCTGCCGGTCCAGATCCTTAATCAACCTAGGTCTGACCTTACAGAAACCACTCAAGCTATGTACAATATCATCAAAAAGGATGAACGGGTCCCTATCTAGACCCCCATGGAGCCTGGAGTTGCACTCCTCCCACACAAAAAATACAATAGTGGCTAAGCAAGACCCCCAAATCATCTCAAAGGGTAACTCCACCTAGTCTTTTTGAGGACCCGATCAAGGTATCCATCCAAGTCATCTGGAGGGTTACCGCCCCAACCAAGTTTGAGAGTCATCATGCACTAGAGATATTTAACATAAGAGCATCTCCACATTAGTTGTGCATAAGACTCGTCATGCTATCTACAAAGAAGGAAGGTTTCTTCTATGTCCGCTCCCCATCTCCTTACACAGTAAAGGGTGTGAAGCTTTCCTTGAATGCCTCTATACAAGGTGTAACTCCATTTCAGGACATGAAATATGCTCCATAGAAGTTGATCCCATGACACCTACCATCTGAACAAATGTAGTAATCACAGTTTCTCACATCTACTGGACCAGGCCGAGCCATCCGAAATGTAGTCAGTCTTCACCGCACTCAAGCTCTGCGCCATGACCTCCGGGTTATGGAGCTATGCCCAACAGAAAACACCTCTAGGGAATCTCCATAATGTTTCCTCACCCTCATAGACCATGGCTGCTCTCGGTGGAATAATAAATTATTAATCCTCCTACAAGTTTCCCTCAACACCATATGTTGCAAGTCTGGTAGGTTCAACCCTCCCATATGATAAGGCCTTGCCACCATCGACCATGCCTCCACATGACCTCTATCTGACCAAAGGAAATTGCTAGTAATAGATTTGGCCTTCTCTAGGACACCAAAACCTCATTTTACTACCTAGGACCAAGTGAACGAGTATTTCCCTCCCTGCTATAGAGAGATTTAGCCCCATCCACTTGTCAATAGCCGCCCTGAGGTTTTTCACCAACAAAGCATTATCTTTCCTGGATCCATGCCCACCTGCAATAGGTATGCCCAGGTATGTGACTGGGAAGGTACCCACCTTTAGCGGGGCCACCATCTTAAGTCGCCCACGTCTAACATCACAATATATGGATAGGTATACTGTAGATTTAATATTATTGATGTACATCCCATTAATCTCCCAAAGCATCTCATAACTCTTTTGGAAGCCCTTAGATATTTTTCATGTCCCACTACAAAAAGAAGGACATCATCAGTGAGATAATGTGTGATAACACTAGTGTCCCACACACCTTGAAGGTCTTCATATCACTGTTACTCTCCACCATCTTGATAAGGAAAGTGAGACCTTTCATGATAAGGGTGAACAAGAGGGGGGACAATGGGTCCCCTTACCAAAGCCCATTTGACGCACAAAACATGCCTTTTGGTATTTCATTTACCAAAATAGAGAAGGAATTAGTCACCACACACTGCCTCATTAGCCTGACCCATCTCTTTGAGAAATGCAGAGCCTGAATTACATCCCACAGCATGCGCTAATTAACATGATCATACGCTTTGGTCAAATCAACTTTGATACAAGCCTTCTAGGATTTACTCTTGTTGTTGAAGTCAAAGAGAAACTCTCCAGCCATGAGAGTGCTATCTGAAATGGACCTTCTTGAATAAAGGTTGATTGGTTGGGGGACACAATGTCTAGGAGGATTAGCTTGAATCTTCTAGCTAGGAGCTTAGAAATCACCTTGTATAACTCCAAGCTGTAGGCGATGGGTCTATAATCTGATAAGCAAGAAAGGATGGTCTTCTTGGGGATGGTTCTTAAGAAGGCATGATACACCTTTCTGACCATGAAGCCACCAACAAGGAACCATCAAACAACCCTACCAATATCATCTTTAATAATATGCCAATTCTTTTAAAAAAACATGCCATTGAACCCATCAAGACCCGAAACCTTGGTTGAGACAATCGAAAACATCATCTCCTTGATTTCATTCATAGAAGCAGGACCACAAAGATTTTTTCATCTCCTCAGTACCTTGCACAGTTGGAGCTCACAAGGAACAACGAATTTCTCCTGGTTGTAGAGCTTCTAGAAGTAATCTACTGCTTCATGTGCCACTTTCCCCTATCCATTGACAGATCTACCATCTAGCAGCAAGAGAGTGTGGATGCAATCTCTCATATGGTTCTTCTTGGTGGCCCTGTGATACACTTTAGTGTTCTAGTCCCCATCATTGATCAGTTCAACCTATTCCTCAGCCAATACATCAGCTCCTCCACTTTTTCCAGCTAAAGTAACCTCCTCACCTTACTATCTTTGTTATGTATAGCCTCCTCCAAAAGAGGATTACACCTCAACACCTTAGTCACCTGCTGGTATTCTTCTATCACATTCTTCACCAAAGTGGGTAGGTCAGTCAGATATTGTGACCATCTCATAAAAGTGATCTTGGTTAGCCTCAACTTTTCCGCCACAACAAAGAGGGGATTACCATCAACCCTAGTCTCCCAAGAAGATTGAATAATCATCTCACAAAGGCCACTCCAGCCAATGGTTAAGGAATCTAAAAGTCCTATTTGGTTTATGTTGATTCACCAAATCAATCTTTAGGCAGGCATGGTCACTATTCGGGTGCCCTCCCAATCTGATGGACACCTATGGGAAGTCATTGAGCCACAAAACATTAACCAAACCACAGTCGAGGTAGCTAGAAATCTTGTGGTATGTACTTATTTTGTTCTTACAAGTTACCACTCCTCCCTCCATGTTCATCTCAACTACATTTACAATGTACACTACTTCATTAAATCTCTCCACAATAGAGTTTGGTATGTGCTTTCCTCCAACCTTCTGTGAAGACTTTCTAACATGGTTAAAATCCCCAATGACTAACTACAGTAGGGCTTGTTGAGTCATAGATTTGATCATCTCTCAAAGAATTTTTCGACTGGTCTCGTTATTGATACCATACACAGTGCATAAAATGTAGTGCCATCCACCTCTATTGATACAACTGGCCACAATCAACTAATCAAATTTCTCGATGCATTATACATTCCAACACTGTTGGTTCCAACCCACAATGATTTTTCCTCCTTCCACCTGCTAGAGGTTAGAGTCGCACTCCCAGTCAGTTGCATATCAGTATCCAAATCCTCCAAAACTAGGAATGGGTTCTCACACTCCGGTAGTGGGGTGATGGAGTTGGCTACCACAATAGAAGGGACTCTTCTCTGCGGTGCCACACCCTCCACAACAATAAGTGGATCGCCATCAGGCTTTGGGTCAGGCATGTTTGCTAGCCTCTCGACATCTTGTAGTGAGCCCTCGCCCATAGCAATGTTGTATTGTACCTCATCATCATGTTTCTCTCGTTCCTTCCTCCAATTTTCATATTCCCTCTCGACTTCATATTCATGTGCTTGATTTTCCTCCTGTGTGGTCAACAGTTAGGTGAGCATCGGTGGTTGTTGTCCATCTGGTGTTTGCCTTCCTTGTGTCACTAATATCTCTTAGGTAGATGACCAAACACATTGTAGGGATCACACCTATCAGGTAAGGCATCATAGAGAACTTTAATCTCTAATTCCTTGCCATCTAGAATCTGAATCATCACCATCGATGGTGGTTTTTTGCTGGCCTCAATATCTATGCAAAGATGAGAAACTCCAGTATGTTCACCCTTCTGCCAGAAGTCGATGACCTCAATAACACCGATCCCATAAGAAATGATGGTGATCACATGCCTTGTCCGGTGGAGAACGACATCTGGAAGCATAACCAACATTGGCCTGGAGGTCAGGGCAACTGTTTGAGTATATGATTTTTGTGTCCACTTCCTCACCAGAACTAGTTGACTATCAATGAACTAGGGCACAACTTTAATTGTGCTCTTCATATCCTCCTCAGTGACAAATCTCACTAGGAAGAGACCATCTTTAAGAGGGGAGAGGTGGGCCTCACCCTTTGGCTTCTAGGCTATGAGGATCCAACCATAGAGTTGCCCAAGGAAATGTATGCTTTGCCCCATCATTTGCAGCATCATCATGCATCTATGAAAGTCATCCACAACCACAATGATTGGTGGCGTGAACCTCCAGAGTATGTCATTTCCCTCCCTAACAACTATCATTTTGGGGTATCCAGGGAGGTCCACCAGTTGGTAGTTTCTCCTAACCTCCATAGGCTTCCTGAGAATGCCCACACATGCCCTACTAACTGTAACATCTGTCACCAATTCCTTTGAAGGGGAATTTGTTTTCTACTTCGTCGAGGGGACTGGTCCAGGAGGAGTTGGGGTGGAACTAGAGGGTTGGGTATCGGGTTCAGAAAGGGGAACATTGGTGGTAGATGTGTTGCTGGTGGTGGAAGTTAAAGGTGGAGAATGGGAGGCATCCGAGGCTGACTCCCCCATCATCCCCAGGCAGCGCCTTTCCTAGAGATGGAAGAGAGCTCATCTAGAGAGGGAAGTCGATGGAAGTTTGAGATCCTCTATGTTACTCAATATTATATATCATATGCTCATTTTTTCTTTAAAATGCCAAGTTTAAATGCCTTGTTTTGAATAAATTGGTATTCATCACAAAAAGCTTATTTTAATGTATAATTGTAGCCCATGATGATGAAAACGTGCCTCTATATGCTTTATATAATTGCTATTCTAGTTTGAAGCATTTACATTAAATTTTCAACCTCTAGGATAGAACCTACTATCAGTTGAGTTTTACATGGGTGACTCGACCGACAGTTTAGCATGAGAACTGAACAAGAGTTGTTGTCGATCGAGTTACCAAAGAGCAAACTTGACTGACAACATTGTGTCACATTTGATATAAGGGTTCTACCGTTTGAGTTCCTCCCTCTCAACTAGAGCAACTCGACGAACATCCGTTTCTTCTTATTTGTTCTCTAACTCTAGACCATCCCAACCCATTTCCTAGCCTATCCAAGCCCTAATCCTTCTCCTTTCCCTAGTCCTAACCATACTTGAGCTTCATTGTCTTAATAGATTTGAGTTGTTTCTCTCCTCTCTCCATGATTTTTGTCTCCCATGGTATCCAATAGGAGAAAAAGGAGCTATGATGATGGTACATTTGTTCCTAAGACTACTCCTTCCACAAGGATTGTCATGTATGATGGTGCATCTTTTATCCATGGTGAAGTTTTGAATCAATATAAAGAGTTGCTCCCTCATCCACTGATGCGATGAGTTTGAGTCGCATTTAGAGACCTATTTCATATGTGTTTTGTGCCTTAATTACTCATTTTCATGGATAATATTGCATAATTCACTTTATTTGGTCTTTGCCATCATATTATATCAAATCCCCTTTGTTTTACTATTTTGAGCATTATTTATCATCTTATTATAAATTGTGTGGATTTACTTGGTCTTGTTGTGAAATTTCAGGAAAAACAAGTATCTGCTTCCGTCGATACCATCGACGGAAGTCGATACCATCGACCAAGCCACAGGTTGTCAGCCGGGAAGAGCAATACAGAGTCGATACCATCGACACCTAAGTCGATGGTATCGAGATCCCTTCAAGTTGCTGGCGAGGATGCAGTCGATACCATCGACGAAAGTCGATGCCATCGACACAAGGAGAGCTACAGCGTCGCTAGAAGACAAAACTGACGCTACAGGAGTCGATACCATCGACACCCCAGTCGATGGTATCGGGATCACCACAGGCGCTCAGAATAAAAGAAAGGAAAGCTGCCGCTAATCTGCTAGGTCGATACCATCGACCCGCGTCGATGGTATCGACGCCGGCAGATATGCGTTGGATCTGTTTTGATCTCGATCGGACGGCTGTTGTTATTTGACGACCTAATTAGGGACTTATACCTAATGACGTCCGCCCACGTTCAGGAGGATCTCATTTTTGGATTGCACGAGTGCCGAGGAGGAGAGAAAGGAGAACGGAGGCCGAGAAGCTCATCCCGGGTGATTTGGACGCTGCCGAAGACGATTTCCACCACCGACAGGTGGGGACGCTCGTGTTCTACGCCAAGGATCCACCGGTTCTTCTCCGTTCAGGGGTTTTCCCATTTATTTCCCGTTTTTCTTATGAATTCCCCAATTTCTACCATGTATTCGTGTGAGATGAACATGAGAGGCTAATACCCTCAATCTTTAGGACCGGGAGTAGCCCGGGAATGCATTGTATGACACTTTTATATCAATAATTCATATTTTTCTCTCAAATCTGTGGTATAGATTCGTTTTCTCCATTTCTATTGTTATGATTGATCACCATAATAATAATTTAACACCCTTAATCACTTCGACAGAAGGATTAATGGTTGAAAAGAGACGAATTCTACATTAATCAATAAAACCCTTGACAAAGGAGTTGTAAAATTAATGGTGGGAACTGAGAGACCGTTTATAATGCACTTAGTTTAGGGGAATGATTACTACGACGGTGGAATCAACCTAAATCTAAGTAGTGAATTACACCACGATAGTGGGTAATTCTGTTTTCAGGCCACTACCCGGATAGAGAGAGAAGTGTGAGGAATTATATGAAACCTAATACAATGTTGACCCGCGGTGAAACCGCCATCCTAAAGATATCCCTTTAAATTGATTAAATTAACCTTTAATCGATTGTTTTCTTTGTTTGATTTTTATTTTCTTTTTAATTTGAACACAAAACCCTACTTTGTTAATCGGTCTAGCTGATTGCGATTAGTTAGTAGAAGTCTCCAATAATTCACGTATCCCTGTGTTCGACTCGGGCCTCACAAGGCCTATATTACTCGACGTGTATACTTGCGTTTAAGCGCGTAGTAAAATACACGTCAAGTTTTTGGCGCCGTTGCCGGGGATACGGCAAATTATTGGCACTTTGAGTGCTAAGAGCGGCCACTCTAGGCCACATTTTTTTTTTAAAAACAATTTCAAAAAAATTCCTTTATTTCTCTATCATTGTGTTGACTCGTTCAAAGCATTGTACTGAACCCCTATTTCCATATTTCAGGTACTTTGCATGGTGCACACACGTAGTCGAGACTACGTGAATTGCACACCTGAGGTTCCATCTACGGGACCAGAGGACGAGGACTACTACGAGGAGGAACACCAAAGTGATATAAATTCTAAATCTGAGCAAGAACAAGAAGAAGACATGGCTGAAGCACAGACAATATGGGAGAAGATCAAGGCGTCTTCTTCCTCGGCATCAAAGGGGCCTATAAAGAAACAGGGGCTAAACATTCCAACCTACAAGATCGATCCACCATTGATTAACCTGGTTAAATCAAACGCATTTCACGGATTGACAAATGAAGATCCAGTGGCCCACATCAGCCAGTTCGTGGAGAACTGTGATATGGTGAAGATAGATCGATTTCCACAGGATGTGCTCTACCTCAAGTTATTCCCGAGTTCCTTGGCTGGAGTGGCAAGAGAGTGGCTTCATAACCTCGACGACGAGTTTGTTGAATCATGGGATCACATGGTGGAGGTTTTCTTCGAGAGATTCTTCCCTCCTGAGAAGACCAATGATATGATCAGGAAGATTCACAATTTCACCCAACAGGCGGGTGAAACCTATTCTGAGACTTGGGAGCGATTCCAGGTCATGTTGAGGAGATTTCCACATCATGGATTGGACAAGGAAACCCAAGTGAAGATATTCTACTTTGCTCTCTCCGAGCATGATAGAAGCAACCTGGACTCAGCTGGTTCCGGATTTTTCTTTAATAACACTGATACAAGATGTTGGGAGATACTGAAAAACATGGCTAGGAAACAGTCATGGGGTGATAGAGGGACTGTGGAACATGTCAAGGCTGCTGGTGAATCCAGAATAGTGAGGGAGCTGAATGATAAGTTAGATCTTCTAGCCAAGAAGCTGCTAACTAAGGAGGATGCATCTGATGATGGGGAGGCCCAAGTGAAATTCATGCAACAACAGGGCTATAGAAATAATGACTATGCATGGAGGAAAGATAAAAAGTTTTCATGGAAGGATCCGAACAATTTTCTACAGGATCCGGATGCCAAGCCACAGCAGAAAGCCGAGGACAAGAACACTGAATTACTAACTCAAATGGTCCAGCAAAACCAAGAGATGATGGCCATGTTTGGAAAACAATTGCAATCTCAAGGTGATATTCTAACCAAGTTTGGGCAGACGCTGCAAAGCCATGGAGCACAAATGCGGGCATTGGAAACCACCATGGCACAGATTTCGAGTGAAGTGGCGGCCATCAAGCACGCCAATCAACAAAAACCAGCCGAGAATGCAAATGTGGCTCAGGCACACCATCAGGTCAAGTACATGTCTGTGGTAAGCACTGAGGAGGAATCTCAGGTGCAAGAAGTTGTAGAAGAAAGAAAAATGACTTTCAATGTGAATGCAACACCGGCAATACCATATCCACACACGTACTATGGATTGTCGGGCGGAAACCCTTTCTTCAAAAAATCACAAAGAGTTGTGAATACTGTATCTCCATCTAGGCAGGAAGAACAAGTGCAAGTTGTTTGTGCACATGTAGAGACATCTAAGGCGAGAGAGGAACCACAACAAGCTGCCACTATTGAGGATGTCTTGCCAAAGCCCACGCCGGAGGGAGTAATTGAAGCAAGCTTAGGGGAGGTACCCCCGAAAAGCTCTTATGTGCCACCTCATATGCGTGTTGAGGCAGCAGATGTTTCAAATGTGGTTAATCCTAAGTCAAAGAAAGAGCATCGTCACTTTAAAAAATTCCTGGAGATATTCTGAAAACTCCACATCAATATTCCATTAGTGGAGATGATCGAGAAAGTACCCGCCTATGGGAGGTTCATCAAGTAAATCATTAATAAGAAGAGGCGGATAAAAGACGATGAAATTTATTGGATGAATGAGACGGTGAGCTCGATGATTCACGGGAGTTCACCAAAGAAGAGAAAGGACCCAGGAGGTTTTTACATTCCGTGTTCAATAGGTGGTCAACATGTTTCTAAAGCACAATGTGATTCCGGCGCTAGTATAAATCTCATGCCTTTGGCTACATTTCAAAAGTTGGGGTTAAAAGAGATAAAGAAGTTGGCTGCAACAATTGAATTGGCAGATGGGTCTACCGTGAGACCCTATGGAGTATGTGAAGATGTTCTCGTCAAAGTGGATAGATTCATATTTCCTGTGGACTTTGTCGTCATGGATATGCCACCACTCCAAAGCTGTGAAATTCTCCTAGGAATACCGTTTCAAGCAACGGCAGATGTCGTGACTGCCTTAGGGAGAGGTACTTTGTCTTTGGGCATTGGAGGAGATCGTGTTGAATTCAAATTACCGCATGATCCTCTAAGTGCAGTCCCCAAGGTGAAAAGATGATGACTGTCATACGTCTAGCCTAAGACGTTAAAGAAGGGCGCTTGTTGGGAGGCAACCCAACCATCGGTACATTAGGATAGTTTAATTTTAGTCATAGATTGTTTTTATTTTGTTTAAATTTTAGTTTAAAAATGATACCTTGATCCATTTGTTGAATGTGCAGGCACAGGCAGGGTCGATACCATTGACACATCCGTCGATGGTATCGACATGGGTTCAGGTTGACACCAGAAAAAATCGCACTGCGTCGATACTATCGACATCCCCGTCGATGGTATCGACATGGTCACATACGGGTTGCAATAAAAGTGTCGATGGTATCGACACCCCAGTCGATACCATCGAGATCTCTGGAGATATTCAGACGAATTTTGCTCAGTCAACTCGATACCATCGACGGCCTCGTCGATGGTATCGACACCATCACAGGTTGAATGCAACACAACGGCGGTGTCGCAATAAAAGCAAGTCGATACCATCGACATCCGTCGATGGTATCGACGGACATGTCACTGATCCGCACACAGACATCGACGACGATCGCAACAGCCACGTCAGCGATCCGGGTGCTGCGTCGATACCATCGACTTCCGTCGATGGTATCGACCCATCAGCAATCCGGGTTTCTTGATCCAGCAAACGTCAGCCGTCGATACTCGCGAGGGAGGCGGATACCCGCGAGATGTGTCGATACCATTGACCCGAGTCGATGGTATCGACGGGTCAACAGGGGCGCCGATCAAGCCTTTTTAAGGGGACTTGCAACGTCACTTGACGTCACACCTTCAGAGCAAGTATCCTCCCTTGTGCCGAGCACTCCCCCGAGCCCTCCAAGACTGAAGAGAAGCATCATCGAGCGGAGATCTTCATCGAGCGGAGAATTTCTTCTCCATCTTCACCGAGCTCTTTTCTTCCAATCCCATCTTCTCGCAACCATGGTGCACACCGCCAGAGCGTCGTCCTCAAGCGCTCACCCTATGGAGATCGAGGAGTTCGTTCCTCCCCCAACCGCTTCCATCCCTCGTCCACGCCTAATTCATGCCAACATGGATGTGAGGAAGGTCTACGAGGAGATAATGAAGCGAAAGTTCGAGCCCACCCGGTATGTGGACCGGGGCATGATCCAGGAGTTGGGGTTCGAGGCCAACTTGGCCTATGTGTTGGCCGGGCAAGAGCGGCACTCCGGTCGCCTTTATGAGCAGATCGAATGTCATGCGGATGGGCAGCCGTTTTTTGGTGAATGGCCCACCTACAAGGAAGTGGTGGCTGAGTTCATGGTGTCTCTTGATATCTGCGTCGTACCAAATGACGTGGTACCATCGGACCAGACGTGGATCAAGGGAAGGGTGTCCTTCCGACTCTTCAACAACAATTACAACATCACGTTGAAGCAGTTCAACGACATCTTCAACTGGAACCACGGCCACAACGATCACCGACGCCCCAACGCCCGCACCGACTACGACAAAATCTTCGCCGAGCTAGTTACAGTGCCGGCAGGGAAGACTGTGAGCTACCATAATGCAGCGGTAGCGGATTTTGAGCACCCGTTCGTCCGGGTCCTGCATAGGATGTTGAGCTTGACTTTCTTCGCTCGAAGCGATCTTGCTTTGAGCAAGTTTCAAGAGAGTGACCTGTTCTTTCTCTACGCACTCCTGAAACGTCAAGAGTGCAACTGGGGGGCGTTCTGGCTACAGCGCGTCCTGGCGGTGAAAAGGAGTACAAGGAGGGCTCCAATTCATTTTGGTGGTCTTATCACCAAGTTGGCGCTTTACTTGGGGCTGAACCTTCAGTCCATGACTCCGATCTCTACGAGGAGCAAGGTGAACGTGCAACACTTGCACCGTTCAAACCTCATTCTTCTCCGGGACGGGTTGGCGTACGCTCATTGCCACATCAACCAAGCTTATCAGGAGAGCTCCCTACCGGACGACGTCTTCAACATAGAGGGCAAGCAGCACTTCCGGTGGCCAATCATAGCCATCGAGTCCTCCGAGGAAGACGGCGGTGGTGACGAGCAAGAAGGCGAGGCTGCAGAGGAAGAGGAGGCTTTCACACCTCTTCGAGCACGTGTGGAACCACGGAAGCGTCCTAGGATGCATCCGGGTGCATCTTCATCATCTCAGCCCCCGCCGCCATCACCACAGTACGAGCAGCCACCCGTGAATCCCTATTCCATGCAGGGGATGTACACCATGCTGCAGGACATCCAGCAGACTCAGCAGCAGCACATGGGTATGTATACCGGCATTCATGAGACTACGAGCCGGGTACTTGACAACCAACGGGCTATGTTCGAGAACGAGAGGCTCATCCTCGCCAACCAAGAGCAAATGCACACCCGGTTGCAGCAGATAGAGACACAACAGGAGCCTTTCTTCGACCATTACTGGAGTCAAGACTACTTTGGAGGCTATCCACAGCCTCCGCCGAGGACCCAATATGATCCAAGCTTCCAGGGGGAGTACCCGTCTTGGGATCCTACGGCACAACAATACCCACCACCGCCTCCGCAGGATTGATCAGGGTATCACTGTTCCACCCTTAAGTTGGTTTTTGACTATGAGGCCATAGTCGAATTCAAGCTTAGGGGGGTAGCTGGAACAGCTCTATCTTTTATCTTTTCTTTAGTTGTTTTTAATTTTTTTTTTTGCTTTGTTATTTGTTCCTGCAATTTTAGTTTTTGTTTAGGATCCACATCTATCTAGTGTAATCGTGGATGTCTTAAAAATTGTCATCTCGCTGTTTTCATGGGAAATTTAAGGGATTTTAAAAATTTTTGTGTCTTTTGGATATCTTAACTTGGTTGTCCTTGGGAAACTTGTCCTATGAAAATGATTGATTATGTCAACTCTAAAGCAATATGTCACACCCACACCCCCATTGACTCATGAAAAGTGGATAGTAACGGTTGTTTGAGCCTAACCTAATCAAATGGTAATGAGACATTAATTGGATATACGAGAAAGAACCCTTTGAACTACTACACATGTCAGTAAGGAGGGACACATGATATTTTTCTAAGGTTCAATAACTTAATCTTGTGATCATTCCACCTCATTTTTCCATAATCCACCCAAGAATTGGAAGTAAAATACAGTTTTAACTTCTTTTGCGTGCATAGCATGTAGATATGATTTGCATTGTTTATTTTCATACTTTTGCATAAAACGAAAAAAAATGTATAGTGATTCATGCACATTACCTTTAGGTGCATGTCATGTAGTTGCACTCATAACTTTCATGATTTTCACGCATAAGTACACCATGTACCTCAGGTTGTCTTAAAAAGTGATCTAAACTGTTCCATACCCTCGAAATAGTACAAAGAGTTCCAATCGTGAAGAAAATGGCCAATACATGTATCTCTAAGCAATTATGGATATGTGGGCTAAAAAAAAAATTCTGAAAATCTGAAAAAATTGAGAAAAGAAAAAAAAGAGAGAATTTAGAAGGAAATGGAATAAGAGGGAGAAAGGAACATGATATCACTTGCATAACAAGGAAATTGAGTACATGATGTGGCTTGATTAGATTTCTATCTCTTTTTGAGGTGGAAGGTTAGTGCATGCATCATTCCACCCAATTTTAAGCATTAGGGCATTTTCAATGTGCATTTGCATCATTTAGGGCATTTTGTTGTATGCATTTTGAAACTGTGTAATACTTCCAAATTCTTCCATGAACCACCCATTCCATCCACCCGTTGCTCGGATTGGTAGGCCACCGTGATTTTCTACTCACTCATGTTTATCAGGAGAACTGCTTCCATGTAGATGGCAGTTAGGGCGAGCAACGTAGTGTAGGCGATCACAAGATGCACCAATGCTGAATCGGCAAACCTTATTATGTTAACTGCCTTATGTGATAGTGTTCATCGGTTTGAAGGATAATTTCTTTTATTGATGATTATTGTCGCATGTAGGGTAATTACTGTTCTGTGATTGGGAAAGGCCGGTTTGAGAACGTCCAGTGGGAGTCATGTGGAATGTGGGGTGATGTATTGATTGTTAGTTGACATCTGCAATCTTATTCTAAAGATTAGTTGCTCGAGGGAGAGCAATGTTTAAGCTTAGGGGAGTTTGATGCGATGAGTTTGAGTCGCATTTAGAGACCTATTTCATATGTGTTTTGTGCCTTAATTACTCATTTTCATGGATAATATTGCATAATTCACTTTATTTGGTCTTTGCCATCATATTATATCAAATCCCCTTTGTTTTACTATTTTGAGCATTATTTATCATCTTATTATAAATTGTGTGGATTTACTTGGTCTTGTTGTGAAATTTCAGGAAAAACAAGTATCTGCTTCCGTCGATACCATCGACGGAAGTCGATACCATCGACCAAGCCACAGGTTGTCAGCCGAGAAGAGCAATACAGAGTCGATACCATCGACACCTAAGTCGATGGTATCGAGATCCCTTCAAGTTGTTGGCGAGGATGCAGTCGATACCATCGACGAAAGTCGATGCCATCGACAC
Source organism: Alisma plantago-aquatica (assembly GCA_963693085.1). Classification (NCBI taxonomy): domain Eukaryota; kingdom Viridiplantae; phylum Streptophyta; class Magnoliopsida; order Alismatales; family Alismataceae; genus Alisma; species Alisma plantago-aquatica. The sequence continues at coordinate 887,304,657 of OY856414.1, read as the reverse complement.
AAGGAGAGCTACAGCGTCGCTAGAAGACAAAACTGACGCTACAGGAGTCGATACCATCGACACCCCAGTCGATGGTATCGAGATCACCACAGGCGCTCAGAATAAAAGAAAGGAAAGCTACCGCTAATCTGCTGGGTCGATACCATCGACCCGCGTCGATGGTATCGACGTCGGCAGATATGCGTTGGATCTGTTTTGATCTCGATCGGACGGCTGTTGTTATTTGACGACCTAATTAGGGACTTATACCTAATGACGGCCGCCCACGTTCAGGAGGATCTCATTTTTGGATTGCACGAGTGCCGAGGAGGAGAGAAAGGAGAACGGAGGTCGAGAAGCTCATCCCGGGTGATTTGGACGCTGCCGAAGACGATTTCCACCACCGACAGGCGGGGAAGCTCGTGTTCTACGCCAAGGATCCACCGGTTCTTCTCCGTTCAGGGATTTTCCCATTTATTTCCCGTTTTTCTTATGAATTCCCCAATTTCTACCATGTATTCGTGTGAGATGAACATGAGAGGCTAAAACCCTCAATCTTTAGGACCGGGAGTAGCCCGGGAATGCATTGTATGACACTTTTATATTAATAATTCATATTTTTCTCTCAAATCTGTGGTATAGATTCGTTTTCTCCATTTCTATTGTTATGCTTGATCACCATAATAATAATTTAACACCCTTAATCACTTCGACAGAAGGATTAATGGTTGAAAAGAGACGAATTCTACATTAATCAATTAAACCCTTGACAAAGGAGTTGTAAAATTAATGGTGGGAACTAAGAGACCGTTTATAATGCACTTAGTTTAGGGGAATGATTACTACGACGGTGGAATCAACCTGAATCTAAGTAGTGAATTACACCACGACAGTGGGTAATTCTGTTTTCAGGCCACTACCCGGATAGAGAGAGAAGTGTGAGGAATTATATGAAACCTAATACAATGTTGACCCGCGGTGAAACCGCCATCCTAAAGATATCCCTTTAAATTGATTAAATTAACCTTTAATCGGTTGTTTTCTTTGTTTGATTTTTATTTTCTTTTTAATTTGAACACAAAACCCTACTTTGTTAATCGGTCTAGCTGATTGCGATTAGTTAGTAGAAGTCTCCAATAATTCACGTATCCCTGTGTTCGACTCGGGCCTCACAAGGCCTATACTACTCGACGTGTATACTTGCGTTTAAGCGCGTAGTAAAATACACGTCATCCACCCTTTCCTTTTACACACTTGGAGGAAACTAGGAATGGGCTTTTGTATGAGATTAAGTAGATTTTTATTAAAGAATGTCTTGGTGCACTTTGTGTTGTGCACTTTTGCTTTTCAAATTTTCTCTCTAGCAAAAATGTTGTTCATGAGTTCTATGCTAATATTACATGGAACTACACTACCTTAGTGCACCACCTAACATTGAGTAATCCTTACTTCCCTAATTGTTGGGACTAAGATCACAATCACTAAGGATATCCTAAATACGTACTTGATTGGATCCTTGTCCACACCTAATTAGAAGTCTACCTATCTTAATCACCTTGACCTACTCTACCTAGAGGATTTCTACAAGATCTTTGATCCAAAAGTATCCCTTTTTTCTTTTCAAAAAACTTTAAAGAAACATGCACTACCCTTTAGCAAGAAATCTATCCTACCATCTTCCTCACTGGATACCAAGACACACACATTACTCTCATTGTCAATTGCATTGTCCATCCCAAGGAAAATTGAGTGCAAATTATAGAAAAATCACAGTGATAGTCTATTTTATCCTCCAGAGAATTTGAGTCAAATGGCCCTATTATTTCCTTTACCACATGACATGTTTTGACTCTAAGAAGAATACATGTGGATCCCATCCTTCATACCCTAACCCCTTTTCTGGTTTGTTTCAATTTCTTACTAAGAAATCCCTTTTTAAGGATTTGAACAACACTCTAAAAAAGAAAGGCGTTTCCATCAGTCAAGCCATTGTGAAGAAGTCATCCCAATCCTCCATCTCCTTTACCCCTAGTGCCTACACTTCCTAGAACTGATAGGGATTCTCTCTCTATCCAATGGATCTCTCATGGGTTACATGATGCATCAGAATGCCTATCATCTATAGGTTCATGAATACCTCCACTAGGACCTCATTCACATAATGCCCAACATGAATGTGTCCTCTTCTTCACCCTATTGACCATACCAGCCATCTTTTTCTGCCATTAACTATGCTACCTATTGATATGATCAATTCCACTGAACACACCAGTCTGCTTCCTCTTTTGCATAACTTGCTCCTACTATTGGGCCTCACCTGCTTCAACTCATCCACATCTGAGTATGACTCAATTTCTTTATGTCCCGCTTGGACCTGCCTCAACTATTCTTATAGATGTTGATGGGGTTTATACACCTACATGAGAAACTTCTCAGATGGACGGCTACATGCTCCTTTGCTCCTCCTGAGGATATGGAGATAGTTTAGGAAGGTAACAAGGCTATGGAGGATGATGATGGAGAGGATTATGGTGACGAAGATTGATCTAATGATTATGACGGTGATGAGGCTGATGTTGTACTTGCATCTTCTTCGTGACTAGAGCGAGATAGTGATGAATACTATGACCCAAATCAAGACAACCTAGATCTAAATGACCTTTATGTTTAGTTCTTTGGTGTTAGAGTTTGTATGTACTTGTACTTTTTACGAGCTTAGCATATATTAGATAGGGCACTATATTACTATTGACATCTTTCTAACATTCTTCTCCATTTTTTTTTAATCATAGACTTATTTACTTTTGTTGTAATCATTATCTTATGCACCCTTTACTCTCAGCTCTACTACTTTCATGAGTTCTGGTGTATGCCCTCTTATATTTTTATTATGACCTATTATTTTCAGTTCACTCTCTAGCTATTATGTGTTTGCTACTTGAATATGGTGTTGTTTGTTCCATAAAACTTGACCTAGCTCTTCTACCCTTTACTTTTTGATACGACAAAGGTCGAGAAATAGTTTGGTACTTATTGAAATTGATCTATATATTCATATATTTGTTCTTATGGAGAATTCAATACAAATATCATATATATGGTATGGTTGTGTTTTTGGAGGAACTAAAGATACAAGCAAAGGAAAGCATAAACTTAGGGGGAGAAATTTCTATTATACATTAATGTATACCCTACTTTTCAAAGGTAAAATGTTTAATATTTTAGTTCTTTTCAATATGTTAAGAAATGGTTGGTCATCTTAAAAAAGGAGAGAATGTTGACCTAACAGTTATAATTGTACCTATTTTAATGATGTCTTAACCATTACATTCATGTGTATCTAATATGTCAAATTGAGATCAATTTCAGGCATTAGGTACATAAAGAGTAGGAAATTAGCAAACCCTAGTTTGTCAATAATCAATCAAATTCAATGCAAATGAAAGATTTGAAGATTAAATAGTATCTCTAATAGAATTATGTTGTAAATCATTTGTACTAAATGTATGCCTTGTAACTAAGCTTAATGGTAATTTAAAACACTAAATTTGGATATTTAAACACTTGTCGGGCATTTGTTATAAGTTCTCATAGACTGGCTTGTCCGTCAAGTTTGCCTTTGATAGCAACTCAACCGATAGCCGAACTTGGCTTGTGGCAATACCTAGGGTCGACCGTGTTTGTCCTTGTGGCAATTGGACTGACATCCTACATTGATGAAATCAGATGTAGCCTGCGGCCGAGTTTCCTATCAGACAAACTCAACCGACAACTACATTTTGACTTGTCATCTAGTGTTGTTAGTTGAGTTTCCCAAAATGTAACTCAGCTGACAACACTTTACAGTAAAGTATAAAAAAGTTTTTCTTGTCATTGTGAGTGTTACAAACTTAAAAAATATATCGTCACAACCTCAAAATGGCTAGAATTCAATCTTAAGTGTCTCTATCAGCTCGTAGGCAACCTCATCTATAAAAAGGGGCCCTTGGACTTCATTCCAAGTATCCTTCTATGCTCGTTTGCAATAGTTGAGTTTTGTAGTCTCCAAGAGCCCCTAAAATCCCTCAATCTTGTTTACTACTTTACATCCAATCTTAGTAGAGTTAGGATTTGTGTAAGAGATTTTCTCTATTGTACATCTCGTGAAGCTCTCCATTCTTCTTCCCAGTCTCTCTCTAGGAATTTGGTGGTTTGAAGGTGAATTCCTCAAAGAAGGAAGGGTTGATGAAAGGATGAAGATCTTCTACGAGAATGAGTAAGTCTTTTGAGGAGGCGGAAGATTCTTCGTAGGTAGATATGTAAGACTGTAATGGTTATTGGTTCCTTGACCCGAAAAAAATGCTAGTCTAGCCTTTGTTCTTAAAAAGGGTGGTCATATTTTTGTAACTCATGTAGTACAATATATAGAATTAGACAAGTTACAAATCCTAGAGATTGACCCCCTCTAGGTAGTAGATGTACATCTACTATTTTGGAGGTTGGAACCACTATACATCTCATCCTTGCTTTGATGTTTGCTCAATCTTATTTACTATTTTGGAGGTTGGAACCACTATACATCTTATCCTTGCTTTGATGTTTGCTTAGTCTCTCTCTTCGTTGATTTTCAATATTACAATACATTTTACCTAATATCTTCAAGGTCTAATGTGTTTTGTTTAAGTAGTTTTAGCTAAATTCAACACCATCGTGCTTCCACTGCGACAATACCTTTGTCAAGGGATCAAAAATATTTCTATGTATGGACGTATCTTCAAATCTCATTGTTGAATAAAATGGTAGTGCAGAAGAATATGCTTGGAATAGAATACAGTATGAGTTCCTTGACTTGAACAATATTCATTATTGTCCCAGTAAAGCTCTATTGGGCAATTCTCTTTCTCAGCTGTATCCGATATTCTATTTATTTTGGGAAGTCATCCATCCGTCCTCAGCATGGCAAATAATAAAGTCATTTATAACAACTGCTTTGCGGCATCGCTTATCTCATGTCTCGCGATCACGACGGCGAGCTAGGGCTCCCCCCGCATGCGGCGCTCAGGTTTGGGGGAGGGGGTCAGGCGTCCTGCTGGGCCGTCACCTTCTCCCCTCGACCTCCTCCTCGACTTCTCTCTTCTTCCGGTTTCCTTTTGCAGGTGCCTCTCCGAGCTCCTCATCTCTCCCCCTGGCCGGCGGCCGTGCGACCTAGTTGTGATCGGGTCTTCTCTTCGGCGTGTTTCTTGTAGGAGGTGGTGGTGCTCTTCTCCTGACAGAGTCTTGCTCAGATCTGCCTTGAGGCTGGGGCAGGTGGCTGGTGGGGGTGTCCTCGCAGGGGTTCCGGAGGAGACGGGTTTCCCTCCTTTGTTTCTGCCTTCTGGTTTCTCACTTGGGTGCTAGTTTCTGGCATGCTATCTGTCTTGTTCCGCCGTATATCGGCGTTGTTTCTTTCTTTGAATAAGTATCGTTACTCCTTCCTCTGTGAAGGTGGTGGTTTTTCTGGGGTTTCCCCCGCTAATTCAATCTTTGTACGACTATCTCATCTTTACTCTAGATTGATCTCATTTCTCAGTTGTATGGCTTCGTTTGAGTTGATATACACGCAGAATACCGTCTTGTTCCAGCCCCTCTACCACTACTTAACGCTCAGGTTGAAGGAATTCTTCAGAAAAAGCTGCTTAAGACAGTCTCAAGGAAGAAGAATCAATGCAGAAATATCTCTCTCTCATTCCAATATGAGTTGTAGTGCCCTAGGGTTACTTAACGTGACGTTTGTATGTTCTGTTTGTATCTTTCTCCCCAATTGTAGATGCCGTATGGCTAACAAGTAATGAATCGATCCTTTTGCTCTAAAAAAAAAGTCATTTATAATAGAGCATACCATCCGCAATATTTAGTTAGTTATCTCCTCCGTTAACCACTTGCTCTACTATATGGTCCTTGTATGAATTAAGCGAGATGGAAGCATCTGGCAATCGATCAGTAGGTTGGTAATTTAGATGAAGTCGTCGGTTAAGACCAAGAGAATTGACGTCCAAATCGTTGGTCAAGGGGAAATCGAAAGTAAACCAAAACCAGCATCTTTTCAGCTTTGAATCACGCTCATGGTGCTTGCCAGCACGGTATACAAAAGTTATTGTCAAATCTGGCTTACAACCAGCTCATAGCTAGTCCGGAGTAGCTTTCAGTTGGACTTTGACGTTTATGCCTTTCATTATTTATATATATTGACCAGTAGCTGCATACGGAATCAACAAAAGCAACACGTAAAAGACAAAAATAAAGGACTTGGGGAACAACCTTCTTCCAGATGGATTTGAAGCTCCACCGGACAATCTTTGCGTCGCTGTATGCGCTATGCTCTAAATACTCCATTTGATTGTTTATACATGAGCATTGCCATGTGGCGAAGTTCCTCATTTACAGCCGGGAGGCAATTTATTGAAAAGTCCCTCCACATGCAGGCGCTTTCAGATACAGCCGGGATACAGTTTTATAGAACCATTCATCCTCATGCAGGCGCTTTAAACTTGTTGTGAATGTTGCTGAAGTGAGTGACTATCATATAACTAGGAAACATGACCCCTAAACAATGCAGGCTTGACATAAAGAACGGCATCTAAGTAAAGTCGAATGCATGATGAGGACCTTTTAGCTAGACTCTCTCAATGTCCACTCCAGAATAACCTACTATGTTATTGTGCCTCGAAGATATGTCAACTAAATAAATCTAAGATTAGGAACCTAGACACCAATAATCTCAATTGACATAGAATCTCTGCATATCATTGATATACAATATATAATTTACAAAGAGATGAAAGGCGATCAAGGAACACGTTATTATGCCATTCCTTTTTTGGATGGCAAAATCAACCATCCAATGTACTATATCAATAGAGTCGGTGTTTTCTTTGTTTGAATGCTTTTGGAGTCTTAATATAACAATGCTTAACCCTTTGGACACTCTTGAGAAGATCTAAAACTTATGATGCCAACAAATTAAGAAAATACCATACCAAAAAATTCTAAAAATATGGTTGTCGCTACACACTTTCTTATACTAGACCATCTACAAACATTGAGAGCAGTATACCTTTGGCAAAAAACCCACCCCTCTAACCTAAGAATGTAGAGATTCTTGTCAGACACACATTACATGTTTCCTTCAAGCACAACTACAAATCAAATTACAATTGATCTAAATGCTGATCTCCCATACCATATATCATTGAAAGGGTCTACAACTGATTTCGAGTGTATCTTGAATTGGGTGTAATCCATATTTCTACTTTGACTAGATTCCAATGAGATTAGAAATCGCTAACTTAACCAGATTTGAGCAATATTGCTTTGAAGTTAACTCCCTAAAATTTTAATAGTACTAATAGTAAGAGTGATAACTCCAATCAGTGACAATGGACATAGAGTTTTTGGTATTGAAAAGCAGTTTTCCAACTTTTCGAGTAGGAAACCATTGCACATTTGTGCTTTCTACTATAATCTTTGTTGAAATTTTTTGGATTCTCCAAGAGAAAAATTTACTTTGTTACTCTTCTTATTATAATAGAAACTTGTCATACCTTCTCATCAATGTAGGCCATTTCAAACAAAACACACGAATGGAAAGTTCATATATAGTGTGATCTATTTTCCCATTTTCCAACCTCATGTATACAATATTGCATATTCATCAACTATTTTGTCTCAAAAAATTGGGATTGGAGCTTTGGCCAATAATTTTGTGTAATAATATAGGAATGTACATCATCAATAAGATTAATCACTCAACCAACTTTTATTTAAAGAAGAGCAAGATGCCAAATGTTGTTTGTGCACTATAATCTCGCTAAACTTTTCTCAGAATGAAGATTATCTTCATCATCAATGTTAGAAAGATAAAAAGAACATGAAAATCCTTGACAATGGCCCTTCCATATATAATCTATTTGAACGGTTTTTTGTTTGTCACTATAGAGAATACCATCATAAGTCTACAGCGGAATTTTTTTCTCAAGTTTGAGTTTTTAAAGTGTAAATTTGATTCTCTATTCAAGATAAAGATCTTCTGCTAAAATTTGTTCGACAAAAAACATCTTAGAACTAAATCTTGTTAAAGGTACCCATGTCATGATCAATTGATGCATTTTCTTTATCACTATCGATCTATAGAATGTAGATACTCAGATAAAAAATGGTGATAAAGACATAATCTTGTTGTTATCTCTTTGTCATTTACAACCAAGATTCGATCAGACCATTCTCTATGCTAAATATTCTTTCAAGATGAAAGAAAGTCGCAAAAAAAACTCAAATTCGCGTTTGTGCCTTAGTCGGGAGCGACTCTCTGCTTTGGCGTTTCTAGGGCAAGGCCAGCGGCGCCTTTCTCGGTTCGGGGGAGGGGGCTTCCACGGCTGGTGGGCGCCGCCCCTCTCCCCCAGGGCCACATCTCCGGCTGGTGGTTTCGCTGGATCTGTTGGGGCTTTCCCTCCCTCCCCGTCCTAGCCTCCCCTCTCAAGCGACGTGACAGGCTTGGGGTCCTTGATCCGAGGTTTGTACGGCGTCCAAGCATCCGACGAGGCTGACGCTGTGGTTAAAGCTGTGGATTCCATCGCTGACGCTGCCCAACTTTGGAAGCGGTGATCCTTCAGCTAGCTTCTTCACTGACTGTAGCTTTGGGCAATCTCGCTTGCAAGGACAGAGATCTGACAACGGCTAGTCCATCCTGTGGCGGTGTTGTTCTTATCCTTTTCCTTTTCCTGTTTGCTTTGCTGGCCGCCCAGGGTCCCGATCAAGAGCCTTTCGACCTCGGCAGCGGTGATGGGGGCGGCGTTGGTTGGGGACGATGAGGAGACGACGGTCTTGGCAGGTGTGGGGCTGGACGAAGGGTCGTTGTTTTTTAGTTTTCTTGTGTCGTTGTTCTGGTTAGGTCAGTTCTGTTAGGTTGTTTTGTTAGTGGAAGGTGTCTTTGGTTTTTTATTCTCCGCATATAGGTGTTTTCTTTGGTCGTTTGTTGGTCGTGTCGTGCCTTTGGTTCCTTCTTGGGTGGACAGTGGGCTCGGACGCCCCTTGGTGCTCTAGGCAGAGGAGGAGAAAGTTGGGGTTTGGGCTTCGTGTGAGTCTTCCGCCCCCTGTTCGCAGTGGTGGTTGGGAGTGGTGGTGGAGTTCCCGACACCCTCTACTCCCTGCCTTTGTACCTGCATGAGCCATCCTTCCTCTGTATCTGCATCGCTGGGGTTTGGTCTCCTTCCTGGGTCTCCTGGTTGGTGCAACCTTTGTGCTCATATCTAGTTGTTGTGTTTCTCGTCCTATTTTGGGGGACGTTGTGTTGTTAGGTCTATGTTGTTGCTTTGGGGTCGATCTCTTTGTCTGGTGATCTTTCGTTGTCTTCAGGATGGTTTTCTCTGTCAGCGGCTTTGCAAACTCCTCTCCAGATGTATTATTAGGCTCTTGCAGATTGATGAATTCCATCCAAGATAGTTGTTTTAGACAGCAACTACAAGAGGTGGATGGTGCAGAAGTGTACCTATCACATCCCAATCTAAGTCTTGTGTTATGTCTTTCAGCAAAAGGAGTTGTTGCTTGGTTACTTGATGAGAGATGTCTATCTTGTAGATGCCGTATGGCTTTCTTTTAATGATATTGAGCTATTTAAAAAAAAAAGATGAAAGAAAGTCACATCCTTCTTTAGATTGATTAAAAGTTGGTTGAATCATCTACTAGAAGTCTAAGGATGGCTCTTTCCATAAGAGGTCAAAAAAAAGAGGAAGGAACAAAAAATAAGAGATTTAAGTCCAAGCCTACATACAAGTCATCAGGGCACCAAAATGACTATTGATTAATTAGTGAGAAAATATATGAAGTAAGAAAAATAAGGAAAATGAGACCAATAAAAACAATGAAACATTAATGTGATGGTGAACTTCATTTTACAACAATATGTTGTAAGCTTTTAGATGATTTAAGTTTATAATGTCCAACATGATTTTACTACAAATTCACTAAGATATAAAATCGTATCTTTTAATAAAATGATTTAAAAAAATCTCGTTGCAGGAAGGACCTTATCACATTATAGTTTTGGATCAAATCCAAAGCACAATGCTTTTGAGAATTGATTGATCATTTTAATTGATCAAGGAAGAGTGTTTAACACAAAATGTGGTTGATAATTGATTACACTAAGTGAAAGAATAAAAATATTGAAGTAAACCTAATACCTTCAATAGATGGAAACCCTAGGGTGATTCATTTTCACAACTTCTTCCTATATTCTCTCTCTCATTTCGTACGGATAAGTCTAAATAAATAACATTGAGGCCAGATAAATCCCCCTTTTGATGTTAGGATTGAAACCATAGATAACAAATATATGCCCTCCATCATATTACCTAGAGATTACATTTCGATCTCCTAAAAAAATAAACTTCCAATGTTGAAATTAATGATTTAAAAAGAAATAGACATCCTAGATTTTGGATCAGATGTTCTTCACACCCTATATCATGATAAACATGTTAACATGCAAATCGGCCAAACATACAAGCATAAAATGATTGATTCAAATGAAACATATTTAATAGAATTAGATGTAGTAAAAGAAAAAAAGTATCTAGTGAGGATATCTCCCACAACCTAGCATAAGAAAGTAATTGTTCCTTATAAGATATTAGAATAAACATGAACACAAGAATAGATATCCATTGCCCTAATGAGTAGAATGGATTTAGACTTGGTGTGTGTGTAAAAAACCTTCATGCCCAATGATGGGTCTCATCCAACATATGAGGATAATACACCCCATTTTTTGTTGGGTAAACCTTCTTCTTCATCATCTTTCTTGCTTAAATATGGCACGCAACTTTGAAAGAATCATGTGGAAGGATGGTGGTGGTGACCGATGGAAGTGGAGGTGTCCTTGGTCATCACTCCTTTGAGGTCATGACTTCTAGACTTGGTAAATCAAAGGTCGTTGATGAAGACAACCAATGAAAATGATATATTGTTGATGATCATTTTCTTGGGCTGGGTGTGGAGTAGAATAGCATGGAGGATATATAGGAGATGTCTAATGAAGGATGTTGGAGCATATATGTACAAACTAGGGTTATGGTTTCCATCTCCCCCATCATGCAATATTGATGGCATGAGCAAGATGAAGATATGGGGTTGCATGACCCCTTGAACTCCCATTTTTGTGGATGGATTCAGAGTTGTCCTCCATAGGTAGGCATTTACATATCAAGATTTGACACACATTATGATTTCATTGGTTGACTATAAGGAGTGGGACCCAGAGGGGATCCACTCCTTACTTATAATTTAAAGAATAAAACAGCCATTCCAAATACAGTCAAAGGTTTGCTTGAAATAGGTGTAAAAGTTTCAAATCATTATTGATGTTTGGTGAAAACCCGTCGAAGATTGTGAACTATAGATTTGGTCAAACTAGAGGTTGCCAAACATACCAGAAAAGGGGGAAACTACATACCTCGAATTAAGAGGGAACAAGGAGGTGATTGTCTTTGAATGTCATCCAAGAAGATGTCTAGGTGGTTAGCAACCATCCTGAGCGGCAAGAACACTATTTCGGCTCACGCGGCGGTGCCAAAAACTAGCAGAGGTGGAAAATTAGGTCAGGGAATAGAAGAAGATGAACAAACACTGAAAAATAATATTTGAGCCCTCAAAGAAACTCTGTGAGGAATATCCTATTGGTCCGATGCCCTAGATATGAGAATCGAAGGCTGATAAGTGGAAATAGGGGAGCAACAGAGCATGAGGAAACTAGGTTTTAGACTGGGAAATGATGCCCTAAACCCTAATATTTATGGGGTCAACAGATGCAGAAGGGAGAGAGTAAAGTGTGTGAGATGAAATCAGAGAGTATCAACAAGAGATGAGGGAAAGAGATCTGAGAAAGAATTGGGGAAGCAAAAACTAGGTTGTCACCTGTGTGAACTAGAGAGAAAAGGAAAGTGACGATACATCCATCACCAGATATGGATCCTACATCTTGAAATTGACCCATTTCTTAGACTAGCCCATAAGGGTTTCATTTGATACACAGAACGAAGCACAACTAGGTCTAGGAGGAGGCTGAGGAGGTGGAGCTCAGACTGAGGAGGCATGGGCTATAGAGGCTGAGGCAGAGGGAGAAGCACCAGGGGTAGAGTAGGAAAACATAGGCACAAACTTTTGAATTTTGGTCTCATTGATACAAACATCCTTTCTGGCTACTTTGTAATGGGAGTCGGAAAAGAGGGATTTCTCAGTGGCGAACTAGAATAAACCACAAATCACGGCCGGGTGGGGAGGGTGGGGGCCTTGGTGTTCTTGCCAGTGTCAAAGCAGGTCATGTGGTGTAGAATGTATCTGGCCCACTTGACACCGATGTTATCTAAGATGCAATACATAATGACAACAATGTTCTCTGCAATATCCATTTGATTGTTCTTCGGATGAATATTGCAGTTGATCACTAGTGCCAGAATGCGCTTCCTAAGGTCAGGGAGGATGAAGGTAGGGTTGAATTTTTCTAATATGGAACGTCAGGTTTCTTCAAGTAACAATGAATATCGGGTAAAGTCAATTCATTTTGCTTGTAGAAACCTTACTTTAAGAAGGAATATGAAGAACAAGTATAACAAATGATTTCTCTTATCGCATTATAATTCAAGAAACTAGTACAAAGATAAGGCAAAGGGGTAATCCAATGTTACTCATATTTGACCCAAAGAAATACACAATATGACTATGTCACATATTTTTATTATGCACTGAGGAGATGAGGTATACCACTCATGCTCCAACTAACCACTATGAAGTCAAAATCAGTGCCATACAAGATCAAAATGAAAAACTTGTTCCTTCATTTAGTACACTGACTTTAAGAAAATGAACATTATAGATAAATATATTTAATATCAAGCATTTAAATCATATCCTTTCTTCTTTGAGGGCTCAAAAATTATTCAGTTAATATGAAATTTTGCATATACGCTAATTAAAGCATGTAGAACCCGATTTTGGCATTAGTTTTCCATTTAGGAGATTTGCTATTTTATTTAATTCTTTTAAAGTAAATCACATTTTTTACTTTCCTAATGCATAATAGACATCTAGAAATTTCAAATTATGATGAAACTTCACCCTCAAGCAAACTCAAACATGTTGTATATAAATTTTCCATAAATTTCATATCTTGAGATGATTTATCACATTATTTAATGTTAAGGGATTTTACATACTTTCTCTCTCCTAAACTACATTTAAACATTTAAGGTTGTCCAAATCAGATGAAAATTCACACATAGGCTAATTTTAACATGTAGATTATGAATCTGAGATTTATTTTCACTTTTGGAGTCACAAAATGTTTTATTTGATATTTTTGGAGAAAACTCATATTTTCTTATCTTAAAGGAATTAGGATAATTAATATGCAAATATGGTGAAACTTGAGTTCCAAGGTAATTGGGACCCAAGGAATATAATTTTCACATTGTATTTCACATTTAAGATTTCTTTTCGTGAGTTATACCAACTTAATTATATATTAGTTAACATATTATTTCATTATTAATTCTTCATCCATTTGTGTCCCATATCTGCACATTACAACCAAAAGGATTATATATTATTATTGTGCATGAAATTCTTTGTGTTTATTATTTAACTCATTAAATTCATCAATTCCTTATTTATTTGAATTATATGTCAATGTTCTTAATTATGGACACCTATTCCTTCTATGCACATTATTTCTCTTAACCTCATACCATAATCAAAATTATCACAAGTGATATATTTTATTGGTATAAAGATTATTATGAGATAATTAGGTCATGCATATATGATAGGGTGATTTATTCATGTGTTAACATATTAAGGTTACAATTAACTACTGTTAGATTTAACTTCATCGTTGTTTGGCCAAACTTAAATAACCAAGCTTACTATCATGCACGACATATGACCATGGTCAAGGGGATAGGTTTCAGTTCGTTATGACACTCCACCCCTTAAAAGGATTTCTTCCTCAAAATATAATCATCCATACTTCACAAATCAACTACTCTCCACCACTTAAAAGGATTTTGTCCTCAAAATATAATCATCCCTACTTCAAAAACTAACTACTCTCCACCCCTTAAAAGGTTTTACCTAATTAGTCAAACTTAAAAACTTTTAAAGCTATTAAGGTTTCATATAAATCTTTTAGTTGTGAATACTTTTTTTGTTGTTCTTTGGTAAAGCATCTAACTAACATGTCAAATCAGCATAGGGTTGTGATTTAGGTCCTTGTGTCTCTAACCTAACAACCCTAAGGTTCACGTTATCAACCAAAATGTCATAGGGTTCAAAGGGTAGGTCCACTACATCTTTATATCACTCCACATTTCCCTAGTCACTTCTTCATAGATAAAACTAGGGCTTATGGTATCTATTAATTTTAGGGTCTCACTATCCATACTTCACACATCTCTTATTTGTGACTTAGTTCAAGAAAACTTTGATAAAATACAGAGAAAAATTCTTTTGTACATATAATAGTATAATGAAAATAATTATAATGATGAAAAACTTTGTGATGTAAAACAAACATGCCAGCCAAATATCAATACGGAACTCTTGTGAAAATTTTCTCCATAATAAGGTCTCCTTATTATTCAATTACCTCACCCTCTTAACCTAATTCCATCCTCAATCTAGAGGTCATAACATCCAAAGATATATGTCACCATTAACGTATATGGTAGGATAAGATCACCTAGAACCTTATCACATTAGGGTTTGCCAAACATGATTCTAATATATACCTCATATCAACCTTTCAACATCACACGAATTATCATAACTCAATTCTAGGGTGACCACCTCTCCTAAAGGGTGAAAATGCAAGGCAAAGGTTCTAACTCAGGAGACAAAATTGAAATAGTTAGATTTCGACTACCATGGGTTCTGATACCATGTTGTAAGGACCATAACCCAGAGGGGATCAACTCCCTACTAAAAATTTGAAGAATAAAACATCCATTCCAAACACACTCAAAGGTATGCTTGAAATAGGTGTAAAATTTTCAAATCATAATTGATGGTATTCAAAACAACCAAAGTGTGGCAGCGGGGAGGACCAAAAAAAAAGTATGGCAACAGAATGAAATTAATGACTATATTCAATTTTATAAAAGTACATCATGATCTCCCATAAAGGGTTTACATGGATAATACAACATAAGGATCTAGTAGAGGGAAATCGAAACCATATCACGTTTGTCTCCAAGCATCAACTCCTTAAGTTAGGTCCATCTCAACATGCCATGTCCTTCATGTCCTACACCTGGTGATTGGAAGCATACCACACCAAAATGAGAAAAGTAGATGACATCAGCAACAGGCTGGTATGTGCATACTAAAATGGAATTGAGCAATATAAAGAATATAATGGACGTCAAAATAAAAGGATTACCATTGAAAAATAAAAGCACTACCCAATCAGGAATACAAATATATGGATTTCAAAATTTGATAACCAAAAGATTACTTTCCATTATTGAAACAAATAAAAGTTGTTCCATACAAGCACATATAATAATTTAGGGCACACAACCCTTCAATAATAATCATCAACCTGCATGTTTGTGAGATAAGTATAGCACTAGAAAAATATAAAGACAATGGCGGCCAAGCCTCACAAACTTGAAACTTGATAGAAAATGGCGTACTATCAGAGTCCCAATATATATTAACGTGGGCCAAGCCTGACAAACTTAAAACTTGATAGAGAATGGCATACTATCAGAGTCCCAATATATATTACGGTGGGCCAAGCCTCACAAACTTGAAACCCGGGTATGGGGCACACAACCTCCATACCAAAAACATAATAAGGGCAAATAACTCAAAAACTAATGTACTTACACTACTCCAGGGCTATTGAATCACATAACATGCTTATTTCAGAGGCAAGTAAAAATTATACTCAGATTCACAAGATTAACATCATACTAATGAGAAATATAAATATCCACCACAAAAGTGGGCAAAAGATACCATATATGACTATAAATAGTTCCAATATGAACCAAGCATTTGATAGAGACCAAAAGAAAGTCCATCACAATAAGTTATCACAAGATCAATAACAAATAAAGAACATCACATAAAGAATCTTTTCAAATTAAAGAGAGTTGAAGTGTAGGCTAGCATCCATAGAACTAAGAGAAAGAAGAAACATAGGTGAAATGCTCAATATGAGTAATAGGGTCTGCAAACATACCTCATATGATCAACATATATCCAAAGTCAATTCTAAGTCCAAGCCTAGGTCTCCAAAGCACCTATTAAGCAGATATGCAAATTTAGGGTTGGGTTTACGTTAATTTCATAAACCCTAAAAATCTCCTTATATCATCTGTGAATTAGATTATCTAAACCATGACATATTTTAGGTTATATTTTTTGATTTCATAACATATTTTTTTCTAACTTATAAATTATTAGTTATGATTTTTAGAAAATATAACCATTTACAAAAATCCTTGAAAATCATATATTTACGAATTTTGGATTAGGCTGTGAAACTTATATCATAGGATATATTATAATTTTCTAATTCCAAAACACATTGTATTTTATTTTTTGTGCTATAAATAATTTGCTATGAATTTTAGAACATCCACCAATCAGGAAATCTTGTAAATCCACATATATGAATAAATCCATGATTAATCATACTGCCTTGGCCAAATCAAAATAATTGGCCCGACCAACATCTTATGAAGCGCATAGCAAACTGATCAATGGAGAAAAGACTATTTTGGCCTTGAATATGTGAACAACCAAAAAAAGCAAAGGGCAAGATAGGAAAGTTAGCATTGGGTTTCTTCTACCTTCCTCCAACTCGCACAGACCAATGATGCCCCTGAGGTTGTCCCCTTAACAATGAGAAACAAAGGTTCATCTCTATGAAAAATAAGAAACGGCAAGGGCCAAGCATCAAGGTTGACTCAAACTCGTGAGGCAAATGTTTAGTGAAAACCTGCCGGAGATCGTGAACTATAGGAATTTGAATAGACTAGCGGTTGCCAAACATACCAGAAAGGGGGAAACTGCATTACCTCGAATTAAGAGGGAACAAGGAGGTGGTCAACTTTGAATGTCATCTAGGAAGATGTCTGGGTGGTTAACAACCCTCTTGAGAGGCAAGAACACTATGTCAGCTTACACTGTTATGACCCACTCTATGATTAACCAGTAAGCATAATGTTTTGTGCATCATTAAGTTGATTAAGCCAAGTTAAGTGCTCACTGATGTAATTAGTGCTTTGATCTCTTTTTACAGTCTAATTATCATGGTTTCTTGCCTTGAGAAGGTAGATATTTGTTTTCTTGAAATTTTGCAAAAGAAATCACCTTAATCGGACACTTGAGGTGAGAGTTACGTCATTTTCTGGAACCTTGGGTTTAAGATGCAATTTCTCCATTTATTAAAAGATTGTGAAAACTACAAGATTACAAGGAAATAGAAGGGAGGCGGGCAACAAGCCGTGCCGCCACCCCTTTTTGAATGGCAAATCCAATCCTCCGAAACACCACATCCATAGACCTGGGAGTCATTCTCCTTTATTGGCTTTTTAAGATGCAATTTCTCCAATTATTGGCCTTTTATTTCCCTTTTTCCCTTTCTCCCTTATCTTCTTCCCTGATCGACCGCTTGAGCAATGTAGAAGCGGTGTCGATAGAACAACAGTAGGGGGGTGAACGACGGGCGATTTCTTGGCTTCTCACCTTCGACCAATAGCACCCACCTTCCCTTCTCCTTCCTCCGTCCTTCTCCTTCCTCTACCTCGCCCCTAGCCACAGCTCTAACCAACCCTAGCCAGGGTGCCGACCGACCGACCAGTAGCAGGTGTTGCGTCGACCAAGGAACAACGTCGATGGCCATTTTGGGCTTGAGAAGGGCCTCTTCAGTGGCACCCCTTCTTCCTCTACCCTTCCCCCTTCCTTTCTCGTCCTTATGCACCACCTGTGCCCACCTAGCAAGGGGTGGCACCCCATCTAACAAGCAGCAACTGCTACTACAAGAAGCAATAGCTAGGGCGCCATTTTGGTGCGAAAAGCAGCACGATTCGACGCCATCGACTTTGGCTTGAGGTCCAGATCGAGAATTCGCAGCTCCTAGCCAAGTTCCAGTCGCCAATGGATGCTTCCTTTTCAACCTGAGCCTAGGCGTGAAGCAACATGTTGCAACTGAGTAATCCATAGGTAGAAGACGACCCAACTAATGCCTAGAGATAGGCTTTGGACGGGTTTCCAAAGGAATTCAGACATCCCAAACAGTTATGAGTAGAATTTCACTCACCAAGCAAGATTTAACTCCGGAAATCGGATAACTTTAGTTGAATACACATTTTCCGCTGGTAACATCAGTAATCAGGCGTTGTGTAGTATTGGTGTCATCTGACTTTTATTTCACGATTTGCTTCATTACACTTTGAATAATCTAGTTTATTATCAGATTCAGTGTGGTTCAGATTAGTGGAATTACAAGGTTGATCGAAACCTAAGTTATTCAGTTTAAAAGTCAAAATCAGTAGAAAACGACTAATAACTGTACAGTTTGGGTATAAACCCAGGCTGTAAAATTTTAGCAATTAATTTGATGCATGATTTTAAAAATAAATGACGATGACATGAAAATATTCAATGAAAACCCCATTTGTATGTTCTCTGCTATGTTTAATGTGAGTGATTTAATATTTACACAAGTTGGCACGTTTCTCAGAAATATCATTATAATTCCTCAATTAATATTAATAACTCATGCCATAATAAGTAATTTTACTCTTAATTGAGTTATGTGATGCACAACTCTGATCTTGGGATGATGTGCATTATTTTTGAGGAATTATAGATAATTTATAAGTGCTTCTAAAGATTACTCATATATCGAGTAATTAACTCTTGTTAGTGTGTTATGATGTTCAATTGTATGATTTCAACATATATGTGCCAAGTTGACCTGCATTCTATTTATTTAAGAATTTTAGTCTTCCTACATGCATAATAATGTTGATTTCTCAGTAAATTACAAGTGGACATGTATTTAGTTTATTTAAGAACTTGAAATTTGCATGCATGCTTAATATGTTGAATCTATCAGCATTTGCAATGCTTGAATAAACTGCTCTGCCAAATTTAGAATGATATTCATGTCGTGTTCTAAAGTTCAAGTAAACAAACACGATACCATAGAGATACCAAAGTCAAGAATAAGTAAGAGAGAGATGCAATGTAGTAAGAGCTTTTCTAGAATAATAAAAAATAGATTTAAGGGCCCTGACACCATAGAATCCCTATGAGAGGTATGTGCCTTAGGGATGAAACGACCTACCATGGCAGTGCGTCCAGTATACAGGGGTCGAAACGCACCCATAGAGCGTGCGAGGAGACAAAGCCCTTGAGGAAGTCTCCTAAGAGAAGATAGGTTACCCAACATGAAACGGAAGTCTCGGTGGTAACCCAGAGGTACCCACAGAGCATACCAAGTTGATGCCCACAGAGCGTCTCAGACCCTCTGCCTGTGTACTCAGCCTAGAGGAGGAGTCAAGTTTACGACACCATAGGAGTGCCGAGGCCAGAGAGTCAGTTTTCCTATTGCTGACCAGGACAATATTCAGACTTAGCTATCCCAGGGTGTCGGCTAAGTCTTGTACGGTGAGATTGTAGTTTGCTACTAGTCTTCATATGTAGGGTACATTGTATATGATCAGGAAATAAGATAAAATATGTTCATATAGGTTCACAGAGTTTCTTATAAGTCAAAGAGTTAAGAAAGATTTGAGTTTAGATTCGTATCAATTGTTTTTTAAATGAAATGTTGATAATTCATGTTATTTAATTGTAACCATAGCTTACATCAATTATTATTTTAATGAAATGTTGATATTTCCTTATATTTAAACTATATTGTTTTAAATCTACTCAGTGTAGTATTTCTTGTATATTAATCCATAAAATGAGTTATTTACAATGGTTGGGTGAAATTCTATTCACTGAGCCAGTAGCTCACCAACCTACTGAAACTATAACATACCAGATCTTGGACCCTACCCTAGAACTGTGACCTTTTGGGTTTGACCATACAAGGTTAATGTTAGAATGATCCTAATAATATAATGTATGAATAAATAGTGGGCCATGTGACATAACTCATATAAGAAATCCTCAAAATAAATAATAGACTTCAAATTCGTAATCTATACATCAAAATAAGCTTACATATCAATTTTCATCTAATTTGGACAACCTTAAAATAATATGGTAAGTTAGGAGAGAAAATTTTCCTAAAAGGTGTAATTAATAAATAAATATAATAAATGACCCCAAAAGAGGAAAATAATCTTATATTCGTGATCTACATAATAAATATAGCCTTTGGGTGAATTTTTATCCAATTTGGAGAAGGTTTGCTTAAAAGGTAAAATCAGGAGAGAGAAAGTGTGTAGAACCTTCAAAATATTAAAAAAATATACAAAAACTCCAATATATAAAATTGATGGAAAATTTGTATTCAACACACTTAAGTTAACTTATGGATGAAGTTTCACCTAATTTGGATAATCCTAATGTCATTTATACATGAGGAAAGAGAAAATAGGATTTGGTATATTTAACACATTAAAAGTTCTTAAAAGGAAAATATAATTTTATAATTGGAATTTACATGCTTTAATCAGCCTTTATGCAAAATCTCATCTAATTTGGGTTTTGTTTGCACCGTTAAACGAAGAGAGAGAAAATAAGAAATAATGGCAATCACACTTTATTTGATTTTAATTTGGAATTTGATTTGTCACACAATCGGCCTTGGTTTTTCTTTCCAATTTCGAGCTTGTTTTGGGCCATTGGATCTTAATCCAACGACAACTGCTCTCTTTCCTTCCTCCACTTCCTCTCTTTCCCTCGCGAGCAGGCACAGGTCTTTTCTCAGTTTCCTTCTTCGATCTCTCCCTCTACATTTTTTCCTTTTCCTCTGATTTTTGCTCTTCCATCTTCCTTGCTTTTTCTCGTTTTCGGTGACCCTATATATATACCAAGGTTCAGAGCTTTGTTACCCAGTTCACAAACCATCTTATATCTCCCGTGTTTTCTCTCCAATTTCTCTATTCTTCTTTCCTGTCCCCTTTTCTCGCCCATCTTGACCATCAGACCCAGGGGGATCCATCCCTTGACCTCTGATGAGGTCCTAGATGCAGTTTGCTTGCATCAGTTTTGCCTCATTTGGCTCTGGGCTTCCTCCCCTACTCCGGCTGCTACCCCGGCACCTCGGGGCTCCTATGAGCAACTCCGACCGCTATGAAGCCAAGAGAGGGATTCATTTTCTCCCAAGCACCTCCAGGATGCTTCTGATGTCGCCAATTTGCTCGGGTATGGTGGCATTTCTATTTCCCTCTATTTGGTGCTTCTTGCTACCTGTACCTTAGCGGCGAGATGAGTTGAGGCTCTTCGCACCTCAGTTTCAGTGGTTTGGGACTCTTGAGTCCGGTTTTGCTTTGCGTTCGTCATGGTGCTTTTCCTTGGCATTTTGGTTGGTTGATTCACGAGATTTTGTCCTCGAGTGCTACTAGTTTGCTATTGTTCACGGTCCCTTCATCGCAAGCAAGGTTGAAGATGATTGTGTTCGTTTTCCCTAAACTGCCCATCAGTTCCTCTCTTTAGTTTTTCAGGTTAGGGGCATTTTGGTCATTTCACATTCTTATCTCTTGCTTTGGGGTGAGTCAAGCGAGCCATTGACCTGCTGACATGGCCAGCGTTCATTGGGCCAAGTCATGCGGGCCCGACCTGCTTTTCATGGATTTTTCTCGCCTTTGTGGCATTATCTAATTATCTGATTGGTCAAACTTACAAAAATCATAACTAATTCTCTAGCTGTCTATAAATTACAAATAAATATTCATTGGATTCAAAAAAATGCAAGCTTTCTAATTGTATTGGTTTTGTCGCCTGAATCTGATGTTTTAAAGGGTTGATTTAATGGATCTAATTAAATAAGATAATACATTGTATAATTCATAACTAATAATTTATAAGTAAAAAAAATATAATAAAATATGTTTTGAACTCAGGAAATATAACCTATAAAATGGCGAGGTTTTTATAACTTAATCCATTAATAATAAAAAGGCAATCTTTAGGGTTTTGAATAATTAATGGAAACCTAACCCTAATTCCACATATATGCTTAATAGGTTCTTTGGATGCCTAGGGTTGGACTTAGATGTGACTTTGGATCATTTGAATCTGATGTTGAGGTATGTTTGCATCCCCAATTATTCTTCTTGCGCAATTATCCTATTTTGTCTTACTCTTGGTCCTATGGACATTAGCCTACACATTATCTTGTTCTTTTGAAATCATGCTTCAGGGGAAGTATCTTATTTTATTATTGATCTTATGATCATGGATATTCTTTTGACTCTGATTCTTATGCCTTGGTGCATGTTGGACCTTTGATGTTATATGCCCACTGTGATGTGGATGTTTACTTGGTAATATATGCCCACTATGATGTGGATGTTTATATGTTTGTGTTGTCCATTGTGTGATGGCAACATTGTACAATTCTGACTATACTTTTCTACTTGCCTCTACATTAAACATGCTATGTGATTCAGTAGCACTAGAGTAGTGTAAATTGCATTGGTTTTGTTTATAGCAGATGTGATATTTCCTGCTCTTTTTAGGACGGCAAGGAACCTCGTACCTAGGGCAAGATGTGTGTCTTGACCCATTTTATATATATTTGGGATTTTGGCGGTGAGTCATTCTCTATCAGGTTTTCAAGGATGTGAATCCTTGGCCGCCAATTGTGTTTATATTGTTCTAGGGCTATGTTTATCTCACATGCATGCAGGATATTGATTATGGGGTGTGTGCCCTACTTGTTCTTTGTTTCCCACCATGGTAGTGGATTTATTTATGGCACAATCCTTTTTATTTTGATTTATGGCAAGTATCTCCTTTAATGTGATTCTTTCTCTTGATACCCAATTGCGTGGTACTTATCTCTTACATGGGAAGCCTTTTATTTTGATGTCCCTTATTCTTTATAAATTGCTCAATTTTCTTTTTAGTATGCACATACCAGTCTTTGCTGATGTATCCTGTTGTTTTCTCTTTTGCTAGGGTATGCCTCCAACCCTAGGTGGAGGACTGGGATGCAATGCATGTTAACCTGGACATAGATTAAGAATTCAAAGCTTGGAGACAATCTTGAGGTGGTTTAGATTTCCTCTACATGGATCCTTATGTTGTAAGTTTAAGATGTTCCCTTGTTTTATAATTGAATATAGTCATGTTTTTATTCCGCTGCTATACTTTGGTCTTTTGTTACCATTATATAAAGATTTAAAAATTTTACACCCACTCCAACATACCTTCTGAGTGTGTTTGGACTGGAGGTTTTATTGTTCAAATTTTTAGTAAGGAAGTGGTTTCACTTCTTTACAACATGGTATCAGAGCCCATTGTTGTCAGAATCTGACTGTTTCAATTTTGTCTCCCTATAGAACCCTGGACTTTGCTAGTTAGCTCTAAGTGAGATGTTGACCCTAGACTTGATCAATGATGATCTTCTTATGAAAAAAGGTTTTGTTTGAGGATAAGATTAGGTTATGAGGAAGTATTCATATGAAATATTGTGACTTGGTTCTCGTATTGATATTTAGTGCACATGTTGGATTTACATTGCAAAATATTTCATCAAAAAAAAATTATTTTCATTATATATACTACTATATGTACAAAAAATTTCTTTGGTTTGTCGTTATTTTCTCAAGCTAAGTCACAATGAAGAGAAACCCTAGAATTAGTTGATTAGAATTCAACCCTAGTTTTGTGACTAGGATTGTTATAATGGTGTAGTTTACCTACCCTATGACTTTTGGATGTTCATGTAGGGTTGATAGGTTAGAGACACAAGGACCTAAAACGCAACCCTAGATGGTGACCGAATAGTTGGATACATGAGGAAAATAAATCTCTAAAATCTTTCACAATTAAGAGATGTGGGTAGCTCTAAAAGTTGTTTAGTTTGACTGGTTAAGTTGAACCCTTTAAGGGGTGGAGTGTAGTTGGTTGTTGATGATTGGATGTTTTGATTTCGAGGATGAAATCCTTTTTAAAGGGTGGAGTGTTGTAACATACCAGATCTTGGACCCTACCCTAGAAATGTGACCTTTTGGGTTTGACCATACAAGGTTAATGTTAGAATGAATCTAATAATATAATGTATGAATAATGTAATTCGAACTTAATTGAATAAGTAATTTAGTTAATGGGCCATTAGTGGGCCATGTGACATAACTCATATAAGAAAGCCTCAAAATAAATAATAGACTTCAAATTCGTAATCTACACATCAAAATAAGCTTACATATCAATTTTCATCTAATTTGGACCACCTTAAAATAATATGGTAAGTTAGCAAAGAGAATTTGCCTAAAAGGTGTAATTAATAAATAAATATAATAAATGACCCCAAAAGAGGAAAATAATCTTAGATTCGTGATCTACATAATAAATATAGCCTTTGGGTGAATTTTCATCCAATTTGGAGAAAGTTTGCTTAAAAGGTAAAATTAGGAGAGAGAAAGTGTGTAGAACCTTCAAAATATTAAATAAATATACAAAAACTCAAATATATAAATTTATGGATAATTTCTATTCAACACACTTAAGTTAACTTATGGATGAAGTTTCACCTAATTTGGATAATCCTAATGTCTTTTATACATGAGGATAGAGAAAATAGGATTTGGTATATTTAACACATTAAAAGTTCTCAAAAGGAAAATATAATTTCATAATTGGCATTTACATGCTTTAATTAGCCTCTGTGCAAAATCTCATCTAATTGAGGTTTTGTTTGCACCCTTAAACAAAGAGAGAGAAAATAAGAAATAATGGCAATCACACTTTATTCGATTTTGATTTGGAATTTGATTTGTCACGCAATCGACCTTGGTTTTGCTTTCTAATTTTGGGCTTGTTTTGGGCCGTTGGATATTAATCCAAAGACAACTACTCTCTTTCCTTCCTCTTCTTCCTCTCTTTCCCTCGTGAGCAGACACAGGTCTTCTCTCGGTTTCCTTCTTCGATCTCTCCCTCTACTTTTTTTTTCCTTTTCCTCCAATTTCTGATATTCCATCTCCCTTGCTTTTTCTCATTTTCAGTGACCCTATATATATACCAAGGTTTAGAGCTTTGTTACCCAGTTCGCAAACCATCTTATGTCTCCCCTATTTTCTCTCCAATTTCTCTATTCTTCTTTCCTTTACCCTCTTCTCGCCCATTTTGACCATCGGACCCAAAAGGATCCATCCCTTGACCTCCGATGAGGTCCCAGATGCAATTTGCTTGCATCGGTTTGGCCTCGTTTGGCTCTGGGCTTCCTCCCCTACTCCGGCTGCTACCCTGACACCTCGGGGCTCCTCCGAGCAACTCCGACCACTATGAAGCCAAGAGAGGGATATGTTTTCTCCCAAGCACCTCCAGGATGCTTTTGATGTCGCCAATTTGCTAGGGTATGGTGGGGTTTCTATTTCCCTCTTTTTGGTGCTTCTTGCTATCTATATATTGGCAGTGAGATGAGTTGAGGCTCTTCACACCTCATTTTTAGTGGTTTGGGAATCTTGAGTCCGGTTTTGCTTTGTGTTCGTGATGGTGCTTTTCCCTGGCATTTTGGTTGGTTGATTCACGAGATTCCGGCCTCCAGTGCTACTACTTTGTTTTTGTTCACGATACCTTCATCACAAGCAAGGGTGAAGATGATTGTTTTTGGTTTCCCTAAACTGCCCATCAGTTCCTCTCTTTAGTTTTTTGGGTTAGGGGCATTTTGGTCATTTCATGTTCTTGTCTCTTGCTTTGGGGCGAGTCAAGCGAGCCATGACCCACTGACTTGGCCAACGTTCATTGGGCCAAGTCATGCGAGCCCGGCCTACTTTTCGTGGATTGTTCTCGCCTTTGTGGCTTTATCTAATTATCTGATTGGTTAAACTTACAAAAATCATAACTAATTCTCTAGTTTTCTATAAATTACAAATAAATATTCGTTGGATTTAGAAAAATGCAAGCTTTCTAATGGTATTGGTTTTGTCTCCTGAATCTGATGTTTTAAAGGGTTGACTTAATGGATCTAATTAAATAAGATAATACATTGTATAATTCATAACTATTAATTTATAAGTCAGAAAAATATAATAAAATATGTTTTGAACTCAAGAAATATAATCTATAAAATGGAGAGGTTTTTATAACCTAAGCCATTAATAATAAAAAGGCAATCTTTAGGGTTTTGAATCATTAATGGAAACCTAACCCTCATTCCACATATATGCTTAATAGGTTCTTTGGATGCCTAGGCTTGGACCTAGATGTGACTTTGGATCATTTGAATCTGATGTTGAGGTATGTTTGCATCCCCGATTATTCTTCTTGAGCAATTATCCTATTTTGTCTTACTCTTGGTCCTATGGACATTAGCCTATACATTATCTTGTTCTTTTGAAATCATGCTTCATGGGAAGTATCTTATTTTATTATTGATCTTGTGATCATGGATATTCTTTTGAATCTGATTCTTATACCTTGGTGCATGTTGGACCTTTGATGTTATATGCCCACTGTGATGTGGATGTTTACTTGGTAATATATGACCACTATGATGTGGATGTTTATATGTTTGTGTTGTTCATTGTGTGATGGCAACATTGTACAATTCTGACTATACTTTTCTACTTGCCTCTACATTAAACATGATATGTGATTCAGTAGCACTAGAGTAGTGTAAATTGCATTGGTTTTGTTTATAGTAGATGTGATATTTCCTGCTCTTTTTCGGATTGCAAGGAACCTCGTACCCAGGGCAAGATGTGTGTCTTGACCCTTTTTATATATATTTGGGAGTTTTGCGGTGAGTCATTCTCTATCAGGTATGCAAGGATGTGAAACCTTGGTCTCCAATTGTGTTTATATTGTTCTAGGGCTATGTTTATCTCACATGCATGCAAGATATTTATTGTGGGGTGTGTTCCCTACTTGTGCTTTGTTTCCCACCATGGTAGTAGATTTATTTATGGCACAATCCTTTTTATGTTGATTTATGGCAAGTAACTCCTTTAATGTGATTCTTTCTCTTGATACCCAATTGGGTGGTACTTATCTCTTACATGGGAAGCCTTTTCTTTTGATGTCCTTTATTCTTTATAAATTGCTCAATTTTCTTTTTAGTATGCACATACCAGCCTTTGCTGATCTCTCCTGTTGTTTTCTCTTTTGTTGGGGGTATGCTTCCAACCCTAGGTGGAGGACTGGGATGCAATGCATGTTAACCTGGACATAGATTAAGAAGTCAAAGCTTGGAGACAATCTTGAGGTGGTTTAGATTTCCTCTACATGGATCCTTATGTTGTAAGTTTAAGATGTTCCCTTGTTTTATAATTGAATATAGTCATGTTTTTATTCCGCTGCTATACTTTGGTCTTTTTTTACCATTATATAAAGATTTGAAAATTTTACACTCACTCCAACATACCTTCTGAGTGTGTTTGGACTGGAGGTTTTATTGTTCAAATTTTTAGTAAGGAAGTGGTTTCACTTCTTTACAGAAACATTTTTCAGGTCAGCATCAGCACGAGGAGGCTAAAGGATTGTATCACCCAAGTACTTAGAAGGTTGTTTGTAGTTAGTTAGAGGTCTCTTAGTCCTTTCCCCTTGGTCCTTGGGCATGTGGTATGGTAGAGAGAGAATGAAATGTAATATGTAGTTAATTTAGTTTTCAATTAATAGTTTTACTTTATATTCCGCAAGTAAGATGTAATATGTTATTTAAACTCTGAGGTATCTTTCAAGATTTAGAAACAGTAAGTTTGCTTCTGCAAGTTTAAGTAAGATATCAGTATTGTCCAAATTATAAGATTCTCCTTTAGGTAAATTTTAAGTGATTAAGAAAAGAAAAAGTTAAGGGTGGTTTACCGAGGGTGACTGCCCAGTCTTCGGGGTCATTAGAGATGACATGGGGATTGGGGTGTCACATACACGACAGAGCCAAAGAATGGTAGAGGTGGGAAATCATGTTAGGGAATAGAAGAAGATGAACTAACACTGGAAAATAGTATTTGAGCCATTGAAGAACCTCTGTGAGGAATATCCTACATGTCTGATGCCCTGGATATGAGAATCAAATGGCAGATTAGTGGAAATAGGGGAGCAACAGAGCATGAGGAAACTAGGTTGTAGACTGGGCGATGATGCCTCAAACCCTAATATTTATGGGGTCAACTATTGTGGAAGGAAGAGAGGAAACTGTGTGAGATGAAATCAGAGAGGATCACCGAGAGATGTGGGAAAGAGATCTAAGAAAGAATCAGGGAAGGGGAAACAAGGTTGTCGCTTGAATGAACCAGAATGAAAAGGAATGTGATGACACAACCATCACCAGATACA
Source organism: Alisma plantago-aquatica (assembly GCA_963693085.1). Classification (NCBI taxonomy): domain Eukaryota; kingdom Viridiplantae; phylum Streptophyta; class Magnoliopsida; order Alismatales; family Alismataceae; genus Alisma; species Alisma plantago-aquatica. The sequence continues at coordinate 887,276,190 of OY856414.1, read as the reverse complement.
GATCCTACGTCCAAAAATAGACCTGCACCTTAGACAAGGAAAAGAAAAACATGCGCCTTAATTTAATACGCCGACTTTAGGAAAACCAACATTATAGATAAATATATTGAATTTCAAGCATTTAAATCATATCCTTTTCTCCAATTTATTTGATGACACAAACATTGTCCAAATAATATGAAATTTTGCATATAAGCTAATTAAATCATGTAGATCCTGACTTTAGCATTACTTTTCCTTTTTGGAGAGTTTTCCTATTTTATTTATTTCTTTTAAAGTAAATCATATTTTCTCTTTCCTAATGCATTATATACATCTAGAATTATCCAATTATGATAAAACTTCACCCTCAAGCAAACATAAACATGTTGGATATGATTTTGTCATAAATTTCATATCTTGATATTATTTATCACAATATTTGATGTTAAGGGCCTTTACACACTTTGTTTCTCCTAAACTATACTTAAACATTTAAGTTTGTCCAAATTAGATGAAAATTCACACATTAGCTAATTTAAACATGTAGATTATGAATTAGATTTTTTTTATCACTTTTGGAGTCACTAAATGTTTTATTTGATATTTTTGGAAAAAAACTCATATTTTCTTGTCTAAAAGGAATTACGATAGTTATTACTATGCAAATAGGGTGAAACTTGACTGGCAAGCTAATTGGGACCCAAGGAACATAATTTTCACATTATATTTCATATTTAAGATTTCCATTCGTGAGTTATATCAACTTCATTATTATATTAGTTAACATATTATTTTATTACTACTTCATCCAATTGTGTCCCATATCTGCATATTATAACCAAAAGGATTATATATTAATATTGTGCATGAAATTCTTTATGTTTATTATTTAACTCATCAAATTCATCAATTCCTTATTTATTTGAATTATATATCAATATTTTCAATTATGGACACCTAGTCTTTCTATGCACATTATTTGTCTTTACCTCATACAATAATCAACATCATCACATGTGACATATTTTATTGATCTAAAGATTATTATGATAGGTCATGCATATATGTTAGGGTGATTTATTTATGTGTTAACATATAAGGGTTATAATTAACTGCTATTAGATTTATCTTCATCCTTATTTGTCTAAACTTAAAGAACCAAGCTTACTATCCTCAAAGACATATGATCATGGTCAAGGGGCTAGGTTTTGGTTCCTAACATACACATGTTGAAACATCATCTGTTGGTGCATCTATTCTTTCATAGCTAAATGGAGTTTTCATTTTCATCAGTAGGTCATGCACATGATTTCCTCGATTGATGGATGCTATTATATAGGTTATCATTAAGATTTCCTCAGTTGGTGAGTGTGGGTTTCCATTGGTAGATGAATAGTGAGTTCTCATCACTTGGTGTCTAGTGATGCCTTTACAGTGGATTCATATGTCTTTTACAGGATGGGATCCATTCGTCTATGATCGATGAAAATGCTATATGACATGAACTTATGAAAATTCATTCAACACCCCCACTCCCATCCAAATAGGGGTGGATGGGGGTATGTCAGTGTAGTTAGATGGTCCAAAGATCAAGAAGTCATTGGCTGATGAAACTGTCAACTGATGAAGGGGCAACGCTATGTAAATTGTATCTTATATTGAATTTGTTTTTGGTTCTTTTGGTCAGTTAGTGCGAGCATCACTCCTATAGTAGTGTATAGGTAGTGAATCTTAATCCTTTCATAGAAACCAAGAAATTGGATCCAAACCTTAAAAAGTAACATAACCTAAAGAAAAAAGTGCAAGCTAATTATACAGTAAAATAAGCACAAGGAATACAAAATAAAGAAAAAAATGTAACTAAACTAGGATGGATATGCATTCAAAATTTGATGTGAGAATTACTGCACTAGAAATTTAGTAAAATATAGAATCCATGTTTGTACCCAATCGAAGTGCAATAATCACCACCTATAAGTGGATGGGTCTTAGCATAGTATAATTTTATTATCAAACAAAAAGAACAACATTTTTAGGACAATTTGGATATGTTTTATCTTAGTTATGATGATGTTGAGTTGGTGGCAGAATTAGACTTGACACTCCAGCGAGCCTCCTTATAGTGTGGAACGTAGTGGTCATAGTACTATGTTGCACATCAAAATACAAAAAAGGTATACTAACTGAAAAAGTCATTAACAAGGATAAATCATGTTGATTTGTTGGTTATTAAATAAATTATCTAAGTAAACAAAAAAATAATTACAATAATTTAAACTAAGGTAATAAATGGTAAAAGAACTTGGGCACAATGTTTCACCGCCACTACCTATATTCAGTATCTTAGATTGGATCACTCACATGTATGAATCTTAGATTTTAGATAAGGAAATTTCATACCCTTTCAAATTATGGAAATCATAAAGATATATTTTCTTTTAGGCTCAAAGTTTTGTAACCCACATATCTTTAACCTGATTCACCCTAAGAATGTCATTCTAATGTCTCGTCAAGGGTTCAATGAATGATTGATATTTTTAATCCTTGATTTTAATTTATCTATTTTTTTAATTGTAATAGATATGCAAGATAGGTATCTAATCTATAGAAATGACACATGTAGTAAATACAAAATCTAATAGTTCCAAACAAGTAGTATTTTATACTGCAAGATTAGAAACTACAGACAACGAGGAAAATCCTCACATAATAGTTGATAAATTACTTTGGAAACGTTTTCATGATATAAGAAGAGAAAAATATAAAGGATGAGCTTATGGGTGATGTGACATTGTAGAAGAGAGGCTCCATAATCTACATAACTACCCTCCAAATCACAATCGATATCTCCAGTCACATTTCCCTAGGGAGCATGTCCCTCTGTCAAGCAATCAATGGTTGTCTTTATCTCTCAACAATGATGGACAAGGTGTGGGATGGGTCTATATTGAATATATCCTTCTAATAATTTTATAGCATGTTCTAGGGTTTCAAGTCGATCTAACATCATTTAATGGTTGTGAGTATTTTGTAGTAGATTTTTAGTGTTAAGAAAATGATCAACTGGTGTGCATCTAATTAAGATTCAATTGATTCATGTGTGTATACCTTGGGGTTGAGAAAGACGCACCAAGCATTCTAGCATCATTGATGGGGATAGAAAGTGTGAAAGATACCTAGTCTTTGTGGTGTTGACTCTCCCCTTTGGAACCATCTTTTTCCAATTTACTTATTGCATTTGAGAGACACACCAATAACCAATGACTCTAGGGAAAGATGCAGATCATGTGTGAGTCTCCCAGAGATAGATGACACTTGGTACTTTATAAATACTTGCCTTTCCCCCTGACCATGATTGGGGGGTATGGTTATAAAGATTCTGTATTGAGTGGCCCAAATATCTTGTTGAGGAAGAAACAAAGTGTAAGAGGGAGCATATTCTCGGGGGGCTCCTCAGGGTACCAAAATATGTTTTTTTATAGTATGAATACGACTTAGAAAATAAATAGATGCACTCTTGTATGTGATATTCTTAAATCTTTGCATTTCCTGCAAGTAATATAGAGGATTCAATGTCATTATATTTAAATAAGCTCTATCATATGCTCTATATAGTAGTTACTTCTCTTTGGGCTACATGCACTTTTGAATATAATTATAAAAATTGCTCCTACTTGTAAGCATAAAAAGTTATTATTTGTTATATCACATCGTTAGGGCTTGGGGTATCACCCATGTGGTTATCCACATCTTTTAGGGTGTGTTTGGTATGAGGTAAATGAAGGGGAGGGGATGAGGCATGGGCTGTTTGGTTACACAAAGTGATGTGGAGGGGAGTGAAGGGAAATGGAGGGGAACAAACTATGTTTATTTCCAGCCATTTCTCTTCCATTCTCTCCCCACCAAATTGTAGTGGACACGAGGGAAAGGGGAAAGACTTAGTGGAAAATATATTTGAAATGTTAGAACAAAATATGAAATGGAGAGATAGAATATAGATAACTTGGTGGGGGGGAAATAAAATATCCCATAACTAGTGTGTATAGGAAAGTAGTATCTCACGAAATGATGGATGAGTATTTGATAAATTTTGAAGAATTGTTTTTTGTAAAAATAAATAAAATAAAAATAAAAAGATAATAAAATAAAATTGTATGCATAACATAGAGGAAACTTCAATGTTTATAGTTTTTCGTGTTGTTTGTGCCCCTTTGATGGTATATTTGTAAATTGATGTATGTAAATAACTATAAATATACTTATCAAATATAAAAATATTTTTATATCACCAACATTCTACATTACTATTATTTTTATATGTTTACATTATTTTGATGTTTTCCTTCCCTTCCCCGTGATAACCAGACACACTAAAACAAGTTTTGCCTCCCCTCCCCTCCCCTCCCTTCCCTTCCCCTACATTCACCATATACCAAACATAGAATTAGGTATGTTGATGCAGTGGAAAGGATGTGTTGATAAAGATATAACAAGATTATAATATAGTTAAGCATAGTGTATCCCCGTACTTTCTCTTTCTTCAGCAATGGGTGCGTGATATATATATGCCTGATAGGTTGCTTTATCAGGTGGTTCCCTTATGTTTGCAAGTTGTAACCAAATTCAGACATCTTATATTGTTGCAGCACTATGAGTATGAATCATCATGTAATCCTTTTAATTAAACATGTAAAGAGAGATTTCAGTTGTTCTCTATCATATTTACATGTGGAATAGTTAATATTTGTATAAATTAACTTGTATATGTCATCTGGTGAAGTTGTTGTGATGCCTACTCATAATTGTATCATCATTCAGATCACTTTATTCAGATTCAACTGAATTTTGATTGTTTAAGTTGGATTTTATCTAAATATTTGTCCTAATGATCAATTGGGGTTTTATTAGTGGGATGGGTCCTCACACACACACACACACACACACACACACACACACACACACACACACACATATATATATATATATATATATATCCATATTTTAATCTTAAGGCTAAAAGGGGGATTTTCCTAGCCTCAAAAAATATGTTTTCATGATTATATAATGTAGTGAGATAGTGAATGATTGGTAGTGGTTGGAAATCATTCCACCCTAGTGTCCTCATCCATTGATTTATCATATTTTTACTATTTTTTATTTTTTTAATCTTAGTATAATTAATAATAAACTCTTTTGTATTAAATTCTACTTCTTTCCCAATTTCTTTATTTAGTTTTTCCTTTAATATATCATCCTTTGGGTTTGATCCTAAACTATACTATGATAAGATCCTTCTGATTGCGAGTGGTCATTAATGTATGTTGGTTAAGGTAAACTCTAGGGACTACATACCTAATGGATTTTCCCTTGCAATATCACAAATGTTAGATACAAATTAATAATACAAATAAGCATATACCATGGAATTTTAATAAGATGATATAAACAAACATGCCTACACAATGATATTGCTCATTTATTATCAAATAAACTCTTAGTCAGATATTCATGTCAGGATACCTATCATTATGGCACAAAAACCCATCAAAGATGTTGACAAACTAAGCATCATACATCACAATACTATCTGTGGAAGCCAATGAACCATGCATTGTACATAACAACATTATCTCCATATGCTAATGAACCATGCATTTTACATCACAACACTATCTCTGGATGCCAACAGATCATGTAATTTACATAAAACACTATCTACGGATGCTAACAAACCATGAAATGTACACTATTAAAAAATCTTCAGACGCCAACGAACCCTACATTGTGCATCACAACACTATAAAGGATACCTCTGGACCATGCATTGTCCACCAAAACATTATTTAAATTCCTACATTGTCCATATGTGTATATGCACAAGTATACGACTCTAAGAACCTTCTAAAGCTACTCAGGATGTTATAAGGATACCTATTTCACTATTCCCCCACTAGTAATAGGGCATAACCTAATTAATTAAAACAATTACTCGTATTTGGATTCCCAATCAAGATGCAAACAAAGTATACAAATATAATTTTGATATTACTCATATCTAATAGTTGTAGAAGATACAAAATATATTATATCATATACTAAGTTACCCAATTATGTTGCAATTAAATGTTCTTGGCTACACCAAGCTCCAATTCATCAATTTATTATACATCCATTCCCAATTCACTGTCGAAGTCCATATCAAGTCCTATCATGGTCAACAAAGGACATATCAATGTTAAGACCACATATGGGTTCCAAATCCTCATATAATTGTGAATTTCCCTCGATATCAGTTCAGCACAATGCTTCCCCAATTTTTTTATTAATACTCACAAACACATGAAGGTTGCACTACATACACAATTAGGCATAAAAAGACCATTTCTATGCATACACAAACCACCTATAGATAATAAAGCAAATCCAAACGAATTCCTAGATGTTTCAGATTAAAATAATATTTAAAGAATAAGTGATGTAGCATGTTTCGTTCCCACCAATATCATATCAAAAGGCTTTATAAAGATTTGTAGGGAATAAATGTACGAGTTTGGAAATCTCAACCCTTAAGAAGTAATAAGGCATGATATACACATTTTATATCACCATTATAATGATGGGAAAGGCATGGAAATTCTTTCTCATACACCACTCTAGAATAAAAATTCATAAGAAATCCATCTTTAGGCAATTTAGGCAGGAGTTGTGCAAAAATAGGTATTTCTAAAAATAAATTAGCCTCCTTTAAGTACACATTCTAGGTCCAACTAAATTTAATTAGACTAACATTTAGCAATAAATATTACATTAATCTTAGGTTGTCTTCCAAATGATAAAAGAAGTGTGTAATTCATGCATTATCACTATGTTACTAAAAAGGGTATACAAATTTAGTATATCTGAACAACTTTTACATAGTGAATCCAATTCAAACAAAATTACAATAGTTAACAGTTATGAAAATGTCTTATTTTCATCTTAAAATACTACCAAATAGTAAGGACTCATATAAAGTTCACACAACCTTAATATGGTATCAATATACCAAGAAGTAAAATTTAGGCCATTTTTACATACATTTTGAGATTACAACTTATGGATACATAAGAACATATGGGATTTACATCTGGTATAACCAAAAAAAGGATAGAGGAAGCATGAAACATTGTCACTATTATACATTAGGGAGAAAGAGCCCACCAAAGTCCATCTTTGATGAATGCATATTCATCATGTTATTCAGTCGCCATCTTGAGCTCATTTTGATTCAATTCATCAGATTTCATTCACTAAATATCACAATATACAAAAGTTTCTTAATTGGTTCAATTATCAAGGTTTTAACTGAGTTTATGTTGATTTTATGTAGGTCATTATGAGGTTCAACCATCAGATTACACCTACCTCCATTCAACCCTAATCCACAAAAATCACCACCATTCGATCCTCATCTCAATCAACCATCATCCATATCAAACCCTAATGAGTGGGACCCACCTTTCTCAACCATAGATCTACCTCCACTCATCCTTGGTCTTGACCAAACGATCATGGATCGATGACCCCCATCCATCCGACCACATGGTCTTAGCCCTCCATTGCCTAAACCGTTTTGAAATCTTTCCCTTCCATACGGTCTCAAGACCGTATGGGCAACCACTACCCCAAAACCATTTGGACTTAACTCTTCTCCAAGACTGTTTGATGACATCGAACTTAAAGACCAGTTAGGAAACCTGCTCAAGACCATTTGGACCTCCGCTCAACCTGTGCCTCTGCCTTCTACTTCCTCCTTCCAGCCAATCTGTGAACCCTAACACCCGCTTAAGTGCCACCCAACCACCGTACCTCGACCTCTTCACACAATAGGTTGATGCACCAATTTTCGATGTCACCCGTCTCCACCATCACCTCTGCTCAACCTGATACCTTCCCTTCTCCTTCCCTCTTCCTCGACCGCAAACCCTAGATGGTGCTTGCAGTAAGGTCCTCAGCTGCGACCTACACCACCGCTTAGCAACTTTCTCGATCTACTTCTACCCTCCACATGGTTTCCAAACCGAGTGGAACATACGGTCTTCAAGACCGTATGGCCCCCACAGCAAGACCGTTTGCACTGCAGATCTTCAAGACCTGTTGAACGGAAGATCATTTGGATGAGTATCAATCGACCAAGACTGTTTGATGGCATTGGGTTCTCAAGACTATTTGGTCACTGACTCAAGACTGTTTGGGCATCCACAAATGATTAAGACCGATGGGCCAAGCGGAAGTTGCAAAGACAAAGATTGTTTGGAACGCTGGGAGTTCAAGACTGATTGGAGGCAATGACAGTTTGAACGATCACCAAAGACCGTTTGGGTGTGGAAGCCAATACCGTTAGGGCATCAAACTGGTTGGAGCAAGAATATTGATAGTAGCAGATCGTTTGACGGTGATTGGTTTCAAAACCGCATGGAGCCACAGTCCAAGACCGCTTGGACTCATCAGTGCAAGACCGTATGGTCACTAATATCTCAAGACCGATCAAAGCAGAACGTTAGAGCCAAGGCTTCCAAAACCATATGGCCATATATACAAGACCGTTTGGATGTCTAAATAAACTAAACTGTTTGGGCAAAAGTCACCAAACCGTTTGGACCAAACCGTAAGGAGGACTCACACCAAAAACATGAGAACCCCATCCGAGCCTATAAATAGGACCAGGAGGGTCCTCATTTGGGGCATCAGATCTAGGATGTCGTCGGGCTGCCCAAATGCAAGGTCTGATCCTTGTACATCCACCTCATTGCTTCTCCACCTACTGCTCTTTTTGTTACAAGCAAGAAAGTCAAGACGAGAAGAGAAGAAGGAGAAGAAGGGTTGCCCAGTCTGCCTTGGTGTTTCCTCCTTCAGGTCCAAATCTTCTCTGATACGACGTAGAAGATCGCATCATTTTCACCGAGCTGCGACCACCTTTTGCATCATGCTCATGGCGGAATATTCCCTCTCTCTCTTTCTTCTTATTTCTCGCATCATGAGGGAGTAGTTCCTTTTCTCTAGGATGCGGGGACTAGCCCCGCTGCCCATGCAAGCATTATTGTTGTTAAACATTTCATGGCAATGTATATAACTTTTCATTTCGTTGTTAATCATTAATGTTTATAGTTTGATTACCTACTTGTTTTCATCTTGTTCTTCCCTTTGTTTTGAGAACCTCTTTATGTAGGGTAGAATGTCGATTAATGAGGTTGACTCCCAAACTAGAAATAGAATGGGATTCCTTGAGGTTGTAAGTGTATGATCTGTGAGGGGACGAGCCATCTAGCCTATGGTGATGCTTCTGTGTGCCTAACGCCTGTATAGGGGGGCCACAACCTTAGTTGGATTTTGTATCTTCTTTGTTAATCGCCGATGTTTGCTTGTAGATTAATCGATTGCTTGCTTCACATTTAGTATGGTTGACACCCAAACTAGAAAAAGAATGGGATTCCTTGAGGTCGCAAGTGTATGATCTGTGAGGGGATGAGACATCTAGCCCACGGTGATGCTTTTGTGTGCCTAACGCCTGTATAGGGGGCCCACAACTTCATTTGGATATCTGTATCTTCAGAGCCGTAAGTGAGTGATCCTGATGGTGACGAATCATCTGATACCTAAGGTGACGCTTATGCAAGCCTAACGCCCGTAAGGGGGTTTTGCATCACCTCTATTTGCATGGTTATATCTTGCCTGGATGTTTGATGTTAGGATGTGTTTGCATGTGTAGTGGTGGTGAAACCTGAGACCATCCCAGTGATTCCATACCATAAATCTAGATCCAAATTTAATTCTACTCTTTTACTTTCTTACAATTATCTTAATCAACCACAAACCAATCTATCGTTCTAAATATTAGTCTTGCTTGTGCTAGATTCAACTGACAAAGATTCTTAAAAATGTTGTCTTTTGAGATTCGATCCTTAACTATACAGTGATATGACCCGTCTACTTGAAGGTGGTATTATTGCACGATGTTTTGGTGAAAGCTCGGGGATCTCAACCCCGAGTGAATTTGTTAGTATGATAATAACCCACGTCAAATTTTGGCGTCGTTGCTGGTGACAACGAAATCAGTTACTCAAATCTTGTTCTTTTAAGGCTAATCTAGGATTTTGTTTTTCTTTTGAAATAATTGATCATATACTTGAATTACACTCTACTCCATCAATTTTACTTCAAATCTTTTCATTTCAGGTACCCCCAAGAGTAGTGTATGCACCATTTGAATAGTCCTGGACTCACTGCCAGCTTTGATCCAAAGATAGATAGAACCTTTCATCATCAAAATAGAGAGAACCAAGCAATAATGGCTCAAGAAGATGAAATAGCCCAAAGGGTTGCTCAAGCCCTTAATGCACAAAGAGAAAGGTTCATGCAAGAAGCCAGAGTTGTGGTTCAAGAAGAAATCCTAGTAGCACAAGCAGCAATGCAAGAAGAAGAACTACAAAAGGATCTTAGGGAATTCTCAATCCCTAAAGCTGCTGATGTTCGTCACCCAGTTCAACCTCCTCCCATAAATGCTCCCAATTTTGAGATACGAGCACATTGGATTACCTTGCTTCAAAACAACCCATTCTATGGTAAACAAAGAGAAGATAGCCAGGAACATCTTCTAAGGTTTATCGATCTATGTGCCATGACAAAGCAAAATGGAGTGTCTGATGATGTTATTCGACTCCGTCTCTTCAAGTATTCTCTTGCTGATAGAGCTATAAGTTGGTACAATTCCTTGCAATGCAAACCCATAACTACTTGGGAACAACTTCAAAACATCTTCCTAGAAAAATTTTACCCTCCTTCTCTCACCTATGAAATTAGGGGATGAATAATGATGTTCACCCAAGCCCCTGGAGAAACCCTAGTTGAAGCATGGGAAAGATACAAAGAGCTTTTACGCAAGTTTCCACACCAAGACATTCCTAAGAATAAGCTTATCGAGATCTTCTATAGAGGTGTGGATGATGATATCAAAAGTTTTTTAGACTCGTCATCTGGAGGAAAGTTCATGCGTTAAAGTTATGACAGCGCATGGAGAGTCGTCACCCATGGAGTTAAAAATCAAGCTAATTGGGGTAGGTCTGTAGGCAAAGGAGTGTTAAAGGTGGCTATGGCTGAAGTTATTCCTAAATACAAGTCTATCACTGAGACCCTCAAACTCTTAGTTGTCAAGAAAGACCATATCGAATCATCCCTTGCTGCATTTGGAAAAGGACGTTCACCCCCTCAACAACAAGAATAGATCAAGTCAGCTTCATTATTCTGTGAAGCATGTAAAGGTACCGATCATTCCACTTTAGCATGCAATGTTCTATATGATGTTGTTCTAAGCAATGTTGATGGTCTTTATAGACGTTGTATCACTGAGGAAGAAGCCCAACTCATTTTAGAGCAACGTCACTCAGGCCCAGTTGGAGGCCATATGAGTGCTAAGAAAACTACTATAAAAGTCTTGCAATGTGGTTTCTTTTGGCCAACTATATCCAAAGACTCCTACAACTTTGTTCTATCATGCGACAAATGTCAAAAAACTGGTAACATTACAAAGAGAGATGAAATGCCACTAAATATGTGGAAAGAAGTTGAAATTTTTGATGTTTGGGGTGTGGACTACATGGGTCCATTCCCATCTTCTTATGGATTTTCTTACATCCTAGTCATGATTGATTACATTTCAAAATAGGTTGAAGCCATATCAACCATTACTAGTGATTCCAAACTTGTCATCAAAATGTTCAAAGACATTATTTTCCCCCGTTTTGGGGTGCCCCACACTGTGATATCCAAGGGAGGATCTCATTTCCTAGAAAGAAGTTTTGAGGCATTGTTGAGGAAATATGGTGTAACACACAAGGTAGACTCACTCTACCATCCACAAACAAGTGGACAAGTAGAGGTTTCTAACCATCAACTCAAGGCTATTTTTGAAAAGACAGTAGGCCACAATCGAAAAGATTGGTCAATGAAAATCAATGACGCATTGTGGGCCTACCGAACTGCTTTTAAGACCCCCCTTGGAACTACACCATTTCGGATGATCTATGAAAAGTCATGCCACCTCCCTGTCAAACTAGAACACAAAGCATGGTGGGCAATCAAACAACTAAATTTTGACATGAAGAAAGTAGGCCAGGCCAGAATTCTGCAACTTCAGGAGCTGGATGAACTCTAGATGACAGCTTATGAGAATGCACAAATCTATAAAGAGCGCACAAAACTTTGGCACGATGGTCACCTGAAAAGAAAGGACATACAAGTAGGAGACCAAGTTCTATTGTTCAACTCAAGACTGAAGTTATTCCCAGGAAAACTCCATTCTCGCTGGTCTAGACCTTACATTGTCAAGAGCATCTACCCACATGGTGCTTTCTCTTTATGGAGTGAAATGTCAGGCGAATTTGTGGCAAATGGTCAACGATTGAAGAGATATTTCACCTCTTCTGACATAGGCTCTGCAACAATGGTGACTCTCACCAATCCAACATATCCACTGTAAAAGTTGAAGAAATCAAGTCGAGCCATCGACGCAAAACAAAAGTGCTTGTCGGGAGGCAACCCGATTAATAAATTGGTATTTAGTTTTATTTTTGAGTTAGGAATTTTTCTTAATTTTGTTTTTACCTTTTTAGATAATTTTGCACCCAATAAAATTGCATCGCGAGATGCCATCTTGAGTTCTGAATGGTCTTTAAGTTTGAGATTTTCAGATGGAGGACACACGCTAATGGGAAAGCAACCACATCTGGTGGTCCAAATGGCACGAACTTTCCCCTCCATCTTGGATTTAGGGTTTGCTCGGGACGAGAAAATCTCTAAGTTTGGGGTGGAGGGTGGGTGGTACGTACTTTACTTTCTACCTTCACCCATCTATTTCTAACTTAATATTTCATCGTTGCATTTTTTGACCAAATTTTTCAAAATTTTAAAAAGTTTTTCAAAGAAATTGAACAGATACTAGATGAAGTTTTGACGCTTTTTGTTTCTTTTTCAATGCATTTCTATTCATTATACCCTCCTTATTCGAAGCAGATCCTCAAAAGGACCATTTTCCTGAAACTAGCCTTTTGATTGAAATCATCTTGTGAAGCTTATGATTCCAAACATCATGATACTTATGCAAAAATGACAAGTGTTTGTCGAGCTGATAGGGATCAAACACGTCATTATTCCTAACTGATTAGTGGAACAATAATATGGAATCCCCACCAGATCCTCATGAAGTCATTATTTGAGCAGAGTACGATAAAGATAACGACCCGGTGTACTGAATTGTAAATCAAGTTGCATTCTGATCTGAACTCTCTTATACACTTCTTCTATCATCTCTGTACCCCTCCATCCATAAAAAAGAAACAAAAATAGCACAAATATTGCCAAACCCTAAGTTCGGGGCGGCACACCACTTCCCTCTATATCTACTTCTTTCATACCCCTCGCAAATTAATAGGGGCATACGACCAAGAAAAGATGCCAAAGCGCACACAAATAAATGTAATCTCGAGTCGAATAGAGGAGAGATCCGCACACAAAAAAAGCAATAAATGAAATTGCAAATTATATAATAAAAATCTTGAGTCGAATAGAGGAGAGATTTATTTCTTCCTTCCATACTACCCTTCATTCCCTTTTCTACCGAAAGGCACAATGAATGCCTCCACTATCCTAAAAAACACCAGTGTCAGATCAGGTGCACACTTGTTATTCCCTGGGGATCTCTGGACTCTTACAAAACTCTTTGACATGCTTGTTGTTGGAAAAGTGAGGAGGAAGTGATGTTGGAAAACAAACTCAGGAATGAAGATATGGTAAGATGCGTTCAGTGGTCCCAAGAGGTTGAGATACTTAGTCATACTGAGCAGAAAGAAAACAATCATGATGTGAAGATGAGGCAATCACATGAGTTGAAAGTATTCTTTTGGCAATTATTTCAGATTTTGTGTTACTCGAGGAGGAGCAACATTTAAGTTCGGGGTGTTTTGATGAATGCATATTCATCATGTTATTCAGTCGCCATCTTGAGCTCATTTTGATTCAATTCATCTGATTTCATTCACTAAATATCACAATATACAAAAGTTTCTGAATGGGTTCAATTTTCAAGGTTTTAACTGAGTTTATGTTGATTTTATGCAGGTCATTATGAGGTTCAACCATCATATGTCACCTACCTCCATTCAACCCTAATCCACAAAAATCACCACCATTCGATCCTCATCTCAATCAACCATCATCCATATCAAACCCTAATGGGTGGGACCCACCTTTCTCAACCATAGATCTACATTCACTCATCCTTGGTCTTGACCAATGGGTTTTGACCAAATGATCATGGATCGACGACCCCCATCCATCCAACCATAAGGTTTTAGCCCTCCATTGCCTAAATGATTTTCAACTCTTTCCCTTCCATACGGTCTCAAGACCATATGGGCAACCCCTACCCCAAAACTATTTGGACTTAACTCTTCTCCAAGACCGTTTGATGCCATCGGTCTTTAAGACTGGTTAGGAAACCTATTCAAAACTGTTTGGACCTTTACTCAACATGTGCCTCCACCTTCTTCTTCCTCCTTCCACCTGATCTGTGAACCCTAACACCTGCTTAAGTGCCGCCCAACGATCATGTCTCGACATCTTCACACAGTAGGTCGATGCACCGGTGTCCAACGTCACCCGCCTCCACCATCACTTCTTCTCAACCTGCTACCTTCCCTTCTCCTTCCCTCTGCTTCGACCGCAAACCCTAGACGGTGCCTGCAGCAAGGTCCTCAGCCACGACCTGCACTGATGCTTAGCAACTCGCTCGATCTGCTTCTACCCTCCACACAGTTTGCAAACCGAGTGCAGCATGCGGTCTTCAAGACTGTATGGCCCCCACAACACGACCGTTTACACTACAGATCTTCAAGACCTGTTGAACAGAAGATTGTTTGGATGAGTATCGATCGACTAAGACCATTTGACGGCGTTGGGTTCTCAAGAACGTTTGGTCACTGACTCGAGACCGTTTGGGCAGCCACAAATGATCAAGACCGATGGGCCAAGCGGATGTTGCGAAGACCATTTGGAACGCTAGGAGTTCAAGACCGATCGGAGGAAACGACAGTTTGAACGATCACCAAAGACCATTTGGGCGTGGAAGACAAAACCGTTAGGGCATCAAACTGGTTGGATCAAGAAGACCGATAGTAGTAGATTGTTTGACGGTGATCAGTTTCAAAACTGCATGGAGCCACAGTCGAAGACCACTTAGACTCATTAGGGTAAGACCATATGGTCACTAATATCTCAAGACCAATCAAAGAAGAATGTTAGAGCCAAGGCTTCCAAAACTGTATGGCCATATATACAAGACTGTTTGGATGTCTAAATATACTAAACTATTTTGGAAAAAGTCACCAAACCATTTGGACCAAACCGTAAGGAGGACTCACACCAAAAATGTGAGAACCCCATCCGAGCCTATAAATAGGACCAGTAGGGTCCTCATTTGGAGCATCAGATCTGGGACACCGTCGAACTTCCCAAATGCAAGGTCTGATCCTTCAACATCCACGCCATTGTTTCTCCACCTGATGCTCTTTTTTCTACAAGCAAGAAAGTCAAGATGAGAAGAGAAGAAGGAGAAGAAGGGTTGTCCAGTCTGCCTTGGTGGTTCCTCCTTCTCATCCAAAGATGCTCCGACAGGACGTAGAAGACTGCATCATCTTCACTGATCTGCGACCACCTTCTGCATCATGCTCATGGTAGATTGTTCCCTCTCTCTCTTTCTTCTTATTTCTCGCATCATGAGTGAGTAGTTCATTTTTGCTAGGATGCGGGGACTAGCCCCTCTGCCCATGCAAGCATGTCCTCTTGTTAAACATTTCATGGCAATGTATATAACTTTTAATTTCATTGTTAATCGTTAATGTTTGTAATTTAATTACCTACTTGTTTTCATCTTGTTCTTCCCTATGTTTTGAGAACCTCTTTATGTAGGGTAGAATGTCGATTAACGAGGTTGACTCCCAAACTAGAAATAGAATGGGATTCCTTGAGGTCGTAAGTGTATGATCCGTGAGGGGATGAGCCATCTAGCCTACGGTGACACTTCCGTGTGCCTAACGCCTGTATAGGGGGCCCACAACCTTAGTTGGATTTTGTATCTTCTTTGTTAATCGTCAATGTTTTCTTGTAGATTAATCGATTGCTTGCTTAACATTTAGCACGGTTGACTCCCAAATTGGAAATAGAATGGTATTCCTTGAGGTTGCAAGTGTATGATCTGTGAGGGGACGAGACATCTAGCCCACAGTGACACTTATGTGTGCCTAACGCCTGTACAGTGGGGGGCATAGCTTCATTTGGATATATGTATCTTCGGAGCCATAAGTGAGTGATTTGGATGGTGACAAGACATCTGATACCTAAGGTGATGCTTATAAAAGCCTAATGCCCATATGGGGGGTTTTGTAATAGCTCTATTTGGATGGTTATATCTTGCCTGGATGTTTGATGTTAGGATGTGTTTGCATGTATAGTAGTGGTGAAACCTGAGACCATCCCAGTCCATTAATCTAGATCCAACTTTAATTATTCTCTTTTACTTTCTTATAAATATCTTAATCGACCACAAACCAATCTATCATTCTAAACATTAGTTTTTCTTGTGCTAGATTCAAATAACAAAAATTCTAAAAAATATTGTCCTTTGGGATTTGATCCTTAACTATACTGTGATAAGACTCGTCCGCTTGAGGGTGGTATTATTGCACGAGGTTTTGGTAAAAGCTCAAGGATCTCAACCCCAAGTGAATTTGTTAGTGTGATAATAACCGACGTCAATCTTGTATGCCAATAGTGTGAGATTAGGGTAGTACTAGGGTTTGGATTAATTAAGTAGGCCACAAATGCTAGTAGAAGTTATATACTCAACTTAGATGGTCAAGAAATACATTGTAGGAACAACTCCTCAAGGTATCCTCATATCCCCTTACAAATAGACTGATAAGCTTAAAGAAGGCACTTTCCACCAAGATTCATGGCTAAACTATGATAGTGCCCTCACCGTTGCCATTTAGGAGAAAGACTCAAGGTCTCATATCTACTTGTATATCCCATATCCCAAGTTCATCATCTGATGCCAAATTCTATGTCACACTTAGTTGATTCAAAAATATTATAGGAAGATAAGAGAAAATAGGGATATGTATTAATCTTATAAAGTGATATATCTCAAAAGGGAGACATATTTCCAATTAAGATTTCCATAAATTATTTAAAGCTCATGTTTGCTATGTAAATCCCCATACAACTCCATTGTACATATTTATTGGTTCAATTTTAGAAAAACTTATCTTATAGAATTATGTAGTTATTAACATGGATTCATGATAACTTTTAGGTTAATTAACAACTAAAAAAATTGTATGCCTTACCATTCTTGGCCTTAAAATGACCAAAACACTAAATTAGGGTACATAAAGGCCAAAATCACACTAAATCACAAAAAAGGGATAACTTGCTTTAGGAATATTAAATCTAATTTAAACTTCTATCATATGTTAAGGAAACAAAAACCAGACAACACTTCAAATTTCAAGGGAGAACCCTAACAGATGTGATCTTATGCTAGTTTCAAGAATACGGAAGATTTAAGTCCTAAAAGTCCATTAAAGTAAAACATATATAATTACTTTAAGGAGAATCATAAAATCATGAAACTTTTCATATAGCCTTAAGATGAATAAAAATTATACTAACCAAAATTTTAGCTAAAATATTCAAAATATGAGAAAGTTATGTTCGATTCAAGTTTTAAGGTGTAGAAGGACCAAACTAGGGCATGGATGAACCACCTTTGTATAACTAATTTTGAACAAATTAAACTAAGAAGAATAAAAAATAGAGAAAAATCCTTGAAATTTTTTTATATCATCATATAAACATTAAGGGATGATGTTGATTCATTCATCATCAGTATGACATCATGATGCTTAAAAATGGTATTTTTAGGACATTCAAGCATACATTTCAAGTGTAATCCCATAATGCAATGGGGGAACCTATATTTATCACCAAGGGAGTCCTTTAGAGGATAAAAAGATAAGTAAGGCTTTTCTTCAGTTCATATCAGGGAAACACAATTCATAAAAACCTATCTTTTAGACAGATAGAGCAAGATTTAAGAATTTTACAGCAATGTGATTTTATGTGCATAGGTAACTAGAAGAAGGTATTAGATGCCATATCACTCGCTCGAGTTAGTGAAAATAGCAAAGAAAAGAAAGTACACCTCCAAGAGACCTTCTTTCTACATCCAAAACAACCATTCAAGCTCCAAGATGACTCCCCCAATCTAGGTTGAGGCTTCCAAGATAAAAAGGAAGAGAAAAGAAGTGCTTTACCGAGATGAGCATGTTTCCATCATGGAAAATCATGGATTTTGACCAAAGGAGTCATATAATGAGAAGAACAAGAGTAAAAAAATAGATTGAGATAGAGGATCCTATGTTTTTAAGGCAAGAGGCAAGGTTGGAAATATTGGAAACACTGTGGAGTAGCTTGATCTTCAACATGCATTGACATTCAAGTACTTGATTTAAGGTATCACCCTCCAAGCATGGATATATAGTCCTGGATCTCTTCCTCTTATATCCAAAAGATCCATTGATATAAAAGTAAAGCTACAGGGCCATGGGGTGTAGGTTATATGCAAGGGAAAGAGTTAGAAGACCAAACATCCCTCTTAACTTAAAAGGATATTGAAGGGCAAACTAGTCCAAGAGGTAGAGGTAATTGGGACCAAGGTATGTGAGGCCCAACTAGTAGAAACTCCTCTTAGACAAAGGTCTTGTGTAGGGTCTAGGTCCATGGAGCTACCAAATGCCATGGTTTTTTCTATCAAGCTTCTTCAGCAGAATAGCCACTAGATTAAGATCAAAGTTAGAAATCAAGAAAAGGAACCGTATAAAAATCCAAGTTCAAAAGAATCTAAAGTGCAACCAATCCATTTATGTTGGAACTTAGTTCCTTTTAGAGAACATGTCATACAATTGATTTTATTGGCTTCAATTTCTATCTAGATCAGACTCTGTGGAGAGTCATCCGTAAGATGGAGACTCATTGTCTTCACCTGTGGAATCCTTACCAATGTTGAGTCCTCTCATTTTCCTATCCCCTCTCTCTCTCACAGAGTCCATCTCCAGATTCCTTAAAAAGATTTTAGATCATCACACAAATATTAAGGGTTGATGTGTAATTCATTCATCATCAATATGACATTTGAATGCTTCAAAAATGTGACTTTTATGACATTAATGCATAAATTTCGAATTTCATACTGGAAGGCATTGGGGAACCTATTTATCACTAAGGGAGTCCTGTAGAGGATAGACTAGAGAAGTAAGGTTGGTTTTCAATTGAAATCAGGGAAACACGGTTCATAAAACCTATCTTTTAGATACATAGAGAAAAGCATTTCAGGGAAATGTGAGGATTTTATGTGCACAAGTAGGAAAAACAAGGTATTATATGTCATAGTACTTGCCTGGGTTGGTGAAAAAAATGAATAAAAAAAATAAAACCTATAGTAGACCTCCTTTGCAGGCCCAAAACCACCATCCAAGCTCCAAGATGACTTCCCCAATCTAGGTTAAGGTTTTCAAGATAAAATGGAAGTGAAAAGAATTGCTTTATCAGGATAAGCATGTTTCCACCATGGGAAATCATGGATTTCAATAAAAGGAGTAAGAATATATGACGAACAATAGTAAAAAAATACATTTAGATAGAGTATATTATAGTTTTGATGCAAGAGGCAATATTGGAAATCTTGGAAACACCATGGAGTAGCTTGATCTTCAACATGCATTGACATTCAAGGACTTGATTTAAGCTATTACCCTCCAAGCACGGATTTGGTATAGAGCTCATCTTCTTCATTCCAAAAGATCCCTTGATAGACAAATAAGGCTATAGGGTCGTAGGGTGCTAGTAATATGCAAGGGAAAGAGTTAAGATACCAAACAACCCCTTAACTTAAAAGGTTATTGAAGAGTAAACTAGTCCAAGGTATAGGGGAAATTGGGCTCAGGTTTGTGAGGCCCAACCTATAGAAATGCCTATTAGACAAAGGGACTATCGAGGGTCAAGAGCCCTGAATCTACCAAAGCCCGTGGTTTTATCTATCAAGACTCCTCATTTATACACCAAGATTAAGATCAAAGATAGAAATCAGGAAAAGAACATTATATAAATCTAAGTTAAAAAGCATCCAATGTTCTACCACTTAAGATAAATATGAAATATTATATGTTCTTAGATAATTTGTACGCAATGTAAAATTTATATTTTCATATTTGTTTAAATTAAACATTAGTTTATAAATATTCATGAAATTGCAATATTGAGGCAATCAATGTGAAATTGAAGTCAAATAGAGCAACCTCTTTACCAATTTTATCTCAAGGCTCAATCAAGAATACAATTGAAATACAATTCAAAATTAGATGATGTCTATGTAATTTTCAATTAGGTCCTCATTGTATGTTGAACTTACAATTATGTCCACCACTTACAAGGAAACTAAAAATCAGGAAAAAAATGCAAATTGATTTAAATTAAGGGTTTTCCTTAATCAGTTGGTCCCAAAACTTAACCAAGAACATTTTTGAGATAAGAAATCATGATTGTATTGAGATTAAGGTTAATATATGATTATGGTCTCACAACATCACTTTAAGCTTTTCATCGTGTCACCTAGAGATCAAAGACTTGTCACGTCAGAAAACACCTATCCGGAGTTTTTATCAAGGGTTTTTAAAAAGCAATTGATATCTTAGACCTTGGTTTCAATGTTCTCTATATCTAAGGTCATGAAAAACATGTAAAACTACAATCAAACAAATTCACATATAATAGATGCAATGATGAGAATAAAATTGGGTAGTGGGGCTATTCCCACACCCTATCTGGAAGACTACTCGCTCATGGCAACATTAGAAAGAACAAAAATATAAGAGAGGAAGAAAGTCATTATCATAGTGAGATAAAAGCATAGTTGTAGTTTGTGGAAGCTTTTCTTCATGTTGGATATTGTTGGTGGACATCAATACGGTGTGAGGCTACACCCTACACCCTATTTAGAGGACTACTTGCTAATGTCAATAGTAGCAAGAACAAAAATAGAAGAGAGGAAGAAAATGATTATCACACAGATAAAAGTAGAGCTTTGTGTGCGGAAGCTTTTCTTCATGCTGGTGATCGATGGTGGACAACACATCCACAGATCTTGTTATGACCCACATTGAGGTTAACCAGTAAATACCTCAATTAGCGTGAAATACCTTGATTAGTGTTGAGTATCATATTAAACATCATGGTTAATCAAAAGAATTTAATATGTGAATCAATGGTTGAGATTGAATCATCTGAGATAATTAATGATAATATCAATGTTAATCGTTAGGTTAACTAAGTTGCATTAAGTACCCATATGAAATTAGTGCTTTGACCAGTTGTGACAAGATAATGAACATGGTTTCTTACTTCAAGGGTGTAGAGGACCTCGTGCTTGAAATTTTGCAAAAGAAATCGTCCAAATCGGACAATCGAGGTGAGAGTTATGGCATTTTTAAGACTTAGGGGCTAAGTTGCAAATTTTCCAATTAGTTTTGCTTTTTATTTCCTTTGCCCGTTTCTTTTCCTCCTTATCTGTTCTTCTTCCCAAATGAGCGACCGCTTGAGAGGGCAACCGCCTAGGCGATGCCCGATAGAACAGCAGATAAGGGGGGGGGGGGGGATGCATGGCCGATTTGAGCGCCCCTTGGCTCCGATTAGCATCGCTCGACCTCCCTCTACCTTCCTTCCTCCTTCCCTCCCCCTTTCCTTGCCTCTAGCAGCAACACCATCAGGTTGGGCGGCGCTCCTCTTGCGGCTGCGACCAGCAGTGGCCGGCCAGCAGTTGGGTGGCTAGCCAGGAGCTTGTGTGGGCGTGAAGGACATCATCCCATCGATCGTCTGGAGCTCAGCTTTAAGCAGGAATCAAGAATTCGCCGCTTCCTACCTTGCTGCAATTACTGGTGCTCCAAACAGCAGGGGCGGCACCCCCATTTAACCGCAGCAATAGCTGCTGCAAGGAGCATGGCCAAGGGCCCTCTTGGGCGCACGAAGCTGCAAGGAAAGCTTGCCATCAAGCTCGGCCAAGAGGTCTGTGCTAGAATCTGAAGCCCTACTCCTCGATTCAGCCTTAACTAAGTAAACGTGTGTGTTGCTTCTTGTTTGTAGCAGATTTGGCTAGGAACACTTTGGGCGCGACTAGCACCTTCAACTGGTGCCTTTGAGCTCGGCCGGGAGTCCTCAGTTTGAATCCCTAGCTCCTAGCCACGATTTGGCTGTCAATCGAGTTATTCCGTCAATCAGTAATCCTAAGTGAAGCAACCTGTTTGCAACAGGTCCTAAAGCATAATACCCAAGGTTGAAGATGATCTAGCAAACGCCCGGAATTCAGACTTTGGACACATCTCCGGACGAATCCGGACAGTCCAAATCAATGTGAGTAGCATTTCATTCATCTATCACAATTTAACTCGATAAAACGGGTGATTATAGTTCGATCTGGTTTGACGCAGTTTTCAGCGTATACCCGGGTGTCGGGCAGTGCCAGCACCGTTAAATTACCAAATCACGCATTTTAATTATTAACGTTTGTACATCGTTAATTAGCAATTGTTGTGTGTGAATTAGAGTAGTAAAACCACACGATCAATCGAAACCAAATTACTCGATTAAATGGGGAAATAGTAGCGCACGACCACATTCTGGACAGTTTGGATATAGACTCGGGCTATATGATTTTTAATAAATTAATTGAGCATGATTTTAAAGAAATGACGACGATGTGAAAAATATCAAAGAAAACCTAGATGCACGTTCTAGGTAGTAGTTAATTTAAATGATTTAATATTTTCTCTCAAATTGACACGCTTCTCAAGGATATCAGTAGAAATTCCTAATTATTAATAATAATTTGTGTTATGATACGTAATTAACTCTTGATTGAGTTAAGTGATGCACAAACGAGGATTTGGGTTAATGTGCACGTTTTTCGAGAATTTTAGAAAATTGGTAATTGTTGAGTATGATTCTCATATGTGGAGTAAATTTCTTTAATTTGTGCAATAAGATGTTCATTTGCGTAAATTCGCTATGTATGTGCCAAATTGAAATAAGTTGGGTTATTTATGCATTTCTAATTTGTCTGAATGCATGGTATGAGAATTTCTCAGAAATTACAAGGATTTAAAATATATTGCTCTGTCAGTTTAGAATGGCAGTGTATTGTGATCTGATATGAAATCAGTAGATGTGATTTTCCTGTTTAAATGGTTATATGTTAATCAGTTAATAGACTTAGGTGCCCTAACACCGTAGAACCCCTTTGATAGATCTGCTTCTTAGGGGTGAAACTCGTGTTGCAACATTATCCGTGCGGAGTCATGGAGACACGAGGACAGAGAGGCAGTGTCCAACAACAACGCGTGCGGAGTCACGGTGGCACTGGAGGAAAATGGGGGTTATTCAACATCATCCGTGCTTGTGTCACGGAGGTAACCCAGTGAGACTCTCCGCCTGTGTACTCAGGTTTGTCAGGAGGAGTCTGGAGCACACGTGGTTGTGCAGCACACGTGGTTGTGCATTGAGGCCGTGGAGCCTGGGGTCCTGTAGCAGAACAGGGCTGGCGTCAGACTTAGCATTTTCCCGGGTGTGTCGCTAAGTCTTGTACGGTGGGATCGTAGCATGAACTTGCTACGGATCTTCATATGCAGAGTACACTGCATATGATTAGGGCATAATAATAATATGAATAAGTAATCATATAGGATCATAGTAAATTTATATATCTGTTCATTTACCTGAAATACCTGTTGATACATAGAAATGTGATTATTATCTGTATATCTGCTATGTATTTAGAACTGCCTTGCTTAGTTCTGCATTTATGTTTAATTTCAATTTATAAACCTGATGAGTTGTTTAGTGATAGCTAAGTGAAATACTATTCACTGAGCGAGTAGGCTCATACCTCTACTCAAAACATTTTCAGGTTATCATCAGCAGTAGGATATCAGAAGGATCGATTTATCCTTACGCCTAGTCGATAGAAGGTTCGTAGTTAGTAGTTAGAGGTCTCTTAGTCCATTCCCCTCGATCTTCGGGACAAGGTGTGAGTGAGAGAGAGAATGTGTACAAAGATGTAAATTAACTGTTATGCTTTATTTATGTCAAACAATGTAAAATGTTGTAGACTCTGTTTATATTGCTAGTCAGTTTATAAAGATGCTTCCGCAGTTTGTTTAGTTTCAATTTACAGCATAAATCATATTATACTATTAATCTCTTTAAAAAGTTTTAAAAATGAAGAGTGATTGGCTTATGTGTAAATCTCATCCTGTCGCGTCCTAATTTCGTGGTTTGTGGTTAATGTGAGATTGGGGCGTGACAATTTTTGGTATCAGAGCTTTGGTTTGAGTACATAGTTACTCAAGGTCAGGGGACGATAAGAGACCAATAGGATTAAGGTTTAGGTGTCTTTCTTCTATCTGTAATTCTCTAACAGGAAGTGTTCTGTTATATTTTTGCAGATAGCAGGAAGAGGATCTGGTCACGAGATTCAAGTAATGAGCTAAGATGAGTCGTTAAGAATCATTAAGGTCAAAGAATAAAGTTATAAGTAAGGCGAATAATGAATGATGAGTTTTAGCTCTGGAAGGTCTGAGTGTTTAGATACCCTGGCCAGGTGTCTGAATACTTAGATTGACCAGTATCAAGCTACTCTGTCTGTTCTTCTCTGGATGCCCTGGCCAGGTATGCAGAGGAAGGATAGGCTAGAGAGAAAACCCTAGAAATCTTAGGGTTAAGAGATCATAAATTAATAAAGAAATAAGAGATTACATATAAGATGCGATTCAACTCTTGTCTATCATTGTTTATTTGATTAAAGATCATTAGAAACGCTCTTATATGCATGAATTTAGACTTTCAATTTGTACAATAAGTATGATTCTTTAATAGTGTTGTGACATGAAGTGAATTGTTTAATGTTTGTTTTCTTTGTATTAGAGAAAATCCGAAATTATGTTTAAATGAGTTTGCTCTGAGTGGATATTCTTTCCACATATTTAAGGTTAATAGGGGTTGATTAATCTCGAGTAGCTCTTGGCTTCAGGACTACAGGTTCGGCCTGGTCCGGCTGGCAGGATGCGTTACTGAGATCTAATGACTCTTATTAACAAGTAAAATAAGAATAGAAGTATAAATGTTCTTTTGTCTTGAGAATTAGGGTTTGAGAAGCATAGACCCTAATTGGCCCAAATTAGGATTTTAATGACATATGAATACAGAATTTGATAAATAGAATGTCTCACTAAATGATTTTTAGTATTTTATGTGTAACTCTGGTTTGGCTAAAATTGGGATATGTTTTGGATATATAAAATGTAGACAACATGGGAAAATATCAAAAATTTTGAATAATGCTCTGACTTGTTTATCGGCCGAGTTTCAAACTCGACCGATCACATTTTCTGAATGATATAGCAGTGTGGTAATTGAATTTTATCTTTTTATTGGTATATCCAATTGATCTCAAATTTTAACTATGTTTGAAAATCACAAATTTTAGACACTCTATTAATTTGGCGTAATTTTTGGATGACTTTTGATCCCTACAGTAAGGTGTCGGTCGAGTTGCAACTCGACCGAATCTGCTGCAGACTGCTATATAGCAGCGCACTGTTTGATTTTTAATTAATTATTTGTAACTTGAAATGACCTGAAATTTTTACTGGAGGTCTAGAACTTTATTAGGCACAATATATAAAATTTTCAGAATTTTTGGAGCTTCTGTTAGCAGTTTAATAAACGAATTACAGAAACTATTATGAAAACTGAATTTTCAGCTAATGTAATTAAAGTTGAGTGCTGGGTTAATATGTTATTGACCCAAGCAACTCAATTTGATTTATATAATAGATCACACATACACACAATAAAGCTATGTTACTGATACAGACCAAAACCCTAGAATGATTAAAGTTGTAGTAGTTTAAAGGATATCATTAGTGATGTAACCTTGAATACTAGTATCTTTGTAAAACAAGATCTTGAGATTTGTTCTATGAAAAGTAAACTGGCTTTGATAGTGACCTAGGGTTTTGAAGTAAGATAATCTGATTGGTACATGAACAACATGAAATGACTTAGAGGAAAGAGTAAGACATAAACCTAAAATGTAACAAAAAGTAAGTAACATAGAAATCGGAGTATTACCCGAGATATGATCTGAAGATGGTTGATGTAGTTCATGTTTTTAAGACATGGCGTCACTATCTTTATGATGTGACAATAGATCACCACCCTGGTAAAGAGAATGTGGTGAATGATGCTTCCAGCAGAAAGTCAAGTTCAACAGTTAATGCGTTCTCTATGGCAGGTTTCAAATTGAGACCTGTTAGTAGAAATGTGGAAGTTGAACTTAGGCTTAGGGATGACAACACAGAGTGATTTGATGGTACAGATGTAAGTTAAGCCTACTTCTTATGAGTACATTAAGAAACCACAATAGGGTGATAGTGAGTTAAACCAGACCATGCATGACATGATAGGAGGAAAAGAGACCAGAGTTTAAGTTTTTAGATGATAAGGTGTTGTATTAGCATGACATGTTGTGTGTACCTCGAGATAGTGTAAATTCTTTTAAGGGGAAAAGGCCGAAAGAAAAGATTTTTATGGAAGTGCATGTATTGATGTATGCTATGCTAGCAGGAAACACTAAGATGTATATGAATCTCAAGTAGTTGAAACGGATGGTCAGATATGCAGAAGGATGTAGCTAGGTATGTGGTTAAAAGTAGTGTATACCAGTAGGTTAAGGTTGAACCCTAGAAATCTATAGCTACCTTGCAATCTTTTCTATG
This sequence comes from Alisma plantago-aquatica, assembly GCA_963693085.1. Taxonomy (NCBI): domain Eukaryota; kingdom Viridiplantae; phylum Streptophyta; class Magnoliopsida; order Alismatales; family Alismataceae; genus Alisma; species Alisma plantago-aquatica. Next base: position 887,249,230 of record OY856414.1, on the reverse strand, counting down.
CCTGAATGGGAATGGGAATTTATCACAATGGATTTTGTGGTAAGATTACCCAGGACACCTAGAGGTTTTGATTTGATATGAATGAATGTGGATAGACTAATTTAGTCTGCTCACTTTCTTCATATTAAGTTGACCTTTGATGTCTCGAGACTTGGCTAAGATATACATAGATGAAATAATTAGGTTGTTTGGTAATCCAGTTTCAATCATGTCATTTTGATATCCTAAGTTCACATCTAGGATTGTAGAAACAGTTGCTTTGTGCTTCGGGCACAAAGTTAAGATTCGATACAACCTTTTCATCTGCAGACGGATGGTTAGTTTGAGAGAACCATTCAGACTCTTGAGGACATGCTGAGAGCATGTGTTTTGCTTTTCAGTGGAAATGGGAAGAACATTTAAGTCTTATAGAGTTTGCTAGTGTGAATGTTGAGTTTAGATATACACAATTGATAATGGTACAGTTTGAGTATGAACCCAGAAAACACAGATTTGGTAAATCATCAGGTGCACGATTTCAAGAAAGTACGATAACATTAAAATATGCAAATAAATCTAGTTGCATGCTTCCTATTATGTTAATGTGTATGACCTGACATTTTACATGAATTGGCACATTTCTCTAAGATATTATCAGAAATTCTCAAGTACTATTAAATATTTGTGATATGATACGTAAATAACTCTTAATTGAGTTATGTGATGCATAAACCAGGAATTTGGTTAATATGCACGTACTTCGAGAAATTTAAGACAATTGATAAATATTACAGATGGTTTCTTATAAATGAAGTAAATTACTCTTATTGGTGTAATAGGATGTTCAATTACATGAAATTCAGTATGTATGTGCCAAAATTGATTTGAGTTTGGAATATTTATGAATTTTTTTAATCTGTCTGCATGCATGATATAAACATCACTCAGTAATTACAATGATTTGAAATATACTGCTCTGCCAGTTCTGGAATGATACCGTATTGTGATGTGAATTGCAATCAAACAGATGAGATAATGGAAACCCTAAGAGTAGGGTGTTGCCATGTGATTAGTGAATGAGATAACCCTAAGAATAGGGTGTTGGCATGTGATGAATGAACAAGGCAAATGAAAACCCTAAGGATAGGGTGTACGATGAATCAAGTATTTTGATATCAATTTTCAGTATGATATGTAGTGATGAATTTAACAGTTAAATTGCATGATTTTAATTTAGTACCAGATTGACATGCATTCTGTTTATTTAAGAATTTTAGTTTGTCTGCATGTATAGTATGATAATTTCTCAGTAGTTATCATAAATTGAGTTACTGTTATAACGATTCTGGAAAGACAATGTTTTGTGGTTCGATCTGGAATCAGATCAGATGTGTCCTAGGTTAAGGAACCTATACAGATGATTGATCGGAGGATCAAGAAACTCACGAATTGTGAGATACCATTAGTGATAGCTTTGTGGAGAAATCTTAACCTAGAGGAAGGCACGTGGAAACACGAGTCAGGAATGAATGACAAGTTTCCTTTTCTCTTTTAGGAATTTCGGGACGAAATTCTTATAAGGGAGGGAGATTGTTATGACCCACATTGAGGTTAACCAGTAAATACCTCAATTAGCGTGAAATACCTTGATTAGTGTTGAGTATCATATTAAACATCATGGTTAATCAAAAGAATTTAATATGTGAATCAATGGTTGAGATTGAATCATCTGAGATAATTAATGATAATATCAATGTTAATCGTTAGGTTAACTAAGTTGCATTAAGTACCCATATGAAATTAGTGCTTTGACCAGTTGTGACAAGATAATGAACATGATTTCTTACTTCAAGGGTGTAGAGGACCTCGTGCTTGAAATTTTGCAAAAGAAATCGTCCAAATCGGACAATCGAGGTGAGAGTTATGGCATTTTTAAGACTTAGGGGCTAAGTTGCAAATTTTCCAATTAGTTTTGCTTTTTATTTCCTTTGCCCGTTTCTTTTCCTCCTTATCTGTTCTTCTTCCCAAATGAGCGACCGCTTGAGAGGGCAACCGCCTAGGCGATGCCCGATAGAACAGCAGATAAGGGGGGGGATGCATGGCCGATTTGAGCGCCCCTTGGCTCCGATTAGCATCGCTCGACCTCCCTCTACCTTCCTTCCTCCTTCCCTCCCCCTTTCCTTGCCTCTAGCAGCAACACCATCAGGTTGGGCGGTGCTCCTCTTGCGGCTGCGACCAGCAGTGGCCGGCCAGCAGTTGGGTGGCTAGCCAGGAGCTTGTGTGGGCGTGAAGGACATCATCCTATCGATCGTCTGGAGCTCAGCTTTAAGCAGGAATCAAGAATTCGCCGCTTCCTATCTTGCTGCAATTACTGGTGCTCCAAACAGCAGGGGCGGCGCCCCCATTTAACCGCAGCAATAGCTGCTGCAAGGAGCATGGCCAAGGGCCCTCTTGGGCGCACGAAGCTGCAAGGAAAGCTTGCCATCAAGCTCGGCCAAGAGGTCTGTGCTAGAATCTGAAGCCCTACTCCTCGATTCAGCCTTAACTAAGTAAACGTGTGTGTTGCTTCTTGTTTGTAGCAGATTTGGCTAGGAACACTTTGGGCGCGACTAGCACCTTCAACTGGTGCCTTTGAGCTCGGCCGGGAGTCCTCAGTTTGAATCCCTAGCTCCTAGCCACGATTTGGCTGTCAATCGAGTTATTCCGTCAATCAGTAATCCTAAGTGAAGCAACCTGTTTGCAACAGGTCCTAAAGCATAATACCCAAGGTTGAAGATGATCTAGCAAACGCCCGGAATTCGGACTTTGGACACATCTCCGGACGAATCCGGACAGTCCAAATCAATGTGAGTAGCATTTCATTCATCTATCACAATTTAACTCGATAAAACGGGTGATTATAGTTCGATCTGGTTTGACGCAGTTTTCAGCGTATACCCGGGTGTCGGGCAGTGCCAGCACCGTTAAATTACCAAATCACGCATTTTAATTATTAACATTTGTACATCGTTAATTAGCAATTGTTGTGTGTGAATTAGAGTAGTAAAACCACACGATCAATCGAAACCAAATTACTCGATTAAATGGGGAAATAGTAGCGCACGACCACATTCTGGACAGTTTGGATATAAACTCGGGCTATATGATTTTTAATAAATTAATTGAGCATGATTTTAAAGAAATGACGACGATGTGAAAAATATCAAAGAAAACCTAGATGCACGTTCTAGGTAGTAGTTAATTTAAATGATTTAATATTTTCTCTCAAATTGACACGCTTCTCAAGGATATCAGTAGAAATTCCTAATTATTAATAATAATTTGTGTTATGATACGTAATTAACTCTTGATTGAGTTAAGTGATGCACAAACGAGGATTTGGGTTAATGTGCACGTTTTTTGAGAATTTTAGAAAATTGATAATTGTTGAGTATGATTCTCATATGTGGAGTAAATTTCTTTAATTTGTGCAATAAGATGTTCATTTGCGTAAATTCGCTATGTATGTGCCAAATTGAAATAAGTTGGGTTATTTATGCATTTCTAATTTGTCTGAATGCATGGTATGAGAATTTCTCAAAAATTACAAGGATTTAAAATATATTGCTCTGTCAGTTTAGAATGGCAGTGTATTGTGATCTGATATGAAATCAGTAGATGTGATTTTCCTGTTTAAATGGTTATATGTTAATCAGTTAATAGACTTAGGTGCCCTAACACCGTAGAACCCCTTTGATAGATCTACTTCTTAGGGGTGAAACTCGTGTTGCAACATTATCCGTGCGGAGTCATGGAGACACGAGGACAGAGAGGCAGTGTCCAACAACAACGCGTGCGGAGTCACGGTGGCACTGGAGGAAAATGGGGGTTATTCAACATCATCCGTGCTTGTGTCACGGAGGTAACCCAGTGAGACTCTCCACCTGTGTACTCAGGTTTGTCAGGAGGAGTCTGGAGCACACGTGGTTGTGCAGCACACGTGGTTGTGCATTGAGGCCGTGGAGCCTGGGGTCCTGTAGCAGAACAGGGCTGGCGTCAGACTTAGCATTTTCCCGGGTGTGTCGCTAAGTCTTGTACGGTGGGATCGTAGCATGAACTTGCTACGGATCTCCATATGCAGAGTACACTGCATATGATTAGGGCATAATAATAATATGAATAAGTAATCATATAGGATCATAGTAAATTTATATATCTGTTCATTTACCTGAAATACATGTTGATACATAGAAATGTGATTATTATCTGTATATCTGCTATGTATTTAGAACTGCCTTGCTTAGTTCTGCATTTATGTTTAATTTCAATTTATAAACCTGATGAGTTGTTTAGTGATAGCTAAGTGAAATACTATTCACTGAGCGAGTAGGCTCATACCTCTACTCAAAACATTTTCAGGTTATCATCAGCAGCAGGATATCAGAAGGATCGATTTATCCTTACGCCTAGTCGATAGAAGGTTCGTAGTTAGTAGTTAGAGGTCTCTTAGTCCATTCCCCTCGATCTTCGGGACAAGGTGTGAGTGAGAGAGAGAATGTGTACAAAGATGTAAATTAACTGTTATGCTTTATTTATGTCAAACAATGTAAAATGTTGTAGACTCTGTTTATATTGCTAGTCAGTTTATAAAGATGCTTCCGCAGTTTGTTTAGTTTCAATTTACAGCATAAATCAGATTATACTATTAATCTCTTTAAAAAGTTTTAAAAAGTGAAGAGTGATTGGCTTATGTGTAAATCTCATCTTGTCGCGTCCTAATTTCGTGGTTTGTGGTTATTGTGAGATTGGGGCGTGACAGATCTACACTTGAACATTCATCATAGGTGGAACTAGATCAAAATTCTTCCTTCTTTAGGTGTAAGGGTTTGCTGTCGTAGGAGAGGAATGTCTAGGTCAACATTAGATGGAAGGAAATGTTAAGCAATGGAATGAAGGTGGTTGGTAGATCATCCTTAGAGGTCAGGACCTTCTAGCCTTGGTGGAGTAAATGTGAGAGTGTCCCTGGTTGATGTTCATTAAATGATGGAAATGATCAAAGGTTGATGAAGGTCAAAGGTACAGAGTGAAAGTGGAAGACACACAGTGTCGATGGCAGATCAATTTCTTGATGCAAAGGTATAGTATTTATAGGCTGAGGTTTAGGGTTTGGAACCCTTGCGGTCACATTAAAGTTAAGTCTTGGAAACCATGGAGGTGAAGAGACAATGGCTCCACAAGGAAGATGATGGGTAGTCAATGCTCAGAATCCTAGACAATGGGTCTCACAACTCGCATATCTTATGTTAGTAGGTGAAGAGTTTGTACAAACATAAGTTGCCATGAGAAGGTCTTTCATCATAAGGTAGGCATTGGATATCCTTCGATTGTTCTGCATTGGAGCACCATCAGTTGTTGTCCATCAGAAGACGTGCGCAGAACTACCTTCCATTATCAGATGTAGAAAAACCATCAGAAGGTGGAAGAAAAATTTATGTCAGTTTTTGAGTGCTAAAGAACCATCCAAACTTAGACATTATGTAGCCAACAGAAGGCAAGTTCTTGAACACCTTTAGATAGTAGTGTAGAATTTTCTTCGATTGTGGAATGCATGTCACCCAACGAAAGTCACGTGCATTGGATTTCTTTCGATTGTCAATTGAAGGAGGAAGAAGGTGATGCAAATTGAAGGTCTGTAAGATGTACATGTAAACTAATGGTTTAGTACAAGGATGTAAATCAAAGGAAGGGTTTCATCAATTGTCAACTAATGCAAACCCACCCGGGTGGGGGGTAATTTCCTATGTCGTAGGCACTGGTGAAGCATTAAATGGAGGGACATATCAATAGAAATATAGCTCACTTTATCAAGAACGTCTTGGGACCAGCACCTCCATAAGTACTCACTTGCAATAAAGTTCAAGCCTGGTGTGAAAATCAAAAATTTGTATCAGAACCTTAGGAAAATCTAAATGCAAGCTAGTTCCAAACTAAAATGATGGAAATGAATGCAAAAATAAAATAAAAAAGCAACTATACTAGGATGAATGTGCATTCATCAATATGTAATAGTAGGTTACTCTTATACTACATTTATCATTTGTCTTACCTAGTAAGAGATCATTAGTTATAAAAAACATCATGAATGCATTTTCCTACATTCTAATTGATATGCTTTAATAAATACAATAATAATATGATTATAATAAATAAGTTTACATATTTATAAGATATAGTTGGGAGTTTGATCTCACCCTTTTTTGTTATCTACATGTTTTAGGTATGGTTGTAAAACTGAAAGGACTTGTTGATCATGTTGTAACATGAAATAATATCGTTAAGTCTAGATTTTCCATGCACTCTTGCTATCTTGAGCAATGTGTATGTAGTCGAGGATGTACATTATAGGTTGCTTCATTTGGTATTTCTATATGGTTATAGTTTGTAGACTAAATTAGAAATATTATAATGTGTTTGTTTCATGAAAATGGGAATCCTTGTAATCAATCTTGATTTTGATATTAAGAAAGAATGGATTTGTTCGTTATAATGTCTACTCTTCAATGACCAAAATGTGCAGAAAAACATATATGATATCATGGGAGGTTTCATGAAAGTCACTCTTCATCAGATCTTTATGTGGATATCCTTATTCATGACTTTTGAATCAGTATCTGACAATTGTATATAACTTGAGTCTTTTATGGGGATTTTCCCTAATGATCAATTTGGGTTTTATTAGTGGGGTGGGTCCTTACATTCATTATACAAAAGCAATACCTGGTTTTCAATCCAGCATAGTCAACCTCACTACGCTTTATATAAATGATGATGTGATATTTTTTATATTTTTAGTAAAAATGATGTTTTGGGAGAATGACGGTAAAGATGGAATATGTACTAATGTATATCGCCTACACATGGTATTTTACGATAGTTTTTGAATTAAATGCATGGGTAATTTGAAATATCATTTCTCTTTGCAGCATGTTGTTATTAAAAATATGAAACCTCAAATCATTAACTCCCAAATGACTAAAAACATATGATATTTGTGTATAAAATCTCTACATTTCCAAATTTACTTCTTATACAATTTTGAAATTATGAGTTCATCTTATGGAATATGTGGATGAAAATTTCTATATGTATCTCATATTGTTTTTTTATTATTTAGTAGTTGGTGATGTATTTGACCATACTTTTTGTTGTGGTATGTGCTTCTCCAATAGATAAAATTATAGATATGTATGTGCTTTATAGAAAATTTTTGGCTTTGTTAATTTCAAATTCTTTGATCATTTAAATCCTAATGAGCATCATATATTAATACTTTCTATTAGAAATGAATGATTAACTAAAAATATAATATAAACCCTAATTGTGTTGGTTTCATGTTTAGCATCGAACATCCTTTATATGCAAATGTTGGTAATAGAATGAGTATTCTTTAAGTGATCCTAAAACCATGAGAAGGTACATAAGAGAGTAATAACATTTTAGCATATGTGTATCCCTAACAATCTATATGAGGTATGGTTACCTTGGTTCCCTGACTTCAATCATATATATGGATGTGATCTAGGCCATATCTCTTATTTATATATGCAATTATTTCTGATGCAATTCAAAAGTGGTGATCATTATACATTACATGTGATATGTTGAGTTTGAAGACTTGAGTACATATAACAGACCTAGTGCTTACGCATGTTGTAGGTAGATGAGCCCGTTCTTTTTGTACTTGATAAAACTAAGGCATGGAGGTATCTTAGTGAGACCCCATAATCCTATGAACCTATATAACGGGGTAGGGACGTTCACATCCAATAGCTAGTAATATTGACGCAACATTCAAATTCACACATGGTAGATTAACATAATACTTACCAAGAAGTATAATGTTTATGATACAAATATATTGTTTTATATCGCTTATATTATTCACTTTTATCGCACATGTTTTATAATATTACCTTTTTTTAAATTACTATATGTATATTTTGAATATTATTATCCCTTTACAAAAAAAATTCTCTCATTAGGACCTTGGTCCATTCTCATGATTTATCACCTTTTGAGGATCTCAATGCCTTTCTCAATGGTAGGTCGGCGAGAAGTCTATTTTGAGTTGCAAGTAATTTGAGGTGGAGATCATATATTTTTTTGTCACATTAAAGTCATCATTGTACATTCCTTTCTTGGGAAGGGTGTTTATACATAGCTTTTTATGGAAAGGGAGCATTTCCTTCATTCATTTTTTTTATTTGCATACAAGTTGTAAAAATTGTCACAGTTTTCATACTACAAATAACTATGAGGTAATTCCTTAGCCTTGGTTATAAGAAAGTGTGGTGACTCATTATTATCACTTTATACATGCACATGATAAATAATCACTAACTTTTCATCCAGCCCTACAATATCTTGTAAAAAATTAAATCCTTACATACTTGCACATTTTTTATGTATATGTTAAACAAAAGGGAGTCAATTTCCATGATTAACTTGATGAGCTTCCTTATTGCAGTTGTATCCATGCACTAATGTATATACATTTCCTCTTCTTTCCCAAGATTCACCACATGATGGGTCGTGGAATGATTGATCAATACCATCATACCAATGTATTCTCTTAGAACAAAACCGTAAAATGGTGCATGGACATGCCTCCCTACATCATCAATGTTGGCTTCCATTTGTTGACTCTTCATTACTCTTTGTTAGTTGCTCACTGGAGTAAGGAACTTTATACTATGAAATGTGTATTCCTCGATCATTTTTAGGTAGCAAGGAACTAGACACTTATAGTTGTTGTCATCAAGGTTGAAGATATGTTCATTTTGGTGGGTCCATTTCACACAGAAATGAACCATCACAAGGTTCATTTCACACTGGATAAGATAGTCCATCGACTAATTAAATAAGGAAGAGAAGTTTTTGACTGGGTAATCCTTGATCATCATGGAGTCATTTGTGGTGTTCAAAAGATTTGTTTTATCATGTGATTAATGTGTGTAGAATTGTCTCCTCTCAGTGCTACAACATAAGTTCTATCCCTTGTCTAGGTAGTACAATGCCTTAGATTAACCCTCACTACAAGAAAACTTGATTCAACCCTCCATAGAAATATTTCATCTTTGGTGATCACCTAAACTTAATAAATTCTTATGCCTTGTTTTTCTACCATAATCTAGGTTTTTAATCCAAATAGAAGTGCTTCTTTGGAAACCAAACCAATGTTCCACATTCACAAAAAATTCACCACTTTTATATAATTTCCAAGAGATCATATAAACTTGTGCGGTAGGGAAGTGGATGCATTGAAACTAATTCCACTAACCTGGGATACACAACTTGTTCTAGCAAATACATGTTCCATGAGATTGGTACATTTTCGATGACATCACTCACCCATATGAATTCATCACATCCTCTTCTATCCTTTGCGTGTATGCATTTATGCATTTGTTTTCATTTGGAGTCCACTTATCTTCCTAAAATCTAATCTCAGATCTATTCCTTGTTATCTATTTGGTACCTCCCATCATCATTGGTTTTGCACCCCCATAGACTCCTCCATGTCAATATGTGTGTGAATCCCTACAAGAATTAAAAAAAATAACTTATAGAATATTTGACTTTTACACCTCCACCAAGTAGTGACCTTGGGTATGTCATGATGCACCGATGATTTTTTGCATAAGGGGTTTGGTTAGACATCATGACCATCCCACCTATATATTTGGGAATATAAAGTTTATCCCAAACATTCTAATAAATATTCCAGCCATCCCTTTTTTTATTCTCACCAGAATTTTGAAATGGTATTTTGAATATGATCAAATATTCTCATATTGTATTGAATGTGGCACTACCTTAATTAGGATATCTTTGCCATGTTTGAACATAAAATTTCTTTCCATTCATGTACTTCTTTTCTATATCCATTCTATATACATATGAGAAACTTGCATTTTGATCTTCTCATTCCTATAGGTAATCACAAATACTTTTCATGTCTACCAACCTCCTGTTTCAAGGCGTTTTTCAATATCTTCTCTTGTCGCTTCTCTAGCATGGTACTACTAAGGATGTCTTTGATTTGGTCGCACTAATTTTCTACCTCGATGCTATGTTGTATTGACTAGTAGTATCAAATAGAACATAACGATCCTCCATCGTCATTGTTGAAAATAAATGATGTTATCTTCAAAAAAGTTAGTGAGATAAGTGTGGCCCACTATGACTCACTCTAGCCCCATGGGTTGGATTCCCCTAATTTTTCCTTTTCATAGACATAGAAAAAGCATCTACACAAGAAAGAATGAAGTATGGAGATATAGGATCACCTTGAGGGGGTCCTCTTCTTGGATTGAGTTTTCATTTGCTCATCCCATCTAGACAAGCTGAGTGACATATACTTGAAAAATGTTATATGATACTCATCCTCAATTATTTGGCTTCTCTTTTTTTATTCATATTCATAGTGTGAAAAGTAAGATATGCCACTAAGAAATTGTATCTGATGAGCCTCCTTCTGGAAAAAGCACACTAATGTTTCAATACACACTTGTTTAGTAGAGGTTTCAATGGTTTTCAATATTTATTTATGTATATGTATATGTATATATTGTGAGGTATATGTATTGTTGTATATATTACTAGTTATTTTGCATCTGATATATGTATTGTTTAGTTTCTTAGTAATGAACATGGTGATGTTTTAATGATGTAAGTTGTTGTTTAGGCAACATGATAAACAATTGTAGGTATTATTGATGAATAGATTCATGTTGGACCTTTTTATACTTATTTTATAGAACCTTGTTGAAATATTAATTTCTCTTTTATATTATTGTAATTTTTTATGGTTGGTAGGATCACTTTATTTTTGTTTTCTGACATGGTTGTCCTACTTTATGGCTTTCTTATGCACCAACCATAGGGTCAAGTGCTCAGATTTAGTGGTTTTAAAGAATACAGTTGACTAAATGATAGGGGCATAGGACTTTGTGTATGTTCTTACATATTTCTCATATCTTATAACCATTTAAGATGATATATGTATAGAAGGATAGGTGGGAGAGTGATTTTTTTCACATATATTAGAAAGTCATCATTCATTAAAGATAGGACAGAAAATGGGGAGAGATATCCTAAGGTGAGACCTATGAAGCTTCTACTATCTCCCCTGAACCCCTTGCACTAGTTAACCCAAAAAACCATGCCACGTCCTTGAATGCATTGTCTACATTCTACATCTTTATATTTCAAGGACAATATGTCCACTAGATTTCCCTAGGAAACAATTCCATATGTAGAATCCTCATTTGGTTTATGAATGACCTTGGAATCAATCCCATGTGTGGAATCCTCATTTGGTTTATGAATGACCTTGAAGAGGTTGAGGACAGTAGGATCAATGTAACATATAGGTGAATCTATTCAAAAGATGCATATCTCTAGATGAAAGAATTGGAGAAGTATTTCAATATCTTAAACATAAATAAGAAAGATATTATCAAGCATGCGATCTAACTTTTGAAAGGGAATGCTAGCTAGTGGTGAACCTTAGAAGAGGAGAAGAGGTTAGGATAGTAAATCGGCTACCTTGTCTATCATAAGGAATTCAAGAGTAGGTACTTTCCTTACTTTTACATGTGCAAGAAGTTGGGGGGGTTCCGGACCTACATTAAAGTAATCTGCATGTGAAGTATAATGAGGAACATATAATTGAACTATTGAGGTTATATGCTAGTTGGCTCCTATAGAAGATGATATGAACTAAAGGTTTGTGGAAGGGATGAATATGGATCTTCAATAGTTGACTTCCATGACGAATATGAGGGAGATGTTCTATTTTTTTAGAATTTGTAATCTGGATCAAGAGGGATATACAATAAATTTTAATGAAAACCTAAATTATATCTATAATACAAAAATAAACAGTAACTCCATACAACATGGTACAAATTTTAGCAAATTGTTAAATTCAATAAGAAATTAACAATTCCATTCAATTTGAATGAAAAATCATAATTTTGAACTAATAAGTCATATAACTAAGAAACTAATAACCTAATTTAAATTCATAAAAGAGTGTAAATGATATGTGAAAACACATATATAAACATCATTATATATATGAGATTGTGTGTGTGTTGAAAATTAAAGGATTTTGCAAGAGTTTATAATTATTGATCGGAGGTATATTAGAGAACTTGGTTGATTTTATGCAAAATCAAACTAAGCTTTCCAGATGCAATTTTTAGAATCAATATGTATGCATGTTTTTGAATTTTCAGCAATAGCATAAGATGCCTACAAGGAGTGGTTCAAGTGGTCAAGAACGGTGTCTCCTCATGAAGGGACCTGGGTTCGAATCTCAGTTTCCGCCTTGGTTTACCACCATCCTGGGTGTTCGGCCTCTGCCACAGGCATGGGAGAGGGGTGGGGGGATAAATCTTTCTCTCTTAATCCCAGCAATAACATAAGATGAAAAGATAGCTATCAGATGTTCAGAGCAACTATGGACTCTAATTTGATCCAAGTTGACTGATCTTGTAACAAACCCAGAGATAATCAATGTACATAGTCAAAACGACATCTAGGAAGTTAGATGGCTACCATGTCAGAGGAAAACAACCTACTTATTTGAAATTACTTTGGTCTTTGCTCAATCAAATGATCAACTTAAATGACACAATTAAGTTGTGATCTCATGATGGAGCCCAAGTTTGGGTCTCCGTCTTGTGCCATTTTACCAATAATTCTCAGTAAAATGTGTAGAATTCATGCCATTTCCCAATAATTACAATTATATATCATATGCACTTATGAACTGATCTTGCATATCATTATAGGCACTTTGGCACTTAATATTGAAAGGAAGATAAAAAGGAGGATATTAGGTCTAGTACAACCACAGAGGAGCCTAAAAGATCCGTAAAGCTACACTAACCTATTCTTTAGGACCAAGAAGAGAGATGAAGAAAAAAGATCCACAGATGATCATGTTCTAGACCAAAGTGCTTTGTGAACCCCCCAAAATGGTTGTGGTATACCATCACGGTAATGCTACCATGGATGAAAACACAATGAAGGTTGGTGTGAATCAACACTAGAATAACCCATCCACAATGACCATTCCACCTAGCATAGTTGTGGTGCCAAGACATCACCATTTTCATTCTTTGCAGAACACTCATACCAGCTAGCTCCTTGATTTCTCTCCTGCTACCGCCACCACATTGGTGGTACCCATCATGACCATTTTACCATCAAACCACCACCATCATTCTACCCAGAATAACCATGCTATTTCACCTCATTTCACCCAAAATTAATCTAAAACTTTCACCTTCCCACCATGATCGCTCCTAGACTTGCCTACCACAGATGTCCTACCCAAAGAGTTCGTGCTACCCACCAAACCCTACTACTTTACTATTGTCATTTGACAACTTCACTCAGACTTAACCTAGACCCCCTTGGCTAATATATACACAAGTGGAAGATGAGAGTCCAAGTTTATCCATTTCATGCCTCAATAGCCACAACCCTAGTTCCCCTTCACACTCTACCTCACCTCATTCATCCCTCCATTCCAAAATCCTAGTTTACTAGGGTTTTAGGCATTTACCTTCCATTTTCCATCCATTCTTGAATCTTTGGAGATGATGGCATTCTTGGAAATGCTGGAGGTGAATAGAGGAGCTTCTTCATGCACACAACATGAAGTTGCTATTCTCTTTTCCCATTTATTTTGTTATTTCTTTGACAATAAGTAGTTAAGTCCCTCTGTGGGCTGTTTGGGGACAAAATATGTAACAATGATATGATGTTGTGAAATGTTTGTGCACCAAATTCTCATTCATTTTCTAGGGATATATTATTTTTTGTTCTTCTTCTTTGTATGAATTATGGGATCACTTAAGGAATGGGAAAATGGATGAATTTGGTCTTTAAAGTGGATAAACTCCTATGTGCTAGGTGGATCCTTAGCTAGTTTCATCACCTTCCCCTTAATTTACTGATTTTCCTAGTCTTAGGCATGAGATCTAATTAACTAGATGTGCATCACCTATACTTAACTAAATGACATGGTTAGTGTCTAGATCTAACTAGTAGGAGGTGAAACACACTCCTTCTATTCTCCAACCATTCCTTGATCCTATATTCAGTAAAAAAACCACATATAAAAACTGATAATTGGACTATCTATACATATTCCTACGCACTCCTTAGTAAATGGAACCTTGCAAGGGTGAATGACTAGTTATAGGGTCAAGTTAAACTATTCACTACCGCTACATAAATGGTCCACTAATAGAATAGGATGCACGCTCTAATATAATCCTATTGTTTTGTTTGGTATCTATTCATGGAATTTTGTGTGTGAACATGGCCCTATACGTGGTATATTGGTGCATAATCCCCCAAATAGACTACTGCCCCATCTACATGCTTAGACCCAAGTTTTTTCTCTTATTAGTTAATTTCTTTTTTTAACTGGATTACTCTCCTTATTCATTATTATTAGATTTCAGTAGGGTAACTTGTTTTTTTAGCAATTTGTTCTTGGATTGCTTAGTTATTTTCCTACTTTAGCTTTTGCTTACTCACTTAGTGTATTTTCTAGTTTAGCCTAGTCATTTTGTCTTCCTTACCTTCTTTTTAGTGTGTATCTTAACTTAGTTCAATTGCTCTATTAGATATTATTATGTTAACAGCTAGATGAGGGTTGACTTATGTTTGGTTCTTTTTTTTCGTACTTGCTTGTTAACCATCAGTGTGATCAAAAGCCGAAAGTAAACCTTGAAAACCATATTCCCCTTCTCGTAACCTATATAGGCAACCCTAGTTCAGCCTTTCTCCCCCACTCATTGTAAATAGACCCCTAAGTTTACCACACCCTATACTACAACCCGAACCATGTGCACTTCTGTGATAGGTTTGCGTGTATACCTAAGCATGAGCCTCTTTCATATTTTCAATATATATAAATCATTTTAGCATACCCAGATCAATTAGGCCAAGCTTTCTAGCATCATTGTCAAGGAGTGTCTTTTGGGGCCTTGATTGTAGTTTCATTTTGTCTTTCTAGTAGGACTCACTATTTCTATTCTTTATTCTTTGTGTTACATTTGCATTCATGATTCATAACATGTTTTCTATTTGCGTTTTTGTTCTTGTGAAGAGTGAGAATGCATATTTGGATTCTTCTCTCTATCTATTGATTCTTTCTTTTAAGATACATACATAAGGAGAAGACAATGAACAAATCGGCACATCATCCAAGTAGAATTGCTAGTCATGGGGGATCACGAGGAAGTGCAAGAGAATGAACAACATGTACCATCTGTGCAAATATCTCTTCATGATTATTTCATACTATGAAAGTACACATCCCAACTTACCACTATGGGTGCAACAAATGCTAGGCCAACTATTCTTCATTCCCCCAGCCCTTGTAGGATTGCTTTCAAGCATCTATGTGCTAGAAAATTAGAACCCACACAAGCATATCAAGACTCTCTTGGATATATATACTCTACTTTCTACACTCATGCAACCATGGATTATTCCATTCAGATTACACTTTTTCCATTCACACTAAAATATAAGGCCTTGGAGTGGTACTCCATCAAGGATGAGGTAACAATATGGGAGATGATGAAACATGAATTTCTATAGAAGTTGTATGTAATAGACAAGTTGAATCAAATGAGGATAAACTTCCCATGTTTTAGTCAAATGGGTCATGAACAATTACATGAGAGTTGGGAGAGGTTTCAAAACTTCTACGGGACATCTCTCATCATGAGGTTCCATTATGGAAGTTGGTTCAATCCTTCTACATGGGTTGTTACAAATGGGGCAAACATTGGTGAATTCACCTTGTGGTGAAACTTTCATATAAAAGCCTCCTGAAGAATCATGGGATCCTTCTGAGTATTTGGCACAAAAATAAAGGCATATTTCATCAATCATGGCTAGTGATTATAACAAAAATGTGGGTTCTTCTACATCTTGTCCATCCACTTTCCAATGAAGCCATCCCACAAATGGTGATGATTCTTGCATACATGAATCTGATGAAAAGCAAAGTGGGGGGTACCTCAACCTAATCTATGCAATCTATTAATTCCCTTAAAGAGTAAGTCAAGTTTATCCCATCTTATGTCAACTAGGACAATCAGGAACACATGTCCAACTCCTATACATTTGAGTGAAGGAATCATCCAAATTTCTTATTAAAACAAAAAGGGAATGATATTCATGATCAAACAATGACAAATCAAGGCCAAAGGTACAACTCAAGGTTTGAATGTGAAGTTTTTGGATGATTGAGGATCATTTATGAGGTCAACACAGATGTGACCACAGACAGACAAAGTATAGACCACCTTGAACAAAGTCTAGATCAAGTAGACTCAACACTTGCTCGTCGAGAGGAGAAGAGGCTCCCTTCCCAAACCTTGGTGATTCCAAACAATGCAAGTGAAAAAAGAATTACCCCTCAAGGCTCCTATGGTCCACAACTCATGAACGTGCAACATGTCCAACAATAACAAGGTCCAAGGAATCCATATTCTCCTCCACCACAACAACCTAATTTCAACTACAAATGCCCTCCTCCACCTTAACATCCATCTCACCAACCATCTCTCCCTACACCACCACCTCAACAATATCAACCTCCACAATAACCATATATCCTACACCATCTATCCTCCTAAAATAACATCAAATACCACCATCATCATCACAAACATGACAAGATGCCCCTTCTTCTCATGAGCAAGTCAATCGATTGACCACTTTTTGGAGTGGAAATATTCTTGATAAGACCAAGAGGGGAAAGAAGAAAGTTAATAAGAGTTATGGTTAAGTTCCATTGTAGGAAAAGTCTTGTGAGGGTTCTCTATACACAAAAAAACTATTTTCCCACCCTTTTTTTATTTTGTAACACCAAGTGTACTACCCTTTGTTCAGTTTGCAACATGAAGTATCCCACCTTTTGTTGAGAATGTAACATCAAATGTTCCACCTGTTTGATGTAGCCTCCACTCGCGTGAAGTTGAATGCACCACTAAAAATCCTAGAGATAGTAAGTCTCTAAGTTTAGCCATGCATGTGCTATAATAAGATCTCCACCCACGTACACTCAAGTACATGGAAGTCTTATCATAGTACAATTGAGGGTCAAATCCACGAGACAACGGTCTTGTTAATGATTAAAAAGATGGAAAATGCTATAATTCTATTTATCTACTTAAGAGTTGATATTTAGATCGAAGAGTTGGGTTGATGATTAAACTAAAATGCAAATGTAAATTAAATGGCTGGAAATTAAAATTAAGGTTGTAAACAATATTTGGAAACCACTAGGATATGATCCATTTTCACCACCACTACACATGGATCATAACATACATCATAATAACATGGCTTGCAAAAAGGGTCTAATCAGTTAGTATCTTTGTAGACTTATCTTTCTTTTGAATAGCCAACTATGAGAAACGTGGAAGTATTGCAATGCCAGCCATCCCTGAAAAAATGGTCACTTACTTTGCATCACTCCCTTCGCAAAGTGTGTTCCTCAACCTATCAAAGTAGTACTTCCATACATCAAATGATTCCATTTCATAGTATGAAAGTACAACGATGGAGGTGAGTTTACTCCACTCCTTGAAAAGCACTCCTAGATACCAAAATAGATATATGGCGACTACATACATCAAGAACCAACATACAATCGATAATCAAATCTAAAAGCACAAACGCAGAAAATTCATACTAGTAGATAATAGGTAACACAAGTTGGTGATCAATAAACTAGCATTCATTAAATGATTGATTTTGAAATGAAAAGATAGTATTTATCTATTGCAAACTCATGAATTACAATGCATGAAATGAAAACTTGGGTAGCGGGGCTACTCCCCGCACCCTAGTGTATGGAACTACTCGCTTATGGCAAGAACAAAGAATCCTCACGGTCTTGGGGGACCGGTTGGGTCTTCGTAGTCTTGAGACCATTAACCACCCTCACGATCTTTGGGGACCGGTTGGGTCTTCACGGTCTTGAGACTGTTAAGCACCCTCACGGTCTTGGAGACCAGTTGAGTGTTCACTGTCTTGAGACTGTTAAGCATCTTCACGATCTTAGAGACTGGTTAGGTCTTCACGATCTTGGGACCGGTAGTCTCTTCATGGTCTGGAGACTGGTATCGTCCTCCCGGTCTTGGAGACAAGTTGGGTCTTCGCATTCTTGGTTTGGTTGGACCTTCACTCGATCTTGGGACCGATGGATCTTCATTCGGTCTTGGGACCATTTGTGTTTTTATTCGGTCCTGGGACCAATGAGTCTTTACTCGATCTTGGGACCAATAGGCCTTCACTCGGTCTTGAGACTGATAGGCCTTCACTTGGTCTGGGGACCATTTTGGTTGAGACTTTTGTAATTATTTTGGGTTTATTTGTATGAAGAAAAGAGAAATATCAGTATATTGGTATATTTACAATAAAGCTAGAAAGTTAAGTATTTAATCTAATTTATCTAAGAAAGAGTATGGAAAACTAATAAAAACTAGTAAGATAACATCACAAAATGGGAGGTTATCACCCCCTAACTTAGAGTCTAGCTTGTCCTCAAGCTGGAAAGAGCTAAGGCACGCAGTGGCGAGGCGGTTTTATTTAGTGAAGATTTCCATACTCTTGCTTCAGTTCTATACCAGAGATCCCCTTAGGTTTTTGTTGAGGCTTCTGCTTACTCTGGCTCTTTCAGGTATCGGGAATTGCATGGTCCTCAGGTTCCTTCCATGTCATGTAACTCTTATTGGAACCACCTTTTCCTTGACTATATTATGTGCATGTCTTCAACTCTAAGAAATTTTATTCTTCTTTGAAATTCCTACCAAAAGCTAAATTAGGTATGAGGGTTGGCTGGAGGCTGCTGTGTAACTCCCCCTTCGAGGGGGGGAGGGTTTATTAAAACTTTGGGGTCTTACTATCGGATGCGACAAATCTGCCTTTGTAAGGGAAGATGAATGTACCGGCCGGGCAAGACCTTTGTCAGCTTTTCATATATTTGGAGACCTTAGGATATTACTACCGGGTGCGGCATATCTGCCTTTGTGAGGGCAGTTGAATGTGTCAGTTGGGTAAGACCTTTATTGGTTCTTCATATAAGTCCTTATGCATGGCACAACTCTCATGTTTTTATTCAACACTCAGGCTTTTATTCATATGCTCACCGGCTTGGGAATTGGGTATTTAGGGATTTCATTTGGGTTGCCAAGCCTTTTTTTGAAAAGAAGAAAATTGTTCCATGTAGTTTCCATACATGCAATTGTTCTGGTTTTGTACTTGGTGTTCCACTTACGAGGTTCGTTGATTTGGATTTCACATGGTTCCCTCCCATCCTTGAGAGTGTTGGGTTTGTTTCATCCGTGGTTTTGACCTATGGAGAGTCTGATATAGAATTGAAGCAAATGCATGGAAATCGAATGTTGAGGTGATTTATTAATTCTCCATTATGTGACTAATTTCTACTCTATAAGTGCTTCTGAGGACTACTTTGTCTCTAACTTAGCTGGGGGTGTTCCCTTACCAAAGAGAATGTCATCTTATGTACAAAAGTTATTTTGTCAAAGAAATTATCAGAAACTTTTAAACATAAAAAAAAATAATCTGTGCAATTTCAAAAAAGAAAAACAATGGTGAAAGAAAAGAGAGGGTTTGAATATAGTACCTCTTCCTTTGCCCAGTGTACTCCCCCCCCCCAACTTATCATTCACTTTGTCCCCAGAGTGCCAAGGTGATAGGTTGAGAAGTACATGGGCAAGGGTGTCAAGGTTCTGTTAAACCTTTGTTGGCTCCATGAGAATGGAGCATATTAGCGGAAAATTTCCCCCGTAATGCGAGATAGTCCACGTCTATCATGTCCTCAATGCATTTGTCAAGAATAGTGAGGGTATACATCCAGTAAAGGACATGGAATCTGCAGTCGTTGGATTCTCTAATTTGTTGGGGACATCTGTGGCAGAAGGCTAGGTGCTTGAAATGTGCTATGTTGTATGCCCTTGTGTGCTCGCCTAGAAGATTGTGTAGTAGTTCGACACAGTCTTTTGCCACTTCCTCCGTGGGCATCTTTGCTATGATGTTATACTATCTCTGGTTTGGATTGATCTGGCTATCAGAACTATTGTAGATAGTTGTAGTTTCGTTGTGTAAGTTTGTTGCCAGAAACATCCAATACTCAGAGTGAAGGAAGGGAAACAAGATGAACTTTGGAGTCATATGTTTAAGGTATGAAATTAGAGCTTCTATGGTTCTGAAGTTCCTTGATCCGAGCAAATCATGCTTCAGGTATGCTGACGCCATGTAAACTGTAGGTAAGTCTGGTTCTAAAAGATATTGGTAGGCAACCATCACGCTCACGGACATTGTACCTTTTACTTATATGGTCTCACAGAGTGCATTGGCCATTACAAGAATATTCCCTTCAAGGAAAACAAGCTTGTCATTCTCTGCATATAGCCGAGACATGATGAGTCTGAGTTCATTATCAAAAAGACTCTTGCATGCAGCAAGGTCAAAATTTTGGAATGTCAGTGTTATTTCAGAAAGAGGCACCATATCTTTGGGGGATCTGTTGATGATAGATCATGTTAGCAGATCTATGTCCCCCTTATCTTCCGCCATATCAAAAGTGTAAGGATCCCATTGATGTTTTTCTAGGATCATGGCGGTTTGTTGTTGTTGGTGCTCCAACTCCTTTAGGATTTGTCTGAAGGGTTTCTTTTGAGGATGTTGGATGACAGAGAACATATAGTGGGGCACGTTGTCATGTCCCATTGTCAGGTCCTTGAAGAACCTTCTGTCACAAATAAGTTCCATGGTGTATCATCCCCATAAGGCATGTATGTCTTCTTGAGCTAGCTCAGTAAAGGGGATGTGTCTGTTGAGTGCCTCTGTGAATCTGATTGTGCAAAGAGCATAATCCCCTGAACCTTCTACTGTCTGAATGGCTAGGTTGATGATCTTGAACCATGGTTGGCTCCAGCCGTGTGCAAGAGATGGGAAGGTAGCCCATATGACTTTGAGAAGTCGGAAGGGAATGCATCGCACTTCTCTGGCTTTTGAACTAGTGAAGTTAATGGTTCCCGCCTTAAGCTCACTGGCGTAGAAATTGTACACCTTGGTGTCGCGGGCCTCGGTGTCAACAATCATAAGGAGCCAGTGGCTAGAAATTTTGCAGCTGCTCGATGGATTTTGCCTATAAGTCCTTGTTCAATAGGCATAATGCTAGAGCAGGTGAAGCATTGAAAACTAGCTTCTTCTTCTTTGGGCTCCGAACTTCCTCTATTGCATTAGCAAATAGTACACGGAAGATAACCATCTTCACTGCCGACTGAGGTCGTAGAAGAACATGGAAATCTTCATGTGTCATCTTGTGCTTTGTTTTTGTGTTATTATAGAGGATGTCCCCCCATCCTTGGCATCATCTACAATAGTGCTTAATATGAAGATGTCCCGAACATCTAATGTAGAGATGGCCTCCAAATCTAAGTCATGCATCGTGTGAGGTAGGGGTGGTGGCGGGGGAAGGTCTTCTGGAGGAGGAAGTGAAGTATGTTCATTGTCATCAAAATATTGTGGCAGATCTTCATTCTCTTCAGAGTCAGAGTCGAGTTAATCATCAATGTCAAGACTCACTCTGTCAGAATCCTCCTAATGACTACATCTTGTATCATGATAGTTGCTGCGAGTGGGCTAGTGCTGGTTTCTAAGATGCATTGTTGAAACTCAGTAAAAGCCGCATCTTTGGCTGTGTCCCCAAGAGTGCCCATAGCAAAAAAGTTGAAAACTTGGTCTGCATAGGAAATTGTTACATTGTCAGTGTTGTCAGGAGTATAGTGGTCTTTGCTACCACTCTTCTAGTGGTCTCCACCAACTCCCATGTTTGAGATATCTGCTCCTTGGTTGGTGCCCTCCCCAGCGTTGCCTTGATCATCTGGTTTGTCGTCTGAAGAGGAGCGGTTGGCGTTAGAGTCAACCAAGGAGTTAGAATCATCATCATCGTCTTCATCTTCGTCATTCGCCGCTTTGTCTTTGTTCTGTTTTGTCGATGCTTTCTTGCATCGCCTATGGAGAGCTTGTAATTCTTCAAGTCCCACTTGCACATGCATGTGGGTTTCAAGAAGTGCGTCGTGGCTTTCCTTGAGATCTATATAACGTGCTTCAGCGGAGAGGAGTCATGTTGTTAGATCTATATAACATGCACTTTTGCTTGTAGCTAATATAAAGCTTTGTTTGCATGCTCCTCCTGGCGGTGGATGATTTGTGTGAGGCTGCTTTCCATGTGATCCATATGCATGCTCATTGCAGCTTGTTGTTGTTGAAGCTTGCGAAGGGTCGCAGGCAAAGATTGAGATTGTTTGGTGATCCTATCGACTTGTTGGACTAACGTATCTTTCCAGCTCTTCATGCTAAGCATCAACTCCGGCAGGATATGTAAGTGGTCATCAACTAGGTTGACTTGCTGGATAACTGATTCCTGTCATTGTTGAATGCTCATGAGGAGATCCAGTAAGGTGTTAGTCTGCTTGTCTATGTTGTATACCTGCATGGAAAGACCCTGCACATAAGAAAGAATAGATTGTAAGATAAGGGTCAAAGAGGAGTGTTCGAATAGTGTCAAATTGACATCTGAATGCCTCTCCGACTTGTGAAAATGGGACCCTAGTAGAAGGTGGGTGGGATGGCTCAGGTCTGGGTGGAAGGGTGGTGGTGCCGGGAAAAGGAGACACCATTGGTGGACTCATAAAAAGTGTAGTGACTATAGAGGGAGCCACTAGTGGTATGGTGGTGGATGAGAGTGGTGATTACATCCCGGTGATGGAAGGTGGAAAGAAGAATGCCGGAGGGAAGGTGGTGGAGGTCAATGTAAAATCGGGCGTTGAGGTAAGAATGGGCTCGCCCGCTTAGAAAAGGAGTGAAGTAGAAGATGTGGTAGAAGTTGAGGTTGTGGAGAATGGAATGCTGGTGGGTATGATTGTGGAAAATGGTGGAAGAGTGGTGTGGTGTAGAATGGTGGAAGATAGCTGAATGGTGGAAGATGGAAGATTGGTGGAGGATAGAGGTCTCAACCCCTCTATTCCTAAGATCGTGGAGGTAGATGTAGGTGTGATCCCAACATCCAGACCTAATGTGAAGGAGTCTGATGTTGGGTTGTCCTCATTATGGAGGTGCTCTGCCCCAAGGGTGATCTTGGATGTGGGCATCCTGGACTACTGTTTCTTATGTGTTTGCAGTTTAGACGGCTGCGTCACCAATATTTTCTTTGGCTGTGTTGTGGGAGCAGTGACACTGTGCTCCATTTTCCCTTCTGTTGCTTATTTCCCCCTTCCCTTTTACAGAGGCTAATAGAGTAGCCAGATCATCTTGAGTGAACATATATTTGTCTTTATCATAATTTGTGAGCTCAAGAAGTGGTAACAACGTTCTTGATTCTTTGACAGTGGGGTAGAAAACATAATGGAGCTTTTTATCCTTCTCTTTGATGATGTATATGTTTTTCAAAATCTGCTCGTTGGTTAGGTTGTCACCTTTTGTCTATGTACATTTTTGTAGTGGTCTGTCCATCTTGAGGTACTTCAAAATTGATGTGATGTGACCACCCATGCAAATTTCCTTTCCAGGGGAATAAGATGTGTGTTTATGTATCAACTACCATTTGATATTGACCGGCTGCCCCTTCAGAATGGACCATAGTATGAAGAGGTCCACTATGAGAACATTCCCGCTCTCTGTTCTAGGGAATAGTGCTCCCGTTATAATCCAGTGCAGCGTCTGCACCAGGCAGGAGTGGATGTTGGAGGTTTTGTAGGTTTTGGAATCATAGTTTGGGATTCCATTCAGATATTTCCAGAAGGTGTTCTTGTTAAATAGTTGGTGATCTAGACCTGCTTCCATAGCATTCTTCAGTTGGTATGGGTTATCGATGAAGATTTTGTTCAACAGGTGTTCATTTAATGTAACATGCTTTCCGAAACAAAGCACTGCGACAAGCCCAAAAATATGGAGGAAGAAACATAGAAGAGAAAAGGAGGGAGATACTTCACATGAGGAACCAATGGAGACACAAAACCAGGTCCCAGCAAATGTAAGTGAAAAGGCGGCCAGTGAAAGTGAAGGACCAAACGAACAACCGAGACATACTGCAGTATCACCAGTAGGCGATGAAGTTATAAGGGGCAGATTCGTAGCAGATGCCGAAGTCACAGCAAACTCAAACCAGGGAGAACAAGTGAAAACCACAGAAGTAGCAGAAACTCAGTCAACCTCGACAAGACCTGTCAATAGAAAAACATCTATAGCAGGCCGGAAGGCAAAGGAAAAGGGAGAAACTGCACAGCAGGGTAGTCCACATAAAATCCACTCTTATAGTACCCGAGGAAAGACGAAGAGGACCAGTGAAGACAAGGAGGGGTTGGGCGCCGCTCTGGGCCAATAACTTACACCTCCCCTGACTTTTGATGATTAATACACTAGCTTGGAACATAAGGGGTGCTGGAAAGAAGAAACCCAGACACTACCTCAAAACCCTAATCAAGAAGTACAATATTGATATAGTATCCATTTTTGAACCTTGCATTTCTGGAACACAGGCAGACAATATCATCAAGGAGATAGGCTTCTCTAGCTCACATAGAGTAGAAGCAGCAGGTTTCTCAGGAGGTATATGGGTTCTTTGGAATGAGCAAAAATGTGACGTCCAAATTCTTGAGAGCAACAAATACTTCATCCACTGTAAAGTTAACAACAACACCTACTTCACCTTCATCTATGCGTCTCCTTCCCCGGCTCGCCGACCCATTCTTTGGGAGCATCTATTATGCCTAAGTATCTCCATTGATAAACCTTGGATCACATTGGGCGACTTCAACTGCATGCTTAGCCCAGACGAAAAAATTGGAAGCAATCTGTTCAACCTCCGGGAAGCAACTACTTTCAGGAATACCCTCACTCAGGAAGGCCTTACCGACATCGGCAACTCAGGTTACAAGTTCACTTACAAGAAAGGGATTCTTCATGAACGCATCGATCGGGTAGTAACGAATGCTGATTGGATTCAGAACTTTCCCAACTTTGTATGCGAAACCCTTACACGGATAGGTTCAGATCATAACCCCATTGCTATCCTAAATACCCGAACCAAATAGAAGAGAACTCGTTTTTTTACCAAAGCTAGTTGGCACCACCAACCTGTATTCACAGATCTTCTAAAAAGTGTTTGGAACCCAGAGAAAGCTTACCAGGAAGCTATTAAAGATGCCATGGAACCGGTGCGGCGATGGGATAAAAATGTCACCAGGAAACAACAGAAAGAAAAGGATATACTTATCCGAGAAATCACACAAGCCCAGAAGGCTGTGGAAGCACATTATAGTGTAGTAGGGGACTCAAGATGTATCGAACTTGAAAGTAAACTCGAGAGTATTATGTTGCAGGAAGAGGACAGTTGGAAACAGCGCAGCCACATCAATTGTCTCCGTCATGGAGATAACAACAGCAAGTATTTCCATGCGTTCGTCAACAATAGGCGTCGTTCTAATCGAATCAACACCCTGCAGAAAAGCAATGGTGAATGGACATCAGACAAAGCTTATCTTAACCTACTGGTGGAGTCTTACTTTAAGGAGATGTTCACAGCTCCTGCAAACCAATCCTCTACGAGTATTACCTCTATGCCTGCACACCCAGCCAACAAAGGCGTCTTGCTGCTGCCCCTACGGAGCACGAAATCTGGAGAATAATTAAAGAAGCTGACTCTTACAAGGCGGCGGGGCCAGATGGATCGGACAACCTCTTCTTTAAAAAGCAATGGAAATTTATCAAGCATTCTGTTATCAAGTCTATACGAGGCATGTTAAACGGAACACCCATTCATGACCAGCTTGCAAACTCCAACATTGTACTCATTCCTAAATGCAGAAGCCCTACCAACTGTAACCAGTTGCGATCCATCACCTTGAACAACACAATTATGAAGATCGCGTCCAAGATTGTGGTGGATCGAGTGAAACAACACTTGCCAAAGTGGATTTCCAAAGTCCAGACTAGTTTTATACCTGGAAGGAACATATCTGATAATATCATCATTGTTCAAGAATTACTCCACAACATGAGAAGGAACTCCACCGGAGCTTATATGGCTATCAAAGTCGATTTATCGAAGACCTATGACAGACTTTCCTGGGATTTCATCGAGGATACTCTAAATCACATGGACTAGCCGAGTAATATCCAAAATTATATTATGAACTCTCTCCATGCAGGTCGAACCAGCATTATCCTAAATGGTGAAACTCTTCAACCTTTCAAAGCATCTAGGGGCTTGAGATAGGGAATTCCCCTCTCCCCATATCTTTTCGTACTCTGTATGGAAAGATTCACTCAACTGATTGAAAACTCTGTTGCGAATAAAAGCTGGAAACCAGCCAAGCTATCCCAAAAAGGCCCATCTATATCTCATGTTATCTTCGCTGATGACATCGTCATCTTCGCCCATGCTTCTATGGAGCAGATAATTAACATCAACAAGTGCTCTCAAATGTTCGAATCAGCCTCGGGACAGAAAATTTCCATTGAAAAATTAAAGATCTACTTCTCGAAGTCCGTCTCTCATGCCATACAAACTCAAGTTTGCTCTGCCAGTGGGATAGTTGAAACGAATGACCTGGGGAAGTACCTTGGGGTACCTCTTTTACATGGTAGAATTCAAAAGGAGACATATGCATATCTAGTGAATAACATTACCTCCAGAATTAATGGTTGGGCGGCGAAGACACTATCTCTCGCAGGAAGAATTTGCCTGGCAAAAGCTGTGCTTAACTCCATACCTTCCTATGCCATGCAAACGGCAAAGATCCCAGTGTCAATCTGTAAAAAGCTAGACAAAATTATTCGGAACTTCATATGGGGAGGAGGACACAAAGACAAGCTTGTTTCACTAGTCGCATGGCGACATGTGACGTCAAGCATAGATAGAGGAGGTCTGGGTATTAAATCTATGCATAGATGGAACAAAGCCATCTTATGGAAGAACACTTGGAACATCCTCAATGCCAAATCGTCTCTCTGGAGGCAGGGCCTTCTAAACAAATACAAAAGTTTCCGCCAAGGCAAAGGCTGTCGTGCGACACCTTTCTGGCAATCCATTGACTCAGGGAAAGATTTCGTCATCTCTAACTGCATAAGATCCATTGGTAATGGCAGGGACACCTCGGTCTGGTATGATAATTGGGTACCAGGAGAAGGGAAGTTGGTTGATAGATGTATTGAAACCATTGACGAAGAGATTATGGACCTAAAAGTCTCGAGCCTTGTCAATCTCAACGACAATTGGGACACAGACTTCCTAGACAGCGATCTGCCACCGAGTTGCGTAAGGAAAATCATTAGCTTACCCACTCCCAACTGTAATAAAGGCAAAGATCTTTGGAGCTGGAAACATGAAACTACAGGTAAATACTCAACAGGCAAGGCTTATGACTTAATCCACACTGAAGATAACGCACAATCAGATGACGTGTGGCTGAAGATATGGAACATCAGGGCCCCCGCCAAAATTCGTACCTTCTTATGGCTTGCTGCACATGAGGCGATCATGACCAACGTGAGAAGGAAGCAACGAAAGTTCACAGATTCCACCCTTTGTCCGAGATGTGGTAGCAACGAGGAAACCACACTCCACGCGCTGAGAGACTGCCCACACGCAGGTGAAGTGTGGTCGGCTACAAAGCTCCACAACATATATCTGACGGACTCGTCTGCACTCTCAAGAAGCTGGATAGCAACTATGCTGAAGGAAGACATGAACACCCAGACCACATTTTCTATCACCTGCTGGTTCATATGGAAGGCAAGAAACTCTGTGATCTTCGACAAAAAAACTATCCAGAAAAGTCGACAAGTTTCACAAATATCATGTCTTTATAGATCAGTGGTCCAAGCCTGGGAGAACAATGAACAGGCCAAAATAGATGAGATACAATTAGAAGGCGAGATTCCCATGAATGAGGAAAGACGCATCCTTTGGATGACTGATGCCTCAGTACACGGAAACACTGCTTCCATAGCGGCAGTAGCCATTGACAACGATGGCAACTGGCTAGGGGGGTGTGTGAAGAAAATCACTGTTCAGTCAGTTCTTGAAGCTGAAACGAGAGCACTGCACCTTGCAGCCGAAGCTTGCAAGATCAATCAATGCCCCAGGGTCATTCTGGTCTCGGACAACGCCATAGCAACTAAAGCAGTGAAGGACAAAGGACGATATACACCTGCAATTCGATCATGGATCTCGGACATACACAAGATCTTAGCAGACATTGAAGATAGTGTTGTTTTGAAGGTTGGCAGAGCAACCATTCAACTGGTGGACGGCCTAGCCAGGCACCACCACAAAAATTATCAGGATGATCGAGTATATCTCGATCTTCCCCTCGACCCTGTGGGTCAACCCCTTCTCTCTCTTCCCTGTAATGGTAGAAACCCTACCAGCTTCATTTTCCCAGCAGGAACAAAATGTAATCAATGGGTGTTCCCAGCCATGCGGGAGCAGAATGAATAAGATATACCTCTGAAGCGGTTCCAAAAAAAAATGTAACCTGCTTTCCAAAAAGTGAGGTGACGAGCTTGCATTCACCCCCATCCCTTTGTTTGTCCTTATCTTCCAGTGGTTGTTTGGAGAGGTGAGTGAAGAATTCCAGTGTGGGCTTGAGATAAGAATTCTTGGTGATAAAGCAGATCTTGGAGAGGTTTTCCTTGTCGATAAGGCTAAGAACTCTATTGTATACTCCCATATTCTTTAGTATGTTGGAGCAGATGTACTTTGTCAGTCGTAGAATTTTGTCACCAACTTCTAGATGTTGATCTGAAGGTCAGTTGGTGTAGCTGCGGCAGTGGCAAAAAGAGGAGTTGCTTGTCCTACCAAAATTGCTTCCTTGGAGGTCGTGGGTTGAACTTGTTTCCTTGTCCGTCTTTTTGTTGGTCGTTCGGTTGCAGTCTCTTGGGCCTTCCTCTTCCCCTTTGACTTGTTGGCTGGGAATTCTTCATCGGAGTTTGTCTTGTAGTCAGAGCTTTCATCAGTTGAGGAAGGTTATTAGACGTCCTCAACTGGGTCCTTTTTTAGACATTTGTTGACACGCTCAAGGTCATGAATGACCTTGGGCAGTGGAACTAGAGATATACTTTTCTTTGCGCACATGTCGATAATGTGTTGGAGCCTATCTCGGTGCTCCAACAACTATTCTTTGGTCCAGTAGGTTGTTTCAGCAGTATCCTTTGTGGGTGAGGCCATCCTGTAATATGTGAATAAGAAATGATATATTAGAAAGATTTTGTATGAATGATGAGGAATGTGCAAAATGGTGCAAGCATCACGGTATTAAGACTGTGAGGAGGCTATGCAGTTTGAAGATTGTGAAAAGTGAAACCGTTAAGAATGAAACCGCAAAGAGTGAAACTGTGAGAGTGAAACTGTGAGGGTGAAACCGCAATGATGAAACCATGAGGGTGAAACTGCAAGGGTGAAACCACGAGGGTCCATGCAGTTTGCAAAACCATGAGGTTCTACTTGGTTTCGAAAACCGCAAGGGAAGCAAAGCGGCGACGGTGATGAATGCGTCAATGGTGATGGAGCGGTGGTAGAAGAGAAAGCAGATGCCGCAGTGATAGTTGTGGTGGTGATGATAATGGCACTTTGATCGTGAAGGGAGGTAATTGTTCTACTTTGCTACAAAGTGAAACGGTGGAGAAGAAGAAGGGGTTGGTGTTGCGAGGCATGAATGAGAGAAGGTGGATGCGCGGTATGAGAACTGCCGCTGGAGGGGTGCAGAAGAAGAAGAAGTTGGATGTTGTGGCGAGGTTCCAGGGAACAAAGAAGAAGAAGGAGAGGTGCGTGAAGCATCGGTGCTATTCGGGTCACACCAGAGCAAGAAGGAGGGAGTAGGGTCATGCAGGAGTATAACTGAGAGCGGAAGGAATGGAACATAGTCGTGTGGGAAAGATTCAAGAATCAAAGAAAAGAAAAGGGAGGGTTTAGGGTTATATTTATAGATATGGGGGGAACTATTCTTATTCCCTTTAGGGAAAATAGTCTCAGGGCTGTTTGGGTCCAAACGGTTTTGAGACTGTGGGGACCAAACAATTTCAAGACTGTTTGGCTCCAAACAGTCTCAAGACCATGAGGATCAAATAGTTTCAAGATCGTTTGGTTCCTAACGGTTTCAAGACCGTGAGGACCAAACGGTTTCAAGACCGTTTGGGTAAAATTATTTTGGTTACCGGCTTTATATTTTTATATTTGTTTGGTTTCTTATATTAATTTTATATTTTATGAATGAGATTAATAGGTCTAAAGAAATAATCAAATAAGAGACTAGAAAATTATCAAAACTAAGAAAGGAAGAATTTAAATGAAAAAGAAAGGTGATACTCAGTTTTTGGGTTGCCTTCTAAGTAGCACTTTGATTTTACGTCACTGGCTCGACGAGATTCTAGCTTGATTAGGTTGATGCAGTGGGGTCATGAATGTCAATGGTTTGTGTTGGAGTTTTATCGGTTGGAGTGTTGTATCTTTTCAGTCTGTGGCCATTAACAGTCCTTTCTCCTCCTTTGTCATCAAGGATGATGACCGCTCCACTTGGTTAGATATGCTTGATAGTGAAGGGTCCAGACCACTTTGTACGGAGTTTCTTGGGAAACATTTTGAGTCTAGAATTGAAAAGAAGGACCTTGTCTCCGACGATGATATCTTTTCTTTTAAGGTGGCCATCATGCCACATCTTAGTTTGCTCTTTGTAAATCCTGGCATTCTAGTAAGCATACATTCTTAATTCCTCAAGTTCCTATAATTGAAGTTGTCTGTATTTTTCGGCACTTTTGAAATCAAAATTTAACTATTTAATAGCCCACCAAGCCTTGTGTTCTAATTTGACTGGAAGATGGCACGACTTTCCATACACCAAATGGAATGGAGTTGTTCCTATTGGTGTCTTGTAAGCAGTGGAATATGCCCAAAGAGTATCAGGAAGCTTCGTGGATCAATCTGTGCGGTTCCTATAGACAGTCTTCTCTAAAATAGCATTTAGTTATCTATTTGAGACTTCAACTTGGCCGCTTATTTGTGGATGATAAGGTGTGGTGACCTTGTGTTTTACTCTGTATTTTCTTAGAAGGGCTTCGAAGCTTCGTTCCAAAAAATGTGACCCTCCATCAGATATGATGGTTCTAGGAACTCTGAATCTAGGAAAGATAATGTCTTTGAATAGCCTAATAACCGGTTTAGAATCCCAAGCTACAGTGGGTATAGCTTCTACCCATTTGGATATGTAATCCATAACGACTAATATATAGGAGAATCCATATGATGAGGGAAATGGACCCATATAGTCCACTCCCCATACATCGAAGAGTTCAATCTCCTACAATAGAGTTTGTGGCAATTTGTTCAGTTTGGATATCCCTCCAGAGAGCTAACATTTACTGCATGATTGTACAAATTTATGTGCATCTTTTGCTATTGTCATCCAGAAGAAAACTGACTATAAGACTTTAGGAGCAGTCTTCTTTGAACTCATGTGCCCTCCAGTGGGGCCAGAATGGCAGTATTCCAAGACTGGGGTGATTTCTTCTTCAGGAAGGCAACGGTGGAATAATCCATCGGCATAGGTGGAAGAGGTATGGTTCATCCCAGAAGTACTGCTTGACGTCATAGAAAAACTTCTTCCTATCGTGATAAGAAGCAGAAGGATGGACAATTCCGATAGCCAGATAGTTTACTATGTCGGCGAACCAGGGGAATCCAGTGGTGACCTTCATGAGTTGGTCATCAGGTAGAGAGTCATGAATAGGTATATTATCTTCATCTTGAGTCTCAATGCGACTCAAGTGATCGGTGACAACATTTTCCACCCCACTTTTGTCCTTTATTTCCAGGTCAAACTCTTGAAGCATCAACACCCAACGAATAAGTCTAAGTTTGGCATCTTATTTTTGAATCAGATATTTTATTACTAAATGATATGTGTAAACTGTAACCTTTGATCT
This sequence comes from Alisma plantago-aquatica, assembly GCA_963693085.1. NCBI lineage: Eukaryota > Viridiplantae > Streptophyta > Magnoliopsida > Alismatales > Alismataceae > Alisma > Alisma plantago-aquatica. The sequence goes on along the minus strand of OY856414.1, from coordinate 887,217,148 downwards.
GATCAGGTAACAACAGAATTTCTCAAAAGCATAAATGATTGCCAAGAATTCTTTTCTTGTAGTTGTATAGTTCTTTTGGGCCTCATCAAGCATTTTTGATGCGTAATATATCACATAAGGCTTCTTATCTATCCTCTATCCTAGTACTGCTCCTATAGTGTAGTCATTGGCGTCACACATTATCTCAAAGGGTTGTGACCAATCAGGAGCTCTTAGTATAGGCATAGAGATTAAAGCATTTTTTAGAGTCATGAAGTTGTGTAAATATTCTTGATCAAAATTGAAGTTTGCATCTTTAGTTAACATGTGAGTCATGGGCTTTGCTATTTTTGAAAAATCTTGAATGAATCTTCGGTAAAATCCGGCATGGCCAAAGAAAGCTCATACTCCTCTGTTGTCTTTTCATGGTGACAACTTTGAAATGAAATCTATTTTTTCTTTGTCTACTTCAATCCCTCATTCACTCATCTGATGCCTGAGGACAACACCTTCTGTCACTATAAAGTGACATTTTTCCCAATTAAGGATCAGATTTGTTTCCTCACATCATTGTAGCACTTTACTATGATTAAGCAGACAGTTATCAAAGGAATCTCCATAGACTGAGAAGTCATCCATGAATACCTCCATGATAGATTCAGTTAAACCTGCAAATATGGCAGACATACATCTCTGGAATGTTGCAGGTGCATTACATAGCCCAAAGGGCGTCCTCCTGAAGGCGTAAGTTCTGAAAGGGCAGGTAAAATTTATATTTTCTTGATCTTCAGGGTGTATCAGAATTTGATAAAATCCTAAGTAGCCATCAAGATAGCAAAAGAATTTTTGGTGAGCTAGACGTTCAAGGACTTCGTCAAGAAAAGGTAAAGGAAAGTGGTCTTTCCTTGTTGCATTGTTCAATTTTCTATAGTCGATGCACATCCTCCATCCGGTAACAATCCGACTAGGTACCAGTTTGTTTTTATCATTCAAAATAATGGTGGTCCCCCTTGTTTAGGAACTACTTCGACTGGACTTACCCATTGGGAGTCAGAAATCAGATAGATAATACCAACTTTTAAAAGTTTTAGAACCTTGAGGCGAACTACCTCTTTAAGATTTGAGTTTAGCTTCCTCTGGTGCTCCCGTGATGGTTTAAACTCTTCTATCATAGGTAATTTGTGCATGCATAAAGCTGGATTTGCCCCGGTTAGATCGGTCATCTTATATCCAATGGCTTTCTTGTGCTTTCTTAATTTAACAAGAAGTCTTTCTTCCCGGTCATCTATCAAAGTGGAACTGATAATGAACAAACATAGTTTTTCTTCATCTAGAAAGACATGTTTGAGTCCAGTTGGTAGGACTTTCATTTCAGGTGCCTTGGGCACTTCAATAATCTCTAGAGTGGTGACAGATTTCAACATCTCAAAGGTAGATTCTGGGTCTTCTTCGGCTTGTTCTAGATATTTCAGACATTGTTGAACTAGTTCTTTGTTCGACGATTCGGCACCAGGGTTCATCAGAGCATTCTCTAGAGAATCAGATGGTTTGGGAGTTTCTTGCCTTAGCTAGGACATTTTATCAATTGCCTTAAGAAGGAAGAGTTCTTCATGAATGTTGGGACTTTTTAGGCTATCAAAGACTCTGAATGGAATAGTTTCCTTCCCTAGCCTTAAGGTAATTGAGCCTGCCTCAACATCAATTAGTGCTCTGGTTGTCGCAAGGAAAGGTCTGTCAAATATTATTGGATATCTCAGATCTTCTTTTATGTCCATGACAATAAAGTCACAAGGGACATAAGAGTCCCTTCCTACTCTCACAGGGATATCTTCAATAATTCCCAAAGGTGCAGTAATGGTAGAATCAGCCAATTGGATTATCATTGTTGTGGGTAGCAAATAGGTAAAGCCCAATCTTTAACACATAGAAAAGGGCATAATGGATATGTTGCCCCCCAAATCAGCTAATCCTTTCTTGTAAGAGGTGTTTCCAATAGAACATTGGATGCCAAATGAGCCAGGGTCCTTTTGTTTTTTTAGCATTCTGTTGAAGATGATATCAGAAGTAGTCTGAGCTAATTTGATAGTCCCATGTTCTTCAGTCATGTATTTCTTTGATAGCAAAGTCTTCAGATATTTAAACCAAGCTGGGATTTCAGAGAGAGCATCAAGGAACAGTATATCAACGTATAGCTTCTTCATTGCTTCTTTGAACTTTAGGAATCTAGTATCCAATTTAGTCTCTCTCAATCTTCCTAGATAGGGTATCATGGGCTTGTTTGAGAGGACTTCTGGTTCTTTGGAAACTAGTTCTTTGTCCTTCTCCTTCTCGGCCTCTACAAATTTTTTAGTTTCTTGATTTATGTTTATAGTTGGGATGATTTTAGCAGTATCTTTCTTACGACCCCATCTGAGATTAATTGGTAAACTAGGGTTTACCTAGACAATTGCAAAGATTAATTGAAATAATCATTCTTGAAATCTAATTAATGACGATAACATAATTAGGATGTTTTAAATATGATAAGAAGTTTAAGTGTTCATTTGCCTTGAGAATTAGGGTTTGAGAAACATAAACCCTAATCGGCCCAAAATAGGGTTTTGATGATACATGAACACAAAATTTGATAAGTATAGTGTCTCAGTAAATGATTTTTAGTATTTTATGTGTAACTCTGATTTACTTCAAATTTGGATATAATTTGTATATATAAAATGTGAACAACATTGGTAAATATCAGAATTTTTGAAGAATGTTCTGACCTGTTTATCGGTCGAGTTTCAAACTCGACCGATCATATTTCCATATTTATATAGCAGTGTGGTAATTGAATTTTATCTTTTTATTGGTATATCCAATTGATCTCAAATTTTAACTGTTCTTGAAAAACACAGTTTTAGACACTTTGTTAAATTGGCATAATTTTTGGATGACTTTTGATCTCTACAGTGAGGGTGTCGGTCGAGTTCTGTGCAGGACAAACTCGACCGAATCTGCTGCAGACTGCAATATAGCAGTGCACTGTTCTATTTTTAATTATTTATTGGTAACTCCAAATGATCTCAAATTTTAACTGAAGCTTTATAGGTCAATTATAAACAACTTTATAAATTCCCATAATTGTTGGAGAAGGTTTGATCTCTGAAATAAACGAATTACAGTAACTTTGTGTAACTGAATATTCAGCCAATATAATAAAAGTTGAGTGTTGGGTCAATATGCAATTGACCCAAGCAGCTCAAATTGACTTATCTGATCGACCACACACACACACAGCTCTCATTCTTCGTCATCCACCCCAGAGAAATGAAAATCTAGAGAGAGAGGGAGAGTTAGGGCTTGAGTGGAGAAAGAGGAGGAATTGCTGACCTAGGGTTTTGCGGTCCGAGGAATGGTGAAATCAAGTAAGTTTGGATCCTTTGCATAGATTTTTATGGTGAATCTTCTCTCTGATGTCAAGATTCCATCCATGCTCTGATTTGATCCAATATGATGTCGAAATTCCCTCTTTTCTCACCCTTTCTTCATAATCCCTCATTTTCAAGGTTTCCGAGTTGAATGGAAGAAGAATTGGGAGATTTGCTAGGGATTTGATATGAGTTCGAGATCCCCTGAGTTGAGCTGCAGTTTTGAGGTGTTTCCACACCTTGGGGTGAGTGGGTTCTTCCTTTAAACAGTATAATGCACGAAATTTGATTATAGCATCCAAATCCCTAATTGGTTGATATGTGATTCTAAACCCTGAAATGTTCGTTTAATTTAAGTTGTTGCAAATTGATATGATATGGATTCCTTCTCTGTTTGAATGACTCTTTGATGGTAGATTCACATCAGAAACGTATACAACACCTCCTAGTAAGAATACTTTTCAGATTTATACCATATGATGTAATTAGGGTTTAACCTAATTGAGATATCACTAGAGTTTCAACCTTATTGAAGAGGACTAGTAATCCTATAAGTGGTTAGGATGTAACTCATGGGATATCTTAATTGAATTTTATTCTTCTTACATGATATCTCAGTGAATGGTATGGAAAACCTAAATTTAGTTAAATTTCCATGGTTTCATATCTATATTGATTGTATATGATTTGTTGAAAACAATCTTTATTTAGTGAATGCTGATATCCTATGAAATCCTTATGAGAGCCATGTGACAAGTGAATGAGGTAAACAAAAAGGTGAATGAGGCGAATGAAACCCTAAGAGTAGGGTGTTGGCATGTGATGAATGAGTAAGGCAAATGAAACCCTAAGGATAGGGTGTTCAATGAATCATGTTATGGTGATATGAAAGGTCTCGATATAAGATGTGGTGATATTTAACTGTTGAATTGTATGTTTCTAGTGCATTTAACTTTATATGCTTGTTCTCTCTGAGTTGATATCTGCATACTGCAGGGCTTCTTATTTTCAGTACATATCTCGTAAATTGTAGGTGATTAGATATGACACGCCCTAGAAAGGGATGTTACTGAGACATGATATATGTTGAATATATGAGTTATGATGTTTCTTATGATATGATATGGCAGGCCGTGTGAGCCTTGTGAGAAATGTTAAATGAGTTATGAATTCTATTTAAAATGTACCTATAATGTTAATGTTAGACTTAGGTGCCCTGAACACCGTAGAACCCCTTTGGGAGGTCTGCGCCTTAGGGGTGAAACTCGTGTCCAACATCAACCGGTTGAGTAATTCTGGTGGCACGAGGGTTGATAGGGGTTATTCAACAATAATCTGTGCGTGTGTCACGGTGGTGACCCAGTGTAGACTCTCCACCTGTGTACTCAGGTTAGAGGAGGAGTCTAGAGCACTCGGAGTAGTGTAGTGAGGCCGGAGAGCCTGTGGGTCCTGTAGAAGAACAGTGATGGCAGTCAGACTTAGCATTTCCCAGATGTGTCGCTAAGTCTTGTACGGTGTGGCCGTAGTGCACTACGAGTCTCTTATGTAGAGTACACTGCATAAGATCAGGGCATAAGCTAAAATATGATCATATAGGTTCACAGAGTTCCTTATAAATGAAAGAGTTAAGGAAGACTAGAGCATAGTCTTCTAGTAGTTATTCTTTGGATGCAATATTTACATTGTTTGTTATTTCAATTATATTGTTTGAAAACTGCTCAGTGTAGTATTTATTGTTGTTAAATTTCATAACGTTTATTCAAAGATATACCTGTAATCACATTAGTGCCTTAGACTATTTCTTTGAAGTACTCATTCACTGAGCGAGTAGGCTCACCCCTCTACTCAAACATTTTAGGGTTAACCGCGTGGACTTGAAGATGGTCAGAGCATCATCGTAGATCTTCCACAAGAGTTAAGTACAAGATTAGTTGAGTCAGTCGGTCCTTGTCACTCTAGGTCCTCAGTAAGAGATAAGAGAGGGAGTTGTAATTATGATGTGTAATATTATTCCTCTTTTGAAATTGTATGTTATTAGTAGGTCTTATGTGCATAAGGTGTGAGAGACATCATGAATGTTTATACATGTATCTTTACTATTAAAGTCTGATTAGTAAAAGAAATGTTCAGATTCCCTTGTTAAAATGATTTATGTGGTTCAATGCGAAGAAACAATAGTTTTAAGAGAAAAGTAAAGAAAAGAAAAAAAAAGTTAAGGGTGTTCTTTGTATTACATATAAGTCCTATCTTATGCCCTAATCTCATGATTTGAGGAAATTGTGAGACCGGGGTGTAACAACTTGGTATCAGAGCTTAGGGTGAGTTGTCAAGGACCATTAAGTTAGTAAGTTAGAGTCCTATGTGTGGCAGATAGGAGATGTTTGATGTTAGCTTTGGGGATTTGAGTATTTGGATATCCTGGCCCGATATCTGAGTACTTGGATCAACCAGTACAAGCTACTCTGTCTATTCTTTCACGTATACTCTGGCCAGGTATACAGTGGAAGAATGGGCTAGAGAGGAACCCTAGCAATGTTAGGGTTAGAAAAAGAGAAAAGAAACAAGAATTAAGAGCATAAATGTAAAAGGAGATAGAACTTACATTTCATAATGTTGTTTTTGTTGGAAATGTATAGAAATGCTCTTATATGTTTGAATTGAAATATTCAATACTTTGAAATATGGGTCTTTAATATCTGTTGTACACTATGTAGTTGTAGCATTTATTGATTTCATTCTTTGTAACAAGTAGACTAGAATTGACCTTTGAATGAGCTTTTATTAGTGGATAAGTTTTCTTCCACACTTCTGAGATGAATAGGAGTTGAGTAATCCTTTGTAGTTCTTGGCTTCAGGACTTCAGGTTTGACCTGGTCCGGCTGGCAGGATGCGTTACTGGGATCTAATGACTCCTATTAATAGTATAATAAGAATAGACTCTGGATAATTAGACCCACATTAGAGTGAAAATGTACATACAGTAAGATGTTGAAACAGATGGGCAAGATCAGAACAACTAAGAATCAGTTGAAACTGGTATCTGAGGTTCAATTTTGGGGCCTCATATGAAAAACCCTTAATTGGGAATAATAGAACATGATATGAAGTTCATAATCAGTTTATTGATTAATATTATATGAACTATACATATGAAATATAGAAAAGATATGTGAAATGTATGTATGGTTCAAGATAGCAAGAATCAATCATGAAGAATGAATCATATAATAGAGTATAATGCTGTTATGAACTCTAAAGCAAAGGCTAAGTAGAGAATAGGGTTGAGCATTCAATAGGTCCATAGAAGTAAAGAGTCTTCAAAAGAGTAAAAGTAAAGAGAATTGTATGAACGTGTAATTCATAAGACTAGAACAACAAACTAGTTTCTAAGTAAAGAACATCGGTGCAGTTTAACGAATGAATAAGTCATACAAAGGTAGACTGTATTCAGGAGAGAAAAACTTGATTGAAAGAGAAACTATGTTTGACCCATGCATGATCCACTTGATTTAAAAATGAAGAATATGTAATGTATTCAACATGAGGAAAAACTAATAGAAGGACTATTAATTTAGAACGTTAACTTCGCAATAGTATAAAGATAAAGGAGGAAATATGCGCAACATGGTATACATGACCATACATATGAATAAGAAACATGGTCATAAGAGAAAAATTTAGTATTAAAGATGTCAGGTTAAAGAGTAGTATATGGTAAGAGGACTATGAAACGTAAGATAGGGTTTGAAATATGATGGAGAAGTTATAAAATAAAGAGGTTGTGAGATTCAAGCAAGTGCTAATTAATCAAATATCTCTGTTGATAACTAAGTAAATCTACATACGAGAATGTATTAAGGGGATGTTTGAATACAAGTATTCCAAGTCTTAAAATCATCTTCTCTTTCATATATTCCTTAACAATAGCAAGGTGGGAATGAAATGATAAGAAAATGAATCATATATGATGCATAACTACATTGGTAGGGTCATCTAGTGAATGTAATAGTGACATACAATATGATGAAGTGCGATAAGAAATAAATTCTTGTGTGATAGCAAGAATGATGAATAATCTATTCCTATCTTAAATGCTTCAATGTTAATGATGTTTATTGTATATAATCATATGAAAAGGATAGGTAGCAAAAAGTAAAGAAGTAATGAATGAGCAGAGAGTTATGGGAAAACACTAGCTTTGTGTAATATGTGAATTTGTTTTTACATGTATGATTTGTTGAAGGCATATTAAGGTATGAAAGTTGGTTCTACATATGATTTCAGGGTATTTGTGTAAGCTATATGTTAAATTAAAGCCGTATGATAGTTGTAGTAATTCATACCTGATATGCATCTTACTATTGTGTATTTGTGATATGGTGATACGGTTTGGATGATGTCAGAACACATGGAGAGATACCCTAAACAAGGTAGTCATACGTATCCACTCATATTAATAGAAAGGGATGATAATCAGATTGTCTGGACAAATAACCCTAATGAGGTGTAGCTTGTTATACCTAGCTCTAATATAACTGAGTGATGGTAATTGAGTATGATTAATGCTTGAATGACTGATACAATTGTGGATTACTTTATTACTGTGGTTGAAACCCTAAAATGATATAATACGATGGTTACACTTTGAATTATGTGTGGGCCCATAACCCACAGGTCCCAGGATCGAAACAGGATAGTATGGAATGAGGTGGTAATGCTTCACCTCATGCATCCATGACCCAATGGGGATGCCAAGAGTAATATTGTGCAATTGATTGTTGAATTAAGTCTTTTAATTCAAGACTGTTTTGCTATTTGAATAGCACTTTATTAAAGTTTAAAACAACATGGTGAACTCGCTTTTGTCACTTAAAGGTGATACATAACAATATAACTTTCTGAGCCGCATAAGTTGAGATAGTTGTATCAGAGTATCAGAGTTGTGCAGCGAAAGCATGATGGTTTATCTTTGCATTCTATGTTTGACTGCGGCATAAAGAATTTGCTTGATATCATTGAGAACTATTTCAAATATGTTGTGATTTAGTAAAGAATTAAAAGATCTAATGTTGAAAACTACATTCAGGTATGAAATACAAGAATATAATGACATGGAAGGCTTTAGAAGCTTAAAATAACCTTGAATGTATCTTTCTTGTGGGTTTATATTTTGAGGACGAAACATTCTAAGGGGGGAAGAGTTGTTACGACCCCATCTGAGCTTAATTGGTAAACTAGGGTTTACCTAGACAATTGCAAAGATTAATTCGAATAATCATTCTTGAAATCTAATTAATGACGATAACACAATTAGGATGTTTTAACTATGATAAGAATTTTAAGTGTTCGTTTGCCTTGAGAATTAGGGTTTGAGAAACATAAACCCTAATCGGCCCAAAATAGGGTTTTGATGATACATGAACACAAAATTTGATAAGTATAGTGTCTCAGTAAATGATTTTTAGTATTTTATATGTAACTCTGATTTACTTCAAATTTGGATATGATTTGGATATATAAAATGTGAACAACATTGATAAATATCAGAATTTTGGAAGAATGTTCTGACCTGTTTATCGGTCGAGTTTCAAACTCGACCGATCATATTTCCAGATTTATATAGCAGTGTGGTAATTGAATTTTATATTTTTATTAGTATATCCAATTAATCACAAATTTTAACTGTGCTTGAAAAACACAGTTTTAGACACTCTTTTAAATTGGCATAATTTTTGGATGACTTTTGATCTCTACAGTGAGGGTGTCGGTCGAGTTCTGTGCAGGACAAACTCGACCGAATCTGCTGCAGACTGCAATATAGCAGTGCACTGTTATATTTTTAATTATTTATTGGTAACTCCAAATGATCTCAAATTTTAACTGAAGCTTTATATATTAATTATAAACAACTTTATAAATTTCCATAATTGTTGGAGAAGGTTTGATCTCTGAAATAAACGAATTACAGTAACTTTGTGTAACTGAATATTCAGCCAATATAATAAAGGTTGAGTGTTGGGTCAATATGCAATTGACCCAAGCAGCTCAAATTGACTTATATGATCGACCACACACACACACAGCTCTCATTCTTCGTCATCCACCCCAGATAAACGAAAATCTAGAGAGAGAGAGGGAGAGTTAGGGCTTGAGTGGAGAAAGAGGAGGAATTGCTGACCTAGGGTTTTGCGGTCTGAGGAATGGTGAAATCAAGTAAGTTTGGATCCTTTGCATAGACTTTTATGGTGAATCTTCTCTCTCATGTCAAGATTCCGTCCATGCTCTGATTTGATCCAAGATGATGTCGAAATTCCCTCTTTTCTCACCCTTTCTTCATAATCCCTCATTTTCAAGGTTTCCGAGTTGAATGGAAGAAGAATTGGGAGATTTGCTAGGGATTTGATATGAGTTCGAGATCCCCTGAGTTGAGCTGCAGTTTTGAGGTGTTTTTACACCTTGGAGTGAGTGGGTTCTTCCTTTAAACAGTATAATGCACGAAATTTGATTATAGCATCCAAATCCCTAATTGCTTGGTATGTGATTCTAAACCTTGAAATGTCTGTTTAATTTAAGTTGTTGCAAATTGATATGATATGGATTCCTTCTCTGTTTGAATGACTCTTTGATGGTAGATTCACATCAGAAACGTATACAACACCTCCTAGTAAGAATTCTTTTCAGATTTATACCATATGATGTAATTAGGGTTTAACCTAATTGAGATATCACTAGAGTTTCAACCTTATTGAAGAGGACTAGTAATCCTATAAGTGGTTAGGATGTAACTCATGGGATATCTTAATTGAATTTTATTCTTGTTACATGTTATCTCAGTGAATGGTATGGAAAACCTAAATTTAGTGAAATTTCCATGGTTTCATATCTATATTGATTGTATATGATTTGTTGAAAACAATCTTTATTTAGTGAATGCTTATATCCTATGAAATCCTTATGAGATCCATGTGACAAGTGAATGAGGTAAATGAAAAGGTGAATGAGGCGAATGAAACCCTAAGAGTAGGGTGTTTGCATGTGATGAGTGAATAAGGCAAATGAAACCCTAAGGATAGGGTGTTCAATGAATCATGTTATGGTGATATGAAAGGTCTCGATATAAGATGTGGTGATACTTAACTGTTGAATTGTATGTTTCTAGTGCATTTAACTTTATATGCTTGTTCTCTCTGAGTTGATATCTACATACTGCAGGGCTTCTTATTTTCAGTAATATCTCGTAAATTGCAGGTGATGAGATATGACATGCCCTAGAAAGGGATGTTACTGAGACATGATATATGTTGAATATATGAGTTATGATGTTTCTTATGATATGATATGGCAGGCCGTGTGAGCCTTGTGAGAAATGTTAAATGAGTTATGAATTCTGTTTAAAATGTACCTATAATGTTAATGTTAGACTTAGGTGCCCTGAACACCGTAGAACCCCTTTGGGAGGTCTGCGCCTTAGGGGTGAAACTCGTGTCCAACATCAACCGGTTGAGTAATTCTGGTGGCACGAGGGTTGATAGGGGTTATTCAACAATAATCCGTGCGTGTGTCACGGTGGTAACCCAATGTAGACTCTCCGCCTGTGTGCTCAGGTTAGAGGAGGAGTCTAGAGCACTCGGAGTAGTGCAGTGAGGCCGGAGAGCCTGTGGGTCCTGTAGCAGAACAGGGCTGGCAGTCAGACTTAGCATTTCCCGGGTGTGTCGCTAAGTCTTGTACGGTGTGGCCGTGGTGCACTGCGAGTCTCTTATGCATAGTACACTGCATAAGATCAGGGCATAAGCTAAAATATGATCATATAGGTTCACAAAGTTCCTTATAAATGAAAGAGTTAAGGAAGACTAGAGCATAGTCTTCTAGTAGTTATTCTTTGGATGCAATATTTACATTCTTTGTTATTTCAATTATATTGTTTTAGAACTGCTCAGTGTAGTATTTATTGTTGTTAAATTTCATAACGTTTATTTAAAGTTATACCTGTAATCACATTAGTTCCTTAGACTGTTTCTTTGAAGTACTCATTTACTGAGCGAGTAGGCTCACCCCTCTACTCAAACATTTTAGGGTTAACCGCGTGGACTTGAAGATGGTCAGAGCATCAGCGTAGATCTTCCACAAGAGTTAAGTACAAGATTAGTTGAGTCAGTCGGTCCTTGTCACTCTAGGTCCTCAGTAAGAGATAAGAGAGGGAGTTGTAATTATGATGTGTAATATTATTCCTCTTTTGAAATTGTATGCTATTAGTAGGTCTTATGTGCATAAGGTGTGAGAGACATCATGAATGTTTATACATGTATCTTTACTATTAAAGTCTGCTTAGTAAAAGAAATGTTCAGATTCCCTTGTTAAAATGATTTATGTGGTTCAATGCGAAGAAACAAGAGTTTTAACAGAAAAGTAAAGAAAAAAAAAAGTTAAGGGTGTTCTTTGTATTACATATAAGTCCTATCTTATGCCCTAATCTCATGATTTGAGAAAATTGTGAGACCGGGGTGTAACAATCTTCATCTTCCTAAATGACTTTGATAGCTTCAGTAAGAACATGACCAGATCTTATGGTAACTACATTCAGTTCTTCTTGTCTGTGTTGATCATGTCTCGGATTTATTTCCGGCTGACCGGCGAAAGTACCTGTCAGAGGTTTCAACTGAGCTGCAATTTGTGCCAATTGGGTCTCTAGAGCTTTCTGTTGAGCCTGCTGATTGGCAAGCATGGTCTATTGAGATTGCAACATTTTCCTTATCAGAGACATCTCATCTGTTGGCGGAGGTTGAGCATTCTTTAGTTGATACTGTGTAATTTGTTGTTGTCCTTGAGGTTGATGTTGTTGAGGAGTTGGGAACCGAAGTTGTTGAATTTGTGATTGTTGTGACTGAGATTGTTGCAATTGTGGGTGCAACGAAGGGTGAGTGTATTGATAGTATGAAGAAGAATTTCTTGGGAAGACAAATCTTTGAAACCCACCTCTATAGTTTCCTTGGTTTTGGTTATAATTGCTCTGGAATCCAGGTGGTGGTATATTAGAAGACCCACCTTGTGTTTGGTGCTGCGGATTGGCAGTTCCTGCGGGGTTCCCATATTGAAATTTAGGGTGGTTTCTTGGTTGATCCGGATTAAAGTATGCTTGACCTAGTATGGTGTGGATAGAGTTTACCTACTCTGGCAGCTGATCCTTGGGTTTTTCAGTGATTGGTTCATATTGTGGTTGAGGTGTCTGTAGATTCATCATCACATCGTATAAGAGGCCACATGATAATGTGGGATGATCTGATGCATGACAAGCTTCACAAGTCTCAGTAGCTGCTTTGACTTGTTGAACTTGGGAGTTCTTCTTCCTATCATATTCTCCAAATGTTGTTTCAAGGGCTTGCTTCTTATGAACTATGTTTTTCAGAGCTTCAGTAATAGCTTTCATTTCAAGAGATTCTTCAGCTTTATAGACTTTTAGGACTCCTCCTATAGATGGCCTTCCCTAATTAGATTGGTTCTCAGCTCCGAGTGTAACAAACTTCTAGGCATCCTCATAATTCTGTCTCATGAAATTTCCTCCAGATGAGGAATCTAAAAACTTCTTTATTTCATCACGTACCCCACTATAGAATGTTTCTATGAGCTTATTTTGTGAGATTACGTGATGTGGTCATTTTCTCAGAAGTTCCTTAAATATTTCCCATGATTCTTCTAGTGATTCTCTAGGAAGTTGGAGGAACTGGTTGATCTGTCCTCTGATCCGGTAGGTCAATGAGGGAGGAAAGAACTTCTCTAAAAAATTTCTTCCAAGGGAGCCCAGGTGGTGATTGGCTCTCCATCTAAAGAGCAATACCAGCTTAGTTCCTTTCTAGCCAGAGTGAAGTTGAAAAGTTTGAGCATTATTGCATCGCGTGTAGCTCTGGCTTGTGGCACCAATCGACAGAGTGCCTTGAATCACTTCAGATGGTCCATGCAATCATCTCCAGTGTTTCCAGAGAATGAGATGCCTTGCATGATTTGGATCCATTGTGTTTGGATTTTGAAGTTGGGAGCATTAATGAGCGGTGGCTGAACTAGGTGATTATCCACCGAATTCTTAGAAACAGTGTAGTCTCGAAGCTGCTTGTTCCTTATCAGTAACTGAGCAGTTGTTGTGGCTGCCTCATTTTCATCTTGGATGTGAGCTTGCTCTTTAGCTCAAACTTCAGCTTGGACTTGAGATTGTGTATCAACGATGAGTTGTGCTCTCTAAGCTGCTATAGCTATGCTTATTCTCTCCAGTATCAATGCAGCTTGGCATTGTTCTTCAACCATCTGTCTAGCTTGTTGGCGGTTGAGTCTGATGCGTCGGTGGAAGTTTTGTTCTACCTTAGAGTCATACTTTAGATAAGGGGAGAATCCATAGTTATGTGAAGTTGGCATACACATTTTCTACCTGAGTAGAATAAAAATCACACTTTAGATGGTGGAAAGATGATGGAATCAAAAAGATATGAAGTAGTTATCAAGGTAAAATGTAAAATCCTAATCAACTAGCAAGTTGATAAATGAAATTAAAACGTTCTGTTGTCCCCGGCAACGGTGCCAATTTTTGATGGAGCCTCCACTCGTGTGAAGTTGCATGCACCACTAAAAATCCTAGAGATCGTAAGTCTCTAAGTTTAGCCTTGTGTGTGCTATAATAAGATCTCCACCCACGTATGCTAAGGTACATGGAAGTCTTATCGTAGTACAGTTGAGGGTCGAATCCACGAGACAACGATCTTGTTAATGATTAACAAGATGGAAAACATTATAATTCTATTTATCTACTTAAGAGTTGATATTTAGATCAAAGAGTTGGGTTGATGATTAAACTAAAATGCAAATGTAAATTAAATGGCTAGAAAGTAAAATTAAGGTTGTAAACAATATTTGGAAACCACTAGGATGTGATCGAGTTTCACCACCACTACACATGGATCATAACATACATCATAATAACATGGCTTGCAAAAAGGGTCTAATCAGTTAGTATCTTTGTAGACTTAGCTTTCTTTTGAATAGCCAACTATGAGAAACGTGGAAGTATTGCAATGCCAGCCATCCCCGAAAAAATGGTCACTTACTTTGCATCACTCCCTTTACAAAGTGTGTTCCTCAACCTATCAAAGTTGTACTTCCATACGTCAACTGATTCCATTTCATAGTATGCAAGTACAACGATGGAGGTGAGTTTATTCCACTACTTGAAAAGCACTCCTAGATACCGAAATAGATATATGGTGACTACATACATCAAGAACCAACATACAATCGATAATCGAATCTAAAATCACAAATGTAGACAATTTGTACTAGTAGATAATAGGTAACACAAGTTGGTGATCAAGCAACTAGCAATCATTAAATAATTGATGTTGAACTGAAAAGATAGTATTTCTCTATTGCAAACTCATGAATTACAATGCATGAAATGAAAACATAGGTAGTGGGGATACTCCCCGCACCCTAGTGTATGGAACTAATCGCTCATGGCAAGAACAAAGAAGGAGACAGGAGAAGAGAGAAGGACAACATCATCTCTACATAGGAGGGAGGAAGGTTTACCCCTTGGAGTAGAGAACAACTTTCTTCACACTACATGGTTGCTTTGGTGATGAATCCTTCAATCTCCTCCTTCTATGTCGATGAGAGAGAAAGTAGGCTTATGGATGGAGTGTGGATCTTAGATTGGCAACCTTAGGGTGAAGGATGAAGGAAGAAATAGCTCTAGAACCAATGAGGCATCCTTTGGGAATCTAAGACACGATGCGGAATGAGGACCCCTTAAGTCCAATTTATGGGCTCGAAGGATCTTGAACGGTCTTGAGAACTTTTGGGTCTTCACGGTCTTGATACCATTAAGCAACCTCATGGTCTTGGGAAACCAGTTGGGTCTTCATGGTCTTGAGACCGTTAAGCACCCTCACAGTCTTGGGGGCGCAGTTGGGTCTTCACGGTCTTGAGACCGTTAAGCACCCTCACGGTCTTGGAGACCAGTTGATCTTCGCGGTTGATGTGTATTTTACTACGCGCTAAAAATGCAAGTGTACGCGTCGAGTAGTACAGGCCTTGTGAGGCCCGAGTCGAACAAAGGGATACTCGGAAATTTTGGAGACTCCTACTAACTATTTGCGATCAGCTAAGCCGAATAACAAATTGGGTTTGTTGAATAAAATTAAAAGAAAATAAAAATAAAACAAAGCAAACAATCGATTAAAGGTTAAATTAATCAATTCAAAAGGATATCTTTAGGATTGCAGTTTCACCACGGATTTTCATTGTATTAGGTTTTATATAATGCCTCAATCTTCTCTCTCTATCTGGGTAATGGCCTGAAAACAGAATTGTCCACTGTCGTGGTTCAATTCACTATCTAGGTTTAGGTCGGTTCCACTGTCGTAGTAACCTATACCCTAAACTAGATGCATTATGAACGATCTCTCAGTATCCACCATTAATTTTACACCACCTTGGTCAAGGGATTTGTCGATTAATGTAGATTTCGTCTCTTTTCAACCATTTCTCCTTCTTTCAAAGTGATTAAGGGTATTTGGTTATTATTATGGTGATCAAGCATAACAATATATGGAGAAAACGAAACTATACCACAGATTTAAGAGAGAAAATATGAATTACTATTATAAAACTGTCATACAATGAATCCCCGGGCTACTCCCGGTCCTAAAGATGAAGGGGATTAGCCCCGCATGGTCATCTCACACAAGTACAAGGTAGAGATAGGGGAAATCATGTGAAAAACGTGGAATGAAAGGGAAAACCCCTGAACGGAGAAGAACCGGTTGATCCTTTGCGTGGAACACGTGCTCTCCCGCCTTTCGGTGGTGAAATCCGTCTTCTGCGGCGTCCGGATCGACTGGTATGAGCTTCTGGCCTCCGTTCTCCTCTCCACTGTTCCTCGGTACTTGTGCAATGGCTAATCAGATTCCCCCCTCGTCTCGGCGGCCGTCCTTGTGTATAAGTCCCTAATTAGGTCGTTAATTAACTCTAGCCGTCCGATTGAGATCAATCTGAATCCAACGCATATCTGACGGCGTCGATACCATCGACGCGGGTCGATGGTATCGACCTCGTGTGGTAGCGGCACCCCTTGATTTCTTTTCGTCCGAGAGCCTGTTGTAGTCTCGATACCATCGACTTGGGTCGATGGTATCGACCTCCCTCTAGCGACGGCTTTGTCGTTTTGCGTCGTTGTAGCCTCCGTGTGTCGATGGTATCGACGGGGTGTCGATACTATCGACTGCTTCATCGCCAACAACCTGAAGATGACTCGATACCATCGACATCTCTGTCGATAGTATCGACGATTTACTGCTCCTTTCGGCTGGCAACCTGTGACCATGTCGATGGTATCGACTTCCGTCGATGGTATCGACGGAAGCAAATACTCATTTGTCCTGAAATTCAAAGACCAAATCACATCAATTCACACAAATAAAAATAATTTGACAATTAATGCTCAAAAATGAAGAAATAAAGGGGATTTGACATAAAATAGTGGCAAAGACCAAAAATGGATAAATTATGCAATATTAACCATAAAAATGACTAATAAAAGCATAAAACACATATCAAACAGGTCTATAAATGTGACTCAAAATCATCACATCAAACTCCCCTAAGCTTGAACGTTGCTTGCCCTCGAGCAACTAATCCTTAGAATAGAATTGCTAATGTCAACTGAAAAACAACACAAAACACTCAACATCCCATATGAATCCCACCGGACATTCACATACCGGCCCTCTCTAACCACGGAACGGTAATTACCCTAAAGGCGACAGTAAATATCCATAAAATAAATTGACCTCAAAACTGATGAACACTATCACCTAAGGCAGTTAACATAATAAAACTCGCCGGTTCAGCCTTGGTGCATCTTGTGATCTCCTATACTACGTTGCTCGCCCTAACTACCATCTATATGGAAGTAGTTCTCCTGATGTACATTAGTGAGGAGAAATTCACGGTGGCCTACCAATCCGAGCAACGGGTGGATGAAGATGGGTGGCTCATGGAAGAACGTGGAATTATTGTACAATTTCAACCTGCATAAAACAAAAATGTCCTATATGATGCAAATGCACATGAAAAATGCCCTAATGCCTAAAATTGGGTGGAATGATGCATGTACTAACCATCCATCTCAAAATGAAATGGAACTTCTAATTAAGCTACATCATGTACTCAATTATCTCGAATTGCAGGTGATATTATGTTCCTTTCTCCTTCTTATTCTTATTGCTTCTACATAACTCTTTTTCATTATGCAGATTTTCTTTCAGAATGTTTTTCTTTTTTTTTCTTCTTTTTTTTCAACCCTTTATATCCACGAGTATCGGGCTTATTCTTCATACTCAAAAATTTGCACTATTCAGAAGGTATGGAACAGTTTAGTTCACTATTTTAAGGAAAATTGAGATACATGATGTACTTTATCCATGAAAATTATGAATGCAACTACATGGCATGCACCTAAGGGTAATGCGCATGAATCACTATACTTCATTTTTTTATACAAAACATATGGAAAGTTGCGATGCAAGTCCTATCTAGATTCTATGCAAACAAAAGGAATTAAAACTGCACTTTACTTCCAATTCTTTGGTGGATTATGGAAAAAATGAAGTGGAATGATCACAAGACTAGATGACTGAACCTTAGAAAGATATTATGTGTCCCTCCTTACTGACCTGTGTAGTAGTTTAGAGGGTTCTCTCTCTTACATCCAATTAAAGTCTCATTACCATTTGGTCAGATTAGGCTCAAACAACCATTTCCGTCCACTTTCATGAATCATTAGGAGTACAGGTGTGAGTTGTTGTTTTAGAGTTGACAGAACCAATCATTTTCATAGGATGTGTGCCCAAGATTAAACAAAACAAGTTTTTCAAACACACAAATTTTTTTCAAATTTCCCTTGATTTTCCCTTGCACTACTAAAGAGATGACACAACTTTATGACATCCACAATTACACTAGATAGCATGTGGATCCTACAAAAACTAAAAAAAAACAAGAAAACAAATAACAAGAACAAAAGCAATAATGCTAAAAACTAAAAACAATAAAAGATAAAGCTGTTCCAACTACCCCCCTAAGCTTGAATTCGACTATGGCCTCATAGTCAAAAACAAACTTAAAGATTGGAACAGTGATACCAGATCAGTCCTGTGGTGGTGGAGGCGGGTATTGCGGCGTCGTGGGGTCCCAAGACGGGTATTGCCACTGAAAGGTCGGATCATACTGGGGCATCAGAGGAGGCTATGGATACCCCCCAAAATAATTCTGGCTCCAGTAATGATCGTAAAACGGCTGCTTCTGCTGCTCCATCCTGTGCATCCGATCATGGATGTTCTCCTGATTTGCAAAAAGAAGGCGCTCATTCTCGAAGATCACCTGCTGGTTGACGAAGAGCCGGTTGGTGGTGTCTTGAATACCGACATAGGCAGCTGTGTGGCTATGCTGCGTCTATTGGATGTCTTGCAGCATATTGTACATGCGTTGCATGGAATAGGCATCCTCGCTGGGCTGCGAGGGCGGTGGTGGAGGCGGCGTAGGCTGTGACGATGAAGACGCACCCGGATGCATCCTAGGGCGCTTCCGGGGTGCTACTCGTGCTCGAAGAGGTGTAAAGGTCTCCTCTTCCTCCTCAGCCTCGTCGTCCTGTCCGTCGTCTCCGCCGTCATTTCTACCTTCTTCATTAGAGTCGGCGATAGCTATGATTGTCCATCGAAAATGTTGTGCTCCCTCAATATTGAACACCGGATCAAGCAGCGCGCACTCCTGGTAATCTTGATTTACGTGGCAATTCGCAAAAGCCACGCCAGCTCGGAGAAGAACGAGATTGGCTCGGTGTAGATGTTGCAAGTTGACCTTGCTTCTTGTAGAAAGAGGAGTCATCTGATCGAGATTCAAGCCCAAGTAGAGGGCTACCTTGGTGACAAGCCCCCCAAAATGAATCGGGGCTTTTCTCGTGCTCCTCTTCACCGCCAATACTCGTTGTAGAAAGAATGCACCCCAGTTGCATTCTTGGCGCTTCAGGAGCTGATATAAGAAGAAAAGATCCGTCTCTTGAAATTTTCTTAGCGCCAAATCACTTCGAGCAAAGATGGTGGAACTCAACATCCGGTGCAATACCCGAACAAACGGGTGCTCGAAGTCGACTACCGCAGCATTGTGGTAGCTCACCGACCTCCCTTGTGGCACCGTCACCAACTCGGAGAAGAGAGTGTCGTAGTTGGTGCGGTTATCCAGCCACCGGTGGTCGTATGGAGAATGATTCCAATTGAAGATCCTGTTGAATTGGCGAAGCGTGAGGGTATAGTCACGGTTGTATAGCCGGAAAGACACCCGGCCCTTTATCCATTCACGGTTGGTGGCGACGACGTCGTTGGGCACGACGCAGACGTCAAGTGACGCCATGAACTCCGCCACCAATTCTTTGTAGGTTGGCCACTCGCCGAAAAACGGCTAGCCATCAGCACGGTATTGTAACTCATCGGGCCTCCTGCTTGTACGTTTCGCTTGCCCCTGCTGAACATAGGCCAAATTGGCCTCGAATCCGAGGTCTCGGATCATTTCCCGGTCCACATACCGGGTGGGTTCGATCTTCCTTTTTAAGATCTCCTCATAGATCTTCTTCACCTCTGTGGAAGGATGCATCATGTGCGGCCGTGCAACCGACCCGGGAGGAGGTGGCACAAACTCCTGGATCTCCTCCGGGTCCGCATGTGAAGAAGATGCTCCAGCGACGTGAACCATGTTGGCAACGAGAAAGGGATTAGAAAGAGAGCTCGATGCAGAATGGAGATATGAATCTCCGCTCGGTGATGATCGTCGCTCGGTGATGTTGGTCTTCGCTCTTGGATGGCTCGGGGAAGTGCTCGGCACAAAGGGAGGAGATCACTCTGAAGGTGTGACGTCAAATGACGTAATGATTCTCCTTAAATAGACTTGGTCGATGCCACTGTTAGCCCGTCGATACCATCGACGCGAGTCGATGGTATCGACGCTGGTCGATGCTATCCGCCCCTCACATGGTATCGACGGTCGTCGATTGCTGGATATTGAAACACGGATCGCTGACGTGTCGATACCATCGACATGGGTCGATGGTATCGACGCTGCACCCGAATTGATGACGTGGAAGCCGCGATCGCCGTCGATTTGTTTGTGCGGATCGGTGACATGGATGGTCGATACCATCGACTCGGGTCGATGGTATCCACTTTTCTTCATTGCGACACCGCCACTTTGCGACATGGCCGTCGATGGTATCGAGTTGACTGTGACATATCAGTCTGAACTTCTCCAGATATCTCGATGGTATCGACACCTGTGTCGATACTATCGACTTTTCCTTTTCGACCACCTGTAGGTATGTCGATACCATCGATGAGGCCGTTGATGGTATCGACTCAGAACGAAATCTGTAGTCGTCAACCTGTACCCTTATCGATACCATCGACGAGTGTGTCGATGGTATCGACTCTGCCTCAGCCTGCACAATGAACAAACGGATCAAGGTATCTTCTTTACACTAAAAATTGAACAAAAATAAAGCAACCTACGATTATAAATAATCTATCCAAATGTACCGATGGTTGGGTTGCCTCCCAACAAGCGCCCTTATTTAACGTCTTAGGCTAGACTGCTTCCGGGCATCTCAATCATCCAAAAGTGAAATGAGTTTGACCTCATTCACCTTCCTCTTTTAACGCTCCCCAAAATAGAGCTTCAGCCTTTGTCCATTCACCATAAACGTGGTATCACCATCACGCACTAAAATCGTGCCGTGTGGTTTGACCTCTTCCACCACGAACGGTCCACTCCACCGGGATTTGAGCTTCCCGGGATGCAACTTGAGTCGTGAGTTGAACAAAAAAACACTATCTCCCTTCTTGAATGTACGCAACTCGATGTGGCGATCGTGGATCAGCTTTGTGCGCTCCTTGTATATCCGTGCGTTCTCATACGTCGTCATCCTTAGCTCGTCCAACTCATTCAATTCAAGCATCCTCTTTCTCCCAGCTTCATTGTAACTCAGATTTAGCCTTCTAAGCGCCCAATGGGCCTTGTGCTCCAACTCAACCGGCAAATGACAAGCCCGGCCATACGCCAACCTAAAAGGCATGGTGCCTATAGGTGTTTTGTAAGCCGTCCTATATGCCCACAATGCATCCGGTAGTAGGGCACTCCAGTTCTTCCTCATGGATGCCACCATACGCTCTAGAATCTTCTTAATTTCACAGTTTGAGACCTCCACCTACCCTTGGGTCTGTGGGTGATATGGGGTGCCTATGTTGTGCTTGACCCCATATTTCTTCAATAATGTCGAAAACTTTTGATTCCTAAAATGCGTACCCCCATCACTGATTATCATTTGGGGTACCCCAAACCTGTAGAAAATATTTTCCTTCACGAATTTGCACACTACAGTGGAATCATTAGTCCTTGTGGGTATTGCTTCCACCCACTTCGACACATAATCAACTGCTAATAAAATGTATAAATTGGAGTTCGAGGACACAAAAGGTCCCATGAAATCTATGCCCAAAACATCAAACACCTCCACTTCCTCAGACACATTCAGGGGCATCTCCTGTCGCTTTGAGATATTACCTGCACGCTGGCAAGAATCACATTGCCTCACAAAATCGTAGGCATCCCGAAACAAAGTTGGCCAATAAAGGCCACTTTCCAAAACCTTAGCTTCCGTGCGCGAGCTTGTGTGGTGTCCTCCTGTGGGTGATGCATGGCAATGTTGGAGAACGTTCTCGTACTCCATTTCAGGCACACACCTGCACAAGATACCATCCCTGCATTGCTTAAGAAGAAGTGGATCATCCCAAAAATAATATCTTAAAAAATGGAAAAATCTTTTCTTCTCCTGATATGACCAATCTTCCGGGATGATCCCGCAAGCCAAATAATTTACAATCTCAGCGAACCAAGGATCTTTAGAGTTAATCTTCAAAAGTTGTTCATCCGGAAATGTCTCTGTTATGGGTATGTAAATGTTTTTCATCCACCCTTTCTAACCTAGACAAATGATCCGCAACAACATTTTCGATGTCAAATTCTTGTAAGAGTAAAATCCACCTAATGAGTCTAGGCTTTGCATCTTTTTTCTCCATTAAGTATTTTATCGCGGCATGGTCAGTCCATACAACTACTTTAGATCCAACTAAATACTGCCGGAATTTTTCAAAAGTGAAAACAACGACGAGTAATTCTTTTTCCGTAGTTGTATAATTCAATTGGGCATCATTCAAGGTCTTTGAAGCGTAAAAAATCACGGCGGGCTTATTGTCAACCCGTTGCCCCAACACAACTCCTACCGCAAAGTCCGAAGCGTCACACATTAGTTCAAAGGGTTTTGTCCAATCCGATGTTTAAACAACCGGTGCAGAAATTAGCTTTTCTTTTAACACTTTGAACGCATGTAAACACTTATCATTGAAATCAAAAACTGCATCTTTCTCCAAAAGCTCGGATAGAGGTTTCACGATTTTATAAAAATCCTTTATAAATCGTCGATAGAACCCGGCATGTCCCAAGAAACTTCTTACCCCTTTTACTGAATTTGGTGGGGGCAATTTGGAAATGACCTCAATTTTTACTGGATCGACCTCTAAACCTTTACTAGAAACCTTATGTCCTAGCACTATTCCCTCATTCACCACCATGTGACATTTTTCCCAATTGAGGACCAAATGTGTGTCCTCACAGTGCTATAAAACTTTGTCTAGATTATAGAGACATTCATCAAACGATGCACCATGCACCGAAAAGTCATCCATAAAAACCTCGAGACAACGTTCTACCATGTCAGAAAATATGGCGAGCATACAGCGTTGAAACGTCATCGGTGCATTGCATAAACCAAAAGGCATGCAGCGGTACGCGAAAGTCCCATATGGACAAGTGAAAGTAGATTTCTCTTGATCTGAAGGATCAATCGAGATCTGGTTGTACCCCGAGTACCCGTCAAGAAAACAGAAATGCGATCTACCGGTAAGACGCTCTAAGATTTGATCAATGAACGGTAAAGGAAAGTGATCCTTTAGCGTGGCGGCATTCAAACGGCGGTAGTCAATGCAAACTCGCCACCCGGTTACCAATCGGGTGGTGACAGGTTCATTTAGCAAATTTTTTGTGACAGTAATTCCCCCCTTCTTAGGGACTACCTGTGTAGGACTCACGCATGTTGAGTCTGATATGGCGTAAATAATACCTGCAGCAAGAAGTTTAATGACCTCCTTCTTCACAACCTCCATCATGCTTGGATTGAGATGTCGTTGAGGTTGAATCACGGGCTTGGCTCCCTCCTCGAGCCGGATCTTGTGCTGGCATAGGGTAGGGGAAATCCCCTTGATATCTGCAACGGACCACCCAAAAGCTCCCCGGTGGTTCTTCAGCACTATCCACAATTGCTCCTCCTCATCCGCACTCAAATAGGCAGAAATGATCACTGGTAACTTAACTTCCTCAGCTAGGAAGACATATTTGAAATGCGGTGGCAGCGACTTTAATTCAAGATCCGGCGGGCTGATCAAAGATGATTGAAGCGGCGGGAGAAGTTCACCTAAATCTTCATAGTGCCTCGAATAGAAGCATGGAAGCATCTGAAGCATTTTAGCGCACTCCTTGAGTGAATTGCTCCGCATCCAATCATGTGCAATGTTTAACAAACACGCCTCCAATGGTAATTCCGGAAATGCATCAGAAATAGAATTAGAAATCACATCATCCTCCAGAAAAAGGGGAATGTCCTCATTCTCATCACTCGAGAACCCCACAGCTTTGCACAAAGAGATTACTTTGGTCTGTTCCATGATATCTACAGCCAAAGTTCCATTTTCCACCTTGCTTATCACATGAGCCATGTCCAGAAATGGCTTCCCAAGACAAAGTGAAATATTACTATCCAGATGTTTTACCATATTGCATTGTTCCTTTGCTTTAGATGACGCAGTACTTGAAGGAATGACCATCTCAAAGCGGTCATCAGCTATGCCCAAGGTCAAGCGACCTCTCCCCATCTCTAAGATCATGTCGGTTGTAGCTTGGAAAGTACGTACAAGTAACAATTCGTTGCCATGTTCATCCTGCATCTCCATGACTACAAAATCTGCCGGAAAGACAAATCTATCCACCTTCACTAACACATCTTCACATATTCCATAAGGTTTTACCACAGAGTTATCCGCTAATTGAATCATCATATTGCTTGGTCGTGACTCCTTCAATCCCATCTTTTTAAATGTAGAAAGGGGCATCAAGTTGATGCTTGCCCCTGAGTCACATAATGCTTCACCGAATTTAAACTTCCCAATATAACAAGAAATGTTAAAGCACCCGGGATCGTGCCTCTTTGGCGGTAAAGTGCCCATGATGAAGGCACTCACTTGCTCCTTTAACACGACAACCTCTGTATCCGGAATTTTCCTCTTTTTAGTTATGACATCCTTTAGAAACTTCCCGTATGAAGGAATCTGCTCAATAGCTTACAATAAAGGGATATTGACTGAAAGCTTCCTAAAAGTGTCTAAGAACTTCTTGAACTGTGCATCTGCCTTCCTCGCTTTAGCACTATTTGGATACGGGACCGGAACAGCTTGTGCCCTTTGATTAGGTGGCACATAAGGTGTCTTTTTCTGAGATTCTTCCTCTGCAACATGTTCTTCAGTATCATCTACAGCTGTGTCCTCAACCTGCCCTGTGACTGGTATGTGCTGCTCCTCATTGGATTTACCGTCTTCTTCAGTTTGTGGTGTGCTTGTCTTCTCGGCCCTTGGATTCAACAATTTCTTGCCACTTCTTAGCAGAATAGCCTTCGCTTGCTGATTTCCCCCGGGAACATTGGTATTCCCCAGAAAACCTGGATGTGCCGGCTTCTTCAAACTGGCGATCTCGGCTGCTATCTGTTCCATAGATGTCTCAATGGTCCTCATTTGAGCCCCATGGCTCTGCAATGTTTGCCCAAATTGATTCATGAACTCTCCTTGCTGCTTGATTTGCTGGCCAAACGTATTCATTAGCTCTTGATTTTGCTTTATAACATGATTGAGCAGCTCTGTACTCTTATCTTCTGCTACTGGCGTGGGTTTGGCATCCGGATCTTGTAGAAAATTATTTGGATCCTTCCAAGAGAACTTTTTATCTTTTCTCCATGAATAGTCATTGTTCCTATATCCTTGTTGTTGTCTCATGTATTTGACTTGAGCCTCATCCTCGGACTCATTTTCCTCCTTTTGCAGTAGCTTCTTGGCGAGAAGTTCCATCTTCTCATTTAGCTCTTTCATTGCCTTGGACTCTCCTGCAACTCGAACTTGCTCTACCGGGCCTCTTTCTCTCTCACCCCAGGACTGCTTTCTAGCCATATTCTTGAGTATTTCCCAGCATCTGGTGTCTGTATTGTTCAGAAAGAAACCTGACCCAGCTGAATCTAGATTACTCCTATCATGCTCAGAGAGAGAAAAATAGAAGATCTTCACTTGTGTCTCTTTGTCCAACCCATGATGCGGGCACCTCCTCAGCATAACCTGAAATCTCTCCCAGGTCTCTGAATATGTTTCACCGGCCTGTTGGGTGAAGTTATGAATCTTCTGGATCATGCCGTTAGTCTTCTCAGGAGGGAAGAACCTCTCAAAGAAGACCTCCACCATATGGTCCCAGGACTCCACAAACTCATCGTCCAAATTATGCATCCACTCTCGCGCGGCTCCCGCTAAAGAACTCGGGAAGAGCTTGAGATACAGTGCATCTTGTGGAAACCGATCGATTTTTACCATGTCACAGTTTTCAACAAACTGGCTGATATGCGCGACGGGGTCCTCATTCTTGAGCCCATGAAAGGCCTTCGACTTGACCAGATTTATCAAAGCCGGATCAATCTTATATGTTGGTATGTTGATTGCCTGCTTCTTTATAGGCCCCTTGGAAGCTGATGCGAAAGAAGCCTTGATCTTCTCCCATATGGTCTGTGCGTCGGCCATCTCTTCCTGTTCAAATTCAAAATCTATCTCTTCTTGGTGTTCTTGCTCGTTAAAATCTTCGTCCTCAG
This sequence comes from Alisma plantago-aquatica, assembly GCA_963693085.1. NCBI lineage: Eukaryota > Viridiplantae > Streptophyta > Magnoliopsida > Alismatales > Alismataceae > Alisma > Alisma plantago-aquatica. The sequence goes on along the minus strand of OY856414.1, from coordinate 887,190,670 downwards.
GTCCCGACAGTGGAACCTCGAGTGTGGGATTCGCGTAGTCAGTACTGCGTGTTTGCACCATACACATCACCTGAAATAAGAAAATTCAGTTCAGTACAGTGCTTTGACGAGTATAAAAATGAACGAACACTAGAAAGAAAATATTTGAAGTTTAATGAAAATTATAAAAAAAATGTGGCCTAGAGTGGCCGCTCGTAGCACTCGAAGTGCCAACAATTTCGCCGTATCCCCAGCAACGGCGCCAAAAACTTGACGTGTATTTTACTACGCGCTAAAAATGCAAGTGTACGCGTTGAGTAGTACAGGCCTTGTGAGTCCTGAGTCGAACACAGAGATACTCGGAAATGTTGGAGACTCCTACTAACTATTTGCGATCAGCTAAGCCGAATAACAAATTGGGTTTGTTGAATAAAATTAAAAGAAAATAAAAATAAAACAAAGCAAACAATCGATTAAAGGTTAATTTAATCAATTCAAAAGGATATCTTTAGGATTCCGGTTTCACCGCGGGTTTTCATTGTATTAGGTTTTATATAATGCCTCAATCTTCTCTCTCTATCTGGGTAATGGCCTGAAAACAGAATTGTCCACTGTCGTGGTACAATTCACTATCTAGGTTTAGGTCGGTTCCACTGTCGTAGTAACCTATACCCTAAACTAGATGCATTATGAACGATCTCACAGTATCCACCATTAATTTTACACCACCTTGGTCAAGGGATTTGTCGATTAATGTAGATTTCGTCTCTTTTCAACCGTTAATCCTTCTTTCAAAGTGATTAAGGGTATTAGCTTATTATTATGGTGATCAAGCATAACAATATATGGAGAAAACGAAACTATACCACGGATTTAAGAGAGAAAATATGAATTACTATTATAAAACAGTCATACAATGAATCCCCGGGCTACTCTCGGTCCTAAAGATGAAGGGGATTAGCCCTGCATGGTCATCTCACACAAGTACAAGGTAGAGATAGGGGAAATCATGTGAAAAACGTGGAATGAAAGGGAAAACCCCTGAACGGAGAAGAACCGGTTGATCCTTTGTGTGGAACACGTGCTCTCCCGCCTTTCGGTGGTGAAATCCGTCTTCTGCGGCGTCCGGATCGACTGGTATGAGCTTCTGGCCTCCGTTCTCCTCTCCACTGCTCCTTGATACTTGTGCAATGGCTAATCAGATTCCCCCCTCGTCTCGGTGGCCGTCATTGTGTATAAGTCCCTAATTAGGTCGTTAATTAACTCTAGCCGTCCGATTGAGATCAATCTGAATCCAACGCATATCTGACGGCGTCGATACCATCGACGCGGGTCGATGGTATCGACCCTGTGGGGTAGCGGCACCCCTTGATTTCTTTTCGTACGAGAGCCTGTTGTAGTCTCGATACCATCGAATTGGGTCGATGGTATCAACCTCCCTCTAGCGACGGCTTTGTCGTTTTGTGTCACTGTAGCCTCCGTGTGTCGATGGTATCGACGGGGTGTCAATACTATCGACTGCTTCATCGCCAACAACCTGAAGATGACTCGATACCATCGACATCTCTGTCGATAGTATCGACGATTTGCTGCTCCTTCCGGCTGGCAACCTGTGACCATGTCGATGGTATCGACTTCCGTCGATGGTATCGAGGGAAGCAAATACTCATTTGTCCTGAAATTCAAAGACCAAATCACATCAATTCACACAAATAAAAATAATTTGACAATTAATGCTCAAAAATGAAGAAATAAAGGGGATTTGACATAAAATAGTGGCAAAGACCAAAAATGGATAAATTATGCAATATTAACCATAAAAATGACTAATAAAAGCATAAAAACATATCAAATAGGTCTATAAATGCGACTCAAAATCATCGCATCAGCGGTCTTGAGACTGTTATGCATCTTCATGGTCTTAGGACCGGTAGTCTCTTCACGGTCTGGAGACCGGTATCATCCTCTCGGTCTTGGAGACCGGTTGGGTCTTCGCGGTCTTGGTTCGGTTGGACCTTCACTGGGTCTTGGGACCGATGGATCTTCATTTGGTCTTGGGACCGTTTGGGTCTTCATTCGGTCTTGGGACCAATGAGTCTTTACTCAGTCTTGGGACTGATAGGCCTTCACTCGGTCTTAAGATCGATAGGCCTTCAGTCGGTCTTGGGACCATTTTGGTTGAGACTTTTGTAATTTTTTTGGGTTTATCTGTAGGAAGAAAAGAGAAATATCAGTCTATTGGTATATTTATGATAAAGCTAGAAAGTTAAGTATTTAATCTAATTTATCTAAGAAAGAGTATGGAAAACTAAGAAAAACTAGTAAGATAACATCACAAAATGGGAGGTTATCACTGTTGCATCAAGGATTCCTATTGTGATACCCCAAATCACTCAAGTTACTTCAAGCAAGTGTGGTATTGTCTATCCACTATTCTCTCCTAATTTGGACAAGCATTTTGTTAAAAGAAGGAAAATCATAACATGGATATTTTGGAAGTTTTAGACAAGTGAAGGTAAACATACCATTTCTTGATGCAATCAAGGAAATCCTAACATATGCAACATTTCTTAAGGATGCTTGTACCTTCAAGAGAAAGACAATGAGGAAGCTACCAAAGAAAATCAAGTTGATGGAGCAAGTGGGCTCCATATTTGATAGTTCTTTCCTCTAAAAGAAGAGTGATCTGAGGATCCCTCTCTAGTCCTTACACATAAGTCACCACCTCAATTTGCACTCACTTCTTGATCTTGGATGTAGTGTCAACATCATGCCCTATAGTATATATTTGAAGTTGGGTTTCAAAAATGACGAATCCAACCAACTACATTCTATGACTAGCTATATATACACCAAGATACCAATAAGAAAGTTAAAGGACATTTTAGTAATGTGGAACAAAGAGATATATTTGGTGCTCCCAGAAGGTTTTGTTCTCTTAGACATAGATCATGAGGATGGCATGATTCCTATCTTCATAGGAAGACCCTTCTCATCTACAGGATGAAAGTAAGGTTCTTATTGAAACCTCAACAATATCCTTCTTGAATATAAAGATAACGGTCTCCATGTTCACAGGAGCCAAGGGCCAAGATTTTATTTATGATAAACACTATTTTAAGATCTCATATGATGACCCAAAACAAAGGAAAGCTAAACAGAAGCATCATGAGAGGTTACACGATCTTTGATATGAGAACTACATTTTGAAGGCCTTTGAGAGAATTAGATATTTTAAGGGAGGAAACTACATGATTGATAATGATTAATGATGAGAAAGACCCATCCCGGTTGAAGGCATCAAACTCAAAGCTTGAGGGGAACAACCCACATCAATTTGAGATTCTTATTCTCAAAACCTATTTCTATTATAGTTCTACTTTTACACTCCTAAGAAACACATAGACACAATACTTGATGTGTTTTCTATTTGTGAATCATTTTAGAACATGTACATGAATGGAGGAATGATACTTGGAGTGGTAAAATCAATGAAATTGAAACTTGAGATATTATCCAATGAGATGATTTGAAAAAGCTTCACCAATGCACCCACCACAGTTGTTCCCACCACAAAGTCCATGGTGCCATTAGCCCAAAAATATAGTTATCCATATAATGACCATGTTGGATTAGCCTTAACTATCCTAGAATCACAAGATTCCTACACTTATTGATGATTGGGTGCAACAACTCTGTGGTCATTTATCTGATCATTCCAAGCTTTTATCTTGTTCTAAGATCAACATGATTAAAAGCTTTGGGGTGGTAGGTTGGTAATCCCTTGTTCTAATTTTTTTTCCTAAAATGATTAAACAGTTTACTTACCTTGATACTTTTCTATCTAAACTTGCTTGTTTCTACATACAAAATTATGTGCCATATATTTTGTTTTCTTGCATTTTTGCATATTTTTTCAAAAGTTTTGAAATTTTTGCCATACCACCCATGCATATTGCATTGCATATAGGTTTTCATAAAATCCTATTTTGGATTAACTAAAGACTTATTTTCTTTCTTGTTATCTTAGATCTTGTTGTGAATATGGACACATGGCACCAATTTTCCAACTTAGCCCAAAATTTGAAATGTTTTGTCCAAAAGGATATTCTAACTTAATCTCTATTCCTGTGGGTTTAGAATTGAAATTATACAAACTTTGATAAGTGTAACTCACCACCCTCCTTCTACATGGTAGATGTACTGGTAAAGTTGCATGGATTATTTTATACATATTTTTTACTTCTCTTCTATTGATTGATTGGTTAAGGAACAAGTAATGTAAATTGTATATGTTTACAGTTTTTTATTGTTACTTGTGAAAAGAATGTGGTTAATCCAATTGGTTAGTTCATTATGTCTTTCTTTTAATTTTGAAGTTGTGGGATTATTTCACATGCATTGACCTCTTTTACGAAAATCTACATTTTCTACCCCCTCTTTCATCCAATATTGTTTCACCACTTGATATCTTATTTACAGATGAAAGAATGCCAAATGAGAAGATAACAAGCTTTGGATACCCTCAAAATCTTGGGGTGTCCAATCCCTCACCTCCTTTCTTATTCCTACAACTACATGCCCTAGATATACATAGGACAAGAAAAAAATAATAAAAGATGCTCCTATGTACTAGCATCTAATACAGAAAAGATGGTTGTTCCTATGTAATAGCACCCCAATCTCTTTCCACAACCCCTTCTACTAATTGCATTCCAATAGGGTGGGGGAACATCAACCCTTGACCTCCATTTACCAAAATATCCAAATGGGTTGTTGAGTGTAGATCGAACTTTGGAGGAGAATGCATTCAAATGAAGACCATATTCTTAACAATTTGGTTTCCATCATTAAAATGAATTTTTTTTACCCTGGTCTTGTTAAAGATATATCACTTGCATAATATGTGATTCCCTATATGGTAAGTCTATATTCTTTGTTCTTTATTTGTTTTAAAACCATAAATGGACAGAATATTGAAATGAATTGTATTTATATAATCATATTTGTGCTTGTTCTGTCAAACAATGATATAGGTGAGTGCATTTATTGTTTCTTAACTGATTGAAGTGAAGATAGATTTAGTTGGAGAATTCTTGATGACAAGTATGTTTTATAATCTTAGGGTGGTGATGGAGCCCCATTTTGGGTCTCCATATTTTCCATTCTATCCCTAATTTTAATAAGATGTGTAGAATGCATGTCATTTCCCAATAATTATCATTTTGTATCAATGCACATATAGATTGATCTTTCATGTCCTTATAGGTACTTTGGAACTTAATTATGGAATAGATAGAATAAGGAGGAACACAGGTCTTCTAAAACCATGAAGGAACCTAAAAGATACCTAAATCTTCTCCAACTTACCTCCAAGTAATCAAGGAGAGAGATGAAGCAAACATCTCCATGGATGATCAATTTCAAGACCAAAGTTCTATGTCAAGCCCCTTAAACTGCCATGTAAACCAGCATGGTCAAGCTACCAAGGAAAAAACCACAATGAAGATCTATTGTGAATCAATCCTAAAATAACCCAACCACCATGGTTTTCCTACCCAAGACGGATATGGTACTAATTCTTCGACATGGTTGTACTTCAGAGAATGCCCTTACCATGAATCTCCTTAATTTCTCTCCTACCCCTCCACCATGACCTTTATACCCACCACAATCATTCTACCCTCAAACCGCCATGAGCATTTTACCCATAATGACTGTGTTACACCACCTCATTTCACCCACATTTGATCAGAAATGTCCATCACCACACCATCATCGTTCCCTTTCTCCATGACCATTTCTATACCTACCCAACATATCTATTCTACCAAGAATGGTTGTGCTATCCACCAAAGCATATTTCTTCCCTACTGTCATTTTACAACTTCACTCCCACTTAACCCTAGACCTCATAGGACAATATACATACACTAGTGGCAGTTACAAGTCTATGGTTACACACTCCAAGCCTGCACTACTACCACCCTTGTTCTCCTTCTCACTCCACCTTACTACCATCATTCCTCCACCCTAAGATCCTAGTTTTCTAGGATTTTGGGCGTTTCTAGTCCACTTTCCATGCTTTATTGCATCTTTAGATGAGAAGAGTGTTCTTAGAGATTTTGTAAGTGAAGAGATGAGCTTCTTGATCCACAATCCAAGCAGTTTCTACTCTCTTTTGAGTATCTAAGTCCCTTGGTGGGATGTTTGGGTACAAAAAATGTAACTATGATATTATTTTCTCCTTCCCTAACTTTTTCTATGGTTTTTCTGGGCTTGAAATCACCTATGGAATGGAAAAAAATGGATTGATTTTGGGCTTTAAGGTGGATAAACTTGTAAGTCCAAAGTGGATCCTTAGCTAGTTTCACCACCTTCCCCTTTTTTACCTATTTACCTCGTCCTACAAATGAGATCTAAATAACTATATGTGCCTCCCCTATAAACACTAGCTAAATGGCTTTTTTAGTGATTAGATGGAACTAGTAGGAGGGGAAAATCATCCTTCTACCTTAGAAAACCACATCTAGAAACCTAGACTTGTATTATCTATACGTGTTCCTATTGACTCCTTAGTCAATGGAACCTTGCAAGAGAGGAAGACTAGTGATAGGGACTAGTTCCTCTATTCACTACCACTGCATCCATGATCTACTAATTGAGCAGAATGCATGCCATAATCTAATACTTTTTCTTATTTGGTAGATATGGAATGGATGTTTATGTGAATATGACCATGTACATGGTTGTTTAGTGCATATTCCCCCAAACAATCAACCAATCCATCTATTTTCTTAAACCCTATTTTTCTCTCTTATTAGTTAATTATTTTTGTTACCTTACTTACTTTCGTTGTTCAAGATTATTAGCTTTCAATAGATTAACTTGTCATTGTTTAGTTGTTTCTTCTAGTATTTCTTTGTTAGTTGACTATTTGATTTTTTTTCTTACTTAGTATGATTCCTAGTTTATCCTAGTCATTTTCTCTTGATTACCTTATTGTTAGTGTGTAGATTAGTTCAATTGTTATCTTATCTAGTCATAGTTGAATAGAATTGCTAGATTAGGGTCAACTTAGTTTTGGTTCTTGGTTGTTTCCTTGCTTAATTGTTAACCATTAATATAACGAAAATCCTAAATGAAAGCCATACAAACCCTAATCCCCTGGTCTAGAAACCTAAAAAAGCAACCCTAGCTAGTCGTCCTCTCCCACACCTCATGGACTGACCCCTAAGTTTCCCATACTCAATACTACAATACAATCCATGTATACTTGCAAGATAGGTTTGTGTCTTTATCTGAGAGTGATCTTCTTTATATATAAAAAAATCATTTGTTAACCATACCCACCTAAGGTAGATCATCTCATTATCACCTGCTTTACAATGTGAGTGATACTTGTTTGAGATTTAGGGCTGAATTACCATAGAAGGTGAAGAATTAGGTCTTATTCTTCATTTTCATATGAAATTAGGTTATAGATTATTAAAGATTTAATTTCTTTTTGTTGTAGCTATGAAATTTGGTATTGTGACAAACTCAGTTGTTACGACATTATTACCCTACGCATATTTCGGAGGTGGTTTTAATAACTACATCATGACCAACTAGTGGTACTTTAAGGAATAGTACATTAGATATATGGACTAAAATGAGAGAGATAATTTTATAATGAAACAATTTATTTGTAATAAGGAATCTATCCTATGTAATTTTATGACTTTGAGGGTTTGGTGTATTCGCCTGATCTTGAACTAGAAGGGAAGTTATAATGGTGTAGAGCTACGGAAAAGATTTGAGAATTCTTGGAGATTTTTTGAATAACAATAAAATTCACATGGGCTAAAACAATAATTTTAATAATATTTCTGCATGTCAAACAAACTATCATTGGATGAACATTGATGAGAGATCAGACTTGATAATATTGAATCCTAATATAAAACTATAAACCAATCAGAGCTTATTTTATGGGTCAAATGAATTACACAAGAACTATATTCTAATTGATATTAATGGTTTAAGTCATTACCATTATTACAATGAAATAGTGAAATTTTAATATTTTGATATTCCTATGTCTAAATTGAGAGAAATTTGAACTAGAAACTTTTTTAGTATAATTTGGAATTATGATGATTTTTTTTTAGAATTTTACAAAATTGAGGATTCTTAATTAATAAAGAATTCCCATTCGCTTTACACATATTAAGGGGATTATAATTACTTATTTATACTTTTTTTGGCCGAACTAAACTATGTTTAGCCTAGAACCCTATATAATATGACCCTAAGTGGAAATTTGTTCCCATGTTTCATCAAATGACATTAAAAAAAGTTCATGTTCAACAGCTACCCGAAAGAATATGATTCAAGGTCATCTTCAACCTTGGAACTAGGAGTCCAAACCGTAGCTATCTGAATAATGTTCCCTGGTGCTCCTTTTCACATGATTGTGGGTGTGTTGCGTCCATCTTGAGACTCCGTACCAAATCTATGTATATCTTCTTGCTAGAGTTCGCATCTTCAGGAAGCTTCAGAGTTCCAATCATGGCACCTCAATGGATGATTTGGACCTCAAAGACCCTAACCTTGGGTATAGATAGCTACAAGTAGACCATTACTTCGACTCCACCATGCCCCCACCCACACATAAGATAGCCCCCTTGCTATATTTCACAGTTTACACCAAACCTATCACCAAACAACATTTGTGCTAATATTGAAACAGTTCCTTCTCACAAGGTCTCTCTCTCTAAAAAAAACTCTCTCTAGGTCTTATTCACATCATAACCCATACATACTTTATTGAAAATTGGAAATATTATAGTCTGTTTTGATCTCAAGAATGAGATGAGCCTAACGAGAATATTACAAAGGCCTAGGTCCCATTCTTATTTAAATGTTCCTATATTTTTACACTAATATATACTCTTCAAAAATTAGATACTTGATGAGATAACTTTGTCCAATGTTTTTTAAACTAAATCCTAATTTCATGGTGAATCTGTATATTATCTCAAAATTATTCTTTTACACATAAATGATTCGAGGGATCTTAGTGATGGGTTTTAACCCTAATTTTGTGATTTTTTGAACTTGAATATATCAAATTGTATGAAAAATTTATGAAACTCTATTGTTTATTCTTTGGATAATCTTGTAGATATGATCAAACTTTGACACGTGGAACTATTAGGACCCCATTTTTATAAAATTAAGGTTTTAATCTTAAATGATCTAAGTGGTGGCCATACTTTGTAATGATAATGAATATCATGATGGATATGGATAATGATACCTTAAAATTTGTTATGATGGATCAAGGATGAGTAGACCACCTAAAGTCACTACAAGGATCTAAAAATCCTAAAGGTTTGGTCATTATGACCTATAAAGTTGAAAACCTTTGATTGACCCAAAATTTTGATGAACCAGTGTCTAAAGACATCTTGTGACATCCAATCATTTGAACATATCCACTATTTATTTAAGGTACATTTTCCTCATATTTGACATGACTACAATATTTCTTATATTGTTTAGTATGTAACTTCTATGTGTATCTTGGTTACTTCTTTGTCTGAGCTCTTATTCCCCATATATAATTAAGTTTCTATTTTTTGTATACATATGTTGTTTGAAACTAGAACATAAGAAAATAAAGGAACTTCAACTATTATTGAGGATCGCACTTCCTATGGAAGTGGCTAGGTTCACATTTCTTTTAGAAGTAGCTAGTATCACCTTCTTGAAAAAGGGAATAATGATTTTTCTTCATTAAGAAGATGCTATATATGTGTTGGACTACACTTCTTTGGAAGTTGCTATAACTTGTTTTGAGGGTTGTTGATTTATAAATGGAAGAACTTATGATAAAATATGAAGGATATTCCCAATAAATTGATTTTTTTACAAAATTTTGATATTGTTTTATAAGTCATATGAAGCAAACTTATTCTTGAAAGTTGAACTATATTGTTTTGACAACGTACCTATGCGCTTCCACTAACCACGAGTCTTGAAGTTATGATTTTACGCAATACATGTGGACCCCCAAGATCATGCTTCTACAAATAGACTATACTACTCTTATTACAAAGGTTGACATGTTCCCTTATTTTGAGAGATGATATTATTTGGGATGGTTGGTTCTTGTTAATCTTTTTGTTTTGTAATAATTTTTTGTTGTGTATGCCAGTGTGTTGTTTCCTTTGGCTTATCCATGGATGGATGCATCAATCCCTCTACCATTGTCTAGGCAGTGGAATTGTAATTGGATTACGAACAGTTTGATGACAGTTGTTATCAAAGCTTACACACTCTCATATGTATTAAGTACATAATTTCTCCAAGCTCTTGAATCTAGGTAACCCTATAAGTCTAAAATGGTCAAAACTAAGGTGTCTAGGCTCTGGGTTTTGGCTATTAGTCACCTCCTATCCCTCTCCCAATGGTCATTAAGATTCCCCACTCTACCTATCCTTATTTGATCTAGAAAATGGATGTAGGGATTTCCTTTAATCCTATAAAATCATCTCGCTTCTCACCTATTCTTTAAAGACTACCCAAGTCCACCCATTATACCGAGGTAGGATGAGTCCTCATCATTTCTCTCACTCTCTCTCTTGTTATATGTATTGACTTGATATATACTACACTGATTATGGGTAGCATGGGGAATATCTAAGATTCAAATAGATTTATAAAAGTTGACTAAGATGATCAGGTTTTTGACTTGAACAATATTGAATGCACTTTTTGAACAATGCATCCTTGCTATGCTTGAAGTAAGATGATGTTCCATTCCAAGTGAACGAACATGTAGAGAATCTCATGTGGTTGAAAGGTCCCTATTAATTATAATGCCTTTAAAAAAAACTAGGTTTATACATTTTTGAAGAATTAGTCCTAGACTATCTATTGTGAAAAAAGGGTTGATTCCCTATGTGGCCGTTAGTTCATTTTTCAGAAGAAGGAATGAAATCATGTTATTGGGTAATATGTGAAAGTGCATCTATTTTATAGGAAAGTGACAACTTTTTTCCATTTGATCTCTTTGAATAAAACCTCAGATCATGAAGTGATTGACTCAATAATAATTTTGAGGATGATATGTTTAATTATAATGTTAGGATCAATTTCCTAAATAATGTTTAACTTGTTTGATTGACTCAATAATAACTTTGAGGGTGATGATATAATCTTTGTTAACTTGTTTCTCAGAACTGCCAAGATAGGTGATATTGTTCATTTTAGATGAAGAGCATCAGTGAAACCAATAGTTTTAACAATATACTAAGTACTTGTATTGAGTATATTTTTTATGAAATATATGGTGAAAAATTTTGAAAAATAAAATATCAAAAACATGCATATTCTTCCTTACTCCATTGGTAACAACACAATTAATATTTGGGAACCATGAAATATGAGGTTTTTTTGGTCCACATATTCGTTACTTATTCAAATATGAGGAAATAGTCACTCATATAGTCAGTATTCCAAGAAAATATGTAATATCTTTATACTATATATAAAATTAAAAAGACATGTATTGATCATGATTATAAATTTAAGGCTGATACAGTAACAACTTGTATCTGTGAGATATTTAAATTATCAGAAATAATATATTTTTTGAGAATAAACATCACTAAGAAAATTTAAGTATTAAAAAATACAACTATCTACAGTAACAACTTGTATCTGTGAAATATTTAGATTATCAGAAATAATATATTTTTTGAGAATAAACATCACTAAGAAAATGTAAGTACTAAAAAAATACAACTATCTACAGTTTTGGTTTACATGTCTTTAGTAAGTGACATCTCTTCGGCCAATAAACTCAAATACCACTGTTGAGCGTTCCTAGACCACCGAGATGATGACTCTTTCTCCCCAACCGGCTTCCTCGACTTTCTAGTTGCGGACGGTGAGGAAATAAGTACCCCATGTGGCTTTTAGGCATGTAGTCTGATTATGTTGTTATCTTCATTAAGGGATTTATGGGGGCGACGCCCATTTTTTACCATGATTAGTTAATCCTTATTCCAATATGGGCATAGTGGGGTGTATATGGCAGAGTGTCCACTTGTACTTGTGAAATATTTTTCTAGCACCTTGGTGCATTTTTTTGTGACTACTGTATCATATGTTAGTATTTTCTAACTTTATGTGCTTATCAAATAAATGCAAGATTTAGATAAAGTATATCATTGTAGCCCCTTTTAGTTTGAGGATATTTGAGTATGTAAGAAGCAGTCGTGGTCAGTGGTGGAGCCACCTTAAAGTCTAATGGGGCGCGGGCATTACCTAACTTTTGATAGAAACCAATGACCCAGTTATTAATCAGTCACAAATTTATCTACTTGTCGAGTGGTGGATTCCAACTTGAAACATTACAACTGTGCAAATTTTGTACGAGTCAATCTTAAAATGTTGTGACTACAATATACTTCCCGCACGTAAGCTAATAAATGTGGATTTTGTTTGTACTTTTGTTTTCAAGGTAATATAATTATCTATAGTTATGTTTGTCGGCCGTTTATGAGAGGGTGTCACTTTTTATTGGTAAACTCTTCAGCCATCACAAATTGTATGCTTAGTCTAGCAGTCTTATCATATATTTTAGAAAAGCGGGTCTTCTCTGTAAGTTATTTTTCTTTTAATATATATATATACACATAGAGAGAGAGTGTACAGATCACACGCTACACTCAAGTGGTGTTTGTATATCAAGACTATTTTTTTACAAAATACAAACCAATGATCTTCATTATCATACTATAATTAGGCTACAAATAAATTTTGAGCCCATTTTTATGAATGTACGTTACTCATCTGAGGACAACAAAATCGACAAACAAAACTAATTTAAAATACATAATTTTTGTGGTCTTTATAACGTGAGCTATAAATATCCAAATGGGCTCAAATTTTATATGTGAGCTATTCACAAGATGTTTAAAAGATTAATGGATTAGATTTTAGAAAAAAATATTACATCATCAAAAACTACTTGAGTGTATTCTTCTCCGAATACACTCGAGTGTATTCTAGCCTCTCTCTCTCTCTCTGTATATATATATATATATATATATATATATATATATATAGAGAGAGAGAGAGAGAGAGAGAGAGAGTCAAGCTAGAATACACTCGAGTGTACAGATCGTACGAATACACTCAAGTATGTTTGCATATCAAGACTATTTTTTGCAAAATGTAAACCATTGATCTTCACCGTCATACTATAACTAGGCTACATACAAATTTTGATCCCATTTGGATGAGTGTAAGTCACTCATCCAAGGGCAACAAAATCGATGTGCGAAACTAATTTGAAATGCATAATTTTTGTGGTCTTTATAACATGACCTATAAATGTCCATATGTGCTCAAATTTGTGTATGAGCTATTCACAAGATGTTTAAGAAGATCAATGGATTAGATTTTTAAAAAAACATATTGCATCATGAAAAACTACTTGAGTGTATTATGCTCCGAATACACTCGAGTGTATTCTAGCCTGACTCTCTCTGTGTATGTGTGTGTATATATATATATATATATATATATATATATATATATATATATATATATATATATATATATATATATATATATATACATATATATATAAAGATTTATCATATTTGGACGAAAATCTTAAATATAATGAATGTTCTATTCTTTTATTTAAGAAAGATGTTACATTCTATCATAAGATCTGTTAAGTTTGAACAAAATTCTAATTTGATGTAAAATGGATGATTTTTTCCCATGATTTCAAGTAAGACTAAGATGACAATTCAGTGAGTAATAAAGTAATTTGTGTAATACATGATTGATTGGATCAATTACAATCGTTCTCAAAACTAATGGATGGGAAGCTAACAACAATATTTTGTCATTAGTATTTACCAGTTGAGCTTTCTGCTTGTGTTTATCACTAAACCTAAAATTTTAATTAGACTTTTATGGGAAAGAAAGTGGTTGTTCTTGGTTAACATATGGTTAGTTTTATATTCATTTTTTAGTTTTATTCTTTCTAATATTACCATGCTTATTTGGCATATTAGTGGCTTGCCAATCAATCTATTTGGTATTTTTCGATGACAAGTATGGAAAGGATTTTATGTAGCATATATTAAGAAAGATATTGGAAAGAACTATGTATAAGTTATTATTTAACAATTACATATCATGAAAAACCTATAACACGATTTGTGTTATACATTCTACATAAGTTTGATCATATATTTTGTTTCTGTTGGTATATTAATATTTTTAGACAATCATAAACTTTTCTCTAATATTTTGGTGATGGTGGTAAAAAATGTAACGTAAAGTTACCCATTGCTAACGGTGCCTCCTTCATTATGGAATCCAAGCTCGCCATTGGCCGTGGTAGATAAGGGTGCAACCACGCTATCATCTCATTCAATAAAAATATATGTATTATAAGAATGACAGGTTATCCTACATGGATACTCAGTTTCAAGTAGTCAACCCATCGATTTTGACAATATCCTAAAGCCTTCCTATGGAGTTGTAATAATTCATTCTAAATGATAGATTGTAGCATATCTATTCAAATCTCTTTGATTATAATCACTTTATATCTCCGGAGTCCTAAACATGGTATATATTTTACATTAACACAATTTTAGAATAAGGAGAGTGGCAGTGGCAAGAAAATTTCTAATAATTTCTAACAGAAGTAATAGATATAAATTTATGCATTCAATTTAAAAACTAGTTAAATATCATAATATTATTTGTTTTGCACTTCAAGAATATTGGTATTTTGCTCTTATAATATGTGATTTTTTTAATTAACTATCAAAATATAACAAGATATAGTATTTTTAGTCAGAACTATTATTACTCTATTGGGTAATAGGTTGATGTCAAAGATGTGGTGTGAGCCGGTAGTATCTCTTTTTTGAACAAATTTACTACACCTCACTTTATTCAAAATGAATCAATAAATATAACTACAAGAATTCCTTCATAGAAACACGTGCAACAATTACACTTTCAAGCCTTTCTCAATGACAAAATCTCTAAGATTTAAATACAAAATTTTTAAATATAATGAACACATAAGATCTTTATCTGTTATGTGTTCAACATGCCAAAGTAGAGACGGCATCGTCAGTAAGAAACCCAAAGGTTATAAGAGAGAAATGTCTAAAATAATGATGATTTACCTCACATGTTGCTCCATGCTTATGAACATTTCTCAATACAACTTCAAATCATGCCTATGGGGAATTCTAGTGAGGTCAACATATGTGTGTCTACCATCTCTCTAATCGAAAATTTGAATCTTAGCAGGTTGTTAGAAGTGAAGACCATCAAACTGTGTGCCAAGAAGTAAATTGATGCTTCGTTCATGACCTTTAATTTAGTATGAGAGACAAGGTTAAAGAGAGCATCACGGACAACATCATATCAAAACTTATAACCTGTGTGGGGAAATGAACACGGTGGCGGAGCTACACTGCAACTAAGGCTGTAAATGGATATGGGTATACCCGCTTATCCTCAAACCCATACCCTCTAAACCCGTCATGGGTATAAATTTTTATAACTATATAACCGCATACCCTTAGACCCATGTACCCGCTCTCACTGGGTAAGGTTATGGTTATGCATATACCCATATCCTGTATACCCATATACCCATTTAATTATATGATTGTATAGATAATTCATATTAGAATGTAATAGTGCATATTGTAGGACTCACAACTAGATGGTATAAGGACCTTATCATAGTAAACATTTATATTAGAATGTCAGTTCCATATCATAGCACTCACATCTAACATATATAAGTACCTTGCAATAATAAAATAAACAAACCCACCAACGCACCCTCATAGCGACACAAGTATATTTCATTAACTTGAGAAGGTCATAAAGTTATTCTCTCATTCTGCTCTTCTCTCCTATATTCCTTTAATGGTATTTTTCTATAACCTACCCATTTAAGTGTGGTAGTTTGATATATCTCAAAATTTATAGTGTATTATAATAGCATGTTTATCAATAACCGTATACCCAATTACCCGTCCATATACCCAGTGGTTATGTGGATATGAGTATGATGTGGGTATAGATTTTGACAAAGCGGGTATATACCCATAATCATACCCGCTTAACTAGACGGTTATAGTTATGGATATGACCATACCCGCACCATACCCTACCCATTTACAGCCCTAACTGCAACTTGGCTGGACATGTGCCCCACACAAGTTTGTAAATCATGCATTAGTTTAGATCTATTTAGGTTAAATATAAGTGAAAACATGCAGTTGTGCCCTATCTAAAATTTCACAACTAGGATCTATAGCCTCTTACAGAGAGCAGCCCCCCCCCCCCCCGCGCCACTCATGATTTTCTCACTCCGCCATTGAATGTGCATCATTATCATCGAAAGCATCAAGATGTAATTTTTAAAGTATTATATCCAACATTGAATTTAATCTTTCAAATTCTTAATTCATTTATTGTTAGTAAATTTTTATGTTTGTTTGGTTTCATTATACAAGTTTGAGTGAATCTTAAACGATTTGAAATATTGAATTGTTAAGACGTTGAAGCAGCGTTGAACTTTATGTATATGTTCATTGTTTAAAGCATTAAATGCAATGAAGTGTCCGGTCATTTTTACTTCCTAATTGATTTTTTTTAATACAATTTATATTTTAAGGCATTATTATACAATGAAATGGCCAGTTATGTCTCTTTCAAAATCATGTTCCCTCCGTACTACAACAGCCAACAGTTGTTTATTTTTAATTGTCAGTCGTGGTGAGAGGGACGCTAGTCCTTCTAATAATAGAAACACGCATTGAATACTTACCAAATTTTGTTGGGTTGAAAGGGGGGCAGGTGCACAGTAGGCTCCCCCTGTATCCACCACTGAGAGTGGTTCGAGATGCCCAGTTAACAGTAAACATGAGGAAAAACATGTTGGTATGTACATCATTACTTCTCAATGCCTCTATTTTTCGATGATTTATAAGTACAATAAATCTACTTCGATTAAACATTAAAGTATACACATAAATATCAGATCTGACTAATTTTAACCTCAATAGGGATTGGAAATGACTTGAGCCAAATAGCACTTGAGTGTAGGTACATGAAGACATCCGTTGGAGTTTATAGTGAATATGAGAATTCCTACGTATGGATACCCGTCTAACGTGGTCATCGACACCGAGTATGCATGTTTAAGTATTTAGGTTTTGAAAATTCTGTAATTGGCTTAATTGGAGTTGATTAAACACTATGATAAGACGTTATAGAAATCCGTGATGGAAAAGTAATATAATGATACACAATAGAGTAAATTTGAAATGGGTTTAACTCAGAGTTGAACCAGATGGCTTCCAGATGCCGACACGCTCTCTTTCTATCCCTTGTGAAAAGAGTGCAACCAGTAGACACAGCACGTGCGCCGATCTTAGATGGAAGATTCAATTATTAAGCATTTTTGGATATGATTATAGATTGTTGTTGAGCTTTTATTTCCTCGCGATCATTGATTCTTGTCCACCCCTCAGTAAAGCGGCATGGATGTGGAATCCTGGCTTTCGCTGTATCACCCGGAATGACCGGCTCACGAAGTCACAAGGACAACGAAGGGTCTACCCATCTGGAGATGGAGCCGCCGGCCGCCTCACAGGAAGATGATAGATGGATGGGAATGTACCGTCGACGTGGAAACGGCCAGAGGTGGTGGTCGCTCAGGCAGACAAGAGGACGGCGGCCGACGCCGGACCGATGGGTAGGGATCAGGGCTTGGGCTCACACATCTATTTGTATCGTGTTGGTCATGTGTATTGCTTTGAGGGCCCGTTGGCATATAGGATATGGCGTGCATGCATCACCGTCGGTTGGGACACTGCGGTCCGCTGATTGTTACTACTTCAACGTGCTTGGCTGGAGCTGGTGAAGCACCCTGTTTCTATGCACCAGCAGGCTGCTGGTAGCAGCAGCACGCCCCGCCCTGTCTTTTGCTTATGGTGTGGATGGTGACTTGGGTTAACCCAAAACCCCCATGCTTTTACTGTGTAAGCTGGGTGTTTATCTTAGAGTTCTTCTTCCAAAGCCCACATTTTTTTTCCAATCTAGAAAAATAACCAGCATTTGATTAGCTCGAATGAATGGTCGCATAACACCCACAAAACGTAACCAGCATCCAATTCCAATGATTGACGGATTCTTTCTTTTGTTTTCTCATCCGCCACTTACATATTACCATATTTTCTACAGCTCTTTCTCGAAACTCTCCTCAGATTGCAAGAAGTATCTTATAATTGTCCTATACTGACCAAATTAAACATTTTTCAAGATTTTGATGAAACTTTGTTTTTGCCGTGGTTGCGCCTTCTAGGGGTGTCGATATCCAAATCCTTGCTCAAATTTATTTGGAAAAGGCACAAATCCTAATCAAGTTTGGATTCACAAACCCAAATTACGAGGAATACATGTTATAGACTGGAAGCCGTTAGGCACAAGAGTGTCGATATGCACACAAGCTTCAACCAAGTGGAGCACGCTTGTTATGTGGGCGACTTCTGGCTACTTTGATTTGACTCTGTTAAAAATTTAACATTAGGCTGCGTTTGTTACGTGGTGAATCATGGTGATAGGGTATGATGGTGAAACAAAAATGTTGTTTGTTTGCCATGGTGATAGGGAATCATGGTGAATCCATGGTGAATCCGTGGGGAATTTTGATCTATTTTTGTCCCCATGAAAAAATATGGTGAATCGTGGTGAATCATGGTGAAAGAAGTTTCCGGTCAAGACTCCACTACTTATTTAGACAAATGTGCAAAAAAAATTCTAATAAATATGATTCTTACTTGTGTAGGGTGTTTTTTATAAAAAAAATTCCCCTCCCCATCACTATAACCATGTAACAAACAACAATTTTTAAGTTTTTCACCATCACCATCCCAATCACCATACACATGTTACCAAACAACATATTTTAATAATTTTCCTATCTCCATCACCGTCCCTATCACCATCACCGTCACCGTCACCATCACTATTAAAACAACAAAGTTTATACCTAAAGCCAACCTACTCCATCAACATATCTATTTTGAGTCTTTTTCTAGTGTGGACAAAACAAATTCAGACAGAAAATTTGTTGGCATTGCGACTGATTACTAGTAGATATGTAAAAGGAAATAGAAACATATGAACAACGAGTGACAAGCTAAAGAAAAAGTATATGGTAGAATAAAATCGATATAGATATATCTTGTCAAACCGATTGTAAAGGAATTTGAGGTAGAGTGGTTTAGTAGGATCATTAAGGAGGTCAGCGATATTTAGGACTTCCAGAAAAGTAAGTGATTTTTTAAAAATATATTTAATTTGTCTATTTTTTTCTATACGTCTATTATTTGGCGTTAGCTTCACGTGTCTTGGTATGGAAAGCCCAAGGCATGCTTTTCCAAACCCCAGTCAACCGCATTTTTCATGGACACCGCCCAAACCCAACACAGATCCCTACGGGTTTTTCATATGATCACACCAGACCCAAAATGTTATATAGTTTAAAAAAATGTACTTCTTTAACCGAACCTGGTAGGTTTATTACGGGTTTGAATAAAAAGTCACTTATTTGACAAAACGTGGTCATTTTGTTACGGGCTTGTAAACCATTTGACTAACAGCACCCAAACTAATGTTAGATTCGTTAAAAATGCCCCTCGCTTAGTTTGAACTCGACCATGATTGTTCTACTCTTTAAGATCGAATCAACTTGTGATCCGTTTGTAGTTGTTGAGGGTTGCGAGAAAAAACCACAATTTGCACGAAACCAACAAAAAATATTTATAATAAAAAATGCACATGTTGACTTCGTTTGAGTTGTGAAATATTTTTTGTGAAACACACATTTAATATCCAAATACTTGCTCAAATTCATTTGGAAAAGGCACAAATCCTAATCAAGTTCAGATTCACAAACCCAAATTGCGAGGAATACATGTTATAGACTTGGAGCCGTTAGACACAAGAGTGTCGATATGCACACAAGGTTCAACCAATTGGAGCACGCTTGTTATGTGGGCGACGTCTGGCTACTTTGATTTGACTCTGTTAAAAAATGTACATTATTTGTATTCAAACAGCAAAGTTTATACTTAAAACCAACCTATTTCAGCAATATATCTATTTTGAGTTTTTTTTTCTCGTTTAGAAAAAACAAATTCAGACAGAAAATTTGTTGGCATTGAGACTGATTACTAGTAGATATGTAAAAGGAAAATAGAAACATATGAACAATGGGTGACAAGCTAAAGAAAAAGTATGCTAAAATAAAATCGATATAGATATATCTTGTCAAATAGATGGTAAAGGAACTTGAGGCAGAGTGGTTTAGTGGGATCATTAAGAAGGATAGCAATATTTAGGAAACTCCAAGAAAATGAGTGGATTTTTAAATATATTTAAGTTGGATATTTGCTTCCATACTTCTATGAATCAGCGTTAGCTACATGTGGCTTGATATGGAAAGGGCAAGGCATGATTTTCCAAATCCCAATCAATCTCATTTTTCATGGACGTAGCCCAAACCCGACACAGATGCCTACGGGTTTTTAATATAATTACTAGTACGACCCACACCTGAACCAAAATGTTATATGGTTTAAATAATGTACCTAATTAACCAAACATGTTCGGTTTATTACGGGTTTGAATAAAAAGTAAACGTGGTCATTTTATTACGGGGTTGAATGTAAATCAGTAGACTAACAAGACCCAAACTGATGTTAGATTCGATAAAATTGTCACTCGCTTAATTTGAACTTGAACATGATTGTTCTACTCTTCAAAATTGAATCAACATGTGAACTTCCCGTGGTTGTTGACGGTTGCAAGAAATTAACGTAATTTGTATAAAACCAACAAAAAATATTTCTAAAAAAGAAATATACATTTTGACTTTGTTTGATTGGTGACATCTTTTTTTGTGAAACATACATTTAAGATTTGATCATCTTCTTTTATAAGAAAATGACACAAATTTTGAATACATTTTTTTCTCTAGCCAATGCAACACATCAGGTTAGGTTTGTCTTGAACGAGATTTTTTCTCAAAAAATAACTCGAGTTGAGGGGCATGAATGATATTTTCTAGAACCTCATAGCAATTCATGTCATTGGATCAAAACAAGCAGATTGTTTTCTCTAATCATGTACAAACTAGGTTCAATAGACAAATAAATATCTTTCAAAAACCAAGTTTTTGGTCTTACAAGTGATTATTTATAATTAGTTTCAAAACTCAAGCCTAGGGTAACCCTACTCATTGCATGCTTGCTTCAAGAGTTATGTTAATTGAGGTTAATAAAATAAAAGAAACATGAGTGAAAAGGCTAAAATATACATAGAGTGAGAGAACTGCCATATTTGATGGTGGTTAGTAATTGTGGATTTGGATGGTGTTCATTAAGAATCATATCATACTAGGATATTCTATAATGATTAGGATATAGATATAAATTTTAGTGACAATTCTCTATTCTACTTTTGTAAAGGAATAGTGTTTGGAAAAAAGTAAATATGCAAGGAAGAATAGCAAAGAACAATAAAAAAATATGGGCACATGTGAAATAATAAGAAAACTAGGGTTGCATGCCTCATCTAGTGTTGCCTCTCTGAATGGGCTGCAACATTAATATATATCACTAGATCACAATACTAGTTACATAATCCAAACAATATTACTCATTGATATGCCCAAACTTGTTAGAAGTATAATATTGATACTTCATTCATCATTCAGAGATCATTGTTAATGCCATAATATATAGATTCTAGACTACATAAAAGATACTAAAATAAAATCACATACAGACTTTCACTTGTCTTGTGCTTTTCAAAACTCATTTATGTAGCGCAGACCCACCAAAAGTAGGTCGAATCATGTCTTCAACCCGCTTTCTCATTGTTTGGGCAATGAGATCCCCATCCTGCATAGTGGGTAGAGATAAAAAAATTCAGCTAGTGAATCATAGAAGTATGTTGCAAATCATGTCTAACAACTAGGATTGATGTTGTGTTAGACAACTACAAGTAGCCCAAACATGTCATACGATGCAAGTTGCATACCCATATTTTACATATATGTAGTAGTCTACTTATTATTTCATTATCGACAGAAAAAAAAAAATTCACATATACAAACATTTAATCCCAATACAATTGACTTTTATAAACAATTATGATAACCCACTTTAGTACAAATGATAAGAAAGTACAATCCAACACATAGTAATTAATTGTAGATAATCGATGGGTCCTTCTTCTCTTATGAATATATTAGATCCAATTTTATCAATGTGACACAAATTTAGGGTTACTTGTCAGCATCATTGTGTAGGTAAAGAGTAACAAGGAGTTTGTAAGTAAGGCATAAGTTGTGTAGTATCTGGGATACAAAAAAGGCATCACTCATTAATATATTTTTCATCTCTAGTGGTGCTTCTTAGAGCTATATTGACTAACATTAGAAGTTGTAGCATCAAACTTAAAAAAACAACTCATGTTAGGTTAAAAACTAAAGTGTTAACTTATGTATAATTGTGGCTTTCTCTATAATCAACATTCAAACCCCACTTAAAACCTGCAAAATTGTCTCCCCGTTTCTTTCCAGACTCATGCAAACCTTTTTTTCTCCTTTCACGGCAATAACTTTTCATTTCCTCACCTTGATCTTTTTTTTGTCTTTAGTGTTGCCCTGTCGTCTACCATGCTTCCAGTCACTGTTGTTGTCTCTAGTCATCATTGGTTCAAGTTGTCATTGTCACTTCCATCTACTCCCAACTAGAGGTTCCTCTTCTCTTCTTCATTTATATTCTTACGCTCTTAGCGATGGTTTTGTTTGGCTTTTTCTTAGTTGGTTCTTAAGGAACTGGAGGCTTCTTCTCATTGTACCCTTTGGCCTTGTTGTTTTGTCTAGGGAAAATGAATATGTAAGGCTTCAATGATGATTTTGATGCTTACATGTTCTTTCTTGTGCTTTTGGTATGGAAATTATCATTATTTTCCTATATGTGTTGTAAAAATTAGAATACTAACTTGTTTTGTTCAAGTATGGAATCTCCTCTCCCTTGCATCCTAAATTTAACATAAGGTATGAATTATTTGGTTCATGTCTATATATGGAATTCTAAACTAAATCCTTATGTGATCAGTGAATAAGGTGATCATGTGACAAACTCACCCCCTTCTAGTGTTTCATATTCAAATGCAATTCTAATGTTTAGTTTGTTCTTAAATAATATATGCCTTCATTAGGAAGGCTTCACATATTATTAAATGAAATCCATGGTTTGTATTATGAATATTGTCTAGCTCTTTTATAAATGGAATATGATGACTATAGGCTCTTTCTTATCTAAATCTTACAAATTTTTTAATGTATATAAATGTCAAATCAGTGTGTAAATTATGATGAATATTTTTTTATCATTCACTATGTTTAGTGTATTTCTTATTGTTAATAATGTGAATGTTATATGCACAAATAATCACACCTAAGACCCAAAAACGTGAAATGGAGACCTCAACCTTAAGGACAACTATTGATTTGTGGATGAAATATCAAATCTTGGAAATAACTGATGTGTACATGTGTTAACCAAGATTAAAGTAATTTAGACTTGATTCATCAATATGTTAACCCAAATAATATATGCATTTAATAAATAAGCATATATTTTGTTTGCTTAGAAGTGCATCTCAAATTTACTCACTAGGAGTAAATCTTAGATAGTTTCCAGCTATAATACCAATTAGAATGTGAGTGTATCATCTGTGTTTCATTTTCAAGATACTTATACAATCATATCCCAGTTATATTATAACTATGTGTGTAAGTAGATATTACTCACTACATTGATTACTTAAGGAATTAATGTAAAATATTTCTATAAATTTCTCAAAATATTAACACACATTCTATAATTTCCAATGATATTTATTGTTCAATAATAGGGGCTACATATCTATAAATTTGCATGTTTCCAAAAATATTTTAACCTAAAATTGTGAAGCCCTTTGCCACACAAAGAGTGAACTCAAAACAAAGTGC
Source organism: Alisma plantago-aquatica (assembly GCA_963693085.1). NCBI lineage: Eukaryota > Viridiplantae > Streptophyta > Magnoliopsida > Alismatales > Alismataceae > Alisma > Alisma plantago-aquatica. The sequence continues at coordinate 887,166,537 of OY856414.1, read as the reverse complement.
AAACTTATTACTAAAGATAATATTACCACTAAACATGGTAAATTAAAACCATTTGTAATTACGCATCTCAAGCAGAGGTATTTCATAAAAAGGCCTTAAACTCATGGCAATTGTATTCATATATGCAGAGATAATAGATATCATGTTCAAGGCTATCATGCCACCATTGTTACACATATTAGAACCTATACAATAATACATGCCATTTCTATACAAACATGTCTTAAAGACAAAATCTATGTGTCGATAATACAAGACAACAAAATCTCCCCAAAGACTTGAGAGTACAGGGACAACACATAGGACTTCTACTACAAGACTCTACTTAGTAGCATATCCAACCTCTAACAACTATTGTTCTCCCTACTGCTCATCACTTGCACCACAGCCTCGACCTCCTCATCTACGACCACCTAAAAAGTTGTGGAACTCACAGAGAGAGACCAAACATCCCACCAAGAGATATAACTCTTCGTCAATGTTTATTATTAGTACAATAATATAACTGAGTAGTAAAATACAACAAATATTACTTTTTGAGAAGTTTAAGAAGTTACAACTGAATAGTAGAACAATTTATACCTTGTTAGAAGTAATATAAAGAACATGTATAACTATCATAAACTAAATAGTACAAGAAGTAGGGCATGGGTCATTCAATGTGATTCGTATTGACTCTAACCAAATATACTACACGGTTGTAATATCACTTTTATTATTATGCCCTAATGGTTTGAGGCATACCACTCTAATCCAACCGACCGCTATTATGTCAAAATCAATATCATACAAGATTCATGGAAGAGTCAGACTCCATAAGCATCATCATCACTACTCATTCAGTTCAAGTCTGTAAGGTAGTGACATATAGTCAAATTACAAAGACAACAACTTGTAGTCAAGGCTATAGTCCTGTAGAGACAACAACTCATAGTCAAAGTTATGGTCCTATAAAACAACTAGTCTGCCTTGGTAAATGGCACAACACTAGAAAATAGGCTTACACATGGCAGTTCTATAATAAAAAACACATTATTATTTCAACAATTTAAGCATACAGTGAGTTATCTCCATTAGTATCCCACATATTCAACAATATGTACTCCAAGTTTCCCATAGGAGTTACTCGTTTCACCATCCAGCTAGTTACTGACGCTAAAGATGGGTCTATGGTATAGGGAAACTACATGATTAGGGTTTCATTTGATTAGATATACCAATTGGGTATCTTTTAATAGATCAATCAAGTTACAACATATAAACCATAAACAAACTCTACAAAATTAAGGTAGGATGCGACTTCAGAAGATATAAAACATATTAAGTGAGAACTTGTCTCATCATCACATGGAACTTGTAATACTTCCTTTCATAAGATCATCAACAATGTCACATCACTATGGGATATCAATCCCTCAATTATGCACAAGGCACTTGCTAGGTCCTTAGACCAATTTATATACTCCTCCAACATTCAATATCACAATATCTCAACATTGCTCATAATCACCACCCTATAATGTATAGGGTTCACCATAGCATTCACATATCTATGATGTTCATCTCACCTACAAGTTAGTGTTACACAATTAGGAGAGAGAAAAACATAATCACATAATAACCACTTCATGTAGGATGAGTTCAAACATCATGTTATCACAAAATTAAGGTTAGGGTTCATCTGCAGCCAATTTGGTTTCCTTAACGTTATCCCATCACCAAACCCTAATTCATCACCTCCCACATTTTTGGAGAGTATTAGTATTAAGCATTATTGTTAATGATTAACCATTCAAAATCATAACATCTTAAGTAGGTCATTACACTAAATATTGATCATGTTCATACTCATGTATAGATGTTTCAATTTATCACAACACATGTGATTCAACCCCTCATAACATAAGTGTCTCGACCCCTCAACACATGGGTGTCAACCTGACCAACAATGGGGTGTCGCGGTCGAGACACAACACATGTGTCTCAATTGATACACATCACATGGTCTTGACCACTCACATATGAGCATCTTGACCGATACACTTCAACTTGGTCTCAATCATCATGACGCATGGGTGTCTTGACCCCTCTTAGCAACATGGTGTTATAACTGTAACACCAAGGCCATGTAATGGGACATCCCGACCACTACACAAGATGTGTCACAATTGAAATCATTCCAAGGGTTTCACGACCGAAACCTTTTCAAGGGTGTCGCGACCAAGTCTTACATCATGACGTTAATACCTTTACAAACCGAGTGTTTTGACCCAAACATAAACTTGTCTCAACCGCTATCTAGACAATAAACAAAAGTTATGACCTAAACACTTAACTATCAAGTTGTCATGTTAACCATCTAAGCAATCCATGTAGAAATGATGTGTTGCAACCAAGTTATTAGGTAGGGACCAGTCTAGGGTTAGGGGGTGTCACAACCAAAACCACCCACCAAGAAGTATCGACCGTAATAGAAGACCAAGGTTTTGTCTCAACCATCTGCACGAATCCATCACAAATATGAATCAAGATTGAAACATGCGATCAAACCAAAAATACTAAATGTTGCCTATGAACAAACTCTGTATCCAATGGTATTCATCAACCATAAATTATGGATCATAGAGGATCAGTAAAAGAGATATATAGAGAGAGAAAAAACTAAGATTCTTATACATATGTAGAAGATCAAAACTTCTTGTTGTTCAAGTATAATGAACCATATAGAAAGTAGTATAAGATCAGGTTAAGTTGCACATAATACAGGTAGGAAAAGTTATAAAACCCACCTACTTTGGAGAGAAACAATCTCCTAAGTTCTCAAGCTCAAAAGCTTCAACGAAGCTTCAATTCTTCAACCTAAGGATCACCTTAAAGAAGAACAAAACCATGATTACAAGGGAGTTCAAGAAAGAAGGAAATCAGTTCTTAGTCGAACCAAGAAGGAAAAGGGAAAAGAGAAAGAATCATCATTTCGCTTGACTTTACCATGTTAAACATGATCTATGATCCTTGTGAGGATGATATCTCCAAGAAGAACCACCATGGAAGATCCAAATCCAAGGAGGAAGAAGTATATGATCAATATTTTAGAAGAGATAAGTCATGATTAGGGTTTTAGGATGACTTACAAAGAGAATATTCACCACTAAAAGTTGATCCTAGCATAAGATCCAAGATGGATCGGCCACCCAAGGTTCAAGGTCTGATCTTTATTTCTCCAGAAGCTCCAAGGATGACCCAAAGGAAGAAGAAGATGTGTCTAAAAAAGATTGCTTGGTTGTGAAGAGAAGGGGTTATATACCCAAAGGAGGAGGAAAGTGGAGATCTTTGAGGTGTCAACACAATAGATCACCAAGGAACACATGCCCATCAAAGAAATGACCTTATTTCTACTTGCATGCAAAATATGAAACAATTGAGTTTATCCACTAATAGTGTCATGACCAACTAGGTCGGTTGTCCTCATGTCTCGATCAAGACACTCCATCTATTTTTCTTGGTCAAGAAACTTCAAGATCAAAACCCTAGGCTACATGTGTACATGGTTAAGACACTAGAAGACTAGGTGTTTCGACCAACCTATCACAAGGTTGTATGAGTCGTGACCATAGCATCTAATGCATGAGTCTCAGTCATGACCTTCACCACAACTAGTGTAGTGGTCATAACATCAAACCCTATCATATTCACCATATCAAGTAAACCCTAGAAACCCTAGGATCACCATAAAGTGTCACATCATCATACACGATTCCAACAAGGTGCCCCATTGCATCAGCTTCTCTCTCATGATGCTAAAGCACAAGAAACACTCTTTTCATTTGAAAATTTTCCAGATAACCCTCATGCATGGGTAAATTGCAATCTGGTCCAAAACAAACACATATATTACAAGATAGTTCAAATATCAATCAAATTGGACCAAAATGAAAATATAAGCTTGTCACATGATATTAGGACATCTCAAAAGATTGAATTTCAGTTTAAAAATCTCGTTATACAAAGGAATTACAATTAAGCATAAAGCTAGGTCAAGAGTATTACAAAAAATATATTAGCCTCACTCAAATCTGATTCTCAGTTTCCTTGGTTTGCATTATGGTTAGAAAATAGAATGAACTGGGATGTCTATTCCCAATTGTTGCACCCTGACATTTCCAAGAGGTCTTGATGCGTCATATAGAATGCTTGTCTAGTGGACATAATGTACAACTAGAATAAGCTCTTGTGTGTAAGATGTGGAGACATTAACTTGTAAGCATCATAATGGCTCATCTATGGGAGGGGTAGTAGAATGTTTGTCTTAGAAAGCCTATAGAAGTACTAGTCCCCCTCCTATGCTATCACCCCTTTCGTAATGAGGTATTTGATGTTGATGAACCTAGTTCCTTTACTCTCCTCAAATATTTAGTACTACTGGGTAGAGATAATCAAATACAATCAAGGTGATCTCCCCCCCCACCCCACCCCATGTAGAATTCTTTGGGACCTTCAGGGCCGGCAGTGGTAAAAATTTGTCGATCAACATTCATTCAATATTAACCGACCTTTTCTCAAGAACAGATCAGATGAGGAAAAGATCTCTTTTGGTCATGTTTCCAGTTTTAGATCTTGCAAAAATGGTGTTAGTAATGACCTTTTGGATTACTCTGATGAATCAAGAGGGAAATTGTGACTCCTTCAAAGATCTCAACTTGTTCTTTGACTCCCTAGTCAACCTCTCCTAGGTCTTGTGATTGTTGAAGTCGGAAATGCCTTTGTCATATCTTGCTGCCACACTGGCTTTGGCTTGTTCCTCTATTTCACAAAATATCACATTCAGTGTCCTCTCTGTCAGAAAGTACTCCTTGTCAAACATATGGATGTGTAGTTTGTATTCTCCCCATGCAAAATCTTTTTCTGTGTCTTCTAGTGGCACCTTTATCAAAGAGTATATGAATTTAGTGGTGAGGTTGGTTTAGGAACATTGAGTGTATATGCGGATAGTATGAAGGTTGTCTCCCTTCAATAATTCCATGACCCATTTAAGGATTCCCAACTATTGTAAATCATACATATCCATGTATCGAGTTGCTTTGTAGGCCTTAGTTTTTAGGAAGAGCATGTACTTGGTATGGTGCTCTTCATACTTGGGTTGAAACATATCTTCTGTCTTCTTGTGTTCATCTTCATATATCACCTCTGTCATCATAGTTGTAGTCTTGCTTACAATTGTCCCTGGTAGCATAGTTGAAGATGCGGGTCCTACAACTTCCAGTTTATCCTTCTTTGTTTACCTTGTCTTTCTATGCATTAGGTTTCTCAAGGTTGTTCTTGTTTCTTTCTATTTATCTTTTTTCTTAACTCTTTCCTCTGAAGGTAGGTATTCTGAGGTATTTGTGATGGATTCATGCTCTTCTTCTTCAGACTCTGTTGATTTGTGCCCTAACAAGAGGAATAACTTCTCCCTCTGTGACTCTAGCTTTAGATGTTTATCTTGGGACATGTTAGGGTTTTATCCAAGAATTCAGAGATGTGGCATGCATATTCAATGGATCATAGATTGAGGATGACATTCTAATTACTAAGAGATTTCTTTATTAGTAGTAGGAGATCAGTTGCAATTAATTAATCAAAATAGGATGTTTGGGAAGTCATTAGCCCAAAATGAATAGGATTGGTAAGGAGGGAAGTGATTGATGAAATCTTTGTCGAGGTGGATGGATTAGTCAATTTGAAAATCCATGGAATGTCATTTTCTGGTGGTCGCCAAAAACTAACTTAGTTTATCAAAGCTCAGTGGTCGATGGGAAAGTTGGAGATTCGATGGCCCCCAAGAAAGCTTGTATTGCTAAAAGAGGTTCTGCAATAGATGAAAACAAGAATCGTATTGGTGTACTAGAAAACTGCAACCTCAGTGGTCACGGAGAAAATTTGATCTTCAATGGTTCTCAAAACTACAAGAACATCGATCGATGGGAAGATCTAGGGTCCCATATGATGGTCATTCAACAATAATGCAAATTACCTTTAAGCAAAATGAGATCCCCTGTCACTATCGATGGTGTGTGAGACTCCAAATTTGGGGATGATAATCTTTTCAAATAGCCTTATTACAAGTTTTGCATCATAGTTTAGGGTAGATATTGCTTCTACCTATTTTGACTCATAGTCTGCAATTACTGAAATGTATTGATTTCCTTTAGAGGATGGGAAACGTCCCATAATATAAATTCCTAAGACATAAAAAATATGCACCTCTATCTAGTACGACGTAGTCATTTCATTCCTTTAGAATATGTTCCTAGTGTGTTGAAACTCCTTGCAGGTCTTAACAAATGTGTGTGCATCCATAAATAGAGATGTCCAATAGAAACAAGATTGTAGAACTTTGGCTGAGGTCATGTCTCCACCTAAGTGACCATCATAAGGTGAAGAGTGCCATTCTTGGAGGACTAGAGGTAATTCTTCTTTAGGGATACATTTATAGTACAAACCATCAGTGCATATCATAAAATGAAGAGGATCATCCCAGTAATAATTTTTCAAATAAAAAAATAGTTTCTTTTTTTTACTTTAGGTAATGTCAGAAGGTAGTTGTTGACATTCTAAGTAATTACAAATGTCCAAAAACTAGGGTAAAGTGGGTTCAATTGATCTTACCATCATCAAATCTTCACCATCATAGTTTTCATTAATAGATAGTGGGTCTTTTTTTGGTAACTATGATTCTTGAAAAATAGTCAACAACAACATTCTCTGTCCCCTTCTTGTTAATAATTTCATGATCAAATTCTTGTAGTAGTAGAGCCCGTTGTAGTATTTTGGGCTTGGTGTCCTTTTTATGCATTAAGTACTTGATATAACCGTGGTCTTTATGAACTTTCACTTTTAATCCTATCAGATAGGATTTGAATTTGTCAAAAGAAAATATTATTGCTAGCATCTCTTTATCTGTGGTAGTGTATTTAACTTGGGCATCATCTAGTATTCTACTAGCATAATATAACATGTGGTGTTTCTTAAAGTTTCTTTGTTTGAGTATTTCTCCAATAGCATAATCACTTTCGTCGCACATTATCTCGAAAGGGAGGTCCCAATCAGGAGCTTCAAGGATCGGGGTTGTCGTTAAGGCATGTTTTAGAGTTTTGAAATCTTCATGGCATTCATTGATAAAATTGAACATGTCATCTTTAACGAGAAAATTGGATAAAAGTTTTGCAATCTTAGTGAAGTCTTTGATGAATCTTCTATAATAATCTACATGCCTGATGTGTGTCATTACTCTCCATTCACTAGGAAAAGTGATAAAGTTTAGCCTTCCAACTAGATTGTCAACTTGGTACAAGCACCAAATCAACTTAGTATAGTAAGGTATCGATCCAAGGGACGTCCAAAGAAAATGGTTGATATCCAAATCTGAAGGTAAGAATAAGGAAGTAAAAATCCAAGTTTGAGAGTTTTGCTAAAATCTAAGAACAGAAGTAAAAGTGTTGAAATAAAAATTAACTAATCAAGATGGAAGAACTGGGGGTCTGTAGGATCACCACAAAAAACCATGTCTTTGTTCAACAATTCAACTCTTTAGCTCCAAAGATCAAATTAGGTCCTTATGGTTGCATGTCCATATGGACAAACTCACAAGGGTTGGACTTCTCGTAAACCTATTGATCCAAACATTTACGGATCCTCGTCCAACCGTCTAACATGCTACTATCTAAGATCATATCAAGAAATATGTGATTCTTATATCACGTTCAAACCCATGGATAAGGTGACTGTATCACCATGGTTTATAAAAAATATGAGATTAGAGGGACACAAAGATGATAATCGTAGTAAATGGATTATGGTGTCATTCTCATGGGGATCCACAGTCATATCACCCCCATAAGAGTATAGTAGATCATCCAACAATCAAGAAGACATGAAGAGAAAACATTCTTTCAGTGGAACAAGTGAACCAGTTATATTGAATCCTTAACCTAGATTCTTACATACAAAAAATTGGTATGCTAGCTGCTTTGCCTTCTCTCTAGGACTCAAGAGTGAGCCTTCTTGCTTGGGGGAGGAGTGTGTGTGTCTCCTTCACATCTCCTCTCCTTGGTCACCTTCTTCTTCCTTTCCCACTCTTTATGACAATTTTCATGGATTGTGTATTGTCTTCATGAGGGTGAGGTCTCGATCCCCTTCTTGATCTGATCGATATGGTCTTGTAGAGAGGGTAGCATGGTGATTACCCACGTTCGGTAGTCGAGATCTGTTTGATCCATTTCTATGATGGTTTCCTGGTCCACCTCAAGTAGGCACCCACTTTTCTAGGAAGACGAAGGCGCAATCATCCTAGATCTAGGATAACATCTCACTCCTAAGAATGGTGGTGAAGATCTTCTAGTTTTTGGTCTCGATCCTCTTTGATTGGGGCTTGAAAGTTCCCTTCTCTGTGGACATTGATGGGAGGGTGAATCTCTGATCCCCTTTGAGCTCAGAGACATAGGTTTGACAATGCCTCTATGCGGCACTTCTGGAGGCTCCTCTCACTTTCCTAGGATGTTTCTTTGCTAGAGGAGTTCAAGAATCCAAATCCTCAATCCTGCTCCACTAAGCGGGCTAGATCTGGATTTTTCTAATCTATCAGATCTAGTTCTATGGAGGCGAGCACTTTGTTCAAGCTCCATCAAGCCCTAGATATATTCAGATATCAGTTACATTTTCTTCTACAAGCATAGTTGTGTCTGGATTGGGTCAGAGCTGTTGATTTTTTGATCGGGTCATGGGAGTATCCTAATGTAGGATGATTCTATAATGGTAGTTGGTCCTAAAGGCGAACAAGCACCTTCTTAGAATCCATTTGCTGGAAGTTGTGACTATCATTGTGTATCCAAGCCTCTTTGATAGGAGTGTATAACTTAGGTGATATCAACCATGAGTTCTCTCCTTGTCATGGTCATTGTTGTTTTTTTGGAATGCACATCCATGGAGACTTTGGAGCTTTGGCCTTTGGTTCTAGTTTTTATTGGCATGTGTGTCAAACTGTGTTCATTTCCTTGCTTGGTATGTTCTAATTAGGAGTACAATTTGATCTCTTTGGTAGATGATTTGTCTTTCTTATTCTAGGAACTATCACAGGAATGACATATTAGGTAGTGTGTGTTGATTTATACTCCTTGTTGGAGCTTAGTTTTGCATCTGGTCTGACTCTAATCTTCATTTGGCATAGGGTCTTCAGTCTTATTTTGTTAAGTATCTAGGTTATAGGGGCACAATTATTTTTTGTATCCAAAGTTTGGTAATCAGTGAAGACACACTTGTTTAACCAAAATTAACTATATTAAATAAAAATGGTCTATGGGGCTATTCCCTAGCCTCATAAGAAATCTACTCGATCATACTGTAAAATTACAAGAGATGTAAACTAGAATGAGATCCAGAATTACAAGATGTAATCTACAAGCTAATATGGGATGCCCCTTTTGCCTTGGATCCCCCTCCTTTTATAGGGAGAAAGAAGGGGGCATTCTAGAGGAATAAGATATTGGCGGAGGCTAGATTTCCTCATCTAGGGTGCCACTCGGTCAACTGCATTTACCACTGGCTTTAGCCCAAAGTTACATTGATCAAACATTGACTGCATTGATGATTTTATCATTTCAGAATTTGACTGAGTCTTTACTTGAATTATATCATCCACATAAAAGAATATAGAATCTGCAAACTTTTCTTTGTACCATTTAATAACATTAATTGGTTGCCCCAATGGATATTAATTGAATTTTCTTCTTTTAACATTTTGACCATTTGACTCTCTGTATTGTAGATTTCTACAATGACAAATTGATTGACTGGTTAAGGCCAGTTGACCGACTAGAAATCCGTACAAGATATATTTTTTTAATGTAGAGAAGTAAGTTTCCTTTCCAGCACATACTTGTACAATAAATTCTGCCTTGGGATACAAAAATTATGTCTTTTCAGCACATGGTATATATATCAGGACACTGGAGATTGTGCAAATATATTCCAAGAGTATTTAATCTTTAGAGCAATTGAGCAATTTTCCTAAAAAATCCAACCACATTTAATTAAAACTCCAATTAAAGAGAGAAAGTTAAGACAATTAATTCTAAAACTAAGAAAATAATCAACAAAACAATCTTAAAGAGATATCTAAAAGATGCAAATAAATAGATATATACACATTTATTAGTTCCCCAAAAAACTTCTTATCCTAGTTATAGACTTAGGGGGTGGAATCTTAGATACAACTTCTACATTGTTCATATCAACTTTGATCCCTTTTCATAAATCACGTGTCCAAGAATTATACCCTCCTGCACCATAAAGTGACATTTCCCCCAATTCAGTAAACTATTTTTCTTCACATCGTTTCAGAAATTGGGATATGTTCTTTAATCAATTGTCAAAATAAGTTCCATAAATAGAGAATTCATCCATGAAAACTTCCATGATATCTTCCAAGAAATCAGCAAAGACCGAAATATGCTCCTTTGTAATGTTGCAGGTGTGTTGCATAGGTCGACTGACATTCTTCAAAATGTGTATGTCCCATAAGAACTGTTATGTAAAAGGTCTCTAGAGGGTTTTAATAGAGATAAAAGGCACTTCAACAAAATTGATTAGACCTTCAAATTACTTCAAGAAGTAGGATTGGAAATATATAATTTGATGTGCAACTAAACATACATAGGAAGGATGAGAGGAGTTGAAAAAGCACAAGCACAAGCTATGTAGAGTGGTTCCAATATCCAAAGTAGGAGAAATTTAGTCCACTACATAGACAAGTCAAGCCCTAGTATTTTGCAACCATTGCATACTTATATTCCATTATGCAACATACAATAAGACCTTCCTTTTGCAGGGCAAGGATACCTAGCCTTCCTTTTTAAGGATCAAAAGGAGAAAATAAACCATACAAGGTCTAACATATCCTTTGAGCAAGCGTATTCAACTACTACAATGGCTTACCCACTTTTATAAGGAGTTGGATACTTTCACCAAGGAGCTCCTCTTCTTACAACAAATCTTTTGCTTTGAAGGAATTACCCACTCTTCTCAAGGATCTTTAGCCTTCACCATCTCCTTCAAATTGTAGAAGTTTTCACCAACATAGCTTGAAGAAAGGGCTTGGGGAAAGAGAAGATTGAGAGCTTCACAAGATTACAATAGGTATCTCTCTCATAAATACCCTATCTCACTCATATGGATGTTTGGATTAGTAAGAGAGAGAAGGATGCTCTAGTAGACTGAATCCACTCAGCTATAGCTAGGAGCTTGAATAGCGTGAAGGAGAAAACTTGAAATGAAATCCAAGGGGTCCTATTTATAGTTGGGGATGTCCACTAACCACTAGAAGCATTTAGGAATGAAATCTAGTCATTTGGGGTGTTATAACAGATTTATTTTTGATATTTGCAACACTACACCGGCTAGAATCACTTTTTCTACACACTTGAATAGTGTAGTTAGTAGAGTTTCCATAAAGGTAACTCGATCGATAGCACTATGTGACAAGCTAATTTTGAGTTTTGGGATGAGTTTATACCAGATGAAACTCGAGCGATGGCTTACAATTAGTTTTCCAGTGCAAGTTATTGGTCGAGTTTATCCTGAGGTAAACTCGGCCGATCCTCGACTTTTTCAAGACCCATCCTAGGTGTCAATTGAGTTTTTGGGAGGAAACTCAGCTGATAAAATAGCTAGTGATGCATTTTGGAATATGTCATTAAAGTGATCAAACATTCTAATTAAGTGCTCCTATTTTTTCTCATCTTAATGACAAGTCATAACATGAAAACAAATTATTACAAAAATTGTCTTAGCTTTTTAGGGCTATTTCTAATAGAGTGCATTTGCATTGACTTTGTCTTGTATTGAATCAAGTTAGAACTTGATTGAAATGATCCTTTTCTTGTACCTAATACCTGAAATCAATCTTAAATAGACATATTAGATACCTACAAATGGAACGGTTAAGTCATTATCAAAATATGGATAATGTATAACTGATTGATTAACATTCTCCCCATTTTCAACAATGGCAAACCATTCCTTAACATATTGATAAGGACTTGGAAATTTAAACTTTTAACTTGTGAATTATAAGGGGATACATGGATTTAAAATTGCAATTGCTCCCCCTCAATTCATGCTTACCTTTTCATGTATGGTTAGTTTCTCCTAAAATCAACCTAGCTTATATATATTATTGAGTCCTCTTACAAGTCACATGATATTTTGGAAAAAGACTAGAAAGTGATCACAAAACAATATGATTGAGCTCACTTCTCCCCCTTTGTCATATAAAAAAGTTAAGGGGTACAGGAGCTAAGAAACACAAGTCTTATCCACATCCACAAACTACACAAGCAACCACCATAGCGAGCACCAAAATAGAAACTCAGAGAGAACAAGCATGCTAGAGTCATAATCAAACAATGGAAGCACATACCAAGAACTCATAAGATCAAGACAAGCATATAGTTAAGGTAGATAAATCAGATTAAAACACCAGATATGTCCTTTCTAGATGAAAACTACAAAACAATGAAAAAATGATGAGATATGAAAATGGTATGCCTTGGATACAATGCCCAAAAGTTTAGTACATGAAAGTCTACAAAAAGAGATATATATGAGCACCCTATAGACTAAGAACTAAACATCTAAGGTATCTATGTCAATGGAATCATCATCATCATCATCTGGTTGGTAGACCTAATCTCCATCTAAAGGTGCATCTGGAGAAGTAGGTGTAGCCTCACCATCATCCTCATCACCATCAACCTCATCATCCTCCTCCTCGTCAGCCATCTCAGTGTCCTCCTCAAGAACAAAGGAGTGAGGACCGGGCCACCTGTAGTTTTTCTTTGTTCAATTGATGCCACATTTGAGTAGAGCCTTTGCTTGCTCATAATTGGGTATAGAAACCCAATCATAGCTAGCAAAAAAGGTAACAGCAGGTCCAACTAGAAGAGAAAAAACCTAAGAGGTAGCAGGCTGTGAGGAAGCAGGGGTGGGTCTAACATGAGAGGTATGGGGTAAAATAGAAGCACCAGATAGAGGGGCCATGTCGAATTGACTGTATGCATAGGAATCATAGTTAGAACCTGGGTAGGGCTGGTAGGTAAGGTAGGGATGGGAGCTGGATAAGTTCATATTAGACATGATTTGAACTAAATCCTAATGGATGTGGTCCTAAACCTGAAGGTTGTGTGCCTATTGGTGTATCATGTAGCCCATCAGGGTTTCATTCAACACCAAGAATGAGGTGCAGTCTGGTCTAGGAGGAGGTGGAGTAGCATGGGTGGAGATGGAAGCACTAGGTGTGGTAGAGGAGGTAGGATGAAAAGACTTCTTGATAGTGGTTTCACTTATGTGAACACCTTTCCTACTTGTTTTGTATCTTAGATCATGGAAAAGGGATTTCCCAGAATGGTGAGCAAACACATCACAAATCAAGTTGGAATAAGGTGGGTGGGTACCACTAGTGTTTCCCTGAGCCAAAATAGATCATGTGGTGAAGAATGTAATGGGTCCATTTGACTCCATCGATCATTCAAGATAGAGTACATTAACACATCAATGATCTCTACAATATTCATTTGGTTTTATTTTGTAGATATTATAGTTGACTACTAATGTAATGAGGTGCGTCTTGATGTCGTGGGAAGAAGAAGGAAGGATGGATTTCTTCCTATGGGGAACATTAGGTTTCTTCAAAAAACTTGTGGATGTCATGTAAGGTAAGCTCAGGATCAAAGCTTTTGTAGAGCTTCTCGGAGTCAAGCAAGTCAAGATACTTGTGATAGGAGGCCATCCATGTGTTTGCAAAGTCAGTACCATTGAAGTAGGAATTTAATGAATCCTCAGAGGTGGTAATCTTGGTACTCACAATCATGGAGGTCAAGATAACTCGGGTCTTAGGTGGTGGGATAAGGGTAGTCTAGTTCCATGCGAGATTAGCATAAAATTTATGGACCACTTTTGTGCTAGAAAGAGAATTGGTATAGCACACTTGCTCTACACAAAGTGCACTAAAGTGGTGAGTTTTAACAACAACAACAACAACCACTTGCATCAAACCACTAGGTGATTCAAGCAAAGCATGAAAAGGAAAAGGATTTCTAGGAAAAATCTCCTTATACCTATTTACAACTTGAGTGGAGATGAACGAGGTGCTATCAAATGAAATGTGCCTAGGAGAAGTGGAGGACATGAGTACTCTATCTCTTCCAGTCTATTTTCTTTAGTTTGAAGCCATGGAGGTCGAAGTAGATGAAATGGCCACAAAAAGAAGAATATTGTTACAACCCGTTCCTAACTTTGCTGGTAATCCTAAAGATTTAAGATAATCTTAATGCTTATCATGTTTTTATTAGTAATATTTTATCTTGTACTTTTTATTAACTTTGGTAACCTTAAATACTTTTTAGGCAACTCATAATCATGACTTAAGCATACTATAAAGATCTGAGTTGGGGTTAATATATCATTACCCATACATGTGTGCAAGAAGAGAGTTAATGACATTAGAGGAAATAATTAATAAATAATTTTATTTGTGAATATTATAAAAATAATATTGTATTATTGTATATAATTCAATTATGAATCCAACAAACAAATAATGAAATAAATTGGAGTTAAAATGAGAGAGTTATGCCCTTTTTAGTAAATATATACAGAGCACCGCGGCCAACGCTGCGTCGAAACCGCGACTGCGGTCTACACCGTGACCTGTGACGTTGCGTCGACTCCACGACCAACACTACATTGACACCATAACTGTGGTCTACACCAAGACCCGTGACGCTGCGTCAACACCGCGACCGCCGCCGTCCAAGCAACAAATCGTAAAATAATCTTATCTCGAGCTATACTTATCCATTTTCAACGAAACGAAGTGCGCTGGAACCGCTATTCAATCCTCTATCATTTCAGATACCTTGTTATATGAGAGGGTGACCTGGAAGGAAATTTGTAGTGTGATGTTTGGGAAAGATTGTGAAGAATGATGGAAATCAAAAGGGGTTTTTATAGATCTGACTTGGTAAGTAGGTTTAACCCTTGATTTTCCCTTACTCAAGATCCCTAATCCAGTGATTTTGAGGTTTGGCTTAACCTCTGATCTTCATCTTCTACCTACAACAGATCCTCTTTAGGACCAGAAAACACATTAAAATGTTGTTTTGAATGAGATCTTGAGGTTTAAAGCTTGATCCTGACTTGTGTGAGCTGAGATCCAAGATTAGTTGGTGAAAAGGCTAAGATCAATGATCTTGGACGAAGCTTGTGAGTAGATAATCATATTTTAACCTTGATTTAAAGCATACCAATTCAAATAACATTTTCTAGTGTTTGATTCTTTCTCTATGATATTTGTGATGCTTTAAATAAATGTATGTGGTGAAAATCAGTAGTTGAAATGCTTTATTAATCATATTAATAGTGATGTATTACCATATTGAAAGTTGTCTTGTGAATTGTCGTGATTTGACAGGTAATGGATGTGTAAATTGAAGCATCGGAAAGATAGGTTGCCCTAGTTCATGTTTTAAGAGTTGGAGTATGGTTTGAAATATATGAAAATTATTTAGTGATTTATTATTTAAATGTGAGACACTTAATTGTTAGAAATAGGGTAATAATTAGATATGACGATGATACCTGTTATATTAACTAAACATCACTAGACATTAGATGCCATGGACACTGTAGAATCCTCATAGGATGAGGCATGCGCTGTGGGGAGGAAACAGTTTCCCGACTGGAGGTAGTCCAGATCGAGGTAAGCCAGAGCGTGCCAGTAGGGTGTGGGGCTTGACCAGTAGGGAAAACTCCTTACAGTTGTGTGGTACCCAACACCAACCGAGGATGTCGGTGGTACCTGTGGTACATGTTGTAGTAATCAGTGGTCGGTAGCTCCACTGATGCACTTTAAGCTTGAGGGCTTTGACTCACTACCTGAGTACCCAGGTTGAGAGGTGGAGTCTGAGATATCCGACCGCTCCCATTAGCCACCGAGAGGCAGACGTGTCGATGCCAACTACAGACATGGTATTGAGATTAAAGACTTAGGAACTCGGGCATGCTTCTAAGTCTTGTACAGTGAGATCATAACTTGTTGCGATACTTCTACATATTGTGGTGCACCTCATGTGGGTCCAAAGGCATAATAACTTGGTTTGAAATAATGTAAATAGTTAGGTTATCCTTTTATTACATTCAATATTTGTACTACTGTCATCCTGAGTGAATTACAGTTTTAAACTGCCATGCTTACATGGTTGCATTTAAGTTCTATTACTTGTAAACATGATAAATATCTTGGTTACCTATTAATTTTCTACTCACTGAGCTAGTAGCTCACCAACCTAGTGAACAATTTTTCAGGTAAAGGATTATCTCTTTCGTGAGGAATTGGAAGCCAACTTTAATCAAGATTAGCTCAGAGGTCTTAAAAGAAGAGTAGTTAGAATAGTTAGAGGGTCTCTTATCCTTCCTTTGGATCTTGGGATAGAAAGAGTGAGAAAAGAGAGAAGTTTGAAATGTAACGTACATGATGTATATTAAGTGTGAAACTCTTGCTTCTATGTAATAAGACAAGTTTTATTGTATCTTGTTGTTATGTTTAATCAAGACTTATCATTCAATAAGTGTAATTATAATATACTTAGAGAAAAAAATATGGCAGATATTTCATCAAAATTATGCCCTAATCTCATGATTAGTGGTAATTGTGGGATGCAGGTGTAACACTTTTGGTATCAGAGCATAGGTTGAACCTAAAATGAATTTAGGTTTGGGACTGGGGTGATAAGAGACCAATAGGATTAGGATGTTTTCCTCTTTGAACTACAATTTTCTAACAGATGTGTTCTGTTATGGATATGCAGATGGAAGGAAGAGGACGTGGACATGGTGAGGAACAAGCTGAGAGACATTACGGCCCTGACCCTTGAGTAATGGCTCAAGGTGAAGAGGATAATGAGGCAACAAGGATGAATCATATTTTTCTGGAGATAAAAGAAAAATACAAGATGGATAGGAAGTCTTTATCTTCTAGTAAGGATCTAATGAGATCCTATGAGTTGGTGAAGAATCTTGGTGGAATTGAATTTTTTGGAACAACAAATCCAACTATGGCGGCGGTGTGGCTTTGACAACTGGAAAAGGTCTTTCACCTAATGGAGTTATCAGAAGATAAGCAAATCAATCATGCAGTCTATTTACTCAAGGGAGATGTTGAGCTGTAGTGGCGGGGAGTGGAAGATAAAAGGAGAAATGTAGAGATGATCTGGAAGGACTTTGTGGATGAGTTTCATCTTAATTATTTTGCTCCTACCTTCCTAAGTGATAAGATTAAATAGTTGGAGAATATCAGATAAGAAAGTAAGACAATTGGTGAATACAAGGAACATTTCATAATGTTGGAAAATTTCTGTCCGCAACTTGTTCCCGATGATGTAGAAAAGTGCATAAGATTTCAATAAGGATTAAGATCAGAGATTAGACACACCGTGTCAGCCATTGGTCGAAGAAATAGAGAAAACTTTGGGGAATTTGTGGAAGCAACGAGACGTCTAGAAGAGTCAGTTAATGCTGATAAGCAGTCTGAGAGTAAGAAAAGATCTGGAGACTTTAATAGAGGGGGACAAAGTAGTGGTGGATATAGAGGAGGTGGTGGTTTCTTTTCTAAGATAGGACAAGGACTTGGTTGTTTTGGGAGACAAGGATCTAGGTTTTCATTAAGTGGAGGAAGGCCCAATTCTGGTAGATGGAATACACAATCTACATGGACACCTCCAACTAGGTCTTCAGGATCTTCAGTAACAATGACATGACCGTAAGGACATGATGAATCCATATGTGACAATTCCAGCAGGGCACATTCTGTTCAGTGTTGGGAAACTAACACTCCAATATGTTTTCATTGTGGACAGATGGGACATGTAAAAAGGGACTTCCCAAAGCTTTCATATGTTTCAGAACAAGGTTCACAATTACAATTTCAGACTCCACAGAGGCAGGTTCCAGTTAGAGGGGTAAGTTCTTCAGTGGCTTCAGGTTCTAGAGGGGGAGCACCTAGTACCAGTAGTAGACAGTGAGAACAACATGGAAGAGGGAGAGCTACTGGATGTTTCTTCTCAATGACACCATCTGAAGGTGTAGTTTCACCTAGAGTTGTGACAGGTGAGATACTTCTCTTTAACAACATTTCTATTACAATATTAATAGATCCTGGTGCAACACATTCTTTCATTCAAAGATCGATAGTTAGTGGACTAAATCTTCTAACCCAATATTTATCTTATGAGTTGTTGTTAAAGGTTCCACTAGGTAAATCCTTAGTTTTGACAGAAGTATGTCCTGGATGTCTGTTAAGTTTTAGTGGATATACAATAGCAGTTAATCTCATACCCTTAGATATTAATTCTTTTCAAATCATTTTGGGTATGGACTATCTTGAGACATATCATGTCCAGTTAGATTGTTGGAAGAAAGAATCTATCTTTCAACAAGGTGGTTTTTCATGTGTCTTTACTGGAGATAGAAAAGTCTTGCCTACATGTATAGTATCAGCTGTTGTAGATGATAAGATGGTGAAAAAGGGGTGTGAGGCCTTTTTAGCACATGTGGTGGATGCTAGGGAAGAGAAAAGAGCAGTCAGTCTAGCAGATATTCTAGTAGTATGTGAGTTTTCAGATGTCTTCCCTGATGAGTTACTAGGTTTACCACCTGAAAGAGATATTGACTTTGAGATACAGACTTTACCTAGTACCCATCCAGTACATTACCAGCCTATAGAATGGCACCTGGGGAGTTAAAAGAATTGAAAACCCAATTACAAGAGTTGTTGAATAAAGGATTTATTCAAACCAGTACATCACCTTGGGGAGCTCCAGTACTGTTTGTGAAAAAGAAGGATGGAACCATGCAGTTATGTATAGACTACAGACAATTGAATAAGATAACAATTAAGAATAAATATCCTTTGCCTAGGATTGAAGACCTATTAGATCAACTCCATGAGGCAACGATCTTTTCCAAGATAGATCTTAGGTCAGGTTATCATCAGCTAAGGATAAAGACATCTAATGTACCTAAGTCAACATTCAGAATCAGGTATGGGCACTATGAGTTTGTAGTTATGTCTTTTGGATTAACAAATGCCCCTGCAGCCTTTATGGACATGATGAACATGGTTTTCAGACCATATTTAGATCCATTCATAGTAGTGTTTATAGACGACATCCTTATATATTCTAAAGATGCAGAACAACATGAAAAACATTTGAGGATAGCCCTGCAGTTGTTACGGAAACATTAACTTTATGCTAAGTTTAGAAAATGTGAGTTTTGGTTGGCTCAAGTGTCTTTTCTTGGGCATGTCATATCAGGAGAAGGGGTTAGTGTTGACCCTAAGAAGGTAGAATATGTTCTTCAGTGGGAGAAACCTACTACCCCTACTAAGATTAGAAGTTTCCTAGGGTTAGCAGTATATTACAGGAGATTTATAAGGAACTTTGGTGTAACAACAACGTCTCTTACATACTTAACAAGGAAGGATGTATCTTTTGTTTGGTCTGAGTCATGTGAATTTTTTTTCCAAATTTTAAAGAATAAGTTAAATGCAGCTCCAGTCTTGATATTACCGGAGGTAGATAAGGGCTATGTGGTTTTCTGTGATGCATCTGGGAGAGGTTTCGGATGTGTTCTTATGCAAGAAGGGAAAGTGGTGGACTATGCTTCTAGACAACTTAAGAAGAATGAAGAGAACTATCCCACACATGATCTTGAGTTGGCAGCAGTAGTGCATGCTCTAAAGACATGGCTTCATTATCTATATGGTGAATCATGCCAAGTCTTTACTGATCATAAGAGTCTGAAGTATATTTTCACACAGAGGGATCTCAATCTGAGACAACGCACATGGTTGGAGCTTATAAAGGATTATGATGTCACTATTGATTATCATCCTGGAAAGGCCAATGTAGTAGTAGATGCTCTGAGTAGAAAGTCAACATGGTCTACGAAAATGTTTTCAATGGCATGTGTAAAAAGTGACATGTTAGTTAAGATGAGAGAGATGAATTTGGACCTAAATGTGTCTGATCAAGGTGGACTGATTGCACAAATGCAGGTTAGACCTACATTTTATGATCAGATTCAGGAGCTTCAGCATAGTGATAGAGAATTGCAACAGATCATTCATGATATGACAAAAGGAAAGAGATCAAAGTCAGATTTTCAAATGATGGGTTGTTGTATCTACATGATAGATTGTGTGTGTCAGATGACACTGAGTTAAAGAAGCAAATTCTTGAGGAATCTCATTCTTCTATGTATGTAATGAATCTAGGTAACACAAAGATGTATAGAAACCTGAAGGAGTTGTATTGGTGGTCAGGTATGAAGAAGGATGTGGTTGAGTATGTGGCTAAGTGTGATGTATGTCAACAAGTCAAGGCTGAACATCAGAAGATGGTAGGTACTTTGCAATCACTTCCTATCCCTAAATGGAAGTGGGAGCATATCACCATGGATTTTGTGGTTGGATTACCTAGGACACCATGTGGTTTCGACTCAGTTTGGGTAATAGTAGATTGGCTAACAAAGTCTTCTCACTTTATACCAATTAAGACAACATGGGATACACCAAAGTTAGATAAATTTTATATAGATGAGATAGTTAGATTGCATGGAATACATGTTTCTATAATATCTGATAGAGATCCTAAATTTACATCTAGGCTTTGGAATCAATTGCAATGTTCCTTGGGAACAAAGTTGAAATTTAGCACAGCCTTTCATCCTCAGACAGATGGACAGTCATAGAGGACAATTCAGACCCTGGAGGATATGTTGAGAGCATGTGTTTTGCAGTTCAGTGGTAGTTGGGATGATCATCTCAGTCTAATGGAGTTCTCCTATAACAACAATCACCATTCTAGCTTAGGCATGGCCCCTTATGAAGCCTTGTATGGAAGAAAATGTAGATCTTTGATTTGTTTGTATGAAGTTGGAGAAAGGCAAATTTTAGGCCCATAGTTTGTGGAAGAAACTACAGAAAAGATATATGTGATCATACAACAATTGAAGGCAGCTCATGAAAGACAGAAAAGATATGCAGACAAAAGGCATAGACCACTTCAATTTGAGGTTGGAGATGAGGTTTATTTGAAAATTTCACCATGGAAAGGTGTGCTAAGGTTTGGAAATTGATACAAACTAACTCCTAGATACATGGGTCCCTATCGAATCATTCAAAGAATTGGATCAGTTGCATATAAATTGGAGTTGCCATTGGAGTTAGCCAATTTACACAATGTGTTTCATGTATTGATGTTGAAGAAGTGTCATCCTGGTATAGAAAATATTGTAGACCCAGATCCTATATAGTTGAGAGAGGATATCTCTTATATTGAAGGACCAATTCAAATTCTAGACCGTAGAATCCAAAAGCTTAAAAAGAGAGAGATACCCCTAGTAAAGGTTCTTTGGAGGAATCATGGTGTTGAAGAAGCTACCTGGGAAGTGGAGATGGAGATTTTTAACAAGTATCCTTTCCTCTTTTAGAAATTTTGAGATGAAATTTTTATTAGAGGGGGAGAATTGTTACAACCCGTTCCTAGATTTGCTGGTAATCCTAGAGATTTAAGATAATCTTAATGCTTGTCATGTTTTTAATATTAATATTTTATCTTGTGCTTTATATTAACATTGATAATATTAAATACTTTTTGGGCAACTCATAATCATGACTTAAGCATACTATAAAGATCCGAGTTGGGGTTAATATAGCATTACCCATACATGTATGAAAGAAGAGAGTTAATGACATTGGAGGAAATAATTCATAATTGATTTTTTATTTGATAATATCAATAAAATAATATTGTAAGATTGTAGAGAATTCAATTAAGAATCCAACAAAAATAATGAAGCAAATCCAAGTTAAAATGAGAGAGTTATGCCCTTTTTAGTAAACATATACAGAGCACCGCGACCGCAGCCGACACCGTGACCGCGGTCTACACCACAACCTATGGTGATGCATCGACACCGTGACTGACGCTGCATTGACACTGCGACCATGGTCTACACCACATCCTGCGAAGTTACGTCGACACCGCGACTGCGACCGACACCGCCCAGGACAACAAATCGTAAAATGATCTTATCTCAAGCTATACTTATCCATTTTCAACAAAACGAAGTGTGTTGGAACCATGATTCAATCCTATATCATTCTAGATACCTTTATATATGAGAGGGTGACGTGGAAGGTGATTTGTATGGCTATTTTTTGGAAAGAGCATGAAGAACGATGGAAATCAAAAGGGGTTGTTATAGATTTGACTTGGTAAGTAGGTTTAACCCTTAATTCTTCCTCTTCTTCATTTTCCCTTGCTTGAGATCCCTAATCGAGCGATTTTGAGGTTTGGATTAACCTCCTATCTTCATCGTCTACCTCTAAGATCTGAGATTAGTTGGTGAAAAGTCTTAGATGAATGATCTTGGACAAAGTCTGAGAGTATATAAGCATCTGTTAACCTTGATTTAAAGCATACCAATTCAAATAATAGTTTCCAAAGTTTGATTCTTGCTCTATGATATTTGTGATGCTTTAAATAAATGTATGTTGTTAAAATTAGTAGTTGAAATGTTTTATTAATCATATTAATAGTGATGTATTACCATGTTGAAAGTTGTCTTGTGAATTGTCATGATTTGATAGGTGATGAATGTGTAAATTGAGGCGCTAGAAAGATAGGTTGCCCTAGTTCATGTTTTAAGAGTTGGAGTATGGTTGTGAAATATATGAAATTTTTTTGTGATTTATTATTTAAATGTGAGACACTTAATTGTTAGAAATAGAGTAATTATTAGCTATGATGATGATACCTATTATATTAACTAAACATCACTAGACATTAGATGCCATGGACATTGTAGAATCCTCATTGGATGAAGCTTGCGCTGTGGGGAGAAAATAGTTTCCCAAATGGAGGTGGTCCATATCGAGGTAAGCCGGAGCGTACCAATAGGGTGTGGGGGTTGAGGAGTAGGAAAAACTCCTTACAGTTGTGTGGTACCCAACACCAACCGGGGATGCTGGTGGTGCCTATGCCACATGTTGTAGTAATCAGTGGTTAGTAGGTCCACTAATGCACTTTAAGCCTGAGGGCTTTGACTCACCGCCTGAGTACCCAGGTTGAGAGGTGGAGTTTGAGATATCCAGCCGCTCCCATTATCCGCCAAGAGGTAGACGTGCCGATGCCATCTATAGACATGGTATTGAGATTAAAGACTTAGGTACCTGGGCATGCTTCTAAGTCTTGTATTGTGAGATCGTAGCTTGCTGCGATACTTCCACATGTTGTGGTATACCTCATGTGGGTCCAAAGGCATAATAACTAGGTTTGAAATAATGTAAATGGTTAGGTTATCCTTTTATTACATTCAATATATGTACTACTGCCATGCTGAGTGAATTATAGTTTTAAACTTCCATTCTTACATGATTGCATTTAAGTTCTATTATTTGTAAACATCATAAATATCTTGGTTACCTGTTGATTCTCTACTCACTGAGCTAGTAGCTCATCAACCTATTGAACTATTTTTCAAGTAAAGGATTAGCTCTTCTTGAGGATTCGGAAGCCAACTTTAATCAAGATTAGCTTAGAGGTCTTGAAAGAAGAGTGTTTAGAATAGATAGAGGGTCTCTTATCCTTCCTCTGGATCTTAGGATAGAAAGAGTGAGAAAAGAGAGAAGTTTGAAATGTAATGTTCATGATGTATATTAAGTGTGAAACTCTTACTTCTATGTAATAAGACAAATTCTGTTGTATCTTGTTGTTATGTGTAATCAAGACTTATCGTTCAGTAAGTGTTATTATAATATACTTAGCGTATATATATATATATATATATATATATATATATATATATATATATATATATATATATATATATATATATATATATATATATGGCAGATATTTCATCAAAATTATGCCCTAATCTCATGATTAGTGGAACGTGGGATGCAGGTGTTACAAATATGGAGGGAGCTTTAGGTTGTGTAAGAGCCTCGATAGAGGTAGGGAGAGCTAGGGCAGGTGATTTGGGGATAGAGAAAGTATGGTAAAGGTTTTTGTAGCCCTAGGGTTTAAGGACAATCAAGGTAGAGTGGTAATCGGTCGACTTTAACTAGTTGAGAGGGAGAAAAGTCGGTAGATTGCCTATATATTTTCTACCCAATAGTGTTGTCTGCCGAGTTTGTAGTATGGTAAACTTGGCTAACACTGCGGTTTTGTTTAATCCTTAGCTTTTTGTCAGTCGAGTTTCTCCCAGAACAAACTCGACTGACAGGTCAGTCTGTCCTAAAGAGAGTGCTATATAAATTTGTTTTTCCAACCTATCATGTATTGTGAACATTTTGAGGCACATTCCACTCATCATTGGATACTATTTTGTGGTAAAGTATGCGTTTGTGAGAAATAGCCAAAAAAAGAAAAAATAAGGCATATACACTAGTCAAAAATAGCACAATTAAGTAAGATATGAGCAATTAAAGAGCATGCAGATATAGGTATGAGAACATCTAGCTAGAAGGCATGCCAATATCATCAAGAGTAGTGATAAGAAGTTTTGATATAATAAAGTTAAATTGATCACTATCTACAAGTTTGGTGAAAATGTTCACAAGTTGATTTTCCATGTCCACATGTGTGATATAAATATCCTTTTTGGCAGTATGGTCATTAAGGAAGTGATGGTAGACCTCTATATGTTTGGTTCTACTATGAAATATATGATTGTAAGAAAGATTAATTGCACTAGTATTACCGCAGTAGGTAGCAGAAGCATCAAAATGAGTGTTAAAGTCTTGGAGCATTTGCTTCATCCATAGGACTTTGGCACAACAACTTCCAGTTGCATTGCATTCAACCTAGATATTTGAAAGAGACTGTTACAACCCCAATCTTTGGGTTCATTTGGTGAGAAATGTAATTTCTCATATTAAGGATATTTGAACAAATATGATTTGTTTGGAATAAATGGTTTTCTCTTACAATAGCCTTGATGATTGTGTTGTGGGCTTTATTGGCTGTTGGGCCCAAATAACAAGGAAATTCAATTAGTCAATGAATAATTGAATTTTTAAGAAAAGAAAAATGTGGAAACCTCTAGAAGGCAAATCCAAAGAGGATTTCGTGCCTATTGGGTTCCTTGGGTTCCAAGGAATCTAAAGTTGCATAGAGAATGCAACAAGAAAAGAAAATACCAATTAGATATTTCTTTATTAAGAAAGAAATTTAAAACAATGATAAAATGTGGAAAATAAGAGAAAAGAAGTATAATGGAGTTATTTTTGGTGAAATTTCGTATCCATAAGGGTTCTATTGTTAAACGGAATTTCAATAAGGAAAATAAAAAAGAAATGAAGAGAAATCCTCAAAAGGAAATATTTTAATAAGAAATAAACATGATAATGAGAAATAATACATATAGATGCATCTAGAAGGATAATAAGCATCCTTGAAAAGGAATTTGGAAATAATAGAGTTTCTTGGGGTCCAAGGAGCCCCAATAAAAAGGAAAGAAAGAGAAAATACCAAATTTGTAAAATAAAAGGATAAGGTGATAAATTATTAATAAATTATGAGGTATTGTTAAAAAGAAAGTAATTTCTATTAAAGGAAATAGAATTTCGTGCCTATGGGTTAGAAGGCAAGTATAAAAGAGATTAAGTAAGAGTATTTTCAAATCCCTAATTATCCAAGAGATATGTTTTATTAAAGGAATTAGGAAAGAGAGAGGAACTTGCTTCCTAGTTAAGAAATATAACTTCCTATTAGAATTAGGACTTGGATTTTGTGGATGAGCATCCTAGGGCCTATCTACTCTCCCCTATATAAGGGGTACAACCCTGGGCCGAATCCAGAAGATCCCACATGTAATCCTCTGCTCTTGTCTCTCAATTTTGTTCTTCAACCCTAACCCTGGGTAGCAGCACGAGCATGGACCTATACAGAGCCAAGGAAAGGTAGAGATGGTGGCATGATGTGCCACATAGCCAAGGCACACCTTAGCCATCAAGATCGTGCCCTGGAGCGCACAGATCGACAGCCACCAGGCTGTAGGGGCAGCCGTAGAAGGCTTGGACAACGAGAGAGAAATCGGCCACCTTGGCCAAGGCTTGGGGGTGCCCTGTGTGTGCCTAAGAGGGGCGGAGCTAGGGAAGCTTTTCCCGGCAAGAATTGCGGCCCATGGAGAGGGAGAGAGCCCGCGCATGGGCTGCAGAAGGACGCCTAGGGCGTCTGCGTCGCACCTGCTGAAGGTGGAAGATGACCAAATGAAGATTGGATGGAATGCCCCTCCGTGGGATGAACAAGAATGGACTTAAGTGAGGGCATAACGGTCAATCTGTTATGTTTCCAAGCAAGCTGTTTTGCATGGAAAAGGACGATGTGGCACCATCTGATTGGCCGAGAGGTACATTTCTTTGCTAAAATCATAACTAATTCTAGGGAACTCGGATTAAAACAAGTCATATATGAAAATTGATCCTCAGAATGAGAGGAGAACAAAGAAATTATGTTTGAAGCATAATTTTCCATGCTATTCAATAAGTAGTGTAAGTTATTGACTTTAACGAATTAAAGATTAGGAGACTCTACTTTGAGATTATTAATGTAATTAGTAGAGTTTAATGGGTGATTAAAGTTGATAATAACTTGTTAATTGTAAAAAGGTACATTAAGATTGAAAAGGATGAACTTTGCACGTAATTAGTCTAATTTAGAGTTTATGTGCATAAATATGCTTGAAATTTGAAAAGTACATAAAGTTATCATCTTTAATGATTTAATGAATGAAAAACCCTTAGATTTGATGATAGATGGATCTGATGATGTTCTTTGGATAATTCAAGCCAATATTAAACTTTTGTTAATAAAAGTGAAAACATGATCTAAAAAGATGATCTTTTTATATAATTGGCTTAATTTAGGGTTTCGTGCATGAATAGGCATTAATGAGCTTGAAAACCCTAATTTGGTGAATATGTCTTTTAATTGGTTTCATTGTTCAAATCCATGAATAAATAGAGATATGATGATCCTAAGTCAATTTGGGTATAAAAGACTATTAAAATGGATAGTTTGAGCAATTAGGGTTTATATGAGTAGAAAAGAGTATTTTAGGGTTTGTTAACCTAAAAGGGATAACATTTGAGAAATTGATCTAAGAAACCCTAATGAATATTAATGAAACCTTAATTCGGATTAGAAACCCTAGAAAGTGAATCTAAGTCGATAAAGTAGATTCTTGATAAAGTGTGTAATAAATACAGTACATATTCTTTTCAGGAATTATGTGATTGTCTTGCTTGGATTGCTTTCTTGGTTGGAATTGCTTAATGCTTGTGAAATCATCAAATCAGGTATGTGGTTATGCTTATGAATAATCGCTCGAGTTTCACGACGATTCCTGAAGTTTTATCAGTTGCTTGAAAATAACGGTTGGATGTCTATTTATTTCATGCAACTATAAAGTGACTATGATTATCACTATAAATGTGCATATATAACTGACTAGATCTGGGTCCACCTCTGTTGCTTTGAAAAGGCTAAAAAGGGGTAATCCTAGAGCAAGGTCTAGGTTACCGTGACTTAGAAATTGGGCTACCTACATGTAGTTCCATGAGACACTTTAGCATACCCTGAGTTAAGGAGTGGTCTACCTATGAGTAGTTGCATGTGACTCAACCCTAGAAACTTGTTCACTTGATAGGTGGATCATGAGGGATTTAATGGGGACAACATAGAGGATAGGGTACTCTTGGATAGCGGAGTTATATCTAAAATGTATTCTTGGTTGTTAAATGATTAATTGAATCATTACATTGTTAACATATTTACATGATTATTGTTTTCCCCACATACCAGCTTCGGCTAACCGATGTTTTGTTTGTCGGTGTTTTAGGTACAAAGCCAAAAGGACAAACAGTAAATCGTCATATTGAGAAATACATGAATTAAAATACAAGGAGGATTAGTAGAGTAGAAATTCATATGTGGATAGAAGTTTAGAGATTCAAATTTTCAAAAGGTATGCAAAAGTCTATTTTCTTACAACTTTCCAGTATAGTCTGTTAAAATTTAATAATTGTTCTTGGTTAAATGTTGAACCTTTGATCCGGAAATTATGGGTGCGGCTTTGACCTCTCGGTCTCCCTTAATTGGGGGTTACCGGAAGGTGGGGTCGTAATAGAGACACTATGCTTTGTTTCTTAGAGAACCAAGAGACTAAGCATGGTTCTAGGAGGAAGCAAGTGCCACTTGTGCACTTTCTATCAATTAAGCACCCCACATAATCCATATCACAATAAGAAATAAGAGTAAAGTTCCTTGACTTGGGATACCATAGTTCAAAATTTTGGATTTTTGGTTGGTTACCTCAATATCCTCTTAGTGGCTACAAGATGGGATTTTCTAGGGATTGATTGAAATCTAGAACATAAGCCAAGGCTAAACATAATATCAGGTCTAGAGGCAGTTAAATAAAGTAAGCTACCAATAATACCTCTACAAAGCTTCTCATCTACCTTCTCACCTTCATCATCTCTATCAAGTTTGGTAGTTTTTGACATGGGGTTGTCCATTGGATTGGTGCTCTCCATCCCAAACCATTTCAGGAGTTCACTTATATACTTGCCTTAGTTGATGTAGTTTCCTTTTATTGATTTCTTGATTTGGAATTAAGGAAGAAAGTAAGCTCCCCCATCATATCCATGTCTAACTCACTCTACATAAGTGAACTAAACTCATTGCAAAGATGAAGATCAATTCTATCAAAAATGATATCATCAACATATAATTGAATGATTAAAAAATTTCTATAAGTGTGTTTAAGAAAGAGGGTAGAGTCAACTTTTCCCATGATATAGCCATTGTCCAGCAAAAAGATCTTTAATTTATCATACCAAGCTCTAGCGGCTTATTTGAATCCATAGAGAGATTTTTGTAAGAAATGAACATGGTTGGGAAGCTTATCATGTTCACAGCCAGGAGGTTGAACTACATAGACTACCTCCTCTTTTGTACCATTCAAAAATGCACTTTTAACATCCATTTCTAAAGCCAGAAACTCTTATAGCTAGAAAAGGAAAGTATACATAGACTACCTCCTCTATTGTACCATTCAAATATGCACTTTTGACATCCGTTTCCAAAGAAATAAATTCTTATAGCTAGCAAAGCCAAGTAACATTCTAATAGATTCAAGTCTAGGAACAGGAGCATAAGTTTCATCAAAATCAGTACCATCCTATTGATTGTAGCCTTGAGAAACTATCCTTTCTTTGTTCCTTACCACTTTGTAGCTTTCATCTATCTTGTTGCATAGACCCACTTGGTACCAATGATCTTCCTATCATTTGGTCTTGGCACTAAGGTCCACGTTTTGTTCTCTTTAAACTGGTCTAACTCCTCTTTCATAGCTAGGATCCATTCATCATCCTTGAGAGCTTCTTTGATTTGGCTCAAGTTGTTAGATGAAGGTGTTGTTGGCTTGTTCTTTGTTGAATGCAGCCTGTGTCTTCACCCTTTCAAAAGGTTTTCCTATGATGATCTCTTTAGGATGATGTTTTGTGAAGCGGGGAGTTGGATCCTTCTTTTCTTCTTCTTTCACTTCTTCATCTACTGTCACCTCTTTTCCATTGTCAACAATGTTGATCTCTTTCAAGTGAGGAATCACCTCATCTAAATAATCATCATTTACAATGTTTTTGGAAATATAGGGGTTCGTTTCAACAAATTTGATGTTGATAGATTCTTCTACTTTAGACAATTCAATGTCAAACACTCTATAAGCTTTTCTAGTAGTGTTATAGACAAGAAAGAAAGCCATGTACAATTTTGCATCAAACTTGTTGAGAGAATCATACTCTAGAAGCATGATCCTAGCCATTTCCTATAGTGACCTATTCTTTCTCTCTACAACCTCATTTAGTTGAGGTGTATGGGGGGAAGAAAAGTTGTGCATGTAATCAGATTCCTCATAAAACCTTTCAAACATATCATTTTCAAATTCTCCCCTATGATCACTATGGATAGAGATGATATGGAAATAAGCTTCATTTTCAACTCATATGCAAAAGATATAGAAAACATCAAGAGTATCACTTTTTGAAACTAAGAAGAAAGTCCAAGTATAGCGAGAGCTACCATGAAATGATTGAGTTATCATAGGCCCGAATAGATCAATATGAAGAAGTTCAAGAGCACTCTTGGTACTAAGGACTCCTTTGGACTTAAAGGACGATTTGGTTTGCTTTACTTGTGTACAAGGTTGCAATTCCTCATCCTTCTCAAAGTCTAATTTAGGAAGTCCATTGCCAATTCCTTTTTGCTCAACTTCTTCAATTGGTGCATATTTACATGACCAATCCTATGGTGCCACAAAGATATATTACTCTAATCAACAACAAGGCATCTACCCAGAATAGGCTTAAGAGAATCAAGAGCAATAACATAATGGTTTCCATTTTAATATATAACATTGTAGTAGAGGTAATCTATAATCAAGTATTCAAGTGAGGTAAATAAAATAAGATAACCATTATCACATAATTGGCTAACACTAGTTAAATTGTGATGTAGGCCATCCACAAGAAGAACATTCTTAATGCATAGTGAATGACCTGCATCACCCTCACCTATCACTTTACCAGTGTTGTTGTCACCAAAGTCACCAATCCTCCTTTCTTCTTTGTGGAGTTGTTGAAGTGGATTATTTCACCTGTCATATGCTTGGACCAACCACTGTCAACAATCCATTTTCCTTTTAAATAAAATAAAGAAAGATGTAAGTGCCCAACTCAAACCTCAAGATCCGAAGTTAGCTCGTGGACCCATTTTATCTTTGGGTTGGTTCCCTTTTCCTTGTAAGGACAATAAGTAGATTAATGATCATCACTCTTGCAATGTGCACAAACCATAGGGTTCTTAAATCCAGATGACTCTACATGGAACATACGAGGTCCCTTGCTCTTTTTCTTACCCTTACCCTTGGTCTTGGGAGCTATCTCATATCTCAAACCACTTTTACCACTGTGTTTAGTAGAGTGATCCAGAACTTCATTTAGGGATTTTTTTTCCTTTGATGAACTTTTGCAAGGAAGCTCAAAGGTCATGAATATCATCACTAAGAGTAATGATAGTAGAAGAAAGACTAGATAAATTCTCTTGATCATGAAGCAGGTTAGTATCTATGCAAAGGGCTTTAGTATGATAAGAATCTCTTTCAAGGGTAATTCTAGCTACTTCGTTACTAGGCAACAAAGGTCTAGAAGAAAGATCATTTATTTGAGAAAGCAATATAGCTTTTTCAGTTCTAAGCATGATAAGATCATCAAGATAGATCCTATTTGCATCTTTATAGAATCTCAAAAAAGTCTTAGATCATTAAGCTTGGTAACAAGACTATCATTTTCAGTTCTAATTAAAACAGCCTCATCAAGGCAAGTTTGGTGTTACAACCCCAATTTTTGGGTTCCTTTGGTGAATGTGATTTCTCATATAAAGATATTTGAACAGATAAAAATATAATTTGTTTTGAATAAATGGATTTTGTTTACAATAGCCTTGATGTTTGTGTTGTGGGCTTTATTGGCTATTGGGCCCATTAACAAGGAAATTCAATTAATAAATGAATAATTGAGTTTTGAGGAAAGAAAGGCGTGGAAACCTCTAGAAGGCACATCCAAAGACGATTTCGTGCCACTTGGGTTACTTGGGTTCCATGGAGTTCAAAGTTGCATAAAAAGTGCAATAAGAAAAGAAAAGATCAAATGAGTATCTCCTTGTTAATAAAGAAATTGAAAATATTGATGAAATGTGGAAAATAAGTGAAAAGAGGTATAACTGAGTAATCCTTAGTGGAATTTCGTATTCCAAGGATTCCTAATGATAAAAGGGATATAAATGAGGAAATTAAAAGAGAAATAAAGGAAAAATCCAAAAAAGGAAATATTTTAATAAGAAATAAAACAAGGTAATGAAGAATAATGCATATAGATGCATTTAGAAGGATAATAAGTATCCTTATGAAGGAATTTTGAAATCTTGGAGTTTCTTGGGGTCCAAGGAGCCCCAATGAAGAAAGAGGAAAGAGAAAATACCAATAAAGCAAAATAAGAGAGTAATATAATACATTATTACTAATTTCTTGTGGCATTGAAAAAAAGGAAAGTATTTTTCTATTAAAAGAGAATAGGAATTCGTGCCTATGGATTAAAAGCCAAGCAATAAAGAGGATAAATGAGAGGAATTTCGAATTGCTAACTATCCAAGAAATAAGAATATCAAGGAGATAATGAAGGAGAGAGAAGATTACTTCTCATTGAAGGAATAAGGTTCCAATTGGGAAAATGACTTGGTAAATCGTGGATGAACACCTTAGGGCATGGATAACCTCCCCTATTTAAGGGGAAGAACCTCTGGGTCGAGCCTAAGTAGAATTCCACGTATCTCTCTCTTCTCCTTCTTCTTCTTCATTCAAACCCTAGACCTTATTAGTCGATCCTCTCTCTTTCTCTCACAGTCAAGAAGTTATACAAGAGGACATGAGGATCTTTGAGTGGATGAAACGAAAATAGAACCCATTGGGGTGGCAAACCGTGCGGGAACCAGAGGTATCCCTGAGGACGCCGAAAACACACCTTCATCTTCATGGTGAAGCAAGTTCTTACAAGGAGTCTCGTTGACCCCAGAACTTGGGAAGGGCACGGAAAGGTTGCTGTAGGTCTCCCCTACCTAACCAGGATGTGAAGGCGCTTGGAGAAGGTCTTCAATGGACCTGTAGGTGCGCCTTCCTCTATCACGGCCTGCAGGCATGGAGGATTGATCCAGGCCGCCACTGACCACCAGCTATAGAATGGCCGTTCTCTTCAACATCGGTGAGGAGGAGGGGCATATTTGGCCAAAGTGTAGGGCCCAGGAGGGCGAGGGCAAGTGGGGCGGGGAGCAGTCTGGCGCCCATCGTCACTGCAGACCGGCGGAGGCCCTACGTCACGAGGAAGAAGAGAACAAAATGAAAGGATGCAGATGCCCTTAGAGCATGTGTTTGAAGGGAGGGGTAGGGAGGTCTTTCGCCCTTTTGCAAAGCCGTTTCACTTAAGGAAATGTTCTCGCTGACGTGTCGAGCCACCATTGGTCTAAAAGTAAGTATTTTTGCAAAATTCGTATCTAATGAATCGTAGCTCGGATGAATACGCATAATATATGAATTTTGCTCGACAGAACACGAGGAATGCAATAAAAATATAATTGAAGCCTTTTTCTGATTGAAAATCGAAAAGTAGTGTAATTTATCAACTTTAATGAATTAATGGTTAAGAAACCCTATTTTGATATAATTAATGTGATTAGTAGGGTTTAACTAATGATTAAAGTTGATATTGACCTGTTAATCATAAATAGATACATTAAGATCGAAAAATGATGAACTTTGCATGTAATTCGTTTAATTTAAAGTTTATGTGCATAAATAGGATTTAATGGGCCTTGAAACCCTAATGTTGACTAATTCGACTATTAATGGATTTAATTGATTAATTTCATGATTGAAGTTGGGATATGTTGAATCTAAGCTATTTCAAGCATTAAATTTCTTAATTTGTGGATAAATACCCTAAAAGTAGTAATTAGGGTTTTCTCGTGAATAAAAGGTGGAATTAATAGTAGATCGAGTTCATCTGTGATTTAGACCATAATATTGATAAATGTGTATAATGATCTTGTCATGGGTTAAAGGGATAAAATAGTAGCTTTAATGAAAAAGAAGCTTAATTGATGATTAATGTGCCTGTAATATGAAAATAGGGTTACATGTTGTTAAGATAACCTTAATGTTGAAGAATAGATGAGATAATTAGGGTTTATGAGTAATGACATAAAATTAGGGTTTTATATGGTAAATAATGAAGGGAAACCCTAATTGCAAAACGAAACCCTAAAATGGATATAGAAACCCTAGAAAGTGAATCCAAGTTAATAAAGTAGGTTCTTGATAAAGTGTGTAATAATAGAGTACATAGCCTTTTCAGGAATTATGTGATTGTTGAATTACTTGGATTGCATGCTTGGTTGGATTTTCTTAATGCTTCTGAAATCATCAAATCAGGTATGTGGTTACGCCTATGAATATCCTGAATTAGTTTCTCGAGGATTTTTGAGGTTTTATCGATGACTTGAATTAAACTGTTGAATGTATTTAATTCATGCAAAGTATAATGTGAATATGACTATCACATAAGGGATATGCCTACTAGCTCAGATCCTAGTCCCCTCTGTAGCTTAATGGTTCGACCTAGTAAATGGCTACCAATGAGGTAGGCCCATCAGGTCATTGAATGACTTAGTAAATGGCTACTAATGGGGTAGGTCCATCAAGTCATATTAAGTTAGAGATTGGACTACCTATGGGTAGTGACATGTGACTCAACCCTAGATATTGATCTACCAGTTAGGTAGGATCATGCGGGGTCTAATAAGGATCTACCTAGAGAGAGGTAGTATCTCAGTCCGCTGTAGGGACAACACAGAGATAGGGGATAGGAAAGGATTGAGTAGTATGGTTTAAAATGTAATCTTGGCTGTTAAATGATAATTGGCTGATTACTTTGTTACTGTAGTTGCACAATTATTGTTTCCCGCACATACTAGCTTCTTGCTGACCGGCGTTTTGTTTGTCAGAGTTTTAGGTACAAATGAAAAGAAAAATAGTAAAGTGGCATATGTGGAACTAAATGAGAAATAACTACACAGGAGGATTAGTTAGATTAGTATCTTCATGGATAGAAGTTTAGAAATCACAGCTTTTTAAAAGGTAAGTAAAGTTTTTATTTTATACCAGTTTTAAGTTAGTAGTAGAATTTCATAATTATTATTGATTATTTGTCGAACCTTTGATCCTGTTAATTGAATAACGGCTTCGACCTTCGGGTCTCCCTTAATTGGGGGTTACCGGGAGGTGGGGTCGTAACAATTGGTATCAGAGCATAGGTTCCTCATCTAATCTTTAATAATTGTTAAATTTTACAAACTCTATAGAACCCAAGGGAGTTATTAGAGGATTATCCGAAAGACGGAGGTGTCTACAAAAGGATCACGAGTGGGGGCTGGCAATATTTTCCTCCGCACCGCTAGTCGGAATACGAGGACTCCCGGATCTGTGTGACTGTCTGGCCAAAGTCTTAGAGTATGAATCGAAATAAGATACCTTTAGGACACTCTCATCTTGTTCATCCCTTCTCAACTCCAATTCTGTTAAAGACCTTAAGGATTAAGGTTTCCTCTCTCTTCTCCTCACCCTCTTGAGGTATGGATAAGATCGATAAGGATTAAGGAATCCTCCACCAAATTAATAAAAACCATGTAAATAAGATGTCATGGACATAATCTTAATAGATTAAGCGCAAACCAAAGAATAGATACATGCTTAGATCGTATGACATAAGTTGTCTTTTCTCTCAGGAGAGACCTGAGGCTAGACCTTCTTGTCAGGAGGATGAGTAGAGAAAGTGAGTCTTAGAGGTAGAGATCCCCATTAAAGTAGAGACCTAGCCCATCCTTTGAGGATGATGTTAACCCTAACCCTAAGTGAAGGTTAGAGAGAGATGGCATGATGAGATTAGACTAGGTGTTTGGATAAACATGCCTTGAATGCCATATGAGCCATGAGAAGTTGATGACCTAGCACTTTTGGCAACCCAACCCTGGGAAGGGTCGTGCATGTGAGAGCGAAGGATATCTCCTTCATGGATGAGGTTAGAGAGGAACCTATAGAACCCTATGGGCTAGTGCAAGTAGGGTGTAGCTTGCACCTAGGGTACATCGGTAATTCTGACGGTAGGATGAAACCCTAGACAAGGAATCGTGTTGGATGTATTATGAGATAAATATAAAGAGCTAAAGGATAATCTTGAGCCAAACATGAGTTGAGCAAAGGCTTCACCCAGGTAGGGATATGCTGGTAAGCTTGATCCAACTTCATGAAGTAAGGTTAGATCTAGAGAGAGAAAGCATGACCCAAGAAAGAAGGTTGGAAGCTTAGATTCTGAGACATGAGGAATACTGGGGATGCTTCTAGTACCTATGGTATAGGTAGTTACCTGCTGGATGAGATAAAGAGTGCTTTAGACCTTGAAGAGGATGAAGTAGCAAGTTGTGAAGCCTTGTACCTAGTTGGTTGTCCTGGAAGAGGACTCAACTCGGAGGTGTTGCTTGTATAAAAGGTTCATGGGAGTACTTGACATACCTTAGACATGCTTGATTCGTGGTTAAGAGTTTGAGCAGGAAGTTGGACACCCAAAGGTGGACTTAGGGTTCGTAGGCCTAAGAAGGGAAGCAGTGTACCCAATGTTCATGATGAGATTTGAGTCTCTATAGTTTCGAGCATGGTACTCCTCATGTGTAGAGGTAAAGGAAATCCCTTAAGTTAAGGTTATGTTTGATGAACCCCTCACATCTAAGTTGATCTAATGTTGAGGAAAGAGAACAAGTATGACCTAGCATAGTTAATAGGTGGTCTGCTTGTGTCTTAGTAGCTGTTGGGTTAGGCATGCTCATGAGAATGTAAACCCTAAGGATTCTTGTGACCTTTGTTATCAAGGTGTAGTTTCCTCCCATCCTGGGAGAGGGACCCTTTCGTAGGAAGTACACCAGTTTTGTCAGTTTTGAGGTAACCTAAAGAGGTCTCATAAGAACTTGAGGAGCTAAGTGAAAAGTACATGGTACGAGGATGAACCCATAGACCCATAGATAACCATATCTACATGCATGTGAATGTGTTACCATGTAGGTAACCGGTATGGGGCCTGACCAAGGTAGGCAGGTCGCCATGATCCCTGAGAAAGGATGAAAGACATCCTAAGAATGCAGAGAGAGATGTGATGAAGGCTTGGGTAAGGTTCTAAGTCGGACTTGTACTATGATAGAATCCTAAGTCTATCCTAAGGTCATGTGGGGATAAGACCGATGGAAGTAGGAGTTACCTAATTCCCCAGTTGCACATTACCATAGGTTCGGGAGGTAACAACTATCATTGTTTGAGGGCCATGGGCTAGGAGATTGATCACCTT
Source organism: Alisma plantago-aquatica (assembly GCA_963693085.1). Classification (NCBI taxonomy): domain Eukaryota; kingdom Viridiplantae; phylum Streptophyta; class Magnoliopsida; order Alismatales; family Alismataceae; genus Alisma; species Alisma plantago-aquatica. The sequence goes on along the minus strand of OY856414.1, from coordinate 887,129,375 downwards.
GATGAACTCATGGGACCCAAAGGGCAGATGAGTAGGGCACTCTCCAATGCATAATGGAAAAGGGATGACCCCAAAAGTTTTGGCTCCCTATAGACCTAGAGGAGATGACCTAGGATTATGCTTGGACCAAGTAAGTTCAAGACCAGTTTTCCATGGAAGTAATGTGGATATCATGATGTTTGTGATATAGAGACAGAAGTTGCACGTTTCAACTTGAACTTGAAAGTGTACGGGCAAGGTGGGCTGTACCATCTCTACTCTTGGAATAGGAAGAACTCTGTATTTGGACTGCAGCCAAATGCTTATTTCCTCTTATTATGGGAGTGAGAGATAGGACAGTACGCATGCCATACACTAAGGATAAAGATGATGTGAGTTGGAACGTTGCTTCAAGGTATGAGGATAGAGATGGTAACATACCCTCATGGAACCATGATACATGGATGGTTTACAAACACTAAGAGTATTCAGGAGATCATCTTGTGGGGATGTGATACCATGAGCTATCTGGAATTTGCACGATATGCAAGGTTGAGTTTGACCACCATGAAAAGGAGCTCAGAGTTTCTTGATGAAGATAAACTTAGAGTTTGAGAAGATAAGTGATATACATGGAAAAGTATGTCTTCAACTCTACCTAACACCTAAGGGTAAGAAGTGGTAATGAATGCTCGGGCTGAGGTATTGCTTCCTGGTTTAGCTGGGAGCTAGAAGAAGTTGAGGTTGTTAGGCTAACCTTAAGTTGAGAAAAAGAGATAAGTTTGGCTAACACTCAAATATAACGAGATCTATTGAACAAGACTAGTGGTTGTTTGGATAGCCAGCCTAGTCCATGATGTGGTGAAAGGATGGTTGTCGAACCACAGATGTACTTCTTTAGATAGGAAAGTGATGAAACCCTGATGAAAGTGGTTTAGGGTTTCCGAGATATCGATCTTGATGAATCATGACATACCGAAAATCATGGTTTTAAGATCACCAAACGCCGTGATACTACAAAGATAGTAAGTGATACTATCACTTTGGCTGCTCGATATGATGTTGCATGTAACTTGCAAACCAGGAGGTGAAGGACGAACACCAGTAACCCTGTGCATGGATATAAAGTAGAAAGAGTTCCCGGAGGGAATGAGAATTCATCACTATGGATGTCGTGAGTCTCCCCTAGACCAAGGAAGGTCAAGATGCAATGTGGGTTATGGTAGATCGCCTTACCCAGATGACGTGAGAAAGGAAGGGCATTGTCACTGGACAGATTTGGTTGAACTACTTAAGAGAGAAGGATGGTTCAACCACACCCTGATGTGAGTTCAAAAGTTTTTGGATATGACCAAGGTTCACTCCCATGAGGTGGAAGTGGATACATGATAAATTTGATGATAGTATAGTTTATCACCCCTAACTAATGGTTAGTATGATCCAGACTAGAGGGTCTGATGAGAGAAAGTGTGCTTGTTAAGAGTGATACAAAGAGACAGTTATTAAGATGTGATGTTAACCACCATAGCCTTTATCGAGATGCAAGAAGTTCTATAGGGAGGTTGTGTCAGTCACCACTTCATTAAGATGATGTTGGTGAAAGAGGCCTCGCAAAGGTCAGAAAAGAACCATAGTGTGTGTAGATGAATTCTCTTTGATCATGCAATGGCCGAGAGAGAGCCCAGTGGTGACATGAGTCACGAGCTGATGTAAAGCAGACTGACATGCAGTTCACTATGGTAGAATATGTGATGTGAAAATCCGACCCCTCTAAGCTACAACTAAGAAAGCTGAGTCCCCGATATATGAGTCCATTTGAGATGGATTGGTGGAGATGGTTGTGTTTAGTCTTGCCCCTCAGGATAACATGTTGTGTAATGTGTTACATAAGTCCGATCTAGAGCACTATGTGGGGTACCCAAGCCATGTGTTGAGCCCTGAACCTATTCAACTTTTGAGATGCTGAAATGTCCTGAGTCACCTATGAGGGTACGATATACCAAGGAAAAAAAGAACTCAGATGGAAGAATATGAAATGATGAAGGTTCTTGGGAAGCACCATGGAAAGGGTGAAGCCACATGGGAGCCATGATGGACACATGAAAGGCTAATCCACATGAAAGGCTTATCCTATTTGTTTGCTTGCTTGATGGAATTTCGAGGGCAAAATTCCTTTAAGAGGGGAAGGATGTTACAACCCCAATTTTTGGGTTCCTTTGGTGAGAAATGTGATTTATCATATTAAAGATACTTGAACAGATAAAAATATAATTTTTTTTGAATAAATGGATTTCCTTTATAATATCCTTGATGTTTGTGTTGTGGGCTTTATTGGCTATTGGGCCCATTAACAAGGAAATTCAATTAATAAATGAATAATTGAGTTTTGAGGAAAGAAAGGTGTGGAAACCTCTAGAAGGCACATCCAAAGAGTATTTCGTGCCACTTGGGTTCCTTGGGTTCCAAGGAGTCCAAAGTTGCATAAAAAGTGCAATAAGAAAAGAAAAGATCAAATAAGTATTTCCTTGTTAATAAAGAAATTGAAAATATTGATGAAATGTGGAAAATAAGTGAAAAGAGGTATAACTGAGTAATCCTTAGTGGAATTTCGTATTCCAAGGATTACTAATGATAAAAGGGATATAAATGAGGAAATTAAAAGAGAAATAAAGGAAAAATCCAAAAAAGGAAATATTTTATTAAGAAATAAAACAAGGTAATGAAGAATAATGCATATAGATGCATTTAGAAGGATAATAAGTATCCTTATGAAGGAATTTCGAAATCTTGGAGTTTCTTGGGGTCCAAGGAGCCCCAATGAAGAAAGAGGAAAGAGAAAATACCAATAAAGCAAAATAAGAGAGTAATATAATACATTATTACTAATTTCTTGTGGCATTGAAAAACAGGAAAGTATTGTTCTATTAAAAGAGAATAGGAATTCGTGCCTATGGATTAAAAGCCAAGCAATAAAGAGGATAAATGAGAGGAATTTCGAATTTCTAACTATCCAAGAAATAAGAATATCAAGGAGATAATGAAGGAGAGAGAAGATTACTTCTCATTGAAGGAATAAGGTTCCAATTGGGAAAATGACTTGGTAAATCGTGGATGAACACCTTAGGGCATGGATAACCTCCCCTATTAAAGGGGAAGAACCTCTGGGTCGAGCCTAAGTAGAATTCCACATATCTCTCTCTTCTCCTCCTTCTTCTTTGTTCAAACCCTAGACCTTATTAGCCGATCCTCTCTCTTTCTCTCACAGTCAAGAAGTTATACAAGATGGCATGAGGATCTTTGAGTGGATGAAATGAGAACAGAACCCCATTGGGGTGGCAAACCGTGCGGGAACCAGAGGTATCCCTGAGGACGCCGACAACACACCTTCATCTTCATGGTGAAGCAAGTTCTTACAAGGAGTCTCGTCGACCCCATAACTTGGGAAGGGCGCGGAAAGGTTGATGTAGGTCTCCCCTACCTAACCAGGACATGAAGGCGCTTGGAGAAGGTCTTCAATGGACTTGTAGGTGCACCTTCCTCTGTCACGACCTGCACGAATGGAGGATTGATCCAGGCCGCTGCTGACCACCAGCTACAGTACGACCGTTCTCTTCAACATCGGCGAGGAGGAGGGGTCTATTTGGCCAAAGCGTGGGCCCAGGAGGGCGAGGGCAAGCAGGGAGGGGAGCAGTCCCGCGCCCATCGTCACTGCAGACCGGCGGAGGCCCTGCGTTGCGAGGAAGAAGAGAATAAAATGAAAGAATGTGGATGCCCTTAGAGCGTGTGTTTGAAGGGAAGGGCAAGGAGATCTTTCGCCCTTTTGCAAAGCTGTTTCACTTAAGGAAATCTTCTCGCTGATGTGTCGAGCCACCATTGGCCTAAAAGTAAGTATTTTTGGAAAATTCGTATCTAATGAATCGTAGCTCGAATGAATACGCTTAATATATGAATTTTGCTCGACAGAACACGAGGAATGCAATAAAAATATAATTGAAGCCTTTTTCTGAATGGAAATCGAAAAGTAGTGTAATTTATCAACTTTAATGAATTAATGGTTAAGAAACCCTATTTTGATATAATTAATGCGATTAGTAGGGTTTAACTGATGATTAAAGTTGATATTAACCTGTTAATCATAAATAGATACATTAAGATCGAAAAAAGATGAACTTTGCACATAATTCTTTTAATTTAAAGTTTATGTGCATAAATAGGCTTTAATGGGCCTTGAAACCCTAATGTTGACTAATTCGACTATTAATGGCTTTAATTGATTAATTTCATGATTGAAGCTGGATATGCTAAATCTAAGCTATTTCGAGCATTAAAGTTCTTAATTTGTGGATAAATACCCTAAAAGTAGTAATTAGGGATTTCTCGTGAATAAAAGGTGGAATTAATAACAGATCGAGTTCATATGTGATTTAGACCATAATATTGATAAATGCGTATAATGATCTTGTCATGGGTTAAAGGGATAAAAATAGTAGCTTTAATGAAAAAGAAGCTTAATTGATGATTAATGTGCCTGTAATATGAAAATAGGGTTATATGTTGTTAAGATAACCTTAATGTTGAAGAATAGATGAGATAATTAGGGTTTATGAGTAATGGCATAAAATTAGGGTTTTATATGGTAAATAATGAAGGGAAACCCTAATTGCAAAACAAAACCCTAAAATGGATATAGAAACCCTAGAAAGTGAATCCAAGTTAATAAAGTAGGTTCTTGATAAAGTGTGTAATAATAGAGTACATATTCTTTTCAGGAATTATGTGATTGTTGAATTACTTGGATTGCATGCTTGGTTGGATTTTCTTAATGCTTCTGAAATCATCAAATCAGGTATGTGGTTACGCCTATGAATATCCCAAATTAATTTCTTGAGGATTTTTGAGGTTTTATCGATGACTAGAAATAAACTGTTGAATGTATTTAATTCATGCAAAGTATAATGTGAATATGACTATCACATAAGGGATATGCCTACTAGCTCAAATCCTAGTCCCCTCTGTAGCTTAATGGTTCGACCTAGTAAATGGCTACCAATGGGGTAGGACCATCAGGTCATTGAATGACTTAGTAAATGGCTACCAATGGGGTAGGTCCATCAAGTCACCTTGAGTTAGAGATTGGACTACCTATGGGTAGTGCCATGCGACTCAACCCTAGATATTGATCTACCAGTTAGGTAGGATCATGCGGGGTCTAATAAGGATCTACCTAGAGAGACGTAGTATCTCAATCCACTGCAGGGACAACACAGAGATAGGGGATAGGAAAGGATTGAGTAGTATGGTTTAAAATGTAATCTTGGCTGTTAAATGATAATTGGCTAATTACTTTGTGACTGTAGTTGCACAATTATTGTTTCCCCCACATACCAGCTTCTTGTTGACCGGCATTTTGTTTGTCGGCATTTTAGGTACAAATGAAAAGAAAAAACAGTAAAGTGGCATATGTGGAACTAAATGAGAAATACCTACACAGGAGGATTAGTTAGATTAGTATCTTCATGGATAGAAGTTTAGAAATCACATCTTTTTAAAAGGTAAGTAAAGTTTTTATTTTATACCAGTTTTCAGTTAGTAGTAGAATTTCATAATTATTATTGATTATTTGTCGAACCTTTGATCCTGTTAATTGAATAATGGATCCGACCTTCTAGTCTCCCTTAATTGGGGGTTACCGGGAGGTGGGGTCGTAACAATTGGTATCAGAGCATAGGTTCGTCATCTAATCTTTAATAATTGTTAAATTTTACAAACTCTATAGAACCCAAGGGAGTTATTAGAGGATTATCCGAAAGACGGAGGTGTCTGGAAAAGGATCATGACCGAGGGCTGGCAATATTTTCCTCCACACCACTAGTCAGAATACGAGGACTCTCAGATCTATGTGACTGCCTGGCCAAAGTCTTAGAGTATGAATCGAAATAAGATACCTTTAGGACTCTCTCATCTTGTTCATCCCTTCTCAACTCCAATTCTGTTAAGGACCTTAAGGATTAGGGTTTCCTTTCTCTTCTCCTCACCCTCTTGAGGTATGGGTAAGGTTGATAAGGATTAAGGAATCCTCCACCAAATTAATAAAAAGCATGTAAATAAGATGTCATGGACATAAGCTTAATAGATTAAGAGCAAACCAAAGAATAGATACATGCTTAGGTCATATGACATAAGTTGTCTTTTCCCTCAGGAGAGACCTGAGGCTAGACCTTCTTGTCAGGAGGATGAGTAGAGAAAGTGAGTCTTAGAGGTAGAGATCCCCATTAAAGTAGAGACCTAGCCCATCCTTTGAGGATGATGTTAACCCTAACCCTAAGTGAAGGTTAGAGAGAGAGATGGCATGATGAGATTAGACTAGGTGTTTGGATAAACATGCCTTGGATGCCATATGAGCCATGAGAAGTTGATGACCTAGCACTTTTGGCAACCCAACCCTGGGAAGGGTCGTGCATGTGAGAGCGAAGGATAGCTCCTTCAAGGATGAGGTTGGAGAGGAACCTATAGAACCCTATGGGCTTGTGCAAGTAGGGTGTAGCTTGCACCCAGGGTACATCGGTAGTTCTGATAGTAGGATGAAACCCTGGACAAGGAATCATGGTGGATGTCTTATGAGATAAATATAAAGAGCTAAAGGATAATCTTGAGCCAAACATGAGTTGAGCAAATGCTTCACCCAGGTAGGGATATGCTGGTAAGCTTGATCCAACTTCATGAAGTAAGGTTAGATCTAGAGAGAGAAAGCATGACCCAAGAAAGAAGGTTGGAAGCTTAGATTCTGAGACATGAGGAATACTGGGGATGCTTCTAGTACCTATGGTATAGGTAATTACCTGCTGGATGAGATAAAGAGTGCTTTAGACCTTGAAGAGGATGAAGTAGCAAGTTGTGAAGCCTTGTACCTAGTTGGTTGTCCTGGAAGACGACTCAACTCTGAGGTGTTGCTCATATAAAAGGTTCATGGGAGTACTTGACATACCTTGGACATGCTTGATTCATGGTTAAGAGTTTGAGCAGGCAGTTGGACACCCAAAGGTGGACTTAGGGTTCCTAGGCATAAGAAGGGAAGTAGTGTACCCAATGTTCATGATGAGATTTGAGTCTCTATAGTTTCGAGCATGGTACTCCTCATGTGTAGAGGTAAAGGAAATCCATTAAGTTAAGGTTATGTTTGATGAACCCCTCACAACTAACTTGATCTAATGTTGAGGAAAGAGAACAAGTATGACCTAGCATAATTAATAGGTGGTCTGTGTGTGCCTTAGTAGCTGTTGGGTTAGGCATGCTCATGAGAATGTAAACCCTAAGGACACTTGTGACCTTTGTTATCAAGGTGTAGTTTCCTCCCATCCTGGGAGAGGGACCCTTTTGTAGGAAGTACACCCATTTTGTCAGTTTTGAGGTAACCTAAAGAGGTCTCATAAGATCTTGATGAGCTAAGTGAAAAGTACATGGTACGAGGATGAACCTATAGACCCATAGATAACCATCTCTACATGCATGTGAATGTGTTACCATGGAGGTAACCGGTATGGGGCCTGACCAAGGTAGGCAGGTCGCCACGATCCCTGAGAAAGGATGAAAGACAACCCAAGAATGCAGAGAGAGATGTGATGAAGGCTTGGGTAAGGTTCTAAGTCAGACATGTACTATGATAGAATCCTAAGTCTATCCTAGGGTCAGGTAGGGATAAGACCGATGGAAGTAGGAGTTACCTAATTCCCCAGTTGCACATGACCATAGGGTCTGGAGGTAAAAACTATCATTGTCGGAGGGCCATGGGCTAGGAGATTGATCACCTTCATGAACTCATGGGACCCAAAGGGTAGATGAGTAGGGCACTCTCTGATGCATAAGGGAAAAGAATGACCCCAAAAGTGCTGGCTCCCTATAGACCTAGAGGAGACGACCTAGGATTATGCTTGGACCAAGTAAGTTTGAGATCAGTTTTCCATGGAAGTAATGTGGATATCATGATGTTTGTGATATAGAGACATAAGTTGCACGTTTCAACTTGAACTTTAAAGTGTACGGGCAACGTGGGTTGTACCATTTCTACTCTTGGAACAGGAAGAACTCTATATTTGGACTGCAGCCAAATGCTTATTTCCTCTTGTTATGGGAGTGAGAGATAGGATAGTATGCATGCCATACACTAAGGATAAAGATGATGTGAGTTGGAACGTTGCTTCAAGGTATGAGGATAGAGATGGTAACATACCCTCATGGAACCATGATACATGGATGGTTTACAAACACTAAGAGTATTAAGGAGATCATCTTGTGGGGATGTGATACCATGAGCTATCTGGAATTTTTAAGATATGCAAGGTTGAGTTTGACCACCATGAAAAGGAGCTTAGAGTTTCTTGATGAAGATAAACTTAGAGTTTGAGATGATAAGTGATATACATGGAAGAGCATGTCTTCAACTCTTCCTAACACCTAAGGGTAAGAAGTGGTAATGAATGCTCATGTTGAGGTATAGCTGCCTGGTTTAGCTGGGAGCTAGAAGAAGTTGAGGTTGTTAGGCTAACCTTAAGTTGAGAAAAAGAGATAAGTTTGGCTAACACTCAAATATAACGAGATCTGTTGAACAAGACTAGTGGTTGTTTGGATAGCCAGCCTAGTCCTTGATGTGGTGAAAGGATGGTTGTCGAACCTCAGATGTACTTCTTTGGAAAGGAAAGTGATGAAACCCTGATGAAAGTGGTTTAGGGTTTCCGAGATATCGATCTTGAGGAATCATGACATATCGGAAATCATGGTTTTAAGATCACCAAACACCGTGATACTACAAAGATAGTAAGTGATACCAGCACTTTGGCTGCTCGATATGATGTTGAATGTAACATGCAAACCAGGAGGTGAAGGACGAACACCAGTAACCCTGTGCATGGATATAAAGTAGAAAGAGTTTCCGGAGGGAATGAGAATTCATCACTATGGATGTCGTGAGTCTCCCCTAGACCAAGGAAGGTTAAGATGCAATGTGGGTTATGGTAGATCGCTTTACCCATATGATGTGAGAAAGGAAGGGCACTGTCACTGGACAGATTCGGTTGAACTACTTAAGAGAGAAGGATGGTTCAACCACACCCTGATGCGAGTTCAAAAGTTTTTGGCTATGACCAAGGTTCACTCCCATGAGGTTGAACTAGATACATGAGAAACTCGATGATAGTATAGTTTATCACCCCTAACTATTGGTTAGTATGATCCAGACTAGAGGGTCTGATGAGAGCAAGTGTGCTTGTTCAGGGTGATACAAAGAGACAGTTCTTAAGATGTGATTTTAACCACCATAGCCTTTATCGGGATGCAAGAATTTCTATAGGGAGGTTGTGTCGATCACCACTTCATTAAGATGATGTTCGTGAAAGAGGCCTCGCAAAGGTCAGAAAAGAACCATAGTGTGTGTAGATGAAGTCGCTTTGATCATGCAATGGCTGAGAGAGAGCCCAGTGGTGACATGAGTCATGAGCTGATGCAAAGCAGACTGACATGCAGTTCACTATGGGAGAATATGTGATGTGAAAATCCGACCCCTCTAAGCTACAGCTGAGAAAGCTGAGTCCCCGATATATGAGTCCATTTGAGATGGATTGGTGGAGATGGTTGTGTTTAGTCTTGCCCCTCAGGATAACATGTTGTGTAATGTGTTACATAAGTCTGATCTAGAGCACTATGTGGGGTACCCAAGCCTTGTGTTGAGCCCTGAACCTATTCAGCTTTTGAGAGGCTGAAATGTCCTGAGTCACCTATGAGGGTACGATATACCAAGGAAAGAAAGAACTCAGATGGAAGAATATGAAATGATGAAGGTTCTTGGGAAGCACCATGGAAAGGGTGAAGCCACATGGGAGCCATGATGGACACATGAAAGGCTTATCCACATGAAAGGCTTATCCTGTTTGTTTGCTTGCTTGATGGAATTTTGAGGGCAAAATTCTTATAAGAGGGGAAGGATGTTACAACCCCAATTTTTGGGTTCCTTTGGTGAGAAATATGATTTCTCATATTAAAGATATTTGAACATATAAAAATATAATTTTTTTTGAATAAATGGATTTCGTTTACAATAGCCTTGATGTTTGTGTTGTGGGCTTTATTGGCTATTAGGCCCATTAACAAGGAAATTCAATTAATAAATGAATAATTGAGTTTTGAGGAAAGAAAGGTGTGGAAACCTCTAGAAGACACATCCAAAGAGGATTTCGTGCCACTTGTGTTCCTTGGGTTCCAAGGAGTCCAAAGTTGCATAAAAAGTGCAATAAGAAAAGAAAAGATCAAATGAGTATTTCCTTGTTAATAAAGAAATTGAAAATATTGATGAAATGTGGAAAATAAGTGAAAAGAGGTATAACTGAGTAATCCTTAGTGGAATTTCGTATTCCAAGGATTCCTAATGATAAAAGGGATATCAATGAGGAAATTAAAATCGAAAAAAGGGAATATTTTTATAAGAAATAAAATAAGGTAATGAAGAATAATGCATATAGATGCATTTAGAAGGATAATAAGTATCCTTATGAAGGAAATTCGAAATCTTGGAGTTTCTTGGGGTCCAAGGAGCCCCAATGAAGAAAGAGGAAAGAGAAAATACCAATAAAGCAAAATAAGAGAGTAATATAATACATTATTACTAATTTCTTGTGGCATTGAAAAAAGGAAAGTATTTTTCTATTAAAAGAGAATAGGAATTCGTGCCTATGGATTAAATGCCAAGCAATAAAGAGGATAAATGAGAGGAATTTCGAATTTCTAACTATCCAAGAAATAAGAATATCAAGGAGATAATGAAGGAGAGAGAAGATTACTTCTCATTGAAGGAATATGGTTCCAATTGGGAAAATGACTTGGTAAATCGTATATGAACACCTTAGGGCATTATAACCTCCCCTATTTAAGGGGAAGAACCTATGGGTCGAGCCTAAGTAGAATTCCACATATCTCTCTCTTGTCCTTCTTCTTCTTCGTTCAAACCCTAGACCTTATTAGCCGATCCTCTCTCTTTCTCTCACATTCAAGATGTTATACAAGAGGGCATGAGGATCTTTGAGTGGATGAAACAAAAATAGAACCCCATTGGGGTGGAAAACCATGCGGGAACCAGAGGTATCCCTGAGGACGCTGACAACACACCTTCATCTTCATGGTGAAGCAAGTTCTTACAAGGAGTCTCGTCGACCCCAGAACTTTGGAAGGGCTCAGAAAGGTTGTTGTAGGTCTCCCCTACCTAACCAGGACGTGAAGGCGCTTGGAGAAGGTCTTCAATGGACCTGTAGGTGCGCCTTCCTCTGTCACGGCCTGCAGGCATCGAGGATTGATCCAGGCCACCGCTGACCACCAGCTATAGTACGGCCGTTCTCTTCAACATCAGCGAGGAGGAGGGGCCTATTTGGCCAAAGCTTAGGACCCGGGAGGGCGAGGGCAAGCGGGGCGGGGAGCAGTCCCGCGCCCATCGTCACTGCAGACCGGTGGAGGCCCTGCGTCGCGAGGAAGAAGAGAACAAAATGAAAGGACGCGGATGCCCTTAGAGCGTGTGTTTAAAGGGAGGGGCAGAGAGGTCTTTCGCCCTTTTGCAAAGCCGTTTCACTTAAGGAAATGTTCTCACTGACGTGTCGAGCCACCATTGGCCTAAAAGTAAGTATTTTTGCAAAATTCGTATCTAATGAATCATAGCTCAGATGAATACACATAATATATGAATTTTTCTCGACAAAACACGAGGAATGCAATAAAAATATAATTGAATCCTTTTTCTGATTGCAAATCGAAAAGTAGTGTAATTTATCAACTTTAATGAATTAATGGTTAAGAAACCCTATTTTGATATAATTAATGTGATTAGTAGGGTTTGACTGATGATTAAAGTTTATATTAACATGTTAATCATAAATAGATACATTAAGATTGAAAAAAGATGAACTTTGCACGTAATTCATTTAATTTAAAGTTTATGTGCATAAATAGGCTTTAATGGGCCTTGAAACCCTAATGTTGACTAATTCGACTATTAATGGCTTTAATTGATTAATTTCATGATTGAAGTTGGGATATGCTGAATCTAAGCTACTTCGAGCATTAAATTTCTTAATTTGTGGATAAATACCCTAAAAGTAGTAATTAGGGTTTTCTCGTGAATAAAAGGTGGAATTAATAGCAGATCGAGTTCATATGTGATTTAGACCATAATATTGATAAATGCGTATAATGATCTTGTCATGGGTTAAAGGGATAAAAATAGTAGCTTTAATGAAAAAGAAGCTTAATTGATGATTAATGTGAATATAATATGAAAATAGGGTTATCTGTTGTTAAGATAACCTTAATGTTGAAGAATAGATGAGATAATTAGGGTTTATGAGTAATGGCATAAAATTAGGGTTTTATATGGTAAATAATGAAGGGAAACCCTAATTGCAAAACAAAACCCTAAAATGGATATAGAAACCCTAGAAAGTGAATCCAAGTTAATAAAGTAGGTTCTTGATAAAGTGTGTAATAATAGAGTACATATTCTTTTCAAGAATTATGTGATTGTTGAATTACTTGGATTTCATGCTTGGTTGGATTTTCTTAATGCTTCTGAAATCATCAAATCAGGTATGTGGTTACGCCTATGAATATCCCGAATTAGTTTCTCGAGGATTTTCGAGGTTTTATCGATGACTTGAATTAAACTGTTGAATGTATTTAATTCATGCAAAGTATAATGTGAATATGACTATCACATAAGGGATATGCCTACTAGCTCATATCCTAGTCCCCTCTGTAGCTTAATGGTTCGACCTAGTAAATGGCTACCAATGGGGTAGGCCCATCAGGTCATTGAATGACTTAGTAAATGGCTACCAATGGGGTTGGTCCATCAAGTCACATTGAGTTAGAGATTGGACTACATATGGGTAGTGTAATCCACCCTAGATATTGATCTACCAGTTAGGTAGGATCATGCGGGGTCTAATAAGGATCTACCTAGAGAGAGGTAGTATCTCAGTCTGATGTAGGGACAACACAGAGATAGGGGATAGGAAAGGATTGAGTAGTATGGTTTAAAATGTAATCTTGGCTGTTAAATGATAATTGGCTGATTACTTTGTTACTGTAGTTGCACAATTATTGTTTCCCCCATATACTAGCTTCTTGCTGACCGGCGTTTTGTTTATCGGTATTTTAGGTACAAATGAAAAGAAAAAACAGTAAAGTGGCATATGTGGAACTAAATGAGAAATAACTACACAGGAGTATTAGTTAGATTAGTATCTTCATGGATAGAAGTTTAGAAATCACAGCTTTTTAAAAGGTAAGTAAAGTTTTTATGTTATACTAGTTTTCAGTTAGTAGTAGAATTTCATAATTATTATTGATTATTTGTCGAACATTTGATCCTGTTAATTGAACAACGGCTCCGACCTTTGAGTCTCCCTTAATTGGGGGTTACCGGGAGGCGGGGTCGTAACATTTGGTTTTCATCTTTAAGATTGTTTATGTTCTTAATATATATACCATTCTCTAGTTCAACTCCATTTTATTGGAGCTCATGATCAAGAAACTGGTCTTGCAAAGAATCAATACTATCAAGATGAACCTTCTCATTTTTCTCATGGAGATCAATCTTAGAATACAAGTCATCAATAATTTTCCCTAACCTCTTCTTCTAGGATTTGCACATAGAATAAAAAGAGTGGAAAGCATTAAGTATATCAATGAGGGATATTTTAGATAGTTCATTTAAACTTACTCACTTACCTCACATATGTCATCACTAGTTGAGGCCATGAGAGGAATGTGGAATTCTCCCTCATTGGAGCTTGAATCACTAGAAGAAGAAGACTCCCATGCGACATGGGTTGCATCTTTGCTTCTTCTTTGTTTCTTGTCCTTCTTCTTGTACTTGTCATTTGTCATGTAATCCTCCTTCTTCTTGGAGTTTTTCTTGTGGTACGACTTCTTTTCTTTGGGGTAGACATTCTTGTAGTGTCCTTTTTGGCCACATTCATTTCACCTTGGAGTAGAGGAGGAGGATGCTTTCCTTTGAAGTGCTTCCCCTTGGAGTAGTTAGCGTCATGATAACTAGGGGCTTCATATTCACTTGATGAAGGGGTGGTAGTCCAGCAAGCAAGTTGTTGTTGAAGAACAATTTCCTCAGCTTGAGCTTTGAATGCACTATTATTAATCTTCTTTGGCTCTTTTTCTTCTTGCTTCTCATCTTCCTCTTGCTTGTCAAGTTTTTTCTCATAAGCTTAAGGATTTCCAATGAGTTATTCAGTGGAAATGTCACCAAGGCTTTGTATTTTTCAACAAAAGTTACCTTGGATTATCACCTTTTGGGAAGAGACCTAAGGATATTAGAGTTGATGGTCCCTCTATCCATAGGATGGCCCAAAGAAGAAAGTCCATTGATGATGTTGTTGAGTGTTGAGTACATCTTGGAAACCCTCTCCTTCTTCCCCATCCTAAAGTTCTCAAGGAGACCTTTGAGCATTTAGATCTTAGACTCCTTGACTTGTTTGGTGCCTTCATAGGGGATGCAAAGCTTGTTTCATATATCCTGGTTTGTATCTTAAGACGATATTCAGTTGAAGTCGGAGAGGGTGAGGGTTGCATAAATGATGCTTATGGCCTTTGCATTCAGTTGTGCCTTCTTTTGAGTAGCTCCATCCCAAGAGGCTACATCTCTAGCCGACTCCTTGTAGGGAAGGATGACTACTTTCCACATGTCATATCTCATCCCTTGCAAGTATATTTTCATTCGTCGCTTCCAATTAAAGGAAGTTTTTGTCATCAATGATTGGAGGCGTCTGGATAATCCACCCTCCAAGTTGAGAGAACCTAAGAGGTTTTTGCCCATCTTCTCATCTTGTGGGAGATCTTTTCATAGAAGGCCATGGATCTAATACCACTTGTTGGATCAAAGGGATCTAGAGGGTGGTGAATATAGCTGAAAAGCACTTAAACAAAATTGATTAGAACATCAAATTACTTCATGGAGTAGGATTGCAAATATGGAAATTGATGTGAAACTAAACATACATAGAAAGGATGATAGAGATTCAACAATCATAAGAACAAGCTTTGTAGATTGGTTCCAATCTCAAAACTACAAGAACATCAGTCCACGACCTAGAGAGGTCAAGCCCTAGGATTTTACAACCATTGTTTACTTATATTCCATTAAAAAACATATAATAAGACCTTCCTTTTGTAGGACAAGGATACATAGGACTACTTTTTAAGGATCAAAAGGAGCCAAGAAACAATACAAGGTCTTACCTACCCTTTGAACAAGAGTCTTCAACCTCTATAAGGGCTTACCCACTTTTCCAAGGAGCTGGACAACTTCACTAAGGAGCTCCCCTTCTTGTAGCAAGTCTTCCTCCTTGAAGGAATTACCCACTCTTCTCAAGGATCTTTAGCCTTCACCTTCTCCTTCAACTTGGAAAAGCTTTCACCAACATAGCTTGAAGAAAGGGGTCAGGGAAAGAAAATATTGAGAGCTTCACAAGATAACAATAGAGTAGCTCTCTCACAAATACCCTATCTTTCTCATATGGACGTTTGGATTTGTAAGCAAGAGAAAAAAGGAGGCTCCGGTAGACAAAATCCACTCAGCTATAGCTAGGAGCTTGAATAGCATGAAGGGGAAAACTTGTAATGAAGTCCAAGGGGTCCTAATTATAGTTGGGGATGTCCACTACCCACTAGAAGCACTTAGCAACAAAAAATAGTTGTTTGGGGTGTTTCCACAGATCTATTTTTTATATTTGCGACGCTCCAATGGCTAGAATCACATTTTATGCACAGTCGTATAGTGCAATTGATTGAGTTTCCATAAAGGTAACTTGACCGTAGCACTATGCGACAAGCTAATTTTGAATTGTGGGCTGAGTTTAGCCTAGACGAAACTCCATCAATGGCTTAAAATTAGTTTTCCAGTGTAAGGTGTCGATCAAGTTATCCTGAGGTAAACTTGGCCGATCATGGACATTTCCAAGACCCATCCTATGTGTCGTTCGACTTTCTAGGAGGGAAACTCAGCCGATCAAACAACCTATGATGTATTTTGGAAAATGTCATTAAATTGATAAAACATTCAAATTAAGTGCTCTTCATTTTTGGTCATCTTAATTATAGGTCATAACATCAATAAAAATTATTACAAAAATATTCCTAAGTTGTTTGGGGCTATTTCCATAAGAGTGCATTTGCATTTACTTTGTCTTCTATTAATTCATGATTGAACTTGATTGAAATGATCCCTTTCTTATACCTAATACCTGAAATAAATCATAAATAGACATATTAGATACATATGAATGGAATGGTTAAGTCATTATCAAAATATGGACAATGTATAACTGTTAGGTAAACAATTATAGTTGAAGATAGTTTTCTCCTGATTGTTGGTGTGGATAGGGACTTGATAAAATTCTGAGTAGCCATCTAAAAAGTAGAAGTATGAGTAATAAGCTAACTATTCCATGACTTGATCCATGAACGGTAATGGAAAATGTCTTTCTTGGTTGGCACTGAGCTTTCTATAGTCTATGCACATCCTCCACCCGGGCAAAGCTCATGTTGCTACTTCATCTCCCTTTTCACCTTTCACCACTATCGTGCCTTCTATTTAGGTTCTATGTGTATCAGGATTACCCCATTGTTGCCTTTAATTATGTATATAATACCTACATCTAGAAGCTTTATCACTTCTTTCTTGACCACCTCCTTCAGCATCTGATTCAACTTCCTTTGAGGTTGGGCAAGAGGTTAGGCATTTTCTTCTAGATTTATTCTATGCATGCAAATAGCTGGGATTAGGCCTTTGATGTCTTCAATAGAGTACCCTATGGATTTTCTTTAGAGCTTGAGTTCATTCAACAATTTCTCTTATTGATCATCTATCGAGGTAGAATTAATAATCATTAGATTCCTCTCCTCACTATCCAGGAATTCATATTTTAACCCTTTAGGGTGATGCTTTAGTTCTAATTTGGGCTTGGGTGATTCCTTTTCCTCAAGAGTCTTCTATAGGGAGGTGTACTTTACAGTCTCATAGTGTTCATCTTCTTCATCACTATAGTCTTCATGTGGTTGATTCAAATAATCAAGAAGCTCAAAAACTTTAGGATCTCCAACATTTGGGTCAAGATTGTTCAATGCCCTCATGAGTGGATCATTATAGCATTATCCTATTAGACCTCTTCACAAAACTAGTTTTAGTTGTCCATGACATAACACTCAAAGAGAGATGGTTCTCTCATGGAGTCTTGAACATGAAAATCAATGTGACCATTTCCTACCTTGATGGTAATGATCCCAGCTTCAACATCCATCAAAGTTCTCCTAATGGAGGGGAATGGTCCTCTGAAAATCATTGGGAATGTCAGATCGTCCACTGTATCAATCATGACCATGTCACATGGTATAGAAAATTGTCCCAATTGGATGGGGACGTCCTCTACTATCCCTATTGGTTTAGTGAAAGAATTATTTGATAACTCGATTTGGATTCCTGTCTTGACCATGTTTGTCAGTCCTAGCCTATGAGATAATGTGAGAGTCATGAGTCTAATACTTTCTCCAAGGTCTTCCATCCCTTGCCTTACTTTGTTATCTCCAATGTTGAATGGGAACGTGAAGGCCCCATGATCTGTTTGCTTAATAGGCATCTTTTCCTGAACAAAGGTGTTGGACATCTTTGTGGGTCAGACAATTTTGACATGATCTCCTCGCCTTATGCTGGTAAATCTTTGAAGAACTTTGAATGTGTCGACATCTCTTCAATGGCATCCAAAAAGCTGACATCTAAGTCTTCCAAGAACTTCTTGTATTTTTCATCAAATGTGCCTTGATCAACTTCTAAGGGAAGGGAGTCCTTGGTGAATAAGGATCCATACCAATTAAGATTTCTTCATTTGTGTTTGGTCTCTTCTCCTTAACTTGTTTCTTTCTTTTACCCTTTTCTTTCACCTTTACCTTTTTGGCAGACACCTCTACTTTAGGTTCTTTGCCTATGGCAGGTTCGGGTTGGGATTCAGTAGTAGGATTACTTTCTTGGATGGTCTTGCATGTCAGGTCTTTTTGAACTTTTTCGAAGCAAAGATTAGCCATTTTTGCACTTTAAGTGTTCAAAGGTAACCTTCCTTGAGGGTTCTTTATCAGTTCTGACAGCTGCACTAGTTGTTGATCAATTTATTTTTGGTGAGTATGCATGTCATCCATCATAGCTGTTATGCCCTATAGTTGGGTCCACATTTTATTTAATACATTAGTGTTTGTTATAGAACTCTCAGTTAGCTTCTCATTCATCAATGATTGTATCTTCATGAATTCAAAAAGTTCAGACATCATATCTAGTTGATTGGTGTTTTTGTCCTAACCTTGGTCTTTACTTGTCCCACTTGAATTTATATTTTGGTTGTGGTGTTGACCTTGGTAGTTGTTCATATTTGGTTGGTAAGTCATGTTTTGGATGAACATTGATGAACCTCCACCTCTATAGAAGCCTAGCGGTTTTATAGGTGAGTTGCTTAGTTGGTAACTATTTTCAACGACATCCTTGTTTGTGTAGAAGAAACTGGGATGGTCTAGTCTCTTGAATTTAGCATAAGATACAAATTTATTCCTTCTTCATCACTATCCTCCTCGAGTTGGGTATAGACCTAGTTGTCTATTCCATGTCTCCCTTCCCCACAGATAAAAAATTTCATCACCTTTTTCACTTTGCTCTTTCCCTTGCTTGTAGAATCCTTTAGTTGTTTCACATCTAAAGCAATCATCTGAATTTGCATAGTTATGGTCTCTAGAGCTTTATACTTGATAGTAGTACCTTCATAACATACCTTCATTGATGTTCCTCTATCATAATCCTGACCAGCCTGTAAGGCTTCCATGTTATCAATGATCCTCATAGTTTTCTTTGGGTTGTTACTGAGGAAGTCGCTTCTTGTAGCAGCATTTAGCGAAGTGATTTTTGTTGAAGTAAGCCCATTGTAGAAGGCAGTGATGAGAAATCCCTTATTGTAGTTATGGTGAGGTAACTCCCTCTGATACTCTTGGAATTTTCTTAGGCCTCATACAAGTTCTTTCTTGGCTTCTGTACGAACTCAGTGATCTTGTGCCTGTTTCGTAGAGTTTTCTCAATTGGGTACAATTTGGTGACAAAAGTGTCAGCCACGGGTGCCCATCCATTAATGGCTTTTTCAGGTAGAACAAGGTACCATGATAGAGCTTTGTCCCTCAATGATAAGTTAAATCCCTTAGAGTATATTACCACATGTGGCACCCTATTAATATTGATGGTGTCACATATATTCTAAATGCATCAAAGTGATGGTAAGGTTTCTGGTCACGGGAATTTCCCCCAATGGTTTTGTTCCAGATCATGAGATGACTAATGGATTGAGTTCAAAGTTTGGAGCATTGAACCTAGGAATTATGGTTGGGCAGTTGGATTCATTTTCCCAAGTAGCGGCCAACTCACAAAGGGAAGGGCCTCCATCATCATTGTTATCGTCATCATTGTTGTTATCATTGTTGTTGTTCCTATTGTTATCGTTTTTTTGTTGTTGTTATTTCTTCCATTTCTCCTTTATCTATTATGACACCATTCACCACAACATTCTTCCTCATGCTCTTCTTCACATTCCTCCTCATCATGTTCTTCTTCATCTTCTTCCTCATCACGTTCTTCCTTGTAATCTCCTTCACGTTTGTTGTTAAGGTCTTCAACCCTTGTGTTGCGATTGACTCCCTGGTGTCCTACCCTACAAGGAGGCATGGTCCTTGTAGTTCTTAGAGATTAATATCTAGTTCACTCTAGCTACCTAAAATAAGTCACACAGTCGAGTTAGGAACTGGACGTGTGATACAACGTATTTAAGATAGTCAAAGTAATCAGATTTAGAGTGTGCAATTGAGTCAAGTGATAGACTTGAGGCACATGTGTATGCTAAGTAGACTTGGATTCTTAAAAGTACTGATTTCCTTATCGCCGTCAATGGCAAAAAAATGTTGACCGGCCTAAATCACATGTCCAAAAGGAGAAGATGTAGAGTAACTAGACTTTTAAATTTATATTCTGACATTCAGGCCCCCACAACTATAATAAGGGGTCTGATGTAGTAAATCATGGTTGATCCACAGGGACAAGGTTGGTATCTATTAAGAATGGAGAGCCTTGACTTAGTTACACCAAAAAAAGAGTGAGATAAAGCTTTGTATTCCTTATGGAACAATGATATTCCAACAAACAAATATGAAAGTAAAAGCAATGGAAACAAACCAAAACATAAACTAAAACATCAAGAAAGTCAAAAAATAAGATATAAAATATGGATGAGGAAACTTGGATGTGGTTTCACCACCTAAGGTCCCTCACCAACATATAATACTCACATGCATTGTATACCCTTAGCAAGTTTACAAGCAATCATCATAGATGTCCATTCCCTCCTCTCTCGAGCTTAGGACAGATAGATTATGAGGTTGTCTCTCTCTCTCGAGATGTAAAACAAACAATCACAATAAAACCATATGACCATTAGCTTAAGAATTCCAACATTATCATGCATTCATGCAACTCCATAACACTTAGATATGGTTAATACTACTATTTCGAGGTACTAACAATCAAACAACACAAGATGGTAGCTAACCATACAAGTTAGGCATTAAGACCAACAATTATGGATATAAACATTGCTAAGAGAATATATTCAATGGATATAGGCATTTACATGTTGGGAGATCCTTAGAGGCTAAGCCCAACCAAAGCTATATGTTTATCCACTCATGGTGGTGAGCAACATTACAGATTTACAAATATAATGAGACATGGAGGTGGATGATGAAATGGAAGAAAGGGGTGAAAGAGGATGAATATCTTTAGAGAAGAAGAAGGGGGATACACCAATAGTAACCAAGGATGTTCAAGGTTAATGGATTCTCAAATCTAAATCTGGTGTTGATGTCAAACATGGTTGATCCTTCTCTCTCAAAGGAATACAGAGGTGCTTGGTGATGGAAGAGGTACACTATCCCCTTCAGACTCTCATCTTTGGATATCTTAGACTGAAGGCATAATGGGAATCGATGGTAAGGTAGTTGTGCAGTGCAACAACACTTTGTCTTCCCTCACACATAGTGACCACTTCAATGATTGAGGTGGTCAGCTATTTAATATAGGAATAGGTTGTGGAGAAGTAGTTCCATCGGGAACTGAGGTGCAAGCTCGACTGTCACCGAGGATTTAGTCTAATTGGTCATTGAGGATACAGATTTGCTTCGATCGCTGGGTATGCAAGCACATTGGTCATCGATGATGTTGAGTCTCAGCATTCGTCTATGATGTCAGGTTTCATTATTCTCTAAGACTATTGGCTAATTAGGTTCCAATGATGTAAGACCAATGATCTCTTAAGATGCTCATTCAACAATCATTGATGGTGTAGGCCCATCAATCTCCAAACCTTCTAGGATCCAGTCTTGTGATTTTTTGTGTAAATATAATAAGGAAAGATAATTAGGTAGTTACTCTAAAAAATCCAAAGCCAGTGGATTTATCAAAACAAATCATTGTTAATTTGATAGTGTGACGGTAAAATAGGCACTCAAAAATCCACAAAATGGGATGTTATCAACACTCAATGGCAACTACACCAATTTGGCATTCCCTTCTGCAACTACCAAAGTCAGGATCCCCAACCTCTAGTATGACACCAACATTGTCATTCAAACAACCTATGGTGCAGAAGATGCACTAATGTTTCACATGCTAGGTTTATGGGCATTGTACATAACAACTATTATAGATACCAAGGAGGATGACTTTGAGTATGAGGATGTTTTCCTAGTAGTGATCCTACACTACTGTAGAAAAAGGATATTAAGTCGGTTATTTTTGGTATTTTGCATCGGTTTCAAATCGACGGCCAAGTGGGCGACGATAAAACTCAAATATTTTTTTGATAAAGCAGATCGAAGAAACAAGGTTTATGCTGACGGTTCTTAATTAGGGAACAACCGATGATGTAACTCATAGTGGGCAACATATTGTGGTCTGATTTGAACTTTCTCGTCAGTTTTCAAGAAAAAGATGACATCGACAATATTTCCTTGTTGGTGGTATGATGACAAATAATTGATGTCAAATTATCTTATGTCAATTTCATCAGTGAATGAATGGTGAAATTTTGGGTGTATGACGTCAGTTGTTTGTATAGAACTGATGAAGAATGTGTATGTAGTGAATTATTCCCAAATAATCGACAATAAATGTGTATGTTTTTTTTCTATAATAGGTCTACAAACCTAATGTCTATCCTACTAGCATGTCTGGAGCCTTGTTCTTCATAATTGAATGTTCTGAAGAACATCGGGCTCTCTACAAGCATCTTGTCTCAACAGCAGACCGACACACCTACAAGAAAAAGATAAAATTATACAAGCCACATTGTATTATTTTTTTTCCAATTCAAATTGCACACAAATTCATGAACTCACAACTCAATTGTTTCCATCTTAGTCACACTTCAAATTCATACATATATGCATTAACAAACATCATTATTTTCCTCATATATCACATTCAAATTCACACACACATACACATAACACTCAATTCACCCTCACAAAATACATATCAACATCAGTTGCCATCTTAAATTTTAAGTCACAATGTGACATATCAACATTCGATTCACATTCACAAATTACATATAAAAAATCTGACATCAAAGTTTGAAATACCAAAAATATCAATTAGTCGTTAAATTTTTTGTTCAAATCCACATTTTCGATGAAGCAGGCTTCCTACTGTTCATGTTGGTCATTCAGCTGCTCCAACGTATAGGGTTCAGTCTTCTCAAAAACCTACAAAGAGAATGAGACTTGTAATTAGATTTGATTGTTTGTAATGAGACTACTTCATTGATATGATCTAAGACTACTAACTTAAATTCTCTATACATTTGATTTGTTCCATGTGATTGACAATCACCTGCATATACAACATCATGTAATATGCTCATGCATATCATTGTCTTGTATAGGGACCTGTAGGTTTACAATTACACCAATAAATGTAATCAAGTAGAGTTGGTCATATATTATGCAATTGGAATGAGAAGACTATACACCAACACTAGTCCAAGTTACTGATTTATTTTTCTTATCTACCTTTCCTCTGCAATCATGGAATGCTTTCACACCCCTATAAGTTAAATTAACATATACGTTGTATTATTAAATTACCATTATGATACAAACATTAACAGAGAGAATGGGCACCGAGAAACTATATGGATGCTTGAACCACAAATTTCATTGGGTGTCCCACATTTTTTGACATTTTTTCACCTGAAGGATCAAACACATACACCCTCCAAGTCTCAAGACCAATCACTATCAATTGCCAGTGCATACCTCTGAGTTAATAGAAGGCAAATAAAATAGACCAAATATTGCAACAAAATTGTATTCATAGGTTAGACATATAAACAACAAAGCCAAAAACTTAATATTGAAGGGGGATAAGATCACGTGCTTGGAAGCACCAAAATACTACATCATAGTAGTCACATATTATTTGACACCAATCAGATCTCTAATTGCACCGCTAATCAATGATGGCATTAGTAATCCCATATTTGCTATTCTGAAGTCTCAAGTTGTGTAATACAAATGACTTAAATATATTATATAATCAATACTCAAATTTATATGTAGGAAACAATTAAACAATTTTCACATATAAGGGGGTATTCACACTCACTATATCTAAAGTTCTATCATTGATGTGTTCAGCCAATCATACTTAAATACCTCAAAAACATCTATCAACACTATAATATTATCCCGCTATACACCTACCATATCCTCTCCAAGGCTTATCACAATGGTATATGTTTGATCTATAATGTCTAACCATCATGTCAACGTCTGACACTGAGGGTCGAAGGAGTCAAACAACTCCTCAGAATAAAATGAGGGGCGGAGGATTCAAAACTTTAGGAGGCTTCTTAGTTGTTGGAGGTTGCATGCATGTATTTTAATATTAGCTTTCTATTATTTTATTTAAGTTCCAATATACATTTTTCATACTTAAACAAATATAATGAGTCATTTGGGCCACCTATTAAAGCCTCCATCTACCTCTATGACTGCGGTTGCATCTGGGTGCTCGTATGGGAGACACATGTCCCTCATTCATGGGAAGACATGTATGGTTCTCACACGATAGTGATCACTGGGAAGGGGAACACCATGAACCACATCAGCTACATCAACCTCGACATCTGCCACGATGCTTCCTACTGGTTTGTCAACAACAAGATGACATTTTATGGCCACCTACATTTTTATGAAGCACAAAATTTAATTTGACAAGCATAAATATTAACTTGAAGGATTATTTTATCATAAGGAAATATAAATTGACTTGAATTGAATCTTACCCAGCTAGGTCATGTGGGTCTAAAGGACTACTCCCAATGCACTCTATGGGTGAGTGATGAATCGATTCTATGATTGAAGGAGAATCCAGCTTATGCATCACCTGAGAAGCTATATATTTCTCCAAGGTTGCATCTATAATTCTCTGTATGTACTCTACATCCACTTCTCCTTTATTGGCTTGGTTACACTTATGATGGGATGCGCCAAAAAATATTTTATCCCATACCCAGCTCTAATGCCCCTAACACATCCAAGATGATCTTCTATCCCTAGATCAACTATCAATTCATCATGTATACCGTGAGGGGTGAACATTTCCTCCTTTTCTTGGGAAGCCATCTCCAATTAATTATCATAAAAAATAGACTAATCATTAAAAGTCAACAATCCGGTGAAAAAAGAACATGTTCAATTATTGTGAAACCAAGAAATTTACCATTTTATTTGTCGCCTCCTATGTTGCTTGGATGGGGATTTCTTGATCTTTGTTTCTCCTCACATCTATCCACTCAATATAGAGAGGTGCCCTTCTAGAAGCATTAGAAGACTCGGCAGTAGAAGGAGTAGAAGTAGGAGGCCCTTGTTGTTTCCCTTGCTCTTGATCTAGCTCTCTGTATTTCCCTTCCTCTACTCCATGCTCTTGTTTTCATTGTAGCTCTTTCTCTCATTGTAGCAGCTCTCTCAATAGGTGGTGTCTCCAATAACCACCTGAATCCAACTGGTGGTTGTGCACGTTATTGTCATGCCTCTCTTTTTGAGTGATGTAAATGTATTGATTAATTAATACAAGTGATATTATTAAGTAACCATAAGAAATCATAAAAATGTAACTAATTCAATACCTGGAACACATTTCTTGTTCTACGCTAAACAAACTCCATCTTGATTAATATAGTTCCATTTACGCTAGGGTTCCTTCTTGTCTCCAAAGACATAGTCTCTTGTGAGGATTGCCTACCAATATCTTTGTCTTCTCCCAATGATGTACATCACAGATTTGCGATGCAGCTTTTCATCAAGTTCATACCGGCCCTAAAAAGGTTCAACATGCAATACTATATAGACATGTTAAAAGAAAGAATAGGAAAAAGACTATAAAAATATAACTTCATTTATCTCACCTCTGACTCCCTCTAGATGAGGTCTTTCTGGACCATACTTGCTTGTCTCCAATCCTCAACAAGGAGATTGACTTTGCTTTGAGCAAGGACCCCATAATAGCTAACAAACTCTTTAGTAAGTGGTGTGTCGACTTCATTGAATTCAACGATGCTCTTCCTCCCTTACCTATTTGCGGCATCTTTCATCACAATTATCCCTCTAACTCCCTTACATTTTGGAGGGAGAGCACTATCAACACCTTGTTCAGGATGCTCAGCATCCTCACGCTCATGATCATTGTGCTCCTGGTCAAATGCCATTTGTAAAAACAAAAGTAAGCAAACAAAAAGTCAGATCACGTAACAAAAGTCAGATCACATATAAAAAAGCACCACTGTAAAAACTCAGATCACATATGAACTAATAAACATGTTACCTAACGCAAAAAAAAAGTCATATCACATATGAATAAATAAGCATGTTACATAATGCAAAAAAAAGTTAGATCACATATGGGTTGTATACCTTAAACTAATATCCCTACTATGTGATCTTCTTGTGTATAGTCATCAATGTTAGATTAAACATTTGCACTTGGTAAGACAACATAAAATGTACTAGAGTCATCATACTTGTCAAAGTTCTCTTCTTCATCAGTGGGATTTGAACTGAACTGTCTTTTCCCATGAAGAACAATAGACCAATTTTCTTTTGAAGGATCGTTGATATAGAATAGCTATTTTGAATGTGATGCCATGATGAAGGGTTAATCTTTCTCGTCTATCCACTCAAAATTCACTATTGTGAAACTGAGTTTGTCAACTACAACCCCTTTATTGTTATCAGCCCATTTACACCTAAATAACGAAACTCTAAACCCTATTTAGTCAATTTCCCATATAACATCTTTCTTTCATGTGGACTCTTATCCTTGACACTAGAAAAATATAATGAAGATGCATGAAGGGTAACCCCACTATTTTGGACTACACTTTTATCATCTTGACATTTTTTGTAGTATGAAAACCCATTTATGTCAAACCCTTCATAAGATGTAATGTGGAGCGTTATCTTATACGCGAGCCATTTGATAGTTTCTATAACATTATATGGTGTTTGATATAGTTGATTGAATACTATTTCATTTCTCAAATGAAGACCAGTAAACTGGAAAAAGACGGTGCCAAAGGGGAGAGTCAACACCACAACTACTAGGTAACTATGGTGCTTTCTATCCCCAACAACAGTGCCAGAAAGCTTGGTGCATTATTTCACACACTTGGGATCTTTCGAATTTATCAAGCCCTAAACAAGGTTCACTCACAATACCAAAATGTGTACCCACAAACGCACAGGCTCATGTCATAGTATAGGTGAGAGACAAGAAAAGGGGTCAATCCATAGGGAGAGAGGAGGCACCAGAGATAGGTCAGTGTGGGCTACATTCCTAATGTAGAGAGTAGGGTTTTTAAGGTTTAAATGTGATTTTGGTTAATTACTCTAATGTTCCAAGAAATTAAAGTAAAGAAGGAAACTAGATTATTAAAAACCTTAAATTATCCTAAACAAGTTAATACTAAGAAGCAAGGCAAGACAATTATCTAAGAAAGAGCAAG
Source organism: Alisma plantago-aquatica (assembly GCA_963693085.1). Classification (NCBI taxonomy): domain Eukaryota; kingdom Viridiplantae; phylum Streptophyta; class Magnoliopsida; order Alismatales; family Alismataceae; genus Alisma; species Alisma plantago-aquatica. Next base: position 887,102,211 of record OY856414.1, on the reverse strand, counting down.
AGACTACACTACACTACAAATTAAGTACCCAGAGCAATTAAAGACCTGAGTTACAATTAACTAACAAGATCAAAACTATCAAGATCAAAAGAGCACTAGCTACTCAAGAAAATCCTATCTAGCAATAACTGAGCAATTGACCACAAGGCAATGAAAACAACCAAGTATACTAGCATGAACATGCTAAGTTAACAAGATGAGTTTTAGCAATGATAAAGGTAGGTGGGCTGTTTGGGAATGACACTAAGATTTCAACTGGGGGAAAGATAGATCAAGCAAGCTTAATTATTCATCTAGATTACTTAAACCAAACAACTAGTCAAATGCTAACAAATCACCCTACACTATTAGTTATCCTAAGGTATAGGTGAGATTTCACTAGGATTTGACTAATCTAGGTTTCCAACATAGGGTTGCGTAGTAGTTTGGAGCTAAAGGTAGAATCGGGGGGTAGAGGTGAGAGTGTTTCACCCAACATTACTCACCACCTATCTTTTATCAAACTCCTAGAAAATTTCACCAATAAACCCTATACTAGCTACTCAGATCACACACCTAGGAGTAGGAGAAGGACTATATGTAGGGGAATATGGGGTTCTATCTAGGGATCCACTAATTGGACCTAGGAGCAATTCCCAAGATAGCCCCACATATTCTATATTCTCCTAGACTTAGGTGGATTCAAGCACACAAACACAAGCAATTTATATTTTTAGATACAAACCAAAAGTAGAGACATGGGAAATGAGATATAAATAGCAAGCAATTATCATAGAATGAAATGATAGAGTTTACAAATTATCTTCCCCCAACATGGTATCAAAGTGCATTTTTTCCTCAAACAGCCCACCACAAGGGTCTTACATGCTCATAATTACACAAAAGAGTAAAGAAAAGAGAAGAAAGAGGTAGAAATCCATAGAGCTCATGGAAGACCCTTCTCCTTCACATCCTAGTAGCTATATAATGTAGGACCTCCCTCCAAGAAATGAAATGGCATGAGAAGGTAGGGGATTATGGTGAAAAATCCTAGAAAGCTAAGGTTTTGGGGGGGGAATGGAAGGTGGAAGGTAGGTGAGGGTCTTCTATGGAAGGAAGGGAGAAATGAATGTTAGAGTGTCTAAGGAGTAGGTCAAGAGTCTCTAACCTTGTGTTGTGGCCTCCCCCTATGTATATATAGGTGGTGGGGAGGCACTAGGCTAAGTGGGGGTAGAAGTGGAAATGCAGTGGAAAAATTGGGTAGGGTTTGGTGGTCAACACGGCTGTTTGATGTGCCACGACCATGGTGGGGGTTTAGTGGCACCGTCATGAGGGGATGATATGGGTGTGTGGAGGTATGCTATGAGGTGGGGACAAATGCATGGAGTTGCCATGGCCGTGGTGGGTGCCACGATCATGGTGGAGGGAGGGTACCATGACCATCTTGCTTTTCTTTCTCATCTTGTCTTAAGCTTGCCACAGTCGTGGCGATCACCATGGGCGAGGTGGCCTTCATGGTCTATGATCGTGCTTATGGCCACGACTGTGGCCATTCATGTGTATTTTGAGTTAGGTTTCTGTTGGTTCTTGGGATGTTTCCCCACGGTCGTGGCGTGGCGCCACAGGGGTGTTGGAGGGCTTCATCCATGGTTGTATTGTCTTCAGTAGACATGACCATTTTGGTTCTCCACGGCCATGGTCATTCATGTAAAAATCTTGCAACTTAACGATGACTTTTTGGGTCATTTCCCCACGGTCGTGGTGATGTAGCACGGTCGAGGTAGGGGCCCACATTGCTTATCTTGGCTCCAAACTTCTTCAAATAACTTCCTTTTGCTCTAGACCAATTCTTGTACATCCAAGGCATGCTCAGGGAAGATTTAGATCCATATACCTCCTTTGCATCCAATGCATGCACAAGTGCCCTGAAAAACATGCAAAAAGCAAACATAAATGCATTTGATAAAATAGTTCTTATTGAGGAGAATAACTTGTAATATATAATGTTTAGGTGTGATTATAATGCAAAAGGACACAAGATGAAGCCCTAAAATAGGGTTGCATCAAATACTTATTTTTCAAACCACCTAATAAATGTATGATTATGATCTCTAGCAAGCTACATTGTATAGGCTCGAGGATACACTACTACAGAAACAACATTCAGTGTCGCTTTTCTGGGCGTCGGTTCTTTAGAAAAACCGACGCCTACACTATTAGACGTCGGTTATTTAGGCAAACCGACGTCTATATTCGAAGACCAGCCAGACATGGGTACCGCTTTGAATACAACGTCAGTTTTTATTAACAAACCGACGCCTAAAGTCGCCCGCGAAATCCAATTTTCGAGCAAAAAAAATAGTGTCACTTTCAGCGTCGGTTATGTAGATAGAAACCGACGCCTATGAGCGATGAAAATTTGCGCGAAAAGTGTCACTTTCAGCGTCGGTTAACCTTTTATAACCGACGTTGAAAGTGGTTCCCGCCAAACAATTTCGTGAAAATATTGTCCAATTGGACGTCGGTTGGTTCAAACAACCGATGCTAAAGAGGTTTAGGCGTCGGTTGTTTGAAACAAACGACGTTGTTTGGGAACTTAATATCCCACGATCGCCCGACTCTTCCCCTTTCTTCTGTTTCATTGCGAGATGATTTCCCTTTTCTTCTCTGTTGTCGCCCGACCACGCTGTTGATTTCTCCTCCACGAAAGCTCCTTCTTCCTCCACGACAGCGTTGTCGCGCCGCCGGCGCACCCCCTTCTCCGCTGCCACTGTTGCTGCCTTCTTCCCCTTCTCCGCGCCCCCTTCTCCGCAGCCACTGCTGCTCCTTGGTCTGCCTTCCCTACCACCTGGAGCTCGCCGCCACACCGCCTTCCTCCTTGCCGCCACCCGCTGACGCCTCTGCTCCTTGCCGCTGACGTCGCTGCTCCTTGGTCTGTCTGCCCTACCGCCTGGAGCTCGCCGGCCACCGCTACACCTGCCTGCCCTGCCGCATGGAGCTTGCCGGTCACCGCCACCACTGCTGGGAGGTCAGTTGTTGTTGCTCGCCTAATATTTCATCTACATCTTGGTTTCACCACTTCTTTCACTGAGAACTGAGAAGAATGGCCTACCACGGCCGTGCTGGGCAGCACGGCCGTTCTGGGCAGCACGGCCGTTCTGGGCAGCACGGCCGTTCTGGACAGCGTGGCCGTGCTGCCCAGCACGGCCGTGGTAGGCCAACACAGCCACGGCCGTGTTTGATTTGATTTAAACCCTAATTTGATTTAAATCCATTCTAGCATGCTAATTTGATTTGATTAAACCCAAAACATTGATGAAACCCTAACATCAATTGTGATGAAACCCTAACATGTACATATCTATTATTGTGTTTGTTGGCCTAGAAACCCGTCTAAGATTGACTCATTAGGAGTAAATCTTGGATAGTCCTCGGTTTGGGACTGTTCTTGAACACCTAATCTCACTTAGGATGTAAGTGTATAATGTGTATTGGGTTTTTGAGAAAATTTCGGTAGCATTTCCCCGTTTGTTCTCTAAGTACATATGTACTTAGAGAACAGTGGGGAAATGCTGCCGAAATTTTCTAGAAAACCCAATACACATTATACACTTACTAGTGAGATTAGGTGTTCAAGGATGGGATAGGTGGTACACATTTATTATATACAAGAATGACATCACATGTGTTTGTTGGCCTAGAAAGTGAACAATCATTGTTCTTTATATTACTTGTACATTGGTATAAATTAGAATGAACAATCACTAAATTATATACTATTTATATAAAGTCCGACTTCATTGTACATATCTATTATTGTGTTTGTTGGCCTAGAAACCCGTCCAAGATTGACTCATTAGGAGTAAATCTTGGATAGTCCCCGGTTTGGGACTGTTCTTGAACACCTAATCTCACTTAGGATGTAAGTGTATAATGTGTATTGGGTTTTCGAGAAAATTCCGGCAGCATTTCCCCGTTTGTTCTCTAAGTACATATGTACTTAGAGAACAGCGGGGAAATGCTGCCGAAATTTTCCCGAAAACCCAATACACATTATACACTTACTAGTGAGATTAGGTGTTCAAGGATGGGATAGGTGGTACACATTTATTATATATAAGAATGACATCAAATGTGTTTGTTGGCCTAGAAACCCGTCCAAGATTGACTCATTAGGAGTAAATCTTGGATAGTCCCCGGTTTGGGACTGTTCTTGAACACCTAATCTCACTTAGGATGTAAGTGTATAATGTGTATTGCGTTTTCGAGAAAATTTCGGCAGCATTTCCCCGTTTGTTCTCTAAGTACATATGTACTTAGAGAACAGCGGGGAAATGCTGCCGAAATTTTCTTGAAAACCCAATACACATTATACACTTACTAGTGAGATTAAGTGTTCAAGGATGGGATAGGTGGTACACATTTATTATATATAAGAATGACATCACATTATACACTTAGGATGTAAGTGTATACCCTAATCTTTTCCTAATATATACTTGCTTCCTAATATATACTTGTTTTCTCTGATCATAGAATGGATAGATCATGGATGTCCATTCGTAATCGTTGCACCCTAGAGTTTATATCTGGTCTTGATCAGTTTATTAGATTTGCCGAGGAACATAGGAAAAAACCTACAGATAGGTTCTACTGTCCATGTAGGCATTGCGGTAACAACTTGAAAGTCAACACTGGTGAGGAAATCAAAAGTCATGTCATGTGCAACGGGATTGTACAAGGCTATACAGAATGGCACTGGCATGGAGAGATTTCAAAATCGAAACTAGTAGATGTCGATAGCAGTGCTTGGGTGGAAGAAGAAATTGCCTCCGATGACGTAATTGTGAACGAACCAGTTCCAGCAGACATCGTTGATGCGATGCTGGATAGTTGTAGGGTAGAGCACACCGATCCACCTCCTATCTTTAGAAACATTGTGCATGATGCTGAGATACCGTTATACACAGGTTGTGCTAAGTTTACAAAGCTTAGCGCTGTGTTGAGGTTGTATAAGTTGAAAGCTAACAATAGATGGAGCGACAAAAGCTTCACTTCATTGTTGACTTTGTTGAAAGAAATGCTTCCTGAAGGAAACGAGCTGCCAATCTCAACATACCAGGTAAAGAAAATGTTGTGCCCAATGGGAATGGAGGCCAAGAAGATACACGCATGCCCGAATGATTGTGTATTATTTCAAAAGGACTATGTAGATTTGAAAGATTGTCCAAAATGTGGTGCGTCAAGGTATAAATTGACGACTTCGGGGGAGTCTAAAACTGGTTCTCCTGCCAAGGTGTTGTGGTATCTACCTATAATATCACGGTTTCAACGCTTGTTTGCAAATCCGAAAGATGCGAAGAATTTGAGGTAGCATGCAGATGTTAAGAAAAATAATGATGGGATCCTACGACATGCGTCTGATTCCCCACAGTGGAAGAAGATTGATCTATTGTACCCCAAATTTGGTGAAGAAGATAGGAATCTAAGACTTGGGCTTTGTACAGATGGGATGAATCCGTACGGGACACTGAGTAGCCAACATAGCACTTGGCCAGTCATGCTTGTTATATACAATCTTCCTCCCTGGATGTGTATGAAAAATAAGTACGTTATGTTGTCGTTGTTGATATCGGGCCCTAAACAACCTGGAAATGATATCGATGTTTATCTTGAACCTTTGATTGATGACTTAAAGAAACTTTGGGCTGAAGGTGTGATGACCTATGATGCTTCAGCAAGAGAGACATTTCGTTTGCACGCTATGTTGTTTTGCACTGTTAATGACTTTCCAGCATATGGGAATTTGTCTGGATATAGTGTCAAAGGAGCTAAAGCGTGTCCTATATGTGAAGAAAACACTGATTCAATAAGACTAAAACATGGCGGCAAGACTGTATATCTTGGCCATAGAAGGTTTCTTTCAAAATTACATCCGTATCGTAGGAAGCGCAAAGCATTCAATGGATGGAATGATGAACGGAGTGCACCTAAACCTATACCAGGGGATGTTGGTTATGCAAGAGTAAAAGACATTGTCAATGAATTTGGTAAGAAATCACAATGTAGTATGGCCACACGGAGTGACAATTCTTCATTCAAGAAGAAGTCAATATTTTGGGATCTTCCTTATTGGAGTTCTTTGACAGTCAGGCATTGTATCGATGTAATGCACGTTGAGAAAAATGTCTGTGATAGCATCATTGGTACTCTGTTAAATATACCAGGTAAGACTAAAGATGGGATAAAATCTAGACTGGACCTACGTGAAATGGGAATAAGGTCAGAATTAACAGAATTATGTGAAATGGGTAATAAAAGAACATACTTACCTCCCGCTTGTTACACGTTGTCTAGAAAGGAGAAGAAAACTTTTTGTGAATGCTTGGTAAATGTTAAGGTGCCACATGGTTACTCATCCAACATCCGTAGATTGGTATCAATGAAAGATCTGAAGTTGATAGGTCTTAAATCTCATGATTGTCACACTCTAATGCAACAAATATTGCCCGTGGCAATTCGATCTATATTGCCGAAGCATGTAAGGTTTGCAATTACCAGACTTTGTTTCTTTTTCAACAGTCTATGCAGCAAAGTTATTGACCCTGATACTCTCGATAATTTGCAAAGAGAAGTGGTTGTTACCCTATGTCAGCTTGAGATGTATTTCCCTCCTTCATTCTTTGATATCATGGTACATCTTGTTGTCCACTTGACTAGGGAAGTGAAAATGTTGGGACCAGTTTTCTTGCATTGGATGTATCCCTTTGAACGATACATGAGCGTATTTAAAGGTGATGTTCAAAACCGTTATCGGCCTGAAGGGAGTATTATTGAAGGTTATGTGGCGAGAGAGGTTATGGATTTTTGCAATGACTTTCTCAGTGGTAATGACACTCCTGATAATGACAAGAATATTGAGGAGGGCAAAGGAATTTTGGGATCACGGGTGAAAGTAATCAGCCGTGAGCAGTTGGAACAAGCTCACTTGTATATTTTACACAATATGGACGAAGTGAGTGTTTATATCGAGGAACATACCAATTTCATAAAGAGACAACATCCTCGAGCAAGTTCAATGTGGCTTGCTAGAGAGCATAATAAGACTTTTACTAAGTGGTTTGAAGATAAAGTCTTACATCAACTATCTCAAACACCAAATGATATTACAGAAACTATCAAATGCCTCGCCTTTAAACCAAAACCGAATGTTATGTCTTATGAAGGGTTTGACATTAATGGATTCGCATATTACACAAAGCACCAAGATGATAAGAGTGTCGTCCAAAATAGTGGGGTCACTCTTCAAGCTTCGACTATGTACTTTGCAAGTGCAAAGGATAAGAGTCAACATGAAGCTAAAATGTCATATTACGGTGTCATTGAAGACATTTGGGAGTTTGACTACATAGATTTCAAAATTCCGCTCTTTAAATTTAATTGGGTTGATAACACCAAAGGAGTTATAGTGGATGAATTGGGTTTCACTTTGGTGAACTTTGAAAAGATTGGCGAGAAGGGTGAACCATTCATATTCACATCACTGGCGAAACAAATATTCTATATCGATGATCATGCAAATGATAAATGGTCGGTTGTTCTTCATGGTAAAAGACAGTTCATTGAAGATCCTATAGATGAAGAAGAGTACTATGATAAGTATGATGACTCCAGTCCATTCTCAGTTGGGTTGCCAACTCCACAAAATATTGAAGCTAATGATGACTTATATGTGCGCGGAGATCACAATGAAGGATTGTTAATTGATAAAAGATCACAATTTTAGAGACATGTATGTTTATACAAATGCTAAATGTTTGCCTTTTTCTAGTTAATACAAATGCTAAATGTTTGCCTTTTTCTAGTTAATACAAATGCTAAATGTTTGCCTTTTTAATGACATTTTCAGATGGCTGACCATGATGAGCATGATGTCCATGATGAGCATGAAGTCCTGATGAGCATGCTGTCCATGACGAGCATGGCGAGGATACCAATGTAAGTTCTAAAAACATATCATGTATTTCTATAAAATTCATTATCTTCTAGTTATGTCATATATCTTATATTTCTATATTGGGCTAATTAAGTGTGTTTATTTTTGTCAAATTTTAGGTTGATGATGCACATGTACCCACTGAAGCACTGGAGCAACTTGATGCGCAGCACCAAACACTTAACAAGAAAAGGGGCATCACTCTGTTGAAGAAGTTAATAGCGCTTAGTGGCAGTGGATCCAAATTGGTTGTGGAGTTTGATAATGGAGGAAATGCAATTGGAGTGAACCGCAATAATTTTGTAAACTATCTTGGGTGTACCACTCGGAGCCATTGTGGTGTTAAGTATGATAATTGGCATAAAGTTCCTCAGGGGAAAAAAGACTTGATATGGAAGGATTTATGCATGAGTTATTATTATTTGCAATTCTATTTTGTAGATTACAAATTCTATTATTTTCAATTCTATTTTGGATACTAGCTAATAACATTTCTATTTTACAGAATCTGTTTGCATTGGATGAGAAGTTGCATCGTAAAAGTGTGATGCAACGCACTGGAAAGATGCTTAGGAATTATAGGACAAATCTGAACAGAGAATACATAAAAGAGGGTGATAAGAAAAAGAAGTCAGCCCTTGAACAATGGAACTTCTTGGACAAAGAAGATTGGGACAATTTTGTTGCTTCAAGAAAATCTGAAGAATTCAAGGTATTAGGTGTCACTCCCAATTTAATTAATATACATTGTATTCACCTATTCAAGATTAACATTTAGTGATACTAACCAAATCATTAATGTGCATACTAACTAGGCCCTCAGTGATGCACAAAAAGCAAGGCGTGCACTGAATGTGTATGACCACACTATGGGTCCAAAAGGCTATGCAAGTGTTCGCCAAAGACTACATGCGGAGTCTGCAGCTACTCAGGAGTCTGCTCCTACTCGGGAGTCTGCCACACCCATGCCTCGCCATGATATCTGGATAGCTGGGAGGCAAAACAAGAAGGGTGAAATAAAGAAGCCCGTAACTGCTGAGGCGGCTGCGAAAATGGTAAAATACAACTCTTAGAGCAATCGTTTGAATATTGATTATTTGTGGTGTTAACTTACCAATTTCTGTTGATGGTGATTAGCGGGAGCTGCACGAGCAGAGGAAACAAGGCACGTTCATCCCTTAGGGCACAAGGGATGAATTGACAGTTGCTCTGGGTAACCCAGAGCATCCTCGACGTGTTAGGGGTGCAGGCGCTGGTGTGGGCATCAAAGCATTCTTTGGGCCATCCCAGCGCAAACCCAGAGCGGGACTTTCTCAAGAAGAGGTAACCTATTCTTTTTTTAGAATGTTACTGCAAAAGGAAATTCAATAATAAGAAGCTAATGTTTCTTTTATCCATGTATAGGAGAATAAGAGAGTCGAGGATATAGTTGCTAAGAAGGTAAACGATGTAGTTGCTGAGAAGGTCAAGGAAGAATTGATGCGGTGGCAGGCATCTCAGGCTTCCAATCAGCCTATGACGACCCACTCTTCTCCTGATGCACAGACTGCGAGTAATCCTGGAGACCCATCGCCTAACATGTCTGATGTAAGTATTGTTTATGACATTGTAGCTAGTCTTTTCAAGATGATATGTTTTCAAGATGATATGTATATATGTATAACATTCTTTACGTAAATTTGTAGGCATTGAAGCCATGCCGCTTAAGAATACAAGACTATGTTGTTGCAGAGGCGCAGGCTTACCCGTCCCTTCCTGGGGAAAGGTTTCACAGGACTCCAATGCCACAGGGCTACGTTCGTGTGGGCCCATTACGTGTGTTACCCGATTGGAGGGAAGCTACATTGCCATATCCCCACCCGGATATTGATACAATTGCTGAGGCAGAAGGCGGGGTCATATTGTGGCCCAAAGCAGATGTCGTCTACACTACTGAAATTGTAAGATAAATTTACATTGATTTAGACTGTTAATGTGTATATATGATGTCAACTGATCTGAAATTATATATACATGTTAAAAAGAAGACACCAGGAGCACCTAGGCCTCCACCTCCACTTCCCGCATTACCAACTTGGGTTCCAACTGACCTAACATACCCGTTAGGTCCTACTTGTAGGGGAATGGCATGTTGGCTACGGGCACATAATATACATTGCCTGATAATTGTTTCTTTAGATGCAGATTATGCAGGTCAATCATACGATAGCTCTTTATTTATACAAGATATTATTGAGTTGTTTATATATGATTGGCTGAATACATCAATGATAGAGACATTGATAAGGTGAGATCTTATTTATACATCTATATACCTTGTGTAAGATCCAGTGATCTGGTTTCTTATATATTAATGCATACGTAATACAAGTTTTGCAGCTACTTAGTCGAAGATCATTGCAAACAATTTGCATTTGATCATGTGGGATTTTTGATTCCATCATTGATTAGTATGGTAGCTAAAGACCCTGATAATGTTCAACAATACTGTATAGATGCTTTTACAATTTTTGGTCAGCAAAAGAAGACGATAATAATAGCTCCATTCAATGTCAAGTAAGTTTACTTTATTTATAATTTGGACTTAAGAAAATTCCATTTTTATTGTGCATTTTGAGTTATTAATTGTTAACTTTTTTACCTCTAGCGGTAAACATTGGGAGTTACTAGTTATTGTCCCCGGGACATTCACTGTTTATTATCTAGATCCCGCGGGAAGTACATTAAACACTAAAATTGGACACGTAATGAGAATGCCATTATTCTGGTGAGAAATATTTCATTTTTGTATCTGTTAATATCTGTTATTACATTACTATTTACTTATGTAATTTACTGTGTTATATTAACATGTAGGGGTTTAGATGCATTCAAAAAGGCTGGAGGAACGGTCCCAAGGAAAAAGAACCAGCCAATAAATTGGCAGAACGTACAAGTAAGTTCCCGACTCCAATGTATATATTATTGATGTGAATTGTGCTTAGTTGTATTATTTTGTATGTTTCAATTTATAGTGCGCTACACAAGACAATGGTTGGGCATGCGCATACTATGTGATGTGATTTATGTAGATGATTATCAAACATGCCGCATTGGACATCGATACCATACATGAGGTATTATATATAGTCTCATTAGTTAGTATGAAATATATCAATCTTATTTTTATATTATTAGTTATATATACATCATTCTCTTTGCAGGTGTTTAAAATTGACAACACTATAGGTAAACACTTAAAAAATATACATGCTCCATATACGATGGAAGCATTAAATGAAATAAGAGAAGAATGGGCAAAAGCCATACAAGCAGTGGCAACTGTAAGATATAATTGGGATGTTGATAGCGATAATGAATGATACTTTGTAAATGAATATTTCTGAATGTTAATACATGTATTTGAATGTTTCTATATGTGTGAATGTGAGAATTGAATTGATGTCTGAATGTATCTACTTGTGTGAAATTTTCCTTGGGACTTTTGCAGGTTTATGGCCTGTTTGTAGGCTGATATCAATGGATGTCGTAAACTTGCAGTTCAGAAAACTGAACTGTAGGTTCTCATCCTACTGACCAGCCACAGCAGGCCTGCAAACTGATATGGAAAAAAAATAGATATAGGCGTCGGTTATTTACAGAAAACCGTCAGCAAAGACCTACATCGTCGGGTTTCTGACCAAAACTGACGCCTAATGTGGCAACAGCCGTACTGGAAATGGCGTCGGCTGTTCGTGTCAAACCGACGCCTATTTAACATATAGGCGTCAGTCTTTTAGTAGATAACTGATGCCAAATTGATTCGCGCCACAGAAAACAGCGTCATCTAGGACACTTTTTGTGTCGGTTACCAAGTAAACACCGACACTATAGTCCATATAGGCGTCGGTCTTTTAGTAGATAACCGACGCAGAATGTGTCCTAGATGACGTCATTTTCTGTGGCGCGAACCCTTTTGGCATTGGTTATCTACTAAAAGACCGACGCCTATATGTTAAATAGGCGTCGGTTAAAAAATCGACACCGAAGTGTTCGACCTTTAGCGGCGCCCACATAGGCATCGCTCAGAAACCGACGCCAAAGAGGGTTAAACAACCGACGCCAAAGGCTGTTTCTGTAGTAGTGATAACTTCTCTTGATCTCGTTGGTGTGTTCGATGATAGAATTACCCACATCGTCAATGTAAAATATACAAATATGCTTGTTCCTACTGCCCACAACTGAAATTTATCTATCCTTCCCCAAAATACCTTTTCCATAATAAACATCAGGGTTCATGGCATTAGTAGTAATTTTATTGCTACTCAAAAATTCATTACAAAAGTCCATAAACTCCCTAGCAATATATCCCTCAATGATACTCCCTTTGGGACGACAATGGTTCTGAACATCACCTGTAAAAACACTCATGTACCGTTGTAAAGGATACATCCAATGCAAGAAAAATGGTCCCAACACTATCACTTCCCTAGTCAAATGGACAACTATATGTACCATGATTTCAAAGAATGAAGGGGGAAAATATTGCTTAAGTTGACATAGGGTAACGACCAATTTTCTTTACAACAACTTAGAATCTCAGAATTAATTCCTTTTCTACATAGAGTGTTGAATAAGAATAAAATCTTAGTGATTGCAAACCTTGCATGCTTAGGAAGGATAGATCAAATAGTGACATGCAATATATGTTTCATTAGAATGTGAAAATTATGAGATTTAAGACCTATCAGCTTCAGATCCTTCATTTATACCAATCTATGGATATTGGTTGAGTATCCATGTGGTACCTTAACATTACGCAAGCACTCACAAAAATTTCTCTTCTCCTTTGTAGACAAGGTGTAACAAGCAGGAGATAGATATGTACAGAGACCTTTGGTAACTTCTTTTGGTAATTCTTTCCTTATACCCATTTCATGTAGGTCTATTTTAGATTTGATGCCATCTTTAGTATTACCAGGTATATTCAACAGAGTGCCAATAATGCTATCATAAACATTATTCTCAACATTCATGACATCGATACAATGTCGAACTGTCATAGAATTCCAATAAGGAAGATCCCAGAATATCACCCTCTTCTTGAATAAATACTTTTCACATATGGGGGTAGTACCTGATCTCTTACCAAAATGATGAACAATGTTGTTTATTCTTTCATAAACATCCTCCCCTAACATATATTTAGGGGCACTCCATTCCTCAATTGATCCATTGAATGTTTTTCACTACTTTCGATAAGGATGCACATTTGGTAAAAACATTCGATGACCAAGATATATAGTCTTACCACCATGTTTCAGTCTGATAGAATCTATATTTTTTGGACATATAGGACATGCCTTGGATCCTTTCACTTTGTAGCCATACAAGTTCCCATAAGTAAGAAAGTCATTAATAGTGCAAAACAACATAGCACATAAATTAAACATCTCTTAGAGCAAAGCATCATAAGTCATCACACCTTCTCCCCATAGTTTTCTTAGGTCATCAATCAGAAGTTCAAGGTAAACATTAATATCATTTCCAGGTTGTTTGCGTCTTGATATCAGTAATGACAACATGACATAGTTATTGTTCATACACAACAACAGAGGAAGATTGTATACAATAAGCATGACAGGCCAAGTACTATGTTGGCTACTTAATGTTCCATATTGATTCATTCCATCTGTACAAAGTCCAAGTCTTAAATTTGTGGCTTCTTTTCCAAATTCAGGATACAATAAATCATTCTTCTTCCATTATTGGGAATCAGGTGCATGTTGTAGCATGACATCATTATTTTTCTTTAACTCTGCATGCCAAGATAAATTGTGTGCATCTATGGCATTAGCAAACAAGCGTTGAAATTAGGGTATTATAGGAAGATACCACATCACCTTGGCAGGAGACTCAATTTTGGTCTTAATTGATGTCATCCTTTTGTACCTAGATGCCACACATTTTGGACATTCTTTCGGATTGATATAGTCCTTTTGAAATAACACATAGTCATTTGGGCATGCATGTATCTTCTTAGCCTCCATTTCCATTGGGCACAACATATTTTTTGTTGCGTATGTTGAGATTGGAAGCTCGTTGCCTTCAGGGAGAATATCTTTTAACAAAGTCAATAGAGAAGTGAAGCTTTTGCTGGTCCATCTATTGTTAGCCTTCAAAGTATACAATCTCAACACAGTGCTCAACTTCATAAACTTAGTACAACCAAAGTATAATGGTTTCTCAGCATCACACACAACATTTCTATATAAGGGAGGTGGGTATGTAACATTTACCTTACAAGTGTCTAGCATCGCATCGACTATGTCTATCAGAATTGATTTTTTCTCATCAACATCGTCATCCATTTCTTCTTGGACACAACTACCACTACCCACATATGTTGATCTCATACTAGGAATCTCTCCATACCAGTACCCTTCTGTATAGCCCTACACAATTCCATTACACATGACATGATCTTTGATTGTGTCAACAATGTCAACTTTCATATTGTTGCTACAATTCCTACAGGGGAAATAAAACCTATCTCCAAGTTATTTTCTATGTTCCTCTACAAATCTTACAAACTCATAGAGACCATTAATAAACCATGGAGTGCAGAAATTTGGTTTTGATATCCATGACTGATCCAATTCTATATGATCAGATGGGAGACGAGTAGCTCATCAGGTTCTAGATAGTAAGTTAATTTTAGGAAAAAAAATATGTTTCAATAATTGATCCCTAATCATCTAGTAGAATTTAGACTCATGAATATGTACCCATTCCTGAGCACTTCATCTCACTAGTAAGTCTATAATGTGTGTTCAACTTCAATAAATTTTGGAAGCATTTCCCCGCAGTTCTCCAAGTACACTAATGTAGATGGGAAAATACCCACCTACATATGTACCCAGAGAACAAAGGGGAAATGTTGTCAAAACTTATTCAAATCGAACACACATTATAAACTTACATCCTAAGTGAGATGAAGTGCTCAAGAATAGTCCCAAATTGGGTCCTATCCAAGGTTTACTCTGAATGAGTAAATATCGGACGGGTTTCTAAGCCAACTACACAGTTTAGAAATTAAGGCTTTGAATATAGGGTTTACAAACTATATTTTATAGATTAAGAATTCACAAATTAGGGTTTTTACATATTTGAATTCACAAGTTAGGGTTTATTCACATATTAGTTTCAATATCTCAAACTAGGTCATGCATGTTCATTACCATCTTACATCATACAACATGAATTCATAGAGACTTAGTGTGACACATCATAGTTGAATCAAGGATTGAATTATTCAAATATTTACATAAAAATGGGAAATCATATGATTTGAGTAAGATAGTCAACATAAACATTGACATTGTCAATTCAAGTAAATTTTGAGTCATTTTTCATGCAAGTGTAATCATTACAACATAGATGAGATCCAAGTATTTAGGTCCCACAAACATCTTAAATATATTTATTTGATTGCATAATGTAGCATGAATCATTAATAAATACACAGTTATATATATGCATTTTCATCATAATCATACAATTCATCACAATCTAATAAATTTTCATCATAATTCAATATGATTTTTATTAATTTCACAAAAATAGGGTACCTAGTTATTTCCATCTCCCTTCCCCCTCTCCTCCTTTCTCCTCTCATCTCCTTCCCCTGTCATAGTATGATTTCTTCTCAAATATGAGAAGAAAACATATTTGGGAAGGGGAAGGACAGGAGAGGAGGAAGGAGGAAGAGGGAAAGGGAGATGGAGATAGAGGAGGTAAGAGAAGAATAAGAAAGGAGAGGATACCTATGGTGATAGAGGAGGAAGAGTAGGAGCGGTCGACAGGCAGAAGAGGATGAACTAGTGTAGGCAGAGGAGGATGAACTGGTGGAGGAGGATGAATCGGGAAGTGGAAGTGCAAAGGTGGCAAGGCAGAGGAGCACCAGGTGTTGGAGGAATCGATAGGTTAGCAACAGTAGTGGTGGCCAGTAGGATGAGGAGTGCGGAGGCATGGAGGCGTTGAGGCAACAAGGCAGATGAGCACCAGAGGTCACGCGAGAATCTCCTGAGGGCCTAATTGCAGTGAACTCTAGTAGGGAAAGAGAGAGAAAGGGTTTCTCTTGGGGTTAATTAATCTATATACTGTTGATTATTCCAAAGATCGACACACTAGAGTTTAGGCCATCCATTTTGGATGAAAAAATGCTGGCATAAACACAAGTTTTCTCAGAGGTTTCTAACAAACATCGACACCTAATCTCACAACCCATCGACACGTACTATATCGGTTATGTTAAGAATAACCGACGCCAAACATCAAGTGGAGGCAGGAAAATTTTCACGGGACACATGGTGCACATATCTTTTTTGTCGATATTTGTGGGGAAAACTGACAAGAAACACCAATTATTTTCCATGGTATAGATGGTGCATGCACCTATTTATCCTGTAGGTTTATTATAATGAAACCAACAATATAGATTTTTCGGAGGCAAATGAAAAGCCCGTAAAAATTTTGTATGAAATTTTATTTTTTTGGGTGATATATAATGTTGGTTTATATGATGAGCGACCGACGACAAAAAGAAAATGCATCCCATGTTTTCTCAGTTGGTCAATCCACGACGGTTGTTTACTTATAACCGATGCCATAGATATGACTGTTAGTTTTCCTTGAAAAAATAACTAACGCTATATCCCCATTTTGTAGTAGTACTAGTGATGAGGAGGAAGGCCTAAGAAAACCCCCCTACTTATCCTTGGTAATGAGGGTCTTGATCCTGATATGGGTCTCTCTTCTTTGTTTTATTCTTACATAGAGTATGAGGACCTCATATGTACTCTTCCTATTGATAATGGTTGGACAAACTCAACCTGTTGACCGAGCCACTTCCTCAGCCTTACCACTTGTGTTGGTTTGACAACACCATCCACCATGTGACACAACATTGCTTGGTCCCCTTTTCATATCATAAAGTCTATAAGGATGTTGTATAACATGATTTATCTCCCCTACAGGTGGCCCATATTGTGCTAGGTCGTCCTTGGCAGTAATATAGACACGTCCTTTAAGAAAGATTCCATAACATCTACTGATTCTGCATGATGACATTGTTTCAAGTGGATCCTCGCACGATGTTCTCTGCTTGAGCAAGTGTTCACTAATATACCTCCAAAAATCATGTGGCAAGGCGTTTTGGAGCCCAAAGCTAACTCAGCGGTGGCTCATTTATTGAAACCTAGATCACTGAGGCCTTCCAATCTCTGGACTCGCTATTAATCCCCTGTTGCATAGCATCAGGGAGTTGATGAGGGATGTAGTCCTCTTAATTCAATATATTTTGTGTTATTTTTACATGTACATACCTAAGTATAATTTATCTAGTTACATGCACTTCGTTGCAAATTTAAATGTTTTAGTTTTAATTTTATTATTTTTTGGGCAACATATAGAATTGCTACAAGTATAGAGCTTCATGTATTTTAGTGTAATTACTAGCCTTTAGTGTAATTACTAGCCTTGGGGCTTGTCCCAAGTAGTTGAATATGAATTGAAATATGAATATATCATTTTCCTCATGATCTTCTTCTTCCTCAATGGGCTCTAAATCAAAATAAATGCAATTGAATTCAATATCTTATCCATTCAGCCGGCGAGCAGTAGCTCAGGTGGTCGCAGCACGGGGCCCCACATGAAGGGTCACGTGTTCGAATCCCCGTGTAGTTCAAAATTATTTCTCCTGTAGTGCAGCCAGCCTCTGTGTGACTTAATGGGCTACGCTCCTTATGGGATGGGGTTGAGCTCTCCAGGTTGGGCTCGGCGCAAGCCTTACGAGTCTCATGGGTTACCAAAAAATATCTTCTCCATTCATTGGTTTTTGAAGAGAGGTACAAAGGCAATCAAATTTCCTATGTGAATTGGATGTGAATGTTTTATTTATGGATAATTTCATTGGGAAAGTTATGTAAAGTTCTTATAAAAAGATCAACTATATGAGAACTACACTTAAGTCCAAAAAAAGTTTTTTTAGAAATAAGAGGAAAATGGACGAAATGAGTGAAAAATTAAGGAGTAAATCTGATAAATTCCATCATTAGCGAGAGAACCGCATTAGTCATGATTGTTGATCGAAATACTAAAAATAGGTGTCAACAATGTGATACCTTATTTTTTCACATTTATTAAGGTATGACTCAAGCAATAAATGTGATCATTTGACCATATATGTAACCTTTTATTCAAAAGATATTTTGAAATTTCATCTATATTTTCTTCTATGTGAAATTTGGGAGTGGAATCACAAATCGGGTACAATGTGCCACTTATTTTCTTTCTTTAGCATATTTATATAATAGGAAAATGGTTCTTTGTGGTATTATAGTCTACTTCCTCCAGAGTTCCATTAATTGTAATTTTGGTATTAGTAGTAGATCAATAGAGGGTTTTGGCAATAGATATATAACAATTTTGCAAGGGGTTTATAAAAGATATATCCACATTCTTTTTCCCTAATATTGGCTTATTCACAACTATCTACCAAGGCTTCATCACTTAATGAAGAAATAAAAATTAATGTCAGGATACAATGAATTATAACATGGTTGAAAAGAATTTTGGAGATTCCTTTTACTCTAAATAAGTTATTACAATTTTCAAATTACAATTGCATATCGTCTATATCTATTAGGAGTATATGTTTGGATACTACCAATATAACCTCATTTACCTTTAAGTAAAAATGAAGTCATTATTTATAAACTTGTGTTAATTGGTGTGTGTGATTAGAATGAATCTTATCAATACTACTCAATGTTGATTAATATGTCTACTCAATTGATTATGTAGATTGATGGTTCAATTTTGTTACATTCTACCCTATGGTACCCACTCGAATAAAGGGAAATAGTAATTATTTTTTCAACTTATGTTCAAGTCACAAAGAATGGTTTATATATTTCTTAAAAGTCAAAAACTTCTGAACATGCAACTAACACATATTATGATGTCTTTTTGCAATATCAAATTCATTTAGACCTAAATTGATAACTGCAACATGGATATGAATAAATCATATTTCAAAACTATTTATTTTGTTTTAGCTTTTACCTTAGGAATCTATATAAGTTCTGTTAAAAAATTATAGTAGTTTAGATTTACCTTTTTAGAATATTTATAACTAGATTTTTATCTATTTATAAAGATATCTTATTGATTTTTCATAGTTTCTTTCCTACATGCAATCATTTTAGTAGAAATAATAAATTGTGCCCCATAAAATCAAAATTTCAAATCACTAGAATGGAAGTGAGACATTCATATTTGTATTACCATTACTAATCTATTCAATTATAGTTCATAATATAAAATATTACATTTATGTGAACTTCTAGGGTAAAATTATATCATTTTTAGTTTGAATATATCTAAATTTCTCACTACCTTGCAAAAGTCTGAATAATGTATAAGTTGTAGTTACTATGAACAATTGTTGTTTTGAGATATATGCCAATAACATATTAAAAATATATAATCTACTAAACATGAACCAAGTCATTTGTGCACGTGAGTGACATGTGTGCTTTTACTACTTTTTTAAGAATGTAGGTTTATGTTTCGATATAATATCATGCAAATACAAAATGAATCAATACAACATATGGGGAACATTTGTGCTTATCAATAAGAACGACATATAATATACAAGTTGTCCGCCATAATACATATATGTGTTTATAAATAAGAGCAATATATGGGCAGCACCTCTTACGGTGCAGTTTGGGCCTTGGGTCTTGAAGTTGGAGCAAACTTGACTGGAGTGGCCCGCTACTAGAAGCAGTGTAACACAGACACACACCTGCCTCCAGCTGTGGGTCTCACTGCAAATCCTAAGCCCAACAAATCCACTAATTCTGGCCGGAGCTATAAGCTGGGGATCACGAAAATGTTCGAAAAGATGATGTTTTCGTTTGGTGCCGTCTCTGTTCCCTTGTTACACAAAAGGAATCGTCACAGTGTCCACTCTAACCTTCCCCGAAAGCAGTTTCCTTTCCGGCCGCTTGCTTGTCCGACCGAGGGCAACATCCTACACACTGCCTCGCTTGACAAAGTGCAAAGGGAGCCACTGCTCACGACTTTAGTAACCGAAGTAGAAGAAGACACATCCGGCAATTCAGGAAAAATTCTATACATAACACCCCACGTACCCGATCACCTACCCGGACATCGGGACCAGCTCCTGCTCCCACCAGCTGCTGCGCCAGCCCACTGCCACGCCCACTAACTTCTGCTGCCGCATGCACAATTAAATAGATATATGCACCAGCGATTCCGCATATTTTTACATGCAAAAAGGATGCATGAAATAATTATCTCACCACCTGCTCCATGCAACAGTCATGCAAATGGCAGATATCAATCCACTATAGCTTACAAAAAAATCTATTGCATATTTATCCCCACTGCAGATTACGTAAGTACTGTACCTACAATAAATACATATACATTCACAAATGAATTTGAGAGGTACTGTACTTATATTTGACAAACTGGGTTGAAAATTAATAATTGGGTACAATACTTATAGATGCATTTTATAGTTGATTATAGACCAGATGTGCACTACATTTTTGTAAAAAAATTATGTCCAGGCGAAAAATATTATTATTGGATTCCGTAGGTACTGTCCTTATGCTTCCAGATCAGTTATACAATTATGCTTGATTTTGTAATTTGTTAAGTACTATACTTATGTTTGGTTTTATAATTTGGTAAGTATTGTACTTATGTTTGAAAAAATTGAGTTGGAATTAACAAGTGGGTACTGTACTTATTTTGCATGGATTCCGTAGATCTGTATTTATGTCCAGATGACAAATGTTACTACTGGATTTCGTAGGTACTGTACTTATGCTTCCAGATTAATGTTGTTATTGGATTCCGTATGTACTGTACTAATACGGGAATGCAGATGGGTGGATTAGAACGTGAGAGAATACTTACAATAGAAAAAACGAATTAATACACTTTGCATTGACTTTACATGACTATTAATACTTTTGAGAGAATAGTGGCGAGACATAATGTTGCATGGACTTTGAATGAGTATTAATACAAAGACAACTGCAAATGATGCAGATATATTTTTCTAAAAAACGGGTGGGAACCCGAGGGTAAGGGGACTGTGTGTAGCATAACTCAATTCAGTGACTACCGTGGCCATCCCGCAGGGCAGGGCTGCATGCTCTGCTTCTAAGCATTCTGTTGGGAGTCGGTCAGAGTTGATGGTATGACTACGGGCAGCACACATCTATCATCACCTCGATAAACGAAGTCAGCTTCGTCTACAAGCATCCATCGGATCGAGATGATGGTGTGAATGGTCTGAACGGAAGGGCGAATTTTTCGAGCGGTGCCGCAGAGCTTTCTGTTAGAAGTTATTATGCCAATCCTCATGCGCGTAGGTGGTACTTTACAAATGTCACGCGTCGTCTGTCGTCGTGGTACAACTAACAAGAAGTAGCTTAGGCTCGTATGCCTGGTAGGCCCAATAGACATGGTTAAAGTATAACTACGATTGGGGACAGGAAGCAAGACGAAACGAGCTACGCTGGTGAGCAGAACAAGGTCTTCGTCCATAAAAAAAGGGGTCTTCGTCCCTACCTGCGTTCTGTTAGCAGACTACCCGATATCTGCCTCATTTCGAGCACAGGTTATAGATGTGGTGTTGAGGAGGAGATGTCTGTTAGCAGACTACGTGATATCTGCCTTGCTTTGAGCACAGGTTGCAGATGTGGTGTTCAGGAGCACATCACAATTTTTGTCTGATCGAGCATACGCCTGGGTGGTTTGGTGGGTGTTGGGGGTTAATTAGATTGGATCATAAATATGGGTACAAATAAAGAAGAATAAGAACCCCAACTTAATGTGGTTTATTAATACTTTTATCCAATCTAATCCACATGTCTATGATTGGTTATAGTCAATCAGATATATGCATTCAGCTTGTATCTCATTGGATATGAATCTCATGTACACCCAAGAACGGGACATGTCCGACCACATATCCGTTTACATACTAGAATAATACAACACACATATGACTAGATGATAGAACATACTCGACATGATATGTTGATTTCTTACACGATTTGATACAAGTCATATCGAGTTAGTAAAAAAGTATAATTGGTCATAAACACTCTTGTGAGCATAAAATTCACCTTATAACTTTATATTGCGAAAAGTTACAAGAGACCACAAACCATTCCTGAGAACCTTGAGTCTCGAGTCCAAGGCTTGATCCTAAACCGGCCCAAAATGGCGTGGAGTATGTGTGCATGTGCATGTATGTAAAATCCTTGTGTCCTCATATAGTATGTGTGAACACTTGTCCCTACCCCTCCCATATAGAGCGGTTGGTTCCAACTTACACACTTAAAGACTCCATGCCACACTACATTCTCCACTATACTACAAAATTGATGCTACTATCAGGCGTTAAGTGATGCTCAGATATAATAGTCCTCAACAGAGTCTAACTGTATAAAAGTTCTCACTAGAAAAGTTATCCAATTATGCTTACATTCTTTTTTTTTGTCAACTAAAATTCCTTTCTTCTTTTCTTATATTTTGTAAAAGATTATTGATGAGTGTCGTTTTGCTCACCATACACTATGAAAAGTTCTAGAGTTTAGTCTTAAAGTAGTAAGGTACCAAATCCCAAAGGACGACAAAAGGTTGAAATTCAAATCGATTGTGAGAGAGCAAAAAAGTAAAATCCATTTTGTCAAGGTTGATGTATGCTAAGAATAAAAATAAAGTAGGGGGATAAAAAATCAAGATCAAATAATAAAAAGGATTGGGGGTCGGGGGATCACCACCAATAACCGTGCTTCTTTTCAACAAGTTGATTCCTGAAAATCAATAACCAAATTAGGACTACGTGAGCACAAATTTCACAAAGATTGGACATCCTACAAAAATGTTGGTCCCGACATTTGCAGACCATCATCCAATCACCTGACATATCTCTGTTTGAGGTCTCATCGAGAAATACATGAATCCTAAACCAACATTCAAGTTTATGGGTTGGCTGATCACGTCGACATAGACTATAACAAACAAGTTAAACAACCAAAAGGATCAAGAAATTTATTAGTGAGTCTCGTCAAGAAATCGTGAGTTCTTTCTTATGGGAACTCGGGGTCTCGGTGCCCCACACAAGAGTATATTCCTTTTAATTGAAGAACACGTACAAGATTAGATGGATGAAGTGATGACAAACACAATCAAGTGATTGTAGTTTTTTTCTTGTAGAGATCCATGGTCACATCACTCCACAAGAATATATCAACTCATCCAAGAATCACATAGAATGGATGGAAAACATCTTTTTATTAAAATAACTGAAATCAATTACATTGAAATAAATTCGGCTATGGGCTAGCCCCCATTCCCCATAGTGGAACTACTCATACATACTTTAAAGAAGAGAAGTAAAACCTAGATAATAAGGAATGTAAACTAAAATTAATGAGATCCAATGTGATACAAGATGTGGTCTACAATTAAAAACTAGATTCCCATTTTCTTTGTAGTTCCCCCTTCTTTTATAGGAGAAAAGAGGGGGGGCTATAGGAATGACTTTTGGAAGAGGCTAGATTTCCTCATCTTTGATATCAATCGGTCAATTACAATTAATAGCTTGCTTCAGCCCAAAGTCACATTGCTCAAACCTTGACTTCATTGATGATTTTATTGTTTCAACATTTTACCAATCTTTGTTTGAATTCTTTTTACCACATAAAGCCAAATGGAATTTGCCAACTTTTCCAGTCAAAGAAGTAAAGTTTTACAATATTAATTGTCTGCCCACAAATGGAGAGATTTATTAAGTTGTCTTCTTTAATATTTGACCATGTGACTCTCATTGATGTTGATTCCCAAAATGACAAAATGATCGGCTCACAAGGCCAGCCAACCAGACGGAAATCTGTGAATATACATTTTTCATATTGAGCATTCCATTTTCCTTCCTAACACATTTTTGCATTAAATTCCACCATAGGATGTAGAAGTTATAATCTTTTAATGTGGATTATATATATTAGGACTGCTGGAAATTGCAAATATATTCCAAGAGTATTTAATCATTAGAGTTATTGAGCCATTTTCCTATAAAATCTATGCACACGTAATTCGAACTCCAACAAAAGAGAAAGAATCTAGAATAATACAAATAGTTCTAAAATTACAAAAATAATCAAAAAAATAGTCCTAAAAAGATATCTAAAAGATGTAAATAAAAAGAATAAATACACATTTATTAAATTCCTTAGACTTGAATATTTTCTTGTCCCCAAGCAACAAAGAATGACAAATGATTCCAATGTGTACAAATGACATATTTTTCTCACTCTAATAGCATTACTTTGATCTTAACCTCCTTATATTGGCCCAGTGATAAAATCTCCTAGAATCACAAAATACAAAATTCAACATTCTCTATTAAAACAAATTTTAAAACTTATTTCTATCTCAAGATGTTGTGAGTAAACGTGCTTTATCTACCTTTTATTTTGATACTCCCACATTTATTTGTAAGATTTGCACATGAAAATGGATGAATGAGGTAAGGAAGAAGATGATCCCTCCTTTGTTCAACTTGGGATCTTTTTTTATTCTTGTACTACAATTACATTAACCACATTTTTTGATGTGCACTTTGGCATCTTTTGGTGGTACGCTCCTATTAAATTATTGAGGGGTATGGAAGAATTTTGAAGAGGGGGATGATTATGCCACCCCGGACTTGGGGTTTGGCATATAGTGGTTTTGATATTTGTGAGGAGAAGGGTGGAAGGGGTTGTTCAATGCATCTTATTCTTTTTTCAAGGAGTGTCATTGTATTGGTTCATCTTTTCATGTCATCACATTATACAAAAGATACGATAAGCTACTCAACAGTTCAAAATAGAAAAAAATATATTTGATTCTTATCAATGCAATAAGGCTTGCCAATATTTCTGAGGAGTAGTGCTAATTTAAGATCATAGGTGACATGGTGAGTTCTAATCATGGTAGTTTGTAAAATAATTTGTAAGGAAGATTTACTACATTTAGAAGGAAGGGGTGTATATGTGGGCTCTGATCTCTAAAACACAAGATAAACGTAGCGGAAGCGGTTCGATTAACAGCGTAATACGAAAAATCACGATAAATTAAAACCTTTCGAAAATGAGATCTCGAAAACTTGAAACTCCTTTCATAAAAGTAAGATGAACTGTTTACATCTCTGATAAATCACTTCTCGAGTGATTATATACATCATGATACAAAGTATCAAGACTTCAAAATTCTCAGATCAACAAACTCCTAGGACCTGAGTGTACAGAGATGACATAAGACTATTCTATCTACAAGACTAGACAGCACAATGTTTCCACCTGAAATCACTGCTGCTCCTGGTTTTGCCGATGCTACTGCTGTCCACCTGCAGATCGGTTCCTTCGACCTCGACGTCCACCTAAAGGTAGAAATCTACGGGGTGAGACAATTTTAAATAATTGTCCCAGCGAGAGTTATAACTCTCCGCCAGAAACTTTGTTAAAAGCAATCAAAGGAATATTATGAGCAGGTAACTTTAGATTATTCACAGCAGGCTTGATAACAATTACTCATCTTTATCAAGGAATATGAAGAACATGTATGCTAATACTTAAACAGGATATTAAATGCAAGCAATGTAATATCAATCAATGTTCCTCATAATTCAACCTAAGTAGTTATGCTACGCAGTTGATTATGTTTTACAAACATCATTATGCCCTGCGGAGATGAGTATATCGCTCATGCTCCAACCGATCACTAGTAAGTCGCATCGGTATCATACTAGGTCATCGAAAGAGTCAGATTCTCGTGACCTTCAACTACCTCAGTCAGAATGAGGATAAACATGCAGGACATCTAGTGTCTCTGCTAATATAGCTCACCAGGGTATTCTGGTACTTCGCTATTAGAGTCACAGTGGCATTCTGCACTCTCTTCGATATCGAAAGATTTCATGTTTATCTCTCATCGATGCGGTATAAAAGATTCCCTTGGGAGAATAGTGTTACATCATACCGATATAAACATATAGTGAAGGGTTGATGGATTAAGATACATCCACATCAACTCCTATACTAGGATGTAAGGATATACACATCCATATTCCCCCACATACTCTAAAGTATGTGATCCAGGAGTTCCCTTAGGAAAACCTGTTTCACCATCATTTAAACTCTGACAATGATGGATCTATGATCACAACTCTACATGATATGATTAAACTTGGTTATTAGGTACATTTCAGTATTCTTTTAGCATCATACATGTTTCCAAACATTCAAGTACTAAACATGGCTATAACAGAAAAATACTAAATGTAACAGGTATTACTCATATCGGTTATCAGATGGATATCAATTCTTAATCATTTTATCACTATGATTTAGGAACATGGGTGCTCACACCCTTATATCATCATAACACTTGCTATCAAATGACATGTCAGCATCAAGTCATCTATTAGCATGACCTTGATGTCATTCATGGCCCTTAAGGCATATCAGTTTCATATGATGCCACTTGCATCTAGGCAACATAGTTATTTCTGTTCATAAGCTATTGACATGCTTTCAATGAATATGATGTCATGATCCTTACCTGGATATGATTATTCTCTTATAAGAACCTGCATGATTAATTCAATTGATAATAATCAACAATTCATAATCAGATCAGCAGTCAATAAGACAGAATTAACCCTTCAATTCAAAGGTTATACTTTTATGTCCTTACAAAGGGTAAGATTCCCTTGTTTACATCATTTAGGGTTATTCACCCCTTTCATTATGATTGGGAATAATAATTCCTCATCTCATATCTTGATCATACAATTCATGCTTAAAGGAATAACATGAGTTTAGAGTTTATTGTTCATTTTAACATATTACTATGAACTAGGGTTTACTATTCACATTACTCATGATTACCCTAGAATTAGGGTTTACTATTCACATTACTCATGATTACCCTAAAATTAGGGTTTACTATTCACATTACTCATGATTACCCTAGAATTAGGGTTTACTATTCACATTACTCATGATTACCCTAGAATTAGGGTTTACTATTCACATTACTCATGATTACCCTAAAACTAGGGTTTACTATTCATATTACTCATGATTACCCTAAAACTAGGGTTTACTATTCACATTACTCATGATTACCCTAGAATTAGGGTTTACTATTCACATCATAGTGAAATGAGCTCATAGTATCATCATGAATGAGAAACATCATCATTGATGCTTTCAAATTAG
The DNA here is from genome assembly GCA_963693085.1 of Alisma plantago-aquatica. NCBI lineage: Eukaryota > Viridiplantae > Streptophyta > Magnoliopsida > Alismatales > Alismataceae > Alisma > Alisma plantago-aquatica. The sequence continues at coordinate 887,074,869 of OY856414.1, read as the reverse complement.
GTTAGGACTCATCAATTATCTTAATTAGGGTTTTCATGATCTCTCATAAGTGGATCATGCCCTAATCCTGCATATTCATATACATTGAAGGTACTTTATTTGAGTTTTAACCATAAATGGTACTTTCTCTCTCTCCTTACTAATAGATGGTGATTATATCACTCTAGATAGGGTTGGTTTAAGTCCTCATTGATTAACATAAACCAAATCACCACTGTCATGTCATTAGGGTTTGAATAAAACAAGGTATCCTTTAATTGAACCCATTTAAGCTTTAAACGAGAGTGAACCCATTTGAGCTTAAACGAGTGTGAACCCATTTGAGCTTAAACGGGTGTGAACCCATTTGAGCTTAAACGAGTGTGAACCCACTTGAGCTTAAACGAGTGTGAACCCACTTGAGCTTAAACGAGTGTGAACCCACTTGAGTTCAAACGAGTGTGAACCCACTTGAGTTCAAACGGTTGCAAACCGTTTAGACCTATTGGTCCAAGATCGTTTAATAAAGTTAGATAAGGTCCAACATAGGTATTAACACCCTTCATCTTCAACCTTGAAACCAAGGTCTGTTCTTCATGAAAAAGCTTGCAAGAGTGCAAAGAAAGATGGGGAAGAAGAAGAACTAACTATTATTTGCAAGAATCAAAGTATGCATAACAAAGCAAGGTGTAGAGTTATAAAACCCGCCTCAAACATTGTTCCTAGAACTCCAAGCTTCCAAGATTCGAAACTTTAATGGTGGCTTGAGCTCCACAGGTCATCCAAGGTTGTTTCTTCAAGGAAAATTTGGGAAGGATCGGCTAGGAAGAGAAAACTAAGTAAGATAACCATGAAACCAACCTTATAACCTGGTTTCCTCCATGAATTCGAGCAAGATGATGATAAAAGCTTACCTAGATGAACTTGGTCGTCTTCCTCTACTCCTGAGCTCTATCCTAAGTCGGTCTAAGCAAGGGAATAAGAAGGGAAGAAAGGAAACGTTGCCTTTGGTTGCAAAGGAAAGGATCATATATACTTTGAGGTTACTTTCATCATAAGGACAACTTACTCCTCCTTTTCACAACTAAGTCCTTCCTTTCTTTTAGGCACGTCCCTCCTCTTCATATCTAAGGTAAAACTTCTTCTAAGACCAAGGACTAAAGGCAAGGAAGGTCAACTTGTCACTATGGTGCACATATACATATAAGGGTCTCCTTTACTTACAACTTTGGTGGTTTAATTACAAAGGTATTTCTTATAATATGATTATTCAAATGAAGTGCCTCCTTCATTATTATAACTTTAAATGATGTCAAAAGTCATAAAAGATTTTCTAGAAAGTGTATATCACAAGTTGCACCCCTCATTTTGGGTAAATTGCACTTTACACCAAAATTAGGGTTTTCAGCACACAGATTGCTCCACAAGCTGCACCTTGGTGCCCAAACTTGGGAAATCCATCATACCTCATCATATTCATTCATATGATGTCTCTTTGTTAGAGGAACATCTTAACATGTGTAATTTGCAAGTTAACCCCTCTAATTGGGTAATTTGCACATAGGTCCTTGTATTACCAAACAATACTACAATAATTGTTTTAAAAAGGTCAGAATTGAAAATGTATGTTCCTTAGGAACTTAATTACATGCCAAAAGATAATCACAAGAATTTAATTACATATTTAGGCAAAACACCTAGGGTTAATTCATAACCCAGGTCAGGGATGTTACAGTATTGGTATAAAATGTATATCCATATGGCTGACTAGATGAAAGAAATTTGAAAATTTTAAAACTAAACTATATAACATAATAAAAATTGTAAAAAATTAAGGTAGAGTGAGTGGAATGAGTACATACCACCCACCTCCATTCCAGACTTAAAGTTTTGATCGTCCCGAGTAAAACTTAAATCTAGAATGGAGGGAAGAGGAGGGCAAGGATCACTAAGGGACCTAGTAGCTCGAAAACGTCCAATTGAAAGGAATGTGTATGAGGGCTAGGACCTTGATCGATGAAGCTTCATAGTGCATTCAATGATCGGATTGTCATGGATGCTCTATGGGGCGTTAATATTTCCTTTCGTCTTGCAATCCCTCCAATAAGATCCACATATATTCCTTCAATAATGAAGGAAGTTGTGACGTCCCCGGATTTTCTAAAACTTAATCTGATGTGCGACGTCCAAATTGAAACCCTCACCTCAGTGAGAATCCCAATTTAAACATCCCACACTAGGCTAAGAAGAAGAAAATCAAGGGAGTCAGAAGGAACATACATCAGTAGTACATGTACATGAACAATAATAAAACCAAAACACATGTTCACCATTCAACATATAATTACAACATGAATTGTTACAACATTTGATATTACATATTGAACAACAAACTATACATATACATGAGCTACAGCTAAACAACAGGATCTTAAGACAACAGGTCCACCTGTACATCAGCTCGCTACACAACTCTCACTATCCTGGATCTTCAAAAGCATAACCACAACCTAAACAAAAGATTACATGCGGTACACGTCAGCACAATATTTCATGAATATTGTACTGAGTACGCCTACATGTCTTTTATTTACCTCTCATCATATCTTGGCAATAAGGTAAAACTAATATACTTGGCAGTAACAGAAGAATATAAGGAAAAGTGTATACTTGCGCAAAGATATTCATTAACAAAAGAGAACACACATATTTTAAGCACATTTCCATCATATATCTCGTACATATGCCCCCAAGGGCTTTGATGTTTTTAGGCCTTATGATCTACTACCAAAGAGTTTGAGATCATATTACATGTGATCTACTACCAAAGAGTTTGAGATCTAACACATGTGATCTACTACCAAAGAGTTTGAGATCACTTCAATGCACTGTACTACCAAAGAGTTTAGTGCTATCATATGATGGACCAGATATTTTATGTTTCGTGTGTTCATAGCAATAAGTATGGAAAATCATGCAACATATCATACCAGAACAATCATTTCAATCAATATCATATGCCAAGTCTTTACTACCATATAACACAAGCATATTGTATAATAAGCCAAGTAAGAGGTAATGGCGTACCTTCCAAAGAGAAACCTAAACATCATATCCTCATATCATCTACATCTTGGTCAACCCTGATTAAGATAAGATCATATATCACCATCAGGTTCTTATCCTCTTATTATGTCTCGTCTTAACCCTAACTATGTCCATATTAGGGTTTCACTTAGATCATTATGTTATATACATTGTTACTTGTATTTTTGTCTTAGATTTATATTACTGATGTGATATTCCAGATTAGGATACATAATCTTATCATTATCTTCCATACATATCTGTACACATTAATTAACCCTAGGTTACATCATTAACCTAGATTAGGGTTTTAAACCATGTATTAAAGGTCAACTTCATATAACATGAATTATATGCATCATCGTGATCTCATCATTAAAACTGAGGTTCCATATGATGATATGAGCTTACACTGTAAATATCATCATTTATTGAGCATGCATGTATTTAATACATTTTATTTAGGGTTAAAAGCCCTAATTAGCCATATTAATCAAAATATATAATTTCGTGCATCAAAATGATCATCACTGACATCAGGTGCATTATAAACATTATTATGGAGTTACTGACATTTTTCCATAATTTTATGTCATCATTTGCTATTTATTATCCACTAAACAAGCATTACACATATTTCATGATATCACTGAGATTCGTGCATCAAAAGCCTGATATTATGATTTCATACTGTTGTACACATTTTTCTGAGAAGTTTGGTATATTATACTTATTTTTCGGATGCTCGAGCTATTTACTGTGATTTATCTATGATCTGAGTATTAACTAAATATTTACCTTTTTCCATCTAATCAGGTGCCGCCATGTGTCCAACAGAAGCCACGACCCCCTCTATGACTTGGGTTCTTGTTGAGCCGGTTGGTTTGAGGCTTTAGACCCGGTCTGCTCTTGGATCAGCTGGCTCGGGGTGTTCATCCTCTCCTTCCTCGCAATCCTCACGTAACGGACGCCCGAGGCATCCGTCTCATCGACGAAACCACTGCCGCCGCCACAGCTGTAGGGTCCAGGCTCGCCGCCGCTATGCCTCCAAGTGGCTCAGAGAGCCCAGCGCCGCCGCCGTGGAGCAGAGCTCCAGCAAGGGAATCATCTCCTCCGTCCTCCTCCTCGGTCCGCTCCACCTGCATCCGACGCCGCCCACCAAAATGAGCGCAGCCGCCGTCGTGGAGCAGAGCCCCAGCAAGGGATCGGCTCCTCCGTGTTGTAGAGTTGCCGCCCTGCGCTACCTCCATGGTCTCCTTCTCCAACGTGGGAGCAGTAGGTGCCACCTCCTTCTCACGGCTTGCAGAACCTGCCGCCAATGTTTCCTCCATGCTCTCAAGCTGGTCGACGCCTCCAGATCACCTCGCCAGCACTTTTGAAGCCTGCATGTGTTCTTCGTTCTGGGCGTCGCTGCACCACGGTAGACTGCAGCAGATCTGCCGCCGCCAACATGGGCTCCAGGGCAGCGCGAAACTCCTTCCATCTGCACTCAAAGCATCTCCCGGACTCCCAGCTTCTCCAGATTTGGCCAAGGTCGCCCCCCTCAACTCTGGAAGCTCCCTCGACGACCTCTAAAGCTTGAGCTTCTAGTTGCTAGCTGCAACCTCCTCACCACGATGGAGAAGAACTAAGGGGCAGGGTCTCGTTCTCCCTGGCCAGTTCTCTCTATATCAGGTTTGTCTGGCGTGAAAGAGGTTCTGTATAATCCCCTCGTCAAAGAGCACACATAGAGCCAAGCGAAACCACTCACCCCACGACCTCGTTCATCATGGCATCGTGGAGTTCCCTGTTTTGAGGCTGGTTGTAACTGTTGTTACAAAGACAGTCGGATGCCCATGATCAGGGATCTCATTATTCCAAAATGTTATGTGGCTCGTATGCCATTGGGCCGCGTGACAAAGGGTGATACAACTTGCCTAGAACTAAACTAAATAATCATGTACATTGGTCCCTTTAGACAATAATATACCTTGTTTCATCATATTCAAACCTAGATAACTTCATCCAAGAATGTTCAAACCTCATGAAACTTTGACCATAGGTTTATTATCATCCAAGCTGCCTCCCATAAAACGTTGGTTCCCAGACTCAACTATGTGACCAATCTATTAAATTCCTCAAATAGGTATAACTTATGGATCCAAATCATTATATCAACCTCAATTAACACTCAGCTTTACCAAAATACTTGAAACTCTTGTTGTAACTCGAAATATGGATTTTAAAAGTCCACTCCATCACATCCTACACACCTTAATTGAAATTCCGTCCTCGGAATTAAAGCCAGAAAAGCCAGTCTTTCACAGAAGTGTTGAAGATGGATGTGCATTGGGTGATATTGGTGGGTGCCCCACATGTAACATGTGTGGTGTCAGATGGATAAAATCAGACGTAGGATCTGGATTTGGTATTCTTCTCTCATATTGATCTGCATAAGGGAGAGTTGATGTTGATATGAAAATGACAAGAGGATTTAAATCAACATCAAAAGTACTTATGTTGTCCTAAAAAACCATGCAAATATCATTGGGATAAGTAGGTTTGATTATTGATATAGCATGTATCTCTAGTTCCTCTATCCAAGATGTTCGCAAGGGTTCACGAGGGATAAGAATAGGGATATCATCCTTGCAAACAACGAAAGAGAGTTTGTGGACTTCTTCTAAGAGTGGTGCATCCCCTCCTAGATCAGTTGTATGTGAACTAGGAATTGGCTATGATAGAGTGTGAGGAAATGTTTCATCATTGAAAAGGTGGATCATTATCTAGAATACATCCAACCATAGGGGATTGGTCATTGATGACATCTAGATTATTGTCAATGATGGGAGGAGTTGATAGATATTCAAGACAAGGTTGACCCTCACACAGTGACTTTTCATACTCTAGTAGTAAAGTCTCTAGCAGAGAGGTAGGAATACCAACATCCTCGTTGTATGAATATTGACATTCATTGGTTAGAGCTAACTTGGTGGAATCCAACTATAATGGCGTAAACATAGGATCATCATCGTCAGGAGGGACTATCTTGGGTTGCTAAAACTCCTCTGGGGTCTCTATGATTAGGCCTCTAGTAAAGTAGCTAGAATGGTTTATCAATGTTCTAATGTTTTTTGTTTCACTTTTGTTGTTTCATGTTGCAACGCTGCTATTTTTTCTAGGACTCTAATCCATTCCTCCTATTGAGGTGTATATTTATTTTCACAATAAGGTTCATAACCCCCAAATTTTTTTTGTTACCCTCACCATACCCCCATAATAATCTTGGCCATGGTACCCCTCCTATTGGTTTTGACATTTCTCCTCATAATAGTCTTAAGGAGATGGTAGATTGAAATTTACATTACATCAACCTTGGAGGGAAGACTCGACATTACAAGGTGTCGTCATAACATGAGAGAACACATTTGAACAATATGGGTTCTTTTCCCAAGCTTGTAACGAAGAACTTGTCTAGCTTGATGCGTGTTAAGTTTTGCATGTCGTCCTACTGCTATCCCTTCCTGGGCCCTCAGGCACTTTTGGGTTTTAAAATTAGATTTGTATCCTCTAAAGTTTTGTTGGTCGTATCCCCATTAGAATATGGATAAAGGTAGCATGATTACTTTGCAGGTTAGAATTTACATCATACCCACTAGGATGGCAGTCGAGATTATATAAGGTGCTAAAATAATTAGGGGACATATTATGATAGTTCACCGATGTACGGTTGAACTAACTACACAATAGGATTTGTGAATTGTAATGTGCTAACTAGTCTATTTTAAAAACTCACATTTTCTAAGAGAAACAAACTATAAAAGGAATCTAGAAGAAACTAAAAATTATAAAAAAAGTAAGATAAGGAGTTAGTCAAAAATTACAAAGAACTAAAAATTACACAGTCAAGCTAAAGAAATTATGGAACGAGATTAAAAATTACAAAAATAAACTAGTAAGACATACTACCAGAATGAAACCTCGACAGAAGGAGGAGATACACTACCATAATGGATCTCAGTAGGCAAAATAAATTATAAAAATCTAAGAACGAAATTATAAAATAAGACTAAAACATATTAAACAAGATTTAAATTATTAAGCATCAAAATTATGGAACAAAATTATGGAACAAGTCTAAACATTATAAAGAAACATTAAAGTTATGAAACAATTAAAAAATATATAACTAAACTAAAATTATGAAAAGAAGAAATCCTAAATATACACAAGCAATCTGAAAAATAACATGTGTCAGCTCTGGTAATGATGCTAATTTGATGTGTCATTTTGCACACCAAATACTAGGGAAAGTACTAGGGTTTAACCTTAAGGTAGTAAGGTATATAATTCCAATTAAAGGATGATAGAAAAAGGTTAAAATTTGAATCAGTAGTGAGAGAATGGGAAAGTAAAATTCGGTTTGTGAAGGTTGATTTATTGTAAGAACAAAAATAAAGTGTAGGGATAACAAATCAAGATCAAATAAATAAAAAGGACCAGGGGTCCGGGGGATAACCAACAACAACTGTACTTCTTTTCATGAAGTTGATTCCTAAAAATCAATAACCAAATTAGAACTCTGTGAGCACATGTCTCACAAAGATTGGACTTCCAGAAAACCTGATGGTCTTGGTGTTTGCAGATCACCATACAATTTCCCGACATATCTTTGTATGAGATTTTATCAAAAAATATGTGAATCTTAAACCGGCTTTCAAGTTTATGGGTCAGATGGTCACGTTGTCATAGACTATAACAAATAAGTTAAATAATGAAAAGGATCACGAAATCTATCCACATGTCTCGTCAAGAAATTGTGAGTTCTTTCTTGTGGGAATTTAGGATCTCAGCTTCTGACACAAGAGTATATTCCTTTTAATTGAAGAACAAGTCAATTTTAGATGGATTAAATGATGACAATAGCAATCAAAGGACTCCATTTTCTTTCTTGTGGATATCCATAGTCACATCACTCCAAAAGAGTATATCAACTCATCCAAGAATCACATGGAATAGATAATAAAAATCTTTTTATTGGAATAACTAGACTCTACTAAATTGAAATAAACTCAACTATGGGGCTTGCCCCCATGCCCCATAGTAGAGTTACTCAGACATAGTTTAAAGAATAGAAACAAAAATTAGATAATAAGGAATGCAAACTAAAATGAGATCCGACATGAAATAAGATGTGGTCTACAACTAAAAATTGGATGCCCCTTTTCTTTGGATTCTCACCTCCTTTTATAGGGGGAAGGAGGGGAAAAATTCTATAAGAATGGCTTTTGGTGGCGGCTATATTTCCTCATCTTTGATGTTGGTTATCAACTACATATAATAACTTGCTTCATCCCAAAGTCACATTGCTCAAACATTGACCACATTGATGATTTTATTGTTTCAACATATGACCAATGTTTTTTTTAATTCCTTACACTACATAAAAACATATGGAATTGGACAACTTTCCAAGTAAAAAAAGTAAACTTTTACAATATAAATTTCATTCCCACAAATGGATGGATTTATTGAGTTGTCTTCTTTAATATTTGACCATGTGACTCTCATTTTTGTTGATTTCTGAAATGAAAAAATGATCAGACCGTAAGGCCAAGTGACCGGCTGGAAATCCATCAAATTTACATTTTTCATGTAGAACATTCAATTTCCTTTCCAATGCGTACTTATGCGTTAAATTCCTTCATGGGATGCATAAGTTATGATCTTTTTGACATGGATTATATACATCAAGACTACTATAAATTGTGCAAATATATTCTAAGAGTATTTAATCATTTCAGTGATTGGGCCATTTTCCAACAAAATCAAAGCACATATAATTATAACTCCAACTAAAGAGAGAGAAAAAATTAATTCTAAAACTAAGAAAATAATGAATAAAACAATCCTAAAGACATATCTAAAAGATGTAAATCAAATGGATAAATACGCATATATCAATTACAATGCAAGAAAGGGAAGTAAATGATATATAGGATATAAGGCCTATAAAGTATAATGAATGAGGGATCATCGACAATAGAATTTGGATCCTCACTAGAACAAATGAGGAGATAGATCAAAAGAAAAGTGTTATAATAGGATTCTGATAAAAGAGAAAAAGAATAAATACTACCATCAGGCGCTAAGTAGGATTCAGATATAATAGTTCCCAACAAAGTCTAATGGTAAAAGTGACCACTAGGAAAGTTGTCATATTATGTTTTTTCTAATAGTACATTCTTTTCTTTTGGAAAGGCTTTGCCATTGTTGATGACAACCACTGACAGGAGTGTGAAAGTTGTACAATGCTTGGGAAATGACTAGGGCTCCTGTAGAAAATGTTATACAATTACAACAAATACACATTTGTCAAACCTAAATCAGTAAAAAATCTGCTTATGGACTAAACTACATCAAGGATATAATTTCTAGAACAACATGTTCTATCCCCAACTGCATATAAATGAATGTACCACCCTCTGGATCAATTATCGAATGACATTTCTCAGTAATCATAGAATCATTTAGATGCCCCTATTTATCACCAGCATGAACATGTTCTGAGTATTGATCCTGCTGCTTCTCTAGTGTCTTCTTCTTTCTTTTCCTTGACCTTATCCTACTTGCCACATGAATTGGGTGGTCAATAACAATAAAGGTAGTTGCATCACTGATATCAAGTTCATTGACATGTTCTTCATCTTTTTGACACATCAAATGAGTTCCTTTGTTGTTGGAATTGATGAGCATTAGTAGATATATCTCTATCTGTGGGTCTTGTCTGCCATCGAGCATGGATGTTCTTACCATAATAACACTCCCAACATTCTTCCTTAGGTAGACACTTCATGCCTACTTCCTTAGGGACTACAATAGCCTCAAAATTATTGTCATGATGATTCAAAGTAGGACAATCCTTCATGGAATGTCCAATGGTTCCACAATTAGAACAAATTTCATATTCAACCATGCAATCGATGCCATTTATTAAAACCACCCAATGAACTGGATATGAAGTAGTGATTTTAATTGTGAGCCTTACATATCACTTCTTGTGTGATTAAGAGTGTGTTTATCTATCTATGGTAAAATGGCCAATGCCTCTCTTATCTTGGAGAAACGGACATGATGGTATAGATGTAGTGATATATCACATATTCAAACCCATTTCAAGATTTTTGTTAGAAGCCTAGGGTATGGGATGAACTTTGTATCCCACTTCCATACCATCAAGTAGGAACCAAAAAATAGACCACGACCCCACACCAAAGACTTCAAGTAATCATACTCTAAATATAATACAAAATGATTCATGCTTACTTCATATACTCTAAATATAATTATAATAAAAAGTGGTTTTAATCCAACCACACATAGTAAGGTAATCTATTCCCTTATCTATTAGTGTGACAACTAGTGCATATCTCCACAGTTTATGGAGAATGTTGTAAGCCCCTGGGGCTATAAACAATTCTAAAGATCCATGATCATTCATGATAGAGATATCTTTGGGATTCACTTCCTCCTGATCTTCCATAATGAAATATTGAGAATAAGTAATATTACAATTGTTGCATCCTAGAAAGAATGAGTAGTTGCACTTTCTATGCCCAACATCACTTCAGGAAGGACTGCGGATGAAGGCAACTGATTTTGACAGAAATTATCATCTAATATGTTGGATGAGGATTGTAGGTAGTCTTGTGAAGAACATGTATATCCCCACATACCACCATAAACCAAATAAATACCACATGTGGGATATGAACTCTTTGAATAGTTCCTTTAGCATCTCCATCATCTATGTTAACTGAACTGTTACAACCTCTCTGTGTATCAAACTACAATTGTCTGTCAATCTTGTCAGTGGCATGCCAATCTTCACTGGTATCTTTATAGAAACTGACTCCATCGTGATGTCAAAAGAAATGAGGTGGACATTTCCAAAAAATCGATGATCATCTCAGCATCTTGTAGAGTTTCCATTGTTACTATCAGGTGAGTGTTTGTTTCTTCCATCCACATCAATGACAATCATGCCTACATTGTCATGCTTCTCACCGACAGAGTTTCCAACTTCCTGACCACTGTGTCCATTGTAACCAATTCTTTCTCTTCGAGTGCCTCCTCGTGAGAGGAAACCAAGATTTATCGCTTCCTCTAGTTAATGGTCTAAATAGTACATTCTTGCTTGAACTACATGTTTATGTCATTCAATATGATCCCTACAGGAAATAGGGGAGCATATGCCTTGAACCAAATCCTTGTTTGTTAAAGATGTAAAATGGTAATAACATAACAAACATGATGACATCAATATCTATGCTTGACACAATAATTCATTGCATCTCTACAATACCAAACAATTATATGGGAATTGCAAAGGTTTTACTACTAAAATCATGTCATAAGGCTTGCTTGTATTTTGGTACATTGGGGTACATCTCAATTAGGTATCCTTCCTTCTCTTACATATAGGAGAGGGGTTCTTCCATTTATCAATAAGATATACACAAGGAAATTTCCTATTTTCTATTTTTTAGCATGGTATTAGAACAGTCATTTATATGCCCCTAATCCTAATAGAGAAAAGGAGAGAAAGTTTCCCCTACGAGATATCACCATACCTACAATAAATTTCCAAATTTAATTCTTCTAGAGTAGAATATCATTTTCAATCCTAATTGGAAACTCAATTGCTTCAGATAATCAATTCAGTTCTATATTTTTGGTATTAAAAAAAAGAAAAGGGAAGAATTGTCCCCTACATTTTCATCTATATTCTTTATAGCTTAAGATTTTCACATAATTAAGAAAGAATACCCAATCTGTTATAGATACAAACTTTTAGAAGGTTAAAAATTCAAAAAGGAAGAAAGTGGATTACCATATTCTTCTAGGAGTGGCACGTGAAAGAAAGTGGCATTTAACTAGGGTTATTCCCACAAAACAAAGAAATATATGGTCTCTCATGACATAAATCCTATTTTTTACTTCATAACCATGATAAAAGTGATTCAATTTGCAAAATCACTTTCTCGACGATGAACCATCTGAGCTTCAAAACAACTATTAATACTCCAAATCTGCATGGTGATGAGCCTATGTTGGCTAGTCTCTTGACCATCATTTGTCTAGAAAATCATTCTTATAGAATGATGTTTGAGATATGCCATGGAATTGTAGAAACACTGAGGAGGCACCAAGGATTATAGATCTATTTGAAACTACTTTATAGTTCATATATCTTCTAGAATAAGATCATGTGCTAACTATTTATCTACTGTTCATATTCTAGCAACTAAAAATTTATGATAATTAGACATTCTATTTACTTATTCATCCTAGAATAATTTCTCATGTTATATCTAGGTCTTTTTTCCTCATGATTTTCTAGTTGCTTTTATAGAATAATTGCTCAATTACAATAATGATCTTCAATTGAACTATATCATGTCATGGTTATTTAGTCACAATATTTATATTGATCTAGTGACATCATCTTTCCATTCTTACTTATCTGTCTCTTTTACATGCTTGCATGATTTTTGAAAGGATTACATCCTACTCATAATGAAACACATATTTTTAAAACATATTGTTTACATCATGTAAATTGATAACATTAATGTCACTAGTCACACACCACTAGATCTTTCTTTATCTCTCAACTTTGTCTGTAAAATGTCACTCTTTAATTCCTACATAATATCATGTTTGCATGAAAAGGGTATCTACTATTGGAGATGTTGAGGATTTTTGGATCCCTTATCCAAGTTGACTTCTTAAGGTTGATGAAAAAAAGTTCCACAGTCATATTGAGGCCTAAAGGACTCACAAAACCTTAATCATATTGTGTGATGTCACAGAGTGTGTACCCCTGAGTTTATGATGAGTAGTGTTTTTTCTTATTTTTGGTTTAAAGTCAATCTAAAGTTTTGTATGCTTGTTTAAACTATGAATAAAAATTAACAAGGCAATGAAATAAATTGAGTTCCAAGAGTAAGAATAAATTCCTTAGGATTATGGTTTCAGCATGATATTAGTTCATTTACGATTTCTCTTCTTCCAAAGATAACTGTCTTTGCTTTTTAAAATCAAGCATATATATCCAACATCATCTGCTTTTGCAATGTAATGCATAATTCAATCTATTTAAAAACCCACTTTCACAATGTTCATATAGCATATCATACACATGAGATTTCTCTTTGGATATTTACCTCATAATTATTAGCCCACTTTCATAGTGCATTATTAATTATATTGATGATGATTTTCCAGTTACGAACCTCATTTTCGCAATGATTAAAAATATTTAGCATAATTGAGGTTAATCATGCGTGAACATGGTATATCAAAGTAATCATTATTATCAAAATTCTTGAAAAAAGTTAATTTATAAATAAAAATTGTCATGTATATATTAATATTGGGATACTCTTGGGTCTTAAAGAATACAAGATTAGTCACACATTGTTGATACAATATCACATAATATTCAAAAGAAAAACATCAATTTAATTGGATGAACCACTTGAGACGGTGTTAAGATCCCCTCTGAAGTTGGCGCTAGCTAGCATCATTTCAGATGTGAAATTTCCCTCAGTGGTGTCTGCATCACTAGTTGCCTCTATATCCTTTTCCTTCTCCTCTCTCCTCTCGTGTCTTGAATTTTGTGCATGTCGTCAGGTGGTATCGCTCATGGATGCACCCACTTGGGTCATAAGTGGGACAATATCCCACTTCACAATTTGGACCATTATACAATCCCCTCAATACCACCGACCTGCAGTGGGAAATACCGAGTTCTATATTTCCTTGTAAGATTGAAACTAGATTCCTACTACTGAGTCCATTGAGATAGTATCAACATGTCTTTAATCACTACTATACCGAGTGTCATTACACCTAGATAGGTCTTAGTAGCACCAAGTTGTCATATCAAAAGCATAGAAACAACTTTGATATCACCAAAATTCTTAGTAATTTTGCTGAACTTTGTGGTAGCACCGAGATGTGTTTTAGTAACATCGACTTTGTCTTCACATGTGCATTGTACTTGAACATCCAAGAGAAAAGTAATATGATCATTCATATAATAAATGTGAAAAGATGATAAAATTTATGCATAAGAGTTTCTCAGTCCAATTCATCATAATTTGAGCAAAACCATATATAACTAATAGTGAAAATGCACAACAAATCTCTTGAATTGGCATATGAAATAACAATATAATATTAAAGCACCAACCAACACCTGGATAGATGGACTCCACTCCCATTTCCAAGAGACAAAGACACATTTTTTAATACCATTTGATGACCATTAGTTTAAGGCGATTGGGGTGAGATACCATCGGGAGAGGATTTGAAGTATATTAAAATCGACAAACAAACCCTAGTTATAGTTGGAAAGAGAGTATAGTATGAGGAAATGGTGCTTGCATAGAAGAAACATGTAATGAACTCACTTTTAGCGTCCCCCCATTAAGGAAAGACCTTCAAGTTGAGAGTCATTACCTACATTCCCAAGGATGCAGACTTAGCAAATCATAAATAACAACAAATAATTTCATTTATTCCAAATATTGTTTACCAATTGTACAATGATATTTCTCATAAAACTAATACCTATTAAGAATAAGTAACTATCTATCTAATCCTACTTTAGATTATCTTTAATACTTTTAGGTAATTTCCATCTAGTTTATCACATGTTGACAACTTCATAATTAGCATGTACCCAAAATGCCAACAAACAAAACGTGGATCAACATAACAAGTTATATTGTGTATGTGAGGTGAAACCATAATGTGTGCAACTAAGATAATCACATACAAGCATCAAGTATTGCACATAAGAACTAGAATATTCTTTACATATTCTAACCCTTATTGGGTATATTATCTTGGGCGTGATCACTATCCCCTCCAAGGCTCGTGTGCATCACCCATGTATATACGTCATGCTAGGATATAGAATATTATCATTTACTTATGTGATACTCATATTGGCATTATACTTGAAAATTAATTAAATAAACAACCAAAAATTTCTTTATCAAATCATTCCTTAGAAATTATTCAAAAAAAATCGAAAAACTATATCTCAGATAACCATAATCGTAACCACGTACCTTGATGGCGAGTCATGCATATTATCATGTAGAATACAATTCAAGCATATTATCCAATCAACAAGAAAATAAACCAATACAAATTATAGTCTGCATGAATATAAATCCTAAAATGTCACCATCACATCAATCATATTGAACCCTATTTGGTCCTAATATAGGGTTTTAGGTTTTGGGTAAGGAATAAGGGCGCAACCCTAATTCTAGCACACATATAAATCATTAGGTGAAACCCTAATCATTATATCCTTTAATTAAGAATACTAGATGGAATTATGTCCATTAATGACACTTCAAATTATGATCTTTAACTCCAAAACCCCATTTTCTACGTCATTATGGTCATGGGCATGTTAAATTACCATTATGTTCAACATGGTATAATCGGATATCAAAAGTGTGAGACTTCAATCATGAATTAAGAGCATATGACATAAATAATATGTTAATACACAAGATCTAGGGTTTTTATACACCAATCACCACTTAATCCCATCTTTTTAGTAATTTTGGAATTATAGGTATAGTTAGACTCTGAAACTATTTTATTTAGATTCCTCTGATCAATTTGATATATAGTTTTATGATTTTCTGAGCATCCTTGCAATTTATATAATTTTGCAAAAATAACCTTTATATACCTTAAGTTTGGCCCATGCGGTGTCCTCCCATTGGTCTGAGCCAGTGCCACTTGGATAAGTCAAGGTGTAGTTTACTTCCATCAGTTCATCTTTGAACCCGCCCAAAAGCTTTGGCTTATCTGATTGAACCTTCATTCTTCAACTGAACCACTGCCTCCTTCTTCACTCATTGTGTAGATGGCATTCCCCCACGTCTGGGTCACATCGAGAAATGCCACCACTAGAGCCGCCATCTCCCCTCCTACAACACCATCTGCTACCGCCGCTACCATCCAGTCGCAAGTGTTGTCACCTTATTTTTCCTCCTGGGTATGCTAGCAGTTGATCTCCCTGGATTTGCGAGTGGTGTGGTGCCACTGCGGCTACTCCAACCACCACCTCTGCACCAAGGACTCCATTCTACCAGGGTCACAATCGTAAGAAAAGGGGGAGGGTGCACAAAATATGATGTGTTGACTGGCATCATCGATGGCAGGTTTCTTATTCCGCTTTACAACACTACCACTTGTCTCTCCCAACCCAATGAAGGGCCTTCCTCTCACGACCATAAAAACTAGGGTACGACCGTGAGGCCAACCTGTGTGAGGTGATATTTGGTAGCCAACTTAGGTCCAGAATTTGAGGCATCTTCCTCACAAGCACCGTAGCCAACTCTACCGACCATGGCTATAAGAGGGGTCATTCTCGCTTATGGAACTGTGTTAGTCACATGGATGCAGATCCTGGAAGGTTTTGCAGGTAGTCATCAAAGATGGGAAGGTTTCTGGTGATGTTTGATGACACTATCGTCTCTTTCCCTCTCTTCTCATCCATGACCAGATCATACAAGAGTCTCCCCACCACCCTACGAAGCCAATCAACATCTTGCTACTAGGATTGGCTCATGGGAAAGGAGCTACCACCATCAATAGGATAAGATTCTACCATATATATACATGGCACTCTGGATTCAAAGGGGATGACAGGGTGTGTGACCCTTAAGTTCCATTGTCCCCATTCCCATGAATAGGTAGGTTATCCACAGATGAAAAGGTCAAGTTTTCCTTATGTAATTGGCAAGGAATAAAAGGCAAAGATTTATATTTATATTCCGTCCCTTTTCTTTAGGATAGAAATCTCACACTTTTTGTTCTATAGACCAAAAGGTTACATGAAGGAAGCCATAACTAAAATGTAGATTTGGCGACAATATGCCATCAATGAAAAGAACAAAATTATATATCACTTCATGGGATAAACTGATTATCCGTTTTATCCAAATTTCTAGAGTCTTCTTCCTTTCTGTTATTATTTTTGAGTAGATCAAAGATTAAAATAAAACAATACTAGTTGTTGCCTCAACATTTTGTTTCCACTCTTGGTTAGATAATTATTCTTTTAATTATATAAAACATACATGTTTTATTTTCCTTGAAAAACTTGACAACTACATTTATCATATCAAAAATCCATTATCATCAATTTATGTACCAATATCTTTTATTAATTTAACTTGTGCCACAAGAACTCATGTCACAAAGGTGATTAGCCTTATTATTCCATGAATAATATTATAGGGAAAAATTACTTATCAATACCTACTTATATTTATAGTTCAATTTTACCAAAATTGAGGTTATAACAAAATAGATATCTACAAGTAGCAACTCGGGGCAGGGATGATAGCAGCAGACACAACGCTATGGGTAACAACTAGGGGAAACACGAGAGTGATATTCTTAGTGTGTGTTTAACCTTGATCATCCAAGTTTCATTTATATATATTTGTTGTCTCTCTAATATATTTCTAATATGGTACAAACACACATTCACTCTTATACGCAAATAGATATAAAATTGTCAAAAAATATATTTAAAAGAACAATATATTAAGTAGTTATCATTTTTTTCAAAAAAGAAGACAATTCCCACTACCCACGTGCTCAAATCTCATATGGTGTGGTATGCTTGCATTTGTATGTGTGTGTTTTGGTCAGAATGCCAAGTACAAGCATTAGAATACCTCAACATAGATCTTCTAAATACTAGTGTCACTGCTCAAATCCAAAGCTAAGAAATGTGGGACTAAACTTATCTTCTACACACACAACAACAAGAATCACTTATCTTCTACTCAAATTTACTAGCCCTAACCAACTTTAAGATTAACTCATGTTATCCTCAATTACTACTTAATTAATAAAGCCAACACATGTTGATCTTTCTCATGCTTTGATCACTCCCCAATCTGTTGGGTTAAATGTACCTCTTCCATAGACCATGTTCATGTAATCCATAGTGAATCCATAATGGGGAATAATAATAATTGATGTGATGTTGTACTTCTCTCCTCCATCTCACATGATTGTGAGGAACAAAAGGCAAAGGCCAAAAAGAGGGGGGAATGTGAAGCTAAATTATAACAAGGCATGGCTCGTGCATAATGTTGTTTGTGGCTATGGGTATGTAAGGAAGTGGGTCTGTGTTTGTGTTGTGGATCTTTAGCTTTCCCTACTTTTCTTTGTTATAGTATTGGATTGAGACAACAACACCTTAAAATCCATCAAGGTTGCACCATGCACAATGCTCCACTACACAACATAACTATTTTGTGAAGAGAGTCCCCACTTTTCTCTAGAGTCTAGTGAGAGAAATGACAATAACCTCTTAGCAATAACAACAATCCCAGGTCCTCAGCCTCTTTGGTGATCACTACAACTCAGACACTCACCAACTTTCGACATTTATAGTCACAAACATGTAGGCAAAATCTAGCTCAGATACGCATGAAAACATCTATAGCATCCACCAATATAGCTGCTCTACTACTACCATGGTCTCCATGAATGATAACAACAACACCATGTATACAATGCTACACAAAACTGACACACAACAACTTGTCGACCAGTATGAGGACCGGAGGATTAATGTCAAACATCCTCACCAAAGAAACACGCTAACCCATGACATATATCAACTAAAGACTGATCAGAAATAGCAAGAAACACAACTGCATCAAAAAATACACACACCATAGCAATCTGTCTTCAACCTCAACACAATTCATCATGACCACGAACATCCCCTACATGGAATACACCCTCAATGATGAAACAATGATATCTATTAAACTACCATATAGAATGTAAATATCTCCCTATTGACATCAAACTAGGAAACACCACCATACTAGTGGGAAATTAAACATTTAAGGTCACCATTAAAGAACACAATAATGGAGCTTTATCTATTGGATATGGCTAGAAAGAGATGATCTCACAACTCAAGCTTCAGAAATATTTGATCATCTACCTCAAGCCAACATATCATCACACATTCACAATGTAGATCATCGATTTCTTCTCCACAACTCCAACATAACTACTTCCACTTTTAAGAATGTCAGGTAAATCTGCATTCTCTAGAATGAACTTGAGAAATCATCTATTTGTTAGAGATGCATACCAAGAACCAAAAGGAATGTTCACAAATCCAATCATGGTCGACTCATCTATGACTGAGGATTCTAAAACATTATCTGAGGACACTACATCATCCTCGTTCAATGTGACAGATCATTGGTATGTTATTTCACAAACTCATTCTCATCCACCTTCTACAAGATTTCCATCACTCCTTCCCTGATATTTCCTTGATCTCTTCCTCTTCCTCGATGCTCCCTTTCTCTCCTTCTCATGACAACTACTCCAACTCATGCCTCCTCTTTATGCTTCTTCTTCTCTCTTAATCTCTCGATTTCTACTTTCTCATCTCATGATACATCCTCTAATGGACCACTATCTCTCATTGACATAGAGGCACCTATAGACCTTGACATTTCTCATGCTACATGTGCATTTGGCATCACCGAATCTTATATTAATTTCCTACCTTCTTCTTTTCTTACAGAAGATCTAGCCACCTTTCCTATTCGTACCCTCACCCTCGCCCTCTCGCACATCACCACCCATTTTCTATCCACAGGCCATTGGGACCCAATACTACACAACTTACTCATACAATTCATCACCACACTGATGGTTTTTTCAAAAACATATTCCTCTCCATCTTCCACATCCATTTCTCATCTCTCTCCTTCTTTTATGTCTACAAATCCCTTTTCCAACTTGAGTCCAATGATGAAATTTCTGACCCACCGCCCTCTCCACCTATTACCCTTCTTCCTCTTCACAGGACCCAACATATTTCCCTCCCACCTCCTCATCACACCCTCGACCCTGTTTCCCTCCCACTGCTTGGCCCACCTATTTATCCCTCACTTTTAGTTCTCATGTTACATCCCAAACTGATCCATCCCTTTTGTCTCTTTCCCAAACTATGCCTCCCTTTCCACCTCTAATATGGAGTTCCACGTTGACCTTCCTGGTAACTCCATGTGTCTTCTTAAAGTTTTTTCAAGCCATAGTGTTGTAGCCACCATCAACAACTACTTTGATTTCAACAAGATTATCATAGTGGATGTCATCCTGTTGTAGTGCACCTCCTCCCTAGCCACACTATTCTTAAGACAAAGATACTATCCCTATCCCAAATCCTATATTCTATCCTAGAAGGCACTAAAATGGACCATATACATGGATAGGACATGACCATCCCATGTGATGTAAGCTTTGTCCAATCCATACTACCTAAATGGTCGACTAAACATGGATAATCTCTGGTTGGATCTGGTGGCTCGAGGTGGGTTTCCATTTCTAACCATCCCTCACACTTATGGGAAGTGGATGATTTCCAATCCATTGCTCATGTCGTTGGTGCTACACTCCAATTTTATTACCCTAATACCCTCCAACCATCTATATATATCAAATCCTTTTAAATTTTCTCTATCATGACAAACATTAAACATGTTGAAATCTAATAAAATCCAATTAGAGATTTGGTATATACATCATCAAGCTTATTGCTAAAAACCTTACACCAATCTCCATTTCCTTCTCAGACCTATCCAAACACACTCCATCATGGTCTTTCCCCACAAAGAAAAAACACAAGCTAAACCATGAACATCCAAGAAAACGAAATGACATGAAAATGGTGTGGGAAAGAAAAGAGCAAAACCATCCTCCCACAGTTAATGCTAAAACACACATCCCACCTCAACTGAAAAGATTGTATTTTTCATCACCTTCATGCCCAATCGATCAACATGTCTTTATGGACAATATCAAGCCCTTCCCTTTTCCTAAAAACCCAACCTCATCCACAAACATTGACAAAGCCTTGGTGGATAGACTAAAATCTGCTACTATAGAGGAACTATAGACTTCGTAGAGTCCAATAAAGAAGACAACATCAAATGGTCCAACATTAGTAACATCCTTTAGTTCTCTCATATCTGCTCCTAAAGAAAACACCAAGAAGAATTACTTCGCCATGGAAGATGAAGGTACACCATCTACTTCTACTTCTTCACCTAGTTTGAATACTACATACACGTCATCATATTATAGCATGTCTGATGTACCTATTGACAATATGGCATATATAGCATCTTGGCCTGATACTAATGCTTTTTCCACATTTGCATCTAAGATATGTATTGAATTCAAGGATGATATATCTGCAAATGTCACATTAAATGACATTGAAGCATACATGGGGTGGAATAACAATAGGAATATTAACATAGTGGAACAACAAATCAATAAACTCAACATTAACTTTTCTATGAGTGTTTCTTTTGTTTGCCTCTTTTAGACAGAAACAACATATCATGATTATCAAAACTTGGAATGTATGTGGTGCCGCCAATTCTAAGATAAGAAAAGCCAATAGAAGATTCATTTTTCAAAAATAAGATCAATATCATCATTATACAAGAAATCAAAACCCACCTTATGCCATTCGCACTCCAAACCATAGGAGGTCGATACATAAATAATGGCACCAAATTTCATCAGTTGATTAAGAGTGACATCATTATAGGAATAAGAGAAGAAAAGCCATTAAAAGATTCATTTTTCAAACATAAGATCAATATCATCATCATACAAGAAATCAAAACCCACCTTATGCCATTTGCACTCCAAACCATAGGAGGTCGATACATAAATAATGGCACCAAATTTCATCAGTTAATTAAGGGTGACATCCATTATAGGAATAAACAACAATATTTTCCAAAAATCCAACCATTTGCATAAATAGTACAACCTCATATTCAATATCACCAACAAACATGATCAACACTCATGGATAATCACCGTCATTTATAGGGAACCTAGTCATGATAAGAATACTTTCATACACAAAGTTAATGACCTATATAGCTCCTTTGCATATACTCCCTATCTAATCGGTGGAAATTCCAACATGATCACCAATACACATGAGAAACTCAACACCACCACGCCACAACAAATCTTACCTATTTTGATAAATCTTCAATAATTGCATCATAGATTTCAAACTCATTGACATCCCGACATCCAAGACATTATATTCATGGGACTCTGGGGCATCATGGGACATCCTTGATAGATTCATCTACTCCTACTCCTAAGGAAACCTTTTCCCTAATACTCACTCTTTCACATCATCTATCTCCATATCATATTACTTCCCTATTTTCATGAACACAACACACTCAACATGGGGAGACAAACCTTTCAAAATGGAAAATTACTTGATGGACCACCCAAATTTTAAAAAGATCTATTTTCATATTGGGGATACACCCTTTCTTCATCTTAAACATGGATACCATATCCAACAAAAATAGAAAATCATCAAGAACCTTCTTAAGACCAAGCAAAAGAAGACTTTTGGAAACATTCATAAAAAATAGCTAATGTTGAATTTGCATTATTTACTACTTATAGCAACCCAAATATGGATTCGGCCCATACCCTTGCCATAAAATTTGAACTTGTCGCTCTTCACCAATAACATGAAACCTTTTGGAAATAGAAAACCAAAATATGATGGATGAAAGAAGGAGAAACAATACAAACTTCTTTCACAAATGTTGTAACAATAACACTAGAATAAACTCCATACACTTCTTAGATATTTAGGGTTCAAGAAGATGATGAGATCATACCATGTGGATATTTGAAGATCAATGTGCTTAAATGTTTAATATTTTCATGACTATATTCAATGTAAAAACTTGTACAAGTATATAATGTACAACTACTTAGATATCATGTAAATCAAGCATTATATCTTTCCTATCCACACAAAACCCTAAATTAGGATATCCCGCTTAGAGTCTAGAGTCATTCATTAGAACAATCATTTGATAGGTGGTTCAAAACTTGCACCAGTAACACCCTCATTTGAGAAACTAGTCGACCGAGACACTCTCAACCCAAATTTATTATCCACTAAGAACCACCTCAGTCGAGCATGTAGAGCATTGGTCGAAAACTTATACATATTGTTCTCTAAGTCAATTTTGGTCGAAAGTATTGTCAACCAAACACATATTTGGTCCAAATCATATAACCATTAGACTGCCCGGTTGGGAGTTGAGGATAGATGTTGGAATACACTTGCATTCAACTTAGGCTCGGTCGAAGAAATTCTCGATCGAGACATGGTCAGTCGACAAACTTGTCGATCGAACTGGATTCTGGATTGTTCTTCTAAACTTGAACATTAACTACCTTCTACCTAATAGCTAGTTAAGGACTAAGAACACTCTAGAGACTTCCTACAACGTCCCTAATCACTTGTAAACCATTCCTATAAAAAGGAGAGGCCTTAGGACACTCAAGACACATAAGCAACTCTTGAGCATTCATTCTAGAGATCAACAAAGCTGAGAATCACTTGATATCTTCTTTCTTGAGCTCTAAGTTCTTGCCCTATACCTATAGACTCTTAGACACTATCTAAGAAATTTCCATCCTAAGTGGTTATGAGGTCAAAACACTTGATATAGGAATCAAGATGATGTACTTCATTGGTTAAGTTCTTCCTTCTTCCAATCTATTTCCTTTGTATTGTATTTGTTCTCCTTGACTACTCCAAGTGTAGGAGGCTATCTGCGGGAGGTTGCTTGAAGCTACTTTAAGTAAAATAAGGCTAGTCCAAGTTTCTTGAGGTTACTTCAAAAAGGCTACTTCAAAGGAGGTTGAAGCTACTTCTAGGAGAAGGCTACTTCATGGTGGTGGAACTACTTCTTGGTGGAGAAGGATGCTCTAAGGTTGCTAGAGGTGACTTTAAGAAGGCTACTTCAAAGGAGGTTTAAGATACTTCTAGGTGAAGGATACTTCAAGGTGGTGGATCTACTTCAAAGTGGTGAAGGCTTGTCTAAGAGCTTGAGGTTACTTCAAGAAGGTTGCTTCAAGGAGGTTGAGGATACTTCAAGGAGGTAGAAGGTGGTTGTATTTTGTTGTAACATCCTTGTGAGGTAAATAAAATAAATCACTTTCAAAATCCCAATTGGAGACAATTTGGTAGTGGACTGACAACCTTTGATTCAAAGGTTGGAACCACTCTAAATCAAAGTGTCTTCCTTGTTTCCTCCTTTTCTTTAAGTTTTCAATTAAAATTTTAAAGTACCAAAAGCTCTGATACCAATTGAATCTGTAATTTGCTTAGAATAAGAGAAAATTTTAAATCAAAATAGTGCAAGAAAGAAGATTGATTAAAGATCATAAAAATTGACCCATAGTCTTACTTAATAAATTGATTTTAAAGTTGATTATGTTTGGAAATACTTTTAACATTTTTGAGCTCATTATTGTTAAGGGGGATCTCACAAAATTCTTGGATATAATGTGCATATCTTTTTGATCTTGCTCTTAATTGTATTCTCTACACAAAAATGGTCTTAACATACCTTATACTTCGTTGGAGATACATTTATTGATCCCACTATGAGCCTAAAGGAATCTCGTATCATTCCAGGGATTAACATCCCTTACAATTGGTTGAGAAATTAATACTAGTTTTTAAAAATTGTGGCTAAATTTGACATTCTTTTTGAAATAAATAATTAAGGGGGAGTAATCAATTAAGGGAGAGTCTTGTTGATTTACACATATGATTATCTTTTTCAAATGACAAAGGGGGAGAAATAAAATATAGTAAAATAGAGTTCCATGATCTCTTGGCTTTATATCAATTGGTGCTAAATTGCCCTAAGCGATGGATATCATGTTCCATATCTCTTTAGGCATATTAGTATACATTTTATGTGATCCAAGAACTTACTCATCTCATGTATGTCACAGGTATGAAACTCATTTCATTTTAAATATTTTTCCTATATTTTATAAATGTTTGTCATCTTAAAGAAGGGGGAGATTGTTGGCTAAATTTGGCAAATTTGGAAATTAGCATACACTTGATTTTGATGAAGACAAACATTTCATTCTTGTGGATCTAACATTCTATTTGAGCATTTTAGGGTTCAAGAAGATTAGGATATCATACCATGTGGATATTTGAAGATCAATGTGCTTAAATGTTTAATATTTTCATGATTGTACTCAATATAAAAACGTGTACAAGTATATAATTTATAAGTACTTAGATATCATGTAAATCAAGTGATAGATCTTTCCTATCCAGATAAAACCATAAGTTAGGATCCCCCTTAGATTCTAGAGTTGTTCATTAGAACAATTATTTGATAGGTGGTTCAAAACTTGCACTAGTGACACCCTTGGCCGAGAAACTAGTCGACTGAGACACTCACAGTCAAAGTTATTGTCAATTGAGAACAACCTCGGTCGATCATTTAGAGCACCAATCGAAAACTTATACATATTGTGCTCTAAGTCAATTTCAGTCAAAATTATTGTCGATCGAACACATCTTCGCTCCAAATTATATAACTGTTAGACCAGGTGGTTGGGAGTTGAGGATAGATGTTGGAATACATTTGCATTCAACTCAGGCTCGGTCGAAGAAATTCTTGACCGAGACATGGTCGGTCGACAAACTTGTTGATCAAAATGGGTTCTATATTGTTCTTCTAAACTCAAACAATTTAGCCATTATAACCTAACTACCTTCTAACTAATGGCTACTTAAGCACTAAGAATACTCTAGAGATTTCCTACAATGTCCCTAATCACTTGTAATACATTCTTATAAATAGGAGAGGCCTTAGGACACTCAAGACACATAAGCTATTCTTGATCATTCATTCTAGAGAGCAACAAAGCTGAGAATCACTTGGTATGTTCTTTCTTGAGTTATAAGTTCATGTCATATAGTTATAGCCTCTTAGACACTATCCAAGAAACGTCCATCCTAAGTGGTTAGGAGGTTTAAACACTTTATATAGGAATTAATATGTTGTACTTCATTGGTTAAGTTTTTCCTTCTTCCAATATATTTCCTTTGTATTGTATTTGTTCTCCTTGACTACTCTAAGTGTAGGAGGTTGTCTACGGGAGGTTGCTTGGAGCTACTTCAACGAAAAGAAAGCTGATCCATGGTGGCTTGAGGTTACTTCAAGAAGGCTACTTCAAAGGAGGTTGAAGCTACTTCTAGGTGATGGCTACTTCAAGGTGGTGGAGCAACTTCTTGGTGGAGAAGGCTGCTCTAAGGTTGCTTGAGGTTACTTCAAGAAGGTTGCTTCAAAAGAAGTTGAAGATACTTCTAGGTGAAGCCTGCTTCAAGGTGGTGGAGCTACTTCAAGGTGGTGAAGGCTTCACTAAGAGCTTGAGGTTACTTCAAGAAGGCTTCTTCAAGGAGGTTGAAGACACTTCAAGGTGAAGGATACTTCAAGGAGGTGGAAGGTGATTGTATTTTGTTGTAACATCCTTGTGAGGTAAATAACATAAATCACTTTCAGAATCCCAATTGGAGACAATTGGGTAGTGGAGTGAAAACCTTTGATTCAAAGGGTGGAACCACTCTAAATCGAAGTGTCTTCCTTGTTTCCTCCTCCTTCTTTGATTTTAGTTTTCAATTAAAATTTTAAAGTACCAAAAACTCTATTCACCCCCCTTCTATATATTTCAATCTCACTACCAAAAAAACATACCATTACCTCTCACATTGTAACTCACTTCCAAGAAATTTTTAATAGATGACACAATCCATTGTCCCACATGTGCGCTAACTGGGAATAGATATGCTACAAATACATTCATACCTCTGCTATCTTTCTAGAACCATTCACCATAGAAGAACTTTAAACTACAACACACAAACTTGGTAGGGATAAATTGCTCATACCAGATATTTTTTAACATCGAATAATATACATGTATGTCAGATCATATCCATTTTTACTTAATGCATCTTCTCCAATACATACACTCACACAAACACACCCAAATAGGTGTCCTTAATCACACACACATTTATATGAAAAAAAGATTGGTCAACTTGATACAGTTCATCATTTCAGACCCATCAACCTTACCAACTCATCATACAAGATCATTGCAAAAATCCTTTGCAATACAATGAAGCCTAAACTCGATAGGATCATAGGTCACCAACAATGTGCTTTTTTGGAAAATAGAATCAACTACGGTGATTATATCATGGTTAACAAAACCATCCACACCCTCAATAGAAATGGCACACCTCTTATTGCCCTCAAACTTGATTTTGAGAAATCTTTTGATAATGTCAAATTGAACTGCCTCACAAAATGCATGGAAGGATATGGATTCATACCTATGTGGAACAAATGGATGCATGCATATCTACATGTAAATTATCTACCATCATTAATGGATCACCATTGTGGGACTTCAAAAATGCAAATGGACTCAAACAAGGAGACCCTCTATCACCATACTTACTCATCATAGTTGCATCCATCCTCACCAATATGATACATATGGGTACACAACAGGAATTGATAAAATTTCCTATGGAATTCACTAAAAACATCATTCAATATTTTGAGAAAACCATTTTATTATCAAACTCAATGACAAGAGTGTCATAAACATCATTTGTATATTGAACATCTTCTCCTACATGGTTGGACTTAAAATCAATCTTGATAAATATACAATCTGTTGTACATACTAAGATATATATCATGCTTCCATACCAAACACTATTGTAAAATGGAAACACATCCCTTCATATACTTTGGTCTCTAAGTATCACCTCACCCCCTATCAAAATCTATATGGAATCCCATCAGTGACAAACTCAACCTAAGACTCAACTCATGAAAGAACAATTTCCTCAACCTAGCTGCCAGACTGACGCTGCTTAATAGCTCCTTATCCACCATTACCACCTACTATCTTAGTTTCATACCCCTCATAACTAACATTCTACACAACATAGACAAGATCAGGAGAAAAATCTTCTAGAACCACTCACGAAACAATATGCACTTAGATAACTGGAGCGTTATGCGCACCAAAAAAATGGGGGATGGGGTATCATTAATATTGACACACATGCCATATGTCTGATTGTCAAAATCATTTCCACATTAAGATATCCCATAAACTACATTTGAAAGGAATTCATCCATAATAAATAATACATCAAAAAAAATTTGGTGGTCCATTCCTAAAATGATAGAGGGAACTAGGGGTCCGGAGGATCACCACCAATTGCCAAAATTTTACTCAATAAATCAACTCATAAGATTAGTAATCAAATCAGGACCATGTAGTTTTGTGTCCTTTCAGGACACAAATCTCACAACGGTCGGACTTCTAAGAAACCCGTTGATCTCGATATTTGTGGATCCTCGTCAAACCGTCCAACATATCCTTATCTGAGATCTCATTGCGAAATATGTGATTTCCATTCACACATTCAAACTTGTGGGTCAGATCATCACATCACCATAATCTATAAAAAAACAAGTCAAGGAGTAGAAGTACCATAAACTCCATTAGCAAATATCATCAATAGATCATGGGTACACTCTTGTGAGGCTATGAGATCTCAACACCCCCACAAGAATATAATCATTCTGCCAGAAAATAATATGAGATTCGATGGATAAAAAGATAACGATCAAAATTAAGGGATTATGGGTGCATTCTTTTATGGATCTGAGATCACATCACCCTAAAAGAATGTATCAATTCAATAAAAAATGAAGAAGAAATGGAAGGAAAACATTATAATACTAAACATTGGAGTCAACTACATCAAATAAGAAAAGGTTATGGGGCCAGACCCCATGTCCCGATAGGAAACTACTCATAAATAATACAAAACAAACATGAACCGGCCTAGAAGGGGCTCTGGGATAGAAAATGTGATGCCTCTGGTTTGGAGTCCCACATCCTTTTATAGGGGGCAGAAGGGGTTAAAACCCTAGAGGAATCATAGTGAGCGGTGGCTAGATTGCTTTATCTGTGTGTTCGTCGGTCAACAACATTAATCTCTTGCTTCAGCCTAAAGTCACATTACTTAAACCTTGACCACATTTATGATTGTATCATTTCAACATTTAACCAAGTCTTTATTTGAATTCTTTCTTCCACAAAAAAGCATATGGAATTGGGAAACTTTCGTTTCTGCATTTTTTATAACATTAACTTTTTGTCACAAATGGAGAGATTTATTGAGTTGCTTTCTTTTAATATTTTGACCATTTGACTCTCTTTGTTTTTTATTCCTACAATGATGAGTCAATAGACTCATAAGGCTAGTCGAACGATTGGAAAGTTGTCCAAGATACAGTTTTCATGTAGATCATTATATTTCCTTTCGAACACATACTTTTGTTGGTATGTATGCCCATAGAATCAATCATATGATGATTTTAATGGGGCTTCATATACTTTATTTGATAATGATAAAGGTAATTTTGAATATATTGTTTGTCTCAATCATGAGATGATGATACATACATAATATATGTCTAAAAATGATGTTACTAGATGACATATGTCTTCAGGTTAAGGACCTGAATAATGAAATCATATGCATGATAAGAGTACATGCATTCTTGAGTATGTCCCTAGTCAGATATTACTGTGGAAGTAAAATAGACAACAATACTCCATAAGACTAGAGTGTGTGTTGACTGATGATAGAGTCTCATTAGTCATGATATGTGATATCAAGTCATACACGCAGGTACATGTTAGAGAACAGTGTATTGGATAGACCCACCTTGAGAGTGATAGATGGAGACCATGGAATGGTAGTCAGAATCAACTCTCATTGTGGTAGTGGTGATTGTGTTTCTTAGAACCTAAAGTCACTACACTCATCACATGTAGTTTGATGTATTTTGATATTATCCAACGTGACCTTGAATAAGTGTTTCGATAAAGGTCATGCTTGGGTGCATTGTGACACATGGGGATTGGTATGAGTGATGTAGAAGGGATTTGTCCCTCCTACATGAGATTGATTTCACTACAAAAAAAGTATGATTTAACTACAATTTTTCTAACTACATATATTATATTTGTAGTTAAAAAGTATTTTCATTTACAAGTTAAAAATATATAGACAAAAAATTGTATTTGATTTCAATAACTACAAAATGGACTACATATGTTAAGTGACTACAAAGTTTTCTTTCCATCCCCCTCTCTCAGACTCCCCCCTCCCAAATAATTCTCACACAAAAAATGTTCAATTTTGTTGCATGCTACTTCCCCCCAATCTCCAACGGCATGCCTGCACCCCACTCTGTCTTCCCCTATCATCTGCTCCGATAATGCCCCACTCCCATTGTGCTCTTTGTCTCTCTTCTACTCCCTTCTCCTATCCATACAACTCACAGAATTTGACCGTTATCTACCTCTATCTCTCTCACCTACTTCTCCTTCCCCCATCTCACTCTCCTTCCCTCTACTACCACATGACCTCACAGACAGGCAAAGAAGTGATCATGGAAGGACAAAGCCTAAGAGGAAATGCAAGAGAGGAGAAGGACACACACAAAGCACTTTGGAAAGATCCTCCACGATACCCGCGTCAAGGTAAACCCTCTATGCCTGAAGCACTGCAGAAAGCTCCTCCATGACACCTGCGTCCAGGTAACCCTCCACGAATATCCTTTGGGCAGAGGAATGGCTCATTCTCTGAAGGATTTTCAAGTGACGACAACATTTTTGGAAAAGATCCACTGCTATTTGAATACCTCAAAGACATATACCTTATACTCATGTCACACTAATTGACAAAATAAGCACAACATATTATTTTACTCCCCTTCTGCTTGCCCCTTTTCTTGTAATGGAGTGCCATAATTAGTTTAGTCACTTGCTTGATCCTATTTGATTTTTTGTAGTTAAGTTATTTGATAGTATTGTTCATTTAATTTTGGTGTATAAAAATGAGACAATCACAAATCATGTTGCATTATCCAAATCAACTTCAACTCTTCATCAGTGCATCTGATTATCCTTTGGTGGACACTACAGTGTTATTTGTGTGGTTTCATACAAACGAATCAATGAACCATTTTCTGGAATGTGGAGTGCAAGTTTGTATGCAGGGAGGATGTATATGTTTATATCTATTTTTATCTAATTTTCTTCAAGATTATTTACATCAATGTATATTATCTACTGTTGATGGATCCCAATGGGGTTCTCTAATACCAAAGGTGAAAACATGGATATATCCAACCCAATCGCTTCCCACTCCCCTCCACCCCCCCCCCAATTTTTGTTGTTGCTCTTTCTTCAGATCTCCAACCACCAACTTCTCCTTGTTGCCAGCATTTCCTGTCCCTCCTCATGACTAATTTTCATGTCCTCTATCTGTCTTCCTACATGAGAATTAGTCAACCTCCTTGCTTAAGGTTGCCATGATATGATCTCTATGTGTTAGATACATCCTTTCATAGCTCTTCCATAATATGGCATGTCCATTTTTACTGAATCAACTATAGTGACATTATCAGTTTTCTCTTTATTAACATATATGTTCTATGGTATTTAATATCTACACGTCTGTGTGCCATCTGAAATGACATATTTGATTAGATTATTTTCCACCTACCTTTTTTAATAATGGATTTCTAGATGTCTAATGACAGCTCTGAAAATACTATCTAGTTGATTACTTCTATGAAACTCAAACTCCAACAACTACACCACTTAGGCTCAGTCCTAAGATTCATATCCACTTTGATAGCGTACTGAAGCACATCAAAAAGGCACCACCTATGAAAGATGAAGTGAACTCAACAAATGGAGTTTGGGATGAGAAGGATTACTGAGTTCTTTCCTTGATTCTCAATAGTATTGAGTCTAATCAGATTATGACTCATCTTTTGTATATATAAATGAGGCACAACTTTTCACAAATATATTCTTCTGATAAAGTACTTCCTGCATCTTTAAGCTCCAGAAGAAAATAAGCACTCAAAAGTTGTTCAACCCATCCACCTTTCCAGTTATTATGATATAAAGTAAGGTTTGTGTAGTGAGATGGACTCTTATCATCCTTTGATGTAGTTGTCAGAATTGATTCTTCTATTGAAATGTGACAAGTTAGAGCATGTTCAGCTTTTCTTCTCATTTCTTGCTAATTATGAGATTGTTCAACAAAAAATGATGGGTCTCAACAAATGCCTCTGCCCCATGATGTGTATAGTTCTTCTCTCATGTTAAGCATATGAATTTCTCTCTCGTGCCTCTGAAGTCTTGGACACATCTGTCCATTCACCTCAGTTTTTTAACATTCTTGTAGATGGGTGGGTAAATCAGGGTTTCAGGTACGAACATGCATTGTCACTTTGCTTGTTCATCTTCAGTTAAACATATTGACTTTTCTACTGAACATGCATTTGTTGAGGATGTGATGAAGCTTGTCTAACTTTACAATCTCAAGGATGAATTGGTAAGGAGTTCTTAGATTATCAGGAACATAACAAAAGAAGATCGTTTGACTCTTGTTGTGTAGCCGGTTTCCAATCCTTCCATCATCATCATGGATGAGCTAACTTCTGGACTGGACACAAGAGACATGTCAATTATCAAATGTTTATCACCTAGGAAGAAAATAAACCTCTAGACAGTCCATGTGTCTGTGTCTGACACGTTTCAAATGCAGACATTTTCCGAACATGGCCCAAAACATTTTGGACACAGTTGGGACGTGTCTAGTTCATTTTGGTCTTTTTCTGCACCCTAGACACAGTTGGACACTTCCTGGACACATCATTGTAGCAACAGTTGTTGAAATAGCCTATTTAGAGTGCAGATGTTGAATATACAACTATTGTTTATGTCTTATTACCGAGAAAATGTAACAAACTTGAGATTTAATCATAATTACAAACGAATTTGTTGAAAAGAACCAATAATGTAAAGTTAAAGCCAAATTAGATATTATGAATCAAATTATAGTCTAAAAAGTTGGTTCAATGAGTAATACAAACTCGTATATATTCTGTAATATACTATATTTACAAAAAACACACATTTTGTTTTCTACTTCATATTGTTTCTACTACACACAAAGACAAACATCTATATGCATATAAGATTATACATACATAGATACATTAAACTGGACAAACTTTAAAATAAATTCCATTTCATAAATCATCCATCCACATATATGTATATATTACAAAAATACTTTTCCCTCATCCAATGTCGTGTTTGTATCCTACATTTTAGAAATTTTCCGTGTCCCGTGTTTGTATCTGTGTTTGAGTCTGTGTCTAGAAATGTGTTTGTACTTCCTTGTTTATCACTATTTCTTAATTTTAGCTCATTGATATTATCAAGTTAAGCACAATCATTAACCAAGAAGCACTAACATATTCTATAGAATGATGAAATTTTGCTTAATATGTTCTGTTATATAACTTATTGCAGGAGCATAACCATTAAAGATTTCCTCAACGACAAGTATGATTAACACAACAATAGTTGATTGCTGGAGTAGTTAGTTAGATTACAATTAAAAGTGTTGCTATATTATAAAGGTTTGTTCTTATAAAAATAATCTCTACATTGTTGCAAGTTCTGATCTTACCTAACCTTTCGGTTTTTAGTTTTTTCTAAGTGCATCATGCTTATTTCATAATATTATCTGGATGGTGCATTATTCTCATCCACATCATGTTATTTCCTTCTTATATTGTCTTGGTGATTTTTCATTGTAATTGATTCATATAGGCTCACTTATCAGCTATGCCTTCTACTTAAAATATGTTCCATATCTGTTAAGTAAAGCTCACTTATTTGATATGTTGTCCATGAATATATCATGCTGCTTTGAATATAGCATCTTTTTGCTGAAATAAGAAGATGATAAATCAGGGTTCCTAGGCATTCTCAATGGTGAAGTTGCATCCCATTTAGTCATCCATGTTGCAGTAGAATAAAGTTTTGATTTTGTCTTTTGACAGAAGCTTGCACCATGTTAATTTTGCTCATTTATTAGACTATAAGGAATTCTCTTGCTTGTCCTACAAGTATACATGTATCTTCCAATTAGGGTTACTTGGAGTGGTAAATATAAAATGACACTTCTCACTTGTTTCTTTTTGTTCATTTGCTATTCTTCACTGATTCACTCTCATAGATAAACACATGCACATGCACAATTTAGAGTTGATTCTGGTGAACATAATTTCATTCTAGACTAAATATGATCTCAAAATTCTTTTGACACCTAAGAAGCAACCATACTTCTGTTATTGCATTTTGATGAGGTTTTCCATTTTCTCTGGTGTATTTCCTCATCATGTTGATTAGTAGCCAACATGTGTGTATTATGAAAAGTTTGTCTTGGTTCTAGCTGCTTTTCTTTGGTATACATTTAGCTCTATGGCATTAGCTTTTTCTCTAATCTTTAGAGTTGTAACTCTTATAAAAGACATGGGAACTAATATATTGGTTTATCTTGTCTGATATAATTTAATGTTGTAAAATAGTTAGAATTTTTGTGAATTATTATTTATGCACTTTCAAAATTGATATCTTTCACCTTCCCTTCCATGTTCTACCTCATCCTCATCATTCATTTTCAAGTTCCTCCTTCAACCTAGTTTGCCTTATCCTACTGATTTGTTCCACAAACTTTGATTTAACCAGATTCTCGATAAAAAGACACCGAAATCAAGTTACATCTACAAAGGGGATGAACAACAAAGATGTTGGGCACCACGTGTGAGGGACCAGATTCAAAGACAATCCTTCCAATTCGATGGATCCATCATGTACTACATCAATGTGTTCGGCTCCAAGTCACCTATGTCATGATACTTGTTTTTTTGTGTGTAATATTATGTTAAATTAAACCTCTCTCTCTCTCTTTTCTTTAACTGAAAAAGAACCTTTGTGTTATCTTCTTATCCAAACCTTCTGTGGATCCAATGGACCTTTATGTCCTATTGGCACCTCGATATCCCACCCACAATAACAATGATCAATTGTAGACCAACTGGATTCAAAAGCAACATAACTGATTGTTCTAACTTCTATAGATAATCACACTTAAAGATACATTTATAATTTTGGCATGTATTGCCAATTTTTCATCTCATATTCCTCCATCTTAGGTGATACCATATGAGGATCCATATGAGGATACAAATTTTCATCTCGTTTTCTTCATGAATCATGACTGCCATAACAAATTTGAAATGGAAGGCACTGTTTACTATCAAACTGGTGGAGTAGTTGTTCTCTCTACAGCCATGCGTGTCACTATCAAGTTGGATTGTTGGCCTTCTATTTTCTTTTTCATGGATGTGTGCAGCAACAAGGTCCATTTATATGATTTCTTCTATACACATTGTTCTGATTACTTCATTATGTTTCTTTACCTATGAGATAATTAGTTTAACCTTCTAGTCTACTTTGATATCAGGTGGAGCCTTGTAATGTTGTTATACATATATTTGAATCTAGGGAACTAATCTTATGTTAGTTGAAAGCCAATACTTCGACAAGTTCCTTTAATGTCTCTAGCCAATCATTACTATTCATCATGATTCCTCACAATTTTTTCTTTCAAATAAAAACAATAACTAAACTTGGTAGTTGTATTGCGTTCTATAACTTTTTTAGGTGTTCCATATTTTTGCTAATAACTATATACATTCTAGATCAACTTTCATATAAAATAGGAGCCTTGTAGTGTCCTTTAATGTTCCACATTGTCACTTCATATCTAACACAACACAATTGGTGCAACTAAACTAAAGACAGATGTATATGAGACTCAAAGGTTATTAAATACCACTTATAAAATCATTATTGTAAATCACAATAACATCTTTTTATGGATTTATAATGAAAAACCAGATATGTTACATCCATGTAATGTAAAATGTTCGTTACAAAAAGCTTTTTCATTTGTTTCATTTGCTAATATTTGACAAACTCTTCGGATAAAAAATAAAGAGAGGTTATAATTCCCTCTATTAACTTTTGAACAACTTGTACAAAAGCCTATAATAATTAAGTGCATGAATGGAGGTTTTCCCAATGGAGAAAATTTGTCCTTAGGGTAGTTGCATTGCTGGTAGCATTGGTAAACATGAGCTTGCAGCAGCAGTGCAAAACGATGAGGCACGTTGTGATGATAGATAGCAAATCATCCTTGTTTTTATTGCTGGTAAGCCAGTCCCAGGTATCCAACATGCAGATGTGTGGTCTCAGACTGAGAGACATGGGAATCAGGCCATCCTCCCACAAGCACATGATAAAATTATAGTAAAAAGAGCATGATCAACATCTTCCTATTGGGTGTTGCTCATTTGGAAACATCTTGTTGTTTTCCTCAGTGTGTGCGCTCTTCCTTATGATGTTCGCCTATTTTTCTTCTTTTTCTTTTTCGTTTCCAGATCTTTTGTGTTCCTAGCCTCTGTTGTAGACTTCTTTTGTAGAGCCGTAGGGATGGTCCCTAGTCCCCCCAAACATAGTGATGTATCCTTTAATAAGTGATGTAGCAAGTGGGTTATGGGGAGAAGGACAAATGGGAGTTTTATTGTGGAATTTTTGGGAGAACATTGGATGTGTTCAGGTGGTGCGGAGTTGTTGCTTTCCACTATTGTATGACTATGAATCTAGGTGATTTTGGTGTTGGGCATGTCTGGGGATGGTTCTGGATTGGGAGTGGAAGTAAGGGCACTCTTTTTTTGTTGTTACTGCTCCCAGTGACCTCTATTTTGGATACCCTTGCTTTTCTTTGTTTGTGTTGGGTAGTCCCCTCTACTGACTACCTGGAAGATTCTGTACAGGGATTTTGGCAGGCTCATTCTTCTCACTTGTGAATAGATTTCTCTAAGATGTTTCATAGATCACTGCAATATTCTCATGTCTGAGTCCTCTTCTGGGTGAGGCTTTAACCTAGTTTCCCCATCTTTCTTCTAGTCTCTCCTCTTCTTCTTCATCTTTAGGAAAGTCCCTTTTGTTGTGCCCTATGCATCCACACAAAAAGAATAAATTGGGTAGCTTTTCATATCGTAGTTCTATGTCAACAAGATCGCCCTTTGTGCTCTGCATTTTTTGGATAGTCTTCAGAGGTTTCTTGACATTGATGATGACTCTCACCCTCCTCTCCCTTGAATCCCTAAGGATTCTGGTTCCAGTTCAATTAGCTTGCCCACCATCACCCCTATTTTCATCATCACAACATCTGATCGGTACCCTAGGAATACATTATAGAAGAAGACCCATAAAGTCATTCCACTAGAGTCATTTAGGAGGACCTTGTCATCAAAGTTCCATGGCTCTCCATTTAGGACCTTTTCCTTGTCCTTCTTATGACTGAAGGTAATGACTGTGATGTAGTGTTCTATTTGCTTGAAGTGCATTTTTCTCCACCAAGCTCTGGACCTAAGTCAGGGTTATTTGTAGAGCTAGAAAATTGAAGGGTCTATTAGTGAGCAACATTGTCATGTGATCTGCCATGTATACATGATGTTCTACATGTACATGGTAAGTGCATATATCTCTTTAGTGAGTATCTCTAATTTGACCTTCAGCCTGATGCATTACATTCAGCTGATAACAACAGTAGTATGCTCAAGAAAAATAGGTGTCACTAAATCTAATTTTGTATACTTAACTAACATAGATAGCTGAACTAGTACAATTCAAATTAACATCGGTCACATATATAGGTATATGAGATCATGGTTTTTTATTTTCTTCTATAGTTGTTATTGAACTGTTTTGGACTCAGTCTTAAGACATTAAATATGATTATGCGACCGAAAATGAAACTGATTCGTTGATTTGGTATTGTGCAATATGTATATATCTACATGCATGCTCCAATAATATACTGGAATTACATATGTATATTGTCAGTTCAATGATTCAATTAGTTAGGTAGATGTGCTATTACAATGCCTTTTGCTTACAGTAAAAGATTCCATAGATTTTGTAAAATGAAGCCATACTCTTTTTTGGGTCGTAAGGAACATTTTTGTAACAATATATTGTATTCAATATTAGAGAATACAAATTCTCTGTGATTGTGTATGAAACTGATTTAGTCTCCAATAATGCAGATTTTTTTTATTAAGTATAAAAAATTCTAATTTAGTACCCACAATATTGAAGTCCCCTACCATGAAGATGAAATCAGTTTAGTAGTTTGATATCATGTAATATATACATATGTACATGCGTGCATGATTAACAAAATAGTGGAACTCTATACGCGCATTATACAGTCAGTAGACAAATGTTGTTATATGGTTTTGTTTGTTCCCTAAAAGAGTATATAGCTTCTAGAAATGAAGACAATTGTAAATATTTTAGTATTTCATATTAATAGATGAAAGCTTTCGGTGATTGTGCAATGAAACTAATGTGGTATTAAAGAATGTAAATTGTTTATGTTCAATATTAAAGAATACATATATTCTGTATGGTGTTAGAGAATTCTGATAGTACCCACAATATTGAAGCTCCCTACCCTTTCTATTAAATTGATTCACTGCTTTAGAATTTTACAATATGTAAATATCTACATGAATAAATGGTCAATAATATACTAGATTCACTATGTACCCTGTGAGTTCAAAAACTCCCTTAATTAGTAGACGATTGTAATCTACTTAAAAAATTGCTTGACTTCTACAAAATGAAACCATACTCTTTAATGGATGGGTCAGAACATTTTTGTAACTATATTCAGTATTTCGTATTTTGTATTGAAGAATGTAGATTTTCAAGAAAGAGGAACTATCTTATGCAGTTGCTTCTCTAAAAACATTCTTTAATATTCTGAAGACAGAAGATGAAAAATGTGCCCCATATTATGCCTTATTTATGTTGTTTGTCCTAGGTTACTTGGAAAGTTGTAATGTAAACTTTTCCTATAAACATCACAACCTAATGTGTTCAATTAAAGTGAATATGCTATATATAGGTAAGTTTTACACTTGAAGTTGTCTTGTCTTGGATATTTTTACTTCAGTAGGAAAAAAGGAATATGCACTTTCTTACTTTAAAAAAACATTAGCATGAATATTTGTATGTGTGTATCTTTGATTGAATTTGACTGCTTAACTTTGAGGTTTCTTTTCATTTTTAAAATTTTTACATTTCACTTGTGCTAACGTGTCACTTTTCCCTCGCATATCATCATGACCATTTTTGTATCTTGTAGAATTGGTAATTATGGTTTATAACTCTTGAACCTTGTGTCTAGGACATGCCTACCATTAGAGAATGGAAACGTTCCACAGAACTGGTCATTTCCTCCAAGAAGAACAACCAAACCATTTTGGAGCACTTGACTCTTCTAATGTGAAGGTACTCATTTTTCGACCACTATTATAACATTTTGATGCAAATGGTAAATGACTTTTTTCTCAATCAATGCACAACTTGCTTCCAAGGCTTACTTATGTCATGATTTTTTTGAGTGGTCAATACTTAAATAATTTCACCTTGATAAACAATAATACAATCGATATTCGTGATGTAGGAACATCACTCTTATCTCGACTAATTTAACTGTGGAGTAATCTAGATGAGTTTTTAATCATGCTAGCCCCAAACAACCTAAAGAACCCAACTAGTTTCCAGTTTATTCACGGTTAACCTCATATTACTATAATTGTGGGATGTTATTCTAAAATATCTTCCATTTCATAGACTAGTGATGTAGAACTTAACTCTTCAGGACTTTGTTTTTCTTAGGCTTGACTATGACCTATTCAATATCCTTCATATAACCTAATGATATTCTTGCAAAGCTCTAGTATAACCTATGACCCTCATTGGTCATTAATATAGGTGCTATGCCTAAATGACTTGTATACATTCCCGTTCCTACTTTTGGTTCTAAACTTAGGATTTCCACCTAATCTTTTCCCACAAATAAGCTCTTTCCTTATGCCTGAACCAAACCCATAACATGGCTAGAATGCCTGATTGTCCATACGATTGAACCTACTTTATTGCATCTATCTATAAGTTCATTTGTAATGATACTAACTCAACCTTCTATTTCTCAAGTGTAGTTACCTCCCAAGCATGTAGTGCCTCCTACCCCCAAGCAACATGAAGACGGGACAACTTAAGCCATCTATAGATTTTTTTATTAGAAAGATGAGACTCCTTTTTTGCTTTTCTATGGAATGTACAAAGACTATAAGAAAGAAAGAAAAATAGTATCACTGTCTAATACTATCAATATATCAAAAGTAAACTAAGAACCATGCATCATATAGAATCCCTCTTTGAAAACAATACTCCATTCTTTGGAAACTTGTTCAGCTAAATTTTGAAGAACCTTTTATTTCTCTCTTTCCAAATGTAGAATGGCAAGAGAATAGAAATGCTACTTTCAAGATGACATATCATTAATATTATGAATGTCCACAATATTTTCAATGATTCCACTACATATTCCCACTGTCCTCATATAAGGGTAGTCAATAGCATTATGCTCTCTAGTTTCTAGATTTTTATGACTGAGAAAGCATCTAGAGACTATAATAAATATTCTAGAATGTAGATTGTCATGTGTCAATAATTTCCATAGAATAATTTCCAACCATTCACTACATTCTTAGTAGGCGAAGGACAATTCCACAACCACTCAGCCCAGATCCTTGGTGTGGTAGTCACTTTAACAAAAGGAAGGATATCATAAATTCTACTTTCTTTCCTTTAAATAGGATACAATCAACACTACCAGAGGGTGAGGGACAAGTGGTAATAAATTTTTCTAACGTAGCACTACCCCTCGACTTCCTGATTTTGCAACAGTGATCTTGAATAATACGGCTGAATTTTACCATAATATACCTCCCTCAAATTACAGGGGAGCAGAGTAGTCAAGCACATCAGTTAGAAATCTCCCACCCTTGAGCTAGGGAGCTTTCCATATAAGAACAGACTCCCCATCCCCAGTGGGGGAGCCATATACATGATTGGGGGGCACGTGCCCCACCCAAATTACTAAATCACATATAAATCTATATTAAGATGGGTGCAATGTTATATGGAAATATGTTCTATTGTGTCGTACCTAAAATGTCACCCAAGGTCTTGCAGTGAAAGGTGCCCCTACCTCCAATTTATGGCTCTGCCGCTGCCCATCCTCAATAGTAATAAGAGACATGTTCCTGAATTTTCTCCTTTTGATTAATGAGCTTTCTCCAGAGCCAGAAATCCTTAGGTATTCTCACAGGACCAGAAATAATTGGAGTGTAAATATAAACCAAGTATCCATTTCATCCTTAGGTATTTTCTATGGGTTAAAACTCTCCATATATTTTTATTAGTAGCACAAACATTACTTATTGAGCCTTATTGAGTCCCAAGACCCCATCCTTTGTAGGACTACAAACCACATCACATGAGACAACATGAATCTTCTTAGTAAGATCAACTCCACCCCATAGAAAGTTCCTACTGATCTTATCAATAGTGTTGCAAACATTAGTTGGAATAGGAAAGGTATTCAACCAGTAAATGTACAAAGAAGAGAGAACAAATTTTATAAACTCCAACCCTTCCCGAAACCATCTATATTTTATCAATATAATAAAATCTGCAATAATTTTGTCTGAATGTTTGTTCTTAAAAATATGTGTTGTTTTATACTCAACTTGTGACTCCCTTATAAGATCGTGGAGTTCCTCATTTTTCTTTTCTAGGTGAATTTGTTAACATTTGAGATATATGTGTAATGGTATATGATAAAATATAGTAGCTTTACAATTATTCACTATATACTCTTCATTGGCAATTGTTTCAAGAATTACAAGTATTGTTATACAACTCAACTGATTTGTGTATATTGCTATGTTATCTTCAACTATTTTAGAGCTCTAAACTTGCCAAAAAAGTTTTCCAATTCAGTATTTAAAGTGTTTCGTATCGACTCCAGTTTTGTCATTGTTCAAGGATCTTGGAGGTGATGGGTTTTTGGCTCAGTGGTATAAACTGAAGTTGATATCCTGCATGGGTAACATAAGTTGTGGGTTTATCTACATGTAAATTTTCCCTACACTGTTTCCATACTCACTATATAATGCACACACCAAGGTTTCCCAAATGAAACAACTAGCTGGAAAGAGTTGTTGAACTAATTGCCACTCTAACTACAAGTCAGGTGCTTGGTTTGGCTACGGTGTCGCGTGCCATCTCCCTATTTGGCTTGGATTTGATGCCACGTTCAAGTGCATGACGGAAAAGGATATCAAGAACATGCTCACTCTGTAGGAGATGTACAATGCGTGGCCATTATTTAGGGTCACAATTGGCTTGGCTGACATGGTGTTTGCAAAGGGAAACTCTAGGATTGCAGCTTTGTACGATAAGCTCCTGGTCTCTAAGGATCTGTGATCATTTGGATAATAGCTTCAAGCTAAATCTTCTGAGACTAAGAACCTTCTACTGTGGGTAAAGCTACTTCTTGATTGTATTACTAGTGTAGTTTTGGATGAATGCTTTCTTCTTTCATCCCTATTCTAAGATTCAACATGGTTTGTAATTTGCTTCTCTTCTCTTGATTGTACAAGTATGTCAGTCTTTATACTAGTATGTTCTAAATGTGAATGTTTTCATTTATTTATTAGTAAGAAGTTTGTGATTAAATGTGCAACCATATCTTTGAACTATATCAAACATATGGCACCAGTATATAGGATGGAATGCATCGCAAACCAACATATCAAATCCAAGCATATCAATATGTCCTTCAGAAGATGAGGCCAAGTTTTGTCCAATGCAACTATGATTGTTCTATTTTACCATCAAGATTGTCTTGTTTATAATTATACATCCAACACAAGCTCTTTTTCATGATGGTGCAACAACAAGAACCCAAGGTATCACAACACATCAAACAAAAGGAGAAGATAGTAAAGACATTGGTCGAGAAAGATGCATACTCTTTTTCAAAGATGTGTGTAGACCTCATTGAATCATTAATTTATGTATATCCTTTTCTTTGTACACATTGTGTAATAAGGTCAAGGTATACGTCCTCCCCATATACATTTGATGCTTCACTATAAATGAAAAATAAGATTGTTGGTATAATGAGCATAACTTGGTCTAGATACTACTAATTTGTTACCAAAAGAGATTGTGTACTAACAAATTACACAATATATGAATAATCAAACCATGAATATATGTATGTGTAATAAATGGCACTACATATGTAGCTAGATACATAATCCAACTACATATATATAGTAACTTCTGCCTTTTCCTACACATTAACTACATATAAAATGTATTAACTTCATCCTTTAGCTACATACTGACTAGATGTGCAATTGTACTTAACATTTAACTATAACTACACTTACCTTTAAATACATAAAGATAATATCTAGATACATTGTCGATTACATATGCATTTGTAGTGAATGGATTATCTAACTACATATTTGAAAAATATAGTTAAAGGATATAGATATACAAGCATATACTACAATTTGTATATGTAAAGCAATATGTCGCTTAAACCTTTAGCTACAAAATATGGGGTTTCCGCTATATTTTTCTATTGTAGTTAAAGATCATTTTTTGTAGTGTTTCCTGGCCACTTGATAAGAGAGACCGAGGAATGTATGACCCTACTCATGTGATTCTATATGTGATATGTGATCTCACATGCATCTCATATAGTCTTCTCCTATTCAAGGAACATGGATTGAATGTTGAGAGGATGACGATTCCATACCTTGAATTTCATCTAGATATCAGAGACAAAGGAACTATATGATCATTGTAACACTAATCATGTATCATAGGTTGAAGTTGTTTTCTAACTTTCCAATTACTTGGGTAGAAATGATGTGCTTCTAGATACCGCTCATTGCTTGTGATGTCATAAGTTGGTTATGGACATTCAGTACCAGTGTAACTTTGGACCTATAGGGTCACACATATATGATGCACCTAGAAAAAAAGTTTATTTATGAATGATATTTAACGTCATTATTAAAGTGTTTATTACTCAATTTAAACAACAATGGATGAAAACTAACTAACAAGACTATGAACTAACCGGTTTAAGTATTAAACTAATTGATTCAAGTGTCAGGTCAATGTAAACTACATTGGTTGAACAATGCCTGGATTGGATCATGAACCGACCGGTCCAAGGTCTAAACCAAATAGTTGAACTTGTGAACCACCCAATTCAATGATCAATATGATTGGATCAAGGATTGATGTTGATGTCATGTTGTGTATTAATCGAATATTGAAAGCCAATATGATTGCAAATAGGAAATCAAGTGAACTAATCAATTTTCAGTGTTGAACTCATCGTCACATGTAAACCAACCAGATCAGTAGTGA
The DNA here is from genome assembly GCA_963693085.1 of Alisma plantago-aquatica. Classification (NCBI taxonomy): domain Eukaryota; kingdom Viridiplantae; phylum Streptophyta; class Magnoliopsida; order Alismatales; family Alismataceae; genus Alisma; species Alisma plantago-aquatica. Next base: position 887,030,403 of record OY856414.1, on the reverse strand, counting down.
ACCACTAGTTCGACACTCACAACTTCTAAAAAATTCATGAAATTCCATCTCTTTGACTCCCAAATGAACTAGAAACTCTGACCCCTGACCATGCTATAAAAGGGGGGGGGGTAGTCTAAGCTTTCATAGACATAAAAATAAGCTCTAACAATTATTATCCTCTCATATTTGTGGTAACTAGAGAGCCTAACCAAGTCCTACCTATAAAAGGGAGGGACAACAAGGGAGAGATAACACGGGAGAGCAAATCAACCCTAGCAGTTTGATGTTTAAAGGGACAACTCCTTCCTGTTGGCTCTAATAGCATAATGTGGAGTTCTTGGTGGACTGCGTGGACTATGTAGAGGCATAGAGGTTTCTGCCACCACACTTGGAGGACAACAACCGCTGTCGTTCATGGTGCTGCACTAGGAGGCCATCGTCGCCAGTTGTCTGTGTGCATCTTGCGAAGAGTGCATGACCGGCCTAAATCACGCATCCTAAAATTGGAGGCGGATTTGAGGTAGTCGAGCTTTTACATTTATAACCCGAAACCTTCTAGGCCCCCGCAACTTTGTTTATGGGGTCGAAGTAGATAGACGGGGTCGAACATAAGGACAAGGGTGGTAGTGTTGAGAACACTGAATCGACACGCTACACTCCGGCTAGGATAAGAGATGATAAAATTCCCAAAAGGGAATAACAAAATAAGAATGATAAAACAAGAGAAAACCATATCTCCAACTGGAGTTACAAGGAAAACTTAGATTTTTAAGCATTTAGTAGTTTTTAGGGATTTTCATGCAACAGAAACAAAGAGATAATACTAAAGCTAAAGCAAGGTACCAAGGAGAAAACTTCGGTAAAACAAGCAGCAGTAGAAACATCATGTACCCCTCCTCTCAGAGCGGGTACCTCTAACCAAGCATCAACACCCCTCTCGAGGCTGCTGGACTTTAAGTTAGAGTGGAAGGTTACTGAAGCAACTCCGATTATGGGCACTCTCGTACTCCAGAATCGGACCAAACACTAGAGCCACAACACCTCTCTCAAGGCTGTTGTGACGGGAAAATATGATTCGGTAGCTAATCGAAACGTGATCCAACGTGCCAGCTAGAGTTCAGATATTAAACAAAGCAATCATCCAACAAGGGTACCAAGCATAAAGCAGCAGATAATTAAACTCTTCTATCTCTATTAACATATAAAAGGGTTGATTACATTGCGTAAAGTAAAGAATTAAATAATAGAAATAAAGATAGAGGTCTCCTTCTTGATGTAGAAGGAAGACTGACTACATCGGCTCTCCAGCCCGATACCGGTCAGGAGCCTAGCCCGATACAACAGTTTCGGGTGACACACCCTCTCAGGCGGCACACCGTGATGACCGATTGTATCATTCAAGGACCCTGGCCGATACGCTCAAGTCTGACGACACCCTCTCGGGCGGCACGCCATGACGGGCAAAGCATATCGGGTTTGATATCGTGTCGGGCTAGTAGTGACGCATCTAATGTCAGGCACTTGTGTCGCTCATCCACATTGGCTGATGTCGGCCTGCAGTGTTTCCTGGGACGGTCCTAAGTGAACCATCCCCTCCCTCTCGGGACGGGGAAGAGCTCACCTAAAGTTGCCCGTCACGAACACTCAGGTGCGATACTTCTTCTCTCGCAGCTTCCTCCGAAGATTTGCTCAGGGTTCTGACTGTTCCGATCTGTCTTTTCGGCTTCCTATAGCTGCTATTTATAGGCAGCGGTTGGGGAAAGTCATGGTGCTCGGGGCACCACGTGTCCCGCTTTATCATCGTAGAGTCGGTTACGGCCGATATCGGTATCGCCCGGCACAAGGGTTTCGGCTATCGGTCATGTGACGAGCGGTGCCTGCCAGTGGGAGGCCCGTGTCGGGTGACAAGCTTTAGCTATCGAGCGAGCTTGGGCTCCTTGTCGGGTAAAAGACATATCGCCCGTCAGTTCCTTCTTGCACGACATCCCTATGTCGCGCGTCATTGTATTGCGTTTACCCTATCGGGCAGTGATCATATCGGCCATCTGGAAGGCCGATGCAGGTGTGGAACTTGTTTGTGGGCCAGGACGGCCTTATTGATGAGAAGTGAGTCCAAAGTGAAGGAAAACTCTGTAAAAGATGGAAATATTGAATTAAGAGCGTCGATTGGCCAATTATTGCAAAAGTACATATAAAAGGAGAGGAAAGTAGTTTAAAAGGGCAGTTTTTATAACAAAATAAGGGTCAAAAACATCACAAAAATTGGTGTTATCAACTCCCCCAAACTTAGCGTTTTGATTGTCCTCAATCAATATTTAAACTTTATTTTGTGATGCTTCTTCTTGCTCGGTGTAGCTTTCAGGCCAAGAGGTAAAACAAGTATCATAATGCCTTTAGAGATAATGCTGGATCACTATGAACAAAAGACCTTGCATTTCCTGCCTTATTATTTCAGTAAAAATTTTCTTTCTCTACAGCTTCAGCGAGACTTTGGTGCATGATTCTGAAGTTAGCTTTCACACCAAACAACTTTTATGGGCAGAAAGTTGTGTGTTGGGTAGGCTAAGGCTTTTTGGGTTTTTCTTCTTGTTTCCCATCAGTCCATCCAGGTAAGGGTCCGTTAGCAGGCAAGTGGTCCCTGCAGTCCAAGCCGGTTGGCTTTAGAGCAGTGATTTCACATCCTACGTACCACCGCCCCGGATCTACTACCATGCCTAAAGATGGGTACTTTTGGAAAAACAAGTGTGTATATATTTTTTTTCTTTTTCTTTTATTTGGCACAACTCTCATGCTTTTATTCACTCTCATAAGGCTGCTTTCTCTTTTTGGGATTTTTGTTGGGTAAGGGGAAACAAGAGGATTTTTGCAGTTTGGGCAGCTTTTTCCTTCTCCATACTCGTCTCTTAGCTGTTTGCAAGATATATATTATTTTTCGAAATTTTTGGCACGGAAGAACGTAATATTTTGTTCGTTTGAGGCAGCACTATCAAAAAGATGTAACAAAACTTGCATCTCATTGGGCACATAGAGAACAAACTTGGCAAGAAGTCGCATCAAGTTTTTACTAATATAGCGACTTTGTACAAATGTATGGGAAAAAGATAAGCAAAATTTTTCAAAATTTTTGGTAAGATTTTGTTGAATGTGCAAACATATGTACATGTCCACATGATATAGGAAGGAATCAAAAGAATAAAGAATTTTAGTCAGAAAAATCAGAAGATTTTCAAAAAATTTATACCTCCCTCACTGGTACATGGTACCCCCCAAACTTACTCCACACTCTGTCCCAGAGTTGTGAAGTAGATAAGGTAGGGTAATGTTGATCCAGTGAGGGTTAGACGATGAGCGCGCCTGTGTCATAAATTCCTTTCCTTTCTGCAGCAGAATTCTTCACCCGGCAGAGAGAAGACATGAACTCCTTCGTCAGCCCAATATAGGAGGAAGATTGGCTAAAGCAGATCTTTCTCAGCCCTACTACAGTGAGGACGCCTTTCAGCCTCTCAAGGATTCCTAGCTCAGCAAACAAAGCTTCGTGGCAGAACCTGCTCGACCTGTACACCTTGGTTGCTATCTCACCATAACGGTGAGTGTGCTTGTCATCTCTTGTCACGAACCTCTCAGGAGAGTATTCTAGAGGTTCTGCCGCTGCTGTCGGTGTTGGAATTGGAGTTGGAGTCGCCACTTCTCCAACACTAGTTCTCTTCTCTGCTGTCGACACCCCAACTACTTCTGTATTCGGGCGTTTCTGCCCAGTAGTGGGTGCTTCAGCTGCTGTTTCAGGGTAGATCCTCCTGCCTTACTCATCGACACGAACAACAGTTTGCTTGATGCGGGCCATTCTGTTAATTAACAAACAAAATCCTTGGTCAATTAGATGTGTCGATGTTTTGAAGAAGTTAAACTGAATGCTCGATAAGGTATGTCCTGATGCAGAAATGATCCACACCCCGTATCGAGCGATACGAGGTTTTCAGCTCGAGCCTGACATGAGATATGGGCATCGCCCGACATGTCGAAAAATAATGCACGCGGTAAGAACAAGGCGATAATGTGATAAATACGCGTCTGGTCTGTCGCCCGACAACAAAACAGGCGGTGCAGAGGCGAGTGACACAACCATCATGAATAAAAGGTACATTGCGCTACATTTGTGTCGGGCGATACAAGGCTGCTCAGCTCAGGAACCGCAAGACTGATAAGTTACTCGTTAAAAAAAAGGAAAAATTGTGTCAGGCGGCACAGTCTGCACGGAGATAAGGTCTGTCGGGCTATACCTTGTTGTGTTCTCAACTTCTGTGCGATACGGGAGCAGGGAGGTCTTGCACGACACGGGAGCAAATGCACAAGGTCTTAGCACGACACAGGAGAGTAAAAACAGTAAGGCAAGCGGCCCGATACGATAAAAACTCGGCCCTTTATATAGCAATCTCAACATGGGGTGAAACTTGGTAAATCCGGAGCGTGCGTCGGCCGTTGGGGTAACTCGTTCCAGCTGCTCGATATGAGTGTACGCCGCTCAGGCATGCTAACCGACACGACCCTTGCGATCCCCGAGATTCCACTGCCCGATACAACTTGAAAACATAGAGGTTTAAAAGCGGTTGATGAGTAAAACATCATTGGCCTAAGACTAAGATCTTGGCCTCAGATGGTATTACCCATCCCGGTCAATAAAACTAAGGCAGTGGCCCATAAAACAGAAGAGTCAGTGCATGTGGCGCATGCACTGACTCGGGCCTTATTACAGTCCATAATGTTCGTTTTGTTTTTCTTGCAGAAAAGTAAAATCATCCTATTCTAGGAATTTAAAAGACAGCTCGGGTTGCCTCCCGAGAAGCACTGTGTTTTCCGTCTTCAGCTGGGCGCACTCAATTTCTTCTTCCTGCATCTTCATCATCGCCTCTGCGGTCACAGACCTGCCTTCTTGGCAGTCTCGATATTCGATGGTATCTTCCCTGACGGGTTCTTCACGATCTCGGCCAACTGAGCTAGCTTTTGGTCAATTTGGCGTTGGTGCGTCTGCATGTCCGCCAATTGTACCTGCAAAGAGTTCAACATGCTGGAATTCAGCAGCACACTTTGCGCTAGCTGATTGTTGATGGTGTCCTGCCTCTTTACGAAGTCGAATAGCTGGCCAATCACGTCTGATTGGCTCGAGCCCTTGTCCTGTTCTTTGTTCGACCCTTGATATTTACCTTGTACCTGGAAATTCCCCTTGGCTGGCTGAAACTGGGTGTTCTTAGCATACTGACTCGGCCCCCCTCTTTTCTCAAAGGCTTGCGACGACTTTGACAAGGTATGCATCTGATGAGAGTTCTTAGCCGCATCCTTATTGCCGTAATTGAAACCGGGGTGGTCTGGCCTCTTAAAGTTCACAAAAGAGACATTTTCAGTCCCCTCAGCCTCAGAGTCAGAATCACTAGACGCATCCGGTCGGGTGTAGATGCAACTATCTACCCCATGCCCTCCTCCGCAGGTCATGCACTTCATTACTTTTTCAACAAGCTTCTTTCCCTTCCCGCCAGATTCCCTCAGTTGCTTAACATCTGTAGCTATTCTTTGTATCTGTGAGGTAATGGACTCCAGCGCTTTGGACTCGAGAGAGGGCCCATCACCAACATTTTTAGTCTGTCCTCTATCAGATCTATCATAATCATCTCCGGCTTTCAACTCGGTCATGTTTTTGATGATCATCTCAGATTTGGTTGGCTTTTTCCCTAAGAAGTCACTTCATGCTGCCGCATTAAGTGACACTCTTTCCTCGGGGGTCAGACCATTGTAGAAGGTGGTGACAAGGAAACCTTTCTTATAATTATGATGAGGGAAATCCCTCTGATACTCTTGGTACCTTTCCCAGGCATCATGGAGACTCTCATTAGGCTTTTGCATGAAAGAGGTTTTCTTGTACCGATTTCTCACAGTCCTTTCCGTGGGGTAGAATTTGTTCACGAATGTGTCAGCCAGTGCTCCCCATCCATTTAGAGATTGGTGAGGTAACCCAAGATACCATGACAGAGCCTTGTCCTCCAGGGAGAAAATAAAGCCCTTACAGTATATGACCTCTTGGGGGACCCCCCTCATCTTTATGGTATAGCATATATTTTTGAAAGCGTCCAGATGGTGGTACAGGTTGTCATTCTTGGAACTTCCCCTAAAGCTCTTATTCTAGATTATTGAGATAACTGACGGCTTGAGCTCAAAATTTGCCACGTTGAAACGGAGGACAATGACGGGGCATCGGGAGTTGTTGGCCTTCGTGGACGCTAACTCCCTCAGCGTCTTCTCTTCTTCCTCCGAGTCGTCGCTTTCGCTGGCGTCATGCCGTCGTTCCTGATTGTCGTGATTCCTTCTGTGTCTCCGGTGGCGATGACGTCTATCGTGATGATGGCCTTCCTCAAAATGCTCCTTTTCTGGATCTTCGAGGTTATCCTCTCCGCCATAGCGATCATTGCCTTCTAGTGGAGGCGAATGAGGCCGAACTCGCCCTGGGCGTTCTCCTTCAGATTGGGGTGGCTCGACGCGGGGTGGCATGGCGTCAGTGGTAGGTAGAACATGTCACTGTTCTTCGGAGTTCCTGAAATGACACAAGAAATCAAGTCAGAAAATAGAATTATTCAGTTTAGGCAAATAATAAGGAAAAAGGAAAAGAAAAAGAGTGTTGTCAAGCTCATTTCTAAGCTTAAGGCACGGGAGTGTAGTTAGTGGATTCGGATTCGTCAACAGTACCATCTGCCTTGTCCCCGACAACAGTGCCAAAAAGTTGACCGACCTAAATCACGCGTCCTAAAATTGGAGGTGGATTTGAGGTAGTCGAGCTTTTACATTTATTACCTGAAACCTTCTAGACCCCCGCAACTTTGTTTACGGGGTCAAAGTAGATAGACGGGGTCGAACACAGGGATAAGGGTGGTAGTGTTGAGAACGCTGAATCGACACGCTACACTCCGGCTAGGATAAGAGATGATAAAATTCCCCAAAGGGAACAGCAGAACAAGAATGATAAAACAAGAGAAAACCCTATCTCCAACTGGAGTTACAAGGAAAACTCAGATTTTTAAGCATTTAGCAGTTTTTAGGGATTTTCATGCTACAGAAATAGGGAGATAATACTAAAGCTAAAGCAAGGTACCAAGGAGAAAACTTCGGTAAAACAAGCAGCAGCAGAAACATCATGTACCCCTCCTCTCAGAGCGGGTACCTCTAACCAAGTATCAACACCCCTCTCGAGGCTGCTGGACTTTAAGTTAGAGTGGAAGGTTACTAAAGCAACTCCGATTCCGGACACTCTCGTACTCCAGAATCGGACCAAACGCTAGAGCCACAACACCTCTCTCAAGGCTGTTGTGACGGGAAAACACGATTCGGTAGCTAATCGAAACGCGATCCAATGTGTCAGCTAGAGTTCAGATATTAAACAAAGCAATCATCCAACAAGGGTACCAAGCATAAAATAGCAGATAATTAAATTCTTCTATCTCTATTAACATATGAAAGGGTTGATTACATTGCATAAAGTATAGAATTTAATAACAGAAATAAAGATAGAGGTCGCCTTCTTGATGTAGAAGGACAACTGACTACAGCGGCTCTCCAACCCGATACCGGTCAGGAGCCTAGCCCGAAACAACAGTGTCGGGCGGCACACCGTGACGGCCGATTGTATCGTTCAAGGACCCTGGCTGATACGCTCAAGTCGGGCGGCACCCTCTCGGGCGGCACGCCATGATAGGCGAAACGTATCGGGTTCGATATCATGTCGGGCTAGTAGTGACACATCTAATGTCGGGCACTTGTGTCGCTCATCCACGTTGGCCGATATCGGCCTGCAGTGTCACCCAAGATGGTCCTAAGTGAACCATCCCCTCCCTCTCGGGATGGGGAAGAGCTCACCTAGAGTTGCCCGGCACGAACACTCAGGCGCGATACTTCTGCTCTTGCAGCTTCCTCCGAAGATTTGCTCAGGGTTCTGACTGTTCTGACCTGTTCCGACCTGTCTTTTCGGCTTCCTGTAGCTGCTATTTATAGGCAGCGGTTGGGGAAAGTCATGGTGCTCGGGGCGCCACGTGTCCCACTTTATCATCGTGGAGTCAGTGACGACCGATATCGGTATCGCCCGACACAAGGGTGTCGGCTATCAGTCACGTGACGAGCGACGCCTGCCAGTGGGTGGCCCGTGTCAGGCAACAAGCTTTAGTTGTCGGGCGAGCTTGGGCTCCCTGTCGGGTAAAAGACGTATCGCCCGTCAGTTCCTTCTTGCGCGGCATCCCTATGTCGTGCGTCATTGTGTTGCGCTTACCCTGTTGGGTAGTGATCATATCGGCCATCTGGAAGGCCGATGCAGGTGTGGAACTTGTTTGTGGGCCAGGACGGTCTTATTGATGAGAAATGAGTCCAAAATGAAGGAAAACTCTGCAAAAGATGGAAATATTGAATTAAGAGTGTCGTTTGGCCAATTATTGCAAAAGTACATATAAAAGGAGAGGAAAACAGTTTAAAAGGGCAGTTTTGATAACAAAATAAGGGTCAAAAACATCACAAAAATTGGTGTTATCAGTGCACATCACCATACAAGAGTTATCGTTGGACTTGCTTCAGGACCAGGTATATATCTTCTACCCTCTTTCCTAGAATCATTGTTGTTGACGCGATATGTTGTTCAGGAATCGGGTATTAAATTTTTGTTTCCTCTTACTTATGTGTCTCTTTGATTTTCCTACAGTGGTATTTGAGCCACATCAATATACGGTATATCTATATTAAAATCAATATGATCAGATTTATTTTATTACATACGATGCAAAAATTAAAATGATTAATGTGCATATCTGATTGAATCCCATATATATATATATATATATATATATATATATATATATATATATATATATATATATATATATATAGAGTCAGGCTAGAATACACTCGAGTGTACGGATCACACGAATACACTCAACTATGTTTGCATATCAAGACTATTTTTTACAAAATGTAAACCGTTGATCTTCACCGTCATACTGTAACTAGGCTACATACCAATTTTGAACCCATTTGGATGAGTGTAAGTCACTCATCCAAGGGCAACAAAATCAACGCGCGAAACTAATTTGAAATGCATAATTTTTGCGGTCTTCATAACATGAGCTATACATATCCAAATGTGCTCAAATTTTGTGTATGAGTCGTTCACGAGATGTTTAAGAAGATCCATGGATTAGATTTTCAAAAAAAATATTGGATCATGGAAAACTACTTGAGTGTATTCCGCTCCGAATACACTCGAGTGTATTCTAGCCTGACTCTCTCTCTCTCTCAATATATATATATATATATATATATATATATATATATATGCAGTCAATAGGTGTCGCCTAAAAGTGTTTTGATGGTGGGTGTATGTGTAATTATGGCCAAATACCATGTGGATTGTGTGTATGGTTGTTCGGTTTATTTTCTATTCTTATTCGGTTTTCATATCGAGCCTCTCCTCTCCTTTCCAATTGTAAATTGATGGTCCTCTTCCTATATCCCCCTCAAATGTAACTTGAAGTTTTCCCATTTACAATATAATATGAAATAACATAGTTTTAAATTTTGTTTCATCATAAGAATATGTTCTGCACTTGATGAATCAGTCGACGGAGAGTCCAACCAATCAAATGAAGGACTGAGGAGGCCAATAGACAGTAGGATCCAACCGATCAACCTGAAGGCCAACTGATCGACTGAAGGGTTGAGACAACTGATCGGGCCTACACAAGTTTCTAGTACATGTTTTTACATATGATGTAGACCTTAGGTGGAACAAACTATTTGTCACTTCAAAGAATTATATTATTATGGACATAACTATCGCTTGTATATTTTTGATTGTGTGTATTTTTATTTGTGGATATACCATGTATATGATATGTACTATGTATGTGGTGATTGGACATGTATATGTATTTACACATAAATTCCTCAATAAATATTAAGTCTAAGATGCTTTCCAGAAGTGACACACATGAAAAGCTTGATCGAACAAGAGTAGGTTACACCACAACATAGTGTGTCTTCTATCTCATTGAAGCTTGATGGTACATATGTAGATCTGCCCAAGCAAGGTGTATATTCTATCGTGTTGGCTTTTAGTTCAGGCTTAACTAGGTGACCTTAATGAGATTAAGTGCTTAGAAGCAAAACGATGGATTGTGACAAGGAATTGTGCACACCATCTATCCAAGAGTTGCATGAGATGCAATTGACATATGTTCTCTACCTATATACTCAAGTTGTGGGCGATCAGCCAAAGCTAACACATGATTTAATGAAATACATATCTTGGCTCACTAGAAGGTTGTACACTGCAATCTTCCAAATTGGTTGTGAGGGCTATCAGTTTAAACAAAATAGAGAGAGAAATAATTAATTAAAATCCTTATTAATATCGTCAAACTTATAAAATCAAAACAAATCAAAAGTATTTTGATAAAAGTTGTAAATTTTCTTTTGTAAAATTTAATGGCAAACACAAACATGTTATCTTTGTGATCGGTACTTGAGAAGGACAAATTGAACTGGAATAACTTCCATGATTGGTTCAGGACATTGAGAATCGTTCTCACTCAAGAGCGCAAGCTCTATGTCCTAGAGACACCAGAGCTAGATGAACCTCCTCCCACTGTGCCTAAGGCTGACATGAATGCTTATAAGAAGTACTCTACAGATGTCGTATATGTCAAGTGCTTGATGTTGGTTCTCAATGAATTATGAGTTGCAGAGATAACATGAGAACATCGATATTATTGATATGGAGACACATATTAAGAACATGTACCAAGATCATGCAAGAAAAGAGAGATATGATGTCTCTAAGGTGTTGTTCAAGTAAAACATGGCAGATGGAGATCTAGTGGATCCTCATGTACTCAAGTTGACTGGGTAGTTGAAAAACCTTGCTAGAATGGGATTTCCCTTGGTTCAAGAGTTTACCACATATGTGATTCTGTAGTCACTACCAGAATCATACAGCCAGTTTGTCATGAACTAGAACATGAATGCTTTTGACAAATTGTTGTCAAAATTACTTGGCATGCTGACGATAGCTAAAACGTAGATGAAGAAGGACAAACCAAAATCTGTGATGATGATCAACAGAGGGAAGTACAAAGGAAAAGGCAAAGGCAAAGCTATGAATAGTTCTAAAGATAGCCAGAAATCAAAGTCTTCTACACTGAAAGCTAAGGGAGGAGTGAATAAGGAAGGAAAGTGCCACCATTGTCACCAACCTAGACACCAAAAAAGGGGTTGTCCCCTTTATATAGAGGATCTCAGGAAGAAGAAGGAGATAGAGATCTCCACTATAGCATGCAAGAAGAAGTAAGCTAGAACTATGCATAGTAGAAGTTGCTGCCACTATAGTTGGAACGTCATTCATGTAATGGGCATGTACTAGAATGAGTGAATTGATATTATATATCTACCATTAATAAAAAACATCATTTATGTATGGACAAGAATATTATATTTTATGTTTTTCATTCAAAAATATGATCTTTTATGGTATTGGCCCAATGTCTCATAGTTTATATTTGATAGTTCTAGAGACAGTTATATACATAGTGAATGACTCGATGACCCAAACAATAGATTCATATAGCATTGTCATCTTAAGTACACAAATGAGAAATGCATTTCTAGAATCCATATGATGGTTGTTTGGACTCTTTTGATTATTGAACCAATAGAGACATGCAAGTCTTATTTATTGGGCAATATAACAAAAACACTTTTCACTAGATGAAGTGAGAGAATGAGTATTCTATTAGGCCTCATACATATTGATGTATATATAGCTTTTAGAATAAATGTTAGAGGTGCTTAACAATACCTCATTATATTTATTGATGATCTTAGTCGATATGGTAGTTTGTATTTAATGAAATACAAGTCTAAATCTCTTAAAGTGTTTAAGAAGATCATGAATGATGTACATAACCCACTTGGTATAAGTACTAAAACACTTTGATATGATCAATGCCAAAATATTTTAACCAAGAGTTTGAGGACCATCTGGGAGACCATGATAATGTATCATAATGAACTCCACCAGAAACTCAATGATAGTGTAACATGATAGCGTATTAGAAAGAAGGATCACACGATGTTCATCATGGTGTGATTATCAATAAATCTAATTAATCTTACAATTTCCTTTTTTGGTACATGGTTTACACTAAACAATGTACCGTCTAAAATGGTTCAAAAGACATCATATGAGATATGGCATGCAAAGTGTCCTGATATGTCTTTTATAAGGATTAGGATTGAAAGCTTGTGTAAGAAAATAGTTTCTTGAAAAGCTTTGTCCACAAACCACATGAATGATGTTTTGTTGAAGACTACTTTTATATTCCAATATGACAATAAAAGTGTTTGTTACTAGGATGGCTGAATTCCTTAAAAGGAATTTCATTCCAAACGATCAATGGGAGAAAAGTAGAACTTGGAAAATTTGAAACCAATAAGAAAACATTGAAGCAAAAGAGGTATAGTGGTAATAATGAGAATTACAAATTTTTATAGAATTCAAAGTTTCGTATATAACACAAAACCTCATAGTTCTAGTATAACATGAGTTGGTCATAGATGATGAGCCAACAACCTACGTAGAAGCTATTCAGGGACTAAAATCTGTGAAATGGCTTGAGGCCTTGAGATCCAAGATGGAGTCCATGTACACCAACAAGGTATGATTTTGATGGATCCAACTGAAGGGGTAAAACCCATTGGTGAAAATGGATATTCAAGAAGAAGACCAACACGATGGTAGTTTACAAACCTATAAGGGTATATTGATAGCAAATAGGCTTCAAACAAGTTCAATATGTCGAACATGACAAAATCATTTCCTCTATTTCCATGGTCAAATAGATCAGGGTCATGCTTACCATTGAAGCTTAAAATGACTATGATAATTGGCAAAATGGATGTTAAAGATGCATTCCTTAATAGGAATGATGTAGAGGATGTGTATGTGATACATTCTGGAGATTTTATAAATCAATTATTGCAAAAAAAGTTTGTAAGCTATAATGGTCAATGTGGATTGAAGCAAGCATCTCAGAGCTGGAATCTTGGATTTGACAAGATAGTCAAAGTGTTTGACTTTAGTCAAAATGAAGATGAAATTTGAGATTACAAGAATTTAGTGGGAGCATATTCGTACATATTACACATAATGATGGGGAATAATGTCCTTATACTGCAAATATTAAAACATGGCTGGAGGTACCTTCTCCATGAAGGGTTTAGGCAAAGCATCCTATATGATAGGATCAATATATATATAGAGATAGATCTAGAAAGCTTCCTGACCTAAGAAAGAAGACATACATTGGTAAAATACTAAAGGGGTTAAACATGTAGGACTCACCGAGAGAAAATTTGTGAAATTAGTCTCTCTAGAGCCTAGTGTCTTAGTTCTTGTGAAGCAGGGGAAACACATAAGTAACATTCTAATTACATTTGTAATATTATGTATTCATCATGTTATCTCATATGTATTGGACATGATGAGTGGATATCCTTTAGATCCTAGTAAAACTCATTGGACTTCCATAAAGAACATCCTTAAATACTTCAGAGGCACTAAAAGGATAGGTTCATTGGTTATGGTAATTAGGAAGAGTTGTTTGTAAATGATTATATCGATGTAATCTTCCAAAATGACAAAGATCACAATCTAAATTTATGCTTGATCTTAATATAGAATTGTAAGATGGAAGAGTTCCAAGCAAGAGACAGTTGCTAATTCTATAATAGAAGTCAAGTATCTTGGTGTTATGTGAACAACATAGGATATTGTATGGATCTAAAAATTTATATAGATGATCTTGTGGGAGGTTCCAACCATTTCTGACACAATAGAAATACTACGATAATAATGGATCTACTAGACATGTAAGAAATCTCAGATAGCATACTACGGCAATTCCATCTCATGTGATAAGTCGTACAATAAGATGTGAAAACTTGCAAAATACTGACTAGAAGCAAACATTGCTTACTCTCTATAATAGCACCCGTGTAACAAAAACATGATGGACATGCTAAAGATCACTTGGAATAAGATTCATAAGTGATTGTCTCTAAGTGCAAGTGGGAGTATGTTGGTATGTATGCCCATAGAGCCAATCATATGATGATTGTAATGGGTTATCATATACTTGATTTGATAATGATAAAGGTAACTCTGTCTATTATGTTTGTCTCAATCATGAGATGGTGACACATACATAATAGATGTCTAAAGAATGATGTTACTCGATTACATGTCTTTAGGTTGAGGACTTGAACAATGAGATCATATGTATGATAAGAGACATGCATTCTTGACTATGTCCCTAGTCAGATATTATTGTGTAAGAAAAATAGGCAACAATAATACATAAGAATAGAGTGTGTGTTCACTGATGTCAGTGTCTCATTAATCATGATATGTGATATCAAGTCAAACACACTAGTACATGTTAGAGAATAGTGTATTGGACATATCCACTTTGAGAGTGATATATTGAGACCATGGAACGTCAGTCAGAATTAGCACTCATAGTGATAGTGGTGATTGTGATTCTTATACCTAAAGTCACTACATTCATCACATGTCTCTCGATGTATTTTGACATCATCCACTACGACCATGAATAAGGGTTTCCAAAAGGGTGATGCTTGGGTGCATTGTGACACATGGGGATTGAGTGTGAGTGATGTAAATGAGATTTGTCCCTCCTACAGGAGATTGATATCCTGGCCACTTGAGAAGCAAGAGTGAGGAATGCATGGTCATACTCATGTGACTCAATATGTAATATGTGATCTCTCGTCCATCTCATATAGTCTGCTCTAGTTCAAGGAACATGGATTGAATGTTGAGAGGATGATTCCATGCATCAAATTGAATATGGATATTAGAGACAAAGGAACTATATGATCACTATAACACTAATCATGGACTGTAGATTGAAGTTGTTAACTAACTTTCTAGTTACTTGGGTAACAATGATGTGTTCCAAGATACCGCTCATTGCCTATGATGTCAGAAATTTGTTATGAACATTCACTGCCAATGCAACTTGGGACCTATAAGGTCACACACATAGGATGCACTCAGAATAGGAGTTTATTCATTAATGATGTTTAACTTGATTACTAAAGTATTTAGGTATTCAATTTAAACAACAATGGCTAAAAATTGATTGATTAGACTGTGAACCGACCAGTTCAAGTATTAAATAGATTGATTTAAGTGTCAGGTCATTTGAACTACATTGTCTAAACATAGCCTGGCTAGGACATGAACTCACCGGTTTAATTGGAGAACTGACCAATTCAAGGTCTAAAATGACCAGTTGAACTTGTGAACCACCCAGTTCAATGAGAAATATGATTAATCAAATATTGAAATCTAATGTGATTGTAAATAGAAAAGTAAGTGAACTGACCAGTTCAAGTGTTGATCTGATCATTTCACATGTGAACCAACTAGTTTAGCAGTGAACCGACCGGTTCAACGCTTGCAGCTTCCAGATAGTTCATGAAATTCCATCTCTTTGATACTTAGATGAATTGGAAACCTTGACACTGGCCATCCTATATAAGGGAGGTAGTCTAGGATTTTAGAGGCATAACAATAAGATCTGACAATTGATGTCCTCTCATAGTTGTGGTAACTAAAAAAACCGAACAAGTCCTACCCATTAAAGGGAGGGATGACAAGGGAGAGATAACATGGATGAGTGAATCAACCCTAGTAGGTTGACGTTTTAAGTAACAATTGATCCTTGTTGGCTCTGGTAGCGTAACATAGAGTTCCTCATGGTCCACATGAACTATGTAGAGGCCTAGAGTCCTTCACCACTGTTACGACCTCACCTTTCAGTAACCCCCAATTAAGGGAGACCAAGTGGTTGAAGCCGCACCCATAAATTTCGGATCAAAGGTTCGACATATAACCATAAACAATTATTAAATTCTAACAGACTATACTGAAAATGGTAATAAAATTTTTGCATACCTTTTTTGAAAACTTGGATCTCTAAACTTCTATCCACACAGATACTAATCTATCTAATCATCATTTGCACTTTAATTCTCATTTAGTACCACATGTGCCTCTTTACTGTTTGTTCTTTTCATTGTACCTAAAACGCCGACAAACAAAACTTCGGTCAGCCGAAACTGGTATGTGGGGGAAACAAATAATGTTCAACTAGGTTAACAATATAATCACTCACTTAATCATTTAATAATCAAGATTACGTTTAAAGCGCAACTACTCAATCCATACCTATCCACAACTCTGTGTAGTCCCTGTAAGGACTTATATGGTACCTCTATAAAGGTGACTTGATGGAACTACCCTCTAGGCAGCCAAAGTCATTCATGACCTGATGGACCTACCCTCTAGGTAGCCATGTACTAGGTCAGCCATTACGACACAGAGGGGACCAGGATCTGAGCTAGAAGGCATATACATTATGTGATAGTCATAGTCACTTTATAATTGCAATATGAACATCCAAACAATTTAGTTGCATTCAATGCGATTAAACATCCGGAAATCTATCGGAAAACCTAAAGCGGTTATTCATAATCGTAACCAAATACCTGTCTTGGAGATCTCAAGCAACAATTTATCCAAATCCAACTAGATGTCCAATCAAGCAAGCCAATCAATCAATCAAGCAAACATTGATCCTGAAAACATGTATAATGTCTAATTGTCACAAGCATATCCCAAACAACTCCTTATTGACTTGGGACACATTTCTAAGGTTTCTAAGTCTCATTAGGATGCATTAGGGTTTCTTAGATCAATTTCTCAAACTTTATCCATTTTAAGTCAACAAACCCTAAAATATCATTTTCCATATTTATGAACCTTAATTGCTCAACTATCCATTTTAATAGTCTTTTATTGACTTATGATCATCACATCCCTAATTATTCATGGATTTGAACATTTAAACAATTAAAAGACATATTCTCCTAAATTAGGGTTTTCAAACTCATTAATGCATACTCATGCACTAAACCCTAAATTAAGCCAAATATATAAATAGATCATCTTTTTAGATCCTATTCTCACTTTTATTAACAACAGGTTAATATCAACTTGAATTATGGCATTAAGACCATTTACCATCAAATCTAAGGGTTTTCCCTTAATTAAAACACTAAAGATGATTGCTTTATGTACTTTTCTAATTTCATGCATATTTAAGCACATAAACTCTAAATTAGACTAATCATGTGAAAAGTTATTCCTTTTTTAACATAATGTACCTTTTTACATTTAACAGGTTAACATAAACTCTAATGACCCATTAAACCCTATTAAACTCATTAATCATATCAACATAGGGTTTCTTAATCTTTAATTCATTAAAGATGATGATTTACACTACTTTTCGAACTATGATCAGATTCAGGCTATAAAACTATTTTTAATGGGTTCCTTGCATTTTTCTGATCAAAATACATATATAACTTGTCCTAATCGGAGTTACCATTAAAAAGTTACGATTTTAACAAAATCACTTACTTCCGGCCAATGAGGAGCCGCCACGTCGTCTGTTTCCATGCAAGGCTCACGCAAAGGAAAACATTTCGAAAAGTCGTCCGTGCCCCTGGTTAAGTCGATCCTGCCTTTAGCCCGCGAAGGGAAAAACTGTCCAATTCCCCCTTTCGCCTTCTTCAACCTTACGCAGCTTAGTTGCGCTGCCCTAGCCGCCGACCTGTAGGATTGCGTGAGCCACCTCCACCAGCTCGAGGCTCGGAGCTCACCGGAAGCACGCTCCCTGACTCCGCCACTCTCCATCGCAACTAGCAAGGTCTCCACCGCAGCTAGCAAGGTCTGCGAACTTGGCTCTTTGTAGAAGAGTTGCAGGCGATTTGGACGAGAGTTCCTCCAGAACTTGGCAACATAGTCATGCGGGGAAGTGTCTAGACTTCCTTCAAGCTCCCACTGAGGCTCCAAGGATAGAGTTAAGCTTAGGGTTAGGGTTTATGCAATGACGGACAAGAAGAAGATAGGAAAGATGGTGGAAGGTGCGGAAACTCTCTAGAACTCGTCCCAAAAGGTCCACCGCTTTTATATAGGGTGAGAAATGAAGACATGAGCTGTATATACACGGCTCAAAGAGCCCCTTTCCCAAAAGGAATCATATTCCTTCAAGGATTGGAAAACCTTCACTCTCTTTTTAATCATTTTGATATTCTCTTTTCTTCAAATATTAGGAATTCGAAATTCCTCTTAATTAATCTCTTTTACACTTGCCTTCTATCCCAAAGGCACGAATTTCTATTTCCTTGAATCAAAATTACTTTCTTTTAACAATACCTCATATTTCATTAATAATGCAACACATCATCCTCTTATTTTGCCTTTTTTAGTATTTTCTCTTTCTTTCCTCTTAATTGGGACTCCTTGGATCCCAAGAAACTCTATGATTTCGAAATTACTTTTTAAGGATACTTATTATCCTTCTAGATGCATCTTAATGCATTATTTCACATTATCTTGTTTATTTCTCATTAAATTATTTCTTTTTGAGGATTTCTCTTTATTTCTCTTTTATTTTCCTTATTAGTATTCCTTTCAACATTAGGAATCCTTGGGATACGAAATTCCACCAAGGATTACTCCATTATACCACTTTTTACTTATTTTCCACATTTCCTCAATATTTTCAATTTCTTTCCTATTAAAGAAATACTTAATTAAACTTTTCTTCTCTTATTGCCTTTTCTTTGCAACTTTGGACTCCTTGGTACCCAAGGAACCCAAGAGGCACAAAATCCTCTTTGGATTTGCCTTCTAGAGGTTTCCACATTATTCTTTTCTCAAATATTCAATTATTCATTACTAATTGAATTTTCTTTGTTATTTGGGCCCAATAGCCAATAAATCCCACAAAGCAACCAATCAAGGCTATTGTGAAAGGAATCCATTTATTCAAAACAATTCACATCATTATTTGTTCAATTATCCTTAATACGAGAAATCACATTTCTCACTAATTGTATCCAAAAATTGGGGTTATAACAACCACCATGATAAGATGACAACAACCACTGCTTTCAGTGGTGCTCTACTAGGAGGTCGTCATGTCTAGTTGTCTACGTGTGTCTTGTGAAGAGTGTGCATTACCATGCAAGAGTTGTCACTGGACTTGTTCCAAGAATAGATATATCTCTTACTACCTTCTTTCCTAGATACATTGTTGTTGATGTGATCTATAGGTTTGGGAATTGGACATTAAATTTTTATTTTTGCAGTCTTATATGTTGCCCCAATTTCCCTACAACTTCCACATTAAATTTTGTCTTGTGAAGTAAAAGTTATGACCATTTTTGTTCAAGGTATATATATTAGGACTATAAGAAGCTGAAAGATTTGGTGCATGTGAGTCGACCGATTGGATCAGTTAGTCAATTGATTGAGAATTCTGGAAGGTGGCAAATAGACAATTGAGCCGCTATTTTATGGATAGATTTTATCATTTTCATACAACAATTAGTGAAAACTAATAACAACTCTAAATAAAAGGGAGAAATGATAAAATAAACAATCAAAATTTAAAACTGAATAGTAGTAATAAAATTCTCCTAAAGGGAGATCTAAAATATGCAATTAGGACGGATAAACATACACTTATCAAAATGTCCCAAACTTGAACTTTTCTCGTCTTCGAACAACATTAAATCACTACCACATAATACTTTTGCCATTTTCCTCACTTGCATAACACCAGTCAAGTCCTTCCACCTTATGTGGCCAAGTAACCTTGACTTCCTGGATTCATATAAAACAATGTTTACGATACGGGGCATCCAAGCCCAAAGAAGGATAGTTTTTTCTGCTCGGCAATTTCTTCTTTAGCTTTCCATGCATTGCTTTGCTTGCTCCGCTTTTTTTGGTTCTCCAGAATGTAGCTTTTCCTCATTTTCGCATTTCCTACTTCAAGATTATTTCATAACTTGGTTCTATTTCAAGACCCGAAATAAAGAAAATTTCATATTTCCTTTTGTATTTAGTAGCACTCTCGCATACTTTTATGAGTCGTTGCACAAGAGAAGAGATTTTTTAAATTGGTTGGGGTTTATTTATTTTTCCTTGGGTATAAAATAGATTGAAGGGAGGTATAGAAGAAGAATGATATCTCCTCTATTTGACGTGAGGATTTTTTTATTTATGTAGTACACTGACATCGACCGCATTTTTTTCTTTTTGTGCTCATTGGCATCTTTTTAATGGAGCACCCCAATTAATTGCAAGGGGTATGGAAGAAGCAGAAGAGGGGGGAAGGGTGCCACCCTGAACTTAGGGTTTTGGCATTTCATCTCTTTTATTGTAGATGGATAGATAACAAGACAATTGAAGAAGTGTAAAAATGACTATTTTTGTGCAACTCATTTTTTAGTTTAAACTCGTTGTGACTATCATACATTGGGTCAATTAAATCTGAATTATGCAAAATCAAGAATATTTTCAAGTTAATCTATAACTCTAGATAAGGAAGTGTTATTTTTTAATCATATCACTCCTCTAGAACTTTCCATCCTTTTCAAGTAATGGTGTTAATTAACATCCTAGGTGACAAGATAATTTCTATCAATGGAGGTAATTTATGTTATAAAAGAAGTTGCATCATTCAAGGGGGTATATTGATAGACATGCATAACATCATCACAACTAGATAAAGGCCTAGACGAATAGATAAAGGACAAAACTAGAGGAGATTTTTTTGAAAATTTTAAAGGTAAACTACATAACATAATAAAAAATATAAGAAATTTAAGATAGAGTGGGTGGTATGAGTATGTACCATCCACTTCCACCCAAATATAATATTTTGATTGCCCCTGGAAAAATAAATTCAAAATGGAGGGGAAAAAAATATAGATATCAGCAGGGGAACCTAATAGCTTGAAGAGCGTCCAGCTGAAAGGAATGTTGACGACGGATGGAACCTTACAGAGAGGAGCTTCATAGTGCGCCCGATGATTGGGTATTCATGGTAGATCGAAGGGTCTTTCAGGTAGAGAAAAATGATGTTGCTTTCGGCCCCGTAGTCCTTCCAGTTAGATCCATAGATCTTCCTTCAATAGTGAAGGAAGTACTATCGATGTATGTGGATCGGGAAGGATTGACTCAAGGCAGAGTTTGACCCAGTCTGATAACACACATAGTGTTGGTTGTGCTAGACCAGGAAGAAGATCTAGTTCATGTTTCTTCTCATCACTTAGATGTGCACATAGGAGAAGTGGTGTTAGTATGAAAGGAATAATTATATTTAAGTCAGCATTATAATTATTTTTACTCTCCTAAAAAAGCATGCAATCAAGTTCCTCAATGCAAGATGTTTTGAGGGGTTCAAAAAAAAAACAAAATGGGAATAGCATCTTTACAGTCAAGGAGTGAGGGCATGTGACTTTCTTCAAGTGGTGGTGGATCCCCATCTATATCAGTCGTTTGTGAGAAAGAAACTAGATGTGGTGGAGTGTAAGGCTCTTAATAAGGAATATTTTATCCATAAATATCTACTGAATTATTGTGGAAGGTTGTTGGTTCACTATCCAAAAAGGTCTCAATCTAAGCAGATTGGTCATTGATAATATCTGGATTTTTGTCAATGGTAGGAGTAGTTGTAGGAGCTTCATGATAAGAACGACTCTCCTATTGTGACTTTTCATACTCAAGTAATAAAGCCTCAAGAGGAAGGGTCAGAGTACCAATGTACTCATCGCATGAAGTCTACAACTCCTTAGTTTGTGCTATTTCTATAGGTTCCGACATAAACCGTCATCATCAGGAAAAACATCTTAGGCTTCTCTAACTTATGCGGAGGTCTCTTTGATTGGGCCTCTAGTAAAGTAGCTAACATGGCTTGCCAGTTTTCTAATGTTTCCTATTGCTCTGCTACTATTCTTTCTTGGGCTCTAATATGTTCCTCCTGCTGAGGTGTATATTGAATTTAACAAAAAGGTTCATACCCCCCAAAATTTTGTTGGTTATCCTCTCCATACCCCCATAACATTCTTGGTCGTAGCGTCCCTCATATTGATATGTGTAGCATCATTCCTCATGATAGTCTTCTAAAGTTTGTGGATTGTAATTCTCATTATATCCACTTTGTTAAGAAGACTCAATAATGTAAGGTGTCACCATAACATGAGGGGACAAATTTAGACAATCTAGTGATGTATGGTTGTGATAACCACACAATTGACATTGTGAAACATGATGTGTTGACCACACCATTTGAAAAGTTTTTTTAAGAAGTAAATTGCATAACGAATCCAAGATAGAAAGAAAGGGCAATGATCTAAACTAGAAGAAACTAAAAACTATGATAAGAAATGAAATTTACAAAATAAGTTAAGGAGTTAATTATAAATTATAAAAGAACTAAAAATTACAAAGATAAGCTAAGAAATTATAAATAAGACTAAAAATTATAAAACAAACTAGGAAGGAGTACTACTAGAATGGAAACTCAGAATAAGGAGATAATGGATAGGAAGTTTTCAGAATAAATTACAAAGATTTAAAAGATACAGATTTTGAAGTCTTAGGGTTGCAGGAGCTAGTAAAGGGCGATTTGGCGGCAGCTACGAGAATACACAAGATATCCCGACGTCACCCTCGGCAGCCGAGGGGAGACCTCCAGATGATCACTGGACCGATGCTAACCCGAGGGCAACACTCCTAAATAGTGGATTCCAGTTCCAGTATGCTCAACTGGACGACCCTACGAGAAGACACCAACAACCAATGCCGCCTTACTCCAAATACTCATCCGATCAAGACATGTTTTATGATCTGGAGGACAACACAGATTTCTTGGAGGTTAATGGAATACCGCGGCAGTAACAACCACCCAGTAGAGATGATAGGGCCACATACAGCCAAGCAGTCGGTGGACTAGGAAATGCTGAGGAGAATATGGTCAGACTTGACAGCAGGGCGATGATGATTTCGTGATCAATAAAACGGCCCCGACGCCTTCACTGGATATCAAGAACAAGGCATTTGAACAGGTACTCCAGTCATGGAGATACATAGTGGTGGCAAAGGTAATGGCGAGAAACATTGGATATATGAACCTCAATGAAAAGATACGGACGATGTGGAAACCAAAGGGAGCCTATCACATCATAGATCTAGACAACGGCTACTACATGGTCCAGATGACAATGGAGGATGACTACATCACAGCAGTCGTAGGAGGACCTTGGCCGATGCTCGGATCATACTTGATGGTACAGCGTTGGCGGCCAGACCTGATCCATCAATTGATCGTCCCCAAATGCTAACCCTGTAGATTCGAATTCCAAATCTCCCTCCTTGCTTCTATGAAGAACAAATTCTTAGAAGAGTAGGCAACCTAATCGGAAATACTGTGAAAGTAGACCGCAATACTTGGCAAAAAAATGGGGGCGTTTCGCGAGAATAACGGTGGAGATTCAGACAGATAAACCTCTAATACCAAGGGTCATGATCATGCATAAGATATATAGGGCACGTTTGCTTTAATGGATTCGGTTGGATTCTTGAGTCTCCTGTATTTAATCAATTCGATATTGTAAATATACTAGGATTTAAGGAGTTGAAGTTTATGTTTGGTGAAATGTATTCGTTGCACGGGATAAGTCTGATGATTTTCGAGCTTTTATCAGTTCACAGCAGCTGCAGACCGAAAACCAAAAAGGTTCCGTATAGTAGCCTACTGAAAAGGTCATCCCGCCGTTTTTAGAAGGAAAAGGTCTAGCTGGATGCCGGCGTCCCGCCGTTTTTAGAAGGAAAAGGTCATCCAACATTCACAGTATATCACGAAACTGCAGGATTTCGTTGTTTTCTCCGGCTCCAACAAACCAAACTTATTATTTGTATTGCTGGATCAAGAAATACAATCCAATACGGTCAGCTCCGTTAAACCAAACGTGCCCATAATGTTGAATATGAAAACGTACCCCTATTCTGTTTCAAATGTGCAATGAAGAAATACGACACATGGACACGACAACCCCAAACCAGGAGAAAACGTCGCCACCTGATGTTTTCACCGAAGCAATACATGCGAGGAAGAGCCAAAGAAGACCTCAGAACAACAACGGCCAGAATAATAAGGACGCTCGTACTGCAAATAGATTCACACCGCTCCAAGATGAAAGTGATCAAGAGATGGGATCTATACCAGAAGAGAGGCAGCCACACCAAGCAACACGTGAGACTAATCGGCAGGGAAACAGGTGACAACAATTCCAGTGGCATGAGGGGCACAGAGATCAGCAAACAACCGTTAATAACGAAGACATACCTGCCCAACCGAGACAGATTCCAATAGAAAACCAAAGAAGAGATAAAGAGCCTCATGTGGAGACTGATAAGAAGTTGCATACAGCTGTCCATGTAACAAATGACGAAATTGTTAGAGGTACATGACTTCACTCGGACCAACCACATCAGCCAACAATCTCGTTCGGCCAAGAATTTCAATTTAATGTGGGGGGAAATGAGCCTCCTGGAGGGCCTCCTCTATGGCCTCCATCCACTTGAGGAACAGAAAGGTGGATTGACAAAAGCAAGGGAACGGTAGCTCATCCAGGAAAAGGGGGAAGACCTCTGAATCAGAGGAGCTAGAGAAAGAGGCGACACTAATACAGGCTGAGGAACAGACGGAATCAAAACGGATAGAAGCAGGAGCAGCGCCTTTCGGCACAAACCCATCCTTTTAAATCATGTTAATAGTATGGAATGTTCAAGGGGTAGCACAAAAGTGCACCCGAGATTAATTACCTAATGCAGATGAGAAGCAAGTACAAGCCGATTATTACAGTATTACTTGAAACTAGACAATCCGGTGACACTGCAAACTCCACGATTAAACAACTGAGATACCCTTTCTGTTAGGAATTGTGGTGGGTAAGTGACGATGCTCTGCAAGACTAAAGGTACAAGATTTAACGTGGAAAACTCTCCCCAAGACTAGGAGAGAAAAACCACGGGGCAATACCGACCAACAAGTACTATGTAATCTGAATTACAACTCACACTGTCCAGATTTAATCACCCCTAAATCTGGGAAGCTCCCCCTGCCCGAGAACAAAGATAAGGAAGAACGAAATTACACCCAATGTGTATAAACCCTCCCTTTTCACTTTATCTCCTCACGACACCACTGCCGCTGTTGGGACTGCTTGTTGTCGCTGCGACCGTTGACCGGGTCGCCTCTTCTGCCGTTGTCGCGTCACCAATAGTGTGCCACCAACTGGTGTGTGTCTTCCGCTACTCGGATCCGCCGTCATAGTTGATGCACCACCTATGTGTCGCCGATTGATGTGTGTCCTCCACTGACTGGACAGTCCGCCATCGTTTCAGTAGCCACCGACTGATGAGCGTCTTCCTCTGCTCAGATCGACTACCGTAGTCGATGTCAATGTCACATCACCAATAAAGTACCACCAATTGATGTGCGTCCTCCGCTACTCGGACCCGCCTCCGTTGTCGATGCACTACTATTGTGTTGTCGACTGCCAACCGCTACTTTGCCTCAAGACAAAGTCGTTGACCCTCTCTCATCCACAAGAGAGCTGCACTGTTGGTGCACCCAATGTACCACCAACTATCAGCCACTACTTCGCTTCAAGACAAAGTCGTTGACCCTCTCTTACCACAAGAGAGCACCACCAGTTGTTATTGTTTTCTGGCTCTTCTACCACAGAAGGCACCAACAACCAACACCTGGTGGGATCACACACCAACCGGTGGGATGATCTCCATGGCCTCCCCAAGGGCCTCTATTTATAGGCCTCCATGCATTTGATTGCAACCAGGAATTCTAGTCATAGTTAAAATCCTAGTCCAACTCCATGTTGCACATAGCCACCTTTTTTCTTCTTGGACTCGAGTCATATTAGGATTGGCAACACAAAATACCAACTCCAATTAAATCCTACTCCAATTCTAAAGGTGCACGTAAGGAGCTATCTTCTTTCCTTCTTGGATTTAACTTCCAATAGGATTGGAAACACAAGCCAACTCCTATTAAGTCCAAATCACAATAGGACATGGGCCAGAACCTTTCAATCCCAACAATCTCCCCCTCCAACCCATGAGGGAGATTTTGTCTTCAGCGATCATCTGGAGTATCTTCTGTATCCTACCACCCCATGTGATAGATACAATCTCCTCAAATATGTCAGCACCATGTTGTTTTCATCCCTCTTCTTGAAGTCCCACCTTGACTTCACTTTGTTCCTAAGCAACAGAGAAGAAGTATCTTGGCCACGCGCTTCTCTCTCCATGCCCACACCTAGAACTTTGTCGGCTCCCCCTGACCGGTCAGTCGAGCCCTCCTGGATGAAAACAATGTTTCTGGCCTTCTGTAGTAAGCTTCAAAAACCTTCTTATGACGCTCCCCCTGTCGATGTAACTCTACATCAAGAGTCTGATCCTCCATCCTGGGTGTAGCAACTACATCTTCAATGTATTGCCCGCCTTCCTCACACTTGTGCTGTCTCGAGAAAGTATTTGGAGCGACCTTCTCTAACTGGGAGCCATCCTTGCTGCATATTGTTGTCCTCCAGATTGAATCTCGCATCTCAAACATGCAGCTATTCTGTGATCGTTTCTTGTCAACATTGCCCTTCCTATCTTCAGATGCCATCTCACTACGCCCACGAAATCCTTCAAACCTTGCTCTGATACCACTTGTTGGGAAATTGTGGTGGGTAAGTGACGATGCTCTGCAAGACTCAAGGCACAAGATTTAACGTGGAAAACTCTCCCCAAGACTAGGAGAGAAAAACCACGGGGCAATACCGACCAACAAGCACTATGTAATCTGAATTACAACTCACACTGCCCAGATTTAATCACCCCTAAATCTGGGAAGCTCCCCCTGCCCGAGAACAAAGATAAGGAAGAACGGAATTACACCCAATGTGTACAAACCCTCCCTTTTCACTTTATCTCCTCACGACACCACTACCGCTGCTGGGACTGCTTGTTGTCGCTGCGACCATTGACTGGGTCGCCTCTTCTGACGTTGTCACGTCACCAATAGTGTGCCACCAACTGGTGTGCGTCTTCCGCTACTCAGATCCGCCGTCGTAGTTGATGCACCACCTATGTGTCGCCGATTGATGTGCGTCCTCCACTGACTGGACAGTCCGCCATCGTTTTATAGCCACCGACTGATGAGCATCTTCCTCTGCTCGGATCCACTACCGTAGTCGATGTCAATGTCACATCACCAATAAAGTACCACCAACTGATGTGCGTCCTCCGCTACTCAGAACCGCCTCCGTTGTCGATGCACTGCTATTGTGTTGCTGACTGCCAACCGCTACTTTGCCTCAAGACAAAGTCATTGGCCCTCTCTCATCCACAAGAGAGATGTACTGTTGGTGCACCCAATGTACCACCAACTGTCAGCCGCTACTTCGCTTCAAGACAAAGTCGCTGACCATCTCTTACCACAAGAGAGCACCACCAGTTGTTATTGTTTTCTGGCTCTTCTACCACAGAAGGCACCAACAACCAACAAATGGTGGGATCACCTACCAACCGGTGGGATGATCTCCATGGCCTCCCCAAGGGCCTCTATTTATAGGCCTCCATGCATGTGATTGCAACCAGGAATTCTAGTCCTAGTTCAAATCCTAGTCCAACTCCATGTTGCACATAGCCACCTTTTTTCTTCTTGGACTCGAGTCATATTAGGATTGGCAACACAAAATACCAACTCCAATTAAATCCTAATCCAATTCTAAAGGTGCACGTAAGGAGCCATCTTCTTTCCTTCTTGGATTTAACTTCCAATAGGATTGGAAACACAAGCCAACTTCTATTAAGTCCAAATCACAATAGGACATGGGCCGAAACCTTTCAATCCCAACACTTTCTCACATCGCGTCGAGGCCGTTGGCTTTGCGAGAGGTCTATGGCTGCTCTGGGAGGACAACAATATTGAGGTGAAGATTCTTGAGAACCACTGCTAATATATCCATTGTTTGCTTAATAACTCCATCCATTTCACCTTTGTGTATGGGTGTCTGAGGCCGACCCTAGAAAGATGTTGTGGAAACACCTGATTCGCATAGCTACAATGATGAGCACTTCGTGGCTTGTGATAGGTGACTTCAATACAACTATTAGCAGAGACAAAAGAGTTGAGGCCAGAAACTTTGATACAGCAGTAACAAACCTCTTTCTATACATGATGGAGGAGGCGGAGTTGAGCTTGTTGCATCAGGCCCAGCTATGACCTTCAAACGGCCCGCTACTGTAGAAATTAGACAGAGCCCTCGTTAATAGTAAATGGCTAGACAACTATCCCAACACAGCTTTGTCGATCCTACCTCATGTAGATTCTGACCACTCCCCTCTACTGGCCTCATGGGAAATTCATAGGGCACACCATATACATCATTTCAGAACGAGGCAAGTGTGGCATGAGAACACTGAATTTACACAGTTTGTGGAACACAGTTGGCAAGGTGAATCCTATCAGGAGGTCATACACAAATTTCAGGAGAAGGCAGCAAGGTGGGATACGAATCAACGAAGGGCCAAGAATAAAGATAAAACTAGGCTTCTACAAAGAATACGGGAGTTGGAAGAGATACTTAGTGTAGGATATAACACCTACATTGATTCTGTACTGATTGATGTACGCTGCAAATATGAAGAACTGCTACGGTTGGAAGCTATTGATCTCAGGCAACGATCTCGATGTGAATGGATGAAGTCAGGTGATGCCAATACTAAATTCTATCATAACTATGTTAAAGCACGAGCAAGAAGGAACACTATAATTCGTCTGAAAGATGAGAGCGGAGAATGGATTGAGGAAAATGACCAACTGAATAATTTACCTACAATCATTTCACTCGGTTGTTTACTGACACAAACCCAAACATATGAGTGGCTCACTCGATTAGATATATTGGCACCTTTAGTGCTCTTACAACACAGTAGATAGAGAAGTTGCAGACTCTAATAAGTGATATGGAGATAAGGGAATCCCTTATGCAAATGAATCCTTCCAAGGCACCCGGGCCAGACGGCATAGAGGCATATTTCCTCCAGAAGTGTTGGGACACTATCAACAAACCAATAGTCGATATGATCAAGTAGGCCTTTCATGGAGGAGAGATCCCTCCCATGCTAGCGCATTCAATTACAGTGCTAATTCCGAAAATTGCAAACCCAACAAGCTGTCACCACCTCCATCCTATCTTGCCGAATAATGTCAGCGCGAAGCTCATATCAAAGATCATCGTTCAGCGGCTCAAACAGTTCATTCCGACATGGATTTCCCCGTTCCAATCAAGCTTCGTCCCCGGGCACAAGATATCCGACAACATTCTTCTGACATAGGAGATCCTACATTCCTTACGAAGGAGGAAAGGTAAGAAATCTATGATGCTGACGAAGATAGATTTATCAAAAGCCTATGATAAATTAGCTTGGCCGTTCATAGTTGACAACCTACAAAGAACGTCGATCTCTCAAAACATGTTGGCGGTCATCCTACAACTGCTCCACAAGGGCCAGACTAGTTGATCTTCAATGGAGAACTTCTGGACCCGATCATTCCAAATCAGGGAGTCAGGCAGGGTGATCCCATATCTCCATATGTCTTTGTCCTATGCCTGGAATGATTGTGCCAGGACATACAACATCGAATGTAACATGGACAATGGAAAGCCATATCAGCCTCACGAGGCAGAATGCTCCTCTCCCACCTGTGTTATGCAGACGACATTCTCTTGTTTGGAGAAGGCACTGTCACACAGGCAAAATGTATGATTCAATGCCTCAACCATTTTAGCTCAGCATCAGGACTACAACTTTCCAAGGAAAAGTCCATACTTCATTTCCGAAAGAACACACCCCGAGCACTACGATCCAGGATAAGTAGGACAGCGGGCATCGGTTATACAGAAAATATCAGCAAGTACCTCGGTGTTCCCATGATACATGGCCGCATAACAAAGGAGTTGTATGATCCACTGATTCAGCGAATGAGGGACAGACTAACCTCATGTCACGACAAGAATCTGAGCTTCGCGGGCCGCGTTTCCCTGGCTAAATCATCGTTGTCCACTATCCCATTGTACACCATGCAAACAGTTAAAATACCCATAGAAGTGTGTAACCAAATTAACCAAATGGTGAGGCGGTTTATATGGGGAGGACAGGCTGACAGAAACTCCATGAGTAAAGTCTCGTGGAAAAAGGTGATTGGGGGCAAACATGAAGGTGGCCTCGCTATCAGGACAGCAGCCGAATCAAATGAGGTGATGATGATGAAATTAACATGGGACTACATGCAGCAAGTACGTAACCCTTGGCGCGAAGTCCTTCAACACAAGTATAGGAACTCAAGCTCTGATCAGTTAACAGGCTCACCGCTCTGGAAAGCCATTAAGCAATATTCTTCCATTATTAAGCGAGATAGCCTCAGATGTATTATGAATGGTGAAACCACAATAATGTGGGACAACTGGATAAAAACAGATACTGGTCAGACCTGCCCAATACGGCCTATACCAGATGGACTTAAGGACCTCAAAGTCTCATGTGCGGTAATGGATAATGGCACCTGGGACATTAGCTTTATGAATCATTGGTTTGATAGCCACACGGTGGAAGCTATCTTGAATACAAACCCACCACATCCCCTTGCAGGTGACGATTACTGGGTGTGGGACAAAGGTAAGAGGGGCATTCTCACAGCAAAGGAGGACTACCTTAACTTGATAAAATAGAAAAGGATGACAACCACAGGCAGGTGGCACACACTTTGGAAGCTTTGAATACAGAAGAAATGCAAATATTTCGTGTGGCTATGCCAACACAATGGATTAATGACGAATGCAAGAAGGTACAGAATGGGCGTGGCACAAGAAGACACATGCGTTGTGTGCTCCAACACAGCGGAAACAATTGTCCATGCCCTGAGGGATTGCACCATAGCCAGGCAAATATTCAACAAAGTCAAACCAGGATTGGACAACACCTTCTATAACGCACCTGATTTCTCACAGTGGATGCGCGCGCTTCGTGCTGGAGAAGAAAATTGGGGTTGTGCCTTGGACTGAGGAATTTGTACTTACAACGTGGCACATCTGGAAGCGAAGGAATATTTTTATATTCGAAGGCAAAGCACTGCCCAAGGAGAGCATTGCAAACATGATAAACAAAACAGTGAAGGAGAGCCTTCCAAGGGACAAGATTAGCAGGCCCTCATCAAGACACTATAGCCTTCCAAGGGACAAGATTAGCAGGCCCTCATCAAGACACTATACCACATAACTTGCGCTATACACGACCCTACAATCTCATCAACGTGGTTGCTGCAGTAGATAAGACTAACCAAGTGATGGTTGCATGTGCCATTCAGAGAGACAGTATCGGAACATGGATGTAAGCTGCCTACAATAAAGTCAACGGAGATGACCCTCTATACGCAGAACTTTAGGCGATTCTTGTAGGCGTCAAACTGGCGCAGGATATGGGATTGCAAGCTGCTATTCTGAATACAGACTCTAAATCTGTTGTTTCCTTGATCAAAAGTGACAGAAGTCAATGGGGGAAACTATGGTCCCCTTTGTTGTAGGATCCAACTGGAACAAGCCACCATACAAAACCTCACTATCACATACACAAATAGAAAACACAATACCCTGGTGGACAGTTTAGCTAAATTCCTCCTCAAACAACTGATTATGTATAACCAACTTCACTCCTGCCCTACCCCTATATTGGCTATCTACGAACAAGAGCTCAAGAACTTTGAGAATCTCCATGTACCGGGTGCCTCTCTGATTGAATAAAGTCTTGTATTTTTTTTAATCTAAAAAGAAATTTCTGAGCAAAATGAAGAATTATAAAACAAGACTAAAAATTATAAAACAAAACAAAAAATTACAAAGAAACTAAAATTACAAAATAAACTAGAAAGCAATATTATCTAAATGAAAACTCAGTAGTAGGAGGAGATATACTACTAGAATGGGACTAGATAGGTAAAAAGAGAAAAAAGAAAAAAAATAATAGCTTAAGAAGGAAGGAACAAAATTATAGAACAAATCTAAAAATTATAAATAAAGCTAAGAAGTTATAAAACAAGGTTAAAATTATGAAATAAAAATTAAGATGGATAGCTTAAATTATGGGACAAACTGAAAATTATAAAATTAAGCTAAAATTATAAACAAAAAAGAAAGAAGAAATCCTAAATATACAAGCCATTGGGTTCAAGAAATAACATGTGTCACCCCTGACAATGACACCAACTTTGATGAGAGTTGTTTGCATATCAAATCACTAGGAGAAGTTCTAGAGTTTAACCTTCTAAAGAGACAATCAACTCTTTATATGCAAAAAAACAACTTTCTGGTAGTAAGTTATCAATCCAATGGACGGTAACAAGATCATTAGAAAAACCAATCGAGAGAACAAGAAAGTACAATCCAGATTGTGGGAGTTTGATTATGCTAAGAACTAAAGATAAAAGTACATAATTAAAAATTATTAGTATATCGTAAACCAGCTCCATGGTGGTGTAGGTTTCTTACTTCTTTATCTGCCCCGTGAGGGTCTTCTGAGGTCCATGTGGATCTCTTACTTGCTATGACTACTAGTCCATGTGGTGGACTCCTGCTACTGATTACTACTACTACTGATCCTTGTTGTGCCCGTGCTCCTATTCTGCTCTGGTCTGATGGCGACTCCAGATCTCCCGCACACTCTCTGTGTTACTATAGTGAAGTTGGACAGTTCCAACTATCACCTATGGGCTGCCTCCTTTGAGTTGTTTGTCAAATCCCAAGGTCGCCACTCTCATCTGACTACAAAAGACCCGTCTCTTCCTGCCCCTGATGCTGACGAGAAGACGAAACAAGCCTATGATCTATGGTCAAAGAGGACTATGGGGTCATGACATGGATGGTCAACAGCGCTGAAGCCAAGATCAACCAGTCTCTGCTCCGTCTTCCGAATGCCAAAGAAATGTGGGAGCAACTCTCCCATGTTTACTCGCACCAACAGAATCCTAAGAAGGTCTTTAAGATCTTCAAGCAACTTGCTAAACAAGAGTATTCTTCTACTGACTTCGTTGAGGATTACTACAACTCCTGCTGTGCCCTCTGGGATGAGTTCCAGGTGTATCATCCTCTTTCTATTGACATCGATGAAGTTCATCGACAGCAGAATGAACTTATGTTAGTTCAGTTTCTCGCGGGCCTACCTGCTTCCTTTGCTGGTGTTGTGGACCAAATGCTCTCCAGCGACCCTTTACCCACTCTCCGCGATGTGCTAAAAAGGGTCCAGCGCTTACCTTCTGTATCCCGGTTCGTGCCTGACTCTTCTGATGGGGCAGCTCTCGCTGTTCGCTCTGGTGATTCCTTTCGTGGTCGCGGTTTTGGCAGAGGTCGTGGCCGCAGAGGACGTTCTTCTGCTCCTAGTTGTGGCTCTAGAGCTGATCCTGTGGAGTCCCGCTACTGAACTTGTTGGATCCTAGATGGGTGATTAGATGCTCTAGAGGGGGGGGTGAATAGAGCTGAAAGAACTTAAACAAAACTCATTAAACCTTCAAGATATATGACAAGATAAGGTTGCTAAATAGGTAATTTGAGTGCAACTAAAACATACATAGCAAGGGAGAGAGATTGAATATGCACCAATTAGACAAGCTATTTAGAGTGGTTCCACACTTCAAACTAGAAGTGTGTCAGTCCACTTGCCTAGAGAGGTCAACCTCTAGGACTTCCATACTATTGCGCTCTTATATTCATTCATAAGACATACAATGCATGACCAAACAAAAGACTTACCTATCCAATACAAAGAGTCTTCAACCTTACCAAGGACTAAACCATTTTGCAAGAGTCTTCGGCCTTCTCCAAGGACTTACCCACTCTTGCATAAGTCTTCAGCCTTGCAGGGATCACCCACTCTTCTTGGATCTTCGGCTTTTGACTTCACCTTCACTCGGAGAAGCTTCCACCAAGGACTTACCTACTTGAGCAAGGAGTCTTCTGCCTTCACTCAGGGCTTACCCACTCTAGCTCCAAGTCTTCAGCATTGATCTTCACCAATGGACTCCTTCCCTTGTTCTTCTTCACCTCTCTTAGACAAGAGAGAGAACCTTCATCTTCATGATTGAAATGAGAGAAATGGAGGTGGTGGAAGTGAGAGCCTCACAAGATATACATATAGGACTAGCTCTCTTACAGATTTCTTACTCACTCTAATGGATGTAGCAAGTGATTAAGCTTAGAGAGAGAGAGGAGGTTTTAGGAAGCACTCAGCTATAGAATAGGAACCTCACATAGAGTTTGCAATGAATGCTCAACCTTGGAATGAAGCTCAAGGGGTCCTATTTATAGTTGGGGATGCCTCTTAGCCTTTGGGAACACTTGGAACTGAAAACTAGTCATTTTGTGGCTTGCAACAGATCTATTTTCACTTGTTGCAACTCCACAACGGCTAGAAGCACTTTTCTGCACTTTTCCGTACAGTGAAATCAGTCGAGTTTCTATAAGGCTCCTATTGGTTTGGTGTAAGTGATGAGTTCTGTGGAACTCATTTTTTGGGAACTCTAGTTCAGTTTCCGGAACGTAAGTTTCATTCACTTCCATGTGATTGGTTTGTTGTAAGTATAAATATGAAAATCATTAAAAATATTGTTAATTTTTATTGTATAATATAATTAAGTGAGGATGGAAAAGACATAAAAAAAGAAATCATATCTATAAAAAATCATAATATTCTTAAATCTTAATAACCATAACAAGTAGCTATAGTGCATATATTGCTCCTTCAAAAATATTTTATTATGGTAAAATTATAATCTTAATAAAAATATTATGATTACAATCACATCACAATATTTTTATTTCACTTTGTGTATAGAAGGTATTGTAATAATATCCACATTTCATGTGTTTGTAAATATAAATTTTGGTTCATCATTATTTAATGCAACGTAGAATATTAATTTTACATTATTTTTGTAGGAATTTTTTACTATATTATTTGTGCATGGTTACAGTTAATTATCATTTTTCACATCATATTGTTTAAATATAAATAATAAAAATATATTACGTAAATCACATTGTTTTCACATGGTGCGGTATTTTTACATGATATTTGTATTTTTTTATTTTGTAGATTGTACTGATAATGGTGGTTATTGTGTTAAATATTTTACATAGTGCTATTATAGTGTATGATATTTTGTCATATTATGTTGTGGTTTTAACAACAAACTATATCCTTACCATTAATATTTCTAGTCATAAATATTTTTACATGTGTCACTTACAACGAATGAAGAATATAATTATATAAGAAATGTTGTTAGTTGTCCCGGAACTCATTTTCCGCTCTTTATATGAGGGAACTCAGGAACTGCATTTTGTATTGAAGTCTGTAACTCCCCGGAAGTCACGGAATTCAAGTTCCAACACTTACTTTAAACCAATCATGAAAAACTGCTCAAGGAACTCTAATTCATGTGTTTTCCAGACTAATTACGATAAACCAATCAGAGCCTAAGGGTAACTGGACCGATCAAGTAAACGACAAGGCCGATACTCAAATGATCGGTCGAGTTTGTCCTGACAAAACTCGACCGACCATTAGGAATCGAAATGGTCAGTTACTTGATCGGTCGAGTTCTGTGTAAACACAACTCGACCGATGCAATCTCCAAAAAATTGATCAAGGATGATCGGTCGTGTTTTCAGGCTGGGAAACTCGACCGACAAAGTGCCTATAATCAATTTTCAAAGTTACATCTAAAGTGCTCTAATATTCGATCTAAGTGCTACTGATATTTTTCTAAGCTTAATTACAAGTCATACAATCATTACAAGTGATTTATAACATGATTCTAATGAATATACATCATATTACAAAAACGTGCACTTGTATTGACTTTGACTTGTCTTTTCTCCAATTTGAGATGCGCAAGTCAGGGCATTTGGAGTGTGTCTATACCTAATATGAAATCACTCAAGTAGAGACATTATACATCAATATGTGGAATGGTTAATCATCATCAAAACACGGGTTTAGTCAATTTAGACGTGAGTCAACATTGACCTAATTGACCTGGAGTCAACAACACTCACTGCAAGCACACCAACCATATTGAATATCGTTCCTGGATCAAATACGGCAAACATGACTGGGCCAATAAAGTGACTTCTGACCAGACTGCACCTGCTCCACCAATAGCTGACTGGATCTGCTCGGAATTTGAAAAACTACTTCAAGCTCGCCTGGCTTCCTCTACTGATGCGTCAAATGATGGTAGCACCGCCCTCCTGACCAAGACTAGTAAAAACCTTCATGGGTGATTGACTCTGGTGCGACTTCTCATATTTCTAGCAATCCTACTTTATTCTCTAAATTGCACAAGACATCTTTTATACCGCCTGTTACTTTAGCTGATGGCTCTAAATCACCAGTTACTGGAATTGGTGATATAAGTTCTACTGGTAGTCTGCCACTGCAGTCCACTCTTTATGTCCCTAAGTTTCTCCTTAATTTACTATCTGTCAGTAAATCTGTGAAGAGCCTTCGTTGCTCAATTACGTTTGATCCGGATGGTGTTCTGTTTCAGGATTTGCGCACAAGGATGACGATTGGTTCAGGCCATGAGGGACGGATGGGCTCTACTACTTGGACGATCTGAAGCCAGCTGCATATTTGACATCATCTGTGGCCGACATTCAATGGCATTATAGATTGGGACATCCCTTTGCTGCAAAATTAAAAGCTTTATTACCTAATGTAGTTAGTTTTGTTTTTCATTGTGAGACATGCCAGCTTGGCAAGCAAACTCGTGCTACTTTTTCACCAAAATTTTGCATTAGTTCTAAAGCTATCTTCGATATTATACATGCTAATGTTTGGGGTCCATGTGCTGTGACGAGTACTTCTGGTTTTAAATATTTTCTGAGCTTCATTGATGATTTCTCTAGAACAACCTGGCTGTTCTTATTAAAAGATAGATCTACCATTCTTGAGAAAATTACTGACTTCTTTGCTAAAATTCGTACCCAATTTGCTAAGCCCATTAAAATTTTGCGCATTGACAATGCTTTGGAGTTTATGCAAGCCTCTGTTAGTAGTTTTTGTCGTCGCCAGGGCACCATCCACCAAACTTCCTGTGCCTATACCCCACAACAAAATGGTGTCGCTGAATGCAAAAACTGTCATCTCCTTGAAGTTGCGCGTACCCTTCTTTTTCACTACCATGTTCCTCAGTCCTTTTGGCCCGAGGCGATATCTACTTCTTGCTACCTCATTAATCGTATGCCATCCTCTGGGCTCGGCAATAAGATTCCATATCAGGTCTTGTTTCCTGATGCACCTCCTTTCTCTGTGCCTCCTCGTATCTTTGGGAGCACATGCTTTGTTAAAAATCTCTGGCCTGGCCTTACCAAATTGGATCCTAGAGCAACTAAGTGTGTTTTCTTGCGATACTCTCATACTCAAAAAGGGTATCGGTGCTACGATCCTATTTCTAAAAAGTGGTTTGTCTCTGTGGATGTCGTATTCTTTGAGCACATGTCTTTCTATTCTCAGGCTGGTTCTGCACTCACATCGGATTTACTGGTTGATATACCTTTACCTGTTATGGATGATTTGACTGATAATTCTGATGCTGCCTCCCCACCTGAAATGCCACCTCTGAAAGTGTATCACAGAAGACAGAAGCTGACAGCTCCCTCTATGGCCTCTCCATCGTCTTAATCCTCTGTTCCAGATCAAACACCTCCGCAGGTATTTTCTGACCTTGATCTCCCTATTAGCCTGCGAAAAGGGACACAGACTTGTACTAAGCATCCCATTGGGAATTTTTGTTCTACTGATAATCTGGGTGCTAATTTTGCTAATTTTACTACGACCCTTTCTTTTATATCTGTTCCTAAAACTGCTGCTCAGGCCATTAAAAATCCTGCATGGCGTCAGGCTATGGAAACTAAAATGCAGGCGCTTACTGAGCGCAATACATGGCAACTTGTTGATTCACCTGTTGATTGCTCTCCTGTTGGTTGTCGTTGGGTCTTCACGGTCAAGTATCAACCGGATGGAACTGTTGAATGCCTTAAGGCGAGACTAGTAGCTAAAGGCTATAATCAGACCTATGGGGTCGACTACTTTGAGACTTTCTCTCCGGTGGCACGGTTGAACTCTGTGAGAATTCTTATTTCTGTTGTTATTAATTCTGACTGGCCTCTGTATCAGCTTGATGTCAAGAATGCTTTCCTATATGGTGACCTTCATGAAGAAGTCTACATGTCACAACCCCCTGGTTTTGTTGCTCAGGGGGAGTCCTCTAAAGTATGCAGACTGAAAAAGGCAATCTATGGCTTGAAATAGAGTCCCAGAGCTTGGTTTGATAAATTAAGCACTATTCTTCAGAATTTTTCATGCAAGCGCTCCCAGTCCGATCACTCAATCTTTGTCAAGAATACTCCTGCTGACATTATTATTCTCATTGTTTATGTTGATGATATTATCCTCTCAGGAAGTGATCCTACTGGTATTCAGTCCACCAAGCACTACCTGGAAAAACATTTCGTCACTAAAGATCTTGGGTCTCTCAGGTATTTTCTTAGGATAGAGGTGTCCCGGTCTTCTTCTGGCCTCTGCTTATCTCAGCGCAAGTATGTTCTGGATCTACTGTCTGAAACTGGTCTTCTAGGTGCTAAGCCTGCTAGCACACCTCTGGAACCGAACACTGACTAGGATGATGAGAATTCTCCTGCCTATCCTGACAATCATCAATATCGTAGAATGGTCGGTAAACTCATCTATCTTATTGTTACACGGTCCGATATTAGTGCTGCTGTTGGATTGGTTAGTCGTTAGCTAGATAAGCCTCGACAGTGTCATTGGGGTGTTGTCTGTCATATTCTGAAATATCTGAAAAGTTCTCCTAGAAAAGGCCTGCTTTACAAGAAACATGGACACTGCACACTTCTTGGCTATTCTGATTCTGATTACGCTGGCAGCAAGGTTGACCGTCACTCTACTTCTGGCTACTGCACGTTTGTGGGAGGCAACCTTGTCACTTGGCGAAGCAAGAAGCAATTTGTAGTTGCTCGTTAAAGTGCTGAAGCTGAATATCGTGCCATGGCACACACTACCTGTGAACTATTCTAGATTAGGAGCTTACTGAAGGACTTTGGTATCTCTGACTCGTCTCCTATTCCAATGTATTGTGACAACAAAGCAGCTACATTCATTGCCAGTAACCCTACTTTCCATGAGCAGACCAAGCACATTGAGATGGATTGTCATTTTGTCCACGAAGCTGTTCTCTCTTGCTAGGTCTCTACTCCCTATATTCATACGACTGATCAGGTGGCTGACATCTTCACAAAGATTCTACCAAAGACAAGGTTCACTGCTATGACATCCAAGCTGGGCATGATAGACATCTACGCTCCAGCTTGAGGGGGAATATTAGTATATAGACTTTCCTGTGCTTTTTACTTAGTCTATTTTTCTCTTTACCGTGTTATTCTTGTGTTTAGTTTTATCCCACATGGGTTATCTCTAAATCATGTGGTCTTCTCTTGTCTTATAAAAGAGAACCATGTACTCCTTTTTTAATCATCTCAATAAGAGGATTATTAGCCGCAACTTCTAGAAAAATAACTAATCAAATGATAGAGGGATCTGGGGTCTAGGGGATCACCACCAAAAAGCCAAGATTTTACTCAACAAATCAATTCCTAAGATTAGTAACTAAATTACGACCATGTATATTTGCAACCTTTCAGAACATAAATCTCACAAGGAAAATAATTTTTTTAAAACTGATGATCTCGGCATTAGTGGTTCCTCATCCAACTGTGCAACATGTCCCTGTCCAAGATCTCACCGAGAAACATGTGATTTTTAATTCCAACTTTGACACTTATGGGTCACATGATTACGTGTAAAGCTCGGGCTCACTGTCCAAGGTTCTAGTAGAGTTTCAAGAATGATGACTGGCCTTACAAATCACCACTAGCTTTAACTGCATACTTTGTCCTCACTCACATGCAATCTAGGATAAAATTCATGACCGATTGCCCATCCTAGTACTACTCTAGTTGAGCATGATTAACTATAGAGTTCTTTAGTGATGGGCTCCCAGAAAAGGAGGTACACCTTGGTGATATAGGTAGTCCAATTATTCTTTGTAAGATCATTATATCTGAGGGTATCAAATCCTAGGATGTTACATCACGTCACCATAAGTTGTAATAAAATAAGTCAACAGGTAGAACGATCATAAACTTCATCAATGGATATCATCAAGAGATCACGAGTCTACTCTTGTAAGGATCTGAGAACTCGACACACCAACAAGAATAGAATCATTCAACATGAAAATAATATAAGATTAGATGGATAAAAAGATAACAATTGCAATTAAGGAATTATGGATTCATTCTTGTGGAGATCGAAGATCACATCACCCCACAAGATTATATCAATTCAACCAACAATCAAGAAAAAATAGGACAAAGGAATTCTTTTACTACAAATTGGAGTCAATTACATTGAATAAGAATAGGCTATGGTGCTAGTCCCCATTCCCCAGTATGGAACTACTCATGCATAATAGATAGAAAACAAGAACAGGTTCATAGGGGGCCGTGGGAGATAGAAAATGTGATGTCTTTGCTTTAGAGTCCCTCCTCCTTTTATAGAGGTAAAAGAGGGGGTAAAATCCTAGAGGAATGGTTGCTAGAGGCAACTAGATTGCCACATCTGAGGTGTCAGTCAGTCAACTACATCAATTACTTGCTTCATCTCGAAATCACATTGCTCAAACCTTGGCCACATTGATAATTTATTGTTTTGACATTTAACTAAGTCTTTATTTGAATGATTTCTTCCTTATAAAAATATATGTAATCGGCCAACTTTCCTTTGTGCCTTTTACAACATTAAATGTTTTCCTCAAATGGAGAGATTTATTGAGTTGTCTTCTTTTAATATTTTGACCATTTGAATTTCTTCATTGTTGATTCCTACAACAATGAGTCGATTGAATTGTAAGGCCAGTCGATCGATTGGCAAGTCATCCAAGATAAAATTTTCATGAAATTCATTAAGTTTTCTTTCCAACGCATACTTGCACATAAATTCCACCTTGGGACGTAAACGTTATGTCCATTTGGGTACATTTCATATATATCATGGCTACATGATGTTGAAAAATCTGATTCATCTAAATCCATCGAGTATATGCGTCGATCGATTGATTGAGAGTTTTTGAGCGGCGACAGATAGACAATTGAGCTTCTATTTCATGGGCCTTCTTGGGCTTTGCATGGATTTTATCATTTCAGAAGTCAACAAAAACTAGCAAAAAATCAAAATGAAAGGGAGAAAAGCTAAACTAAAAAGATTGATTTTAAAACTAAATAATTATAATAATAAAATGCTCTTAGAGAGAGATATAGCATATGCGTATAAATATATACTTATCAAGACACCTCCAATTTTTTCTGGATGACTAGTGTTGAGGCACTTCTAGTGTAGCTCAAACTAGACTATCACTTGTTTCTTTATAAGCATCACATTCACATGGGGATGTCTGCTTTTCTTACCTATCTCTTATCTATATACTAGTAATTGCATGTGTGGTGCACGTGAGCATGATATATATTATTTAAATTATAGTAATATTGGATATGTTTTTATGTGAACATTTCTTAATCTAAGTGTCTAAATCTTGAGACATTGAACAACTACCTTCATAAGGCCTTAACATGTTGGAAGGACAAATTTATTAGTACTGCAATCAGTGTCAAAATATATTCCAATAGGACTACATGTATATGGTGAAGATAATAACTATCATTAAACATTCATAAAAATTGTGTTTCAACAATAAATTGTGAGGTGTGTGATAGTTTTTTCTTGTTAGTTACGTAATGAGAGTTACACAAATATTAGTGTCAGATCATTGTGTGACACTATGATAAATTCTATTTGTAAAAAAAGTAAAACTTAACATGTAAATTAGAAACTTTATCATGGCTTTCAATGAATACCTGTAAGACGGACATGACACTTTATTGAAATTTGGACATTCATATAGCAAAGCTAAATTAGAAATATTTTCATGGTTTTCAATGAATACCAGTAGGACGGACTTGGCACTTTGTTGAAATTTGAACATTCATATCGCATATCTTCAAATAATGACATGTGCATTCCTATCTCAAAATTAGTTTATACTGATAACATAAATTTACATGTACCTTATTCTAAAGGTTTCAGATGGTTTGCTTTGTGAAAAGTATGGTAGTATAGAAAATGGAAATATTTTTATACATCAAAAAGGAATATTACACATGGGCATCCATTCTACTCAATTATTGAAATTATGAATACATATTCAAAAAATTTAACTAATCTTCATAGTGCTAATTTAGACAAGCATAATTTATTCAACTACATTACTATACATCAATTCTATTTTATTTTTATTGAGGCATCCTCCCCAAACACAACCACATTGGACCTATCCTCTATCACCATACAAATGGTGACATTCACCCTCATGCCACACACAGTAGCGTGAAATGTTGGTGCAAGGGTAGTCCCTATCTGGTGTGATTGCCACAATAGTTCTATTTTTTAACAAGTTTATAATGGCACATGGTATCTTATCATTATTTACTATATGTAACACAACTTATCTTATATTTTTAATTACATAAAAAGTAAACAAGAACTCTTTACCACTCTTAGAAACTTTCAAAAATAATATATAAAAGGATTATCAGTTTTAAGAAGCATATGTGTTTATTAGGTAGGGGTTTGATATCAAAATCTATTTTTGAATTTTCAATTGAGATGCATTGAATGAAGTCAATAAAAACTATTTTTTACAATGATACAAATTTTTTCCTAATCTGTTAACAAAAATAATAGTGGTTTAAAAGGAAAAAGTACTATTTAAAAAGTAGAAGCTTAATTTGAAGTATTATCTCATGTGTTATACACAGTGAAAATTCTATTGAGTATTATAATTAGATATCAAATATGACATAAATGTTGCTACTCACTAAATTATTAAATCAATGGATTTCAAGCCCTACTATTTGTGGTTCAATTCATTTTATGCATATATAAAGTAAATTTAAACTATTTCTCATTGTTAGATATCCCAATGTCCACATGAGAAAATCATATTTAATTATACCAATTTGATCATTTTCAGACAACTTTGACATAGCAATGATCATGTAATCTTGAATAGATTTTTAGTCAAAGATTTAAAACCATGCGTTAGAATAATAAATATTCATAATTTATTAATATAAACATTCAATAGAATATTTATACATGTATTACAAAATAAATTACACTTTTAACTCTATATTATAATGAAGATTAATTATAAAAAAATATATAATTTATAAATAATATATAATTTATTGCATATCTTTAATTGAATTTCATTTAGAATGTAAAACATTGTCATGTTTAAGGACCATAAAATTTAAAAAAATTGTTATTTCTATAGTATATAATTTTGTTTATGGACTTTATATGTTGTATGTCATGTAAGGAGTAGTACCACTAGCTTTCTAATATAAGTAATTGTAAACTTGCTTATTTTATTTACCATTACCCAAAAAATTAGATATATTTTTGAATGTATCCAAAACAAGTATATATTATTTAGATCAATATTTATTTATGTCTTGTGTAAACAATTGATCCATCTCATGTTATGATTGATGTGATATGTTGGCTAAAATAAGTTTCTATTGCTATTCTCATATGTTCCGATTGAAGTGATATGTGGAAAATGCATTTTCTTTACTATAAAAAATAGTTTGTATAAAATCTTTACTTCATAACTCCTTAACTATTTTTCCCATGCAAGATGGTGTATTCCTTTTTCTCTCTTATTTTATATTTTGATTGTGTTGGATGTTTCTGGAATATGCATGATTCCATAATAATTATATCTCCTTTTAGATCATGCTCTCTTCTTATTGTTCTCTACATTGCCTTCTATGAAACATGTATTGTCTATTATGTTATTATTTATGTTCTTTAAATGTCCTCATTAATATTCAAAGTTTAAATTTTACAATGTATAATATATATTGTTTTATTAAAGAGATTTAGAAATTTTGTACCCACTATTTCAACCAAAAAGTACTTTTTAATTTTGACTTTGCGTAGATAAAAAAACCTATTTTCTCTAGGACCATCAAGTTCCTTATCTCAACAGGAAAATCCACATATGATGAACATGTACATGGAAGTCATGGATCTTCTTTTAAAATGAGTTTTGAAAATTTGTGAGTAGTAATTTTACATGGGTAAAAGAAAAATACATTTCTATCTCATCTAAATCTGTAATTTATTATTTTCTATCCTTAAATTTTGTTACTATTTTAATTCTATATATTAGAAATTACTTACTCCATCCCATTAAATTTGATTGTAATTTTACATACAAAACTATATATACTTATTAGTACCAATAAAAGAATCATCCTACTTGATTTATTATGAAGCATTTGATTGTTTATATGTATATACATGTTGAGA
This sequence comes from Alisma plantago-aquatica, assembly GCA_963693085.1. NCBI lineage: Eukaryota > Viridiplantae > Streptophyta > Magnoliopsida > Alismatales > Alismataceae > Alisma > Alisma plantago-aquatica. The sequence continues at coordinate 886,985,753 of OY856414.1, read as the reverse complement.
TCCTTTGTATTATGAGAATAATATATTATCCCACCCTAAGCATAATCACATTGTCCAATAAATAGGTGATGCCATTTATAATAAGATAATAAATTAGACGATTACAATTCTATGTTGTTGGCCAGACCTACACTAATTGGAATACGAACTATCACTCAGATTTTTCCATAGAATGTAAAACAATCACTATGAGAATTGTAGCAACTAATGAGATTAAATATCTTGATATTCATGAATATTGAACAACATAATCACAACACATGTCTTATAGTTTAATAATTATGCCCTAAGTTTGATAGATAACGAGATGTGAGTTTATGATCCAAATAGACTTATTAGTTCCAAAAGCATCTAAGTATGGTCTTTGCTGTAAATTCTTGAATTTAAAATAAAATTATATAGGTATAGTGTCATACAACTAACTATACATTGAGACATATGTATGCAAAAGACATTGGGCAACATGTATACAAGAATAATCAATATCTGTAAACTGTTTGATTGAGCACATTTTTTTGTCAACCGGTGAAATAATGCCACCCTTAGGAGAAAGGACATAATTCAATTCCCTCTTTGACTCTTTTGATTGTGGTATAGACATGTTAGCCTTCAACAAAAATATAGAATCGGTTAACGAATATGTGCGTGTAGCTCTCTAAACAAGTCTATTGAATATACAAAATATTGAATGTCTTCTTACACCTTGTCAAGGTAGGGGGTCAAAGACTTGCATGCCGAAAAAAAAAGACTTCACAAGAAAAAAAATTGAGTTTATACTATAGATCTTACATTGATTCATATAAGAAATGGAATAATCAAGAACAAGGTGTTGTCCTGGTGCCAACTGCACGGTTTGTTTGGCGGAAAAGATGCCAATGATGCCTTGATATTTGTAAATCCTAAGTCTAGATCATAATTTTGAACGTGTATAAGTCATAATTTTATGTCTTCTTTAACTATACATAAGCAAAAAGTACTGCTAAAGAAAAATCTAGGTGGACATGCCAGGCTGCAATCAAAGTTATGAAACATGACTTCATCCTTTTTGCTACATGAATTCAATTCAATTTTTTTCATCATCACACGTTATACATACGGAATTACTGACAGCCAAATGGTAATCTGGTCCAATATTTATGCCAATTCTTGCTACTTTGGTTTTAGCCTCTAGGTCATACGCGGATGTGGTTCAGTAATCATGGTGTGACTATTTGCTAGTAGAATGATCATGATGGCACAAAAAGGGTCGTGGTACTGGCCGTACTGAAAACAACAACTTCGTCTACTTTCTGAGTACTTCTTAATGGTCAGCATGTGCCATAACGCAGGCATTGCTGATGTAATGTGTAAGTTACCTGAGACAAACACCTTTTGTTGTATAGATGGTTCAAAATAACGATGGAGGCCTATGGATGGACGTTGTTTATTTGGTCAAGATCTACAGTCTCCTGATCTCCAATAAGGGTATCATGGATATGCAACATCAAGATACCTGTAAGAAAATTTCTAACAGATCATTACGGGTATGTGGTAACCAACATTAACAATCTACACCAAGAATATTCATATGACGAAAGACGCGCGCACACCAACAAAGGAGAACGCAGTGGTAAAGTTCCCACCATACCTTTGTCTTGATCCGTGGTCTTAACTTATCGATACCCGTTTAATCATTGGTCTCTAGCGAATTCCTTCACGATTTCATCCAGTTTCAAGCTGCCTGCTTGGGAGAGTACCATGCGGCCTTGTTCTGATAAGCCATGCGTATTTATGACGGCCAAGATGAAGGATGAACTTAAGTGTAAATATCTTCATAGTTCGATGGTCCTCCCAGATGGTAGTGTTCATCAGAATAAACAATGATTCAGTGGCAGAATTAGAAAATTACACCAAGGAGGCTGAAACCATATATGTGGGGCATTTTAGCACATAGAGGGGCTAAGCCGAAAAAACATCACAAAATGAAACTTGGGTCACTTGTTTCAGGAAACCAGCTTTCTACTACTCCAGCTACCTCCTTTCTATGTAAACTAGTATGCATACTTATTTATACATTGATATATATTTAGTACTCAAAAGACTACTAGTTGTATTATTCTTTGGGGGGAGGGGGTGCTAAAGCCCCGGTAGCCTTCCCCCTGGCTACGCCCCTGCAATGATTAATCATTGACAATCCGACTGCTCATAGAACCAATACAAGGTCTGAACCCTTTGCTAGAACCAGTCCTTTCTATATATGTAAGTGTGAGATGACTCCTTGCTGAAGGAGTATGCTTCTTTTATAAAGAAAAGTAATTTCATAGTTAACTAATCATAACTCTAAATTAAACAAACTTCCTACTTCAATCACAATGAAAGGAAGGGAATTACCTACCTACATCGAGAAAGCTCTTGGAACAAGAGTCCAACTGTGCATAGAAACAACGTGAGCATATTCTGTCCTCGTAGCAGCGCTCATCGGTCTCGGTGGCAGATTCTGAACGATGAGTGATCAACCCGATGGCTCCTTTTTGTTTTTATGACCGGCAACTGTGAGATATTTGGGATTATAATGATCAAATACAGGTGCATTGGTTGATAATGACGTGTGCATTGGTTGATAATGACGAAAGGAGATGCAACTATGTTAGTAGATAATGGTGAGAACGAGCATGCATGTTGGTAGATAATGATATAGATGGAAGAGATATTGCCAATATTTGAATTACCACGCGAAGAGATAGAACTGTATTATTAGATAATGATGAGGGAGGATGTTGTAGTGTCCAAATTATAATAGGTTATGACGGAGGATGGAATCTTAGTAGATATTCGAATTATGACGTTAAGAAAAAAATCCGTATTAATTAATAGATTATGATGAGGAGGGATGTTGTAGAGTCCAACAAACAATGACTTGTGACATAGGATGGAAACGAGTAGTCACATTTAGAATGGTAGAATAGTAGATTGAACTTTCATAAAAAAAAAAAACAAGGTCGCCGACACACACTGGTCTGCTATGTCCTCCCGCCCCAACTTGCTTGCTAACGGCAGAGCGCATGGGCTGTTCACCGGTCATTGATGTGAAATAGATAGTGCGACGAAGAAGACATCAGCACGTGCAGATCTTGGACGGGAGATGCAATCATCAACCAGCTGTCGACATGTATGATTGTTTACTGCTGTTAAGCTTCCGTTTTTCCTCTCGTTGATTCCAATCCACCCATCTTTGATCTGCATCATACATATGAGATGCTGATTTCTTTGTTGTATCAGACATGGAAGACCAGATCACAAGCGTGACAAGGATGGGCACACCCATCTGGAGGTGGAGCTGCCAGCACCTGGGTGGGCACATACACAGGTGGCAACTCGGGTTTTCGGGTCATTTTCGGATCGATAGCGGGTTTAATGCTCAGAAGTCATGAAGTTATATATTAAGATGGAATCTATTAAAAATCTAATTTCGGATCATTTCGGGTTGGGTCAAAAATCGTACTGTATGAGGTATGTCGGGTCAAGATTTGCCAGCTCTAGGCACATAGCAGACAAAACCTAGAATGGGGGTAGCTCTGGCAGGTAAGGGAAAGAGAAATGATACACAGACGAACGGCGGAATTCCAAATGGGACGACCCGTTGTTTGCTAGTGACTGTTGTTGTGTTGTAGTCTGCCATTTGCACAAAGTCTGAAAAACGTGAATGATTGGGAAACATGAGAGAAAGAGAATGTGTTGTTGTTGCTTTTACAATGTGAGAGAGGGGGAGAGAAAGAAGGAGAGAGTGGGAAAGGGAGTGAAGAGAAGGGAGTAAAGAGAGAAAAAAAAGAGTATATTTTTATTAATAACTTTTAAACGGTAATAAATTTTTCGACAAAATAAATACCGATGGACTTCTTGCAAAAAATAATTTACAACAAGATCCAGTTCGACATATTTTGAAATAATAAAATGTACAATGGAAAAGAAGAGAGATAATGCGGGGGGAAGTGGAGAGAGGGAAGTGAGGAGAGAAAAAGAGAGCAGATTTTTATCAATAACTTTTAAATGCTAATGAATTTTTTAACGAAACAAATACCGGTGGACTCCTTATAAAAATGCTTTACAATAGAATAAATAAAATATAAAATGTACAAGAAAAGGGATAATGTGAGGGGAGTGGAGAGCGAAAAAATCATATTTTCATTAATAACTTTTAAATGATAATTTGTTTTTTGAAAAAATAAATACCATTAGTCTCCTTACAAAAAATACTTTACCTCAAGATCAAGTTTGACATATTTCAAAAAAAATAAAATTTAAAATTTAAAAGAAAAGGGATAATGTAACGGGGAGTGGAGAGAGGGGTGCGAGGAGAGAAAAAAGAGCATATTTTTATTAATATCTTTTAAACGATAATGAATTTTTCGACGAAATAAATATCGTTGGTCTCCTTACAAAAAAAATATTTTATAACAAGAACAAGTTCGACATATTTAAAAAAAATGTACAATGTAAAAGAATAAAAATAATGTGATTGTAAGAAGTCAAAAAAGAGGAGAGAGAAAATTATTTTACTTATAACTCCCAAACCGTTACGATTTAAAAAAATTGATGAGTTACTAATAAAAATATTTTAAAATAAGACTAATGTCGACATAAAGTCAAAAATGAGAAGAGAGAAGTTTCTTTTGCTTATAACTTTCAAACTGCAATGAACCTTTTAACGAAAAGAAAATTGTCAGATTACTAACAAAAAATATTATACCATATAATACCATGTTATCTATATTATCCATATTATCTATGTTATCTCATATTATTTCATGTTATCCATGCTACTCATGTTATCATGTTATCTCGATCCAATTGTGTAACATAGAATAACATAGGATAACATAGGATAAAATGGGATAACATAGAATAATATGGACATGGATAACATAGCTAACATAAGATAACATAGCTAACATAGGATAACATTGCTAACATGAATAACATGGACATGGATAACATAGCTAACATAGGATAACATTGATAATATGGATAACATAGCTAACATAGGATAACATTGCTAAAATGAATAACATTGATGACATAGACTAATATGGATAACATTGATGACATACTTTGCCACGAGATAGCATAGGATAACATGGAATTACATGGGCGAACAAATAGGATATCGTAAAACTAGTGTGTTATTCAATATTATACCATGTGTTATCCAATGTTATATCATGTCCAATTATTTGATATCTCATGTTATTCCATGATATTTCATTGTTATCCCATGTTATCCCTTGTGAAACTGCATGTTACCCGTGTTAAATTATGTTCGATTGCACGCTATCTCAAGTTCAATTTTCTTAATAGAAAGAAAATATATAAAATAGGAGGGAAGTAGTGTCATACATTATCTCTGGTCTAAATGTATGTTATCTCGAGTGTAATTTATTTTACAAAAGAAAGAGAAAATTTTTAAAATAGGAGGGAAGTCATGTCGTATGTTATCTCAGATCTAATTATACGTTATCTCCAGTCCAATTTGTGATGAGGTAACATTGAATAATATATACTCTGCCACCGGATAATATATGATAACATGAGATACATGAAAATGACATGGATAACATATGTTATAACATGTGTTATCAGATATGAGATAACATGTTATACCATATGATAACATAATTACGTTTTTGGTACTACTTTTACCATGTTATAACATGTCTTATCACATATGAAAGTATTTTTTGTTACTCGCCCATTACTTTTTATTTCGTTAAAAAATCATTACCGTTTGACAGTTATAAGCAAAATAATTTTCTCTCTACTCTTTTTTAATTTCTTATAATTATATTATCATGGAACAAGGAACAAGGATATACCATAGAATAACGGGATAACATGGAATAACAACATAACATGGAACACGGAGATATCGGAATAACAGACTATCATGGATAACATGAATAACGGACTAACATGGTAACATGGATAACATGAATAACGACTAACATAGATAATATGAATTACGAAGAAGGAGATACCATGTTGTCCATGTTATCCATGTTGGATGGAACGTAACTTTTTTTATTTCATTAAAAAATAACTACATATTAAAAGTTATAAGAGAAATAAATTTCTCTCCTCTTTTTGACTTTTTACAATCACATTGTACCTCTTTTTTTGGAATGTATATTTTATGTTTTAAAAATATATCGAACTTGATCTTGTTGTAACATATTTTTATAAGGAGTGTAATGGAGTTTGTTTCGTCAAAAAGTACAAAAGTTATTAACAAAAAGAGCTTATTTATTTTCTCTCTCTCCTACAGTCACTCTCTCTACCCACTCCCCTCTCTCCACCCCATCCCTCTCTCTCTCTCTTTCATTCCCACTCATGTTTTTGTCTCTCTCAGAGCGTGTTGTAGTAGTTTGCACTGTATTTGGAACTGCCACACATGTTTTAAGAAAACACAGACTAACGACAAAGTGGTCATGTGGGTTCTCATCTGTAAGGGGAACTGGACGACGCAGATCAGTGCTTAGGGTCACGTGTCTGTCTGTGTCGTATTATCAATCATTGGTGTTGGATTGAGGGCCCGTTGGCAACTTGGCATAAGACCACCCCCCTCAAACACTCCTTTTGGTCACGATCTAGAGGGTGCCAAGGGTAAGGGTGGGTATTTGTTTTACTCATGTGGAGGAATAAGATTCACGGTAAACTTAGTCAAATTGATATTTGTACTTTGTCAAATATTAATCAGTTGTAAGACATATACCTTATGAAAAAAGAGATGAAAGTTATGTCTCGCAATGCAAATCGTATGAACATTTTTTTGAGTTGAAGTTTTCTACTCTCTTCATTTAAACCTTACCAATAATATGTAATTGCATCTACTAAGCTTGAGTAATTTGACCAACAAGACATTGCAATTGATAGACTGGTCTATCCAGTTGATCAGTTGGATTTTCTAATCAACCGATTGGGCTTACAAATAGTGCATCATTGTGCTAATTGGTTAGAGAAACCTTTTAGTGACCAATTAGTCTTGTGTAAAACTCATGTCCTATTATTTGGGTTAACCCTATTTTTATTCCTTGTTTGAGTGCTTAGAATCTTACTCTAATCATTTGAGATGTTTTTAGAGCTTATAGAGAGCTTAAGTTTCTAGTTTGAGCTTGTTATGATGATGTTTGTACTTTGTGTGCTTGTTTTGGGTTAAATTGCAAATTACCTATTTGTGAGGGTTATCTTGCAATTTTCCATGCCTAGTGTGTACCTTCTCTCTCTTGTATTCATGAGAGAGATTTTGATGCTTTGGGGTACCTTGTTTGGGCATTGGTTGAGTGGTGACATCACTAGAGGTGATTAGATTTTCTAGGGTTTGCTTGGTTTCGGGCCCATGTGTGGTTTGTTGGTTTGTCTCGACCCTTGTCTCAACCTATGTGGGTGATTGGGGTGTGTCTCAGTTGAGACACCTTCCTTGTGTGTGTCTTGTCTCGACCTTGATGGTTTGAGGTGGTTTGGTTCGAGACAGGTTGTCCTTTGGTGAGTGTCTTGACCTAGTGTGCATGGTGACCTTTTGTCTTGACCAGGTGGTGTTTTGGTGGTTTTGTTTTGACCTCCTTGAGGTGTTGTGACCGAAACCAAGTGTTGGGGACCTAAATGATCGAGACCCAACATAGGTTGTATCACCATCTTGTGCATGCATGGTTTAAGTGGTTGCATGTGTGTTTCTTGGGCGGTCAAATGTCCCTTTGGTGCCTTTAGGTGATGACACATCACCCCTCACCCTACCTCCCTCCTCCTTTGGTATAACCACTATTATCTCCATGCAAGTGAACCTTTTAGCCCTCTTCTTTCCTCACCCTCTTTTGCTCATCCTTGGATCTTGGTGGAGCTAGAAGAACTCATCTTGGAGCTCTTGGTGGTTGATATCCTTTGCATGTGGTGACTCTTGCTCATCTTCAACCTTGGTATGTAAATGTGTTTCTTTTGTGGCATTTCCCTTGGATCTTCACCCCATCTTCTTCTTTTTTTCTCGGCCATAGACTATGTTTTTACATGGTGGCCGTTCTTGAGAGTGAACACCTCATCACAAGGGTCATAGGCCATGTGTTGACAAGGAGGTAACCAAGTGAGAGGGAGTTTCTTCTCCCTTTTCTCCCTTCTTCCTTTGGATCAGTCTGGGTTCTTTTATCCCCTTTTCTTGAGAAATCTTTAACCTTGGTGTCTTCTCCTTCTTGAGGTGTTCTTGTGGCCAAAAGTGGAGCCTTTGGTGGAGCTTCATCATCCTTGTTGATTGTGAGCTTGTGATCCTTGGAGTTGATCTTCCTTAAGGTGGGTGATGTAACCCTCTACTCTCTCTATTATTGCACTTTGCTTTATAAGGATGTTGTTGTTTATCTCTCTAAAACATACCCTTAATATGCTAATAGAGGAACCATGCTCTAGTACTAAAATTATGGTAGTTCTCATGCTTAGTTTGCTTAAAATCTGAAACCCTAATGTAAGGTACCAGATCTTGGAGATGGATGTGATATGGTAGTTTTCTTCCTATCCTTTGACCTTGGTTTTGGTCATTTGCATGATTCTCGTATACCTTATGTATCTTGGAGTTTGGGTCCTATTTTGTATGTGTTAAACGTGGTTTTAGCTCCCTTGCAAGAGGTTCTTTCATGGTGATTTCATGATCCATGATTTAGGGTTTTTGGTGACCAACTTTGTGTGAAGTTTTCCTCCTTGAAGATGATGGTTTCCCTTGCTATTATTTTCTATTTTGGCAATGGTATATCTTCTATTTTGATCTTGTTTAACTCTTTTTTGATGATGGTTCCTTGACTTTGTAGTAGATTGACCTTAGTGGTCCCTACACCATGTGTCTTCTTGGGTCGATACACTTTGATACTTGGTCATTTGGTCGAGATGATGTACCTATTTTGGGTCAAGATAAGAGTTAGTTTTGGTCGAGATATCTTGCCTTGTTTTGGTTGTAACACATGCTTTATTTTAGGCTGAGACTTGCCTTTGGTTTTGAGTTTGAGACATGCTTCAAGTTGAGGCCGAGATATGCTTTCCTAGGGTGTTTGAAACCCTAATTTTGGAGGTGGTCGAGACACATGAAGTGTCGTGGTTGAGACACCCTTTTGTGTGATGGGTCATGACACATATGAGTGGTGGTGGATACACCATGCCCTATTGCGGTTGCGACACTAGGAGGGATAGTGGTCGCGACCCCTTTTATGGCTTGAGGTTGTGACACTTGGATGGTGTGTGGTCGTGACACATGTTTGACACAATAAAACGATACACACAGATGTTTATGATAGTGATACCTATTGTTGTTAGGAAAATGCCTAAGCATGGTAAATTAATGATGTCTCTATCCCTATTATGCTCTAAGAAAGTAGGAGTTTGTGTACCAAGGGTTTGGTGATTGAATACAACTATAAAACCCTAATTGGCCATGTATGGAGCCCTAACCCTAATTTTGGGTCATGTGATGTGTTTTCTTCCCTCTCTTGAAGTGGTTATCATATTGTAATATTTTCTCTCTCTTGTTTATAAGCCCCTAACCTTGCAGGTGACATGAACTTGAATATCATAGTTTGTGTCGCTATGGTGGTGATCATATGAAATAGGGTAATGGCTATGAGCCTTGACGAGACATGATGAGATCATAGTGATGTCATGGGTCCTATGACCTGACGATGGCTTGATGCCTATTGTGAGGTGGTATCCTCTAGTGATGTGATTGGGGGATTGACATCCCACAGTGATGTGATATTGGTGATGGCCTTATGAATGGAAGTGCTACAAGTATCATTTGATGATGTGACTAGCTCACACCTTATATGTTTTATATCATCTTGGAGTTGCTTTTTTTAATCCCTTATTTTTGTAGAGCTTGTTTTGGCTTTGTACATTGTAACTTGATTGATGCTAAAAGATACCCAATTGTCTTAATTAATCAAGTGAAAAACTAATCATGTAGATGCCTTGTGCCATAGATCATTTCTAGTATCAGCTTTAATTTCTAGATTGGTGAAATGAATATAACCCAGAGTGCATATTTTTTAATATGTGGGGGTGCAATTTGAGTATCTCCTGGCATCCACAATTTAAGGTTATTTGAGACAGCCATGTGTGAGTTGTTCTCCTTGTGATATGGATGGCCATGTGTGATCCAATCCTTTCCTTTTAGAATGGCCATGTGTGAGACTGTTCTTCTAGTGCCATACCAGTACCAAGGTGCGATGGGTGTTATATATATATATATATATATATATATATATATATATATATATATATATATATATATATATATATATATATATATATATATATATATATATATACATATATATATATATAGATATATATATGTATATATATGTACATATATATATGTACATATATATACATATATATATATATATATTTACATATATATATGTATATATATATATACATATACATATATACATATATATGTATGTATATATATGTATATGTATATATATATGCGTATATATATACATATATATATACATACATATATACATACATACATACATACATACATACATATATATATATATATATATATATATATATATATATATATATATAATGGCACCAATTTAGACTTAGTAGTGGTCGGTTGGATTTGGGTGGTATGACTCAAATCCTCAGGGTAATAATAAAAGATGTAATACAACCATGTAATGTTATGACTAGAGACAAATGTGAATAACATTGGTTGAGCATTTGCCTTATCTTTGTACTGATTTCTTGAATTATAAGTCGGTAAGAGAAATCAACTGTTATACATGTTATTCATATTCCTTCTTAGAATATGAACTATACTACTGCTCAGTTGTAGTTGCCTAGTTTTGTTGAATCTGCTTTACCTATTGGATACATATCATTTAGTTAAATCTGCTCATCTTGCTAAGTACTTTTATCTACCTGCTGAGTTATTTATGATTTAATAGATGTTGGTGGAGAGTTATATCTCTTGCTGGGACAATTGGTCTCACCCTGTGGGTTTTCTACATCTTTTGTGTTGTTGTGGATGAAGAGGTAGACATCGTGCAGCTAAGGAAGAGTAGCAACAAGAGCAGTAGCTAATAAGGTTGGATGTTCTACTAGTCTTTTGGTGATAGAGTCCTAGAGTCATCCTTGTACACTCAGGTCTTTAGAGTTTTTCTCGATGTGTTTTGTGGATAATTTATTCACATGAGGTTTGTGGGCGTGTGAGCCATGTATGTGAGATATGGCATGTGTATATGTATATATGTGCAAAAAATATCTATGTAACATGTTGATAACAGGAATGATGATGCAAAATAATGTAAGCACCATGATACATGTTATGTGATACAAGTTTCCCGCTGAGGATTTATATGTGAAGCTTTTCAGTTTATGGTTCTTTGTGCAATCAGTTTCAGTTTCCTGTGTTTATTTGGTAATGTGCATGTTTATTTTTAATTTTTGTGTTAAGTATTGAGTAATCTCATTTGTAGTGTGTCAGGGCGTCACAGTTTGGTTGGTATTAGAGCTTTAGGTTCACTGAGTCTACAAGTACCTAGGACTAGGGTTTTGTTCTATTATCCTCCAGTAGAAAAACAAGAAGAAGAAAAACAAGAAGAAGAAGAAGACAAGTAGAAAAGAAGTCTGGAGAACACAAAGAACATGTTGTAGAGAGTACTGTTTCTACTCCCAAAGGTGGTGCAAGGGTCCAGGTGAGAGAAGGCCAGGTGCCTGAGGTACCCATCTTGAACCGGCCATGATGGAAAACCCTGTATTTAGGTCCTTGTTTGGGTAGTTCATGGCAACGATGACGCAAATGGTAGGCAGAATGCCCACACCACAAGAAAGGGTAGATGTTCTCAGTGTTGAATCCTCGAGCTTTGGGAAGACCTTCCAGAGGCTAAGATGTGTTGGGGTAGTGGAGTATGCTGGCTCGGTGGATCTAGTAGATTTTAATCTTTGGTTGATAGAGTTGGAGAAGACATTCAAGATCCTCAACATCCCCAAGGCTAACAAAGTGAAGCATGTTGTGTATCTTTTGAAGGGGACTGTTGGCCATCGGTGGGCCATAAAAGGAGAAGAGGCATGGAGTTGTTGTTGGTTAGGAGAGTTTTGATGTGAGTTTATTAGTCAGTACTTTCATTTGACGTACCTAGATGAGAAGATCAGCTAGTTTGAGCAGATTTGGTAGGGATCCATGTCGATTAATGAATATTAAACAATGTTTATGAAGTTGTTGAGATTTTGTCCTCACATGGTTGCTACGGATCAAGAGAGGATCTGACATTTTGAGAAGGGGTTGAGTGTTGAGCTATCTACCCTGGTGGCTACCTTAGAGAACTGTGAATGGTTTGCCACATTTGTGGAGTTAGTTCGAAGGATAGAGAGATCGGTGGTTGAGAAATATGAGAAGAGTGCCAAGAAGAGACCGCACTACTATAGAAGTGGCCTTTGGCGTCGGTCGTTTAACCCCATTTGGCGTCGGTTTTTGACCGACGCCTATGTGGGCGCCGCTAAAGGTCGAACACTTCGGCGTCGGTTGTTTAACCGACGCCTATTGAAACTTTCGGCGTCGGTCATTTAGTCGATAACCGACGCCAAAGGGGTTCGCGCCACATAAAACGGTGTCAGCTAGGGCACTTTCTGCGTCGGTTATTTACTAACGGACCGACGCCTATACTACTTATAGCGTCGGTCTTTTAGTAGATAACCGACGCATAAAGTGTCCTAAATGACGCCATTTTTTGTGGCGCGAACACTTTTGGCGTCGGTTATATACCAAAAGACCGACGCCTCTAATTTAAATAGGCGTCGGTTTGATACGTATATCCGACGCCATTTCGAGGACTGCTTTGGCCACATAAGGCGTCGGTTATCTATAAATAACCGACGCTGTAGATCTTTGCTGACGGTTTTTAAAAATAACCGACGCCTATTTTTTTTTTTCATATCAGTTTGCAGGCCTGCTGTGGCTGGTCAGCAGGATGAGAACCTGCAGTTCAGTAACTGAACTGCAGGTTTATGACATCCATTGATATCAGCCTACAAATAGGCCGCAAACCTGCAAAAGTCATAAGCAAAATTTCACACAAGTACATACATTCAGACATAAATTCAATTCTCACATTCACGCATATAGAAACATTCAAATATATGTATTAACATTCAGAAATATTCATTTACAAAGTATCATTCATTATCGCTATCAACATCCCAATTATATCTTACAGTTGCCACTGCTTGTATGGCTTTTGCCCATTCTTCTCTTACTTCATTTAATGCTTCCATCGTATATGGAGCATGTATATTTTTTAAGCGTTTACCTGTAGTGTTGTCAGTTTTAAACACCTGCAAAGAGAATGATATATATATAAGTAATAATATAAAAATAAGATAAGATTGATATATTGCATACTAACTAATGAGAGTATATATAATACCTCATGTATGGTATCGATGTCCAATGTGGCATATTTGATAATCATCTGCATAAATCGCATCACATAGTATGCGCATGCCCAGCCATTGTCTTGTGTAGCACACTATAAATTGAAACATACAAAATAATACAACTAAGCACAATTCACATCAATAATATATATATTCGAGTCGGGAACTTACTTGTACGTTCTGCCAATTTATTGGCTGGTTCTTTTTCCTTGGGACCGTTCCTCCAGCCTTTTTGAATGCATCTAAACCCCTACATGTTAATATAACACAATAAATTGCATAAGTAAATAGTAATGTAATAAAAGATGTTAACGGATATAAAAATGAAATATTTCTCACCAGAATAATGGCATTCTCATTACGTGTCCAATTTTAGTGTTCAATGTACTCCCCGCAGGATCTAGATAATAAACAGTGAATGTCCCGGGGACAATAACTAGTAACTCCCAATGTCTACCGCTAGAAGTAAGAAGTTAACAATTAATAACTCAAAATGCAAAATAAAAATGGAATTTTCTTAAGTCCAAATTATAAATAAAGTAAACTTACTTGACATTGAATGGAGCTATTATTATCGTCTTCTTTTGCTGACCAAAAATTGTAAAAGCATCTATACAGTATTGTTGAACATTATCAGGGTCTTTAGCTACCAAACTAATCAATGATGGAATCAAAAATCCCACATGATCAAATGCAAATTGTTTGCAATGATCTTCGACAAGGTAGCTGCAAAACATATAGGCGTATGCATTAATATATAAGAAACCAGATCACCGGATCTTACACAAGGTATATGGATGTATAAACAAGATCTCACCTTATCCATGTCTCTATCATTGATGTATTCAGCCAATCATACATAAACAGCTCAATAATATCTTGTATAAATAAAGAGCTATCGTATGATTGACCTACATAATCTGCATCTAAAGAAATAATTATAGGGCAATGTACATTATGTGCCCGTAGCCAACATGCCATTCCCCTACAAGCAGGACCTAACGGGTATGTTAGGTCAGTTGGAACCCAATCGGGTAATGCGGGAAGTGGAAGTGGGGGCCTAGGTGCTCCTGGTGTCTTCTTTTTAACCTGTACATATAATTTCAGATCAGTTGACATCATATATACACATTAACAGTCTAAATCAATGTAAATTTATCTTACAATTTCAGTCGTGTAGACGACATCTGCTTTGGGCCACAATATCACCCCGCCTTCTGCCTCACCAAGTGTATCAATATCTGGGTGGGCATATGGCAACGCAACTTCCCTCCAATCGGGTAACACACGTAATGGGCCCACACGAACATAGCCCTGTGGCATTGGAGTCCCGTGAAACCTTTCCCCAGGAAGGGACGGGTAAGCTTGCGCCTCTGCAACAACGTAGTCTTGCATTCTTAAGCGGCATGGCTTCAATGCCTACAAATTTACGTAAAGAATATTATACATATATACATATCATCTTGAAAACATAACCACTTGAAAAGACTAACTACAATGCCATAAACAATACTTACAGCAGACGTGCTAGGCGATGGGTCTCCAGGATTACTCGCAGTCTGTGCATCAGGAGAAGAGTGGGTTGCCATAGGCGTATTGGAAGCCTGAGATGCCTGCCACCGCAGCAATTCTTCCTTGACCTTCTCAGCAACTACATCGTTGATCTTCTTAGCAACTAAATCCTCAACTCTCTTATTCTCCTATACATGGATAAAAGAAACATTAGCTTCTTATTAATGAATTTCCTTTTGCAGTAACATTCTAAAAAAAGAATAGGTTACCTCTTCTTGAGAAAGTCCCGCTCTGGGTTTGCGCTGGGATGGCCCAAAGAATGCTTTGATGCCAACACCAGCGCCGGAACCTCTAACACGTCCAGGATGCTCTGGGTTACCTAGAGCAACTGTCAATTCATCCCTTGTGCCCTGAGGGATGAACGTGCCTTGTTTCCTCTGCTCGTGCAGCTCCCGCTAATCACCATAAATAGAAATTGGTAAGTTAACACCACAAATAATCAATATTCAAATGATTTCTCTAAGAGTTGTATTTTACCATTTTTGCATCCGCCTCAGCAGTTACAGGCTTCTTTATTTCACCCTTCTTGTTTTTCCTGCCAGCTATCCAGATATCATGGCGAGGCATGGGTGTGGCAGACTCCTGAGTAGGAGCAGACTCCTGAGTAGCCGCAGACTCCGCCTGTAGTCTTTGGCGAATGCTTGCATAGCCTTTTGGACCCATAGTGTGGTCATGCACATTCAGTGCACACCTTGCTTTTTGTGCGTCACTGAGGGCCTAGTTAGTATGCACATTAATGATTTGGTTAGTAGCACTAAATGCTAATCTTGAATAGGTGAATACAATGTATATTAATTAAATTAGGAGTGACGCCTAATACCTTGAATTCTTCAGATTTTCTTGAAGCAACAAAATTGTCCCAATCTTCTTTGTCCAAGAAGTTCCATTGTTCAAGGGCTGACTTCTTCTTCTTATCACCCTCTTTTATGTATTCTCTGTTCAGATTTGTCCTATAATTCCTAAGCATCTTTCCAGCGCGTTGCATCACATTTTTACGATGCAATTTCTCATCCAATGCAAACAGATTCTGTAAAATAGAAATGTTATTAACTAGTATCCAAAATAGAATTGCAAATAATAGAATTTGTAATCTACAAAATAGAATTGCAAATAATAATAACTCACGCATAAATCCTTCCATATCAAGTCTTTTTTCCCTTGAGGAACTTTATGCCAATTGTCATACTTAACACCACAATGGCTCCGAGTGGTACACCCAAGATAGTTCACAAAATTATTGCGGTTCACTCCAATTGGATTTCCTCCATTATCAAACTCCACCACCAATTTGGATCCACTACCACTTAGCGCTAATAACTTCTTCAACAAAGTGATGCCCCTTTTCTTGTTAAGTGTCTGGTGTTGCGCATCAAGTGGCTCCAGTGCTTCAGTGGGTACAGGTGCATCAACCTAAAATTTGACAAAAATAAAACACACTAACTTAGCCCAATATAGAAATATAGGATATATGACATAACTAGAAGATAATGAATTTTATAGAAATACAGGATATGTTTTTAGAACTTACATTAGTATCCACACCATGCTCGTCATGGACAGCATGCTCATCATGGACTTCATGCTCATCATGGACATCATGCTCATCATGGTCAGCCATTTGAAAATATCATTAAAAAGGCAAACATTTAGCATTTCTATTAACTAGAAAAAGGCAAACATTTAGCATTTGTATTAACTAGAAAAAGGCAAACATTTAGCATTTTTATAAACATACATGTCTCTAAAATTGTGATCTTTTATCAATTAACAATCCTTCATTGTGATCTCCGCGCACATATAAGTCATCATTAGCTTCAATATTTTGTGGAGCTGGCAACCCAACTGAGAATGGACTGGAGTCATCATACTTATCACAGTACTCTTCTTCATCTATAGGATCTTCAATGAACTGTCTTTTACCATGAAGAACAACCGACCATTTATCATTCACAGGATCATCGATATAGAATATTTGTTTCGCCTGTGATGCCAATATGAATGGTTCACCCTTCTCGCCAATCTTTTCAAAGTTCACCAAAGTGAAACCCAATTCATCCACTATAACTCCTTTGGTGTTATCAACCCAATTACATTTAAAGAGCGTAATTTTGAAATCTATGTAGTCAAACTCCCAAATGTCCTCAATGACACCGTAATATGACATTTTCGCTTCACGTGGACTCTTATCCTTTGCACTTGCAAAGTACATAGTCGACGCTTGAAGAGTGACCCCACTATTTTGGACGACACTCTTATCATCTTGGCGCTTTGTGTAATATGTGAATCTATTAATGTCAAACCCTTCATAAGACATAACATTCGGTTTTGGTTTAAAGGCGAGGCATTTGATAGTTTCTGTAATATCATTTGGTGTTTGAGATAGTTGATGTAAGACTTTATCTTCAAACCACTTAGTAAAAGTCTTATTATGCTCTCTAGCAAGCCACATTGAACTTGCTCGAGGATGTTGTCTCTTTATGAAATTGGTATGTTCCTCGATATAAACACTCACTTCGTCCATATTGTGTAAAATATACAAGTGAGCTTGTTCCAACTGCTCACGGCTGATTACTTTCACCCGTGATCCCAAAATTCCTTTGCCCTCCTCAATATTCTTGTCATTATCAGGAGTGTCATTACCACTGAGAAAGTCATTGCAAAAATCCATAACCTCTCTCGCCACATAACCTTCAATAATACTCCCTTCAGGCCGATAACGGTTTCGAACATCACCTTTAAAAATGCTCATGTATCGTTCAAAGGGATACATCCAATGCAAGAAAACTGGTCCCAACATTTTCACTTCCCTAGTCAAGTGGACAACAAGATGTACCATGATATCAAAGAACGAAGGAGGGAAATACATCTCAAGCTGACATAGGGTAACAACCACTTCTCTTTGCAAATTATCGAGAGTATCAGGGTCAATAACTTTGCTGCATAGACTGTTGAAAAAGAAACAAAGTCTGGTAATTGCAAACCTTACATGCTTTGGCAATATAGATCGAATTGCCACGGGCAATATTTGTTGCATTAGAGTGTGACAATCATGAGATTTAAGACCTATCAACTTCAGATCTTTCATTGATACCAATATACGGATGTTGGATGAGTAACCATGTGGCACCTTAACATTTACCAAGCATTCACAAAAAGTTTTCTTCTCCTTTCTAGACAACGTGTAACAAGCGGGAGGTAAGTATGTTCTTTTATTACCCATTTCATGTAATTCTGTTAATTCTGACCTTATTCCCATTTCACGTAGGTCCAGTCTGGATTTTATCCCATCTTTAGTCTTACCTGGTATATTTAATAGAGTACCAATGATGCTATCACAGACATTTTTCTCAACGTGCATTACATCGATACAATGCCTGACTGTCAAAGAACTCCAATAAGGAAGATCCCAAAATATTGACTTCTTCTTGAATGAAGAATTGTCACTCCATGTGGCCATACTACATTGTGATTTCTTACCAAATTCATTGACAATGTCTTTTACTCTTTCATAAACAACATCCCCTGGTATAGGTTTAGGTGCACTCCGTTCATCATTCCATCCATTGAATGCTTTGCGCTTCCTACGATACGGATGGAATTTTGAAAGAAACCTTCGATGACCAAGATATACAGTCTTGCCGCCATGTTTTAGTCTTATTGAATCAGTGTTTTCTTCACATATAGGACACGCTTTAGCTCCTTTGACACTATATCCAGACAAATTCCCATATGCTGGAAAGTCATTAATAGTGCAAAACAACATAGCGTGCAAACGAAATGTCTCTCTTGCTGAAGCATCATAGGTCATCACACCTTCAGCCCAAAGTTTCTTTAAGTCATCAATCAAAGGTTCAAGATAAACATCGATATCATTTCCGTGTTGTTTAGGGCCCGATATCAACAATGACAACATAACATACTTATTTTTCATACACATCCAGGGAGGAAGATTGTATATAACAAGCATGACTGGCCAAGTGCTATGTTGGCTGCTCAATGTCCCGTACGGATTCATCCCATCTGTACAAAGCCCAAGTCTTAGATTCCTATCTTCTTCACCAAATTTAGGGTACAATAGATCAATCTTCTTCCACTGTGGGGAATCAGACGCATGTCGTAGGATCCCATCATTATTTTTCTTAACATCTGCATGCCACCTCAAATTCTTCGCATCTTTCGGATTTGCAAACAAGCATTGAAACCGTGATATTATAGGTAGATACCACAACACCTTGGCAGGAGAACCAGTTTTGGACTCCCCCGAAGTCGTCAATTTATACCGTGACGCACCACATTTTGGACAATCTTTCAAATCTACATAGTCCTTTTGAAATAATACACAATCATTCGGGCATGCGTGTATCTTCTTGGCCTCCATTCCCATTGGGCACAACATTTTCTTTACCTGGTATGTTGAGATTGGAAGCTCGTTTCCTTCAGGAAGAATTTCTTTCAACAAAGTCAACAATGAAGTGAAGCTTTTGTCGCTCCATCTATTGTTAGCTTTCAACTTATACAATCTCAACACATCACTAAGCTTCGTAAACTTAGCACAGCCTGTGTATAACGGTATCTCAGCATCATGCACAATGTTTGTAAAGATAGGAGGTGGATCGGTGTGCTCTACCCTACAACTATCCAGCATCGCATCAACGATGTCTGCTGGAACTGGTTCGTTCACATTTACGTCATCAGAGGCAATTTCTTCTTCCACCCAAGCACTGCTATCGACATCTACTGGTTTCGATTTTGAAATCTCTCCATGCTAGTGCCATTCTGTATAGCCTTGTACAATCCCATTGCACATGACATGACTTTTGATTTCCTCACCAGTGTTGACTTTCAAGTTGTTACCGCAATGCCTACATGGACAGTAGAACCTATCTGTAGGTTTTTTCCTATGTTCCTCGGCAAATCTAATAAACTGATCAAGACCAGATATAAACTCTGGGGTGCAACGATTACGAATGGACATCCATGATCTATCCATTCTATGATCAGAGAAAACAAGTATATATTAGGAAACAAGTATATATTAGGAAAAGATTAGGCAGCATTTCCCTAGTATATAATAAATGTGTACCACCTATCCCATCCTTGAACACCTAATCTCACTAGTAAGTGTATAATGTGTATTGGGTTTTCGAGAAAATTTCGGCAGCATTTCCCCGTTGTTCTCTAAGTACATATGTACTTAGAGAACAAACGGGGAAATGCTACCAAAATTTTCTCGAAAACCCAATACACATTATACACTTACATCCTAAGTGAGATTAGGTGTTCAAGAACAGTCCCAAACCGGGGACTATCCAAGATTTACTCCTAAGGAGTCAATCTTGGACGGGTTTCTAGGCCAACAAACACATTTGATGTCATTCTTATATATAATAAATGTGTACCACCTATCCCATCCTTGAACACCTAATCTCACTAGTAAGTGTATAATGCGTATTTGGTTTTCAAGAAAATTTCGGCAGCATTTCCCCGCTGTTCTCTAAGTACATATGTACTTAGAGAACAAACGGGGAAATGCTACTGAAAGTTTCTCAAAAACCCAATACACATTATACACTTACATCCTAAGTGAGATTAGGTGTTCAAGAACAGTCCCAAACCGGGGACTATCCAAGATTTACTCCTAATGAGTAAATCTTGGACGGGTTTCTAGGCCAACAAATACATGTGTTGTCATTCTTATACATAATAATTGTCTATAAACTACAGGCAACATGGTTAATCCTAATCAACAGAGCATTATTAAATAATAAATCAAGAAATCAATAGTTTCAAATAAAAGGTCTAGGAATCTTTACTAGACATTATATGTATCCCTAATCATCATATTTAACATACTACATTATTATGAACATCCAGATCAGATTAAGATCATACTATGTTATAACCATTGGTTTAATAACCCTATTTCCGCATGTACATGTTTATCAACTTTAAAACCCTACAATTCATGAAATCATTCTAATTCAATTTAATATGTTGGGATCACATAATTATATAATGACATCAGAATATATAGAAGAATCAAGCAGAGCAGAGCAGAATATAAAGAATGTTGGGATCACAGAATATATATATGTTGCAAAAAAAAAGCAGAGTAGCTAGCAGTAGCGGGAAAACCAACCTTGTCGGGAAGAAGGCAGAGGCTCCGGTGGCTCTGGCTGGAGAAGTAGCTAGCAGCGACGGCGGTGGAGGAGCACCATGCGGCGCCTAATCGTGTACCAAACATGAAACATGCATAGAGTACATCACATTAAAATATAAGATGTATAACTAGAGCTTTTAGAAAATCAAGCAATTCACTCATTTGAGCTAATTTTAAAATCATTCTATTTAAGAACTCAAAACCTATAATGTTATAGTTAGTAACACTGAAACCTAATTCATCCTGGTGTTTTTTATATATAAGTTCATACCCCTTTTCATTTTGATTTAAATTTGTGTAATTAGATTAATAAACCATCAAACCATTTGATTTTAAATATTTATCTTGACTTGGATTGGGTATGGTAACCAATATACTTTAAAATGTTGTACTCAGGATTTGATCCTAAAAATATATTGCAATAAGACATGTATGCTCGCGGGGAATGATTATTGCACAATGGGTTTGATTAAATCTAGAATAAAATCTTATATAATTGTTTGCTATAAAATCACACATAATGCACCACAAGGGTATCTTCATAGATGACCCACAATCTCGTGATATATTTCAATAAACTCAGGGTCACTCCGTATATGAATATCAATGGATTAGCATGACACTAACCCTGGTAATGAGGCATGACAAAGATGGGTAAAGTGTGGGATAGGAGATTTGAATCACTTGTGGAATTATTTTTGCCTCACCTTGCCAATATAAGGAGAGAATGAGCTCTCAATTTAATCTAGATTGGGCCTACAAATTTAGAACATTCACTAGGAAAATCACAGTCATTTGCAATCCAAAAGTCCATCATAAGGCTCAAACAACAATGTATGCAATGGTAACTATAAACTGAATATAAATACATTATGAAGACCTAAAGGGAACCCATATACGTATATATGCTTGTGATTTATTACTTGTTCTAAGAATTGTTGAGAATAAAGCCCAAGGAGGTGTCTTTGATGCAGACAAATGTTACTTCCCCTAGTTGGCCTGAGCAGCGGCGTGGAGGAAGGAAGGAAGGAGGAAGAAAGCAGTACCTTGAGGGAATAGGAAGAATGCCTGGCCTAGAGAGCAGTGGCGTGGCCTGAGCAGAGACCTACCCTGAGCAGAGACCTACCCCAGCGGCGAGGAGAGGAGAGCAACTGCGCGCGGCGAGGAGAGCAGTAGTGCGCGGCGGTGAGCAGGCGGCGGCGGTGCAGGCGAGCAGGCGGTGGCGAGCAGGCGACGGAGCAGGAGACTTCAGAGCGCAGCAGCAGGAGCAGGAGCGGCGGCGAGCAGGCGGCGGCGGTGGCGGCGACGCAGAGCTGGTGTCCAACGGCGGCAGGAGCGGCGGCGAGCAGGAGTGGTGGCGGAGAAGGGGGCGCCGGAGAAGGGGAGCTGAAGAAGAAATCGCCGGAGAAGGGGAGCTGAAGAAGAAATAGGGAATCGCTCGCAATGAAACAGAAGAAAGGGGAAGAGTCGGGCGATCGAGGGTTATGAAGTTCCCAAATAGCGTCGGTTGTTTAAAACAACCGACGCCTAAACATCTTTAGCGTCGGTTGTTTGAAAAAACCGACGTCCAATTGGACGATATTTTCATGAAATTGTTTGGCGGGAACCACCTTCAGCGTCGGTTATCCTTGAATAACCGACGCTGAAGGTGACACTTTTTGCGCAAATTTTCATCGCACATAGGCGTCGGTTTCTACCTAAATAACCGACGCTGCTAATGACACTATGTTTTTTCATCGAAAAATGGATTTCGCGGGCGACTTTAAGCGTCGGGTTGTTATAAACAACCGACGCTGAAGACAAAGCGGTACCCGTGTCTGGCTGGTCTTCGAATATAGACGTCGGTTTTCGTAAAAAACCGACGCCTAACATAGAAGGCGTCGGTTTTCCTTAATAACTGACGCCCAGAAAAGTGTCACTGAATGCTATTTCTGTAGTAGTGCCGACATAGTACCAAGGACAGTTTTCTAGAGGTTTCAAGAAGCCTAGGTTTTCTGCACCACCAGCACAGCAGAGGTCAGGTGCACAGATGTAATGGTCATCCAATAAGGACAGAGGTTGTAGTTTTCCACCGATAAGAGCCCCCAACACATCATCAGTATTAATGATAGGGATGTCTAGGCCATGGTATGAGAGTAGGATGTGCTACAAGTGTGAACATACTAGGAATAAAAAGCTATATTTCCCCATGAAGGACAATGAGGTGAACCAACAACCAAAGCAGAATTAGCATGACTCACAGAGATAACAATATAGCAGTGGGGGAGGCCGAGGATGTGGACAAGCATCGCAGGCTGATTCATCATCTCAAGCTAGCAGAGGACGGGGATGACAATGGACAACAACTAGATTCTATGGCACGAGTTAGTCAGAAGGAGTGGTCAACCAACGAGTTGTGATAGGTCAGATGATTTATCTCATTCTGATCGGTCTTCCTCTTGTTTCATATCTATTTTGGCTAACTCGGGTGCGACACAGTCCTTTATCACTCGGTAAGTGATTGATAGTTGTTGTTTTCCTATTAGTAGTAGGTGGAATAGTCTTCTATTTGAAACCCCATTAGTTGGTTCCTCAGTGTTGCGGGAGGTGTGTCCTTCTTGTGTCCTTTCCTTTTTGGGACAAAAGATTCAAGTGGATATCATACCACTTGATATACATGGATTCAATGTGATCCTTGGAGAGAAGTATCAGGTGGTCTTCGACTGTAGTGCCAAGAGGGTGACATTTGTGGATGGTTATGAGTTGTAGATCTTCCATGGAGATAGGAAGATTCTTCCGACAAGTCTGGTGTCAGCGATGGTAGCAGAGAAGATGAAGAGACATGGTTGTGAGGCATTTTTGGCACATGTGGTGTCCAAGAATCTAGGAGGAGCCAGTGGTCCATGAGTTTGAGGATGTGTTCCCATATGAGTTTATCGATGTTCCTCCACCCTGAGAGATTGATTTTGAGATCAATCTAGTTCCTGGCACACAGTCGATAATGCAAACACTATACAAGAAGGATCCAGCTGAGATGCAAGAGTTTAAGAAATAGTTGCAAGAGCTGCTTGAGAAAGGTTTCATCAGACTGAGCATGTCTCCATGGGGTGCCCTAGTGCATTTTGTGAAGAAGAAAGATGGATCCATGAGGTTTTGTATAGATTGTAGACAATCGAACAAGGTGACGATAAAGAACAAGTATCCCTTGCCAAGGATAGATGACTTGTTTTACTAGTAGCATGTAGACACAATATTCTCAAAGATCGATTATAGATAAGGATATCACCAGTTGAGGATCAAGGCGGATGACATACCTAAGTCAACTTTTAGGACAAGGTATGGTCATTACGAGTTCATGGTTATGCTATTTGGGCTAACCAATGCACCAAAAATGTTCATGGACTTGAGGAACAGGGTGTTCTCGCCATTTCTTGATTATGTCATGGTGGTCTTCATAGATGATATCCTAATATACTCTAGAGACATTCAACAACATGAACATCATCTTCTTTAGGCATTGACCATATTGAAACAACATCAGTTGTATGCCAAGTTCAGTAAGTGCGAGTTTTGGCTGAAGGAGGTGTCTTTCCTAGGACATGTGATATTTGTTGAGGTTGTTTGTATGGACCCCAAGAAGTTTTAATCCATGCTGGAGTGGGAGAAACAAAAGACGCTGATAGAAGTACATAGCTTTATGGGTTTCGTAAGATACTATCAGAGGTTCATTAAGAACTTCATCTTAGTGGCATTGCCCCTAATAAAGCTAACGAGGAAATATGTGTCATTTGTTTGGGATGAAAGATGTCAGCGTGCCTTTTAGTTGTTGAAGGAGTTGACAAGTGCACCAGTACTGGTCCTACCTGAGTAGGGGAAAGGATACATAGTTTTCTATGATGCGTCAAGGAATGGTTTGGGTTGTGTGCTGATGTAGGATAAGAATGTGATCTCTTTTGCATCATGACAGTTGAAGAAATATGAGGAGAACTATCCAACCCATGATCTGGAGTTAGCTATTGTGGTTCATGCCTTGAAGATCTAGAGATACTACCTTTACAGTGAGAAGTGTTAGATCTTCACAAATCACAAGAAATTGAAGTACATCTTCTTACAACATGAGCTAAACATGAGGCGACAACACTGGATGGAGCTAATCAAGGACTATAACTGCACCATTGATTATCATCTAGGAAAGGCGAATGTTGTGGCAGATGCACTAAGCAGGAGGTCTTCTTCATCGTCATCTGTGGAGAAGGAACAATTATGTTCCTTGGTGTTCCATAAGAGAGACATGTTGGTCTCCTTGCATCAGATGAATGCGAAGCTAGAGGTGTCTATGCTAGTTGGTTGGTTGGCATAGTTGAGGGTAAAGTTGATGTTACAACAACATATCAGAGAGGCACAACATGATGATATTGTGATATAGTAGATACAAATAGAGTTTGGTAGCAAGAAGCATGATGGTTTTCATGAGGCATAGGATGGGACAGCTTGCTACCACAATAGAGTTGTGGTTCCTGATGTTGATAATCTGAGAAAGATGGTTCTGGAGAGGCTCACTCTTCAATGTATGATACACACACATGTAGCACCAAAATGTACCACAATATGAAGGATTTGTATTGATGGCCTGGCTTGAAGCGTGATGTGGCTGAGTTTGTGGCCAAGTGCACAGTGTGTCAGCAAGTTAAAGTGGAACATCAGAAGCTTGTAGGGACTTTGCAACCATTGCCTATTCCATAGTGGAAATGGGATCACATGACGATGGACTTTGTGGTTATTCTTCCTAGGAGAGACAAAGGTCATGATTCCATTTGGGTGATCGTTGATAGGTTGACCAAGTTAGTGCATTTCCTTCATGTGAAGACGACATATACAGCAAATAAGCTCACCATATATATGTTGACAAGATAGTACGTTTGCATGGTATCCGAGCTACTATCGTGTCAGATAAAGGTCCTCAATTTACAAATTACTTTTGGGAGCATTTTCACACGGCTTTGGGTACACAGCTAAGGTTTAGTACTGCTTTCCACCCATAGACGGATGGTTAGTTTGAGAGGACCATACAGACCTTGGAGGATCTGTTGAGAGCTAGCGTCTTGCAGCTTTTGGGCAGTTGGGACATCCACCTTAGTCTAATAGAGTTTTCTTATAATAACACTTATTAAAGGAGCATCGACATGGAATCGTATGAGGCGTTGTATGGAAGATATTGCAGATCTCTATTGTGTTGGTATGAGACAGGTAAATATCAACTTCTTGGTCCTGAGCTTGTATAACAAACAACAAAGAAGATCAAAGTGATTCAATAATAGTTAAAACATCCAAGGAAAGGAAGAAATATTACGTTGATAACCTCCATATACCCTTGTAGTTTGAAGTGGGATACATGGTGTATCTCAAGGTCTCTCCTTGGAAGGGTGTCTTGAGGTTTGGGAATAAGGGTAAGTTGGCTCCCTGGTATATGGGGCCTTACCCTGTGGTGTCACGTGTTGGGAAGGGGACCTATAAGGTGGAGCTGCTACCTGAGTTGCACAATTTGCATCCAGTGTTTCATGTGTCCATGTTGAGGAAGTACCCCCTGATATTGAGTTAATGCTTCATCCAGTGGAGGTTGAGTTGGAAGAAGATATGTCATATGTGGAAGGACCCGTGTTGATCCTTAATAGAAGAGTAAAAAAGCTGAAGAAGAATGTCATAGTGTTGGTGAAGGTTCTGTGGCATCACCGTGGCATTGAGGAAGCCACATGGGATCTTGATCAAGATATGTGGGGGAAGTATTTGTCTCATTTTCTATTAGGATTTTGGGGCAAAATCCTTGTTAGTGGTTTATGCCTTGTAAGACCCTTAAATCGTGTTTTGGGTTAACCCTTTTTTTCTTGGTTAAGTGATTAGAACCTTTCTCTAATCCTTTGAGATATTTTTAGAGCTTGTAGAGAGCTTAAGTTTCTAGTTTGAGCTTGTTTGGATGAAGTTTGTGCTTAATGTGCTTGTTTTGGGTTAAATTGCAAATTACCCATTTTTGAGGGTTATCTTGCAAATTTTGCATTCCTAGTGTGTACCTTCTCTCTCTTGGCTTCATGAGAGAGAGTGTTATGCATTTAGGATTCTTAGTTGAGTGGTGGCATTCTAGGGTTTTCTTCGTTTCAACTCATGTGTGCTTTGTTGGTTTGTCTCGACCCTTGCCTCGATCTATGTGGGTGCTTGGGGTTTGTCTTGGTCAGTAAACCTACCTTGGGTGTGTCTTGTCTAGACTGTGATGGTTTGAGGTGGTTTGGGTCAAGACAGGTTGTCCTTGTGTGGAGTTTCTCGACCTAGTGTGCATGGTGACCATTTGTCTCGACCAAGTGGTGTTTTGGTGGTTTTGTTTTGACCTTCTTGAGGTTTTGCGACTGAAACCAAGTGTTGGGGACCTAAGTGGTCAAGACCCAGCATAGGTTGTATCACCATCTTGTGCATGCATGGTTTAAGTGGTCACATGTGTGTTTCTTGGGTGAACAAGTGTCCCTTTTGTAACATCCCTGACCTGGGTTATACCTTAACCCTAGAATTTTTGCTTAATAAAGTTAATTATATGCTTGCTCTTATTTCTTGAAAAGTAATTAAGGCTCAAGAGGAACTTATATTTCAATTTTAGTCCTTTTTGAACAATGTTGAAATAATGTTTTGTCTATTTTGGACTAAAGTGCAAATTACCCAAGTTGAGGGGTTAAATTGCAAATGTTGCATGATAAGATGTTCCTCAAGTGTTGAAGCATCATAAGGATGAAAATTATGTATTGGTATGGCTTGTGGTAGCCCGAATAACAAGAAAGAGCTTGTTGAGCAATATTTGTGCATTCAAACCTAGTTTTGGTGTAATGTGGAATTTACCCAAACCCAGGGTGCAATATGCAAATTACCACTTCAAAATAGTCCCTAATGTATATTGGAATCATATAGAGAAAATAAAATGAGAGGGGCGTCTCATTTGAATCACTTCGGAGGAGAGAGAATCTTGATATTCAAATAATCAAGATTTAAGCATAATTGGAACTTCACTTCAATTTAATGCAAAAATAAATATATTAATTGAAGTGCTCTTCAAACAAAATTATGTTGGTTGAAATCCATATATGTGGAAGTCCTTATGCCTTGGAAATGAAATGAACATATCTTAAGGAGGTGAAGAACCCACTCACATTATTATAAGAAAAAGAAATATCCACTCACTTATGGATATTATTATAATATGATCTAAGGTGCTTAATTTTCTTTTCTTTAAATCATGGATAATTGAGAGGAATCATAGTCAAATAAGATATCCTCGTAACCAAGGAAGGGAAGGGGGAAAGTGGCAAGGAAATGGAGGAGATAATCCCTACTTTCTCTCTCTTAAATGAATTTATAATAAAATGCATATATGCTCCTTTATCCATAGCTTGGATGGGTAATTTCGAAACCACCTTCACTCCTTGCTTGCAAAAACGACCAAGGGAGCTTGGAGCAATAGGAGGACGACCCCCAACCTGTTGGTAAGCTTCTTAACCTTCTTTCACCATGATTGCATGGTGGAAATCGAAAATAAATGATGGATTTTTTCTTTTCTCCATGCAATCTTCTATCCTAGCCATTTCTTTTCACTCAAAAGCTTGAGGACGAGCTTGGGATAGTTGAGAAAGCTTCTTGCACCATTAAATACATGGAGTTTGGAACTTTGAAGCTCAATTGAAGGTGGATTTTATAAGTTGAACCCTTAATATTGTTTTTGCATTCAATTCCTTATCAATTGTTGAACCTTTCTTCATTCTTGAAATTTTATTTGGTTGATTGATGCAATCACCATGACAATCACAGAAAGTTTCATGGGTTTAGAGCTTGATGATGATTACATCATCATAAGCACACACCTCCCTAAATATCTATTGCAAACGGTTTCAACAAAATGGTTCAATCGGTTTCACCAAACCGTTTGGTGACCAAATGGTTTGCAAACCGTTTGGAGGTTTGGATTCCAAACCATTTAGAAAGGTTGACCATTTGGATGGGTTGACCATTTGAGGTCAGGACCCTAGTACATGTTTTATAATGATCCAATGGATCCAATTGACTAATTCAATATATGGACAATCCTCCAATTAGAAACCCTAATCGGGTTAAGTGCTGAAATTGCAATTGATTGATTTAGAACTTTGGGTTGATTAGCCCAAACAGTCTCAAGTCCA
This sequence comes from Alisma plantago-aquatica, assembly GCA_963693085.1. Taxonomy (NCBI): domain Eukaryota; kingdom Viridiplantae; phylum Streptophyta; class Magnoliopsida; order Alismatales; family Alismataceae; genus Alisma; species Alisma plantago-aquatica. The sequence goes on along the minus strand of OY856414.1, from coordinate 886,956,383 downwards.
TTTGGAGATCACCCAAATGGTCTCAAGACTGTTTGGAGGTCAACCAAGACTGTTTGGAGGTCTAGGTTTGAGTATGGTTGAGTAATTGAAGGTCCAGAGATATCAAATTGAAATGAAATTAATAGTTGAATTGATAATCAATCCAATGATCTAAACCCTAATGAAATTTCACAAATTCCAAGGATAGGATGGGGCAAACGGTCTCAAGACCATTTGGAGGTCATCCAAATGACCTCAAGACCATTTCAGGTCAGGTCATATCATATCTTGATGATGATTCATTAATTTCAATTGAATCAATTCCACAATGTTAAAAATTGATGGTTCCTCGATTCCAAAACCCTAATTGAAGGTGTCTTGATTATAAATCCTAGTTTAATTGTGTTCAAAACCCTAATTGATGGTCCAATTGAAGAATGATTCAATAATTCAATTTATTAATGAATCAAGGAGTCAATTGATAGGCGGTTCATTGATGGAAACCTTGAAGTGTTTAAGTGATGGAAGATCTTTTTGGTCTATTCGGTTTTGAGAGAGTTTGGACCAAACGGTCTTAAGACCGTTTGAGTCCAAACGGTCTCAAGACCATTTGGGATCAAATGGTCTCAAGACCGTTTGAGACCAAACGGTCTCAAACCATTTGGAGACCCAAGTCCAATCGGTTTCAACACACTTCTTGCCTAAACGGTTTCAAACCATTTAGAGAGAAAAGGGTCAAGATCGTTTGGTGACTCAATGTGATCAAATCAATTGATAACGTAATGTGATGAAGGATCAATTGACCCTATAATTGTTACTGATCTATCTTAAAGATAATCACTAGGGTTGTACCATTAAGATACTAAGTGATTGATAATCCTTATATGAGTTAATCCTTGAAGATTAAGTAAGCAATGACTCAGTACACTATGTTAATCATAGATGTATGTACTTGATTGAAGGGTTGATGTAAACCTAATCAGGTTGAAAGGATGATAGAAAGGAATTCATACATGAGTATTAATTATGTGGTGATTAGGTTATGATCCTTAGTAAAGAGACCATGAAACCCTAATCCAGAAGGTTAATGAACCCTAACCCTAATTCAGGGCAACATAATGTAAAACCCCAATTATGGGAATGGAGAGTGAAACCCTAGTTGGGATGAATAGTAAATCCTAATTATGGATAGTTGAATAAGAAACCCTAATGTTAGGGTAAAGTGCATGAAACCCTAAACTAGGGTAATGTGATGTAAAACCCTGATGCATTGATATGAATGGAGAAACCATAATTGAGGTTGATTCCATGAGAAACCCTATTTGAGGGTGATTCCATGAGATACCTTAGTTGGGATGAATAGTAAACCCTAATTATGGGCAATGTGATGTGAAAGCTTAATGAAGGGTGATGCTATATGCAATCCTAACCCTAATGAAGGGAGATGGTATGTGAAATCCTAAACCTAATGAAGTATGATAGTATGTGAAGCCCTAAACCCTAATAAAGGGTGATGGTATGGGAGACCCTAATCCTAATAATGGAATGATGATTAATACGTTGATAAGGGAAATACCTAAAGTGATTGATTATAGGTAACCTTATAGAAAGCAATGCCTTAATCTGAGATAAGTCCCTATCATTGAAGATAGTTGGATAATCCTTATGTGTGTTCTATGACCTATGCACTTCACAATAAGGCCCTCTTTGGTAGGGTGTAATCAGGAAACATTTATGGAATTTAAAAACATATCAAATATAAGTCGTATGTTTGAGCTGCTTCAGATTCATTTGGTATGGTGTAGCACAAGATCTCGGATTCAGTTCGTAAATGTTTGGTACAGCTGCAGCTCTATAGCTGTTTATGGTGGTCCATGGGAATAACGTGAGGTAGAGCCTCTTTCCAGCTGTGACTGCACCAGACCGCGCTGGTTTAAGGAACAGTATAGATTCTAGGATTTTGGACCAGAAAGTGAAGTTAGAATGAAAATGAAATCGACCAACTGCTTCGTATTACACCCAACCAAATAAAATAATTTTCTGCAAACTGATCATTCAGACGTAATGAAATTCAACCCCTCCCTACCAAACAGGCCCTAAAGGTGATAGGTTCGTGTATGGAAGTATTAAGATGGGGAAATACCTTAATACAATATAAATTGATAAATTCAAGTAAGTTTAAAGTGATGAGGGAAGTGATATATCAAGACATCATAGATATCACATCCAGCTCTTTAAGAATGATATTCCTTGATGCATCTTAAATCCAACATATTTAGATGAGTAACATATAAAGAGTGCTATCCTAATCTTTACATCAAGATGTAATGTGTTTTATGAACCATGAGAATGGTTGTTGCCTAGTGAAAGGTGACAAGATGTTAAATGTGCTTTATGAGCCATGAGATTAGTTGTTACGTAGCTAGTGAGAGGTAACAAGATATTTTAATAGGCCTTGTGAACCACATGCATAAGTTGATACCTAGTGAAAGGTACTAAGATAATTATAAACGTCCCCTGTAAGAGATGATAATGTTCTTAATAAACCAACAAAATGGAAACTTAGTAACATAATAATTATAACAAAAGGATACAATAATAATGATGGAACCTTGATTATACAAGTGTGGAGAAGAGAGGGATACTTGTATTACATAAAGGATGTGATTGAGTATGATGGCATGGCTAAAGTTTAAATGTCAGTAGAAGAATGAGGTACCCAATATTGTGTAAACAGACATGGGATGATATCATAGGATTGGCATAGTCCATTACCTGGAATAGATACACAGGATTGGCATAGTCCATTACCTGGAATAGATACACAGGATTGCCATAGTCCATTACCTAGAATAGATACACATGATTGTATAATCCATTACCTGGAATATATGCACAGGATTGGTTAAATCCCAATACCTAGAATAATAACCCAAGTTTGGTTAAATCCCAATACCTGGAATAATAACACAGGATTGGTTAAATCCCAATACCTGGAATAATAACACAGGATTGGTTAAATCCCAATACCTGGAATAATAATACAGATTGGTTAAATCCCAATACCTGGAATAATATCACATGATTGGTTAAATCCCAATACCTGGAATAATATCACAAGATTGGTTAAATCCCAATACCTGGAATAATATCACAGGATTGGCATAGTCCAATACCTGGAATGTATGCACAAGTTTGGCATAGTCCACTACCTAGAATGGATGCACAGGGTTGGCATAGTCCAACACCTAGAATAGATGCACAGGTATGGCATAGTCTAATACCTGGAATGGTTGTATGAGATTGATAATGACTTATCTAAAATTTTTATACATGATTGGTTAAGTCCAATACCTAGCAAAGGCATGGAGTCTATAACTAAGGATTGGCGTAGTCCAATAACTGAATAAGATATGATGATATATAATCACATGACTGGCATAATTGAATATCTTTTTAGAAGATTGGCTAAGGCCAACGGATGGAAACAAGAATGAATCATGAGTGACCCATCATAGTGATAAGTCTCATAAGCAAAGTTTGAGATGTTGAAAATGTATGATAGACAAATGATATACATGTTATTCCTATTCCTTATAAAATAGATGATTTACTACTCTATTATAGATAGTTGCAATATTTTAAAGATGAGAATGATTTAAACTACTTATCCTCTGCTCAGTTTTATATTAATTAAACTGCAATAATGATGTTTCTGGCAGAGAGTTATATCTCTCGCTGGGACAATTTTCAATTGTCTCACCCCCTTGGGAATCAACATTTTTAGGTGGACGAGTACAAAGGAGAATGAGAACATCTTGCAGAGGAAGAACTTCAGTAGAAACAGGTATAGCAGCAACAACTCAGGTGGAGTGTGTTGTCTGTCGTGTTTTTAGATAGAAGTCCTATGTGTCATCTCTGTACTCTCAGGTCCTCGGAGTCAATAGCTAGTACTTTTAATAAATCAGTTTGAGATTTTGGCTTAATGCCTCGAGGTCTTATTTTGTCTGTGTTTAGCTTTTAACAAGGTAGTTGATGTTGTAACCCTCAAGAAGAGATGGTACAAGATATGTACTTATGAACCAGGATGTAAATGTAATACATTGGTTCTTATTGAAATAGTTTTCCTATGGTTGGAACTCTTTGAAAAAGGTTTTAATTTTTAGTTATTTTCAGTAATCCGCCATTAATGATTGCTTCCACATGTTTTATTGTTCACTTGTTATCCTAATGATAGCGGGTGTTTCACCTTTGGTGCCTTTAGGTGTTGACGCATTACCCCTCACCCTACCTCCATCCTCCTTTGGTATAACCCCTTTTCTCTCCATGCAAGTAAACCTTTCGGCCCTCTTCTTTCCTCACCCTCTTTTTCTCATCCTTGGACCTTGGTGGAGCAATAAGAATTGATCTTGGAGCTCGTGGTGGTTTAGATCCTTTACATGTGGTGACTCTTGATCGTCTTCAACCTTGGTAAGTATATGCCTTTCTTTTGTGGCATTTTCCTTGGATCTACTACTCCATCTTCTTATTTTTTCTAAGCGTTAGACTATGTCTAGACATGGTGGCCATTCTTGAGGGAGTGAACATCTCATCACAAGGTTCATATGCCATGAATTGACAAGGAGGTACGCAAGTGAGAGGGAGTTTCTTCTCCCTTTTCTCCCTTCTTCCTTTGAATTGGCCTAGGGTTCTTTTATCCCCTTTTCTTGAGTAATCTTTGACCTTGGTGTCTTATCCTTCTTGAGGTATTCTTGTGGCGTAAAGTGGATCCTATGATGGTGCTTCATCATCCTTGGTGATCGTGTGCTTGGAGCTTGTGATCCTTGGAGTTGACCTTCCTTAAGGGGGGTGATATAACCCACTACCCTCTCTATTATTGCACTTTCCATGCATGTTGTTGTTTCTCTCTCTAAAATGTACCCTTAATATGATAATAGATGAACCATGCTCTAGTACTGAAATGATGGTAGTTCTCAGGCTTGGTTTGCTTAAAATCTGAAACCCTAATGTAAGGTACCCAATTTTGGAGATGGATGTGATATGGTGGTTTTCTTCCTATTCTTTGACCTTAGTTTTGGTCATTTGCATGATGCTCATGTACCTTGATGGATCTTGGATTTTGGATTCTATTTTGTATGTGTTAAATTTGGTTTTATATCCCTTGCATGAGGTTTTTTCATTATGATTTCATGATCCATGATTTAGGATTTTGGTGACTGACTTTGTGTGAAGTTTTCCTCCTTGAAGATGATAGTTTACCTTGCTATTATCTTCTATTTTGGCCATGGTTTATCTTCTTTTTTGTCATGTTTAACTCTATTTTGTTGATTGTTACTTGCGTTGGTAGTATCTTGACCTTAGTGGTTGCTAGATCATGTTTCTTCTTAGGTCGAGACACTTTGATACTTGGTGATTTGGTCGAGATGATGTACCTATTTTGGGTCGAGAGAAGAGTTAGTTTCAGTTGAGATGTCTTGCCTTGTTTTGGTGTAACACATGCTTTAGTTTTGGTCGAGACTTGCCTTTGGTTTTGAGGTCGAGACACGCTTCATCTTGAGGTTGAGACATGATTTCCTAGGGTGGTTGAAACCCTAATTCTTGATGTGGTCAAGACACATGAAGTGTCGTGGTCGAGACACCCTTTTGTGTGGTGGTTCGTGACACATATGAGTGGTGGTCAAGACACCAAGCCCTATCGTGGTCAGGACACTAGGTGGGATGGTGGTAGCGAACCCCTTTGATGGCTTGAGGTCGCGAAACTTGGATGGTGTGTGGCCGTGACACATGTATGCCATAATAAAATGATACACATAAATATGTATATGATAGTGATACCTAGTGTTGTTGGTATAATTCCTAAGCATGGTTAATGAATGATGTTCTCTAACCTTAATATGCTTTAAGAAAATGGGAGGTTGTGTACCTAGGGTTTGGTTATTGAATACAACTATAAAACCCAAACCGGCCATGTATAGAGCCCTAACCCTAATGTTGGGCCATGTGATGTGTTTGCTTCTCTCTCTTGAAGTGGTTATCTTATTATGATGTTTTTTCTCTCTTGTTTATAAGCCCCTAATCTTAAAGGTGACATGAACTTGAATATCATAGTTTGTGTATGATATGATGGTGATCATATGATACAAGTTATTGGTTATGAGAATTGATAAGACATGATTAGATCATACTAATGTGATGGGTCCTATGACCTGGTGATGGCTTGATGCCTATTGTGAGTTGGTATCCTCTAGTGATGTGATTGAGGGATTGACATCCCATAGTGATGTGATATTGGTGATGGCCTTATGAATGAAAGTGCTACAACTATCATGTGATGTTGTGACTAGCTCACACCTTATATGTTCTATATCTTCTAGAATTGCACTAATCCCTTATTTTGTAGAGCTTGTTTTGGATTTGTATTTTATAACTTGATTGATGTGAAAAGATACCTAATTGCCTTAATTAATCAAGTGAAACTCTAATCATTTAGGTGTCATGTGTCATATATCCTTTCGAGCATCATCTTTAATTGTTGGATTGGTGAAATAAATATAACTTGGAGTGCATATTTTTGATTATGTAGGGGTGAAAGTTTAGTATCTCCTTGCATCCACAATTACAAGTTATTTGAGACATACATGTGTGAGTTATTCTCCCTATGATATGGATGGCCATGCGTGAGCATTTCTTTTCTTTTAGAATGGCCATGTGTGAGCTTGTTCTTCTAGCATTGTACCTATACCAAGCTGGGCTAGGTGTTATATATATATATATATATATATATATATATATATATATATATATATATATATATATATATATATATGTGTGTGTGTGTGTGTGTGTGTGTGTATATATATGTATATATGTATGTATATATACATGTATATATATGTATATATATGTATATATATATGTATATATATACATATATATATATATACATATATATGTATATATACATACATATATATATGTATATATATATATGTATATATATATATGCCATTCATTCACTACCCGTACAGGTAGATAAGGTTAGTTACCCATGGATCAATTTTGTAATAGGGATACACCTATTTGGAACCAGACAACCAAGATTGTAATGAGTTAACTAAAATTATAATACAAATACTCATTTTGTATTACAATGTTGTTTCTGTTACAAATATCATTTTTACTATAATTAGATGTGTAATACAAAATGAGTGTTTGTACTATAAATATATATATAAATATATATATATGGGTATATATATGTGTGTATCTATGTATATATGTATATATATATATATATATATATATGGCCATGTGTGAGCCAATCCTTCAGCTTGACTATATGTCAGTGTTGCAGTTAACTGATATGTCTCTGCGATGTTTTCTCTTATGCTGACCAAGAGGTGTTGAAGAAGTTGTGGATTCTGGCTCTTCCATTGACCTTGTACGACACCAATTTCGACTTAATAGTGGTCAGTTGGATTTGCGAGGTACGACTCAAATTCTCAGGGCAATAATAAAATACGTACTATATCTGTGTAGTGTTATGCTAAAGGACAAATGTGGATAACATTGGTTGAGCCTGTGAGTTATCTTTGTACTAATTTCTTGAATTATAAGGCGGTAAGATAAGTCAATTGTTATACATGTTCTTCATATTCCTTCTTAGAATATTAACTATTCTACTACTCAGTGGTAGCTGCCTGGTTTTGCTTAATCCACTTTACTTATTAGATACATATTGTTTAGTTAAATATTCTCATCCTACTAAGTTCTTTTATCTACATGCTTAGTTATCTATGCTTTAATAGACATTGGCAGAGAGTTATATCTCTCACAGGGATTTTTGGTCTCACCCCATGGGTTTTCCATATCTTTTAGGTGGTCGTGCACAAAAAGGTAGAGATTGTGCAGCTGAGGAAGAGTAGCAACAAGAGAAGTAGAAGATAAGGTTGGATGCATTTATAGTCTTTTGGTGATAGAGTCTTAGAGTCATCCATGTACACTCATGTCTTTGGGGTTGTTCTAAATGTGTTTTGTGATATGAGGTTTTTTGGGCGTGTGAGCCATGTATGTGAGATATGGCATGTGTATATGTATATATGGAATAGATATCTCATGTAACATGTTGATAACAGGAATGATGATACACAATGATGTAAGAACCATGATATATGTTATGTGATACAAGTGACCTGTTGAAGACTTATATGTGAAGTGTTTCAGTTTATGGTGCCTTGTGAAATTAGTTTTAGTTTCCTGTGTTTTTCTGGTAATCTGCATGTTTAGTTTAAACTTCCGCCTTAGGTTTTGAGTAATCTCATTTGTGGTGCGTCGGGGCATCACATCTTGTGTCCATGATTATACTCCTCTTCCTTGTGTATCTTGAGTAAGTGACCTATTAGGCTCCATATTATGTTGGTAGTGATGTTTTTCATCATATTCTAGCTTCACAAGCAATGATTGGTGTAACACCCCATCCTCAACAAAACACAAATTACATGCTAACCAGCGGATTACCAAAAATCACGGGAAATTAAAACCGATTTACAATGAGCACCACAAATGAGACATATAATATTTGAGCCAACACTTTTCTTTCATAACATATTTCCAAGGTGCTACAACATAATTTCCCATCATCTCATTACATAAAATAACTGTTCCACAAGCTGATTTACATCAAGATACATAAAATGAAAACCGTACATCAATTGTAATACAAGAATCATCAAAAAGCTTCCCCAAGACCTGAGTGTACATGGATGACATATAGGACTCTACTGCTAGACACTATCTATTCCACCAGGTACGATACCTCTGCATATCATCTCTGCCACATGATCTTAATCTTGCCAGGCACATCCACCTAAAAGGGGTATTAACTAGTGGGGTGAGACACACAGTCCCAGCGAGAAACATAACCCTCTACCAACTTTATTATGATCCCAGATAACTGGTATAAGCAGATTATAGGAGCAACATACTGAACAAAGCTAACTTTATTAACAATCTTACCAAAATATCCAGGAGACATATAATAGGAATTCTTTATGGAACATGATTGACAAGATAAGCTTTATAAGAACGTATCACATGATATATGATAAACTGCAAGGTATAACTAGATCAACTACACAAACAAGGCCTCAACCAATGTTCCGTGTTTTGCCTTAAGCAATATGTTCTATACGGCTGGTTTATGATTTATTATGCCCTGAGGAAGTGAACCGTCCCGCTCAAATCCAACATTTGTTCGTGAAGCCCAAAAACTGGTGCCATACAAGGTCAATGGGAGAGCCAGATTCCATGACCTCACCTCTTCGTGATTAGTGCATGAAAACCAAAGTAGGACCGTAGTATCTTGCTTGAGTGGCCTCAGCCACAGGGTCAGCTCCGCAGGCTACCCTTCTATGATACTGAGCCATGGGCCTACTCACCATGCTCTATAATCACTGAGCCATGGGCATGTTCACCATGCTCTATACACAACCGCAGTTGTACTCAAATCCTCCTATTTTCGGCTAGGAGAAACCCCCATATTCAACAATATGTGCTCCAGGTAATCCCATCAGAGAAACCTATTTCACCATCACCAGTTATTGAAGATGATGGATCTATGGCTAGGGAAAACTACATGTAAGGTTCCTCTGTAATTAATTAATACATATTAAATGGATTACAAGATTCAACCAAGTTATGTAACATGTAAACTGAATCACCAGTAAACAACGTAGATCTCATTATCAGGTGTTGCATTGTCATTCTTATTCTCAAAGCCAACATTACATGTTACCACTTGGCCTCTTGCCAATCATCAAGATCCATCTCAAGGATCAACATCACTGGGACTCAATCCCATCATCAAGGCACACATTTCCATTCCATGGGTAGCACCCATCATATATCACTGGGTTCATCATAACCCTTTAATGTTTAACGTCATAACACTATTATGCCATTACCATGGCCTCATCGTACAAACGTCTCCTATATGGTTAGTGAAATCACAAAGGAGAAATGATACTTGTACAAGGAACATTATCATTTCTTAGATATTTCACATATACCAGGTGCCACACCAGACACATATTCACATTAGCATCATAGCCCATTCCTGGCTACGTATTTCAATTAGTAACACCTGCATGGTTAGATTGCAAATCAATAGAGATATCTTAGTCACCAACATAACATGATTACCACATCATTAGGATTTGGACATCATCCATCATTATGAACGCATGGAGCATAAAGTCATAGATGGTGTATTAAACAACACTCATTACTATTACCATACCATGGGTATCCACTATACCCTATATCTTGTATCATCATGCATGCCATCCCTCATGATTCATCTTTAGGGATCATACAATCATGATCAACCATCAAGCATTATCAACGATTCACCTATCATCAACCATAGGTAAACCCCATACTGACGTTCACAACCTATTCGTCATGTTTTATCATCATGCTCAAAGATATGGGCTCAAGGTAGCAAGATAACACACTATCATATAAGGCTCAAGATAACTTTTAAGGTTATAGGGTTAGGGCAAAACCCTCACTAGAAGTGTCACCTATCCTCACTAATACTAGGTAGTGACAAAAAACCCTCACTAAAGGTGTATCGTGTAGGTACTAACCTTCATACAATGTTGTCGGCCTCAAGCATGACATGCACCCATGCATAAAGGGGATAACAGCCAGACTTTGACCTAATGATGTGTCGTGCAGCCATGGACCAAGAGTATATCGGTCAGCATATGATCATCACAACAACCATCTTTGGATAAGACCCCCTTATAGCCCTTCTAGGGTTAGGGTTCATACCGGGAAACCATCAAATCATGTTGCCCAAAGCCACAACTATATCGCCCAACAGACACCCACATGGTCAGCACATAATGATGTCCAAGGAACTCCCATACCGCCCAAGGTACACTACTACCATCCATCAAACGTTGCCATGACGCCAAAGGTGGCCTATCGTCTAACTAGGGTTTGGAACCCTATAATGGTCCAAGTACTATATCGTCCAGCCCTCAGCTTATATCGTCTAAGACCTTATAATGTCCAAACTCATCACAGCTTATAATGTCCAAGACCTTCAACCCTAGGACCATCCAAGCTATCAAGCACATACATATGTCGGGTAACCAACCAAGAGAGAGCATGTATCGGGCAAGGCATATCGGCCAAAGCAACATATCTCCTTGTTGGGGTATCAGTCATGCACTTAACCCTGATGTCGCCCAAGCTATGCACACATACACACTCATAACGTTCTAGGGTTGATGATATCGGGCAACATATCAAGGGATCATTCATAACGCCCATCCTCACATCCTTTGTCATTCATGGAGCACCATCTTGGGCACCCATCATATCGCCTAAGGGATCATTACCACAAAGGCACCCTTATCGGTCAGCTAGGGTTATGGCAACCCCCAACACTCAAAACTCCATGATGTCCATGATACTATATCGGGCAACCATATCGCCTTAAGTTAGGGTTAGGGCATTCATATCGCCCAAGGCACTACTTCTAGGGCTATTGCCCACACTAAGGATCAACCTATCAATTTCCCTACACCATCAAAGATACCTATCACCAAAGGCATTACTACCATATCGCCCATGATACTATCCAAGGGCTCAACCCCAAGATCTTGTCGTGCAACTAGAGTAGAGCATCCATGTCGCCCATGGCAACCTCATTGCCCAAGTTGGGGTTGGAGCTCTATGTCAGACAAGACACTAAGGTTAGGGTTTTATGTCGGCCAACCACCATATCGCCCACCAACATCATCTTGGGTAGAGGTGCATATCTGTCACAAGGTCAACAAAGGGTTCACTTAGCATATCACCCAAGAATCAACTCTAGAAGAGGGTATCGGGCAACAACCTCATGGAGCCACTATCCATAACGTCCAAACCCTAACCCTAGGGTAAGAAAGTGATATCCATCACCACATCATATCGCCCCAAAAATCTAGGCCATAGGCTCACCTTTCAAGTCCAAATGAGAGAAAGGGGTATTTCCACAAACCATCAACCGAAATATAACCTATTGAGCAAGATATTATGTCGGGCAAAGCATAGTATCGGGCAAGCCCCCATATCAGGTAAAGCACCCTATCTGGAAAGTCATCTTCAACCTATAGCCACCCGTTACCATCTAACACAAGAAGAACAAGATAAGGAAAGTAGTAAAACGTGACCATTTCTATTAAAATAGATCTCAAGTTCCACATGCATGGCTATCATGAAGAAGGGTATCAATTTAAAGACAAGAATCATCACATGCACATATGGAGAGTGAACATAATAGAGATGGTTTAAGAGTTATGTAACCCGCCTTAAGAGGATCTCCATGAAAGGCATATAGCTTCCAAATCCAAGAATCAAACCCACGTTCCTCTCCATGGAAACCATCCTTCCAGATCTCTAAGCTTGTCTTCGGCTCCATCATCATCACCTCAAGGAACAAAAGAAGAAGAAGAGGATACCATTATTATGTATAGCTCAAGAAGAAGAAAAGAGGGGGATATAACCACGGCCTTGTCTACTCACATCAAGGGCCCATCCATGGCTGAGAGGAGGAGAAGGAGATGAAGAAGAAGGCACAAGGAAAATCTAGCAATGAAGCATGACTCACCAGGGTCGGATCTTGAGCAAGGAGTCTCTATGGCCAAAGAGCTCGCCCTCCCAAGCTCCATGGGAGTTTCCTTGAGCTCCCAAGCTCCCATGCTCATCCCAAACAAGAAGGGGAAAGAAGGTGGCCAGAAAGGAGCACTTGTTTAAGGAGGAATGGGGCTATATACACCAAGGAAGAGAGAGGTAGCAAAGGAGAGGTGTCATAACCACATAACCCAAGATGCCACTTGCTCATGAACTTAACGCCACTTGTTGACACCCAAGCTACACATGCACGGCCTCGTGATACACTCTAGAATGTGTATCGTGCAGCTGGGTACCTCCCATGGGTGACACACCCTCATGAGAGACACACTCTCAAGCTTCTACCCGATTCACTAAAAGACAAGGTAGCATGTGTGACACATATGTGATATAAAGACCATATAAAGATGTTACTCCTCAACTATCAACCAAACAAGGTGCCCCAACTTCCACCCACGTCCTAGATGATTCCAAACAGAAGGGAGGTGACTCTAGAGCTGATAAATTTCATATTGACCCCTCCACTTTGGGTAATTTGCCATTTGCACCAAAACTAGCACATAGGGCACAAACATCATCCAACTAAGCTCAAACTTGGAACATAGGTCCTCCAAAAGGTGCCCCACCTTATCATTATCTTTCTAAAGATGCTACATAACTAAAGGCATTCTCTACATGTGACATATTGCAATATAACCCCTTACTTTGGGTAAATTGCACTTGGTCCAAAACAAGCAAACATTGCTCAAACAACATCCAAACGGGACCAAACTAAAAACATGTGCTTGTCACATGATATTAAAACATATTAAGAGATTATATTAAGGTTCTAATAACATTTCATAAGAAAAGCAAATAGGGTTAGCCCAAAACTTGGGTCATGGTCCTTACAAGTCATAAACCCCTAATAAGGATTTTGTCCCCGAAATCCCAAGCGGAAAGAAGACGGGTGTTACTTACATGTCACATCATATATCTCCACAAAGCTCCTAGATGTCATAGATCCATAACCAATGCACTTTCTCTTCTTCCAGATCCATCACAGGGTTTCCTTGTACTAGTTACAGACTCAACCCTCTGTCTCATCATCCTTTGTCTGATAACACTCTTTATATATTGGAACATCACATGCAACTTGTATCACTCAGGTATCAGTTCCTTTACTAATATATCACATTCCTCATTATGTTTTCACTGCATTATTCTGATCTCACAGGCTTGACACTTAAGCTTTGCATAACTCATATCACTATCCTTTTTCTATATGTGTTCCAACTATTCCTTCTCCATCCACAAATGATATCTTTATCCAAGGGAGATCTATCTCAGAAGAGGTTATCACAAGATAAGTAATCTACAAAACATATGTATGTATAGGAAAGGGATCACAAGGCACCTCACTATGTATCACTTAAGGCTTAACACAAAAGGAGTTAAACATCTTGGTTAACAGCAACCACATCATCTCAGTTTCAAGACTGTCATGTCTTCATGTCAGCTCCCAAGGGCACAAAAAGCACCAACTCAGAGGGTGACAGATATGCAATATCTCAGCTGATCTAGATAGGATTCACAAACCTCGTTCATCCATCTCTATTCGAGACACATCCTGTATGGATCTTCCTTTACTTGAGACTTAGCTAGGAGTATTCCAAGGAATCAGGCTTAACTTGATGAACTTTTCCCAAGACGATCTTACAACGGTTCTTTTCCTTGGGTGCATACCTTCTGTCATCATGTTTATGCAGATCATAAACCCCTAACGGGTGATAGCCATACTATAGGAACTTATCCCAGTTGAGCCAAAGCCAACTTCTCCATCTGAGACCACTTCACCCTTTCCAGGATATCCATTTCCAGGGTTATCTCGATCCTCAATATGTTAAGTGGAAAGGGATTTTCTTGGCTGTCATACGAGAAGGATATACTTCGTTCAACACCACCAAGTCATCTAATAGGGTTTTCGACAACAAGTTATCACCCTCCTGGCTAACAAGAGGGAAACATCCTCCAAACACACTACAAGCGCTCAAAGGAGGGTACACCCTATACCGGATCAACTGGAGTAGATAAGAGGCAAGAAGAAGACAAAGTGTGAAGGAGTGGCTCCATCTGTCCTGCCAGTACACACTATTCTGGCCAACTCATGTCACGAGATCTAATTGTTGTCTTCCACTTCCTGGTCAGACTATCCGGTCCTCACTTGCTTATCCTCTTCAACATTCCTCTATGTTGCTGGACTACTGCCTCAAGGGTCACCACATAGATCCAGACTCCAAAACTAGCTTCAAGCTTTTTGGTTCCATGTCAAGGATGATTTGTCAAGATGGTTCACCACCGTGCCTTCACAATCCAGGCATATTGATTCTCAACCCTTTACCAAAAGGCATGCTCTCATTATCCCCTACGCTTGACACTTCTCATATACTAGTTTTCCTTACCTTGGTATCCATCTCTTGAGTCAAAACACATCACTTCTGGTCTCTCCTTCATGACCTACCATTGTCACTGGTTCAAAACATGTCAAGAGGATCCAACCGTCATCATCTGTCATAGATATCTCTATCTCAGAAACTAAAGTCCAAGATCAACTGATACTTTTCGAAGTATCCAACCAGAGATCACTCCAAAGGTACACATATCAAGTGACACAGGGTCCACTTGACAGCCACTCCCTCAGAAGGAAGGAACAAACTCCTTCAAACACCCCAACAACACCTATGGTTTCATATCAAAGGGAGGATATTATCAATTTCTTTGATCCTTACATGACCTTTCAACTATTTGTGCATCGTTAAACCTTGTTCCATCTGGTTTTATCCTATTTCTTCTTTGTTTTATCCATTACATGTTATTATTCTTTTTCTCTTGTCGTCGTTCATCGTAATCATGATTATTTCCTGATTATATCAACTTTTTGTTTCCTTTTTGTGAAAAAAAAGATCGTTACTCTTCACACATTGTTTATTGAACAAGGATCATCTCCCTTGTTCCCTTATTCTTATCACGAATTTGCACTTTATACTCTCTCATTTTTGCTTACATTCATTGGTTGGTCTAATATTATCTCAAGTTCCATCTTATTTATTCATTACTTGTTCTTCTCTTTCTTCCAACCTTTTGCTTTCTTTCAAGCATTTTCTTTATCTAGAGTAAGTTTTATGTTTTAACTCTCCTTGTTATCACAAGTTAATTTGTCTTTTTCTTGATATATCTCTTAAGGTTATGGTTTCAAGAACTTATCTCATCATATTCTTACATGGATTTTAGGTTTCATAGAACCATTACTTCCTCTTTGGATTACCAAGCATCCGGTTTTAAAGAGGTATGGTGCATTTATTTACTCCCTTTATAACAAGATGAAGGTATTAGCATCATATTCCTGATTTGCTATGCTCTTTAGATTGCTCCACAATGACTACTTGATCAGAGCAATCAAGGAGGAAACATGCTAAGGCTCCACACTTACCTATGTCTTCAATATTTGAATGCCTAGCCAGGGCATCAAGTACTGAGATTAGGTAGTATGCACCATATTTTATGTCACGATCCAACCCTAGACACCATCCTAATCCTAGTCCTAGTGTCCCTATAGACTCCGAAAACTTAGAGCTCTGATACCAACACTTGTAACACCCCATCCTCAACAAAACACAAATTACATGCTAACCAGCGGATTACCGAAAATCACGGGAAATTAAAACTTATTTATAATGAGCACCACAAGATGAGACATATAATATTTGAGCTAACACTTTTCTTTCATAACATATTTCCAAGGTGCTACAACATAATTTCTCATCATCTCATTACATGAAATAACTGTTCCACATGCTGATTTACATCAAGATACATAAGTTGAAAGCCATACATCGATCGTAATACAAGAAACATCGAAAAGCTTCCCCAAGACCTGAGTGTACAGGGACGACACATAGGACTCTACTGCTAGACACTATTTATTCCACCAGGTACTATAGATTTGCATATCATCTCAGCCACATGATCATCATCTCGCCAGGAACGTCCACCTAAAAGGGGTATTAACCAACGGGGTGAGACACACAGTACCAGTGAGAAACATAACCCTCTACCAACTTTATTATCATCCCAGATAACTGGTATAAGCAGATTATAGGAGCAACATACTGAGCAAAGCTAACTTTATTAACAATCTTACCAAAATATCCAGAAGACATATAATATGCATTCTTTATGGAACATGATTGACAAGATAAGATTTATAAGAACTTATCACATGATATATGATAAACTGCAAGGTATAACTAGATCAACTACACAAACAAGGCCTCAACCAATGTTCCGTGTTTTGCCTTAAGCAATATGTTATATATGACTGGATTACAATTTATTATGCCCTGAGGAAGTGAGTCATCCTTCTCAAATCCAACCTTTGGATGCAAAGCCCAAAAAACGATGCCATACAAGGTCAATGGGAGAGCCAGACTCCATGACCTCACCTCTTCGTGATTAGTGCATGAAAACCAAAGCAGGACCACAGTCTCTTGCTTGAGTAGCCTCAGCCACAGGGTCAACTCTGTAGGCTACCCTTCTATAATACTAAGCCATGGGACTACTCACCATGCTCTATAATCACTAAGCCATGGGCATGTTCATCATGCTCTATACAAAACTGCAGTTGTACTCAAATCCTCCTATTTTTGGCTAAGAGAAACCCTGCATATTCAACAATATGCGCTCTAGGTAATCCCATAGGAGAAACCTGTTTCACCATCACCATTTATTGATGATGATGGATCTATGGCCAGGGAAAACTACATGTAAGGTTCCTCTGTAATTAATTAATACATTTTAAGCAGATTGCAAGATTCAACCAAGTTATGTAACATGTAAAATAAATCACCAGTAAACAACATAGATCTCATTATCAGGTGTTGCATTGTCATTCTTATTCTCAAAGCCAACATTACATGTTACCACTTGGCCTATTGCCAATCATCAAGATCCATCTCAAGGATCAACATCACTGGGACTCAATCCCATCATCAAGGCACACATTACCATTCCATGGGTAACACCCATCATATATCACTGGGTTCATCATAACCCTTTAATGTTTAACATCATATCACTGTTATGCCATTACCATGGCCTCATCGTACAAACGTCTCCTATATGGTTAGTGAAATCACAAAGGAGCAATGATACTTGTACAAGGAACATTATCATTTCTTACATATTTCACATATACTAGGTGCCACACCAGACACATATTCACATAAGCATCATAGCCCTTTCCTGGCTATGTATTTTAAATAGTAACACCTGCATGGTTAGATTGCACATCAATAGAGATAGCTTTGTCACCAACAACATAACATGATTACCACATCATTAGGATTTGGACATCATCCATCATTATGAACGCATGGAGCATAAAGTCATAGATGGTGTATTAAACAATACTCATTACTATTACCATACCATGGGTATCCACTATACCCTATATCTTGTATCATCATGCACGCCATCCATCAGGATTCATCTTTAGGGATCATACAATCATGATCAATCATCAAACAGTATCAAAGGTTCACCTATCATCAACCATAGGTAACCCCCATACTGACGTTCACAACCTATTTGTTATGTTTTATCATCATGATCAAAGATACAGGCTCAAGGTAGAAAGATAACACACTATCATATAAGGCTCAAGATAACTTTTAAGGTTATCGGGTTAGGGCACAACCCTCACTAGAAGTGTCGCCTATCCTCACCAATATTAGGCAGCGACCACAAACCCTCATTAGAGGTGTATCAGGTAGGGTACTAACCTTCATACAAAGTTATCAGCCTCAAGTATGACATGCACCCATGCATAAAGGGGATAACGGCCAGACTTAGACCTAATGATGTGTCGTGCAGCCTTGGACCAAGAGTATATCGGTCAGCATATAATCATCACAACAACCCTCTTTGGCTAAGACCCCCTTATAGCCCTTCTAGGGTTAGGGTTCATACCAGGCACCATCAAATCATGTCACCCAAAGCCACAACTATATCGCCCAACAGGCACCCATGTGATCAACACATCATGATGTCCAAGGAACTCTCATACCGCCCAAGGTACACTACTACCATCCATCAAACATTGCCATATACGCCCAAGGTGGCCTATCATCCAACTAGGGTTTGGAACCCTATACTTGTCCAAGAACTATATCGTCTAGCCCTCAGCTTATATCATCCAAGACCTTATAATATCCAAACTCATCACATATATCGGCGAAACCTTCAACCGTGGGACCATCCAAGCTATCAAGCACATACATATGTCGGGTAACCAACAAAGAGAGAGCATGTATTAGGCAAGGCATATCGGCCAAAGCAACATATCTCCTTGTGGGGGTATCGACCATGCACTTAACCCTAATGTCACCCAAGCTATGCACACATACACACTCATAACATTCTATGGTTGATGATATCAGGCAGCATATCAAGGGACCGTTCATAACACCCATCCTCAAATCCTTTGTCATTCATGGAGCACCATCTTGGGCACCCAGCATATCGCCCAAGGGATCATTTCCAAAAAAGAACCCCTATCGATCATCTAGGGTTAGAGTAACCCCCAACACTCAAAACTCCATGATGTCCATGATACTATATCGTTAAACCATATCACCTTATGTTAGGGTTAGGGCATCCATATCTCCAAAGGCACTACTTCTATGGCTATCGCCCACACCAAGGATCAACCTATCGATTTCCCTACACCATCAAAGATACCTATCACTAAAGGCATTACCACCATATCGCCCATGATACTATCCAAGGGCTCAGCCCCAAGAGCTTGTCGTGAAACTAGAGTAGAGCATCCATGTCGCCTAGGGCAACCCCATCGCCCAAGCTGGGGTTGGAGCTCTATGTTGGCCAAGACACTAAGGTTAGGGTTTTATGTCGGCCAACCACCATATCGCCCACCAACATCATCTTGGGTAGAGGTGCATATCGGTTACAAGGTCAACAAAGGTTTCACTTAGCATATCACCCAAGGCTCAACTCTAGAAGAGGGTATCAGGCAACAACCTCAAGGAGCCACCATCCATAACCTCCAAACCCTAACCCTAGGGTACGAAAGAGATATCGGTCACCACATCATATAGCCCCAAACATCTAGAGGCCATAGGCTCACCTTTCAAGTCCAAAGGAGAGAAAGGGGTATTTCCACAAACCATCAACCGAAATATAACCTATTGAGCAAGGTATTATGTCGGGCAAATCATAGTATCGGGCAAGCCCCCATATCGGGTAAAGCACCCTATCAGGCAAGTCATCTTCAACCTCTAGCCACCTGTTACCATCTAACACAAGAAGAACAAGATAAGGATAGTAGTAAAATGTGACCATTTCTATTAATACAGATCTCAAGTTCCACATGCACGGCTATCATGAAGAAGCGTATCAATTTAAAGACAAGAATCATCACATGCACATATGGAGAGTGAACATAATAGAGATGGTTTAAGAGTTATGTAACCTGCCTTAAGAGGATCTCCATGTAAGGCATAAATCTTAATGTTCCAAGCAGCAAACCCACGTTCCTCTCCATGGAAACCATCCATCCAGTGCTCTAAGCTTGTCTTCGGCTCCATCATCATCACCTCAAGGAACAAAAGAAGAAGAAGAGGATACCATGGTTATGTTTAGCTCAAGAAGAAGAAAAGAGGGGGAGATAACCATGTCCTTGTCTACTCACATCAAGGGCCCATCCATGGACGAGAGGAGGAGAAGGAGATGAAGAAGAAGACACAAGGAAAAGCTAGCAAGGAAGCATGACTCACCAAGGTCGGATCTTGAGCAAGGAGTCTCTATGGCCAAAGAGCTCACCCTCCCAAGATCCATGGGAGTTTCCTTGAGATCCCAAGATCCCATGCTCATACCAAACAGGAAGGTGAAATAAGGTGGATGGAAAGGAGCACTTGGTTAAGGAGGAAGTGCGCTATATACACCAAGGAAGAGAGAGGTAGCAAAGGAGAGGTGTCATAACCACATAACCCAAGATGCCACTTTCTCATGCACTTAACGCCACTTGTTGCAACCCAAGATACACATCCACGACCTGGTGATACACTCTAGAATGTGTATCTTGCAGATGGGTACCTCCCATGGGAGACACACCCTCATGGGTGACACACTCTCAAGCTTCTACCTGATTCACTAAAAGACAAGGTAGCATGTGTGACACATATGTGGTATAAAGACCATATAAAGATGTTACTCCTAAACTATCAACCAAACAAGGCACCCCAACTTCCACCCACGTCCTATATGATGCCCAACAGAATGGAGGTTACTCTAGAGCCGATAAATTGCATATTGACCCCTCCACTTTGGGTATTTTGCAATTTGCACCAAAACTAGCACATAGGGCACAAACATCATCCAACTAAGCTCAAACTTGGAACATAGGTCCTCCACAAGGCTCCCCACCTTATCATTCTCTTTCTAAAGATGCTAGAGAACTAAATTCATGTTCTACATGTGACATATTGCAATATAACCCCTTACTTTAGGTAAATTGCACTTTGGTCAAAAACAAGCAAACATTGCTCAAACAACATCCAAATGGGACCAAATTGGAAACATGAGCTTGTCACATGATATCAAAACATCGTAAGAGATTATATTAAGGTTCTAAGAACCTTTCATAAGCAAAGCAAAGAGGGTTAGCCCAAAACTTGGGTCGGGGTCCTTACAATTAGTATCCATCAAGACTTCATTTCACCCTAGTGAAGGGATAAGTTGGAGAATAATTTCAACTTAGTGTTGTGATTAGTGTTATAGGGATCAAAAAATCCCTTCTTTTGATATCCAAATTAAATTCAAGATTTGAAATATCATTGTATTATTGTTCAATATTTGTTCCTTTATGTAGGCTAGACTTTTTGAGATACATGTGATCGCCATATCATTTATTAACTGATATGAGTATGGTCATGCATTTCATTGTCTCACTCATCAAGTGGTTGGAATTTTAGTATAGTGGGAGGGACAAATTCAATCTATGTCACTCATAGTCACCCATATCTTTCTTAGTGTACCCAAGAACTAATTGTATGGAATCCCTTATTCCTAGTCATGTTGAGTAGTGTTAAAGCATAATGGACAACATGTGATCATTGAATTGATTTCAGGTATAAGGACCAAAATTACCATTGTCACATTGACATATGATTCTGACTCTCATTTATGGATTCCATATAGCATACTCAATTTTTCTCTATCCTAGCTTGTTCATAGAAAGTACCTATGCATCTGACTATATATCCAATATCATGAGAAATGAGACATAGTCATCAACAAACACAAATATGGATCTTAATGTGTTGATGTCATACAAGTTTCTTCACTAATATTTGACAATGTACTTAGACAAGTATGAATAGTCTTAGAATACAAATCATCTCATGTTCAATTCCTCAATCTAAGATCACATTTCATTCATTCAGACATTCTTAGGACATCTTTTATTCATTTATTATATCATATTGGAGAAAACACAATAAACATAATTGACCTTATTAAAAATCAAATCAAGTACAATGCATGCCATTACAATCATCATATGACTAGATCTTATGGAACATTACACAGTCTCCCACTTGCACTTGATCCAATCACTTAGGAATCTAAGTCCAATTGATCTAACATGACTATCATGCTTTTGTTGTGAAAGTTTTATTTTCATAGGATCAAAAATATTGATTTTGGTTAATACTCTATAAATCTCCACATTTTCTCATTGTATGATCTTTCATTGATATGGTAACGTCATAGTATGTGCTTGAAACATTAAAATAATTTGGGTTCCTTAGCATGTGCAATGGCTCTATTGTTGTCACAATATAACTCTACTGCATCATCAATAACTAGAACCATCCATAGTTCACCAATGAAGTTCTTGATCCTTACATCTTTAGCTACAGTAAAGACAACAATGTATTAAAATTCTGTTGTCGATTAGCCACTATAGGAGTCAAAACACAAAACACAATTGCAATCAGTAATTGTCCTTGTCAGTTACAAATTTTGCATAAATGTAACCCTTTACAACCAACTCTTCCCCAATATTGTTAATAAGAAATCTATCATCAATTCTTCTTAAGTACTTAAGGATGTTCTTTATGGTATTCCAACGACATTCACTAAGGTCTCACAGGTAACTTCTCGTCATTGCAAAAGCATATGCGATGTAGATACATATACATAACATCACATACATGATAGATTCAATTACATATGACTTTGAAATCTTATTATGTGTATCTCTCTTCTATATAACCAATCCATTGAGCTCTAGAGAGACATATTCCATGATACATGGGTAAGTTTTTCTCTTAGACTCTTGTATACTCAATGTTTTCAATACTTGGTCAATGTATGTACATTGTCTTAGACTAAGAATCCTTCGAGATCTATATCTATAGGTTTTGATTACTAGAATATTGGATTTTTATCATAAGTCAATCATGGAGTAGGTGTTTCCCCACCATCCGTTTACCATCTATAGAGTAGGGATGTGATTTCCCATCAATAGTATGTCATTTACATGAAATGTTAGAAATAAAATTATGCTCCTACTAACCTTCTTGTAAACACAAGTCTCATCCTAATTTTGGATAAAGACAAACTATTTGACTGTCTCATCAAAATGAAAATTTTGACTTTGAGTTCTAGATTATTGACCTTTCTAGCTTCATTTGAAGTGATAAATCCTTGGGGTTACATCAATTACACATCGTAAAGAAGACTCCCATTATGGAATGCACTTTCAACATCCGATTTCCAAATTTCATAGTCATGATACTCTATAATGGAAAGCATGATCTTGGTGGATCAAACGATGACAACATATGATATAATTTCATCATTGTCAACACATTTAACGTTCTTGAAACCTTTCCCAACCAATAACTCTTAGTAGATTTGTACATTACCATCTATGTTGGTCTTGATTTTTGAAGACCCACTTACACCCTATGGGTTTTACCCCTTCACGTAGATCTTCCAAGTCCCATACCTTATTGATATTCATGAGTCATTCTCACATCTTATGGATTGAAGCCATTTATTAGAATATGATCCTTCAATAGCCTCATTGTAGGTTGTTTACTACCATTTATGATCAACATGTCATCATGAAGAGTCATTAGAATCATAAATATCAGTGGTTCAATATGTTCCCTGCTAGACCTTTGAGATTCTTGTATTATAGGAGGAACCTTGAGGTTCCATAATAGTCTGTGATTCCTATAGTTCGTTATTGACCTATATGGGTTCTTGCATAATAGAGGAGAACATAAATGAATATGTTTAAGTCTTGAGAAGTCATGTGACCTTTCCCTTACTAGTATAAGGTACTTTTTGTAATGTTTCTAATAAATAAGATTCCCATGTCTTATTTTTCATTAATTTATGAGTCTATATATACATCTTTATAGAGTCTAGATATGTACTTCTCGTTTATGTGGAATAGATGACAATGCCACAAAATAGATTGATTTTAACCTTCTTAGTATTTATAATCTAGAGATTTGTCTTAGGATTTAATAAATAAATACCATAAGACATAGAGATACTACCATAAAATATCTCATCTTTATGAATATCAGGTCAAACATTCTTGACCTAAAATTGAAAACCATTCTTTTTCAAATATGGATACAAATTATCTTCTTGTTTATGGTAGGACCATGATAGAGATTATATAACTTGATTACAATCCCACAGGACTAGATAAATATGTAGGTACCTAGAATAGTAGTGACAACTCTTACACTATTTGCAATGAATAGTTTCACATCTACCTTCTTCCATGGCCTACTTGTTGGTATGTATGCCCATAGAGACAATCATATCATGATTGTAATGGGGCACCATGTACTTTATTTGATAATGATAAAGGTAATTTCGTCTATTATGTTTATCTCAATCATGATATGATGACACAAACATAGTAGATGTAACGAACTCACTTTTCAACAACCCCTACTTAAGAATAGCCAAAAAGATGAGAGACATTACCTAAATTTTTTCCAATTATCCATATTTTAAACAAATAATAAATAATGTAAATAATTTCATTCATTTTAAATATTGTCTACAAGATGCTTTAACATGAAATTTTACCATCAGAATTGTACATGGAGAAGAAGTGTCTCATTAATCCTCCTTACATAGATTAATACATTTATGTCATTTCATCTGATTATCATATCTCTGAACATCTTTATAAGTAGCATGTACCAAAAACGTCGTGAAACGAAACACGATCAGTATAACAAGTTATATTGGTATGTGGCAAAAACCAAATATTCTCATTTAGGTGCAACAATCAGAATCAAAACTAATATTTTCATCATAAATACTCAACTCTTATCTATCCAACCCCTATGGAGCCCCTATAGGGTTTTGTCCCTGTTGTGGACATAAACCACCTTCTCCCCCTAGGTGCTTGGTGCAATATCAGTCTTCCCCACACATGGGTTAATCTTTGATGATCTTCTACCCCAGGGGATTCGTCATCATTTTCCTTATATTTCCATACATCCAGAGGTGGCATAGGGTTCGAGATAGTCATGCATGTATAATGTGATATCCGTAGTGACTTTATGAGTCACAGGAGATAAATAAACATCCAACTGTTTAATTTGTAATCAATCTGACAATTCTCAAAAAACACTGACAAACTAATGCAGGTAGTCATAGGTGTACCCACATACCTTGATGGTGAGACATGCAAATTGTCATGCATATTACACTTCAATTGTGTTCAAGAAATCCAATCAACAAAGATGAATTCACGAAATCATATTATATATGCATGCATGTAAATCCTAAAGTTTCACCACGTTATTAATCACATTACACCTTACTCGAGTCATGATCTAGAGTTTTGGATTTCCTTGGTATTGAATTATCATTACGATTATGTCTGATACTCCAATTCCCATGTTCATTAATGTAATGACTTTTGAACCCTAATTCATATTTGGTATATATCATCAAATGTACCATATCCCCTTTATTATGAAAAATTAGATCAGATTAACTTCATTAATCAACATAACAAGATATGACCTTTGTTTCATAACCCTATTTATCAAATTTATTATCGTGGTCATCATGGAAATCATATAATTCAAAAATATCTAGATAATTGAATAAAAGAAGGGTTTTTAACATGTTAATATTCAACACTAGGGTTTTCAATCACTAATCACCACTTAAACCTATCTTTATTCTACTTTTGTAATTAGAAGCATAACTAGAATCTAAAAGTATTTTATTTAGATTCCTCTCTTTTTTCGATCATTTTGATATATAATACCACTACCATCATATATACTATTTAATTATTATGATTAAAATCAATTTTATCATTATACCTCATACATACAGCCATGTGGCACCTCCTCATTAAGCGACTGCTCCCGCTCATCGCTACACTAACCAAGCGGTCAGCAGGACATGCCAGGGTCTAGAACTAGAATGGTTGGTCCAATTCCGATTCAATTATCTATTTTCTTTTTTCTTAGTTTCATCTACGTTTCTTCTTCACGTACGCAGGCCATGCCGCCGGGGTGCTTGTGTTAGGGCTGAGCGACCACCTTTGAGCAAGGTTACTCTTGGATCCTATCTGGACTAGAACCACCATGAAACCACCTAGATCCAAGCTCCTGACCGTCTTTTTCCCTCACCATAGGTGTATGTTGCCTGCGTTCGCCGGTCACCCATCTGTAAGACCTAGTGCCATCACCAGATTAGGAGAAGCACATGTGAGACTCTACGTCCTCCCTCTTTGGTCCTGCTACCTTTGCCGGAACTGGTCGAACCCTAGGTTCGGCCAATGGCGGTCGGACATGGTGAGGAACCAAGGTTCTTTTCTACTTATACGTGGTTGTGAAGCTGAGCATGTGATGGTGTGAGGTTGAGTAGCAAGCCACGAGGAAGGTACTTGTCACTGCAGTGAAGGTGGAGGAGTATCTTGGATTTCCCAAGGACCTTTTGCATTCACCTAGGGACCTTTGAGGAGTCTAAGCTCTGTGAAAACCTACATCTTTCATTCACTATTTTCATATTTTAACGATGTTGTTCGGAGGGTACAAAAGAGCTTGGATGTAGGGGACCTCCTACAAGGATCCCCCATCATCTTCTGAGACCATGATGACTCCTGCAATCCCTTTATATAGTCTAACTAGATGTTTAGGATTATGGGGTGAACGATGGAGAGGGAGAGAGATATATGGAGGCAAGTCTAGGTCTGCCTCCTCTTTTGGTCGTGAAGTAAGGGGATAGACTCTCGAAAAGTCTGAGTTTTTATCCTTAACTACTTCTCAATCTTTTTCATGTACATGATTTTATAACTTAATCCAAGGCTTTCCTTTTTCTAATTCCTCTCTCTTTCTTATGGATACAGACAAGAGCTATCTAATGAGTATCCTTGGATGTTAAGGAAAAACGTTAAGTACATTCCTTTCTCTTCCTCTAAGATAGAAAGTGCACACCTTTTATTCCATAATCCAAAGATCATGAAAAGAACTACCATATTCTTGTTAGGACATTGATTTGGCAACTAAAATCCATAAAGGGAAGATCATCTCTATATGGTACACATTGAATTATTTGGTCCTTAAACCATTAGGAAATACTTTATGATTTGAAATCTAGATTGTTCTTTCTCTCTCTCTCTCTCTCTAATATATTCTTTAAACCAATTATCCTCATTCCATGGAAATTCATTAAAACATTTCCTAAATCATATTCATTAATGGGAATTTATTGGTATGTCTTTTATATACCAAACTTGCTCCTCTAGTCATCTCATTAAAACAATACTATATTCCATGAAATATCTTTTTTCCTAGAATTCTCATCCTTTCCTTGTTAGTTCCAAGTTTATCAAAAGTTAGATCAAATTGATGTCCCAAAACATGTGTTGCCAAACTGGCTAGGTAATTACTCTTTTAATTATCTAAAACACCACGTATTTTCTTTTCTTTTTGCAATTTACATATTATTTGATATTTCAATCATCTAGTGATCCATTGAATCTCTATTCTTTTTTAATTGCATGAAAACTCTCTTTTCTAGTGTGTTCCACATAGTTCCATATTTAAAACACCCATTGTGAATTACCCTTTAGTAATTTTTTTATTATTATATTTTCCTTTCCTTCTTTGTCCATAATCTATTAATGATTTACTAAAAACACTGAACTACACAAAATCCATCCCATATGGAGTATTTACACTTTCTAACAACAATTTCCAAACAAGACACATAGAGAACCATCTTTCTAATGTGTCCTTCATATGACATTTTTTGTAAATGATTATATTAAAACATGGGGAAAACCAGGTTATAATATTAGATGTCTAGAGAATTATGTTACTCTATGACATATGTCTTCAGGTAGAGGACTTGAACAATGAGATCATATATATGATAAGAGTACATGCATTCTTGTTATGTCCATAGTCGGATATTACTGTGGAAGTAAAATAGACAACAATAATACATAAGACCAGAGTGTGTCTTGAATGATGATAGAGTCTCATTAGTCATGATATATAGTATTAAGGCAAACACATATGTACTTGTTAGATAATAGTGTATTGGATAAACCCTCCATGAGAGTGATACATGGCTATCATAGGATGGTAGTCAGAATCACAAGTAATGAGCGATATATTCTGACATCACATGTTGTTCCATGTATTTTGACATCATCCAACGTGACCTTGAATAAGGGTTGCTTTGAAGGTGATGCTCGAGTGCATTGTGACACATGGGAACTGAGTGTGAGTGATGTAGATGGAATTTATCTCTCCTACAAGAGATTGATATCCATGCCACTTCATAAGGGAGACTGAGAAATGTATGACCATACTCATGTGACTCAATATGTGATATGTGAGCTCACATGCATCTCATACTATGTTGTCTTGTTCAAGAAACATGAATTGAACGTCGAGAGGATAACAATTGCAAGCCTCAAGTTCATTTCAGATATCATAGACAAAGGAACTATACGATCATGATAACATTGATCACAGATCGTAGGTTGAAGTTGTTCTCCAACTTTTCAATTACTTAGGTAACAATGATGTGTTTCTAGATACCCCTTATTGTTTGTGATGTCATAAATTGGTTATGGACATCCACTGCCAACATAACTTGGGACATATAGGGTCACACACATAGGATGCACCCGGAATATGAGTTTATTCATAACTGATGTTTAACTTGATTACTAAACTATTTAGGCATTCAATTTAAACAAAAATGACTAAAAATGGCAGATTGGACTCTAAACTAACCGGTTCAAGTGTTGAACCAATCGATTCAAGTGCCAAGTCAATTTAAACTACATTGGCTGAACATTTCCTAAATTGGGACAAGAACTGGATAATTCAGTTGGTGAACTGACCGATTCAAGGTCTGAAACAATCAGTTCAACTTGTCAATCGAATGGTTCAATGATCAATACAATTGGATCAAGGATGAGTGGCAATGTCATATTGTGCATTAATCAAACATTGAAAGATAACATAATTGTGAATAGGAAAGCAAGTGAACCAGGTGGTTCAAGTGTTGAACTGATCGTTTCACATATGAACCGACCAGTTCAACATTGAACTAACTGGTTCAACGCTCACAACTTCCAGAAAATTCATGAAATTCTATCTCTTTGACTCCTAGATGAAATGGAAACCCTAACCCTAGCCATCCTATATAAAGGGGGCAGTCAAGGATTTCAAAGAAAACAACAACAAGCTCTGACAATTTTTATCCTTACATAGTTGTGGTAACGTGAGAGCCCGATCCATTCCTACCCATAAAATGGAGGACAACAAGGAAGATACAACACGGGGGAGCAAATTAGCCCTAACAAGTTGATGTTCAAAGGGACAACTCCCTCTCATTATCTCTGGTAGCATAACGTGGAGTTTTGGCGGTCTGTGTCGACTATGTAGAGATGAGGAGGCCTTTTCCACCTCCTAGGAGGATGTTGTCAACTGTCGTATGTGGTGATCAACCAGGAGGCCACCGCTAATAGTCGTCTAGGTATGACTTGAAGAAAGAAGCACATTGCAGCAAGGATAGTTGTTGGACTTGCTCCAGGACCAGGTATATCTCTTGCCACCTTCTTTCCTAGATACATCATTATTGAGGTGATCTATGTGTTCGAGAATCATCCATTAAATTTTTGTTTCTACTGCCTTCTTTGCTTTCTCGATTCCTCAATAGTGGTATCAGTGTTACGCTAATTTATTGTGTATCTAGATTTAAATCGATATGATCAAACTTATTTTATTACATACGATGTGAATATTAAAAATAATTAATGGGAATATCTAATTAAATACAGCATAGGATCCCACAAATATAAATATAAATATAAATATGATATATATGCAATCTATATGAGTCATCCTAAAAGTGTTTAGATGGTGGATGTATGGATGGTTATGGCCAAAACCCCTATGGATTGTGTGCATTATTGTTTGGTTTATTTCCTGTTGTTATTTAGTTTGTATATTGAGCTTCTCCCCTCCTCTCCAAATGTAAATTAATGCTCCCCTTCCTATATTCCCCTCGAATGTAACTCAAGGTTTTCCCTTTTACACTATAATATAGAATAGTTTTAATTTGTATTTCATCATTAGAAGATGTTCTACACTTTATGAGTTGATTGGAAGAGAGTCCAGTCGATTGACTGGAGGGCCAAGGAGGCCAGATGACAGGAGTTTCCAACTGATCAACCTGAAGGCTAAATGATTGATTGAAGGGTTTAGACAACTGACATGTCATCGAAAGTTTCCAATATAGATTGCAAACATATGATGTGGACCATAGGTGGTAGAAATTCTCTATGGCACCAAAGAATTGTATTAGTATTACCATAGCCATCACTCATATATTTGTGGTGATTGGTTATGTTTATCTATTTATATAAATATAAAATCCCTCAATCAAATGTCAAGTCTTAGATGCTTTCCATAAGAAACACACATGAAAAGCTTGATCGACTAAGCAAGGGCATGATAAGCATGGTGCATTGTCCATCTTGTGGAAGTGTGATGGTAGTTATATGGGCCTGCCAAGCGGGATGCATTACTATCGTGTTGGTTTTTGGGTCATACTTAACTAGGGGGACTTAATAAGATTAAGTGTCTATAAGCATGTAGATGACTATGCCAAGGAGTTTTGCATACTATCTATCTAATAATTGCATGAGATGCAATTGGTAAAGTTTCCTATCTTAATAATTGGTTATGGATGATGGCACTGGCCGGGTAATAACTCAGTCATTTTGGGCCTTGTCGAGAAGGTTGTACGCTGCAATCTTCCAAATTTATATGTAAGGGCTATTAATTCGAACAAAATAGTGGGAGAAAAATTTAATTTAAAGCCTTATTAATATATTCAATCTTATCAATTTAAAATTGATTTGACAAAATTTGCAAAATATATTTTGTGGAATCTAATGGACAACACAAACATATTTTCTTTTACGGTCGGTCCTTGAGAAGGACAAGTTGAATGTGAACAACTTCTATGACTGATTCACAACATTGAGAATCGTTCTCACTCAAGAACGCGAGCTCTATGTCCTAGAGACATCAAAAATAGATGAACTCACTCCCAACATGGCTAAGGTTAACATGGATGCTTATTGGAAGCACTCTAAAGATGCCATGGATGTCAAGTATTTGATGTTGTGCTCAATGAACTATGAATTGTAGAGAGAGAATGAGATCATGGATGTTGTTGAGATGGTTACACATCTTTAGAACATGTATCAAGATCAGGAAAGATAAGAGAGGTATGATGTCTCTAAGGCATTGTTCAAGTGGAACATGGCATAAGGAGATCCTGTAGGTCCCCATGTACTCAAGTTGATTGGGTATGTGGAGAACCTTTCTAGACTGGGATTTCCCCTGGGTCAAGTTTTGGCCATTGATATGATTCTGCAGCCACTTCCAGAATCATATAGCTAGTTTGTTATGAACTACAAGATGAATGACTTCAACAAATTGTCAAAATTACTTGGCATGTTGAGAACAGCTGAAGCGCAGATCAAGAAGGACAAACTCAAATATGTGATGATGATCAACAGAGGGAACTCTAAGGAAAAACAAAAAGATAATAAGAGTTCTAAGGCTAGCCAGAAACCAAAGTCTTTTGCATTGAAAGCTAAGGGAGGAGTGAATAAGGAAGGAAAGTGCCACCACTATCACCAACTTGGACACTAAAAAAGGAATTGCCATCTCTCGACTTTAGAACCTGAGAAGAAGTAAGCTAGAACTATGCATCTCAAGAGTTATTGCCACCATAGTTGGAATATATTATTCAACTGAATGGGCATGCAATAGAAATAATGAATTGCTATTATGTACATGCCATTACTGAAAACATCAAGTATCTTGTATGAACAAGAATATTTTGATTATATTTAGTTTTTTTTTCAAAGATAAAATCTTTTATGGTAGTGGACCCAATGTCTCATAGTTTATATTTGATAGTTCTAGAGATAGTTATATGGATATTGAATGACTCGATGACTCAAACAACTAAAACATATAGCATTGTCATCTAAAGAACAAAAATGAGAAAAGCATAATGATGTTTTTCTAGACTCATTTGGTTATTGAACCAATAGAGACTGCAAGTCTTATTTATTGGTCAATATGACAAAATCACATTTCACTAGAAGTAGTGGGAGAGCGAGTATTCTATTTGGACTCATACATACTGATGTATATAGACTCTTTTAGAATAAATGCTAGAGGTGGTTAATAGTACCTCATTATATTTGGTGATGATTTCAGTAGATATGGTAGATTTTATTTAATGTAATACAAGTCTAAATATCATACACGTCTAAATATCTTGAAGTGTTCAAGGAGATCATGAATGAAGTACATAATCCACTTGGTGTAAGTATTAAAACATTTTGATATGATCGATGTGGAAATATTTTAACCAAGAGTTTGATGACCTTCTAGGAGACCATGATAGTGTATCATGATGTACTCCACCTGAAGCATAATGATATTGTATCATGATAGTGTATCAAAAAGAAGGAATCACACCCTGTCAGTCATGGTGTGTTATCAATAAATCTAGCTAATCTGACAAATTATTTTTGGCACATGCTTTACACTAAAACAATATACCATCTAAAATGGTTCGAAAGACACCATATAATATATGGCATGGGAAGTGTCTTGAAAATGTATTTTATAAATATTAGGAATGCAAGATTATATAAGAAATAGTTTCTTGAAAAGCTTTGTCTAAAAACCACATAAATGGTATTTTGTTGAATACTTTTATAATCTAATCCAACAAAAAAGTGTTTGTTGCCATGATAACTATATTCTTAAAGGGAATCTAATTTCAAAGGAGTTGGTTGGAGAAAAATGGAACTCAAAAAATTCAAGACCAACAAGAAAAAATTGAACCTAAAGAGGTACAGTGGGAGCAATGAGAATCACAAATTGTTTTGGAATCTCAAGTTCCTTATGTAACACAAAGACTCATAGATCTAGTAGAACATGCCTTGAATTTGAAAAATTAGGATATTTTATAACTCAAGAAGGTGGTGTGTTGGTCATAGATGACGAGGCAACAACCTACCTAGAAGCTATTGAGGGACCAGAGTATGAGAAATGAGGCCATGAGATACCAGATGGAGTCAACGTAAACAAACAAGGTATGACCTTGGTGGATCCACTCAAAGGGGTAAGATCCATAAGGTAAAATTGGGTCTTCAAGAAGAAGACCAACATGGATAGTAGTGTAGAAACCTATAAGGGCATTTTGGTTGTAAAGGGTTTCAAACAAGTTCAATATGTTGAACATGATGAAATCCTTTTTTCCAGTTATCAAGGTTAAATCCATTAGGATCACACTTACCATTGTAGCTTAATATGATTATGAGATTTGGTAAAATGGATATTAAAAATGTATTCAATAATGGCAATAATGTAGATGATATGTACGTGACACAACATGAAGGTTTTAGAAATTCAATTATTGCAAACGAAGTATATAAGATACACAAGTCAATCTATGGACTGACGCAAGCATCTCAGAGCTGGAATCTTTGATTTGACATGATAGTCAAAGAGTTTGACTTTAGTCAAAATGAAGATGAAATCAATTATTACAAGAGTTTAGTGGGAGCATATTTATATTCCACATAATGATGGGGAATAACATCCTTATACAACAAATATTAAAACCTATCTGGGAAGTACCTTCTCTATGAATGGTTTAGGCAAAGAATCCTATAAGATAGGAACTGATATCTATAAAGATAGATCTAGAAAGCTTATTGACTTAAGTGAGAACACATATATTAGAAAAAATTTGAATGGGCTCAGCATGCATGCCTCAATGTGAGAAGATTTTTTAAATTAGTATCTCTATAGCCTAGTGTCTCAGTTCTTGTGAAGAATGGGAAACACATAATTAATATACCAATTGCATTCACAATATTATGTACACATCTCTTTATCTCATATGTATTGGACATGACGGGTGGATATCCATTAGATCCCAGTAAAAGTCATTGGACTTCCGTAAAGAACATCTTGAAGTACTTGAGAAGCACTAAAAGGATCAGTTCCTTAGCTATTGTAATAAGGAAGAGTTGGATATAAAGGTTTACAATGATGTAGGTTTCCAAAATGACATGATCACAATCTAAATTTATGTTTGACCTTAAAACAAGAACTACAACTTGGAAAAGTTATGAGGAAGAGATAGTTGTTTAATTCTACAATAGAAGTCGAGTATTTTGGTGTTATAAACACATTAGAGGATATTATATGGATCAAGAAGTTCAT
The DNA here is from genome assembly GCA_963693085.1 of Alisma plantago-aquatica. Taxonomy (NCBI): domain Eukaryota; kingdom Viridiplantae; phylum Streptophyta; class Magnoliopsida; order Alismatales; family Alismataceae; genus Alisma; species Alisma plantago-aquatica. The sequence goes on along the minus strand of OY856414.1, from coordinate 886,921,803 downwards.
GTAGTTGAAGGTTTCAACCATTGATGGCACACTATAAATACTATAACAACAATGGAGCTATTGGACAAGCAAGGAATATCAGTAGCATACTATGGAAATTCCATCTCATGCGATAAGTCATACAGTGAGGAGATGTGAAAACTTGCAAAATACCGACTAGAAGCAAACATGTTAGAGAACACTGCATCAGACAAACCCGCCATGATATTGATACATGGAGACCATAGAATGGTAGTCAGAATTAACTCTCATAGTGATAGTGGTGATTGTGGTTCTTAGACCTGAAGTCATTATACTCATAACATGTCATTCAATGTATTTTGAAATCATCCAACGTGACCTTGAATAAGGGTTGTTATAAAGGTGATGCTCGAGTGTGTTGTCACACATTGGGATTGAGTGTGAGTGATGTAGATGTGATTTGTCCCCACTACAAGAGATTGACATCTAGGCCACTTGATAAGCAAGATTGAGAAATGTACGTCCATACTCATGTGACTCAATATGTGATATATGAGCTCACATGCATCTCATATAGTCTTCTCTAGTTCAAGGAACATGGATTGAACATTGAGAGGATGACAATTCCATGCCTTGAGTTCAATATGTACATTAGAGACAAATGAACTATACTATCACAATAACACTGATCACAAATTGTAAGTTGATTTCCAACTTTATAATTACTTGGGTAGCAATGATGTGTTTCTATATACCACTCTTGCTTGTGATGTCATAAATTGGTTATGGACATTCACTACCGATGTAACATGGGACCTATAGTGTCACATGCATATGATGCACCTAGAATAGGAGAGTGATGTTTAACTTGATTACTAAAGTGTTTAGGTATTCAATTTAAACAAAACTTGATGAAAGTTAGCTTCTAGGACTGTGAACTGATAGGTTCAAGTGTTGAAATGATTGATTCATGTGTCAGGTCAATTTAAACTAAATTGGTTGAGCACTGTCAGAATTGAGACATGAACCATTAATTGATTTAATTGGCAAATTGACTAGTTCGATATCTGTAATGACCGATTCAACTTGTGAACTTCCCGGTTCAATGATCAATATGATTGAATCAAGGATTGATGTTGATGTCATATTGTGCATTAATCTAATATTGCAAATAGGAAACAAGTGATCCGGCCAGTTCAAGTGTTGAACTGATCATTTCACATGTGAACCAAGCGATTCAACATTCAACTAACTAGTTTAAGTGTTGAACTGATCGTTTCACATGTGAGCCAGTCAATTCAACATTGAACCAACTAGTTCGATGCTCATAACTTCTACAAAATTTATGAAAGTTTGTCTCTTCAGTTCCCAAACGAACTGGAAATCCTAACCTTGGCCATCCTATATAAAGGGGGGAAGTCAAGTCTTTCAGAGAAAACATCAACAAGCTCTGATAATTGTTGTCATGTCATAGTTGTTGTAATGTGAGAGCCCGAGCAAGTCCAACACATAAAAAGGAGGGGCAACAAGGAAGAGACAACACTAGAGAGTGAATCAACTTTAGCAGGTTGATGTCTGAAGGGACAACTCCTTCCCGTTGGCTCTAGTAGAGAAATGTGGAGTTCTTGGTGGTCCACATGGACTATGTAGAGGCAAGGAGGTCTTTTCCACCTACTAGGAGGTTGTTATCAACCTCCAACCATGGTGATCGACCAAGAAAATTTCTCTGATAGCCTTCCAGGTATGATTTGAAGAAAGAAGCATGATGTAGCAAGGATAGTCATCCAGGAGTAGGTAGATCTCTTGCCACCTCTGTTCCTAGATACATTAATGTTGACACGAAGTGCTAGTTTGAAAATTGGGCAATAAATTTTTGTATCCACTACCTTCTCTATTGCCCTGATTCCTCAACACTACTTCTTTTTAGATCTTGCATTTTGTAACATACTTGAATCCACATACAATATAAAATACTCATGATGAAGAAGTAGGTAAATATTGTTGACTTGAGAGTTATACATTGCCCATATTTTGATAATGACTTAACCATTCCATTCCTATGTATCTAATATGTTTGTTCAAGATTGATTTTAGGCTTTTGGTACATGAAAAGGATCAAATTGCACAAGCCCTAGCTTGTCCAAGTTCAAGTCAAAAGCAATACAAGTGCGTGTTTTGGGAAATCACTCCAAATGATCTTACATTAATTTTGCAATCACTTGTATTGATGATATGACTTGTAACTAAGATGAGAAAAAATCAGGGACACTTAATTCCAACGTTTGGTCACTCAAAAGTCAAATTAGAAAATTTGTCACAAGGTATATATCGATTGAGTTGGAAACTCGACCAATCTAGTGATGATTTTCTAAAATGACCAATCGCTCAAGTTGCACACTCACAGAACTCGACCGATCGATCAACTAAGTAAAACTAATTTTGACTCATCAGTCGAGTTTCCTAGAACAAACTCGATCGATAGTTTAAAAATTGACATTGTCACTTAGTGGATTGATTGAGTTACCTTTACTGAAACTCAACCAAATCTACTATACGGAAAACACACACTAGTACAGAAATGGTCTGTAGCGTCGGTTTTTTAAAGCCTACAACGTCACTTTTTAACCGACGCCTAGGTGGGCATCGCTACAGAATTTGGTCTATAGCGTCAGATTATTTAACCAAATAAAACCGACCTTACAGATTAAAACACCGACGCAAGAGGTTGTAAAAATTCTGACCTAGGTGAGAAAAAAGGAGCCTGTAAGGTCGGTTATTTCATAAAAACCGACCCTGTAAACCTTCTCGGTCGAGAAAATTATCGACCGAGAACGTTTACAGGGTCGGTTTTTATGAAATAACCGACCCTAAAGATTGAATACCATTTCAGTGGTAACTCTCGGTCAAGAAAATTGTCGACCGAAAATATTTCGGTCTCGACCGAAAACTCTCTATAAGGTCGGTTTTATGAGAAAACCGACCCTAAAAATTGAATAAAACATTTCAGTGTAAGACTCAGTCGACAAACTTCTCGACCGATAGTATTTCGGTCGAGAAGTTTGTCGATCGAGTCTTACACTGAAATGTTTTATTCAATCTTTAGGGTCATTTTTTTCAAAAAATTGACCTTATAGAGGACATGTAGACTCGGTTTTTTACAAAAACCGACGTTAGAAGTTATATTTCGGTCGACAATTTTTCGACCGAAGAGTGTACAATGAATTCAATCTATAGGGTCGGTTATTTAAAAAAACCGACGCTAGAAGTTATGATTTTTTTTTTAATTTCTGCAGAAATTGATATAGAACAGAAGAACAAGAAGATTCATATATTCTGGGAGAGGGGAGCATTGATGTTCAACCGTCACCATTCAAAACCACACATTCATAACAAAAATGATAATAAAATATCATAATTTACAAAATGATAGAGTGCAAGTCTGAGATGACATATTACAAAAGTAAAAATATGAAAGAGTACGTACTCAAACCACATACATAAATGGAGCCGACATATTTAAACCAATGCTATTTCGACTTCACTTATAAAACACTCTGATCACTCTTCTCAGAATTCATTCAAGTCCACATGTGTGTAAGGCTGAGTTGTAAAGATCTGTAACAGAAAATGCACATGCTAATATTTTATAAAAATGACAATCACTTGTAAATTTATGATGTTATTCTTTATTACCTGACTTATAGTCTGAATGTCATGTGATGCTTGTTTGACAATAGCTTGCATGTATTTCATTACATAGTAGCCACAAGCCCAGTCATTATTTTGCATAGGACACTACAAATAACGAATTATACTTAATGTTAGTAAACTACTATAAACAACAGTTGAGATAAGACTATAAGAGTTGACATATTAGAATTGAAAAATTAATACATATAAGACTAAGCAGTTGTCAAAGTAGCTACCTTGACATTTTTCAAAGTCAATGTCTTTAATTTTGTGGGTATTTGTCCTCCAGCTTCACGAAAATCCTTTATACCCCTATCAATTAAACAATAGTTGGTAAAATAGAAATTCTAAATAAAATATCATGTTGAAGCAATTGATTAAATTTATGCTTACTCCATAGCTGACAATTTTAGTTTGTGACTCCTTGTTGTTTTACCCATTGGGTCAAGATAATAAAGAGTCATCAATTTTGGGACAATCACCAGTAATTCCCAATGTCTAGCTCTGAGTAAGAATAAAACGAACATTAAAATAAATAGTTTCATTCATTATTAAAATTATATTGAATAATAATACTTACTGGACGTTAAAAGGAATTAGGATAATTTCCTTCCCCTCACTAGAAAAATATTTGAATGCATCAGAGAAGTAGTCATTCACTTCCTCAATATTATTTGTCTCCACCTGACTAGTGACCGAAGGAACTAAGAATGCAATATTCTTTATATCAAAGTTGGTGACCTCAATATATAAATGGTTGTTAAACATTTGTAATTATTTTCATATGTAGAAATAATCTAAAAATTTGTATTTGAATTTTCTATATATTGATAGATCCTTACCTTATCCATACTTCTATTATCGAAGTGTTCAGCCAATTATACCGGAACAACTCTATAATATCGTCAAGAAAAATAAAATTCTCAAAGTCCCTCCCAACTGCATCTTCTGTTAACTTGACCATCATATTTGATCTCGATCTTTGGTTAGCTAAGTATCGACACAAACATTTATATTTGCTTCCCAATTCGTCGAATGTAGTTTCGGGAATGAAAGATGGCTTGGGCATAGGAGGACGACTAGCAGAAGTTTTACTTTTTGGTTTACAAACCTGTTAATTAAATTACATACTTATATTACATGAGTTCATATATGCAGTCAAATATGAAAAATATGGTAGAAATAAGGTATACCTTGTCATTGATAACCAAGTGTCTAGGCCAACCCACCATAGCACCCTCATCTTCTTCAACTGTACTATATTCAGGATTAGGTATGGGTAGTGGTTTGTCCCCCATTCCGTCATACACAAGATGGATGGACACACGACAGATGTCATCAGTAATTTGTTGGCAATGCAATGTACCACCAAGGTTGTACACTTTGCCCGCTGCCACAACATTGTATTCTGGAACCTCCACTACAAGTTTACAGTTCATACCAACCTAGATTGAAATAATATAAGTTATATAAGAAACAGTAGAACAGATACATGTTACAACTATATATTATCATATATTTATCATACTAATAACACAACATATAGAACAAAAACTTACTGCAGATTGTTGTGTTGGTTCATCGGGAGTGCTCCCATGACCTTCTACAACTGTAGCATGGTCTTGTATCTCATCACTTGAGAGACGTGCAATATGAATAGGTTGAGAAGGTTGAGTAGGCTGATATGAAGACATTATTTCTTTCACTTTCTGCGCTACTAATGCTTCAACATCCTCTTGTGTAAGACCTCCTACACGACCTCTTTTAGATTGCGAAGGGCCAAAATAAGATTTGAATCCTATGCCAGCTCCTAATCCCCTAACACGGCCAGTATGCTCCTTCGTACCAAGACCAACTGCTAGTTCATCCATGTAGCCAGTTGGGATGAACTTTCCTTCCTTCCTTTGCTCGTGGAGATCAATCTATTCATAGTTAATAAAAATATTAAATCACAATATCAATTAGATATAAATAAATCTTAGTTTGTGGAAGTTACTCTTTACTTAGTTGGGATAAACCTACCATCTTTTGTTCCACCTCCTTAGTTGCAGGGTTGACAATTTCACCGGCTCGATTCTTTCTAGCATCAATCCTGTTGGCTAAATGGACATCTGTAATCCCTTTGTTTTGATAATGACAAACATTTCATTCTTGTTGATCTAACATGCTACTTGAGTGTTGCAGGAATAAGGTGAATGACAAAGCACTAGGGAATCTATATGCTTGAATGATTGTAAATGTCATGAAATGTAATCAATTGTAAACTTGTACAAATATATAATGTACAAGTACTTAGACTTCATGTAAATCAAGCGTTAGATCTTCCCTAGCTAAACACCACATTTAGATAGGTCATCTCCTTCAATAGTGTCACATATGCACACTCATACACACACTTAATGTCTTTATTTGAAACATTCAAACAGGGTCTATCTCGGTCGACAAAATCCTCGACCGAGACACTCTCGGTCGACAAACTTCTCGACCGAGAAAGACCCAAGTAGCCGTTAGACACAGCTGACAAGGTAGTTGGCAGTTGGAGATAAACGTTGCAAAACATTTGATCCAGAGAGCCTGTCGGTCGACAAAACTTCGACCGAGTAGGTGTCTCGGTCGACCATTTCTCGACCGAGATGGACTCTGACAGCAACTGCAGAATTAATTAACTAGCCGTTGTTAAAGCAACTAACTTATACCTAACGGCTAGTTAAGCACTTAGAAACCTCTAGAAAGTGTCTAGAATGTCCTTAAGCACTTGTAGGACATTCCTATAAATAGGACATGCCTTAGGACACCTAAATATACTTGAGCAATCTTTGAGCATACACTTACATTGAGCAACCTGTTTTTGAACAATTGAGCATATTGACAACTGGCTACTTCTTCTCTCAGCTCAAATCTCGTGTCCTATAGGCTAGCATCTCCTATCCACAGCAATCACAATTCCATACACATTGGCTAGGAGATCTACACGCTTGATCTAGGCAAATCAAGCCTTGTGCTTCAAAGGATAAGTTGTAATTCCTTTTTCCTTTCTTGTTCACTATTATTGTTTGTACTCTCCTTGCTACTCCTAGGTTGGAGGCTGCGGATTGGAGAGGTTGGAGATCTTCTTGGTGAAGAAGGAGACCTTGAGCTACTTCAAGAAGGCTGGTGCAACGGGAGGTTACTTCTAAAGAGGAAGGCTACTTCAAGGGGGAGCTTGGAGTTACTTCAAGAAGGTTACCTCGGGTTGGTGCATCTACTTCAAGTGAAGGTTGTTCAAGGGGTTTAAGAAAGTATTGTATTTTGTGTAATTATTTGTGAAGGTAATAAAATTGATACTTTCAAAATCCCGGTTGGGTAAGCAACCGGGTAGTGGACTGACAACCTTAGTATTTGCTAAGGTTGGAACCACTCTAAACCCTTTGTCTCCTTCTTGATTTCTCATTTGTGGTTGTTTGATTTAAATTATTGTTAAATTAATTTAAAACCCTATTCACCCCCCTATAGTGGTTTTTCAATTGGTATCAGAGCAGGCTTCAAGGAACCTTAACAAGGTCTTGAAGAATGGGTGACGGGGTGCTTAACAACCTTAACCTTGAAGGGACACTTGTTGCTAGACCTCCAGCGTTTGATGGAACAAACTACACATATTGGAAGAGAAGGATGTAGTTCTACTTCCAAGGCATAAATTGGGATTTATGGAGGATGGTGTCAACCCCATACGAGCTTCCTCAAACACAATATGCAGAGTGGGATGCAAATACGGTAAAGTTGGCTCAAATGAATGCCAAAGCTGTAAGCATTTTATATTGTTCAATTTCAGTAGGAGAATTTAATAGAATATCAAACTGTGACACAACCTATGACATTTGGCATAGATTGTCCATAACTTATGAAGGTACGGTTCAAGTCAAGAATTCTAAGATTAGTATGCTTAAACAAAAGTTTGAACACTTCCGTATGGATCCAAATGAATCTATTAGTGAAATGTTTGCAAAATTCTCTTCTATTATTAATGGTTTAAATGCCCTAGGAAAAACTGTTCTTGAAGAAGATCAGGTATCAAAAATCCTTCGATCACTTCCTCCTAAATACAAGCCTACGGTGACAGCCATTGAAGAAGCAAATGACCTCACTCGACTGAAAATGGAGCAACTCATTGGCAATCTAGAAGATCATGAAGCAACCCTAGAAGAGGAAGAAAGAAGAGAACGTGAACATCAACAAGGAAAGAAGAAGGATGTGGCTCTAAAAGCTTCAAAGATCATCACACCAGAAAGTGAGGAGTCAAGTGAAGAAGAAGGGGAAGAAGCCTTGATCGTCAATGGTAAGAAATATAAAATATTTAAGTCTAACAAAATCTCTAGTTCTTCTTCCCCTCCTAGGTGCTTTGAGTGTGGAAAGAAAGGACATCTCAAAAATGAATGTCCTAAAGCAAAGAAATGAAAGAAAAGCTCACACAAGAAGAAGGGAGAAAAAGCCTATAAAGCTGCATGGGATGAGTCAAGTGAAAGTGAAAGCGGAGAAGAAAAGGTGGAATGTCTAATGGCAAGAGAAGATGATGAAGACTCTCAAGAGGTAAGCCTTCTTGATCTTCCTAAAGAAGAGTTAATTACTAGTCTACAAGAAACTCATGATAAGTATGTTGATGTCAAGAAGAAACTAAAGAAGGTTATCAAAACAAATGATGAGCTATATGCTAAATTAAATGATCTCTCTTCTGAAAAGAACAACATTGATCTTGAGAATCTGTCTTTAAAAACATCTTTAAATGACTACACTAGAAAGCTACTCACTCTAGAAACAAATGTTGATCTTCTCTCTCAAGAAAAGACTGAATTATTAGCTAAACTAAATGATTTTCAGACTCAACCAATTCTGTGTAACCATCTAGACTATGACAATGTTTTAAAAGAAAGAGACTCCCTATTATCTGATTTAGATCAAGCAAGAAAAAATTTACACAAGAAGATGGATGACATTGGTAAGCTACAAAGAAACCTACATGATTTAAGAAGAAAAGATATCCTTGATAACGTTCTGAAAATCTCATCTAGTTTCAATGGAAGAAAAGGTTTGGGATATGCTCCAAAGAAAAATCAACCCAGAAGAATTACAACATCTAAGACTCAGATTATGTTTGTACCTAAGAATACAATTCCTAGAAAAAGAAATGAAGTTGATTCTATTACTTGTCATTTTTCTCTACGTCTTGGACATTATTCATTTTCATGTCCTTATAAGACCAAGGATTCCGACTTAGTTTGGGTCCCAAAACCCCAAACTTAGTAGAGTCAAATACAGTTGAGATATGATCAAATGCTTATTTTTGCAAATTATATTGTCTTATCTCAACTTAATAAAAGGTTTCATGCATTATGGTAATTTTCTGAAATATTGTACTGAAACAGAAACTTGGTCGGTCAAAGTATTGTCGACCGAACATAAAATTGGTCGAACTTTTGTCGACCGACCAGATGCCTGTAACAAATTAAATCTACAGCAACAAAACAACAACTTTCTTGATTGACGATTAGCCGACCGAGAGAGATGTCGGTCGAACAGTTGTCGACCGACTGAAGTTCTGAGTCAGATTTTTTATTCAGTCTGCAATTAAATGCTTCTAACCATACCGGACCATCACATGGGTACCAAAACCTACATTTTAATGCAGGATTGGGTGGTTGATAGTGGATGTTCCAAACATATGATCGGGAACAAGGATGCATTTCAAACTTTTGAAGAAAAGAAAAGTGGAACAGTCACCTTTGGAGACAATGGTAAAGGTAAAATCGTTGGAATAGGTAATATTGGTACAAACCTCGAAATAAAAAATGTTCTACTCGTTGATGGTTTGCACCATAATTTGATAAGTGTTAGTCAATTATGTGACAGTGGATATGATGTTCTATTTAACAAAAACTGCTGCAAATTATTAATAGAAAACACTACAAATGTTGTCTATGAAGGAAAAAGAGTTGGAAATCTTTATATTCTTAGACCTAACTCTATGAAATCTGTAGTAGGAAAATGCTTGCTTGCAAATGAAAATACTTTACAACTATGGCATAAAAAGCTAGGACATGCTAGTTCACATGTTATCAAAAAACTAGTAAAATATGATCTTGTTCGTGGTTTGCCTACTTTATCCTTTGATCAAGTTGAAAACCGTGAACCATGTACTTTGGGAAAGCAAACAAAAACCTCTTTTAAACCTAAACATGTACTTAGCACCAGTAAATCTTTAGAATTAATTCATATGGATCTATCTGGACCCATGAGGAGACAATCTATTGGTGGCAAAAGATATTGTTTTGTTATTGTTGATGATTATAGTAGATATACATGGGTACAATTTCTTGCAACCAAAGATGATACTATTCATGTTTTTATAAAATTTTGTTCCAAGATTGAAAATCTATTACAAAGCAAAATATGTACCATTAGAAGTGATCATGGTGGAGAATTTGAAAATCATGTCTTTGAAGAATTTTGCACATCTCATGGGTACACTCACAATTTTTCTGCTCCACGCACTCCACAACAAAATGGCATAGTTGAAAGGAAAAATCGATCATTATAAGAAATGGCTAGAACTATGATGCTCGAACATAACACACCCAAAACCTTTTGGGCTGAAGCTGTAAACACTGCATGCTATGTGTTAAATAGAGTAACTGTTCACTCCCATTTGAAGAAAACTCCATATGAAATAATACATTCTAAGAAACCTAGAGTTGACTATTTTCATACCTTTGGATCCACATGCTATATTTTAAATACCAAAGATGATAGAGATAAGTTTGAATCTAAATCACATAAAGCATTCTTCTTGGGATATTCTACCTCTAACAAAGCATTTAGAGTCTACACCACTATCTCTAGAAAAGTTGAGGAATCTATTCATGTCTCTTTTCATGAAGAGTCCAAATCAGAAAATTTTGAAATAATTGATCTCACTAATCAATTCAAAAACTTAAACATACCAAATGATAGTGAGAAAGATACTACAAACAATAACCAAGCTGACACACAACCTATACCTAGACTTATTAAGGATCATCCTCAAGAATTAATTATTGGAAATCCAAATGATAAAGTAAAAACTCGGTCTTCCTTTAAGGATGTTGCAAACATGGCTTTTGTTTCTATTATTGAACCTAAGAAGATATCTGAAGCTCTTAAAGATGGCTATTGGATAATAGCAATGCAAGAAGAATTAAACCAATTTACTAAAAATGATGTATGGGATTTAGTTCCTAAACCACAAGATAAAACCATCATTGGAACTAAATGGGTTTTTAGGAATAAGCTAAATGAGGCAGGAGAAGTAATAAGGAATAAAGCTCGGTTAGTAGCACAAGGATATAATCAACAAGAAGGAATAGATTTTGATGAAACGTATGCACCAGTAGCTAGACTTGAAGCTATTAGAATGTTACTAGCTATTGTTGCACATAAAAACATCAAACTTTACCAAATGGATGTAAAAAGTGCATTTCTAAACGGAATCATTCAAGAAGAAGTATATGTTGCCCAACCACCTGGTTTTGAAATACCAGAAAAAGGTGACTATGTTTATAAACTTAAGAAAGCACTTTATGGTTTAAAACAAGCACCTAGGAACTGGTATGAAAGGCTCAAGACATATCTTTTTTATAATGGTTTTTCTATTGGAATTTCAAGTTCTACTTTATTTTTCAAAACATATACATCTGATTTTCTAGTTGTTCAAATATATGTTGATGACATTATTTTTGGAGCTTTAAATGAATCGTTGTGCACACAATTCAGTGACATTATGCAAAAAGAATTTGAAATGAGCCCCATGGGTGAACTAACTTTCTTTCTTGGTTTCCAAATTAAACAAACCCCTGCCGGGATCTTTATAAGCCAAGAAAAGTATACTAAAGAACTCTTAAAACGTTTTGGGATGGATCAGTGCAAACATGCTACTACTCCTATGGCCACTTCTATTAAGATTGATAAGGATGAAAATGGGGAACCTATTGATGATTCCTTATATAGAGCCATGATTGGTAGTTTGCTTTACTTAACTGCTTCTAGACCGGACATCATGTTTTCCGTTGGTCTTTGTGCTCGATTTCAATCGCAACCTATGCACTCTCATTTTCAAGCAGTTAAACGAATTCTTTGATACTTAGCCGGCACTACATGTTTTGGTTTATGGTATTCGAAAGGACAATCCTTGGATTTTAAGGCTTATACTGATGCTGATTATGATGGTTGTCGACTTGATCGCAAGAGCACTAGTGGTGGTTGTTTCTTGTTAGGGAGAGCTTTAATATCTTGGTTTAGCAAGAAACAAAACACGGTTGCCCTCTCTACAACTGAAGCTGAATATATGGCAGCCGGATCTTGTTGTGCTCAAGTGCTTTATATGCAACAAGTGTTAAACGATTATGGTTTTACTCTTTCATCTACGCCTATCTTTTGTGACAACACAAGCGCTATAAACTTAGCACACAATCCCATTTTACACAGCCGAGCTAAACATATTGAAATCTGTCATCACTTTTTAAGGGATCATATTTCTAAGAATCATGTTTCCCTTCATCATGTTGATACGGAAGATCAATTGGTTGATATTTTTACAAAACCGCTTCCACTAGACCAATTCAACAAAATAAGGAAGCAACTGCTTATTACTCCTTTGGAAGATGTTTTCTTTGATATTTGTGCTTCTTAACAATGTCGTTTATTTGCATCATTTTGGCTTTTAATGGACATTTTTTTTGAAATTGACGGGACATCTAATTAAGGGGGAGTTTTTTTTCTTCTTTTTAAACGGATATCTTTTTGAAATGACAAAGGGGGGAGAAATAAATATAAATGCAAAACTCAATCAATGAGTTTCATAAAAAAACTCTTGGCTTTACATTGAAAGTTGCTATATTCCCTAAAGAATTGGATTTCATGTTCCATAATTCATGAGGAATAATAAGCACACATTTTATAAACAAGAGACGAAATTTGCAAAGGAAATCTTCAGGTATGAAACTCACATGTTTTATATTTTCTTATTTTATATTTAGGAAATGTTTGTCATCTTCAAAAAGGGGGAGATTGTTGGCTAAATGGACATCTGTAAATCCCTTTGTTTTGATAATGACAAACATTTCATTCTTGTTGATCTAACGTGCTACTTGAGTGTTGCAGGAATAAGGTGAATGACAAAGCACTAGGGAATCTATATGCTTGAATGATTGTAAATGTCATGAAATGTAATCAATTGTAAACTTGTACAAATATATAATGTACAAGTACTTAGACTTCATGTAAATCAAGCGTTAGATCTTCCCTAGCTAAACACCACATTTAGATAGGTCATCTCCTTCAATAGTGTCACATATGCACACTCATACACACACTTAATGTCTTTATTTGAAACATTGAAACAGGGTCTATCTCGGTCGACAAAATCCTCGACCGAGACACTCTCGGTCGACAAACTTCTCGACCGAGAAAGACCCAAGTAGCCGTTATACACAGCTGACAAGGTAGTTGGCAGTTGGAGATAAACGTTGCAAAACATTTGATCCAGAGAGCCTGTCGGTCGACAAAACTTCGACCGAGTAGGTGTCTTGGTCGACCATTTCTCGACCGAGATGGACTCTGACAGCAACTGCAGAATTAATTAACTAGCCGTTGTTAAAGCAACTAACTTATACCTAACGGCTAGTTAAGCACTTAGAAACCTCTAGAAAGTGTCTAGAACGTCCTTAAGCACTTGTAGGACATTCCTATAAATAGGACATGCCATAGGACACCTAAATACACTTGTTTTTTACACTGGAGCAATCTTTGAGCATACACTTACATTGAGCAACCTGTTTGTGAACAATTGAGCATATTGACAACTGGCTACTTCTTCTCTCAGCTCAAATCTCATGTCCTATATGCTAGCATCTCCTATCCACAGCAATCACAATTCCATACACATTGGCTAGGAGATCTACACGCTTGATCTAGGCAAATCAAGCCTTGTGCTTTAAAGGATAAGTTGTAATTCCTTTTTCCTTTCTTGTTCACTATTATTGTTTGTACTCTCCTTGCTACTCCTAGGTTGGAGGATGCGGATTGGAGAGGTTGGAGATCTTCTTGGTGAAGAAGGGGACCTTGAGCTACTTCAAGAAGGCTGGTGCAACGGGAGGTTACTTCTAAAGAGGAAGGCTACTTCAAGGGGGAGCTTGGAGTTACTTCAAGAAGGTTACCTCGGGTTGGTGCATCTACTTCAAGTGAAGTTTGTTCAAGGGGTGTAAGAAAGTATTGTATTTTGTGTAATTCCTTGTGAAGGTAATAAAATTGATACTTTCAAAATCCCGGTTGGGTAAGCAACCGGGTAGTGGACTGACAACCTTAGTATTTGCTAAGGTTGGAACCACTCTAAACCCTTTGTCTCCTTCTTGATTTCTCATTTGTGGTTGTTTGAGTTAAATTATTGTTAAATTAATTTAAAACCCTATTCACCCCCCCTCTAGTGGTTTTTCAAATCCATGTCATGTGTCGGGGTGGTCGCTCAACTTGAGTTCTACTAGATTCTTCTCCAGAAGATGATTGCTTTTCTTGTAGTTGGCGGCGGAAGGCATAACCACCGGGCCCCAAGCGATGGTCAAGCACATTTTTAGCCCGTCTTTCCTTTTGAGCCTGGTGAATAGCCCGATCATTTAAAACGAGGTATTGCAATTTAGACTTGGCAAACATGTATAAAAAGATTCACCTCCTTAATTGTATAAAATTAAATATTCATACAATACATCACAATCTTTATTACCTGAAACTCTTCCGATCTCCTAGCTGCAACAAATCTTTCCCACACCTCAGGATCAATAAAAATATATACATCTGTAGCTTTCCTCTTTTTTTTAGGATTATTTATAAATTCCCTTACAAGATATGTCTTAAAACCCCTCCATCGTACACCACAACGTTGTAGCACTCTTTTCTTGTGATCTTTTTCATTTAGATGAAATACACCCTATACATACAAAAGAAGCAATTAATAATGTTGTTTTGAAAAGGAATTAATTCCAAGCAAACTAAATTAGAATCAATAGATAAAAAACATATCACTTCCACTCATAGATATATCTTTCCATATGAGGTCTAAGTTAATATATAAATGCATTATTTTCATATTTATATATTAAGTTAAACATCATGTATCAACCCTAAAGTGTCAATCTAGGAGTACACATGTCTAATCTAGTATTAATTTCTAAAATTTATATAATGATTACATATGAAAAAAAGACATGCATGTTTTGATTACTTGTACAAATTAGCAAAGTAAGGACACTGCGAGATGGACCTGGAAGCAGCAATGGCGGCGGGCGGGAATGAAGGGGAACAAGGAGAAGGAAGCTTGAACTTACTTGGAAATGGCAGCGAGCTTCGTGGAGGAAGAGACGAACTTCACGGAGAGGCGGAGACCTTCGTGGAAGAGTGGAAGGCGGCGACGACGAGCTTCACGGCAACGAAAAGCTTCACGGCAAGGAAGAGAGCTTAATGGCAAAGAAGAGAGCTTCACGGCAATGACATGCTTCGTGGAGTAAGAGTGGAAGGCGGAGACGACGAGCTTCACAATCTTCTTCACGGCGCCGATGAGTTTCACGATCCTCTTGGCGGCATGGAGAGGCGGCAACGGTGGAAAAAGAGGTTTCGTGGCGCCACGGGAGAGAGATTAGAAAAGAGAAAAGGGTTTCGCGGGAGGAAGAAAGACTAAAATTTTGGCTTTTTGCACGGAGCGAAAAACTCTAGCGTCGGTTAACAACCAAAAACCGACTCTACATATAAACAGTGCCCGTGTCGGGTTGTTTAATAACAATCAATCGCACACTCGGTCGATGAATTTGTCGACCGAAATGATCTATAGGGTCGGTTATTATGTAAAACCAACGCTACAAGTGCTAATACGTAGAAATCTGGCTGGTTTCGGTCGACGATTTGTCGACCGAAAAGGAGCAAGATTTCTTTCGTACAAGCACCTCTAGGGTCGGTTTTTTCATATAACTGACCCTAGAGGTGCTTATACATGTGTGAATAACTAAACTGGATATTTTCGGTCGACAATATTGTCGATCGAGACCCCTTATAAGGTTGGATATTAGAAAAACCGACCCTAGAGGTGCTTCTAAGAAAGAATTCTGGATTCATTCGATCGACAAATTCGTCGACCGAATATGTCGGTCGACAAATTTGTCGATCGAATGAAGCCAGAATTCTTTCTTACAAGCACCTCTAGGGTCAGATTTTCTAATAACCGACCCTATAGGGGGTCTCGATCGACAAATTCGTCGACCGAGGAGCTCTAAAGTGCTTCCACAACCCTAATAATTATGTTATGTGAAACTTTAATATATGGTGATGTCGTATGAAACCCTAATATGTGATAATGTTATGTGAAACCCTTATATGGAATGATGTTTTGTGAAACCCTAATATGGAAATGTTATGTGAAACCTTAATATAGGGTGGTGTTGTGTAAAAACCCTAATATGGGATAATGTTATGTGAAATTTCAATATGGGATGATGATATGTGAACCCTAATTGATAAAGATGGGAAACTATAACCCTAATGAGGGAATAGAGATGTTATTTTTGTATTGCATGATGTTGATATGAAATTGATATGGTTGATATGAAATTGAGATGATTGTGTAACAAATATCCTGAATACCTTGGTCAGATGACCTGAAGGTAATAGTTACCTGATAAGTGATAACCATGTTTAGTGATGAACTAAGGGTTTGAATACCCAGAATCAGCAAATGTGATGATGGTGGTATTGAGGGATGTGAATTCCCAACAATGAGACAAAAGATTGAGATCCCAATGCTTTATAATGTTTTGAAAAGTACTAAACTCTATTCAAAAATTCAGTCGGTCGACTATTTGTCGAACGAAAGAGCTCTAGGGTTGGTTATAAGGAAAAAACCGACCCTAAAGTCATCCTCGGTCGACAATATTTTCGACCGAGATTAACCCTGTTTCAATGTTTTAAATTAAGTACCAAGTGTGTGTGTATGAGATTAACCAAGTGATGCTTTGTCAAATTTATCCATAATTTATTTTTCAATCATTTGAAATAATAATATTCTTATATAACATGTATATGTCCAAATGAAGCCATGGAAAACACTTTTATTCATAACAATTTAATGCCCATACACTTTATAAGATGAAACATGACATACTTTCTTTATAAAAAGATATACATTACATCATTACAAAGATATCTCATAATCTCACTGGAAAGACTGAAGGATTACATCAATGTCTGGGTCTTTTCCAAGAAAGGGCTCAGCTCCATAATATTTGACCAGTGTCTGCCACTCCAAGGCACCTGTCATGGTTAAGGCATAACCCTCCAAGAAGGTGGGAACACGATCAAAGCGAAAGTTGGCAGCAATGTCTTGAAGTTGAATTGGGGAAAACTGAGTATGTGTGAGATCAGGAGATGGTGGAGGTGGAGTTTGATATTAGTTGTAGGAAGGATTGTAGGGATTTATCATGCCAGGATTAAGGGAATAGGGATATTCATCAGGTTGGTTAGGAGAGAGAGTTTGCATCCTTTGGTTTAAATAAGTCATGGCATTGTGATTATAATCCAATTGCCTACTTAGGTGATATTGGGAGCCAACAATGTATGTCAAGGTATTTGTAATAGGATCATGGGGTAGGTTGGTAGGAGGAGGTGGTGGAGGTATGTCTTGGGTGGATGTCTCCCCTTCAGTCCTAGCCCTTTTGTGGCAAAAGTCAATTCCCATCTTTTCCATCATATTTTTACTTATTTTTTGGGGTTTTCTATCCCATGTGTAACCTAAGTCGTCCTCAATATTCTTCTTAAGAAAATTTTGAGTGATTTGGCATACAAAGTCAGCATATGGTGGATTGCCAGAAAACTCAAACATATTCTTAATGATGATACGAATAAAGTTTATGGGAATACTTTTGAGAATGGCATAAATAAGGTACATACGAAAGGTGGGTACTTCAGATTTGTTTGCTCTAGGATGGATATTGGTGGCAACAATGAGATTTATGATCCTAGCTTCAGGTTTTCAATTTATGGCATAATAGGTACCCCTATCTTCATGACAACTCGTATTTGATTGAAAGATGGCTCTTTTGACATCACTAAGGCTAATTGTAGTGTTATCTTGGGAGAGTCTATTGAGTGGAGTTCCTCTAGTGAGATCAATAAAAAATTTATATTCTTCTATATCTATGTCTAGCATTTCAAGAATACCCTCCTCAGTAAAATGGAATCCATACCCACCAACCATAGAGGAGAAGGAATCATGTTCAGGATGTTCAGCTAAATTGGCATAGAATTCATTAACTAGTTTGGAGGAGTAGGATTGGAAGGAGGGATTTAGAAAATCAGTCAAATGTTGCACCTCAAAAAGTTCCTCCAAATCGACAATGCTTTGGAAGTCCATGACGTCGACTGGCCGTCGTGGAAGAGGAGTTTTTGAGGAGAGCCTGAGGTAGCGGTCGAATGCAGCTTGGTTGATGAAAGGGACGTCGTTGATGACCGGCAGTGGTGCAATGCCCGTCCTTACTTTCCTACCTGCAACTTGCTTCTTTCCGCACGAAGATGATGAAGCCATTTCATTGCTTTGAAATGGAGAAATAGCAAGCAAGAATTGGATGTAGAGAAGTTGAAGATTTTCACAAGAATACACTAGAGAGGAGCTAGAGAAGTGAGAATGTGAAGGTGTGAAGAAATGGATCGTTTTGGGTGCTATTTATAGCAAAACAGAGCCAATTTCGGTCGACCGACCGCCGCAACGGTCGTCTATCGGTCGGCCAACGGTCGATCGAAAAAATAGTCGTTAGGAGGTCAACGGTCGTATTTATAGCCGTTAACAGTTGAAATTCTAGCCGTTACGACGGTTGATTTTTTTAGCCATTACGACGGTTGAGTTTTTTTGCCGTTACGATGGTTGGTTTTTCTAGTCGTTCCTCGGTCGACAAATTTGTCGACCGATATGTTTCGGTCGACAATATTGTCAACCGAATGGACTTCTAAGGTCGGTTATTAAGAAAATACCGGCCCTAAAAGCTGCTTATACACATGAAAACTGACTCTTTATCGGTCGACAAATTTGTCGACCGAGAAGTGCTCTAAGGTCGGTTATAAGTGCAAATCCGACGCTAGAGGTGCTTATACATGTGTGAACTATCTGGATCCAGAATAGATATCGGTCGACGAATTTGTCGATCGAGAAAGAGCCAAATTTCCTTCGCATAAGTACCTCTAGGGTCGGTTTTAAGGAAAAAACCGACCTTAGAGGTACATATCGGTCGACGAATTTGTCGACCGAATGAATCAGTCGAAATATTGGTCGACCGAGGAAGGCTCTAAGGTCGGTTATAAGTGCCAATCCAACGTTGTGTGTGCTTATACATGCGTGAATTATTTGGATCCAGAATAGATATCAGTCGACGAATTTGTCGACCGAGGAGGACTTTAAGGTCGGTTTTGTAGGAATAACCGACCTTAGAGGTGCTAAACCGAAGAGGACTGTAAGGTCGGTTATAAAGAAAAAACCGACCCTATAGGTGCTTGTATACGTGAAATTCAGCTCTTATTCAGTCGACGAATTTGTCGACCGAGGAGCCCTGTAGGGTCGGTTATAATGTAGAACCGACCCTATAGATCGAGGCGGGAAGCCAAAACCAAGCAAATTTTTGCCGCCGGAAAAATTGTCTATAAAGTCGTTTATTTTAGAAAAACCGACCCTATAGAGATGTACTACAAGGTCGGTTATTTTAAAAATAGCGACTCAAAAGGTCTTTAGTGGTGCCCGCATTTTTTATAGACATATAAGGTCGGTTATTTGGAAAACCGACCCTATAGAGATACACTACAAGGTCGGTTATTTTAAGAAAAGCGACCCAAGAGGTCTTAAGTGGTGCCCGCATTTTTTATATACATATAAGGTCGGTTATTTTGAAAACCGACCCTATAGAGTTACACTACAAGGTCGGTTTATTTAAAAAAAATCGACCTAAGAGGTCTTAAGTGGTGCCCGCATTTTTTTTAGACATATAAAGTCGGTTATTTGGTAAAACCGACCCTACATATAGTGACGTTATAACCCATTTCTGTACTAGTGACAAAAAAATGATTATAACCATTAGAGAGTTGTTATGAGAAAAAAATGATTTGTCATAACTAGTAAAATGGCTATATTTTGTCCTTAAGTGATCCCACACTCAATGGAACACCCCCCAACTATAAATAGGACACCTTGGAGTTCATTCCAAGTTTGCTCATTCATGCTATTCTAAGACATTGCTATAGTTGAGTGTGTTGCAATCCTTTGAGCCCGTTTCGCTCTCTCATTTATAAAGCATTTCATGACTATGACTGCGTTAGGAAAATTGTAAGAGAGCTACTTGTAAAGCTCTCATTCCTTCCATCTTCCCTACCCTCTTTCTCAAAGAGCAAAGTTTGAAGCAAACTACTCTAAGTGCATGTGATGTTGTTGTTCTTCTTTTTTAAGGTTGAAGAAGAGGTGAAGATCTTCTTCAAGTAAAGGAGAAGGGAAAGTCCAAGGTTCAAGAAGAGTGGGTAAACCCTTCAAGGCCAAAGACTTGATGCAAGTGTGGGTAAGTCCTTGTTGAAAGTTGAATACATATTGATCATGTGGGTAAGTCCTTGTGTAGGTGGAAGACTCTTGTCTTGAGTAGGTAAGTCCTTGGATGTATGGTGGTCTTCTTGTATCTCTTATGAATGAATATAAGTATACACGAATCGAAAAGTCCTAGAGGTTGACCTCTCTAGGAAGTGGATTGACTATCTCCTAGTTTGGAGATTGGAACCACTCTAAACTACCTTTTCCAATTGCATGTTTCAGTTTTTCTCATCCTTGCTATAATTTATTAGATAGGACTTCAATTTATTCTTAAGCTATTGGTTTTGATTGATATAATTTGAAGGTCTAACTTATCTGGTGAGAATTTTGAAGCTCTATTCAACCCCCCATCTAGAGCCCTAGATCCAACAAATATATCTCTATAACATATATATTTGAAGTGGAGATCTCTAGCCCATGATTCATGTTCTTTAGTTCCTCTAGGAAGAGAGGACAATTTCGTTTTGAATTTCCAAATTGGTGACGATAGTGAGAATATCCTTGTTTAAGCACTCCTCCTTTTGCCTTATGTGTGTAAAATTTAGACTTCTTCCAGCCTTAGAAAATTTCTTGGCTTTGCCTTTTACTTTGGACTAATCTTTTCCTTTGTTGAGCATTAACATATATTTGGGATTGTCTTCATTCATTTTCTCCTCAGATGTTCAGAAACCATTTGAAAAATAATTTCATGTTGTAATTCATAACAAATCATCTATATTAATACTAAAAAATAATTGGAGGATCACATCTATGGCCAACTCTTAGCCTAAAACAAATATCACTCTCTTTATTATTTCTAAAATATCTAACTAACTTGAGAACCTAGGGCCCAACTAAATGATATTTTACCATATTGTTCTTAAATAATGCACTTGGAGACATCACACCTGTCTTTCCTTGCATATTCTTGGTACATGTTTGATGTGTGCTATTTAGCACACCTTTTTCTGCGAATTATTAAGCTTGTCACATAGAAATTATCCATTCATCTCTTAAAAATTACACAAATTGATATTTTCTCATTCTATCACAAATTTGACAATGATGTGTATTTTATTGTGGTTTCAGGACTTGAGACGATCGGTTGGTAACTCAACCGATCGTTTCACATAATCAAACCGATCGTCTGACATCATGAAACGCTCGTTTCGCCTTCAAAGCATCGATCGTTGATCTCACCAGGCGACGGCTGGGATCGCCCGACTCTAGCTACCAGCCGCTCGGCTGATGCCCATTGTCAGGCAGCACAGAACGGTGTTTTGTTACGCCACCACCCTAACTAGGGTTGGCAGCCGATCGAGTGGCTGACTGGTTGCGCGTTCCAGAACCTTCCAACCGATCGGCTGGTTGCCGAACCGGTTGGTTGGCGGCGTGCAGACAGTAGAAATTCCCAGCCGTCAGCACCCAAAGAACCCTAAACCTAAATGTACCCCCCCTCCTTCTACTATAAAAGGAGGGGAACTTCCTCCTCTTAGGGGCATCTGGGATTTCTTGTATTGGGATTCTGAAGCAACAAGTTTTGTAATCATCTTTTTATTATGAAATAAAGTAGTTTTAATTCAGGCACTGTTCTTTCTTACTCGGCTCTTGTCTCTTCTTTCCGCCTTAGTTCAATCTTCTCTTCTCCATTCTTAATTTCTGGAGCAAGGAACAAAGAGTTAAGCCATTTCATCATCTCTAGCATAAGGATTAATTTCCTAATTTCTGGGCTAGACTATGGCTTCAATTCTTTTTTCCTCTGTCTCCCCTTTCTCTGTGTGTGAGTAGTCTTTTATCAGGGCAAGGGGAATAACCCCTTAGCCATGGTTTTAACGACTTCTTCTTAAACGATTAGATGGTAATCGATTTTAATTGAATGATTGATCTTCGGATCGCATGTTAATCCAGATGGATATGACCATGAAAATCTGGATTTAGAACAATAAAATCGATTACATAGATGTTTTGATATGACCGTGGATTTTCGTCTTTTAGGATGATAAACTAGGAAGCATGAGCACCAAGACCAATGGGCTCATGTGGAGTTTCTCTTTTGTGAGTTTTTAATTCGCAAGCCTTCATCTAATCGTCGTTTAAGATTTAGTTGTTATCGCCTAGGCTAAGTTGGTGAAAACCCCTACGAGCCTCGATTTCTTTCTCTTGATTTAATCATCGCATCTTTTGTTTGCTTTAATCCTTAGTCTTCCATTCATATAGTTTTTCTTGTATTAACAATCTTTTTATTATTTTCTTGTGCATGTTTATTCTTGTTAAGTACTTTTATTCTTGCATTAGTGTAATCATACAAAACCCCAACTGGACTTTACTTTTTGCTTTAATAAAAAGAAAAATACCAAAAACAAATAATAAAGTTCTTCAATTTTTGGGTTCTAAAGAACAATCTCTAATAGTTGTCCTATGGGATCGACCCTTCTATACTACCCTTAAAACCGGAAGTGAAAAAGGTTTAAACTCTAGGATTAACCATCTTAGTGATTGATATTGCAAAACGACGAGTATCAATTTGGCGCCGTTGCCGGGGACAACGGATTGTTTTCTCGAACCCCAAAATGATTTTGAAAAAACTTTTTTTTCTTTTTTCATGCCTTCCGAGTAACATTCCGGAAGTGTACTCCTCTTTCTGCCGAGTTTCCATTCCGGCAGTACGTTTTTTCTACACACGAATAACTGCTTTAATTGTGCATGCGACGCCCGAACGACGACTTTCAACCATTTGATCCGGAAATAGAAAGGACCTTTCATCGTTTAAATCGTCAAAATCTAGTGAGAATGAATGAAGACGAGGTCGCCCATAGGATTGACCAAGCTCTCGCAGCTCAAAGAGAGCTCATCCAAGCCGAACAAGCGGAAAGAGAAGCCGCTTTGTGAGCAGCCTTTAGGGCCGAGCAAGAAACCATAGAAGCCGATAGGTGGGAAGCCGAAAGACAAAAACAATTAAAAGACTTTTCCATTCCTAAAACGGCCTATGCACAACATCTAGTTATACCCCCCGATATTATTTCTCCACAATTTGAAATCCAAACACAATGGATCACCATGATGCAAGCCAACCCCTTTTTAGGCAACAATGGGGAAAGTTGCCAAGATCATCTCCAAAGGTTCATTGAACTTTGTTCTTTGAACAAACTCCCGGGTGTCTCTAAAGATGCCATCCGTCTTAGGTTGTTTAAGTATTCCCTCTCCGGCCAAGCTAGTAGCTGGTACAACACCATGGAGAGTGAAGAACATGTCACAACTTGGGAAGTTTTACAAAGCAAGTTCCTTGAAAACTTCTACCCCCCCCGTCTCTCACCTATGAACTTAGGGGTCAAATAACTCATTTTTCTATGTCCCCTGGAGAGTCTTTAGGTGAATCCTGGAAAAGGTTCAAGGATTTACTTAGGAAGTTCCCCCACCATGACATCTCTCAAGCCCAACTCATAGAGATTTTCTATCGTGGTGTTGATGATGATACCAAATTTTTTCTTGATTTCTCATCTGGAGGAAATTTCTTGCATCAAAGTTTAACTAGCGCATGGGAGGTAGTTAAACGGGCTTCCGAAACAAGGGCTAGAAGAGGGATTGGAGCAATCCTTAAGGTAGCCAAGGCAGAAGTTAATAATGATATCCAAAGCATAGAGGAAAGCCTAAAATTAATTGCCTTAAAACAAGATCGGTTAGAGTCATCATTGGTCACCCTTAGGGAGTCACCCCAACAACTAAAAGCCATGGATTCCCTTTGTGGTATTTGCCAAGGATACGACCATACCACCCTCCATTGTCAATACCTCTACAACATGCCCATGCAACCTGAAGTAGGTCAACAACCAGAAGACCTCAATTCGATTCATACAATACCAGGCCAAGGTTACTACAATCCCAACCAACCTAGAAATCACCCTAGTTTTCAGTATGGGAACCCCTCAGGTGCCGAGAACTCTACCCAACTTCAGTAAAGGATTCCCTACCCTCAAAGTAACAATCGACCACCACATGGATTCCCATACAATAATCAAAGAAATTTTGGAAATCACCAAAATTGACAACACTACCAACAATTCCAAAACCTAAACCTTCCACCCAAACATCTAAACCAAACTCAACCTCCCCAACCACCTCAAAATGCCAACCCTCCTCCCCCCTAGTCATCCTAGCCTGGCAAGCATAGAAAAAACCCTCGTGGCCATTCAAGCCCATCAAAAGGCAACTGACGCATAGTTAGCCCGTTTGTTTGCCCAACAAAAACCTCCTGCTGGGACTTTTGCAGGACAGCCTGAAAACAACCCCAAACATCCTGAACAACTCAAGGTAGTATCTACTCGTTCGGGAAAAGTGCACACCCCTCCCCCTTCAGAAGAATCTTCAGACCCACCTCTAGAATTTGAGGATGAGGACATGGTAGTTGTCGAACCCGAAGTCACACCCAAACCATCCGTCCCTGAAAACCCTCAAGTAGAAGATGAAGAACCAGTTTACAAACCCCGACCTCCCTATCAAGCCCGCCTCAAACAAACAAGACTTGATACCCGCTTCATGACATTTAGGGAAGCTATGAAAAAAAAAACATGTTGACATTCCCTTCCTTGATGCTTTGGCAGACATGCCTGCCTGGTCCAAGTACATGAAATCTCTCTTGACTAGGAAATATGTTACCAAAGAATACGAGACTATTAAACTTTCTAGAACTACCTCTGACATTATCCTAAGTAAGATGCCTAAAAAATAGAAGGATCCAGGTTCTTTTGGAATAGGATGTTACTTAGGTGAAAATGCTTGTAGGAAAGGCCTAGCAGATTTAGGAGCCAGTATATCCATCATGCCATATAGTCTTTGCAAAAGACTAGGATTCAATGACATGTTACCCACAGCTATGACCATCCAGTTGGCTGACTCATCCACAGCTAAACCCATGGGAATCATAGAGGACATTCCGGTTAAAGTTGGAAATGATGCATACGTCCCTTGTGATTTTGTGATCATGGATATCAAAGAAGATTTACGCTACCCCCTCATTTTTGGACGACCCTTCTTAGCCACTGCTCGTTCCTTAATTGATGTTGAGGCTGGTACCATTGTGTTAAGACTAGGGAAGAAAAACCTAGAGTTTAGGGTGTTTGAAAGC
Organism: Alisma plantago-aquatica; assembly: GCA_963693085.1. NCBI lineage: Eukaryota > Viridiplantae > Streptophyta > Magnoliopsida > Alismatales > Alismataceae > Alisma > Alisma plantago-aquatica. The sequence goes on along the minus strand of OY856414.1, from coordinate 886,896,394 downwards.
ATGAAGGGACCTAGTCTTGAGGAAGAAGTCTACCTCCTTGATTGCATTGATGAATTAAACCAACTAAGGCAAGAATGGGAATTAGTTGATGACCCCCTATGCACTGCTCTCACCATCCCCGCCGAATGTGATTGTGATAATGAACCAACAAATCAAATTAAGATTCACTTGGACAACTTTGAGGAAATCCCATGTGCTGAGACTGAAGACCTTAAGATGATCTCCACCATAGAAGAACAACCTGAACCACCAAAGGCACCGGAAATGAAGGCTCTCCCCATAGGTCTGAAATACGTGTTTCTGGATGAACAACAATTATGCCCTGTTATTATCAATTCTGACCTTACCATTGAACAGGAAAACATGCTTATGGGAGAACTTAGGAAAAGGAGAACAGCCTTAAGGTACAAAATGACGGATTTGGTTGGGATAGATCAATCCATTTGCATCCATAAAATCCCAATGATTGAAAATAGTAAACCTTCCTGAGACCCACAAAGGAAACTCAACCCAAACATGAAGGAAGTTGTCCGTCTTGAAGTGATTAAACTTTTGACTGCAGGAATCATCTACCCCATCTCTGACTCCCCTTGGGTCAGCCCGGTCCAGGTCGTCCCCAAAAAGGGTGGGACCACGGTCGTTAGAAATGAGAAAAATGAGCTCATCCCCACTCGTACAGTCATAGGGTGGAGGATGTGCATTGACTATAGGAAACTCAACAAAGAAACTAGGAAAGACCACTTCCCTCTTCCCTTCCTCGATCAAGTTCTCAAACATTTAGCTCATCAACAATAATTTTGCTATTTAGATGGCTACTCAGGTTTTTATCAGATTCCCATTCATCCTGAAGACCAAGAGAAGACCACCTTCATATGCCCTTTTGGTACATAGGCTTTTAGACGAATGCCCTTTGGCCTGTGCAATGCACCAGCCACCTTTCAAAGATGTATGTCTACCATTTTTTTAGGGTTAACTGAGACTGTCATGGAGGTGTTCATGGATGATTTCTCTGTCTATGGAGATAGTTTCACTTCTTGCCTTGGAAACCTCTCCCTTGTTCTTGACAGATGCATCGAGTCACATTTAGACCTTAATTGGGAAAATTGTCACTTCATGGTCAAGGAGGGTATCGTTCTGGGCCATAAGGTGAGCAACCGGGGCATTGAAGTTGACCAAGCCAAGATTGAGGTCATCACCAAGCTTCCCCCTCCCACCTCAGTCAAGGACATCCGAGCCTTCTTAGGACATGCCAGTTTCTATCGGCGATTCATCTGTGACTTTTCAAAAATTACAAAACCTCTCACCAATCTTCTTCAAAAGGAGGTGCCTTTCCATTTTGATATGGCATGCATGGAGAGCTTCTTATGTTTGAAAAAGGCTCTCACCACCACTCCTATCATCCGTGCTCCTGACTGGTCCTTACCCTTTGAAATCATGTGTGATGCTAGTGATTTTGCTGTAGGTGCCATTTTAGGACAAAGAATTGACAAAAAAGACCATGTCGTTTATTATGCATCCAAGACCTTAGATGAGGCTCAGCGAAATTACACAGTCACCGAAAAAGAAATGCTAGCCATTGTCTATGCATTTGATAAATTTCGCTCATATCTTGTTGGTTCGAAGGTAGTTGTTTACACTGATCATGCAGCTATTCACTACCTCATGACAAAAAAAGACGCCAAGCCTAGACTCATAAGATGGATTTTGTTGTTACAGGAATTTGATCTAGAAATCCTAGACAAAAAGGGCTCTGAAAATGTCGTGGTTGACCACCTGAGTAGACTTAGTTATAGCCCCATTGATGAAAATCCAATAAATGAATCCTTACCCGATGACCAATTGCTCAAGGTTGACTCCCAATTTCCTTGGTTTGCTGATTTTGTAAATTATTTAGCTGCAGGTGTATTGCATCCCGAGTATACGGGACATTCTAAAGCCAAATTTTTACATGATGTCAAAAATTATTATTGGGATGAACCTTATTTGTTTCGACTTTGTGCCGATGGTTTATATCGTCGTTGTGTGTCCCATGAAGAAAGCATTGCCATTTTGGAACAATGCCACTCTGGTCCCTATGGTGGTCACATGAGTTCCCAAAAAACGGCTAGGAAAGTCCTACAATGCGGATTCTTTTGGCCTACCATCTTCAAAGACTCGTATGATTATGTGCTTTCCTATGACCAATGTCAAAGGATGGGTAATATTTCCAAATGTGACCAAATGCCTCTCACCTCTTGGCAGGAATTAGAGATTTTTGATGTTTGGGGGATCGACTATATGGGCCCATTTCCTTCTTCTTATGGGTTTACTTACATTTTAGTCGCAGTCGATTACGTGTCGAAGTGGGTTGAAGCCATACCTACTAAAACTTGTGACTCTAAACCCGTTAAGAAACTTTTTAAAGATGTTATTTTTCCTAGATTTGGAGTCCCTCGCACCGTCATTTCTGACGGGGGATCCCATTTTTTAGAAAAAAGTTTTGAGGCTCTTTTGAAAAAATACGGGATCTACCACAAAGTCACCACTCCTTACCATCCTCAGACCAGTGGGTAGGTAGAAGTATCCAACAGACAAATCAAATCCATTTTAGAAAAAACTGTTGGACGAACTAGGAAAGATTGGGCGCAAAAAATCAATGACGCCCTGTGGGCATATCGTACTGCCTACAAAACACCTATTGGCACCACCCCTTTCAGACTGATCTACGGTAAGTCATGTCACTTACCAATAGAACTAGAGCACAAAGCAAGTTGGGCCATCAAAAGTTTGAATTTTGATCTTTCCACGGCTGGAGAGAAACATTTTCTCCAAATGAATGAGCTTGATGAACTTAGGATGAGTGCCTATGAAAACGCAAGAATCTACAAAGACCGAACGAAAATGTGGCATGATGGTCACATCAAACGCAAAGACATTAGAGAAGGGGATCAAGTTCTAGTTTTTAATTCTAGATTACGACTTTTCCCTGGGAAGCTCAATTCGTGATGGTACGGCCCCTACATTGTCAAGTGTGCTTATCCACATGGCACTTTTCTTCTTTGGGATAAAGTTCTGGGCGAGTTTAAAGTCAATGGGCACCGTCTTAAAAGATATATCACTACTGAAGATGTTGTCGCTTCTGACTCAACTAAATTTCCACCCTTGCAGGATCTGAACCTTCACCTCCCCCGAATTCCAATTAATCTGATCTTGGTCGAGCCACGACGTAAAATAAGGCGCTAGTTTGGAGGCAACCAAACACTATCTTCCCTTCTTGTTTGTTTCATTGTTTTTGTTTTTTTTTCTGTTCTGTTTTTTTGGTTTCTTCTATCGAGCCGATTGGTTCGAAAGTCCAGATGCTCGTTTCGCTTGTCCAGCCAATCGTTTTGCTAGTTCCAGACGCTCGGCTCGTTCCAACGCAGCCTCCTTGCTTTTTGCAGCCCAGGCAGACCAGCCGATCGGTTCGGTAGCCCAACCGATCGGGTCAGGTGTCCATTGCTTTATTTAACGCACCAAACACAAGGCTTTTTTCCCCTCTCGCAAAACCTAGCCGCCCTAAACCACCCACCCCCTGGTTCTGTTGCCGGGACCTGAGACCAGGTCGCCAGCCCTCAACCGTCCATCTTGAGGGCCGAAACGCCCGATTGCTCTGCATTCCAGACATTGTCTACAGCAGCTCCACCAAGTGTCCAGCCGTCTGCCTCGCCTTTCAACCGCACGGCTGCCAGAGCGCATCCTCAGCTTCTTCCTCAACCCAGTCGTCCGATTGCCCAGATCCAGCCGATCGGCTGAGCTATCCAGCCGCCCGTCTCAGTAATCGAAATGACCATTTCAGCTGACCAGACGATCGTTTGGTTCTTCAGACGACCGTTTAACATCACCAGACGATCGTCTCTCCCTGCAGTGATGTTCAGCCTCTTCCGCAAGGGCAAGGGCAAGGCCCCTGCTTCCTCTTCCAGAGATCCTCCTCGCCGATCCAGTTTGCAGCCCGGAATCCGATTCCACACACCCTCTCCTACGGGCGAGTCTTCTCCCGAGTTGGATGAGGAGATGCTTCGAGACATTGACGAGGCAGATGAGCTTCTCCGCGAGATGGAGGGAACTCAAAAAGTAGCCAATGATCCAGACACAACCGCTCCTCGTTTACCCCGGATAGCACCTATTCCGGGTAGCTATGACCAGTTCACCAGCGCTGACCACCGCCAGCATTATGAGGAGATGTTCACGATTGGTGTCTCTCTTCCTCGTTGGGTGTGCGGCACCACCCTTGATGCTTTGGGCATCTGCGACGCCGTCGACGACATCCTCCCCAGAAACCACATGCTTGTTTTTCCCTACCGTGTCACTTTGGTCTACTGTGATCTCACCCTCGAGTTTTTGAGCACTTTCCGCCGGTTACACGGTTCTTTCGGAAACTCGAGCTGTAAATACCAGATTTTTGGGGAAAATCTGGAATCATCCGCCAAGCAAATCACTTCGTTCATCCTCTACGGCAGGGATGACTATTGGCTAGACCAATGCATGGCGCGGTCTCATGACTCCTACCCCGACTGTTATGACAGAGACAAGTTCTGGGCAGAGATCACCAGGCTTCTTCCCCGTCTTCCTAGTGGGCCCAAGGCCTCGTAGATTCACAGCCCGGTGTTTCGTTATCTTCACCATATTCTGGCTTGCACCATCTTCAGCCGGGAAGGTACTCAGGGTGCAATTACTCAGGTAGAACTCTATGCTCTTTGGTGTCTTATTCATGAGGAACCTTTTAACTGGGGCAATGCTATCATTGAGCATTTTGGTACCCAAGCTAGCCGAGCCACTTCCTCTTCTTTCCGCATTGGTCATTATGTTACCCAACTCGCCATCTTTTTGGGTTACACCCACATCGCCTTCCCTCCACTTGAGCTAAAAAATCACCTTATCAACACCCACTATTTGAAAAACAGTAGGTTTATCCGTTTGGGCACCGAAGGCGTTTATTACCTTTTGTTCAAGGACACTCAGGTGGTCCTCCAGCTCCCGTTACATTCGCGGTTTGCAGCAGCAAACTACGTCTACGAGTTGACTGATTTACCAAGCTATATCCAGTGATTCTACCTGGAGCATCCAGATCCAGACACCTTCCCCGAGCCACAGCGTCACAGGAGGAGCCTCTCTTTAGAGGCACACGACGACGACACTGGACCACCACCGCCACCTTTCAGACGTCGCACTAGGCGGCGACCAGATGATGACTCTCGTCCTTACGTCTTCTTCGAGATCCAGACTCAGCTGGATGAGATTCAGCACGAGCAGCAGCGATAGGGCCACCAGCTCAATCACATGTATCTGATGCAGCGTTCGCAGGAGTCTTGGCATGTGGACAGCGGTCACTATATCCCTAGTCGACCAGCTTATGACGAGTACGGAGCACAACAAAGTTATCCAGGCCCTGATTCTCCTTATTGGGCAAACTACTACTCTTCCCACCAGCAACACCCTCCACCGCAGTGACTCTTCCCTCCATCTCGCTCTTAGAGTTTGCTCGGGTCGAGCAAATTTTTAAGTCTGGGGTGGGGGTGGGTGGTACGTGATCCACCCTTTATCTTCCCTTTTCAACATTTCGTTCTGCATTTTTATTTGTTTGATTTGTTTACTTTCAAACATAAGGTCTTTATCTAGTCGGCCGAATGTTATAGTTTATCTTCAAAATCAATTGCATTATCAAAATCATTTCAAACAACTTTGCAATATCAAGTTCCCTATGATCATGATAGCAATTTTTGGAAACGGTGGCAAGCCTTAGAGTATCAAATAGAATCAAATGCAGATTTTCTTAATTTTAGCATTAGATTAACTTATTTGTTTTTTTTCTCTTATATAATGTAGCTACATGTCTCTTCTGTCTTATGCAACGACACTCAAAAGAAAAAGAAAAAAAAAGTTTTTGTTGCACGGGAAAAATAAATCGCATGCCAAACCCTAAGTCCGGGGTGGCATTCCCTTCTTCCATACCCCACAAAGGGGCGTATCATCAAAAGATGCCAAAAAGAGCACACACAAAAAATTGTGGTCAATGTAATCACAAGTCCATGAAAAAAATATCCCAAGTCGAATAGAGGAGGTATTTTTCCGTCACACCTCAAATTCTCTATTCCCGTGCAACAATCAACCCAAAGAAAAAATATATATGATGAGTGTCGAAGCGCAAGTTAGATCAAGACTGTCTTTACAAAGTATAAGTCAAAAAAAAATTAAGTTATGAAAAATGTTTTCTTGAGAAACATGGTGCTTGCAATTTTGTGGTTCTAGGAAATGGGTCGCTTGGCCATGAAAAGGATAGAAAAAATTGCTAATCTATTGAGGACGAACTTGTTATTCCAAATTTCTTGGAATCTTTTTGATTTTTCAATTGCTTGAGGACAAGCAAAACTTTAAGTCCATGGTATTTTGATGTGTGCTATTTAGCACACCTTTTTCTGTGAATTATTAAGCTTGTCACATAGAAATTATCCATTCATCTCTTAAAAATTGCACAAATTGATATTTTCTCGTTCTATCACAAATTTGACAATGATGTGTATTTTATTGCAGTTTCAGGACTTGAGACGATCGGTTGGTAACTCAACCGGTCGTTTCACAGAATCAAACCGATCGTCTGACGTCATGAAATGCTCGTTTCGCCTTCAAAGCATCGATCGTTGATCTCACCAGGTGGCGGCTGGGATCGCCCGACTCTAGCTACCAGCCGCTCGGCTGATGCCCATTGTTGGGCAGCACAAAACGGTGTTTTATTATGCCGCCACCCTAACTAGGGTTGGCAGCCGATCGAGTGGCTGACTCGCTGCACATTCCAGAACCTTCCAACCGATCGGCTGGTTGCCGAACCGGTTGGTTGGCGGCGTGCAGACAGCAGAAATTCCCAACCGTCAGCACCCAAAGAACCCTAAACCTGAATGTACCCCCCCTCCTTCTACTATAAAAGGAGGGGAACTTCCTCCTCTTAGGGGCATCTGGGATTTCTTGTATTGGGATTCTGAAGCAACAAGTTTTGTAATCATATTTTTATTATGCAATAAAGTATTTTTAATTCAGGCACTGTTCTTTCTTACTCGGCTCTTGTCTCTTCTTTCCGCCTTAGTTCAATCTTCTCTTCTCCATTCTTAATTTCTGGAGCAAGGAACAAAGAGTTAAGCCATTTCATCATCTCTAGCATAAGGATTAATTTCCTGATTTCTAGGCTAGACTATGGCTTCAATTCTTTTTTCCTTTGTCTCCCCTTTCTCCATGTGTGAGTAGTCTTTTATCGGGGCAAGGGGAATAACCCCTTAGCCATGGTTTTAACGACTTCTTCTTAAACGATTAGATGGTAATCAATTTTAATTGAATGATTGATCTTTGGATCGCATGTTAATCTGGATGGATATGACCATGGAAATCCGGATTTAGAACAATAAAATTGATTACATAGACGTTTTGATATGACCGTGGATTTTCATCTTTTAGGATGATAAACTAGGAAGCATGAGCACCAAGACTAATGGGCTCATGTGGAGTTTCTCTTCTGTGAGTTTTTAATTCGCAAGCCTTCATCAAATCGTCGTTTAAGATTTAGTTGTTATCGCCTAGGCTAAGGTGGTGAAAACCCCTACGAGCCTCGATTTCTTTCTCTTGATTTAATCACCACATCTTTTGTTTGCTTTAATCCTTAGTCTTCCATTCATATAGTTTTGCTTGTATTAACAATCTTTTTATTATTTTCTTGTGCATGTTTATTCTTGTTAAGTACTTTTATTCTTGCATTAGTGTAATCATATAAAACCCCAACTGGACTTTACTTTCTGCTTTAATAAAAAGAAAAATACCAAAAACAAATAATAAAGTTCTTCAATTTTTGGGTTCTAAAGAACAATCTCTAATAGTTGTCCTATGGGATCGACCCTTCTATACTACCCTTAAAACCGGAAGTAAAAAAGGTTTAAACTCTAAGATTAACCATCTTAGTGATTGATATTGCAAAACGACGAGTATCAATGTTCCTGAGATGTTTTGCCATCTCAAAAATTCCATGTTCTCATGCTACTTCTGAGGCTCATGATTTGTGGATCACATCATGAGACACTTGATGTTCGTAACATCATTGGAATTCTTACGATAAGTTTCCTTTTCTATTCTAGGTGCATTCAGAGATGGTTGATTCACTACTGTTATATCCATCATATAGAGATTAGGCTCATGTGTTAGAACAATTTTCAAATTGTTAACCAATTATTGAATTTAATTCCATTCTATTTTTGCTTCTCAAGGGATTATCACAATGAAAATTTAATGTTGTTGTTTTCTACTTTAACTATAAGAATGTAAGAGTCCATATTTTTATTTGGAAAAGTTTTACCATATTAAATTTTATATATAATAAATATTTATTTTACAATTGTGTTTTAATTAGTGTCACTCGTTAATAAATTGTAACCATCAAATAATCTTATAGTGGGTGTTAATTCATATTTTATCAAGTAGCGAGCCAACTTTGGTTGGTCACCCACAACTTGATTGTTTAGGTAGACAATTTTTGTCTTCTAATACAATTCTTGATTAGATGGATGCACAGATATTTGATCATAACCATATATACACCCTAGATTCTTAATACTATTAAGATAACTTAGTTAAGCATGACAAAAGGGAATCACAATCGAATAGGCACCCTACTTTGGCAGACCCACATGTCTATTCTCACACTTCTTGAAGATAGACTGAACATTAGGCTATATTGTGCCCACACATAGTCGATACAGGTTTTCATGTGTGCTCTACATTATAAGGCATATAAGACTTATTCATTTTTAATACTTTTATCTATATACATTATATTTTCAAACACCACATGCTTATAATATGTATCATGTACACTATATCTATAATCCACAAACATACAACAATGGTTTCGTCCATACTAATATAATCCTTGGAGACACAAAGGATTACTATCCACCTAATGTGCTCTGCCTCTTAGCTTCATTAAATTGTGAACTCCTAGGTAAGCCCACATTTGTGTTGCACCTCGGTGAATGGTTCCATGCACACTCCTTAGAGTTGTACCTCTAAGGGTGCATCATCATGCTAAGTCCTTGAATACTTGTTATATTACTATATAATATTACATAATATGTAGAAACCTTGATTTACATTCAAGGGGAATAAGACAAAATAGATACCATTATGTTTAGAATAAAAAGATATGAGGCTGGATATGTAAGTCAAATACTTAACCAGAAGGATCCATTCACATTCACAACATGCACATACAAAATTGGGTTACTGGTCATAACCATGCAAATATTCAACAAATGAAATATGTTGTGTAGATGACGTGTATGATTTCTTACATATAAAATATCATATATTTATATATATGTATATATTTGTATATATTATACATTGAATCTTTTCATATAGGACATTTTCTATTTTTGACGTCCACACCAACTAGGCTAGGTATGAATGGACAAAGCCCATGTATGTGGATCTATGGACCAGATAGCAAATGAGTGTTGAGGGGATGTTGCCTCTCATGGGATATTAGGAGAAACACTCCTATAAAGGTACACACTATTTCACTTATGCACTAGGAAAAATCTATTGTATCCATAAATGATCTAATCCAATATATCAAAAATATTGAGCAATGTGCTTTAATTAAACGTCCTATGCATTTTAATTTTTATGTTCACATCACATGCGACTGTGAAACTTAGTATAAACAAATTTTATCATATTTAATTAAACCTAATAAACCATAGATTGACATGGACTGATACACCTTTTTGTAGATACAAAGGCCATAGGTGCAACATTAGTAATAACATTTTTTGTGTATTCAATGTGAAGATCTCATCAACAATTATGTATCTGAAAGGAGGGAGAGCGACATATCTTTTCATAAAGTAGATCCAGTTACATTGCTCATAGGAGAATATTTCATGCACTGAAAAATGTCATTAAGTCCTCATAACATAGTCACAAAAGCATATGTGCCTCTTTATAGTCTACATGCATGATAGGAGCTCCATGTCGCAGTATAAGAGTCAATTGGGAAGAATAAGCCTATCCATCAACAACATGTTGGCATTGCACTCTTTCTGATTCTCTTCTTTCTCTCTCCCATGTGGGTAATGATGGATAGGGTTCACGTATCAAAAAGTATAACCAAAAGCATGTTTGTTATTCCCCTTTAAATAGGGGAGTAAGGAAGCCATGCATCCAAAACCCAAAGAAATGAAAGGTGAATGATGGCATCAATTACCTTGTCACTCATTAATAGCCAGTTGGAAAATTGGATAGTCCAATGGGTTGATAGAATTGCACTAGAAAATTCTAGAACTAATTAACCGAGTTACAAATATTGTCTAGTTGATCAACTGGTCCATTTAATATATTAGGTTGATCATTTCTAGTCAACTGAGTGAACCTTCCAGCTAATCAATTAGTCTAATCTTTGTCTAGTGGATTAAAATTGACTATCCAATCAATAAATATGGCCTAGTCACAACTAATTCAATGTAGTAGACATTTTAATTGATTGATCAGTCTATCCAACCGATTGATTGGACTTTCTAGTTGACTGATTGGACTTTTCAATTGACTGATTGGGCTTCCAGAGAATCTACAATTACTCAATCTAATTATGGAAACTTTCTACTAAATAATTAGTCATGTGTCCATCATTATACTCCTTTTCCATGTGCATCTGTGTATGACCCTATAGACCCACATTGTGTTGAAAAGTATATCTATTATCATATAAAGGGTTCTAAAGCAATGATTGGTATCTAGCAAGACTTCATTGCAACCCAAGTAATTGGATAAGTTTGAGAATACTTCAACCTAGTACCATGTCGAGTGTTACTATGATCAGTTGATCCTTTTATCTCTAACATACATATTGAATCTGAGGCATGGAGATGTCCTCCTCTTAATGTCCAATCTTTATTCCTTGATCTAGAGTAGATAAATTGAGACTCATGTGAGCTCACTATCATCATATATTAACTCACATGAGTATGGCTACTCATTTTTTACTCTCACTCATCAAGTAGTCAGGTTATCACTAGGAGGATACTTCCATCTACATATATACAAATAATCCACATGTGTCAAAGTGTCCTCAAGCACTACTTGTACGGAAACCATTATTCAAGGTTACGTTCAATAACAATGAAGCACATTGGACAACATGTAAGCATTGTAGTGATTTCAGGTCTAAGGACCACATCACAACAATATCATTGAGATATGAATCTGACTATCATTTCTGGCATCCATATATCATACTTAAGTTGGGTCTATCTAATATAGTTCTTCAAGACAAAACATTATGTATTTGACTTGATATCCAATATCATGAATAATGGGATGTCATCATTCGTCAACACATATACTAATCTAATTGTGTTATTTTCATGTTAATTTTCTTCATAATATCCAACTAGAGACTTGATAGGTATTATCTATACACTCAAAATGTGAGTATACTCTAGCGTAGTAATATAGGCTAATGAGGCATGAATGTCAAACATTGGGAAAAATAACTTTAGAAACTATTGCTAACTGTAATATGATCATCTTAGGCCGAAGAAACTTGATTGATTGGTTTAATTATCAAGAATAGAAAATAAATCTAAATAATTGGTTGTTCTTCTTAGTCTTAGCAAATTCCTTAGGATATTGGTTTCACCACGGTTAACATTGCACTTTAATCTCAATACATTAATATAAATATCTCCTAACCCTGGATTAAGATCCTGTAGCGAGAATGACCCACTCTCACGGTGTAATTCACTACCTAACCTAATACCAACCCCACTCTTGTATCGATTGTGTTATTAGATAGGTGTGTTATCGAATTCTCTGGGTAATCTCCTCACATTTTTAAACTACCTTTCTTAAAGGGCTTTATAGAACATGTAATTCTATGAACTTCCGACAATTAATTGTCCTTTATCAAAGAAATTAATAGTCCAAGTACTACCTATGGTGATCAATCATAGATAGTTCATTCATTCTCATAGAAATAAATCCAAAAATTAAGAGGAACTTATGAATAAGTGCATAAGAGTCAAATACAATGCACAACCAGACTACACTCGGGTCCTAAGGAAAGTGGAGATTAGCTCTTCATGGTTTCCATACCAAAAGCATCCAAGGAGAAGGAAAAACATGGAAAACGTGAATAACTCCTAAATTAGACGGTTCAAAGGATCCCTTCTCACACACGAGCCGGTTTGCTACCTTCCGGTTGTAAATCTGTCCGTTGGAAGTGCCCAGATCATTTGGGAAGTGGTCTTTTTCTTCGCTATCTCCTCCTCATGCTCCCGGTCATCGTACAATGGAAAAAGATGAAATGATTATGTTTTTCTACACTTTCCTAAGTCATAGGCATGACTTATGGTGATTTAAAACCTCAACCCTCAGATTAAACAAAGCCTTTAGATCTGCCTGATCTCGACCTAGAAATACTACCCATAGGGTTTCAGGACAAGTAACTCCTCTAATTGTGCGACCACCTATCAAGTTGTCGGTACTACCGATCTATCTATCAACAGTACTGAGTTACTTTGATAATTCTTGAACAAAATGTTGTAACGTTGTCAGTAGTATCGACTTACATGTTCGTACTATCGAGTCTTCTCGATCCTTTCTAATCCAAACTAAGCATGTGTCAGTACCACCAACTCCAAATTTGGTAGTACTGAGCTGTGTAGATTCTTGTACATTCACCTGAAATGCATAAAATCCAAACATAAGCTCTGGAAATAGAGTAAATCATTCAAAAACATTGAAATTATGCTTATTTGCAAAAAAAATAAGTATCACATACTAATAAAAGTAAATCATGCACAATTAATATGAAATTTGACCAAAAAGTGCACAAAAATTCATACAAATAGCATGTGAAAACTGCAAATAAACAGTGCATCAAACTCCCCTAAGCTTAAATGTTGCACCTTTTTTAGCAACACACTCTCGAATCTGTTTGAGGCAAGTCAGTAAAAGGACATAATAGTATAAATATCATTTCTCAACTATCCCCACTTTGCGGTCCCAAACCGGCCTTCATTAATCACTAAACAATTAATTGCTCTATATCGACCAAAAACATTCATAAAAGACATCCTTCCTTGAATCCATGAACATTGTTCAGAGAGCAGTTTACATCATAATCAATTGGGCATTTGCTTGATGCATTATGTGATTCCCTATTCTACATTGCTCTTTCCTAACTACCAATCTACATGGAAGCAGTTCTCTATATAAAAATTAATGAGGAGAAAAATCATGTAGGTGGCATACCAATAAGAGAAATGGATGGTATGAAATGGATGGCAATTGAAGAATCACAAGTACATCCAAATCATTTATGCAAAATAAAACATGATGAACCTATATGGTAAAAATAGTGAAAAATGCATGAATCCTAATGCTTGTTTTTATTGGGGTATGAGGCATGTACAAAAATCTCATAAAATAAATGAGAATGAAGTAAGAAAGAAAAGTAATGCATCATGTGGTTGTTTCCATCTCTTTTAGAAGAGTTAACAACATCCTTTCTCCCTCTTAACTTTAAAGCATTAACAAACTTTTTCTCTTTTTTTCTTTTCTTATCAATTTTTTTTCATTGGCCCATGATTCTCACATGATGGACAGTATGCTTGGGCTTTACCACATATCATTCACTTTTTTTCTGTGGGTATGGATGTATATCCCTGCACTCAGATTTCTAAGGAGAATGATATCCACATGATAAAGAAATGAATGGTGTGGAATGCATGCAATCTACATGAAATTACTTATGCAACTAAAATTATATGCACAAATTGTTGATGCATACATGTGTTTTTTTCTAGAATGCAATAAAAGCAAACTAACTATCATGTCACCTATTATGCCATGCAATGCAACAAGAGGAAATAATTTGAAGTACTTGTTCATCTTAAGGTGGTGATTCAATAATGAGTGGAGTATGGGTGGAATCACATAATTAAGATACAAAGCCTATCATGAAAATATGACATGTCCCTCTCTAATGATATGTGAACATAGTAACCTTAGGATTTCTTTCTTAAATTTAAATTGAAGTCCCTGTTAACTTTTTGATTAATTTAAGCTCAAACCCCATCTTGATCCACATTTCATGGGTAACTAAGATGTACATTCATATTAAATGTCCTTAAGCTGCCTTGCCCATACACTTCCTCTAAGTCGTGCAACTCAAGAAATTTACAACTAATCCCACACATTTTTTTAATTTTTAATTTTTCATTTCATTATGCACAACGGAGCAAAATATACTGACATGAACCATGAATTTAAATTACACTTTTACACTAGATAGATGTGGATCCTACAACTTTTAAACTTGAACTAACAAAAACAAAAAAAAATTGCTGAAAATAAAACTAAAACTAAGGATACAAATTGTTCCAACTACCCCCTAAGCTTGAACTCAACTATGTTCACATAGAAAAAATTCAAACTTAAAAGGTGGAACAATGGTACCATATCACATGGGTGGTGGTGGAGGATGTGGCATGGTGGGATCAAAGAGGTAGAACGTCTCCTAGAAACTTGGTGGCTATTGTGGGGGTGGTGGGGGTTGTGGATAACCACCAAAGTATCCCCGGCTCCAATAGTGATCAAAGAACACCTGTTTCTATCCCTCGATTCTTTGAAGATGCATGTGCATGTTATATTGGTTGGCCAAGAGAAGTTTCTCGTTCTCAAATATTTCCTGTTGATTGTGGCACAACCGTCCCTACACATCGTGGATGCCTGCCAATGTTTCTGATTGTTGTTGTTGTCCTTGTTTTATTTCCTGCAGTATTCCATACATTCCCACCATAGAGTATGGGTCATCCTCATGTGATGGTAGTGGAGAAGAAGAACTGGAGGCAGCATAATGTCTCAGACGCTTGTGTGGAACCTGCCTCCGCATGACTGGGATGGTTGGTTCCTCCTCTTCTTCTTCATTTTTCTTCTGTTGTTGGTCTTCTATTGCAGCTTCCTCATCCTTGTCCTCATTTGAAGAGCTAACCACAGGTCACCGCATGAGGTGGATTCCCTACAGGTTGAAGATGGCATCTGGAAGCACCCTCTCCTTATATTGTGTTCCTACTGTACTACATGCAAATATAGTAGTAAGGCGTGTGTTGACGAGGTTGGATTTCTTAAAGTGCTTGAGATCAAGATTTGGGGCGGCCTTCAGGGGTTTGGCGGTGGAGAGTTTAAGGTTGAGATGGAGAGAAATCAAAGTGATCAACCCTCCAAAAAGAATTGAAGGTTTCTTCCCCACCTGGCACTTGACTCCCATCATGTGCTGAAGGAAGAAGGTGCCAAAGTCCAAACTTCTATTTCCTAGGTTCAGCAGCTTGTAAAGAAAGTAGAGGTTAACCCGCTCATTTTTCCCCTACCTTTGCTGGATATGGCGAAAAGGGTGTTGCTGATGAGGCGATGGAGTATACAAGCAAAAAGATGCTCTATGTTGTTTATGGAGTTGATATGCCAACTGATGTGTTGGTCATCTGGTAGCTCTGACAATAACTCCCATGACGCCTTGAAGTTGAAGTTGTCATGGTAATAGGAGTCTCCTTCAGATGGCCATCCATAGATGGCATTAAATTGCTACAGCGTCAGCACGTAGTTAGTGTTGTAGAGACGGAAGCTGATGCAGCCACCCCTCCATCCCCATGCTCCGGGATGATGCAGACCTCTAGCATTGCTAGGAAATCACAGATGTGATCCAGGTATGTAAGATAGACACTGAAGTAGGGATTGTCCTACCATCCCTTGACGCTCGTAGACCATTCGCATGCTATTGGTGAAGCCAATGGAGGTGATGAACTCACGCTCATCATACCATGTTGCACAGATCTCCCTCTTTTGCAGCTCCACATAGATCTTCTTCATATCGGTGTGGGGTTGGGCTATCCGGCCTGGTTTGGGAACCACGTTTGGAACCCCCACTGATGAAGAAGCCTCACACCTTGGTGCTATGTCCAGAACAAGAAAGAGGTTAAGAAAAGAGAACTCATTGTAGAGTCTGTATGCCTAGAGACTCCTGATAATAAGAATATCAATCTAGACTCATACTTAGATTCCACATTATGTGAGTAACCAAATATTAGATAAAGATACATAATAAGGGTTCTAGACCCAGTCTCAGTTATGTAGTAATTGAGATTCACATTCATATTCAGGTGTAGATTCACAACAACATTTTAGAGTAAAGATTCATATTCAATAATAGAGTCAGTTTTTTTTAGAGCTAAAGAATAATAGAACAAAGTCACAGATAATAAGATCAAAGTTAAGAAACTAAGAACAAAGTCAGTGATAAGATATTAAGATTCAGAGAAAAGAATAGATTCCGATCAAAGAGAGTTAGATTCAGAGATAAGAGAACAAAGATAGAAAATGACATTAGAAAGTTAATATATTATAGGATAAGTCCTCACCAGAGAGTTGTGGGACGATTCAGAGGGTGCAATGTGCTAGACACTGTGGGTGTCACAGAGGGCACGTTGTGCCAACAGAGGGTATGTTGCACCATAGAGGACACTTCAGTATCAATAGAGGGTATGTTGCACCATAGAGGACACTTTGGTGTCAATAGAGGGCATGCAGTACCAACAGAGGGTGTGTAGCACCAGAGAGGATACTTCGATGTCAAAAGAGGAGGACTTATCATATAATGGTGGCCACAATCTGATAAAAATCATAAATAAAAGATATCTTAGTTTAGAGCATGTTTATAATCTCATCCATGAGGATGATGAGAGATTTAGATATGATATTTATGACCCAAGTACTTTAGTGTTGGTCATGAGGCCCATAGTACAGGTCTCCAGAAAAGGTAGATTAGAAATATGGAGTTACAAAAATAAGAGATAATATGTTTGTTTTTAGATTTTAATCAGAGTTTGATGCCAGTTCCATATTTATCATGTCCAAAAAACTTCTTTAAAATTTCAATTCATTTGTAATGTATAATTTAGAATACTCATTCCACTTACTCTAACGATGTTTTTCCCAATGCATGGCTGAGGACGCGATGTCCATAGGTTTTGGAGCAACTGATGATCTAAAGAGAAAGAAAAGGACTAGGAGATTCCTCAAGTAGAGCCTGGTGGGGTGCCATTTACCAAGACGATCCAAAGTTTAGACATATTTTCTTCATGCTTAGTACGTTACCAAATAGATCATATTTTTGGATGTAGTTTCCTTTTTGACAAGGACTATGTATGAATTAGTTTTTAATCAATGTAAAGTGTTTTCATTTAGTTTTTAGGACACAGGACTGAGTCGATGGCTCGGGGATGTGGAGGGTGTGGGAGAGGTAGGGGGCGAATCCCTAGCGGCCGTAGGGAGAAGATCCATGCTGCTGCAGAGCCATCTTCGACGACTCCTCCAGATCATTCATCAGTAGAATCTGGAGATGGAGGCAAGCAGATCTATCCTGGTCATTCTGATTTGCCCACACAACCCAAAGGAAAGGAGGCGGTGGAAGATTCTTCCTATTCCTCCCCACCACCTCACCCCGAAAATGAAGCAACCACTTCTCCTCAGATCGACGACTGGTTGATCTCCAGTAGACAAGATCGGGAGGTTGAAGGGGTTGTTTCCATCGACTATGTTGAACCAGTTCTCAGGGACAGAGCAAAGTGTGCTTCGATCTCTAGTCTGGAGTGACCTGTACCGGATTGGGGCAAATTCGTCTATGTTCAGTTTGTAGGAAAGAAACCCTATCAGGAGCAACATGCAGGGTGGATTAGAAGGCAATGGCATCCCAGCAGGTTTATTGAGATCTTCGCTGAAGAGAGGGAGGGGTTCATAATCAAGTTGCCATCCAAAATTGAGAGTGATCGAGTGTTGGATGAGGCACCATGGTTCATGGATGGGTCACTGCTTATTGCGCATAAGTTGAAGCCTGTCACTCCTCTTCCTCCTCTATCCTTCTCTCAGGTTCTGATCTGGGTTAAAATCGAGAATGTCGGTGTTCCTTGGACGCGCGACAACATTGCAAAAGTTGCTAGTACAATAGAGAGGCCAATGGACTACGATGATAGCTCAACGACTACTGGATGCCTTGGCACTGCAACAACCTGCGTCGAAGTGTGCAGTAGCTCCGCCTTGCCCAAGTTGACAAAGGTTGAAGTGGATTCCATCGTCAAGCAACTGAAGATCGAGATAGTTTCGAAACCTACTTCGTGCCCAAACTGCAAGTTGTTTGGTCATAGAGCTTCTTCCTGTCCGTAAAAGGCCAGGAAACCTCCTCCGGACAACGATCTGTAGGTTAGGTACGGGAAGAAGAAAGGTGTTTGTTTAAATGCCTCTTCAGAGAAGGCGAATATAGCTTCTACAGAGCTAGGGGGTTCGTCATCGTTGATGGGTGGTACTGTTGAAGACGACGATTACTTGCAGAATCTCATTGCTCAGTAGGTTCAAGACATTGTCATTACCTGCAGTACATCGGCCTACGATCATATACCCAAAGCTGTTAGAGATGGGATTATGGAACCGGACATGTTAGGGTCTTCCCTGATATGCAATCTTGATAGTCTCAATCTAGAATGGGAACTGGAGTTTGCTCGTAGCTGCTCTGAATCTTGGAAGGTTAATAAAATCTAGGAAAGTTGCGGCTTCTCTGCTGACTACCAACTTAGAAAAGAACAACTTTTCGAGGAAGATGATGGCTCCATGGACGACTCTTGTTCAGGTATTGAATCTGACCATTTGGTGGTTGAATCCCTGGAGTTTGAGGAATCATGGGACAACAGGAAAAAGAAATCTGCAAAGATGAAGAGAGATGGGGGTTGAGTTTCTGCTTTGGCCCTCTTCTTTTTATGCTGCAGGTCTCGGGATGTGCATATATAAGGACTGATCAATGGGCTTGGTGTTGATTTTTCAAGGTTACACTGTTCTCTGTCTAGCTAACCAGTCCTCACAATTTCAGTGGTGAGCTTATTTCTAGTGTTTGATTGTTCAGTTTAGCAGGGACTCTATGTCTTTGAATCCAGTTTTGTGTCCTTGATGAGTGTCTTATCTGCTGGAGTAAGCAGCTGGTTTTTCTGGCTTTACATATGAATTGATCGGATGATCTTTGGACTTTTATTCTTTGTCTTTAGTTTGGCTTTCTATTGGCTATTTAGTCCACTCACATTCAGGAAGATGAGGTTAATTCTAGTTGTGCGATTGCTCAGTTGACTGATCCAATCTGTGCAAAAGGATTAATGGTTTGTAGGTTTTTGTGGTTTTTCTATTTGTTTTCCAGAATTTTGATGACCCAGATGATAGTAGGGGGACTTATTGCGGTGCTACTCCTGCGAGTTCCTTGATCCTAAACTAACAATACTGGCTACCCTTGTTGTCATACTTTCAAAAGATTGGATCTAATGCTATTGTCAACTTGAGTTGTTCGGGAGTGTCATTTTTTTTGTATCTCTCATCTCTCTTGAGTCTGTATTGCTATAATGTTCCTCTTGTTATTTAGGTAGTTGATTACTAGTTAGCATCTTAGTGTGAGAATGTTTTTTTTAGTTGTTTGGATGCTTCATCTAGGTCTGTATTGGGGCGCAATCTTCTTTGTACCCAAAGTTTTGGGCATCAAATTTTTTTAGTAACACGAATTATTACCAACCAAAAAAAGTGTTTTAATTTACTTAAATTTCTAAGAATAGCATTTTGTGACACCCACATCAATTAAAATGCTTCTACTCATGTAATATGAAAAGTGGGGTGTTACAATATGGTATCAGAGCAATTTTGGTAAATGGCCACTCAGCAAAGATGATTCTCATAGTCACCCTAGGATGAAGATGTGAGATTAGGATTGAGAAGTAGATTCCCAGGGAAAGATACCATGACCTAGACTGACTAGAGCTTTCACCTTAGAAGAAGTGGAGATGTCAAAGGTAGATGATTATCGAGATCAGATTTCAAGTATCAACCTAACCCTAGCTAATAAGATAGCCTCTTCATTCTCAATGGTTATGGCCAGGCAATTGAGAGTTGAAGAGGTATGTCATAAGCATGAGACCATTCATGCATTTCTCCTTTCTTACTAGTGCATGTGGTATGGGACACATGTATTAGTGGGTTAGTGAGAGGTAGCATGATAAGATCCCATATCTTTGGGTATGTGCCTGATCAACACATATCTAGGAATGTGGTAGGTACCTTAAGGGCCCAAGGTCAGATAGTTATCTACACCCAGTGTTAAAAAGTCATGGAAAGCTTGAGTTAGATGCCCTATGTATAGTTATGTGTGTGTTCCATAAACCGTAAGTATAAAAGGTGATGAGTAAAGCTATAATTGGTTAATTCTCATATAGATATTTTTTGAAATTTAAATACCATCACCCTTTTCATGCAAAATTTTAAACATACATGAACCTTTTATGAAATACATTTCTTTTCATGCAAATTTAGTGTGTTAGATATCATTGAATGAAGAAGTAAGAAAACATTAAGGTGGGTAGTACCCTAGAAAATTTCAAGGATGAAATTTACTTAAGGTGGGTAGAATTGTAACAACCCAAATTTTCTAGACTAATTTAAGCCCTAAAATGTGGTTTCCCTTAAATGATAATAATTGAGGGTTTTAATGTAAAAAAACCCAATCATTGTAATTCTTATATGAAAATGGAATAAGAAAAACTTAAAATGAGACTCAATTTTATAGTCCACTTTCAAATGTGCATTATGTGTATCAATTAACTCATATTACTCCTCTTTTCTTTTCTCTCTCCTCTAAGCTAGCAATAAACATAGGAAGGGGTTAATGAAGTGACCATGTGATCCCTGAATTAGTAAACCTCAGAGTTGTGACTCAAGGGTTCAATAATAAAAGCCTTTTTAAAATTATCCTACCTTTAATGCATTCTATTATGAATAATGGCTAAAATAGAAGTTATGGACCAAAACATGTATAAAACTGAAATCTTATTGTCTAAGAATGTTCTAGACTCTCCAATTAATCTATGATCCAAATTTGGAGTCTTTTGGGCCACATTTGACCCTCCAAATTGAATCTGAAAGATTTGAATATAGTTTGACCTAGGTTTAAATTCAATTTCATCAATGTGATGTATTTACCCTAAGGTTTTAATCAATTATGTTGTCACATGTTACATCTTTCAATTTTCATCTGATGTGCATGATACGACTTCCCAACTTCTTACCCTCACGATTTGATGGCTGACAAGTCGTCATCAACCTCCGTTGATCACGCAAGTCAGAAGTTGTTTCATGGATCTCCCTTCTAGGATCCCATTTATGCTCATCTTTGCACCATTACAAGAGATTTTTCTTCCACCGACTTCATCTCACTGTCCCAAATTGAATGATCCTTTACTCACCTCCTCCTTTGACCGGATGAAGAAGCACCTAAAGTGGGTTTTGAAACCCTTTCCACCATGAATGGGTAGGGGCTAGTCATGTACCCCTCACCTCTATTTAAGGGACCCAAAAGATTCTACGACTCTCAAGGTCTTCTCCTCCTCATTCAATTTCCCCTCTAATGCTCTGAAACCCCCATACCTACTTGATCTGCAACTCTGACAATGAGCACCTCACCCCAACACTCCCCGCTGACTCCGACGGAATTAACACATTTTTAAGCATGCTCTCCACACCTCCTTTAATTCTACATTGTTGCTCTGCTCTAAATCCACCCCAAACAATGTATCCTATAGCTCAGTCATCATGCTCACTGGTGCTAGTCGTCATGGAGTTTCAGTGCACCTGCAACCATGAGGAATGTTTGGTTGACTTTGCCTTACAACCACGATAATTTTTTGATCACCGCTTGAATGTTCTGAATCATTTTTCTTGGCTTGGGATCACCGATTTCTTCCCCTATTTTCTTGGTTTTCCAGCGAGCTTCAAGGACACATCTACTCTCACTCCTCTCAGATGGTTTCTTCTGATTCACCAGTCGATGAGCAACTCACTAAGAGCTGAGGTTCCCTGGAGAAGGGTTTGCGCCATGATCTGGATCAAAGCCAACTGGGGGCTCCTACAGGTACTCGTGCCATCGCTCACGAAGGTAGAATCCAAGTCATAAAATGACCTTGGATCCCCTGCTTGTTTAATCATCTCATTAATATCGCAAGGGTGATTTTGGCATTTTAAATTTTGATTTTTCTTTTCTACGTGCATTTTCTAGTTTGGTCTAAATGGCCAATATTCCCCCTCTTGTTTGATTTAGGTGTCATGCATACATAGGTTTTCTAGTCTTTACGCACGTCATTTACATCCGGCTCATTTTCGATTAAAATGTTGTCACACATAAAGTTTCCTGCTCCCTCATTGATCAGTATGATAATATTCATAGAAATTACATACACTCTCAGAAAAATATGAAAAAATACTCGTTGGAAAGGGTTTTTGATTTTCTATTGACTAGATTTGTTTTCAGAGTTTGTTTCCCTTATTGAAAACCCAAGTTTTCTAAGGATTTACAATTTGGATTTGAGGTGGTGAGTGAAATACAAAGTGATATGTTCAATGCTATGAATAGGCTCTTTAGGGTTCAATGAACTCCATGAATGTAGCCAGGGTTCCTTCAACCTAAGGAGATCATAAGGGTCTACTCTAAATGAAAGGTAAGTGGTTCATTCCCATGAGTACTTATGTTATCAACCCTAGTACTTTTACATGCTTCTTAATTGAGACCTTCTTTTTCAACATTCTAAGTCAAGATATGCAAGAAAGATTTCATGTGCTTTATGAATATAGAATTTCATATGCTCAATTCCATAGGTAGTGATGTGTTATGGAATGATTCAAGTTCATGAATTAAGTTAATAAGAAGGATAAGAGAATATATTTCTATCATATCCCTTAGAGATGTTACATATGGATACTCAGGACTACAATATAAGAAATGAACAGTAAGACTGCCATCCTTCCATGGTTATGTGATATAATCATGTACTAGGAGTTGAAGTACAAATATGTTATCCATATCCTCATATATATATATATATATATATATATGTAATCATGTATTAAGATTTCAAGTAGAACATGCTGTTAAGATTACCCTCATTTATGGATATAACCGTGTGCTAAGAATTCAAATAGGAACATGTCATCAAGGTTTCTTATATATGTAGAGATCTAAGAGTTAAGAATTTAAATATATTCCTTAGATTGATTAGTATCTAAAAGTTAAGTACTATGTGAGAATACGAGTATTGAACATGGAAAATGTTGTCTAGTTCTAAAGATAAAGGTACTATTGGCATTAGAATATATTGTAACATGAGTTTATGATTATATTATCAGATTATGAGACATTAAGTCATGATTTAGTTTCAAGATAATATTCTATAAGATTTCTACTTTAAGATTTAAGATTCAAGTTCATATGAGTGTCTTAAGATTATACTTAATGGGATTTTATAGAAATTGAGTTACCTTGTTAGAAACCACATTCTTTTAGATATTTGATACTTGAGAACTCTCATATACTTAGTATTCCCATATTTAGTTTAGACCCTTTTCTTAAGCCTTTATGCTTAGTTTTTATCAAATCAAAGTATTAGAGTAAGGTCTATCCAGATAATAAGAATATCAATTTAGAGTCATACTTAGATTCCACATTATGTGAGTAAACAAATATTAGATAAAGATACATGATAAGGGTTTTAGACCCAATCTCAGTTATGTAGTAATTAAGATTCACATTCATATTCATGTGTAGATTCACTGCAAAATTGTAGAGTAAAGATTCATATACAAGAATAGAGTCAGTTTAGAGCTAAAGAATAATAGAACAAAGTCAAAGATAATAAGATCAGAGTTAAGAAACTAAAAACAAAGTCATAGATAAGAGATTAAGACACATCGATAAGAATAGATTCAAATCTAGGAGAGTTAAATTTAGAGATAAGAGAACAAAGATATAAAACAACATCAGAGCATTAATACATTATAGGATAGGTCCTCACTAGTGAGTCTCAGGACGATTCAGAGGGCGCAAATGCGCCAGACACTGCGGGTGTCACAGAGAGCACACTGTGCCAACAGAGGATGTGTTGTACCATAGTGGACACTTCAGTGTCAACAGAGAGCACGTTGTGCCAACAGAGGGTGTGTTGCATCATAGAGAACACTTAGGTGTCAATAGAGGGCATTCAGTGCCAATAGAAGGTGTGTTGCACCATATATGATACTTCGGTGTCAATAGAGGAGGACTTATCGTATAATGATGGTCACAACCAGATAAAAATCATAAATAAAAGTTACCTTAGTTTAAAGAATGTTTACGATCTCATCTAGGAGAATGATGAGAGATTTAGATAAGATATTTATGACCCAAGCACTTTGGTGTAGGCCATGAGACCCATAATATAGGTCTCTAGAAAAGACAGAGTAGAAATATAAGAGTTACTGAAATAAGAGATAATATGTTTATTTTCATATTTTAATCAGAGTTTGATGTCAATTTTGTATTTGTCATGTCTAAGAAACTTTTATAACATTTTAGTTTTATAGTAATGTATAATTTAGAATACTCATGTCACTTACTCTAACAAATATTATTCCCAATACATGGTTGGGGACACGATGTATGCAAGTTTTGGAGCAACTGATGATCCAAAGAGAAAGCATAGGATTAGGAGATTTCTCAAATAGAGTTTGGTGGGGTGCCATATACCAAGATGATCTAGAGTTTAGATATCTTTTCTTCGTACTTAGTATGTTACAAAATAGATCAGATTTTTGGATGTAGTTTCTTTTTTGACAAAGAACTATGTATGAATCAGTTTTCAATCAACGCAAAATATTTTTATTTACTTTAATTGTCAAAAATAGCATTTTCATTGACTAAAATATTCCCGCTCATGTAATATGAAAAGTGGGGCGTTACACTATAATTATTTCAAAATCAATGTGAAAGTAAAATATTGATTTTTTCTTGTCTATAATGAAAGCATACATACACTACCTTCCTTCATGCATTCATGATTACGCGTGCTCTTGATCGGCCGATGGGCCTTATCCTAGGCCATACATCTTTTACTTTGTTTCACAGTTTGTATTTTTTGTTCGCTTGTTTGGCTGACACCCCTAGTGCTTATGGTCTTATTTACGTATATGTTATCTCATGCACGTTGTTCCATCTATCTTATCAAAATATCTGGTTAACCCATTCAACCTTTTAAGGTCAAATTAGTGGTTGACGAGTGGTTGTGAATCGAAGGCCTTGAAAGTTGAAAAGAAAATAACTTCTTTTTAGGCGTGGTTTGAATGTACAAGATGTAGCAGACGTGCATGTACACATTTTGGAAACATACGTAAGAGTTTCACTCATGTACTTCGAAAATGCCCAACATATGCGGCATTGGCATGGTTTCTATTTAATGGGCACGCGTCTATCTTGCTGTCTGGTAAAGAAATTAGGAAAGAATAGAAATCGATCAGCAATCACAAGCGGATGGCCAATTACTACCAATTGATTTACCGAACATTGGACTGTAACAATCACTCTCATTTTATATTTATTTTTTTGATGTCAACGGGTTGTCAATAAGTTGTCAGAACTCGTGAACCCAGTTCTCTCTGATTAAGAAAAAATTAAGTATGGGTTTTAGTTCTGACAATTGGGGTCGCTTCTGGTTTCAAACTTGTGGCTTGGAATCTAAACCAGGTCATGCTCAGATTTACTCGATAGATACGGGTCCTAGGTATTCACCTATAATACATAAGACTCGGTAAATCCCCCCCAGCCACCCACGGTCCCCTGTTCGCTAGCTAGTACATCGACGATAAATGAGCAAATTGAGCACCTCTGACTCACGTGGTATTTACAATGACAATGCAAAGCAACTAATTTTGTAACTGAGCACATTAATCTCAGATAGCCTACACAGTCACACGTATGGTCCACTCACTCATGCACACCAAACAGTCATGTATAGTCAGGGGTAGAATCAGAGTTTCTAAAATGGGGTTGAAAAATAAAATATGCACACGTCAAGATTCAAACATGCATCATTTATACAACTAAAGGTGTAAAGTACCACTTCAGCTAATCACTCTTTATATTGTGCATTCTGTAAAATATATATGTATCTAATTTTTATTAGTATTTTTACACTTTTATAATTATATTTCATCATTTTATTTAGGACGGGGGGAGGGGGGTTGTGGTTAGAGCCCTCTCACCCTCCTTCCTAGTTCCACCACTTTTCTTTTAGATTAAAAAAAAAGCTCAAACACTTCATTATTTGATCCATTCTTATTACTATACATCATTATGCCGTTATGTTTGTGAGCATCTGAGGGGCGCAGTTACGGAAAAGTCTCAAATGGTATGGCGGAATTATCATAGATAAGAATAACTTCATATAGTTTTTTAAGTACATTTGGTACTCGCAGAGAGTGTTCAGACGGCGTGGGTGCTAAGTAGGTTAGCGAGACGGTGGAGGGCTGGGCTACTTGACTTATCAGGCTCTGGTTTGGTAACCTATGGGCCGAGCGGCTCTCAGTTTTAGGCTTAGTTTCTTACCAGACTTGATAGCTTACGGCTGATGGGTTGGTTTGGGCCTGCACTTAATTGAACCTGACTCAGCCTAATTGCTAACATTTTTTTGAACGGAGGATACGTTTCTTTAGCCAAATGTCCAATGAGGTGTGTCCTGGATGGTTCGAGAGCACACCCGCCTCCAGCTGTGGATCTCACTGCACCCACAAAAGCTCTAATTCCAATGGGACATTTCTTGTGTCACACGACTGAAGTTAGAGGTTGGGAACAGGGTTTTGGTTACTCGCTTTTTTTTTTTTGATATAAAGTTCATGCAGCGATGCCTACAAACCGTACGTCTGCAAGCAATGAGTAACGATAGAGTTCTAACGTGGACAGCAAACATAGATGTTGTCCCACTATACCCTGCACCAAAGCTTAGATGAAAACAACTAATGATAGAGCAGAAAGTAAATACGTTCGCGGGAGAGGCATCCCTTAACATAGACCTCAACAAAAAGAAGAGAGATGTAACTAAGATGGTAAGGTTATGTTTATGTGATGGTCAAGAGCATCAGAATCATGTGTCGGCTGCAATGATGTCCTCCAAGGAGTAGCATCCTCCACCATGGTGATCTCCAAACATATTGTCTTGGTCGTCTTCAGTTTTTATCACCTGGGTTGATGTTAATGTCTGTCATGCAATGCAAATGTATAAATAAGGAATGTTCAATATCAGTTAGCATATGTTGGTTAGGCTTGGAGATGTAGTTGAATTACCTCTTATTTCTTTCTAGCCAGATATTCTAGAAAAATATGTATGAGCAAGTCTTCAGGGGGAAGTCTAGTATGTTGTGGTAAGGGCTTGATCCTTGTGACATAAGAAGGTTGGAGGAGGTTACTTGTGATAGAATGTGGCGGGAATTTTTTTTACAAAAAATATAGCGTGGTGGAGCTGCTGGTGAAGAGATGTTGTGTGGTTTCTTCATCTTCCTTACATAGGTAACATCTGGTTGGCCCCAAAAATCCTATGTTGGTTAAATGTTGATCTGTAGGGATTCTGTTAAATGAGAGTAACCAGTAGAAGATTTTGAGTTTTTACAGCCATTTAATTTTTCATATGAAAGCCATATCTGATATATGGCCCCTATAAGTAAGATGGATGTAAGCTGCTTTCAGGGAGTATTAATGTCCTCAAATCCAAGAAATCTCATTATTGGTGTTAAATTCAAGTTCGTGAATAATATATCTCAGGGTGTTGTCATTAATATGATTTTGAAGATGGTTTTTAAGAGAGTTTTTCCTATTACTAGTGAGGATTTGGAGAGCTTTTGCAATATTGAGATGTTTTAGTGATGATGGGATAGGGAGGTGTTTATTCAGATTTTGAATTGTGTTATGACGGTACCATGCGTCAACCCAAATATTGATATTATGATATGCGTGCGGGTGGCAAGATGAGATGTTTAATGGTGTCCAAATTTTTATTGATGTACTTTCAGAGTGGGGAAGGCATGCTATTTCTAGTGTGGTGCCAGGGTGGTTTGTTTTTATAGTACTTATGAAGGATGCATTTTTTCCATATTTTGTTGGTTTTGGATGAGAGAATGCTTATGATCTTTGTGATGAGGTAGATGGCATGCATTTTAATGTTGATGATGCCCCACCCTTCAAATTTGATCGGTGTTGTGATGGTGATCCAATTGACAAGATGGATCTTTCTATTTGGATTTTCTTCTTTGTAGTTGTTCCATAGGAAGTTTCTCCTGATGGTATCTATGATCTTATGTGTCTTGCTCGGTAGGGGAATACAGCTGAGTTAGTGTGTGGTGATGGGTGTGATGACACTATTTAAGAGGGTGAGGCGACCATCCAAGTTGAGGAAGTGATTAGTCCATGAGGAGAGCTTATGCTTAATCTTTTCTATGATGGGGTTCCAAATAGAGTGAGTGATGGGGTGGAGTGTAATAGGTAGGCCAAGGTAGTTGATAGGTAAGTTTTCAATCTTACATTTGAGAAGATTTTTATATCTGTGGAAAAGGTCTTGTGGGGTGTTGACTCCAAAGATGGAGGATTATGAAAGGTTGATCTTAAGACCCGATATATATGAAAAAAGTCCAATGATATGAATAGTACTGATGATGGTAGAGTCTTCTGGTTTGACAAAAATCATGGTGTCATCCGCAAATTGAATGATGTTTTTATGACATTCTAGGGGAGAGGCTATAAGAACATGTGTTGTACCAAGCTTGATCATATTTGTGAGAATGGATTTAACAATGATGAAGAGGTATGGGGAGAGTGAGTCACCATGTCTGAGCCCGTTTGTGTTGTGGAAGTAGCCAAAGGGAGATCCATTAATGATTGTGGAGAAGAACTTTGTGGAGATGCGGGCATGGATCCAGTTATTCTAGATATTTGGACATCCATATCCCAACATAGCTCTAAGAAGGCAGTCCCATTTTGTGTAATCAAAAGATTTTTCAAAGTCTAAGCATGATAAAGGCATCATGTATACATAGCTCTAAAGAGTTTTGTTCTTGTGGCAAAGGTGAAGAGTTTCATTTACCGTGATGAAGGCATCATGTATACCTTGATTTTTGAGGAAAGTGTTTTGATTTTGTGAGATGATGTTCTCTAGCTGGGGTTTGATGCAATTGGAAAGGACCTTTGCAATAATTTTATATGAGGTGTTGATGAGACCAATAGGTCTGAACTATGTAATTAGATCAGGATGGGTAACCTTCTTGATGAGAGCTATATTGGTTTGTTTAATGTTTTTTATGAGACTGTGAACGTTCGTGTTTTAGTGGATGCCTCTGAGGAGGTGCATAAATCACCGTTGATGTGATTCCAATTGTCCAGGTAGAATTTTGTATTTAATCCATCAGGGTCGGGGGATTTGTTTTTCCCTAGTGAGTGAATATCCTCATCTAGTTCCTCTGAGGTAAAGTTATTGATAATGTGTTGTGGTGTTGGGATTGTGCGGATGCAAATATATTTCCAATTCATGGATTCAAGGAACATAGGATTATGTCCAATGTTGAATATATGATTGAAGTGTTGAATAATGTTTCTAGTGATCATATGCTTATTGGATGTCATGCTTCTGCTTATTTACAATCTAGAAATGATGTTTTTGTGTGCATTGTTGTTACAAGTTTTGTGGAAGAATTTGGTATACTTATCACCCTCGTTTTCCCATTTAATATTTGCACATTTTTTCTAGATAGTGTCCATGCAATACTTAACATGTTCTAGTTCATCTTTGATGGTGAGGGCGAGTTCTGGGTTTGCAGATGGGTCATTGTCAATGAAGACGTGTTGTTGTTCCAGATTGTTTAGTTTGTGTGAGAGGTTTCCAATTTTTTTTTTCTTTCTGCCATCTTTTCAGGTTTCTCCTAATGTTTTTTGTGTTGTTATGGATGTGATATCCAACATCCTTGGTAAGGCAATCATCCGCCACCTAAGTTCTCATGCAAAGATCTTGACAGGTGGCATCAAAGATCTAGAAGTTTTCAAAGCAAAAGGGTTTGTGCCCCCATCTATCATGCTTTGCATCAATGATGATGGGAAGTGATCGGAGATGGTTCTGTGTGCAAATGAAACAAAGGAGTGTGGGTAGTATTCTTACCACCGTGTGGAGCAGATGAAGTGATCAAGTCTAGCCCATGTTTGGTTTTGATTCCAAGTATAGCGGGTGTTTTCTGGTGGAATATCAATCAAATTGTGTTGTGTGATGAGTTTAACGAAAGCACGGTCCATAGGATACATAGTTCCTACTGATGAAGTGGGTTTGAGCATATCTGATGGTTGAGTAGTAAGGTTGAGATCCCACCAATGAGCCAAGGTGTATCATGAATTTTTTCTATAATGTGCAAGATCTCAGCCATGTAATTAGATTTGTTAGAGCTAGGCTCTCCATAAATTCTAGCAAAGATCCAACTAAAATTGTCTGTGGTGTTTGTAATATGAAGAGTGATAGAGTATCTTCAAAATTCTGAGTGTGTGTTGTCGAAAAGACTATTATTAAGGCCTATGAGAAAACCTCCTTTGAAGCCTTTTGATGGGATTTGATGCCATGTGTTTATGTGTTTGCATCCTATTGTTTTGAGAGCAAAAGGTGATAGAGGAGATTTAGTTTCTTGGATAGTAATGATGTTAATTCTATTTTTGTAGATGTGTCTACGGATTGCTTTTCTTCAGTTGAGACTAGAAGCCCCACAAACATTATAGGAAGTGACCTTCATTTTGGTATAACAATGGAAGCAGTCTAAAGGTATCTAAGATGATTAGCAGATATGCATATTATCAAGGCAAGTATATGAATCATGGATGAGTCTGTGGTTTCTCCAGTTCATATAGTTTTCTATGTTATCAAGGGCCTTATGAGCCCGAGCATCATCTTCAAATGTGATGCCTAATTTATCAGCAAAGTTTGTAAAGGAAATTGTGTGTCTGGCCATGATGTTATATCTTCTATGTTATCTATATAGTTGTCATATATATCAAAATATGTAGAATTAGAACTAATAGGCTTGGAGCTATTCTTATAATATAGTGTGAGATTTGAAGATGTACCTGGCTCTTTAGTTGCAAAGTAGTTTCTTCTGGAATGTCTTTCTGGTGTCGTAGACATTGTGTTGATGGATTGGATTCTTCCCGATGCTTTTCCCTGATTTTTCAACTTCGGACTCTGCAAAGATAGTATTTCATCAATAATGGTTGTCTTTAACTTCTTAACAGTTTCAGAATCAATACTCGTAGTAGATTTTATGTCATTGTTGTGGAAGGGGAATGGTTTGAAGGAGTTTTACAATGTGTTGTTTGTTCTTTCAACTAATGGTGATGAGGTTTTGGGTCCCCTATTGTTAATAGATTGATTAGTTTCTTCTACATACATGGAGGTGGTGTTCTTTCTTTCCCAATCCATGTTTCTATCAATTTGTTTTCTGATGTTGGGAAATGGTTTTTTGGTGTTAGCAGTGCAGTAGAAAGAGGGGGGTGGATGCTGATATCAATGAAGGTGATTTTGATAGCAACTGGGTTCTCAGCCGTGAGCTTAATCTTATAGATATTCTCACCCAATCATATCTTCAAGGATGTTGGGAGGCTAATAGTTTGTTTGACAAAAAAAACACAGAAGGCTTTTATGTATCGCGTGGGGTAAAGAGTATCCTGGAGGAAAAATTGGAGCGTAGCTCCAAGGGAGTGGGCAATTGTTCTGAAAACTTCTATCTCCCAGAGATGTGGTAGCAGCTCAGTAATCGCTACCCAGCCTGAGCCACCTAATCCTACTAGAGAGGATCCATGGTCAGGTGTCCAATGAGTTAGGTTGCCTTGGACAAAATTGGTTCTGCAAGGAATGACCGTAACTTGACCGAAGATGCTACAACCCCAATTTTTGGGCTTATATGGTTTGAAATGCAATTTCTTCAAGAAAATGGATGATTATGATTTATGTGTAATGAATGGATTTCTTGATAATATTTCCTTTAAATATATGATTTCGTGGACTCTATTGAGTTAGTGTGTCCAATGTGATAAAAAGGAAAGAAAAGTTGAAGGAAATCTAATAATGTATAAAAAGAAAAATAAATTAAGATGATGAGAATCATGCGCAATTCTCTATAAAGTGGTGTGAATGGCCTTCATGGATTAGGTTTAGAATCCACTTGGTTGTTAATGGTAAAAGGAATCCAAATAAAGGAAATAGAAGAGAGAGAGAGAGAAAATATGAATAAAATATGCCTTATTAAGAGAAAACTTGCATATGAAGAAAAGCCCCACATACTTTCAAATTTGAGTCACAAACTTGTTATACAAGTAGCTTAAGTCATGATGGACTTTCCTCTAAAATTTGGGATCAAACGGATCAGCGGTTTAGGAGATATGATTTTTGAAAGATTTCCTAAAGTGAGGAGGAATATGGAAATATGCATTGAATGTCACAATTTAAATTAGATTGGGAAACCGAGGACCCGGTTCCCTTTGTTTTTCATGTTGCATGTCAACCACTGGATCAAGATCCAAGGGTGACTCAATCATCATCTACCCCAGATAGAAAAGGAAATACAGGGCACAGTAACCACAATAACCCTTACTCATCACCTCTCTCCTCAATGCTTTTGAGTTCCTAGAAACCCTCCCATTGAAACTGGGAGATCCTTTTAGACTTTCCTATCCCCTTTTCCCCCTATTTCCGTGTAAGGATGGGATTTCCCCAATTTAACCTAAGCTGGTCGGACTCCCGGGACACACCAATGAGGCATCCTCCTCGCTTCAAATTGCCTATATAAGGGCAAGATGCACGCATGAACTTGGGGAATACTTTCCCATGATACCAAAAAGTAAGAAGATCACTATGTGACCCCTTCCGATCTGGAATGATCCCATGTTTTCCTCCGACAGAAGACACCATCGGTCGCCCTTTTAACCGCGTTGTCTAAACAATCTGAGGGTGTCGTCAGGTTCGAGAGGATCCCGCAGACAATCATGCACCATCCCTTGAAGCTCAGAAGGCCTGAAGTGTGAAGTTGGCCTCTTCATTGACCTGGCCAGCCGCAAGCATGGATGATGTTGCAAGGAAGGAGAAGAATTAGGAATAAAGGACCTTTTTCCCCGAGCGCATC
This sequence comes from Alisma plantago-aquatica, assembly GCA_963693085.1. Classification (NCBI taxonomy): domain Eukaryota; kingdom Viridiplantae; phylum Streptophyta; class Magnoliopsida; order Alismatales; family Alismataceae; genus Alisma; species Alisma plantago-aquatica. The sequence goes on along the minus strand of OY856414.1, from coordinate 886,863,277 downwards.
ATAATCCACATTCATAGGAGCGAGGGTGGAATCAGTCTTTCACACGAGACCTGGAGTCCTACCCCCATGGAGCGAGCCACCTGGATGGTCTTAGATGATTGGTCCGAGCGCACCACGTGAAAAATAAGGTGATAACAACAAAACGCTGACATGGTCCTCTGCCATTGGACCCAAGGTATTTTATCTTACAATATTTGTAATTAATTATTGGTAATCAGATTGCAATGAGTTATATATGAAAATTGATCAAGAGAATGCAAGGGATGCAATAAAAATATAATTGAATCCTGAATCTATTTGCAATTTGAAAATTATATAAAGTTCTCACCTTTAATGGACTTATAAATGGGAAACCCTAATTTTGATATTAATGAGATTTTGTAAAGTTATTTGGATAATAAAAATAAGATTTAGATCTAAAAAGATATTATTTGTGTTTAATTGGCTCAATTTAGGGTTTCATTTATGTGAAGTACATTAATGGGCTTAGAAATCCTAATTTAGGCGATTATGACTGTTAATGGTTTATATTTGGAAAACCCATGTATAAGACCGAGATAGGTTTATCCTAAGACAAAATGGGAATAAAGGAACTTTAATGTGGATGAGTTAAGTAATTAGGGTTTTGTGCATAGAAAAGTTGTTTTGGGGTTTGTTGACCTAAAAAGGTAAAGATTGAGAAATAGATCTAGGGAACCCTAAGGAAGCCCTAATTCAACCTAGAAACCCTAAAAGGAATTTCCAAGTCAATGAAAGGGTTTATGATGAGTATGTAGTGATAGGGTAATACATGCTTTTCAGGATTCAGATTGCTGGTGTGATTTGCTTGATTGGTTGATTGGAGTTTCTGAATGTATTGGATATTGTGCTTGATTCTTTAAAATCTCAAAATCAGGTATGTGGTTATCTTTATGATTACTCACTTTAGTTTCACAGTGATTTTTGAGGTTTTACCGATTGCTTGAAAGTAAATGTTTGGATGACTTTACTTCCTGCAATCTATAAAGTGACTATGATTATCACAATATAATTGCTTATCACATTCCCGAACCTGCATACCATCTCTGGATATATGATTTATGATTTATGAGGACCATTCCCTAGAGGAAATGTCATAAGTGGTCAAGCCTTGGATGGGAATACTACAAGGCACCTAGAGAGGTGGCCCATAAGGTACTAAGCTCAGGATGGAGATGGTAGCCTAAAGTCCATTGCAAGGACTAAACCCTAAGAGAGGGTATATCAGAGGATGAGTAAAAATGGTTGGTAAGTTATAATGAAAATGTAATCTTATATTGTTAACAACTATTTGATGTGATTAGGTTGTTATGATATTTGTGCAAAAGTTTGGTTGCCACCACATACCGATATATTCATTATACTTACTGAAATTTTATTTATCGACATTTTAGGAATATTTGAAAGTAGACAAACAATTAAAGTGATATTTAAAGAATAAAGATAAATAAAGATTAGAGTAAGTCTTAGTTTCAGAAGATGGAATGTCGAATGTTTTTTTACCTGGAGAACTAATCGGGTTATTTAGGTAGATATAACTCTACATTGGGTAAAGTTTCAAACTCCTATTTTTGAAAGGTATGTGAAAAGTAATTTTTTATCCTATTTTAAGCTTAGTTTGTGGTAGAATTTATTAATTATTTTTTATTATTTGCAAAACCATTGATCTTATTTTGGGATAATAGCTCTAACTTCTTGGTCTTCCTTAATTGGGGGCTATAGAGGAGTGGGGTCATTACAATTGGTATCAAAGTATGGATTACCATTTAATCTCTAATAATTAATAAATTTTACAAACTCTTTAGATCCCCAAGGGAGTTATTAGAGGATTTTCCGAAGATGGAGGTGTCTAGAAAAGGATCATGATCCGGGGGTTGGCAAGATTTTCCTCCGCCCCGCTAGTCGATTTAGAGGACTCCCGAAATCTAAGTGATAGCCTGGCCAAAATCTGAGGATTTGACTCGTAATAAGATACCTCTAGGTATTATCATCTATTTTCATCCCTTCTCTACCCTTTTTGCAGAGAAATTGTAAGAGCTTAGGGTTTTCTCCCTCTTCACCTCCTCCTGAGTTTGAGGGCTAAGAGTACTAAAGATTAAGGAATCATCCACCAAATTGTAAAAACATGTAAATACGATGTCATGGACATAAGTTTTTAATGATAAAACTTAGTTTGAGGTTAGTTACATGCTTAGGTTACAAGGCCATGTTGTGGTGCCCTTGGATACCTGTAACACCTAGGCCCACTTCCCAAGGCTCTAGTAGAGTTTCAAGAATGATGACTGGCCCCACAGACCACCACTAGCCTTAACTACGCACTTTGTCCTCACTCATGCATAAGAAGGGATCAACTTCAGACTGGTAACCCATCCTAGTACTACTCCAAGTTGAGCACGCTTAACTATGGAGTTATTTACTGAGGGGCTCCTAGAAAAAGAGGTGCACCTTAGTGATATGGGTAGTCTAATCATTCCTTATAAGATAATGTTATCGGATGCCTCAAATCTTGGGACGTTATAATCTCCCTCACTTAGACTCTTGACGTCCTTGTCAAGGCTCAACTATATGGCCTCATCATAATATTACCCCATTTGAGTGCTGACCCAGAATGGCCCATGGACACCCAGCTCTCGATCACAAAATACTAGCGCAAGGGTGGTTACATCACCATGGACATCCCTTTCCAACATGCCTAGACTGCACGGATCAAGACTGGCGTTCTACATGCCCATGTGTGTGAGAACCCGTTACACTAAATGAGATTACTCAAAACATAAAACACAATCAATCACCAATTAACCACATACCCAAAAATATGGGTAAATTAAAACTGATTTCAATGTCAGAACCCGCTCAGAAACATTTGCATAAGAGCCCAACATTTTTCTTATATCCATACTATGCCAAGAATTTGATACAAATTGTTCTATCTCCTTAGCCACAACATATATATATATATAGAAGAACAATATTTGTATATGCCACACAACAAACATTAACATGCTAACAAAATTTCGATTCGTTTGAAACACCATATACAAACTATTCCTGCCCGAACTTGAGAGTACAGGGACGACTCTAGGACACACTAGACATCTAATCAACTTTCTCAAAGATTCATTACTATAGCTCCTCCTTGCTGCCACATATTTATTTTTGTCACTTTCGATTACCTAAAAAAATGTGGCGAACCACAAAGGTGAGAGCAGTCCCAGCAAGAGATATAACCTCCAACAACATTTATTGATTACAACATTTTAAAGTAATTAAACAGTTAAGCAATTTAATCAGATATAACAAATAAGCTCAGCAACACTGATGATTAACAAAATGCACAAGGGAGAAGATAATAACTATCATCATTAGCCAGACTATCATCCTTTATCTTGTTGATAATATAAAAAATTCAGTAGGATATGCATATCTATCATCATGAGCAAGTCTAGTAACATAGCATAGCTAACAACATGAGCATGTCTAATTGGTTGAACATATCAACATTATAAGAAGAGCTCACAACATAAGCACAACTATCTGGATAAGCATGATCAGCAATATATGCATCTCTAGTTACAAGGCATGGCTAGCATGCTAAACATAACTAACAACATGAGATACTAGCATCATGATTATAATCGGTAGTAGCAGTATAGTTATCAACACAATCATGGCTACTGTATGTATGCATCTACAATCTTAAGCATATCCACAACATAAGTATATCTACTATCTCTTAATTGCACTAAGCATCATCTTTATGTAAAGATAACAAACAAGGGTTATCATCCAATGTGAAACGTCGTGTATAACCCTAAACAAATATGCTACATGGCTATATTACATCTTTTATTAAGCCCTGAAGAAATTGAGGATACTACTCAAAATCCAACTGACCACTACTAAGTCGAAATCAGTGCCATACAAGATCTAGGATGAGCCGGACTCCTAAGATCTTCATTACCCCCAGTCAGTATGGGTCCGCCATAGTGACACATAAGGTCAAGCTACTAACAGCCTAGTCCATCCTTGGTACAGGTCATGACACTAGTGAAAGGAGGTGGGTACGCTTACCCTACCATCTAAGGTACAACCACATTTGTCCTCTAATCTTGTCACATATATAATCACCGAGATACGACCACAACCATTCTTAATCACATCAGATGTATGAGGCATGACCATAGATGACCTCCACAACCTGCATTGTGGATGACAAGGATATATCCTCAACTTGCCACCCCCACATAATCAACAATATGCGCTCCGAGTTTCCCTTAGGAATACTCATTTCACCATCTGGCAAGTTATGACACTCAGATGCATCTATGGCACAGGGTACTACATGATTAGAGCTGGACTTGATTAGTTATTCCAATTGGGTGAATTAAGGCTGCATCAAACAAGTGGACATACAAACCCTAATTCACTTCTAGAAAGCATATAAACATCACAACTTTTAAAAGATATAAAAAGTATGAAACATAATTTCTCATCTCATCATCACATGGTACTATTCACTTGCCATTCATGAGATCCCACTAGTCATCATACTATTTTCACAATATCACAGGGTATCAACCCTTATCAACACAAGAGGATTACACCTCATTCAGGGCTCAACCATGCCCAAAGGTCATTAAGACCATCATAATATCACATAATATAAATCATTTTCACAATATCATAAGGTATCAACCCTTATGAACACAAGAGGATTACACCTCATTCAGGGATCAACCATTCCCAAAGGTCACTAAAACCATCATACTATTCCCTGCAAGATCATCATTATCTTTGCATGGCTTATGACAAGGATCAACAACATCGATCACTTACATATAATACACCAGATCAGCACAATATTTCATTAATGAGCTAGGAGGTATTCATAAAGAATCATAGCAGGGTTATATTAACATTAATGACATTCCTTTATTACATCAACATGCAAGGAATCTAGATATGATTAACACTTATCATATTCATAAAGAACATGTTTAGCATAAGAAAGTATCAACCATGTGTCTATGATAACCACCAATTAACACATTAAGGTTATGCTCATGTTAAGGAGGTTATTTCACCATCATGTCATCATATAAGAAGGTTAAACATGAATACTTGACGTGGAAAATATCGCACTAACAAATTCACTCGGGGTTAAAATCCCTGAGCTTTTACCAAAACCTCGTGCAATAATACCACCCGCAAGCGTACGAGTCTTATCGCAGTATAGTTAAGGATAAAATCCCAAGAGACAACGTTTTTAAGAATCTTTGTTAGTTGAATCTAGCTCAAGTGAGACTAATATTTAAAACTATTGATTTGGTTGAGATTAATTAAACTAATTGCAGGGAAGTAAATAAGCAGAATGAAAGTGTGTTCTAGATTAATGATATGGAATTGCTGGGATGGTCTCAAGTTTCACTACCACTGCGCATGCAAACACATTCAAACACATAACATCCATGCAAGATATAACTATCCAAATGGAGCTGCTGCAAAAACCCCCCATACGGGTGTTAGGCTTGCGTAAGCATCACCTTAGGTATTAGATGTCTCGTCACCATCTCCTTCATATACTTACGACTCCAGAGATACAACATCCAACTAAGGTTGTGGTCCTCCCTGAGGGATGTTTAGACCACAAGTGTCACCGAAGGTTAGATGACTTGTACCCTCACAGATCATTCACTTACGACCTCAAGGAAACCCATTCTATTTCTAGTCAAGGTGTCAACCGTGATATTCAATAAGCAAGCATGTGTTTAATCTACAAGCAAACATCGACGATAAACAAAGACTATACAAAATCCAACTAAGTCTGTGGCCCTCCCAGAGGGATGTTTAGGCCACAGAAGCATCACTAAAGGTTAGATGGCTCGTCCCCTTATGGATCATGCACTTACTACCTCAAGGAATCCTATCCTATTTCTAATCAAGGAGTCAAACTTCGTAAACAGTCATTCCACCCTACATATAGAAGATTTCACAATATAGGGAAGAACAAGATGAAAGCAAGTAGATAATCAACTACAAACATACCAATTTACAACAAAATGAAAAGTTATATACATTGCCATGGAATGTTAAATGAAAAGACATCAATGCATGGGTAGCGGGGCAAGTCCCCGCACCCCAATGAAAAAGGACTACTCGCTCATGGTGTGAGAAACAAGAAGAATAAGAAAGAGAGAGGAATCCGCCATGAGCATGATGTAGAAGGTGGTCGCAGCTCGGTGAAGATGATGCGGTCATCTACATCGTATTGGAGCAGATCTGGATGAAGAACGAGGGATGTCAAGACAGACTGGGTAGTCTTTCTCACTCCTCCTTCCTTCTCTTCTCGGTCTCCTTGATTGCAGCACAAGCGGTAGGTGAAATAACAACAGTGTGGACGGAACTGGATCGGACCTGTATACATGCATCCTGTCGTTGTCCCGGAACCGATACCAAAATGGGGACCCTACTGGTCCTATTTATAGGCACAGATGTGGCCCTCATGCTTTTAGTCTGTGTCCAAATAGTTTGGTAGCTTTTTATCTCCAAACGGTCTTGAGTGGTTAAATCCAAACGGTTTGCTTATTATGACCAAACGATCTTGAATACATGTTTGAACGGTTTTGCTTTTATTTTCTCCAAACGATTTGGCAATTTATCTCTATCAGTCTGGTGCCCAATTGGTTTGCATGCGTATGGCTAAATGGTCTTTCATCAACAGCTTTTATCGAGCAAACGGTCTTAGTAATCCTTTTTCCAAACGGTTTGATACAACCTTTTTCATTCGGTTTGCAATACATGTCCATTCGGTCTTGCGCAAATCACTTTATCAAACAGTCTACTTTCCACTTTATAATTCGATCTCATGGTCCTCTTTTCCATACGGTTTGATACAACCTTTTTCATTTGGTCTTGCATGTGGCTAATCCAAACAGTTTCATGATATTTGCTCTTTTGCAAACAGTTTTGAGGGAAGCTACTTTATCATTTGGTTTTCTAGTGCTTGTGGTTTCATGCATTCTTTGGTCCCATGCACATGCTTAATCAATTGAATTGGCAGAGCTTCCTCCATACGGTCCATCCTCCAACGGTTTCATGCATGCATGCTTATTTTATCATACTGTCTTGGAGCCCACTTAATCAAACGGTTTTGCATGCATTGCTTTCTCGCATGCACGCAGCTACCAAACTAAATGGTCTTCATGTGATTACTTTTACAATCAGTTTCATGCAAGCCAAAATGGTCTCACAACCAACTTTATCAAATCATTTTCTGCAATGTGCTTCATTAAACGGTTTCATGCATGCTTTGGTCCCATGCATGTAGCTTTATCAAACGGTCTGGCAGCCATCCCCATATAGTTTCACAGTCCCACCTTTTCCAAACAGTTTTGCAGCTGCATCAAGAGGTCTCGCGATCTCTTCCAAACGTTCCCGCTTTTCCACCTCCAAACGGTCTCGTAGCCCCAGCTCCAAACGGTCTCGCAGACCGATAATCCTTAAATGGTCTCGACGTGAGCATGTCCATTCGGTCTTGAGACCATATGGATGAAACCGTATGAGCAAGACTGTATGGGCAAGACTGTATGGTCAAGACCGAGGGTTAATGAGAGTAGATCAAGGGTAGATATAGGTGGGTCCCAGTTGATTGTTCAACCTCATCAAGACTTGCCTAAAATCGATATAAACTCAGTTAGAAACCTTGATAATTAAACCAATTAGGAATTTTGCACATTTTGATATTTAGTAATTGTAATTGGATGTGTTGAATCAAAAAGAGCCCAAGAAAGCGACTGAAAATCATGATGAATATGCATTCATCAAAACACCCCGAACCTAAATGTTGCTCATCCTCTAGTAATAAAAAATCTGAAACAGTCACCAAATGAATATTTTCTGGTCATGTGATTGCCTCATCTTCACATCACGATTGTTTTGTTTATGCTCACTATGACTCAGTATTTCAACCTCCTGAGACCAGTAAACACATCTTACCATATATTCGTTCCTGAGTTCGCTTTCCAATATCACTTCCTCCTCACTTTTTCCAACAATAAGCATGTCAGAGTTTTGTAAGAGTCCAGAGATACTCGCAGAACGACAAGTGTACATATGATATGACACAGGTGTATTTCAGAGTGGTGGAGGCATTAATTATGCCTTTAGGTAGAAAAGGGAATGAATGGAGGTATGGAAGGAAGAAATAAATCTCTCCTCTATTCGACTCGAGATTTTTATTATATTATTTGCAATTTCATTTATTGCATTTTTTGTGTGTGAATATCTCCTCTATTTGACTCGAGATTGCATTTCTTTTTGTGTGTGCTTTGGCATCTTTTCTTGGTGGTACACCCCTATTTATTTGTGAGGGGTATGGAAGAAGCGCATATAGAGGGAAGTGGCGTGCCAACCCAAACTTAAGGTTTGACACTATTTTAGCTATTTTTGTTTCTTTTTGATGGATGGAGGGATACAGAGATGATAGAAGTGTAGAAGAGAGTTCAAATCAGAATGCGACTTGATTTACCATTCCGTGCATCAGGTTGTTCTCTTTATCATACTTTGCTCAAATAATGACTTGATGAGGATCCGGTAGTGATTCCATGTAATTGTTCCACTAGTCAGTTAGGAAGCACGATGTGTTTGATCCTTATTAGTTTGACAGACACTTGCCATTTTTGCATAAAGATCATGATGTTAGGATTCATAAGCTTCACAAGATGATTTCAATCAAAAGGCTAGTTTTCAGAAAGTGGTCCTTTTGAGGATCTGCTCCGTATAAGGAGGGTATAAAGATTCAAAATGCATAAAGATTGAAATGAAGGAGTGTCAAAACTTCATCCAGTATCTGTTCAAATTTCTTTGAAAAACTTTAAAATTTTATTTGAAAATTTTGAAAATTAGGTCAAAATGCGATGATGAAATCTTAAGTTTGATTTAGATGGGTGAAGGTGGAAAGTAAGATACGTACCACCCACCCTCCACCCCGAACTTAGAAATTTGCTCGTCCCGAGAAAACTCTAAATTCGAGATGGAGGGGACTTTGCATGCCGTTTGGACCACCGGATGTGGTCGCGTTCCAATAAGCTTGCATCCTCCATCTAAAAATCTCAAAAATGAAGACCATTCAGAACTCAAAATAGCATCTTGCGATGCAATTTTATTTAGTGTAAAACTATCTAAAAGGTAAAAACAAAATTAAATAAGAATCCTAATTCAAAATTAAAACTAAATACTAAGTTTATTTATCGGGTTGCCTCCCGACGAGTGCCTTTGTTTTACATCGATGGCTCGACTTGATTCCTTCAACTTCTATGGTGGACATGTTGGATTGGTGAGATCCAACATCATTTCAGAGCTTGTATCAGTAGAGGTGAAATATCCAACATCATTTTAGAGCTTGTATCTGTAGAGGTGAAATATCTCTTCAATCGTTGACCATTTGCCACAAATTCACCTGATTTTTCACTCCATAAAGAGAAAGCACCATGTGGGTAGATGCTTTTGACAATGTAAGGTCCTGACCAGCGAGAACGGAGTTTTCCGGGGAATAACCTCAATCTAGAATTGTATCAATAAGCAAGCAGGTGATTAATCTACAATCAAACATCGATGATAAACAAAGACGATACAAAATCCAACTAAGGTTGTGGCCCTCCCGGAAGGATGTTTAGGCCACAGAAGTGTCACCGAAGGTTAGATGGCTCGTCCCCTTATAGATCATGCACTTACTACCTCAAGGAATCCTATCCTATTTCTAATCAAGGATTCAAACTTTGTAAACCGCCATTCCACCCTACATATAGAAGATTTCGCAATATAGGGAAGAACAAGATGAAAGCAAGTAGATAATCAACTACAAACATACCAATTAATAATGAAATGAAAAGTTATATACATTGCCATGGAATGTTAAATGAAAAGACATGAATGCATGGGTAGCGGGGCTAGTCCCCGCACCCCAATGAAAAAGGAATACTCACTCATGGTGCGAGAAACAAGAAGAATAAGAAAGACAGAGGAATCCACCATGAGCATGATGTAGAAGGTGGTCACAGCTTGTTGAAGATGATGCAATCTTCTACGTCATGTCAGAGCAGATCTGGATGAAGAACGAGGGATGGCAAGACAGATCGGGCAGTCATTCTCACTCCTCCTTACTTCTCTTCTCAGTCTCCTTGTTTGCAGCACAGGCGGTAGGTGAAACGACAGCAGTGTGGACGAAACTAGATCGGACCTATGTACAGGCAGCCTATCGGTATCCTGGAACCGATACCAAAATGGGGACCCTACTGGTCCTATTTATAGGCACATATCTAGCCCTCATGCTTTTTGTGTGAGTCCAAACGGTTTGGTAGCTTTTTATCTCCAAATGGTCTTGAGTGGTTAAATCCAAATAGTTTGCTTATTATGAGCAAACGATCTTGAATACATGTCCGAACGGTTTTGCTTTTATTTGCTCCAAATGATTTGGTAATTTAGCTCTATAGGTTTGGTTCCCAATTGGTTTGCATGCATATGGCTAAACCATCTTCCATCAACAATTTTTATCGAGCAAATGGTATTAGTAATCCTTTTTCCAAACGGTTTGATACAACCTTTTTCATTTGGTTTGCAATACATGTCCATTCAGTCTTATGCAAATCACTTTATCAAATGGTCTACTTTCCACTTTATCATTCGATCTCATGGTCCTCTTTTTCCATACAGTTTGATACAACCTTTTTCATTCGGTCTTGCATGCGGCTTATCCAAATGGTTTCATGGTATTTGCTCTTTTGAAAATGTTTTCGAGGGAAGATACTTTATCATTTGGTTTTCTAGTGCTTGCGGTTTCATGCATGCTTTGGTCCCATGCACGTGCTTAATCAATTGAATTGGTAGGGCTTCCTCCATACGGTCCAACCTCGAACGGTTTCATGCATGCATGCTTATTTTATCAAACGGTCTTGGATCCCACTTAATCAAACAGTTTTGCATGCATTGCTTTCTCGCATGCACGCAAATACCAAACTAAACAGTCTTCATGCGATTACCTTTGCAATCGGTATCATGCAAGCCAAAACAGTCTCACAACCAACCTTATCATACCGTTTGCTACAATGTGCTTCATTAAACGGTTTCATGCATTCTTTGGTCCCATGCACGTAGCTTTATCAAACAGTCTGGCAGCCAGCCCCATATAGTTTCGCAATCCCGCCTTTTCCAAATGGTTTCGCAGCTGCGTCAAGCGGTCTTGCGATCTCTTTCAAATGGTCCCACGTTCCCACCTCCAAACGGTCTCGCAAACTAGTAATCCTCAAACGGTCTCGACGTGAGCATGTCCATTCAGTCTTGAGACTGTATGGATGAAACTATATGGGAAAAACCATATGGACAAGACTGTATGGTCAAGACCGAGGGTGAGCGAGAATAGATCAAGGGAAAATATAGGTGGGTCCCAGCTAATTGTTCAACCTCATCAAGACCTGCATAAAATCGATATAAACTCAGTTAGAAACCTTGATAATTGTACCAATTAGGAATTTTTCACATTTTGATATTTAGTAATTGTAATTGGATGTATTGAATCAAAAAGAGCCCAAGAAAGCGATTGAAAATCATGATGAATATGCATTCATCAAGACTCATCTTTATCTATTTGCATTAGAGTTAGGTTCACCAAGATAAATTAAGTCAATGTTACTAATCAATACTCATACCCAAACCCTAACTCATGACATCCCCATTGGATCATGGATGCATAAGGTGATGCTTCACCATCACATTCCATACTATTATCATGTATGAACCCACACATAAATCAAGGTGTAACCATTGGGTTATAGCATACTAGGGTTTCAACAACAGTAACAGAGTACTCCATGGTTGTATTAGTCATTCAAGGACTATTCATACCCAATTACAATCATTTAGTTATATTAAATCTAGGTATAACAAGCTATACCTCATTAGGGTTACATATCAACACAATATGGTTATCATACCTTCTATTCATATGAGTGAATAGGTAAGACTACCTTATTAAGGGTAACCCTCCATTTGTTCCATCATCATTCAACCCATGTCGCCATATCACAATGTCACCCAGAACCATTGGATGTTTAAAAGGTAAGAACATTGGTTGTTTACATAGTAAACACCTTGAATGAATCATATATAATGTTATTGAGTTGTGATATATAAAAGTCACCATTTAAGCCTAGACATCCTTTGGTTAACAACAATAAGGGTTCCGTTGAGAGTAGGGTAAAACCCACAATCGATTGTTCATTTAAAACAAGCTATCCAATGTCAACCAGTAAACTCCTTAAGCTGATCATATAAATTAAACCAACTAAATAAAATTATTAGGACCAACATATTACATTAGCCATCATTTCACTTTATTGGAGGAATAAAAATTAGATCTTGACCAAACCATCAATTACAGTATAGGTTCGACCATTACATCAAGTGACCCAAGAAACCATTGGTATAAGGCTTAATTGATGCTACAACTATATGATTAACTCGCCATAGGTTTTGGAGATATGATCCAGCATCATTAGTGACCATTAAGTCACCATAGGTTGTTAGATTAACACTATATTCATTGATCAACATTAAATATTAAGCTAATGTCATCATTGATTGATAACAATATTAGGGTACTTAATGCTTGATCATTAAACTTCTAATTGATCCAAAACCTGACCTGGGGGGGTGACCATAGGTTGTCACCATCATATGACACCTTTGATCATGACCATCAGTTGTCTTGAAGACAACACCATAGGGTTGTTGCAATGGTACCATCCCTGGGTCATGGGTTTATAGAAGAAATCAGCTTAAAACCCTAAAATTGACCATTGGTTGATAGGTGCTTAGCACCATAGGTTGTCAAACCAACCTGATCCAAGTCATATTATACCTTAGGAATAATGTACACATGATCACAGGTTCATATATCACTGAAATCAGAATAAGGAAGATTATAAAAATTGAAATCCAAGTCAAGCATAGCGTTTTAGTGCATGGATCATCATTTTCAAGCAAGAACATGATCTAGAAAGCTTATGGTGAGCGATAAAAATGGAGAAAGTTATAAAACTTTCCTCTAATGAAAAGATGAAACCCCACAGAGAAGAAAACTCAAGCAGGTAGTGTAGAAAATCCAAGAATAAGATATGAATATGTCCATCTAGCACCTTTCTTTATCAAATGAGCAAACCCTAAGCATAAGGAGCAAGAAAGGTAGGGTTTTAGAGATATAGAGCAATTTATACCATGAAACAACAAGGTTCCAACCTAGAGAAAGCTAGGAGGAAGGATAAAAAAGAAATAAATAGAGGAAATAAGGGAATTCTTACTCTTTTAGGTCAATATCACTAGAAGGAAGCTTTTTCAACCCTAAAATGAAGTCAATTGCAACCCTAAATCCCTTTTCCAAGAAGATCCCCACTTTCTTCTTCCTTGGACAGAAAAATTCATAGCAACATAGAGGAAGAACAAGGTTGGGAGAAGGAGGGAAGTTGTGGAGAGAAAATGGCTCGTTTTGGTGCTTGGGGATAAGTATATGAAACTTTAAGATAAAGAAAAGAAAAAGTTGAAGTTCTAGTATATATCCAAGTGTCCATGGCCTTAATTTATTAAGAATATACAAGAACAGACACAAAAAGATCCCCCACCATGTGTATAGACCTTCTTAACTTTCCTTTATTGAATTTCCCAACCAATCAAATAATTCATTAGTTGATAGCTACTAAAGGTAGCTCATCCCTAAAGGGGTAAACCCTAAAATACCCTTGGAGAAAACACCTACAAACCAAGGTAATATAGGAGCCCCATGGATCAAAAAGCTCAAGAATGATGAGAAAATATCAAAGGAACATAATTAAAGTGATAAATTGCAAAGAAAACCTCTCAATTGGATAAATTATAGAAAAGTCCAAAATGTGCATAAAATGGCATAACTTGCTCAAATAGTGTCCAAATTGGACCAAATTTGAAACTTAAGCTTGTATTATGATTTCAAAGCATATAACAAGGTTATATAAGCATTATAAGAATTAAATTATGATAATTAAGGTCATTCAACTCATTAAACAAGTTCAGGGGTCTTACAACTATAAACCCCTAATAGGGATTTTGCCCCCGAAATCCAAGGTAAACAAAATGGGTACTTCCTTTGCACCTCATTCTATTACCTTCACATGGTTACTTGCATATCATGGTGATGTCACATCATTCATACATATCTCATCTTTGGTCAGTACAAAAACCCCCACCTAAGAAGACATTCTCAATATGGAATGTAGAAACTTGTTGTGTCATCTGTACAACTCTGTAGTAATGTTCAACTTTAAATTCTAGCTATCATACTAAAATTATATCTATTGTATCAAAACATTACCCAAAATTCATACTTTCTAGCTTTTTACCAATCATGCCATGTGTCCCATACCATTCCTTGAAGCATAAAAAAAGCAATGTATCCATCCCTTTTTTTATACATTGACACTAGAACTCTTGTTAGTTCTTTTTCAGCATCAAAAGAAATGCTGAAGCTGGTAGCTGTCATTCCATACAAGGAAACATCATTCCTAGTCAACCTTTTTAGGGGTGAAACAACATCATTATCTTCACTTTACTAGGGTTTACAAAACCTACTTAGAAGACATATAATGATCCCATAAAGAAATTTAATCAACCCCATCTCACTCTTGTTCAACTTGTTCTCATAGCTATTGCTGCTTCGACAACCCTAAGGTTTTTGAATAAATATTGATCATATTTTTGACCATATTTGAAATACTTTGACATGTCATCATTTAAAGTTTGATATAACTTGTATGACATGACTAGAACACTCTGTTCATCCTATTCATAAATTCTATTTGTATATTGGTTAGTCTAAAGGACATTACCATAAACTCGTACATGGTCATGTGAATTATGTCATCCAATCTAACTCTTATGCATTGATATTTGATCATAGGTTTATCTTAAAGGAATACAGTATCACATATCTATTGACCAAGAAACCATCTATCCTTGATAGTGGTCTTGTCTAGCTATCACTGAACCATACACAACATTATATAATCACTTTTTTTTTTCAAACAACATTTAGAGGGTCATCATCAACTCTATCTCTCCCTCTCTTTAAGGGGGAGGAATACTTGATATGTTCATTTAGTAAACATATCCAACCTTCACATACTTCCTATATTGTTGATACATCTTGGATACTAGGATTCATTACCTTGGTATCCACCTCATGTGCTATAAGGAACTCACATCCTTATCTCATCTACTTTTACCAAATAACAAATCTCAAGACATATAAGAGGAGTCTTCCTAATTATTGGAAGGCTCAAAAGAAAACTCATCACAAACTTTATGATCTTAGAACCATAGTCCAAGCAACCTTATGCTATAATAAGTTATCCACCCTCATGTTTACAATGAATCCACACATACCAAGTGGCAATGATCCACTTGAAAGTTATGCCCTAGAAAGGAAAGACACAAAGGGAAACATATTTCCCACATCATAGAAGCATTGTTTAGGGGTCACTAGCATAAAGGTAACCAATTCTATTTTCATTATTTATATTACAACTTCTTATGTATCATTTTACCTTTTTCATTTTTGGTTCCTTGCCATTATCATAGGAATCATCATGATTAACATATCTCATTACTCATTCCTTGATGAATATTTATCACACTTGGGTATGTTCTCTTATTATATTATATTTTTCAACCACTTATCCACAGGTAAATACTCATATTCCACATTTGCTTCATTCAATCGGGATCATCTCCCTTCATTTCTTTCACATGCCATGCTAATTTTTCATTAACACTTTCTTACACACATAGGTTGGTCTAAGATTAACTCAGATTCCACCTTATTTCTTTGCCATTGTTCCCATTCATCTTCTCATTTTGTACTTGTTATAGGAGTTCTCTCTATCTTATGTGGATTTCATACCTTGATTCACTTTATAAGCATAGACTTATCTATGTTTTACTTTATTATCTTCTGGAATCACATCTTCAAGAACTCCTCTTTTCCTTATTTGTATTCAGATTTAGATTTCATGGTGTTATATCTCTCTCTTATATTTACCAAACATTCAAGTTTTGATAGATAATGATGTAATTCTCATCTTCTTTAAGGTAGGATTGAGATATTCACACCATGATTTCTTATTCATTATGCTCTTTAGATTGCCTCAAAATGACTACTTGATCAGAGTAATCAGAAAGATAACAATTGAAGAGTTCCATGTCTTTCTTAAATAATTGAATACCTGGCCAGGGCATCCAAGTACTGAGATTAGGCAGTATGCACCATGTTTTTGTGTCACATTCCTAACTTAGACATCATCCTAGTCCTAAGTCCTAGTATCTCTATAGACTCATTGAACCTAAAGATCTGATACCAACTTGTGAGAACTCGTTACACTAAACGAGATTACTCAAAACATAAAACACAATCAATCACCAATTAACGACATACCCAAAAATATGGGTAAATTAAAACTGATTTCAACGTCAGAACCCACTCAAAAATATTTGCATAAGATCCCAACATCTTTCTTATATCCATACTATGCCAATAATTTAATACAAATTTTTCTATCACCTTAGCCACAACATATATACATAGGAGAATAATATTTGTATATGCCACACAACAAACATTAACATGCTAACAAAATTTCAATTTGTTTGAAACACCATATACAAACTATTCCTGCCCGGACTTGAGAGTACAGGGATGACTCTAGGACACACTAGAAATCTAATCAACTTTTCAAAGATTCATTACTATAGCTCCTCCTTGCTGCCACATGTTTATTTTTGTCACTTTTGATTACCTAAAAAATGTGGTGAACCACAAGGGTGAGACTCAGTCCCAATAAGAGATATAACCTCCAACAATGTTTATTAATGACCACATTTTTAAGTAATTAAACAGTTAAGAAAATTAATCAGATATAACAAATAAGCTCAGCAGCACTGATGATTAACAAAATGCACAAGGGAGAAGATAATAACTATCATCATTAGCCAGACTATCATCATTTATCTTGTTGATAATATAAGCAATTCAGTGGCATATGCATATCTAGCATCATGAGCAAGTCTAGTAACATAGCATAGCTAACAACATGAGCATGTCTAATTGGTTGAACATATCAACATTATAAGAAGAGATAACAACATAAGAACAACTATCTGGATAAGCATGATCAGCAATATATGCATCTCTAGTTACAAGGCATGGCTAGCATGCTAAACATAACTAACAACATGAGATAGCTAGCATCATGATTATAATTAGCAGTAGCAATATAGTTATCAACACAATCATGTCTATTGTATGTAAGAATATACAACCTTAAGCATATCCACAAGATAAGTATATCTACTATCTCTTAATTGCACTAAGCATCCTCTTTATGTAAAGATAACAAACAAGGGTTATCATCCAATGTGAAATGTCGTGCATAACCCTAAACAAATATGCTACATGACTATATTATATCTTTTATTAAGCCATGAGGAAATTGAGGATACTACTCAAAATCCAACTGACCACTACTCAGTCGAAATCAGTGTCGTACAAGATCTAGGAAGAGCCAGACTCCTAAGATGTTCTCCTCCACCGGTCAGTACGGGTCCGCCACAGTGACACATAAGGTCAAGCTGCTAACAGCCTAGTCCATCCTTGGTATAGGGCACGACACTAGTGAAAGGAGGTGGGTACGCATACCCTACCATCCGAGGTACAATTGTAGTTGTCCTCCAATCTTGTCACATATATAATCACTGAGATACAACCACATCTGTTCTCAATCACATCAGATGTATGAGGCATGACCATAGCCAACCTCCACAACCTTCATTGTAGATGACAAGGATATATCCTCAACTTGCCACCCCCACATACTCAATAGTATGTGCTCCGAGTTTCCCTTAGGAACACTCGTTTCACCATATGGCAAGTTCTGACACTCAGATGGATCTATGGCACAGGGCACTACATGATTAGAGTTGAATTTGATTAGTTATTCCAATTGGGTGAATTAAGGCTGCATCAAAAAAGTAGACATACAAATCCTAATTCACTTCTACCAATCATATAAATATCACAACTTTTAAAAGATATAAAATGTGTGAAACATAATTTCTCATCTCATCGTCACATGGTACTATTCACTTGCCATTCATGAGACCACACTAGTCATCATACTATCACAAGATATAAATCCTTTTCAAAATATCAAAGGGTATCAACCCTTATGAACACAAGAGGATTACACCTCATTCAGGGCTCAACCATGCCCAAAGGTCATTAAGACCATCATACTATCACAAGATATAAATCCTTTTCACAATATCACACGGTATCCACCCTTATCAACACGAGGATTACACCTTATTTAGGGCTCAACCATGCCCAAAGGTCATTAAGACCATCATACTATTCCCTGCAAGATCATCATCATCTTTGCATGCCTTATAACAAGGCTCGAGAACATTACTTACATATAATACACCAGATCAACAAAATTTTGCATTAATGAGATAGGAGATATTCATAAAAAATCATATCAGGGTTATATTAAAATTAAGAACATTCCTTTATTACATCAACATGCAAGGAATCTAGATGTGATTAACACTTATCATATTCATAATGCACATGTTTAGCATAAGAAAGTATCAACCATGTGTCTATGATAACCACCAATTAACACATTAAGGTTATGATCATGTTAAGGATGTTATTTCACCATCATGTCATCATATAAGAAGGTTAAACATGAATACTCATCTTTATCTATTTGCATTAGAGTTAGGTTCAACAAGATAAATTAAATTAATATTACTAATCAACACTCATACCCAAACCCTAACTCACGGCATCCCCATTGGATCATGGATGCATAAGGTGAAGCATCACCATCACATTCCATACTATTCTCAAGTATGAACCCACACATAAATCAAGGTGTAACCATTGGGTCATAGCATACTAGGGTTTCAACAATAGTACCAGAGTACTCCATTGTTTTAATAGTCATTCAAGGACTATTCATACCCAATTACCATCATTTAGTTATATTAAAGCTAGGTATAACAAGCTATACCTCATTAGGGTTACATATGAATACAATATGGTTATCATACCTTATATTCATATGAGTGAATAGGTAAGACTACCTTATTAAGGGTAACCCTCTATTTGTTCCATCATCATTCAACCCATATCGCCATACCACAATGCCACCCACAGCCATTGATGTTTAAAAGGTAAGACCATTGGTTGTTTACATAAGTAAACACCTTGAATGAATAATATATGATGTTATTGAGTTATGATCTATAAAAGTCACCATTTAACCCTATACATCCTTTGGTTAACAACAATAAGGGTTCCATGGAGAGTAGGGTAAAACCCATAATTGACTGTTCATTTAAAACAAGCTATCCAATGTCAACAAATAAGCTCCTTAAGTTTATCATATAAAGGAAACCATATAAATCACATTATTAGGACCACCATATTACATTAGACATCATTTCACTTTATTGGAGGAATAAACATTAGATCTTGACCAATGGGTCAAGTTCATATGTTAAAACCATCAATTACAGTATATGTCTGACCATTGCATCGAGTGACCCAAGAAACCATTGGTATAAGGCTTAATTGATGCTACAACTATATGATTAACTCACCATAGGTTTTGGAGATCTGTTCCACCATCATTAGTGACCATTAAATCACCATAGGATGTTACATCAGCACTATATTCATTGATCAACATCAAATATTAAGCTAACGTCATCATTGATTGATAACATTATTAGGGTACTTAATGGTTGATCATTAAACTTCTAATTGATCCAAAACCTGACCTAAGGGGGTGATCATAGGTTGTCACCATCATATGACACTTTTGATCATGACCATCAGATGACATGAAGACAACACCATAGGGTTTTTGCAATGGTACCATCATCGGGTCATGGGTTTATAGAAGAAATCAACTTAAAACCCTAAAATTGACCATTGGTTGATAGGTGTTTAGCACCATAGGTTGTCAAAACAACCTGATCCAAGTCATATTATACCTTAGGAATAACGTACACATGATCACAGGTTCATATATAACTGAAATCAGAATAGGGAACATTATAAAAATCGAAATCCAAGTCAAGCATAGCTTTTTAGTGCATGGATCATCATTTTCAAGCAAGAACTTGATCTAGAAAGCTTATGGTAAGTGATAAACGTGGAGCAAGTTATAAAACTTGCCTCTAATGAAAAGATGAAACCCCACACAGAACAAAACTTGAGCAGTTAGTGTAGAAAAGCCAAGAATAAGATATGAATTCGTCCATCTAGCACCTTTCTTCATCAAATGAGCAAACTGTAAGCACAACGAGCAAGAAAGGTAGGGTTTTAGAGCTTTAGAGCAATTTCTACCATGGAACAACAAAGTTCCGACCTGGAAAAAGATAGGAGGAAGGATAGAAAAGAAATAAATGGAGGAAAGAAGGGAATTCTTACTCTTTTAGGTCAAGATCACTAGAAGGAAGCTTTTTCAACCCTAAAATGAAGTCAATTGCAACCCTAGATCCGTTTTCCAAGAAGATCCCCACTTTCTTCTTCCTTAGACAGAAAAATTCATAGTAGAATAGAGGAAGAACGAGGTTGGGAGAAGGAGGGAAGTTGTGGAGAGAAAATGTCTCGTTTTTGTGCTTGGGGATAAGTATATGAAACTTTAAGATAAAGAAAAAGAAAAAGTTGAAGTTCTAGTATCTATCCAAGTGTCCATGGCCTTAATTTATTAACAATACACAAGCACACACACCCAAGAATCTCCCCCACCATGTGTATCGAACTTCTCATCTTTCCTTTATTGAATTTCCTAGCCAATCAAATAATTCATTAGATGATAGCTACTAAAGATAGCTCATCCATGAAGGGGTAAACCCTAAAATACCCTTGGAGAAAACACCTACAAACCAAGGTTTAAATAGGCGCCCCATGGATCAAAAAGCTCAAAAATGATGATAGAATATCCAAAGAACATAATGAAAGTGATACATTGTAAAGAAAACCTCTCAATTGGGTAAATTACAGAAAAGTCCAAAATGTGCATAAAATTACATCACTTGCTCAAACAGTGTCCAAATTGGACCAAATTTGAAACTAAAGCTTGTATTATGATTTCAAAGCATATCATAAGGTTATATTAGGGTTATAAGAATATAATTATGATAATTAAGCTCATTCAACTCATTAAGCAAGTTTAGGGGCCTTATAATGTGGGCCCCACCTACTGGAGGGGTTATGGCTCTGATACCATTTGTAACACTTGGGCCCACTTCCCAAGGCTCTAGTAGAGTTTCAAGAATGACGAATGGACCCACAGAAAACCACTAGCTATAACTGCACACTTTGTCCTCACTCACGCGCAAGCTGGGATCAACTTCCCGACTAGTCACCCATCCTAGTACTACTCCAAGTTGAGCATGTTAACTATGGAGTTATTTAGTGATGAGCTCCCATAAAAGGAGGTGCACCTTGGTGATATGGGTAGTCTATTTTTCCTTAGAAGATCATGTTATCTGAGGCCTCAAATCCTGGGATGTTACAATACCCCTCAAGAGAATGCTGAGTTTAGACCATCTTGTAGGAAGATGAGGAGAAGGATAGCCTTGGAGGAAGAAGCCTCCAGGAAGAGGAAGAGACTTGATGCATCCTCTTAGGATGATTCTCAACCCAAAACATTAAGTGGTGGATAGAGAAAGAGAAGACATGATGAGTTGGATATCATAGTTGACCATGCATGCAAGTACGTGTGTTAGGCTTGCATGCTTTACGTAGAGGTTTTGGGTACACCTGAGAAGCATAGACTGTGAGTGGTTGCTTGGCTCAGTGTGCTTTTTGGTGACCCAACCTTGGGTGGGATGTTCCTGGTAAGGGTGAGGGATAGCTCCCCCATTGAGAAGGTTAGTGATGACCATATAGGAGCCCTAATGGGCATATATGAGCAGAAAAGGGGCATGCACCTACATAGAAGTGAGCGGAAGAAAGGCTGGAAGTAGGTTTTAGACATAAGCCAGAAGGGTTATGCCTGATAGTTTATGATATAGACATGCTGAGCTTTGGGATGATCTTGGCGGTACATAAAAGTTGATAGTATGTTTCATACAGGTATGGATAAAAGTGTATCCTTAAGATCTTGACCCATCTTCAAAGAGAGAACCTCCTATGGTAGGACTAGTTATACGGTTAGCTCTAGAGAGAGAGACATTGATGAAGAAGGTAGGAGACCTAGACTCCGAGACATGAGGAATCATGGGAATTTTGGTATGATGTGGCCTAGAATAGATGACCCTGAGTAGATGTATGTGGTTGCCTCATGCATGATCCTTAGAGTCTTGTCATACCTTGGATGCCTTTAGATGAACCAAATCCTAGAAAAGACAAAGAGGCTTCCTGAACAAACATATAGATGATATGTGTGCCTACCTTTTAGGTGTAGGAAAGAGAGTTCCAAAAACCCTGAAGAGGTATGGTATGATATCAAGTTGTGAGGCCCCACACCCAATTTAAGGGTTGTTCACATGGGAGAGTGTTAGGAATTATATGCCATATCTTATATAGGTTTGGTTCATGTTTGAGAAACTGAGGATGCAGTCGAGATATAGTTGATGCATAAGAGGTGAACCTGGGGTTCCTAGACCAAAGAGGGGAAGTAGTAGTACCTAGTGAACATAGTTCTCACGAGGCTAAGTGAGTTCATAGGAATTAAGTGTGGCACCCCCCCCCATATATTGGGACAAAAGGAAACCCCACTTGATCTGAGATATATGATTGATGAGACACTCACACGAGTCAGTGACATACATATATATGATATGGGTCCAACCCTAAGGATGATGAACATATATGATATGCCAAGGGACTTGAAAATGGTTTAATAGGTGTCTGATTGTTAGCGACATGCATAGGTAGCATGACATGAGCTAGGCTTATACATGGTGGTATAAACCTTGGATGCAAGAACGTTTTGTGAACTTTGTTACTATCAAGTAATAGCTTTCTCATGTCCTGGGAAGGGACCCTTCTTGTAGGAGTGAGCACCAACTCTTGTTTAGGTTTGAGATAACCTTAAGAGGTCACTTATAAGAGCTTGAGAGGCTAAGTGTAAGAGCACATAGTATGAGTATGAATCTATATACCCATGTATGGCCATCTCGAATGGGCATAAGTGTAAGTGTCATGTAGGTAGCATGTATGGGGCTAGACCGAGATTGGTAGGTCGCCATGATTCCTATAAAGGGATGTAAGGTTAACCATGAATACCTAAAGAGATGATGGAGATTTGGGTAGGGATTCAAGAATGAAATGTGCTTGAGTATCAACAAAGGAACCATGAGGTACATTAGTACCCTAAGTCAATACTAAGGTCAAGTAGGGATAAGATCGATGGAAGTAGGATTTGTCTATTCCCTGAATGCATAAGACCATAGGGTCGGGAGGTAATAACTAATTTTGCCTGAGGCCATGGATTAGGAGGTTGTCCAACTTCATGAGTTCATGAGGCCTAAGAGGCAAATGTGAAAGGCACTCCCTAGATGTATGAGGGTAAGATCAACCCAAAAGTATTGGCACCCTAGATACCTTGAGGTAATGATGAATAATTGTATATATGAGTAATGTTAAGACTCAAAAGTGATGGGGAAAGGTCTTCATATGGGTGTAAACCCAGAATTGAGATGTTCATGGTGTAGAGTCATGAGAAGTATGTTTCAACTTAGACTGGAAAGTGTAATGGCGATGTGTGATGTACCATCTCTACTCCTAGAATGGGATGAACTCTGTATTTAGACTACAACCAAATGCTTATTTCATCTTGTTATGGTTGTGATAGATGGGACAAAATACATGTCATACTTAGGATAAAGGTGATACGAGTTGAAACCTTTCTATGATATTTGAGGATGGAAGAGGTACCACACCTTTTAAGAGTATATTGGATAGATGGTGTGAAAGTATAGAGGAACTAAGATCATCTTCATATGAGGACATACTTGTCAAGAAAAGTTTAGATTATAAGAGTTAAAGTTTGGTTTTGGTGACCGAGATGATGGATGTAAGAGCTCAAAGTTTACTTGACTCAGACAAACCTAAACCTAAGACAAGGATGATGAGTGGAGTATATGAAGGTTTATGTCTTCACCATCACCTAGCACATAAGGAAGTTAATATGGTGATGCGATGATTTTGAGTCGCATTTATAGACCTATTTTACATGCGTTTTATGTGTTTATTAGTCACTTTTGTGGTTAGTATCGCATAACTCATTCGCTTTAGTCTATAATCTCAGCTCGTATCAAATCTCTCATATTTTATCTTTTTTATTATAAACGATCATAATAATGGGTTTTAGCATAGCTGATTTGGCTTTGTCTTGCAATTTTAGGAAAAACACATATACATAGTTGTCGATACTATCGACATCCGTCGATAGTATTGACACAGTCACAGTGAGACAGCCGCAAGGAGCCAAGCAGATTCGATACCATCGACTGGGAATTCGATGGTAGCGAGATACCCTCAGTGAGCTAGCAATCAGCTGGTCGATACTATCGACACAAAAGTCGATACTATCGACATTGCACAGATTCAACGTCAGAATGGTGACAAAACCGACGCCTAAAGGTGTCGATACCATCGACCCACGTCGATGGTATCGAGTCTGCATCAGACGGAGTGTCAGAGAACAAAGAAAACTTGCCAATATCATGACGGGTCGATACCATCGACCCGCGTCGATGGTATCGATGCCGTCAGATCAGTTTCTATTCTAGATCGGCCCGAATCCGACGGTTGTGATATTTCAACGATCTAATTTGGTGCTTATACCTAGTGACGGCATCCAAAAGGGGGGAATCATGTCATTAGCTGCTGCACAAGTCATGAGGAGGTGTGGAGAAGAGAACGGAGCCTAGAATCATGCCCTGATCGTTCCGAGAGCTGCAGAAGACGATTTCCACCGCTGGAAGGTTGTAGATCACACATTCTACATCGAGGAATGCCCGAATCTTCTCCGTTCAGGGGTTTACATTACTTTCATCCACATTTTCTCCATGTTTTCCCTTTCTTCTACCATGTCTTTCATTGAGATGAACATGCGGGGCTAATCCCCTTTGTCTTTAGGACCGGGAGTAGCCTGGGTAATCGTTGTATGGCGTTTTTATCATAGTAATTCATATTTTGTCTCTTAAATCCATGGTATGATTTCATTTTCTCCATTACATCATTATGATTGATCACCTTAATGATAATCTAATGCCTTTAATTGCTTTGAAATAAGAGTTAACAGTTGAAAAGAGACAAAATTCACATTAATTAATAAATCCCTTAAACAAGGTGATGTACGGTTAATGGTGGAAACCCAGAGTTTGGTCTTCATGCACCTAGTTTAGGGTATAGGTTACTACGACCGTGGAACCGACCTAGATTTAGGTAGTGAGTTGTATCACAACAGTGAACAATTCTGACTACAGGCCACTACCCGGAATGAGAGACGAATTTGATTAACTATATAGAAATAAATACAATGAGAACCTGTGGTGAAACTGCAATCCTAAAGATTCCCATCTAAATTGATTAAACTCAACATTTAATCGATTGCTTTGTTTTCTTTTATTTTTCAATCAACTCTCAAAACCTTTTTAATCGGTCTAGTTGATCGCGAGTAGTTAGTAAATAATCTACCGATAGTCCAGTGTCCCTGTGTTCAACTCGGGCCTCACAAAGGCCTATATTACTCTAACACGTGCACTTGCGTTATACGTACGGTAAAATCGTGTCAAGTTTTTGGCGCAGTTGTCGGGGACACGACAACTGCCGGCACTACGAGTGCTGCAAGCAGCCACTCTAGGCCACTTTTTATTTATAAAATTCATCATTCATCTTTCATATTTAGTAATCGTCTAGCACTGTACTGAATCAAATTTATTACCTTGCAGGTACCAGTGCATGGTGAAGACGCGTAGTACAAACTACGCACAACCATCACCAGAGGTCCCGTTTTGGGGATCAGACGACGAGGAGAACAACATTCAAGATCAACATGAGGATATAGATTTGGACTCTGAACCAGAAGCTATGGCTGAGGAACAGACAATCTGGGAGAAGATTAAGGCGTCATCCGCCTCTGCATCGAAAGGGTCGATTAAGAGGTAGGCTATCAACATTCCCAATTATAAAATCGATCCAGGCCTAATAAATTTGGTCGAATCAAATGCATTTCACGGGCTCAAAAATGAAGATCCGGTGACTCATATAAGCTAGTTTGTGGAGAACTGTGATATGATCAAGATAGACAGATTCCCGTAAGTGACACTCTATTTGAAATTATTTCCCAGCTCTCTAGCGGGAAATGCTTGAGAATTGCTGCATAACTTGGACGACGAGTATGTGGAATTGTGGGATCATATGGTTGAAGTGTTCTTCGAGAGATTCTTTCTGCCTAAGAAGGCTAATGATCTTATACGAAAGATCCACAACTTCAGTCAGAAAGTAGGTGAAACATATTCTGAGACTTAGGAACGCTTTCAAATAATGCTGAGGAGGTGCCCACATCATGGGCTGGACAAGGAGAAACATGTCAAGATTTTCTATTTTTCTCTTTCTAAGCATGATAGAAGCAACCTGGATTCAGCAGGTTCGGGGTTCTTCTTGAACAACACTGGTACTAGGTGTTGGGAGATTTTGAAGAATATGGCCAAAAAGCAGTCCTGGGGTGATAGAGATGCACCCGAACAGATTTGAGTTGCAGGTGAGTCAAAGGCCATCAAGGAGCTGAATGAGAAGATGGACCTTTTAGCCAAGAAATTGATAGCAAAGGAAGATGAAGAATCTGATGATGAGGCACAAGTCAAATTTATGCGCCAGCAACAGGGGTACATAAATAATGATTATTCTTGGAGGAAAGATAAAAAAAATCATGGATGGACCCAAAGAATTTCCTGTAGGACCCCGATGCCAAACCACAACTGTCGGTAGAGGACAAGAGCAATGAATTTCTCAATCAAGTAATCAAGCAGAATCAAGAACTAATGAGCACATTTGGCCAGCAGATTAAGCAACAAGGAGAATTTATGAATCAATTTCGGCAAACTTTACAAAGTCATGGGGTTCATATGAGAACTATAGAGACATCATTAGAAAAGATGGCAGCTGAGATAGAAAATCTGAAAAAACCAACACAACAAGGTTTTCCTAGAAATACAAATGTTCCAAGAGGAAATCAATAAGCGAAGGCAATTCTGCTACGGAGTGGAAAGAAGATTTTAAACCCCAGGGCCAATGAACCGAGCACACCCCAGCTAGAAACCACAGGTGAGGCCATAGAGGAGGTTACAATCACAGGGTCGATCGAGGATGCGGTAGAGGAAGCCACACCAGAACCCATTGCTGAGGAAAAACTCAAAAGAGGACACCATATGTGCCGCCACATCAGAGGGAAAAGACTGTCCCAGTACTGTATCCGAATAGTTTGAAGGCTAAGAAAGTAGACGCTCAGTTCAAGAAGTTCCTAGATAGCTTTAGGAAACTTTCTGTCAACATTTTGCTGTTAGAAGCAATAGAGCAGATACCCTCTTATGGCAAGTTTCTGAAAGATATAATTACAAAGAAGAGGAAGATTCCTGATACCGAAGTGGTGGTTCTTAAGGAGTAAGTGAGCGCCTTCATTATGGGCACATTGCCACCAAAAAGGAAAGATCTGGGCTGCTTCAATATTTCATGTTACATCGGTAAGGTGAAATTCAGCGAAGCATTGTGTGACTCCAGGGCAAGTATTAATTTGATGCCTCTTTCTACTTTCAAGAAGTTGGGACTGAAAGAATCGAGACATAGCAACATGACAATTCAGCTAGCGGATAATTCTGTGGTAAAGCCGTATGGTATTTGTGAAGATGTACTTGTTAAAGTTGACAACTTTGTATTTCCAGTAGATTTTGTGGTAATGGAAATGCAAGATGACCAAGGGAATGAGCTACTCCTTGGAAGACCCTTCCAAGATACGGCAGATATGATACTTGAAATGGGAAGAGGACATCTGACGTTGGGAATCGCGGATGACCGATTTGAAATGGTTATGCCCATGAGTACAACACAATCAAAGGCAAAGGCACAGTGTCACATGGTGAAACATTTTGATCAGAACAATTCTCTTTGTTTAGGGAAGCCATTTCTAGATATAGCTCATGTAATGACCAATGTAGATAAGGGGACACAGGCTGTAGATATTATGGAACAAACCAAAGTTGTTTCTCTTTGTAGAGCTGTGGGGTATCCAAATGATGAAGAGGAGGAAATTCCTCTTTCAACTGAAGATGATGCAATAGCAAGTTATGTCCTTGATGCATATCCAGAACTGCCCCTTGAAGCTTGCCTTATCAACATAATGCATGACTGGATGAGAAGCAAGTCATTACAAGAATGTGTCAAGATGCTTCAAGTGCTACCGTGCTATTATGCCAAGTATTATGAAGATCTTGGGCCACTCCCACCACCGCTTCAGTCATCATTGATCAGTCCACCAGAGTTAGAACTGAAGCCACTGCCTCCACATTTGAAGTATGCATTCTTAGCCGATGGTGAAAGACTACCACTGATTATCTCGGCATATCTAAGTGCCGATGAAGAGGACCAATTGATGATCGTGCTGAAGAACCACCGTGGCGCATTCGGGTGGTCAGTTGCGGATATTAAGGGGATTTCCCCTACACTTTGCCAACACAAGATCTGACTCGAGGAAGGAGCCAAACCTATAATCCAGCCACAGTGTAGACTCAATCCAAGCATGATGGAGGTCGTCAAGAAGGAGGTGATCAAGCTCCTTTCTGCAGGCATCATTTATGCTATCTCCGATTCGACGTGGGTAAGCCCCACACAGGTAGTCCCTAAAAAGGGAGGAATCAATGTCACTCATAACCTGTTAAACGAACCGGTCATGACCCGATTGGTAACCAGGTGGCGTGTGTGCATTGACTACCGTCGATTGAACTCCGCTACATTAAAAGATCGTTTTCCTCTTCCATTCATCGATCCAATTTTAGAGCGACTAGCTGGTAGATATCATTTTTGTTTTCTAGACAGCTATTCCGGCTACAATCAGATCTCCATTGATCCTAAGGACCAAGAGAAGTCTACCTTCACTTGTCCTTACAGAACTTTCGCATACCGCCATATGCCTTTTGGCTTGTGTAACACACCATCCACCTTTCAGCGCTGCATGCTTGCTATTTTTCCTGATATGGTTGAGCACTGTTTAGATGTTTTCATGGACGACTTTTCCGTCTATGGTGCGTCGTTTGATGAATTCCTATACAATTTGGATAAAGTTTTACAACGATGTGAGGACACGCATTTAGTTCTCAACTGAGAAAAGTGTCATATGATGGTTAGTGAGGGAATTGTGCTTGGGCACAAGGTGTCTAGCAAGGGGCTGGAGGTGGATCTAGTCAAGATTGAGGTTATTTCAAAATTACCCCCACCTAATTCGGTTAAAGGGGTACGGAGTTTTCTCAGTCATGCAAGATTTTACCGTCGCTTTATTAAAGATTTCTCGAAAATCGCTAAACCATTGTCGAAACTGCTTGAGAAAGATGTGATATTTGATTTCAATGAAAAATGCTTGCATGCTTTCAATGTACTGAAAGAAAAGTTAATTTCCGCACCGGTTGTTCAAACGCCGGATTGGACAAAGCCTTTCGAGCTCATGTATGATGCTTCAGATTTTGCAGTAGGGGTTGTTCTTGGGCAGCGTTTCAAGAACAAACCCACGGTAATTTTCTATGCATCCAAGACTTTAAACGAGGCACAACTTAACTACACCACAACTGAAAAAGAACTTCTCGCCGTCGTTTTTGCATTCGAAAAATTTCGGCAATATTTGGTAGGGTCAAAAGTTGTGGTATGGACGGACCACGCCGCCATAAAATACTTGATGGAAAAGAAAGATGCCAAACCTATATTGATTAGGTGGATCTTATTGTTACAAGAATTTGACATTGAAATGAAGGATAAGGCGGGAATTGAGAATGTGGTTGCGGACCACTTGTCTAGGTTAGAGCGGGTAGATGAGAAAGATATTAATATACCCATTATCGAGACATTCCATGATGAGCAAATCCTTTTTGTAAAATCCAAGGATCCATGGTTTTCATATATTGTTAATTATCTTGCCTGTAAAATAATCCCAGATGATTGAACTTATCAACAGAAAAAGAAAATTGTCTATTCTTTGAGATATTGTTTCTGGGATGATCCCATCTTGTTGAAGCAATGCAGGGACGGCATTTTGCGTAGGTGTGTACCGGAGATAGAATATGATAGTGTACTTAGTCATTATCACACACTACCAACCAGTGGTCATCATGCGAGTTCAAGAACGGCAGCCAAGGTGCTAGAGAGTGGTCTTTATTGGCCTACACTCTTCCGGGATGCCTACGACTATATGCGAAGATGTGATTCTTGTCAAAGGGCAGGTAATATTTCTAAGCAGCAAGAGATGACCCTCAACGTGTTTCACGAAGTTGAGGTATTTGATCTGTGGGGCATCGATTTTATGGGACCCTTTGTGTCCTCAAACTCTAATTTGTACATTTTACTTACTGTTGATTATGTATCGAAGTGGGTAGAGGCAATACCCATAAGGACTAACGACGCTGTTGTAGTGTGTAGGTTTGTAAAATATCACATTTTCTGCAGATTTGGTGTCCCAAGGATGATTATTAGCGATGGAGGCACCCATTTCAAGAATCAAAAGTTTGCTGCGTTATTAAGAAAGTACGGGGTGAAGCATAAGGTTGGTACCCCGTATCACCCGCAAATGCAAGGGTAGGTCGAGGTGTCCAACAGAGAAATCAAGAAAAGTTTGGAGCGCACAGTGGCTTCACAAGAAAGAATTGGAGTACTTTGCTACCGGATGCTTTATGGGTGTACAAGACCGCATTTAAGACAC
This sequence comes from Alisma plantago-aquatica, assembly GCA_963693085.1. Lineage (NCBI taxonomy): Eukaryota > Viridiplantae > Streptophyta > Magnoliopsida > Alismatales > Alismataceae > Alisma > Alisma plantago-aquatica. Next base: position 886,832,192 of record OY856414.1, on the reverse strand, counting down.
CTATAGGCACTACGCCTTTTAGGTTGGCTTATGGGCGGGCCTGCCATTTACCGGTAGCACTGGAACACAAGGTGCACTGGGTGCTAAGGAAGCTTAATTTGACTTATGATGAGGTAGGAAAGAAGCGAATGCTAGAGCTCAATGAGTTAGATGAGATGAGGATGAACGCCTATGAAAACTCACAGATTTACAAGGAGAGAACAAAACTAATTCACGATCGACACATTCAACTGTGTGTCTTCAAAAAGGGAGATCGTGTGTTATTGTTCAACTCGAGGTTGAAGCTGCATCCTGGGAAATTGAAATCCCGGTCGAGTGGACCTTTTGTTGTAGAGGAGGTACGCCCACATGGTGCCATCTTGGTGTGCGATGGAGAGACAACATTTATAGTTAATGGTCAAAGGTTGAATCTTTACTTTGGAGAGGACTACATGAGGAAAGTGCTTGAGGTCAAACTCATAGCACTTAAGGATGCAAGATGAGCTTGATTTTGTCTAGCCTAAGACGTTAAAGAAGGGCGCTTGTTGGGAGGCAACCCAACCATTGGTAGTTTCTTCATTTTCCTTCGCATTTACAAGTTAGTTTGGTTTAATTTCGTTTTTAGTGTAAAAATGATACCTTGATTGTTTGTTTGAGTGTGCAGGACTGAGTTAGAGTCGATACCATCGACCACAAGGTCGATGGTACCGACATGGGTACAGGGAAGTGATTGTAGAAATTTTTCTGAGTCGATACCATCGACGGCCTTGTCGATGGTATCGACACGACAACAACAAGGAAGTGGTGCCCGAGCCTTGCGAGGGTAATTGATACATGAAGAGTCAATACCATAGACTCCCGTCGATGGTATCGATGTGACACATCACCGATCCACGATAAGAAATCAACGGCAGCCGCCAAATCACGGAAGTCGATCCGTGGGATGGGTCGATACCATCGACCCCCGTTGATGGTATCGACGCGTTACTGATCCGGGCCCCCACATCAAGCAATCGACAACTGTCGATACTAGCGAAGACACGAATTGCGCTACAGGTGTCGATACCATCGGCACCCCCGTTGATGGTATCGACGTAGCGGCAATAGCGACGGAATCAGTTATAAAAGGAAGGGTTGTTTCTCAATTTTCTTCACACCTTTAGAGATTCTTCCTTCCACTTGTTCTTTGAGCATTGTTGAGTGACCAGAGGCCTTCTTCGAGCATCCAAGGATCAGGATATCTTCACTGAGCTCTGCACCGAGCGGAGATTGTCTTCTCCGACCTTCACCGAGCTCTATTTCTTAATCCCCTCTCTCTCTCTGTGATGATGGTACAGACGGAAGCAACTTCTTCTTCAAGGGTGGCCCCGATGGAGATTGCGACATTTATTCCTCCCCTACCCAGCTCCATTCCTCGTCTGAGGATTGTTCATTCTTCGGCGGACGTAAGGAAGATATATGAAGAGTTGCTCAAGCGGAAAATCAAGCCAACCTGATATGTCGATCAGACCATGATCCACAACTTTGGGTTCGAGGCCAACCTCGCCTATGTCCTCCAGGGGCAAGCATAACATACGACCAGGAGGTCTGATGAGGTCCAGTTCCACGCTGAGGGCCTCCCCTTTTTCGGTGAGTGGCCGACATACAAGGAACTGGTGGCAGAGTTTATGGCATCACTGGATATATGCGTCGTGCCTAACAACCTCATCACCACTGATCGGGAATGGATCAAGGTCCGCGTCTCTTTCCGGCTCTACAACAATAATTACAATCTCACCCTCCAGTAGTTCAATGCAATTTACAACTGGTACCATTCTCCGAATCAGCATAGGAGGCCAGACAACCGGATGGATTATGATGAGATCTTCGCCCAGCTGGTGACCGTACCTCCAGGCAAGTCCGTTATCTATCATAATGCGGTTGTCTCCGATTTCGAGCATCCATTTGTGTAGATTCTACATCGCATGTTGTGCACTACTTTGTTTGCTCGAGGCAATCTTTCTCTCAATAAGTTTCGGGAGACAGATTTGTTCTTTTTGTATAAGTTGCTGAAACGGGAAGAGCTCAATTGGGGCGCGTTTTTCTTGACACATTTGCTGGCCGTGCAGAGGAGTACAAGGAAAACTCCTATCCATTTTGGGGGGCTTATCACACCGCTTGCTATGTATCTCGGGTTGGATTTTTCCCAACTCACTCCGCTGGCCCATAGGAATAAAGTCAACCTGCATCATCTACACCGATCCAACCTTCTTACGCTCCGTGATGGCGTGGCCTATGCACAGTGCCATGTCAATCAGGAGTACTAGGAGTGTGCACTTCCAGATCCTGTCTTCAACATCCAGGAAGCTCAGCACTTTCAGTGGCCCATCATCGCCATCGATGACTCCGATGAAGAAAACGATGGTAATGATGATGACAATGACGACGACGACGAGCAAGAAGAGGAAGAGGAGGCTTTCACTCCTCTTCATTCACGAGTGGCACTGTGGAAGCGTCCACACTTCCACCTGGGTGCATCATCATCTTCACAGCCTCCGCCACCTCAGCCCTCTCAACTAGGCGAGGATGCCTATTCTATGTAGGAATGTATTCTATGCTACAGGAGATCCGACAGACGCAACAGCGGCACACTGCATCATTTGCTGATATTCAAGAGACTACAAATCAGCTCTATGTTAATCAGCAAGCTATCTTTGAGAATGAGCGTCAACTATTCGCCAATGAACAACAGGTCTATGATCGTTTGGGAAGGATCGAGCAACAACAACAGTCGTTCTACGATAATTATTGGAGCCAGAACTATTTCGGGGGATATCCTCAACCTCCACCCATGCCCCCGTATGATCCAAATTTCCAGAGGCAATATCCATCATGGGATCCCACCGCCCCGTAGTACCCGCCACCACCTGAACAATGATTGGTATCACTATTCCACCTTTTAAGATTGTTTTTGACTATGTGGCCATAGTCGAATTCAAGCTTAGGGGGGGAGATGGAACAATTTCTATCTTTTTCTATCTTTTATTTTTAGTTTTTATCATTTATTGCCTTTTCTTTTATTCTAGAAATTTTCTTCATTTTTAGGATCCACATTCTATCTAGTGTAATCGTGGATGTCTAATTTAATGTGTCATCTCTTTGTCTGTCACATGGGAGTCAAGGGTCAATTTGAAAATTTTTAATGAATTTGCAAGCTTGCTTTGTTTGAATTTGAGCATATGACTTATGAAAATAATTGGGTTTGTCGACTTTAACACATAAAATCACAAATGTACATGCCTATGATTCAAGAAAAGTGGACGGAATTAGATGTTGAGCCTGAACTGATCAAATGGTAATGAGATTTTAATCTGAAATAAGAGAGTGGAACCTCTTGATTTTACACATGTCAGTAAGGAGGGACATATAATATCTTCCAACAGTTCTGTCAATTAATCTTGTGATCTATCCACTTCATCTCATCTACACTCCACCATAAGAATTGGGAGCACTATACAGTTTGTCATCTTTTGGTTGCATGACAGGTAGTTAAGATTGCATTGTAGTTAGTGTTTACTTTTGTTGCATTGAAAAAAAAAGAAAAAAATGTTGCATTATAATCCTGCATTCACAAATTTTAGAGTGCATGTCAATGTCATTTTAGTTGCATTTTGCATAACTTTAATCATCTTGTACAATGATGTGCTTTGCTTCTTCTACGAATAAAGGACTTATTTCATGCTCTCTAAAAAGTAAAAAAAAAAGAGAAAAAAAATATAAAAGATATGTGAATAAGCCCAAGAGGAAGATATTGAAAATTTCATCCTGTTCTATTAAGCAAGATAAGGGCTTGGAAAAAAAAGCATGAAGATTAGAGGGAGAAAGGAATTTGTTCATATGCAGAATAAGAAGAGCAATCACATGTGTAGGTTTGTAGATATTCTATCTCTCATTGGGATAGAATGATAGTACATGGCATCATTCCACCTAAAATATAGCATTAGGACATCTTCACGTGCATTTTGCAGGCTATCGATACCATCGACATCCATCGATAGTATCGACACAGTCACAGTGAGATAGCTGCAAGGAGCCAAGCAGAATCGATACCATCGACTGGGAAGTCGATGGTAGCGAGATACCCTCAGCGAGCCAGCAATCAGCCGGTCGATACTATCGACACAAAAGTCGATACTATTGACATTGCATAGCTTCAGCGTCAGAATGGTGACAAAACTTACGCCTAAAGGTGTCAATACCATCGACCTGTGTCGATGGTATCCAGTCTGCATCAGACGGAGCATCAGAGAACAAAGAAAACTTGCTGATATCACGACGGGTCGATACCATCGACCCGCGTCGATGGTATCGACGCCGTCAGATCAGTTTCTATTCCAGATCGGCCTGAATCCGATGGTGGTGATATTTCAATGATCTAATTTGGTGCTTATACCTAATGACGGCGTCCAAAAGGTGGAATCACGTCATTAGCCGCTGCACAAGTCCCAAGGAGGTGTGGAGAAGAGAACGGAGCCCGGAATCACGCCCCGATCGTTTCAAGAGCTGCAGAAGACGATTCCCACCACAGGAAGGTTGTAGATCACGCATTCTACATCGAGGAACGCCCAGATTTTCTCCGTTTAGGGGTTTACATTACTTTCATCCATGTTTTCTCCATGTTTATCCTTTCTTCTACCATGTCTTTCATTGAGATGAACATGCGGGGCTAATCCCCTTTGTCTTTAGGATCGAGAGTAGCCCGGGTAATTGTTGTATGACGTTTTTATCATAGTAATTCATATTTTGTCTCTTAAATCTGTGGTATGATTTCATTTTCTCCATTACATCATTATGATTGATCACCTTAATGATAATCTAATGCCTTTAATTGCTTTGAAATAAGAGTTAACAGTTGAAAAGAGATGAAATTTACATTAATTAATAAATCCCTTGAACAAGGTGGTGTACGGTTAATGGTGGAAACCCAGAGTTTGGTCTTCATGCACCTAGTTTGGGGTATAGGTTACTACGACCGTGGAACCGACCTAGATTTAGGTAGTTAGTTGTATCACGACAGTGAACAATTCTGACTACAGGACACTACCCGGAATGAGAGACAAATTTGATTAACTATATAGAAATAAATACAATGAGAACCTGCGGTGAAACTGCAATCCTAAAGATTCCCATCTAAATTGATTAAACTCAACATTTAATCGATTGCTTTGTTTTCTTTTATTTTTCTTTTATTTTTCAATCAACTCTCAAAACCTTTTTAATCGGTCTCGCTGATCGCGAGTAGTTAGTAAATAGTCTACTGATAGTCCAGTGTCCCTGTGTTTGACTCGGGCCTCACAAAGGCCTATATTACTCTGACGCGTGCACTTGTGTTATACACATGGTAAAATCGTGTCATATGGTAACAAATGCTCTTAGTCGGGACACAACTCAGGTTTACAACTATCTTGTTTAGCCAGTGGAGAGACTAGAAGTGGTTTCTAGGTGGACCCTACGATCATGGGAGGACTAGATCGGTGTGGCTAACATCCAAATGCAAGAAGACCTGTTGGTCAAGTTAGTGGTTGCCTGGTTAGCCTAGAGCTTGATGAAATGAAAGGTTTGTTAGGAGAACCTCAGGTACACCTCTCAGGAAAAGTAGGTGGAGAAATCCATTACTAGAGTGTTTTAGGATTTCTGAGGATTCGCCCTTGAAGAATCATGTCATGCAAGAAGCTCATGATTCTAAGTACACCGTACCCCCTGGTACTACCAAGATGGTTAAGGTTTGCAACGGTACTTTTGTGTCCTGGGATGAAGAAGGATATATAGGCATATATGTGACCAGATGTCATGAGTGCCAGAGGGTGAAGGTTGAATACCAGTAACCTAGTAGATTTCTATGGTCGATTCATAATTCTTGAGTGGAATGGGAGAAGATCACCATGGACATTGTGGTGGGTCTCCCCTAGATCAAGAGAGGTCACAATGCAATGTGGCTTATGGTAGATCACCTTATCAAGACAACACATTCCCTTGCATGAGAGAGAGCATTCCCAATGTGACAGATTTAGTTAAACTATATATATATATAAGAGAGTTAGTTTGACTGCATGATGATTTGAGTTCAAATATTCTTGGGCATGGCCTTAAGTTGATTTCCATGTTGTGGAAGCAGGTGCATAAAGAACTCAATACTAGATTGAAGTTTAGCACAATGTATCACCCCATGACTGATGAACAATCAAGAAAGTATGATCTAGACAGTAAAGGGTCTGATGAGAGCATATGTGCTTGTTTGGGGTGGATCATGGGAGAAATACCTACTCCTAGCTGAGTTTGCTTGTTATGACAACCACCAACACCAATATTGGGATGTATGAAGCTCTTTATGGGAGGTCGTGTCGGTCATCACTTCACTAGGGTGATGTCGGTGAGAGGGCCTTATGGAGGTCAGAGAAGCCATAGTTGTATGCTGATAAAGTCTCTTTGATCGAGCAATGGCTGAGAAAGCTCGAGATCGACATGAGTCATGTGTTGATATGAAGTGGACTAGCTTTCACATAACTGTGGGTGAGCATGAGTTTTTGAAAATTTCACCGCTCTAAGCTACGACTAAGAATAGAGAAAAGTTGAGTCCCTGATACATGGGTCCGTTTGAGATTTTAAAATGGATCTATGGAGCTACTTTTGTTTAGCCTTACCCCTCAGGATAATATGATGCATTATGTGTTCCATGTGCCCGATCTAGAAGCACTATGTGAGGTACCCGAACCATGTTCTGAGCATTGAACCTATTGATCTCTAAGGGAGGCTGACTTACCCTGGGTCACCTATGAGTGTACGAGATACCAAGGTGAGAGAGCCCAGGAGTAAAGGATAGAGATGGTAAAGGTTCTTTGGAAGAACCATCGAGAGGATGAATCCACACGGAAGCTGATGATGGACATGGAAAAGTCTTATCCTGAATTGTTTGTATGTTTGATGGAATTTTGAGGGCAAAATTCCTATAAGATGGGAAGGATATTACAACCCCAATTTTTTGGCTCATATGATTTGAAATACAATTTTTTTTAGAAAATGGATGACTATGATTTGTGTGCAATGAATTCATTTCTTTGATTATATTTCCTTTAAATATATGATTTCGTGGACTCTCTTGAGTTAGTGTGTCCAATGTGATAAAAAGGAAAGAAAAGCTGAAGGAAATCTAATAATGTATAAAAAGGAAAAGAAATTAAGATAATGATGAGAATCATGTGTAATTCTCTAGAATGTGTTGTGAATGACCTTCATGGATTAGGTTTCAAATCCACTTGGTTAGTAATGGTAAAAGGAATCCAAATAAAGAAAACAAGAGAGAGAGAGAGAGAAAATATGAATAAAATATGCCTTATTTAGAAATAACTTGCATATGAAGAAAAGACCCTCATACTTTCGAATTTGAGTCCCAAACTTGGTACACAACTAGCTTAAGTCATTATGTACTTTCCTCTAAAATGTGGGATCAAACGGATAAGTGGTTTAGGAGATTTGATTTTTGAAAGATTTTGTAAAGTAAGGAGGAATATGGAAATATACACTGAATGCATGCTTTAAATTAGATTGGGAAACTGGGGACACGGTTCCCTTTGTTTTTCGCGTGGCATGTCAACCACTGGATCAAGATCTAAGGGTGACTCAATCATTATCTACCCCAGACAGAAAAGGAAAGATGGGGCATGGTAACCCTGATAACCCTTCCACACCACCTCTCTCCTCGATGCTTTTTAGTTCCTGGAAACCCTCCCATTAAAACTGGGAGACCCTTTCAGACTCTCCTATCCCCTTTTCCCTATTTCCGTGCAATGATGGGATTTCCCCCATTTAAGCTAAGTTGGTCAGACTCCCTAGACACACCAACGAGGCATCCTCCTTGCTGCCTACTACCTATATAAGGGCAAGACACGCGCACAAATTTGGGGAACAATTTCCCACAATCCCAGATAGTAAGAGGATCACCCTATGACCCCTTCCTATCTAGAACGATCCCCTATTCTCCTCCGATGAATGACACAACCGGTCACCCTTCTAACCACATCATCTGACAATTTTGAGGGTGTCGTCGGGTTTGACAGGATCCTACGGATGACCCTGCATAATCCCTTGAAGCTAATGTGGCCTGAGGCATGAAGTCAACCTCTCGATTGACCTGGACAGGTGCAAGCATGGACGGTGTCGCGAAGAAGCAGAAGACTTAGGATGAAATAACATTTTTGCCAGAATGTGTCATAATTCACATCCACATGAGCGAGGGTGGAATCAGTCTTTAGCACGAGATCCTTCTTATGTGGAGCGGGCCACTTGGATGGTTGTAGATGATTGGTCTAAGCGTGACATGTGGAAAATAAGGTGATAACAACAAAACATTGACATGGTCCTCTTCCATTGGTCCCAAGGTATTTTATCTTACAATATTTGTAATTAATTATTGGTAACTCAGATTGTAACAAGTTATATATGAAAATTTATTAAGAGAATGCAAGGGATACAATAAAAATATAATTGAAGCTTGATTGTATTTGCAATTCGAAAAGTATATAAAGTTGTCACATTTATGGACTTATATATGGGAAACCCTAATTTTGATATTAATTAGATTGAGTAAATTTCTTTGGATACTTTAAAGCCAATATTAACATGTTGTTAATAAAATGAAGATTTAGATCTAAAAAGATAATCTTTGTGTTTAATTGGCTCAATTTAGGGTTTCATGTATGTGAAGTACATTAATGGGCTTAGAAACCCTAATTTAGGTGATTATGATTGTTAATGGTTATATTTCAAAAACCCATGTATAAGATAGATATAGGATGATCCTAAGCCAAATTGGGAATAGAGGAACTTTAACGTGCATGATTTTAGTAATTAGGGTTTTGTGAATAGAAAAGTTATTTTAGGGTTTGTTGACCTAAAAAGTTAAAGATTGAGAAATAGATCTAAGGAAACCCTAATTCAACCTAGAAACCCTAGAAGGAATTCCCAAGTCAATAAAAGGGCTTATGACGAGTATCTAGTGATTAGGTAATACATGCTTTTCAGGATTCAGATTGCTGGTGTGATTTGCTTGATTGGTTGATTGGACTGCCTGAATGGATTGGATATTGTGCTTGATTGTTTGAAATCTCCAAATCAGGTATGTGGTTATCTTTATGATTACTCACTTTAGTTTCATAGTGATTTTTGAGGTTTTACCGATTGCTTGAAAGTAAATGTTTGGATGACTTTATTTCTTGCAATCTATAAAGCGACTATGAATATCACAATATAATTTCTTATGATTTACCCAAACCTGCATACCATCTATGGATTTATTATTTATGAGGACCATACCCTAGAGAAGGTCATAATTGGTCAAGCCCTGGATTGGAAGACTACATGGCACCTAGAGAGGTGGCCCATAAGGTACCAAGCTCAGGATGGAGATGATTGCTTAAAGTCCATTACAAGGACTAAACCCTAAGAGAGGGTATACCAGAGGATGAGTAAAAATAGTTGGGAAGTTATAATGAAAACGTAATCTTGGATTGTTAACAACTATTGGTTGTTATGATATTTGTACAAAAGTTTGGTTGTCACCACATACCAATATATTCATTATACTGACTGAAATTTTGTTTGTCGGCATTTTAGGAATACTTGAAAGTGGACAAATAATTAAAGTGATATTTGAATAATAATTCTAAATAAAGATTGGAGGATTTAGGTATATAGACCTCTACAATGGATAAATTTCCAAACTTCTATTTTTGAAAGGTATGTGAAAAGTAATATTTTTATCTTGTTTTAAGCTTAGTTTATGGTAGAATTTATTAATTATTTTTTATTATTTGCAAAACCATTGATCCTATTTTGGGATAGCGGCTCTAACTTCTTGGTCTTTCTTAATTTGGGGTTACCGAGGAGTGGGGTCATTACAAAAGAGATGATCGAGCTTGGTTCCTTTTGGGACAAAGTAGAGGAGCTAAGCATGAGAGAGGATCTTGGGCTTAAGGACTGTATGACCGGGGAGCAAGAGCGTGATGGCACGGGTAACATAGAGAATGTTAATTGTGTTATTGGTGATAGTAACAAGGATACTTCTGCTAGTAAAGACTTTCAAGAGTGTCATGGAGTTATATAGAAGATCAAAAGGAAATTCCTTCTCTAGGTGTATAGTGGGTGCCATGGTAAAGGGAGAGGGTGATGTAACACAAGGTAAATCTAGGGATGAGGGTTTAGAGGGAGAAAAAAAGTGGTGCTTTCTCCGAGGAGGCGCAGAAAGCACATGTTTGAAATATATGGTAGGTTTTATAGGATGTTGATGGTGAAGATGGACGTGTGTATGTGAAGAGAGAGGAGGTGGCACTATCTTCTTCAGTGGGTGAAGACAAGCAAAAAAGTTATTTGTGGTAATCTCTTTGACATTGGGTTGTGGTCTGTGATTAGATTTGTCAAATATCACATGACGTTGTGATCTGTTGGAAAATATAGCAGTTGCATGAGGTTTTGCCGTTATCCTGCTAAAGGTGTTGTGATCATCTAGGGAATGGTTGTTGCAGTAGTAGCATCTGTAAGAGACGTGGCCAGGTTTTTTGCAGATGTAGCAGCACGGTGGTGCGATGCATTGGGACCTTGAGTGTTGTCTGCTAAAGCATCTGGCGCATTGCAGAGCGTGAAAGTGGGGTTTAGGAAGAGCGTGTTGCCATTCATGTAAAGTGGTGTTGTGTTTGAAGGTAGTGATGGCGAGGTCTATAGTTGAAGCTTGACCGAGGGGTGGGAATTTTTGGTTATATGAACGTAGAGATGTTGTATTCTTGTTCCGGTAACATTTTAGATACTTTAATGAATCCAAGGAAGAAGGAGATGAGATTGTTGTTGTTTTAACTAGATTTTACCTATTCGTAATGGTGGCTAGCTGCTGCAATTATGTGGTTGTGTCTTCTTCCTCTGAATTCGTTGGTGTTGTCGGGGTGGAGGTGATCAATATAGGATCGATTTTGGTCCTTCTTTAGGTTGATGCTTCTCTAGAACAAATAGTTGGTCAGCAGAGTCTGTACTAGTAGAGATGTTTTCATCTAGCGAGAAGAAAAGTGGGTATATCTCTGATGGGGTTTTGTTATTAAAATATGCAACCCATGCCATTAGGGTTCGGTTTGCGATGGGCCTGATGAAGATGGACCATTCTGGCTTCAACTATAAAGATGTTATCATATCTGTCGATCCATATTCTATGAAGATAATAGATGTTTTGTCATAGTCAATGACTACATCAAAACACTTGTTCCCTATTTGAATCTTGTTGATGCCTAATGGAAGATCGCATTGTGATATTTCTAGACTCGTGGTAACTGGACGATGGTATGGTTTGTAGCATCATCTAGTGGATAGTTCATGAATGGGAAACATGTGGTCATATTTGAAATGATAGTATTGGGATCGTGTATGGTGGATGAAGTGTTGTTTTTCCTGTTCTTATAAGCTCTGCTTAGATGGAGGGGGTTCCGATCTTACAGTGGAGATGTTTGTTGTAGCTCTTAGCCACAGTGAGGTGTCCTTCTATTCTCATATTGGGGAACAAATTTGTTAGTTGTATCACTGGAAACGAAGAACCACTCTAGCACTGCCCTATGTGTTTTTCAGTCTGCATGAGCCGTATACGCCGCTAATTTGGTCGGGATGTAAAGTTGTTGCAGGTGTTGTTAGTTTTTCTTTCAATGTTGGTAATACCAGCCGTAAAGGCAACCCAAGGTTCCTAAAAATCAGTATCAGTTGGTGAGTCTGAAGCTCGATGTTTCTGTGTATGGTCTACCCCTGATGATGTACTGGTAGCTATGCTATAAGACAGAGTGGTAGAGGTGCATGAACAACTTATCAATGAGCTTTGATAGTAATCTTTTGTCGGCGACACGGACGCTTTATGAAAAACGGTGAGAGGATGATTGTTGTTAGATGGTGTTGCTAGAGAGAAGTTGGAGCTTTCTCTCACTAACCGTCCGTTCTCCTCTGCTTATTTACTGAAAGTTTGAACTATGTATCATCCGGGGGAATTAACTTTTGAGTAATGATATCCAGCACACCATATATACCAAGATTCACACCCCAACCTCGGGACAATGTCATGAGTAGTAGCTCACACATGCGTCTTTTCACGTATTACCAATGCTCTGTCCGCACAATGTCAGTTTCAAAGTATAACAGTGCTAGAAGATGAATAGACATTGTGATAAATACAAGTGATTAGTGGTGGGCGGTTGAACGACGTTATTGCCTTTGTTACAGCAGTTGCATGCATATAATCATGTAACATGCAACTTTGTAGCTGTATTAGTAGATTTTTTGCCTTGGCGGTTGTGGCACATTGTGCTATACATTTTTTAGTATATTGTTGTTGTATACTTGGCCCTGTAATAGGTACATTTAAGTACTGATTTTTGACTTATAAAAAAATTTATATAAACATGATTTTGGTTGTGTCAAACATTACGTGCAGTCCTGAAGCGTCACACTTCTTAAACATTATATTTTTCTGATTACAAAATTTTCCTGATGGTAAGCATTGTTCTAATTAATTTTTGGTCTTGTTCAGAATAATTTTTGGTAGTGTGATGACTATCAATCAATACTGTAATATATTTACAGCAAAATGTGACCATGTCACATATAAGTGGAGGGAAAATGAAAAAAAAAATTGAGTTTAAATGCAAGTGGGGGAAAACGAAAAAAAAAATTGAATTGCATGTGACAAATGGATAAATGTAAGTGGTTGGACAACATTATTGTCTTTATTGCAACAGTTGCATGTATGCAACTATGCATGCAACACTAACCAATTTATCGCCTAAAAAGTTGTGTCGCACGGTGTTAAAAATATATATACGCTACTTCCCGAGGTGGGGGTGTGGATGTTGGTAGAGGTGATTTGCTCCTAATAATTTTCCTTTAACTTTTCTTATTTTCGAAAGAGGACCAAGAGGTGTGACGTCAATCAACTAAAAAAAACCGAGTGTTCTGGCAATTCGTATGATCGTATCTGTCAAAGCCATACATCCTCAAGCTTGGCATGCAAGTCAAAGTACTCTACCGTTACCGGCTTACCGCCTCATGGTGCTCACCATATCCCGGAAACCTTTGGAGTCCAGCTTTACAACAGCTTTGCTTTGTCTGAACCGCGACAACAAAGTTGAAAGAGAGATATGGCACGCTACTTTGGCCGTTTTCATCATCCCACTCGGCGACTACCGTAGCCATCCCCGCAGATCATCAGACAGCTGCATGTTATGTTCGTCTGGCTAGAAGCATGTGAACCGTGGAGAGTCTGGAGAGACCGCTCCCTCTGATGGAAACCGCTCCATCCACACTTCGATAAACGAAGTCAGCTTCGCGTACAAGCATACAATGGTGTGAACGCTCTGAACGAAGAAATTAAAGAGGGAATTTTTCGTGCGTGCAAAACTTGCCCATCCGCTGATGTTATTATGGCAATCCTCATGCGCGCAGGTGCTACCTGCTCCTGTTACTGCACAAATGGCACACCCGTCATCTGTCGTCTAGGGTCACCACTCAGAAGATTCAGGACGCGTGGGAGGTACGTTGGTTTCACGGTGAAGTTTCGACAGCAGAAGGCATGATGATTATCATCCTTGTCCTGGCCACCCCTAGTCGGCAAGGTAGCTACCGCGTTTGCCGGTCTAACTAGACGTCTCTGGCGTGTGTTACGATTAAGGATGAGTAGTATTAGATATATGGCTGCTATAGCCATGTATCTAGTACGAGTCAAGCCTACCTAGTACATGTGAGAAAGGAGAAAGAAATTTTATCCTACATTGCTCACTTTTAAAATTTTTGTGGTCCTTATATGTAGGATCAGATGTGACACTAGTATCCAAGAGTCTTATGGGAGGGCATATGTTACAATCCGTTCCTAACTTTGCTAATAATCTTAGAGATTTAAAATAATTTTAATGCTTCTCATGTTTTTGTTAGTGATATTATAAGTTGTGCTTTATATTAACTTTGGTAACCTTAAATATTTGTTTGGGCAACTCATAATCATGATTTTTTTTTTGAAAATAGCTCAATATCATTAAAAGTAAGCCATACGACATCTACAAGATAGACATCTCTCATCAAGTAACTAAGCAGCAACTCCTTTTGCGGAAAGACATAGCACAAAGCTCAAATTGGGATGTGATAGGTACGCTTCTGCACCGTCCACCTCTTGTAGTGGCTGTCTAAAACAGCTATCCGGGATAGAATTCATCAATCTACAAGAACCTATGAGTACATCTGGAGAGGAGTTTGCAAATTCGCTTACAGAGATTACCATCATGAAGACAACGAAAGATTACCAGACAAAGAGCTCGACCACAAAGCATCGACACAGACCTAACAACACAGACACAACGCCCCACAAAACAAGACGAGAAACACAACTACCAGCGACGAGCACTAAGGTTGCACCAACCAGGAGACCCGGGAAGGAGGCCAAACCCCAACGATGCAGTTACAAAGGAAGGATGACTCATGCGGATACAAACACGGGGAGTAGAGGGTGCCGGGAACTCCACCGCCACTCCCGACCACCACTGCGAACAGGGGGTGGAGGACCCACACGAAGCCCAAACCCAGCTTACTCCTCCTCTGCCTGGAGCACCAAGGGGCGTCCGATCTCACCGACCGCCCAAGAAGGAACCCAAACATACTATAAAGATCCAAGTTGGAGTTAATATAACATTAACCCATACATGTAGGTAAGAAGATGGTTAATGACATTGAAGGCAATAATTAGAAAATAATTTTTTATTTGAAAATATTATCAAAATAATATTGTAGGATTGTAGAGAATTCAATTATGAATCCAACAAAAAAAAGAATAAACCAAATCGGAGTTAAAATGAGAGAGTTATGCCCTTTTCAGTAAACATGTACAGTGTGCCGCGACCGCGCCGCGGCGTCGTGTGTCGCGACCACGACGCGACGTCGTGTGCCACGACTGCGACCGATGCCGCCCAGGACAACCAATCCTCAAACGATCATATCTCGGGCTATACTTAATCGTTTTCAACGAAACAAAGTGCGTTGGAACCGCAATTCGATCCTTTATCATCTAAGACACCTTGCTCTATGAGAGGGTGATCTAGAAGATGATTTTTGAGGTGATTTTTGGGAAAGATTGTGAAGAACGGTGGAAATCCAAAAGGGTTGCCATAGATTCGACTTCGTAAGTAGTTTTAACTATTATTTTTCCTTCCCTTCATTTTCCCTTGCTTGGAACCCTTGATCCATCGAATTTGAGGTTTGGCCTTCATCTTCTACCTACAACAGACCTCGTTTAGGGTTGAAAGGAAGAAGAAACTGCTGATTTTACTAGGATCTTGATATGGATTCAAGATTTTCAGAGATGGCTGCGTTTTTAAGGTGTTTTCACACCTTAGGGTGAGTGAGTACTTCCTTTACACAGTATATTGCACGAAAATGAGTTAAATCGTCAATAATTTTCAATTGCTTAGTATGCGAGTAGAAACCTTAAATGGTCTATTTGATCTAGCTTTTGCAAGTTGATATGAAATGGAATATTTATCTATTGTGATGAATTTCAGATGATGATATCATTTTAGAAATGGGTACAATCCATCAAAATGATAATTCGTAAATTATTTGCAGAGGTTATAAGAGTAAACTAAAATTTAGGGCATTCGACTATTACTGAAATTGTTGTATAATTGAATAAAGAAGTTTGCCTAGTTGAATCTCCTTGCATATGAATGATTGTTTTATTTGTATGAGTATTACATATATGTCATATAAGATCTTGCATTTTATTTGATGATATCAATGTTTGCTTGATATATCAGTAAGGAGGGTGAAACCCTAAATGAATGGAAATTTGGCGGTATGCAAATAGACATCTTTATTCAATGTTATTCTTGATGTATGATGCTTCAGTAAATGGTGTGGAAACCCTAGTTTAGTTCATTACAGGGTTTCATATATATATTTGATTACATGTGAACTACTGAGAGAAATTTTTATTCAATGATGTTATGATGTATTAAATCCTTATGCGAGCCATATGATAAGTGAATGAGGTAAATGAAATCCTAAGGATAGGGTTTTCAGTGAATCACATATTGTGATATTAATGTTTCTCAATATGAGATGTGGTTATGCTTAATAGTTTAGTTGTGGTAAATGTTATCAGATGGTTTATGAAATGAACGGTTTACAAAGCTGAACTAAGATATGTTGATGTGATGATTAAAATGTGAATTTGAAGAGTGAATTAGATATGTAGATGACTTGAACAGTGTAGAATCCTCACAAGATGAAGCTTGCGCTGTGAGGAGGAAACAACTTCCCGACTGGAGGTAGTCCAGATCGAGATAAGCTGGAGCGCACCAATAGGGTGTGAGGGTCTTGACCAGTAGGGAAGACTCCTTTCATTTGTGTGGTACCCAACACTAACCAGGGATGTCGGTGGTACCTGTGTTACATATTGAGTGATCATTAGTTAGTAGGTCCACTGATGCACAATAAGCTTGAGGGCTTTGACTCACCACCTGGGTACCCAGGTTGAGAGGTGGAGTCTGAGATATCCGGCCGCTCCCATTAGCCACCGAGAGCCAAATGTGTCGAGGCCCGCTACAGACAGTGTCTTACTCAACAGATAGGCTTATGAACCCGAGCATGCTTCTAATCCATGTATAGTGAGATCATAGCTTGATGTGATTCTTTCACATGTTTTGGTACACCTCATGCGGGTTTAGGACATAATAAGATGAATGAGAGGTTAAACAAGTATGTGCAGTTATTCAATTATACTTGGTATGTTTCTAAGTTATTAGTTTTCTTTGAGATTAATCAAGCATGTTCATATACTGATTCACTCTTGTAGATATCTAGAGTATCTTGAAATATTTATGTATGGGAATGATTAGTCTCTTTAAAGTTTACTGTTGTTATAATTGATATTAGTTTCTCAACAATATATTTGTAATTATTATAGTGCTTTAGACTATTTCTTTGAAGTACTCATTCACTGAGCGAGTAGGCTCACCCCTCTACTCAAAATTTTTATGGATGACAACATGTATTTAAAGAATGTTAATACCAGAGTAGATCTTCCATAAGAGCTAAGTATCAGAATCAGTTAAGTTCAGTCGGTCCCTATCACTCTAGGTCCTTGTAGAGTAGTGAGACAGTTGTTAATGATGTTGTGTAACTTGACTTCCTTAATAATTGAGTATGTATCTGATTATCATGTCATATGTACGTTAAAGTGTGAGAAACATAATGAATGTTTAGATGTGTATCATTAATGTTGAGATCATATTAGAGTAATCAAAGTTTAATTCTCTTATAAAGTTTGTTTATGTGATTGAATGTGAGAAAACAAAGAGTTTGAAATAAAGGAAAAAAATAATAATTGGAAGTGGACTTGTATTAAGTATAATCCTCAAACTTATGCCCTAATCTCATGATTAGTGGTAATCGTGGGATGTGGGTGTAACAACTTGGTATCAGAGCTTAGGCTGAGTTGTCAGGGACCATTAGGATAGAAATTCTGAGTTATAAGTGTGGCAGATAGTAGGTGATATGTCTATATCTCTGGGATGTCTGAGCATTTAGATACCCTGGCCCAGTATCTAAATACTTAGGTTGACCAGTATCAAGCTACTCTGTCAATTCTTCTCTAAATGCCCTGGCCAGACATGCAGTGGGAGGATGGGCTAGAGAGAAACCCTAGAAATGTTAGGGTAAGGAGACTAGAAAGTAATGGAGTAAGATATTAAAGATGGAATGTGATACAAATCTTGCTTTATATTGCTTCTTTGATTGGATATCAATAGAAATGCTCTTATATATGAATTCAGATTATCAGTTTGTAAAATATATATGGTTCTTTTATATTATTGTCTATCATGAAGTGAATCAATTATTGTTTATATTTTTTGTATCAAGTAGACCAGAAGTTATGTTTAAATGAGTGTGCCCTAAGTGGATATTCTTTTTACATGTTTGAGATTAATAGGAGTTGGTTAATCTTGAGTAGCTCTTGGCTTCAGGACTGTAGGTTCGGTCTAGTTCGGCTAGCAGGGTGCATTATTGGGATATAATGACTCCTATTAACAATATAATAAAAGTAGACTCTAGATAAATTAGACCCACATCTTAGTGAGTATGTACATACACTAAGATGTTGAAACATATGGGAAAGATTAGAATAGCTAAGAATTAGTTGGAACTGATATCTGAGATCCAACTTTGAGGCCTCATATGAGAAACCCTTAATTGGGAATAAAGGAACATGACATAAGGTTCAAATTAAGTTTAATGATTAGTATCATATGAACACTAAATATGAAATATGGAAAAGATACGAGAAAAGTATGTAAGGTCCAAGATAGTAAGAATCAATCATGAGAAATGCATCATATAATTGAGTACAATGCTTTTATGTACACCAAAGCAAAGGGAAAATAGAAGAAAAGAGTTAAGTATACGATAACTACATAGAAGTGAAGAGTCTTAAGAAGAGTTAAAGTAAAGAGAATTAGATGAACATGTAAATCATAAGACTAGGATAACAAACTTAGTTGAAATCAAGAGAAATGTTAGAAATGATGAGCTTGATTAAGGAGTGAGGGTTATGATATAATTGAGAGCATGGAATGTATACCTTATTTATGAAGTTTAATACATTCATCCTTACTACCTTTGGATTCCAAATCTCTATAGAACAACGAACTAGTTTCTAAAGAAGAACAAAAGTGTAACTTAACAAATGAATAAGCCATATACAAAGGTATGTTGGATAAATTGGATATTATGATAAATCCCTTTGTTTCGATGATGACAAACATTTCATTCTTATTAATCTAACGAGCTACTTGAGTGTGCAGGACTAAGCAGGATGACAAAGTAGCAAGGGAAAATCCAAAAGCTTACTTAGTATATTTTCATGCAATGTAATCAATGTTGTAAAATTTGTACAAATATATAATGTACAAGTACTTAGAATTGCATGTAAATCAAGCGTTAGATTTTCCCTAGCCAAACACCATAGTTAGACATGTCATCCCATTTAATTAGGATCACCTTTGCACACTCACACAATTAGTATCTCTATTGAAAGTTTGAAAACAGAGTCAATCTCGGTCGACCACACTCCTCGACCGAGACACTCTCGGTCGACAAACTTCTCGACCGAGATTGACCAAAAGTAGCCGTTAGACACAGCAGTTGACAGTTGCAAATAAACGTTAATCCAGAGAGCCTGTCGGTCGACAAAACTTCGACCGAGTAGGTATCTCGGTCGACAAATTGTCGACCGAGATGGTCTCTGACAGCAACTGCAGAATAAAGCAACTAGCCGTTGCAAAAGCACCTAACTTATACCTAACGGCTAGTTAAGCACTTAGAAACCCCTAGAAGTTGTCTAGAACGTCCTTAAGCATACTTAGGCCATTCCTATAAATAGGACAAGCCATAGGACACTAGATTTTACTTGTTACACTTGAGAATACACTTGAGCATACTTGAGCAATCTTTTGCAAGCATTTTGAGCACTGTGATCATCGGCCTACATTCTTCTTAGCTCAATCTCGTGTCCTATAGGCTAGATTCTCCTATCCACTGCAATTACAAGTTCACATTCTTGGCTAGGAGATCTTACGCTTGATCTAGGCATATCAAGCCTTGGGCTTAAAGGATAAGCTGTAATTTCCATTTCCTTTCTTGTTCCTGTTTATCTTTTGTACTCTCCTTGCTACTCCTAGGGTTGGAGGCTGCGGATTGGAGAGAGTTGACTTCTCAGGTGGAGAAGGGGACTTCAAGCTACTTCAAGAAGGCTATCGCAAGGGAAGCTACTTCAGAAGGCTGGTGCAACGGGAGTTGGTGCATCTACTTCAAGAGAAGGCTGCTTCAAGGTTGGCGATTACTTCTAGGTGAAGGCTGCTTGAAGGGTTTAGGAAAAGAGATTGTATTTTATGTAAATTCCTTGAAGAGGTAATAAAATAAATTTCTTTTCAAATCCCGGTTGGGTAAGCAACCGGGTAGTGGATTGACGGCTATAGTATTTGCTATAGTTGGAACCACTCTAAACCTTGCGTCTCCTTGTCCAATATTTACATTGTGGTTGCTTGAGTTCAATAATTGTTAAATTATCTATAAAACTCTATTCACCCCCCCTCTAGTAGTTTTCAATTGGTATCAGAGCAGGCTTCAAGGAACCCTAACCAGGTCTTGAAGAATGAAGGGTGGAGGTGACTACGACCACAGACAAAGGAGCAACTTGGACCAACTTTCAACAAGCTGCAATTGGTGTTTAGGAACAAACCATACAACAATCGGCTGTCCATGGAAAGAAAAGAAGAAAGAGGCCCATAAGACTTGTTTCATTGCTACAACCAATGAGGAAGAAGAAGAAGAGGTAAGCCTTCTAGATTTATCAAAAGAAGAGCTAATTTCTAGTCTTGAAGAAACTCACAATAAGTATATTGAGTGCAAGAAGAAATTAAAGAAATCTAGTAAAACAAACGATGAGTTAAATGCTAGACTTCTTGCTCTTACATCTGAAAATGACGATTTATATGCTAAATTGAATACTCTTGGTTTCGAAAAAGATGACATTGCTTCTAATAACCGTACTTTGAAATCATCTCTAAGTAATAGTGAAGTGAAGATTTTTACTCTAGAAACAAATTATGATCTTCTATATCAAGAAAAGGTTGAATTACTTGCAAAGTTAAATGACTTTCAAAAACAACCTATTTTGTGTACACATGTAGATTATGACAATATAGTGAAAGAAAGAAATTCTTTATCATCCAATCTAGATCAAGCAAAACTAGATATTAAGAATAGAATGGATGAGATCGCTAAGTTACAACGAGAAGTTAGTAGGTTAAACAACAATGGAATCCTTGATAGAATATTGGATAATTCCTATCATCAAATAGGGAGAAGAGGACTAGGTTATAAACCTAAAGAAAAATCACATCAACAACCTAGTCGGAGTAAGCCACAAATCTATCAACCCATATATGTACCCAAAAGGACACCCTCACCAAATGACAACACAGGGCAAAATCATAGAAAAAGGCTTGAGGTTGATTCAATTTGTTGCCATTATTGCTCACGCCTTGGACATTATTCTTTTTCATGCCCATACAAGAAAAAGAATGTTGAGATGGTATGGGTTCCAAAACTCCCAAATTAAATTGATTAGACTAAGTTGAGATATGACCAAAGATCTTAATTGGTATATCCTTATGTCTATCTCAACTTAACATATCGGGATAACAAAATCAAAAATTTAATTTAAGTATCACTTTGATACACATATGTCTTATCTCAAACTGATCTTTGAAATAGTTGAATTAGAAACAGCCTATAGTGCACTTGAAATGAATAAAATGTTTCAATTTGATTTTTGAAAATATTCATTGTGCTCTTATATTAAGCATCACTTAATATGCTTCATCATATTTGAATTCATGAATGGATATTATTCTTGAATATACTTCATCATACTTGATGCCCTTATTAATTTCTCATAAATTGGTACACTTTAATGAGCCTCAAATTGATACTCGTAAGCTATCTGCAGAACCTATACTTCGTATATGAATGTTTATCCTGGAAACCTGCAGAATATGCCTCTTGGTTAAAATAAAATTTGACCAAGGGGCACCACGGTCGTAGTCAAGGGCGACCTAAAATAAACTTTGACAAAAGATTGTTTATTTGAACATCAATTTATTAGACTTACTCTTAGCATATTTTTAATAGAATAAAAAATTTAAAGCCTTAAAAATTGTCAAAAACAAAACAATATTACTCCCTCGGAATATCCATATATACGCTCTACAAAAATAATCTATGATCTGCATTAAAATTCAGTCTCAAAAGTTGAACTCAGTAAGTCTGTCGGTCGACGAATTCGTCGACCGAGAACCGCTCGGTCAGCCCATATCTCTCGACCGACAGATTCTAAACAAACTCAATAGCGGACGAACTGTCGGTCGAACAATGCTCGACCGAGACAAAGTCGGTCGATAAGCGCTCGACCGAGAAATAGCCGTTGAATACAACTGTTGTAACCCGACCGTTATGACCGTTTTCTTTACCGTTGGGGAACCAAGTGGCGCGTCTGCAACTCGACCGTTGCGGACGCTCGGTCGACGAGTCGTCGACCGACCAGGACGCTGGAATGCTATAAATAGGAGCAAAAATGGGTCACTTACTCACACTTGCATTTCTTTGCCTCCACAGCCCATCTCTAGTGCATTCTCATGGAAACATTCAGCATTCTTATACTCCAATCTTCCTTGCTTCTTCTCCACTCTCAAGAAACACAATGGCCTCATCATCAGCTGTCCGTGGGAAGAAGAAAGTTGCTGGAAGAAAAAGAAGAGAAGATCGGGAAGCCACTCCGCCACTGACGATCATCAATGACATCGCCTTCGTCGACGGAGATGCTGGAGATAGATATCTACGGCTTTCCTCTAAAGATCCTCTTCCCCGACGCCCGGTCGAAGCTATGGACTTCATCAACATAGTCGATCTGGAGAATCTCTTTGGAGTGCAGAAGCTGAAGGACTTCATCAATCCTTCTTTTCCTATCTATTCCATTAAGGTAGTCAACGAATTCTATGCCAATCTCTTATCCCACACCGAAAATGAAACCACATTCTTCTACACCATGGTCAATGGGCGTAGTTTTAAATTTTCCGAAGGGGATATTCTTGACATGCTAGAAATTGATATAGATGAATACCAAGATTTCCTTGACCTTACCACCGGCAATCCACTAAATTTATTTTCCCATGATGACCACTCCACTAGCCTTAGTGATATAAAAAGAGCCATATTTCAAACCAATACCACTTGTCATGAAGATAGGGGAACCTATTATGTAATAAACCTGAAACCTGCATGTAGGATAGTAAACCTCATTGTTTCCACTAACATACATCCTAGAGCCAATAAATCTGAGGTCCCTATTTTCCGCATGTGTCTAATTTATGCTATCATAAAAGAAATTCCTATAAACTTCATTCGCATAATACTTAAAAACATGCTTGAGTTTTCTGGCAATCCACCGTATGCCGATTTTGTATGCCAGATCACTCAACATTTTCTTAAGTTACAAATTGAAGATATGGGGTATACATGGGAGCGTAGACCACCAAAGATAAGTAAGAACACCGTAGAGAAGATGGGGATTGACTTTGGTCATAAAAGGGCAAGAGTAGAAGGAGAATCATCACATCAAGATATACCACCACCCCCTCCTCCTACTAATCTTTCTGTTGATCCCATCCAAAATACTCTCACTTATCTTGTTGGCTCCCAATATCATCTCAGTAACCATCTCAACTATACCCATCATGCCATGACATACTTAAATCAAAGAATGCAAAATCTTTCTCCGGCCGAAACCGATGAATATCCGCATTCCTTAAATCCTGGCATGCTCAACCCATTTAACCCTTCATACAACTACTATCAACCTCCACCTCCACCATCAATGGATCTTGCACATACTCAATTTTCCTCCATACAATTGCAAGATATAGCTGCTCACTTCCGATTTGACCGAGTTCCCACATTTCTGGAAGCATATGCGTTAGCTATGACAGGTGCTTTAGATTGGCAAACTCTGGTCAAATATTATGGAGTCGAGCCATTCCTTGGGAAAGATCCGGACATCGATGTAATTCTTAAATCTTTCCAGTGAAGTGTTGAAGTTGTACTAGTTGTAATGACAATGGTTGTAATAAATTGGTCATTTCTATATGATTGTAATATTTTCCATGCTATTTAATGAAGTTTGTCATCTTTGCTTGACTCAAATGTTTATTTTTTTGTATATGAGACATCTTCAAAAATATGGATTATAAGTTCATTATTGTAGAGCATAAAAAATAACGGGAGTAATAATTAAAACAGGCAACTATTAAAATTGTGGCTAAATTGACAAATGACAAACCAGTTCTCCAGAAATATCCTCGGTCGAGCAACTAGTCGACCGAGAACATTGTCGGTCGAGCAGATGTCGACCGACTAGGTTTCTGTTTTCCAGACTGACATAAATTGCATACATCTCTGTTAATCATGGAGATCATCTACAACATTTTATATATTTGCTTAGTATTCAAACTTTCATTTGAGATATCTATCTAAGGGGGAGCAAAGCATAAGAAAAAGGGGGAGATCATCAAAACTTTGCTCATTTGATTGAAGAAGCTTACAAAAACATTGTAATCACTATGTGTAGCTGAATATTTTCAAGAAATTTATGAATTTATTGAAAATGGTACCTTGTACTTGAAGGAACTCTCTACCCAAAACAGGGCTTAACATCCCTTGCTTTTGGATGGAGACATTTTTATGTACTCTAAGCTTAGAGGATTCTCATTTAATCTAGGGCTTAACATCCTTGATACATGAGACATCAATATACATTCATCATATGCTTAAAGGAATCTCATATCATTTCAAGGCTTAACATTCTTTGCAAATGATTGAGAAACCAATTGTGGATAAATTAGATAAAAATCCATGTTTCTAATAGGATCTCTAATTAAGGGGGAGCATTATATTAAGGGGGAGAAGAAAAATAAAACATTCAACTTGGATATCTTTTTGAAATGACAAAGGGGGAGAAAGAATATAAAAATCAAAAATATAAATGAGTTTCATCACATCTTGGCCAGCACTCACTTGCAAAACATAAATGGCTACAAAAGGTAATTTTCAGGTATGAAACTCACATGCTTTATATTTCCTTATTTCATATTTAAGAAATGTTTGTCATCTTCAAAAAGGGGGAGATTGTTGGATAAATTGGATATTATGATAAATCCCTTTGTTTCGATGATGACAAACATTTCATTCTTATTAATCTAACGAGCTACTTGAGTGTGCAGGACTAAGCAGGATGACAAAGTAGCAAGGGAAAATCCAAAAGCTTACTTAGTATATTTTCATGCAATGTAATCAATGTTGTAAAATTTGTACAAATATATAATGTACAAGTACTTAGAATTGCATGTAAATCAAGCGTTAGATTTTCCCTAGCCAAACACCATAGTTAGACATGTCATCCCATTTAATTAGGATCACCTTTGCACACTCACACAATTAGTATCTCTATTGAAAGTTTGAAAACAGAGTCAATCTCGGTCAACCACACTCCTCGACCGAGACACTCTCGGTCGACAAACTTCTCGACCGAGATTGACCAAAAGTAGCCGTTAGACACAGCAGTTGACAGTTGCAAATAAACGTTAATCCAGAGAGCCTGTCGGTCGACAAAACTTCGACCGAGTAGGTATCTCGGTCGACAAATTGTCGACCGAGATGGTCTCTGACAGCAACTGCAGAATAAAGCAACTAGCCGTTGCAAAAGCACCTAACTTATACCTAACGGCTAGTTAAGCACTTAGAAACCCCTAGAAGTTGTCTAGAACGTCCTTAAGCATACTTAGGCCATTCCTATAAATAGGACAAGCCATAGGACACTAGATTTTACTTGTTACACTTGAGAATACACTTGAGCATACTTGAGCAATCTTTTGCAAGCATTTTGAGCACTGTGATCATCGGCCTACATTCTTCTTAGCTCAATCTCGTGTCCTATAGGCTAGATTCTCCTATCAACTGCAATTACAAGTTCACATTCTTGGCTAGGAGATCTTACGCTTGATCTAGGCATATCAAGCCTTGGGCTTAAAGGATAAGCTGTAATTTCCATTTCCTTTCTTGTTCCTGTTTATCTTTTGTACTCTCCTTGCTACTCCTAGGGTTGGAGGCTGCGGATTGGAGAGAGTTGACTTCTCAGGTGGAGAAGGGGACTTCAAGCTACTTCAAGAAGGCTATCGCAAGGGAAGCTACTTCAGAAGGCTGGTGCAACGGGAGTTGGTGCATCTACTTCAAGAGAAGGCTGCTTCAAGGTTGGCGATTACTTCTAGGTGAAGGCTGCTTGAAGGGTTTAGGAAAAGAGATTGTATTTTATGTAAATTCCTTGAAGAGGTAATAAAATAAATTTCTTTTCAAATCCCGGTTGGGTAAGCAACCGGGTAGTGGATTGACGGCTATAGTATTTTCTATAGTTGGAACCACTCTAAACCTTGCGTCTCCTTGTCCAATATTTACATTGTGGTTGCTTGAGTTCAATAATTGTTAAATTATCTATAAAACTCTATTCACCCCCCCTCTAGTAGTTTTCAATTGGTATCAGAGCAGGCTTCAAGGAACCCTAACCAGGTCTTGAAGAATGAAGGGTGGAGGTGACTACGACCACAGACAAAGGAGCAACTTGGACCAACTTTCAACAAGCTGCAATTGGTGTTTAGGAACAAACCATACAACAATCGGCTGTCCATGGAAAGAAAAGAAGAAAGAGGTCCATAAGACTTGTTTCATTGCTACAACCAATGAGGAAGAAGAAGAAGAGGTAAGCCTTCTAGATTTATCAAAAGAAGAGCTAATTTCTAGTCTTGAAGAAACTCACAATAAGTATATTGAGTGCAAGAAGAAATTAAAGAAATCTAGTAAAACAAACGATGAGTTAAATGCTAGACTTCTTGCTCTTACATCTGAAAATGACGATTTATATGCTAAATTGAATACTCTTGGTTTCGAAAAAGATGACATTGCTTCTAATAACCGTACTTTGAAATCATCTCTAAGTAATAGTGAAGTGAAGATTTTTACTCTAGAAACAAATTATGATCTTCTATATCAAGAAAAGGTTGAATTACTTGCAAAGTTAAATGACTTTCAAAAACAACCTATTTTGTGTACACATGTAGATTATGACAATATAGTGAAAGAAAGAAATTCTTTATCATCCAATCTAGATCAAGCAAAACTAGATATTAAGAATAGAATGGATGAGATCGCTAAGTTACAACAAGAAGTTAGTAGGTTAAACAACAATGGAATCCTTGATAGAATATTGGATAATTCCTATCATCAAATAGGGAGAAGAGGACTAGGTTATAAACCTAAAGAAAAATCACATCAACAACCTAGTCGGAGTAAGCCACAAATCTATCAACCCATATATGTACCCAAAAGGACACCCTCACCAAATGACAACACAGGGAAAAATCATAGAAAAAGGCTTGAGGTTGATTCAATTTGTTGCCATTATTGCTCACGCCTTGGACATTATTCTTTTTCATGCCCATACAAGAAAAAGAATGTTGAGATGGTATGGGTTCCAAAACTCCCAAATTAAATTGATTAGACTAAGTTGAGATATGACCAAAGATCTTAATTGGTATATCCTTATGTCTATCTCAACTTAACATATCGGGATAACAAAATCAAAAATTTAAATTTAAGTATCACTTTGATACACATATGTCTTATCTCAAACTGATCTTTGAAATAGTTGAATTAGAAACAGCCTATAGTGCACTTGAAATGAATAAAATGTTTCAATTTGATTTTTGAAAATATTCATTGTGCTCTTATATTAAGCATCACTTAATATGCTTCATCATATTTGAATTCATGAATGGATATTATTCTTGAATATACTTCATCATACTTGATGCCCTTATTAATTTCTCATAAATTGGTACACTTTAATGAGCCTCAAATTGATACTCGTAAGCTATCTGCAGAACCTATACTTCGTATATGAATGTTTATCCTGGAAACCTGCAGAATATGCCTCTTGGTTAAAATAAAATTTGACCAAGGGGCACCACGGTCGTAGTCAAGGGCGACCTAAAATAAACTTTGACAAAAGATTGTTTATTTGAACATCAATTTATTAGACTTACTCTTAGCATATTTTTAATAGAATAAAAAATTTAAAGCCTTAAAAATTGTCAAAAACAAAACAATATTACTCCCTCGGAATATCCATATATACGCTCTACAAAAATAATCTATGATCTGCATTAAAATTCAGTCTCAAAAGTTGAACTCAGTAAGTCTGTCGGTCGACGAATTCGTCGACCGAGAACCGCTCGGTCAGCCCATATCTCTCGACCGACAGATTCTAAACAAACTCAATAGCGGACGAACTGTCGGTCGAACAATGCTCGACCGAGACAAAGTCGGTCGACAAGCGCTCGACCGAGAAATAGCCGTTGAATACGACTGTTGTAACCCGACCGTTATGACCGTTTTCTTTACCGTTGGGGAACCAAGTGGCGCGTCTGCAACTCGACCGTTGCGGACGCTCGGTCGACGAGTCGTCGACCGACCAGGACGCTGGAATGCTATAAATAGGAGCAAAAACGGGTCACTTACTCACACTTGCATTTCTTTGCCTCCACAGCCCATCTCTAGTGCATTCTCGTGGAAACATTCAGCATTCTTATACTCCAATCTTCCTTGCTTCTTCTCCACTCTCAAGAAACACAATGGCCTCATCATCAGCTGTCCGTGGGAAGAAGAAAGTTGCTGGAAGAAAAAGAAGAGAAGATCGGGAAGCCACTCCGCCACTGACGATCATCAATGACATCGCCTTCGTCGACGGAGATGCTGGAGATAGATATCTACGGCTTTCCTCTAAAGATCCTCTTCCCCGACGCCCGGTCGAAGCTATGGACTTCATCAACATAGTCGATCTGGAGAATCTCTTTGGAGTGCAGAAGCTGAAGGACTTCATCAATCCTTCTTTTCCTATCTATTCCATTAAGGTAGTCAACGAATTCTATGCCAATCTCTTATCCCACACCG